>OU830606.1:3831262-5108349 GCA_917563865.1 Phyllotreta cruciferae
ACATTGTTATTCTTTTAAATACGTTTTCCTTCTTTAATTGTAGTTCTCCAAAGAGGCCTATGATGGTTCGAAAGTGTGCATCAAACGAATCGACGAATTGATGAATAAAATCAAACAATAATAATTAATTTGATTAGTCAATTTAAATAAAATTTAATTTATTTAAATATGAATCTAAACCAACAAAAACAATAATAAACTAACGAATAGTTCTCACCCTATCTCATAGAGGAGAGAAAATCAAGTATTATTAGAGATTGTACATGTGTAACCGAGATATCAAAATGCTATTATAAAATTATTGTCGAGACATCCTTTAACAACAAAAATAATTGCCTTAATTCAGGGTTAAATCAGCTTACTCTAATCTAGTCATGTTTAATAAATCTGCAAATCTTCAAAATACACATCATATTACTATTTATTAATAAAGCAATAAAAATCCAGAGTAGATGCTTTTTTTCAAAAGTGTCTTGAAACCTAGTCATTTTATTATTGCTTTATACGTAATTATCGAAGCTTGCAGCCGATATCTCGGTTAATATATTATAAATCAATGGAAGGCGAGATTTGTTTGTAAAAATAAAATAGTGATATTATTTTTATACGGTATTTAAACTTGTAATTGATCGGGATATTTATATATGTAAATGAATTGTTATTGCTTATGAAGTTTTGGCCTATAAATTAAAGAAATACGAATATTTAATAAACGTTTTTTAAGTTGAATATTTGATTCCTACACCACGTTTCTCCTTGCAGCGCGCATAAAAGTCATTAATGAGCAATCACTGATCGTTATTCGAACGATTAAAGTCCTGAACTTAAAATAATAATTTACTGGTTAATCCTGATGGGGAGAATAAAACTTTGTAGACAAAGTGGGTGATATAGGATCACCGAATCTCTCCGTAAACGAATCCTTGTGGCTCTTGGCCCTCGTCTCGATGGCCCTGTCGTAGAACCTGGACAATTTAACAGCATTCGAAGTGCCCGCAGCTAGGTACCTGGTCTGCCTGCAGTCCATCACGATTTCGTCGCAGCCCAAACTCGTCGCGACGCTCTCAGAGCGCGTCTTGCGATCGTCCGACTGGTCCACCTTCGTGCCGATCACGAGATAAGGGATCGTGGAAGAGTTGCCGATAAAGCTCTCCTGGTCGAATTCGATGTCGATACCAATACCGGGGGAGGCGGATAGGATGTTTAAAGACGTTGATGATTTTCGTTCTCTGCTGTTCTTTCCGATTTCTCGCACCCACTTGTGTAGGTTTTTTTCGGACTTTCCGTTGGTGAGGTCGTGGACTAGTATGGCCCCGTGGCAGGGATTGTAGAATACAGATCTGGCGTTTCGATGGGCATGGCTTCCTCCGATGTCCCAGAATTCTACGAAGAAGGTCTTTTGTTCCTTCATGCCTGCAACAATTCCAAATGAGTCATACCTTACTACAAAGTTTCGAAGAAATAGTAGGCAATAAATACACATCAGTTAACATCGGAATTTCACCTTTACAATGGTGTAAAGTTTAATAACATAGCCAATTAATGTACAAGCCATAAATTTTGCATTAGGGTTACTTTACCTTCCTTATATTCGTGTAATTTGACTTCAACGGAGGAGCCTACAGTCCAGCTAGGAGACCTCAAAGGTTCATTGTGGGCTGCTAAATGGACGAAAGATGTTTTTCCTACACCCGAATCGCCTAATACTAAAATCCTCACTCTGTCTATTGCAGACATTATTAATTAAATACATAAAGTTGATTATTTTATATTTTACACATCAACAATATCTACTTGTCAAACATTTGAGGTTATGGTTTCTTGGCCTTTTACATGGTGAACTTTTATTTGTTCCATGGACTTTTACATCTTTTTACAATTACCACTTGGAAACGGGTGTAATTAAATATTAAATTTATCAAAAAAAAAACACGTACAGTAAAATTTACAATTAGTTTAAGTGTTTATTACATTTAAAAGATAAAGTACACAAATGAAAATACTAGATACAAAATAAATTTAAGAAATGAAGGAAGGCTGCAAGAGCGAGATGTAACACAAAAGAAAATTGCACAGATTATATCTTAAAATTAGGATAGGTTGTATACGAATCTATTTTTTCAAAAATTAACTTACTCTTTATGCAAGGTGATTACCTACCGTTAAATTTTATAAATTTCATTTTTTCATCAAATCATTTTGTAAAATCTTTAATGACGATGAAATAATAATGTACATACAAAACGATGCTTATAAAAAGTACGAATTAAATTTGAATTTATCGATTTTATGAAAAAATGAAACTTTAGCCCACATATGTTGACTCTAAAATAAAATATACATTTTCCAAAATCTATCACACCTTTCATTTATTAAAAATATATAAAAATATTCTTTCCTCAATTGTGCATTCAAAATAAATGTAATCTTATATTTAATCTCAAATAAAGAAACTGCCCATAAAAACTACCTTTTAAAATTATACTAAATGAATTAAACTGTACGTACATTTAGATTCAATCACAACTGAGTATACGCTTTAAAGAAAAAAGACATGATAAATAACATATTTGGTTTTTATAAATAATATTACAACGTTACAGTTCATAATTCCTATATTATCACTTTCCAGTTATATGGAAAAAAATTATATGCATATTATATACACACTATGTACACATTCATAAATATTTACATTTAAATAAATGGAATAAAGATAATTATAAAGTTTTTTCGAGGTGCAAATGAGCGAATAAAAAGTAAAAAATACCCACTATTTTTAATTGTAGAGTTATACGAGAATTCTTGCCTGTGTATATTGTAAAATAGAATGTAAATTTTAATTAACAATATAATAAAATAATTAAATAAATAATATTGTAAAAAATTACTTATTTTACAATGTAGTAGAATTATTGCCTTGGTTAGTTAAAAAATTCTCCTACAACCCTAAATTTTTTACTAAATTAGTAAAAATGAATATGATTTATGTAAAAATTAATATTCTAATATATTAAAAAAACATTTCGTAATTAATTTATATCTATCATTTAATTTATTATCAAATTTTATTTGATGTCAATTTATAGTGAATTTCACTGTCTTCTAAATACCTCATCTTATAATTTGGCTCAATTTCATAATTGCCTCCAAAATATTTGGTGGACATAATTCCATCAAAATTTAGTACGAAACAATCAATCCACACGGTACTCTCCAGAAAATCACTCCAAAATATCAAACTTCTATTATTAGTTTCATATCATACAGTAAATTCGTATTTGTTATATGGAACGTGTTGTCACTCCAAATTAAAATTACTAAACTATGCAAGAATTGATTAATCTCATTTTTAAAGTGATTATAAATTCGAATAATGGCTGAATAACGCTACCTGTGTCACAGAACAGAAACAATACAAATTGAATTTACTGTACGATAAAAATATTTGTACGAAATTCGAGCCACTCACGACCGATTTCACCAACCAATTCTCAAAGTTAGGTAATACTTCAACCGGATTTAGGAAGTCCTAAGTACAATTTGCGTTTCACCATGTTCTAAGGTAATAGGAAATACCTAAAGTTAGGACAGCTCACTGGGCTCGCCTAAAAGCATTTAGGATTCGGTTTACACATCAAAATTAGACAGCAAAAAACTGTCAAATTCAAATTTTTATGTAGGTATTTCGATAATTCGATTTAGGTAAGTATTCGATTAAAGTACTTCCTACCTTAGGAATTACTGAGGTAAAAACACCTAAAGACAGGTTGGTGGAAATGGGGCATCAAACTCAACATTAATAACCCAAGAAATTGAGCCAATAAGCCTCAAGATTCACCCACCATCGCTCATCCTAATCCGCTTACAACCAAAACTCGAACGCCTCAACATTCCACCGAACTATGACTCCAAGTCCTCGTTCCTCTGACTCGAAAAGTACGACACCAGCCCGCCGAACTCGCCGCCCGTCTCCTCCTCCTCGGCGATCGGCGCCCGCTCCGCCGCCTCCGCCGAGTTCTCGGCGCTGCCGTCGAAGCGCTCCTCGTACGCCGGCGGCGGCGGATTGTCGTACTGCGGCTCCTCGGCGGGCTCCACGTGCGGATGGTACGGCCCGTAGTAGCCGGCCGGCTGCGTCGGCGGCGCCGCCGGCCTCTGCACCGGCCCGCCCGGCGGGTACACCGTTCGGGGCGGCAGATGAGGCGGTGGAATCAAGAGCGGAGGTCCTGCAGATCGGGCAAATTAATTAATACAACAGCGCTATGTTAAGTGGGTAATTAAGTACCTGGTGCTGCGGATCTGGAGTAATTGTGCGGTTCTGCCTTACCGGGGCTGATGGAAGGCGGAGGTTGTTCGGACGAGCTGTTTTCTGATAAGTTTATGGTACCTCCGCCGGATGGTGAGGGGTCGACGAAACGGTGCGGTTGGTAACTGTGTGGCGGGTGCATTCCTATAAAAACCATATTAATAACAATATTATTATTATTATTATCATATAAAATACCTGGTGAGGTTGTAGGCGGAGGTCCGCGAATTTGATGTGGCGGCAACATGCCTGGCGTATAGTGGTTTAGGTTCCTATACATAGGCCTGTAAGGCAAACCAATAGGTCCTCCTAAAATAACAATAAAATTATTTATACAGATTAATAAAATCAATTACACACTTGTTTGAAACTGCGAACCAACTAGGTAGTGATAAAAAGCAAACTAACCGGGGGGATAAGATCCAGGAGGAGGCGGCGGGCCGACGGCTAGGCCGGCCTTGCTCTTGCCTTCTTCGTCCTCTTCGTCGAGCATCGTGGCGAATTGCTTGGGCCTGATGGTGCCGACGGGATAGTTGGCCGTTTGGCCCGGTTTCGATTGCAGCATCCTGGTGATGACGGATGGCGCGGGGGCGGATTGGGCGAACGGTTGGGGCGGCGCTGCTATTTCGATGTTACATTCTGCTTCGGACGACGTCGATTTTTTGTTGCCCAAATTAGCTAAGGTTTCTTCGAGGGTTTTCTTAGTCCTACCTGTAAAACGGGAGAAACAGTTTGTAGTATATTTTCTATGTATAGGGGGTGTACCTATCCATATATGGAAAACTACAAGTGCTATTTTTGAGCAAAAAAATGCAGCAGTAAGTTATCAAATGAGCTCATCTTAAGCTAAGCTTAAATGATGAATCAAATTTACCTCGACCTCGTTTTTTCTTCGAGGGATCATCGGAATCCTTCTGCGAAAGTTCTTCGAATAAGGGTAACGCAACGCCCATTGGGGGTTCGGACAGCTCATCATTACTATCGTCGTTTCTGATCATGTTCGTAACGTTACTGATTATCGGTTCGTGAACGATGTTTATCAAACGCTTTCCTGGAGCCTCTTCAATGTGCCCTTCGCCGACGGCCACTTTCCTTTTCTTTTTCTCGTTTTCCATCTAGAAACAAAAACGGAATGTTAATTTTGAATATTGTAGGACATGTGGGAATGTTATATTCACCTCAGTAAGGTTATCGTTGCTTACTTCGACTTCTTTGCTACCTTCATTTTGTCGAATTGTATTCACTTTAGCTGCCTTGGACCTTTCTAGCGTTTCTTTCAATTTTTCTATCATCTTGTTCTTCTCCGATTTACCGTTTTCGCTGCGCGAACGAGCATCTTCTTCGCCGTTGGTTGTCGCGGATTCGTCTTGTTCGTTATTATCCCTGTTTTCCTTCGTGACATCGGTCTCCTTGGATTTCTCCCCGTCCTTCGCATTGAGCGGTTTCTTAATGTATATTTTGGGTACGAACGTTTTCCTGTCGGCTTCCTTGTCTTCGTTGTCATCGTTTTCCTCGATTTCTTCGCTTTCTTTTTCTTCTTCCTCTTCCTCTTCGTTCGCCACGAAATCTTCGTCGTCGTAGTCGTCGCTTTCTATGCCCAGTTTATCTCTCCTTTTTCTTTCCTAAATACGTTATAATGAAAATAAATAAATAAAGGATGTGGAGGGAAACATTTTTGTACTCACATCGTCACTATCCGATCCCAAAGTATCGATGTAAGTGGTCTTTTTCCCTCTAGTTCTTCGCCTTCTTCCTATTTCTTCTTCGCTGGAAGACAGCCCACCGTATTTTATTTTAGGTCGCTTTTTAATGCCCCTTTCCAGATCCGATAGCTCGTCTAATATGTTCTGTTTCTTTTTTCTCACAACAGCAGCCCTACAATGTGGTAAATTTAATATTTATTCGATAAAGCGCAAAATGCAAACATACTTTTTCTTCTTCTTTTTGCCCCATCCTCTTTCAGATTCGGACGATTCGGATTCGCTGAAGTAGCGAGTTTTCTTTTTCTTCTTTGGAACATCATCTTCATCATCGTTAACTGTACATACAAAATGTATTAAAATATTGATTATTTAGGGACGTGCATGGCTTACTGAAATCAGAGTCCCAACGGGCTACTCTACTCCTGGTTGATCGTCGAGTAGGCCGAGACGATTTACTTTTGCGACCGATATCGTAGTCTTCGCTATCTTCGCTTTCTTCGTCTATGTCGTCTTCTTCTTCTTCCTCCGAGCTGGAGCTGTATAATAAAAACGAATCAATTACTAGTACACCTACTCTACTAATACTAGCCAGTATAATAGGTTTTATTAGAATAATACCTTGTTCCTTTGAAATCTTCGTCTTTCTCATCATCCTCTTCGCTGCTGAATTCCAGCGTCTTGAAGTTAGTTTTCTTTTTCCTCCTTCTGCCTTTCGTCACAGCGGGTTTAGTTTCCTGAACTTCTTCCTCCTGTTTGGGCTCTTCTTCTACCACCTCTTCTTCAGTCTTTGTTACAGCCTCTTCGACAGGTTCTTCCAACTGTTCTTCAGGAATCTCTTCCAGGTTTTCCTCTTCCTCCTCGTCTTCGCCGTCTTTTAATTTTTCCTGCTTCTCCCTTTCGATTCTGTCCAATTCCTCCGCTCGAACGATGGTCGCTATATCTTTACCTCTAGTTTTCTTCATGGGTACTACGAAAATTAAACGTTAATCGATACTGTATAAGCAAATATGAGTAGCGATTTTACTTGATTCTTGGTCTCTTTCTTCCAAGTCCTCCTGAATGGCGGACTTGATGAGCTCGTCGTACTCGTTGAACTTGTAGCTCTTGGCCTGTCTGCGTTGCCGCAATTGGTAGATCGGCTCGTCGCTGTCGCTCTCCTCCTCGCTCTCCTCCGAATCGCCCGTCTCGGAGCTGTTCTCCTCGGCGTTGCTCGACTCCGAATCGTCGGATTGCCTTCGCCTCTTCTTCCTGTGCTCCTTTTCGCGCGACGGCAGCACGTTGTTCAAGCTGATGCCGACGTAGGCGAGCCGCTCCTTTCGCCTGTCCTCCAGGTCCTTCTTCACCAGCTTCTTGTCGTACTCCACCAGCTTGGTGTGCAGGTTCTCCACCAGTTGTATCTGAACAATA
Organism: Phyllotreta cruciferae; assembly: GCA_917563865.1. NCBI lineage: Eukaryota > Metazoa > Arthropoda > Insecta > Coleoptera > Chrysomelidae > Phyllotreta > Phyllotreta cruciferae. The sequence goes on from OU830606.1 coordinate 3,838,679, forward strand.
AAACAGAATAGATGAGGATTTTTTGAGTGGAAATATCTTGTTAACGTACGTGTTGACAAGGCGGGCAGTACCAATCGCCCTCCGGGATGCTCAGCAGAGGCGGTCTCAAGCAGGAACAATGCCAGCCGTTGTCGCATTTGTCGCAAAGTAATACCATTTCGGGGTGGTCGGATTTGCCGCATTTTTGGCAAGGGAAATCTTCGTCGTCGCCGTCTTCTTCATCATCTCCAGATTCTTAAAAACAAGCAAAATAATATTATAAATTCAATACACAGTGAGTGTTTTCATATACTATATGGCCAGGTTGCTGCGGTACATCGAGTAGATGAAACAGTTAATTATTTTGCAATGTATCAAACAAAGAGAGCTGATGATACTATGACGCACTGAAGCTACGCCTGCTTTATGTTGTAATATCGAAAGTATTTTCTGTTCCTCACTAGCTTATATTTTATTGAGAGTTTCTTTCTAGAGTGTACTGTACAATATTCTTCCGGGAGAAGCTACATTGTTTCATATAAACTTTGCGATTTACCTTCATAACTCTTCTTCTTGGCCGTCCTGGCCCTTTTAGGCGGTTGATAGTCCTCGCCGTCGGAGCCGATGTCGCTCTCGGGCGAGAATTCGTGGTCAGATTTGAATTCTAATGCGGGTTCTTCCTCTTCGACAACGTCTTCTTCTTCTTCGACGTCGTCCTTTTCCTCGTCGCTGGACCCGCTGCTGGATCTCCACGGTCGGTGCTCGTCAAAGATCTTGCTCGGATCCTTGTACTTGTTCTTCCTCTTTTTCCTCGACTTCGATTCGTACTCCTGTTCGGACGAATCGTAATCGATTTTTTTATCGGATTTCTTCGACGATTCCTTTAAAATGCAACGATCCAATTAAAATTACAGATTAATTTAACGCAAGTAAGTTACCTTATCAGTTTTCTTTTTCTTCTCCTTGTCCTTTTCGTCTTTACTTTTCGACTTCTTAGGCATCTCGATCTGCTCCTTAATTTTCAATTGCGCCAATCTTCTGGACTGTCTTACACCGGTTAAATATAATTCGGACGGGGATATGTCGAGTCCAGCTAATAGCCTTTCTAAAATGAACAATCACACATGTAAACTAAATAGATCACTAAGCGGAAGTAAATATTACTATTTTTGTTTTCGGGGTTTCTGTTTATGACTTTCTTAGGCTTCGCTGGCGTTGCCGTGGGAGTACTAGTCGAGTCGTCGTCGCTGCCTTTTACATTAGGGACGGTCTTCTTGATCTTCGACAGCGGTTTCTTCTTCTTCAATTTGGTGTCGCTGTCGGAAACATCGACCACTTCGTCGCTGCTGCTAATTTGCTGCTCTTTCTTTTGCTCGATGCTCTTCCTCAGCTCCAAATCTATTTGTCTCTTACCCTAAAACAAACACAATATGTACTCCACTGAAAGAGTAGCCAGCCACTTTCAGTACACATATGAGTGTAATATCTGGCACCGGTTATGACATGTTACCTTAATTTTCCTTCTTTTCCCGTCCTGGCCTTCGACCTCTTTCGGCTCTTCGGGGCTGGCGTCTCGGCCTCTCTTTCTCAGTGTCCGAGCGGCGGGAGGGATGACGGGTATGGGAGGCGGCGTCGAGGACTCGTTGAAATCCAAGGAGAACGATTGCAGGTTTATAGGTTTCGAAGCGGCGGCGGCCTCTTCCTCTGGTTCAGACTCGGCGAGTGGATCTTTTTCTGGCGCCGGGTCCAGGCTGTCCGCGGATTCTGGCATTGTGATGACCGAATCGGCGACGGACGCGGGCGAAGACAGATGAGAGGAATTCGTGCTGGCCGCGCCGCTTTTTGATTTAGGCTCCAGGTCGTCGTTGCTTTTTACAATATCTGGAAACAGGTACATATTTCATTAGTACATCATTCATTTTATACTATCAAGCTCATTTATGACTACAGTGAACAATTCCCTACCTTCTTTTTCTGGCGTATTTTCTTCTAACAATTTAGGCTTCTTGTTGATCGTTATGCTGGAAGAGCTTTCCTCGCCGACGGTTTTCTTCATCCTATTTCTTCGGCCCTTGACGTAGACGACTTCCGTCGCGACGTCTTGTTCCTTGGCGGGATCCTCCGGTTTATCCGGCTTACTTTTAGCTGCGTTGGCTTTTTTGCTTCTGACTGACCTAAGGGATTTTTTCAATTCAGTAGGCGGCGGTGCATCGCTTGGTTTTGCGTCAGGTTTATCCGTAACTTCAGATTCGCTTGATTTTTTATCTTCTGTGTCCACAGCAATGGCCTCGCTTGTTTTTGTAGAATCTGATAGATTTTCCGCAGTATCTGTTACTTCCAACACAAGAGTAGGATTTTCCGCAATAACATTCTTGTTTTCAGGCTCTTCTATTGTAGGTTTTAATTCGGCTTTAGAGATTTCGACACTAGTTTTTTCAGCTTCTTTCAAATTAGCTTCGGATTCTTCTTTTCCACATATGTAGGCCGATTTTTTAATAAACACTTCTTCTACAATCGGTTGTTTGTTTTCATTAGTGCTTTCTATTGGTTCTTTTTCAACTGAACATTGGACTGGTTCTTTTTCAATAGATAATCGAACTGGTTCCTTTTCAACAGAAGATTGTACTGGTTCTTCCTTAGAAGTGCATTCAATTGCCTGTTTTTCAATAGGATTTTGTTTCAATTCTTCCTCACTAGGGCATTGAATTGGTTCTTTCTCAACAGTGCATTGAACTGGTTCTTTCTCAACAGGACATTGAACGGGTTCTTTCTCAACAGTGCATTGAACTGGTTCTTTCTCAACAGGACATTGAACAGGTTCTTTCTCAACAGGACACTGAACTGGTTCTTTCTCAACAGGGCATTGAATGGGTTCTTTCCCTACAGAGCATGGGATCGGTTCATCTTCTTTAGGGTGTTCAATAGATTGCTTTTCGATAGGCTCACTTTCGGGTTTTATTAACTTTTCTTTCTCAATATTATCAACTTCTTTAGCAGAATGGGTTTCTTCAGTCGACTCGTTAGATTTGTAATTTTGACCAAAGCCTAATGTGAGCGAAGGCGGGAGGGAATTTTTGACAGGGGAACCAAAGAAAAAAGCGCTCTTCTTGGCGGGTTCGGTCGTTTCTTCTTTGTTACTGTTATTGTCTGGTTTGCCGTTATTCTCTACGTCATTTGATTTATCAGGGACTTGACTTGCATTATCTGCGTTGCTTTTACTTACACCTAAATTGGAACTAATACTGTCATTTTTTGTATTCGCTTTTTCATCGACCTTCTCCGATTTATCTTCATTGCCAGTTTGACAATCGACGCCATTTCCTTCTCCATAAAAGTACATAACATCTTCTTCGATTTCATCTTCAACGATCGGACAAGATTCATTATCTGCTCCCGAACCTTCGCCTGTAACAATTAATTTCTCCTCTTCAATTTCCTTAGATACAATTTGCGTTAATTCTACTTTTAAAACTTTCCCACTGTCATTTACTTGGTCCTTATCGGAAATCGATCGTTTCTTGCCAGTTTCCTCTGACTTGATTGTAGTTTTATCAGTTTCGTATAATTTAATTTTCTTTGCTACATGTTTTATCGAACTATCCAAATCTTCAGGCTTTTGCTTTCCTTCAAGAACCGCGTCCTGACAGGTTTCTTCCTCTTCCAAATTTTCTTTTGATATGGTTCTATGGTCAATCTTGTGATCTTCTTCCTCCTCTTCGTCATCGTTTTGGCCAGTATCTATAATGGGTTTTTCCGATAAGGAATTACTGTCTTCATTAACGGCTGAATCAGAGCTGATTTTGCTGTCACCGTCGTTCAAATTGTTGATTAAATTAACGAGGCTGCCTCTATCTCTGTAAAATATAATCGATTGAATTACTCGTATAATTTCAAGGTCTGAGATGTTTACTTTGCTATTAGGGACCAGGTTTCTTCGTCTGTATCTTCTTTGTAGACTCTAATTTGGTAATTCTCGTCTGCTTGAAACCAATAATTGTGCCCGGTTTTATCCCTGCCGAGAGGTTGAGATCTCAAGTCATTGGCAGATATTTTGTTCACCTCGTTTTTAAACTTTGTGTTGTAGTCAAATTGCATTTCTAGTAATTCCTATAAAAAAATTAAACGAATTATTCGCTTGTAAATCTTAAGGTAGGTTAGAGAATATTTTACCTTTAGTACTCGAACTTTTGTGGACAGTTTAGATTTTTTATAGCCGAAACGCTCCAACTCCCAAGCGTCCTGAGTGTTAAATCTGTGGCAAACCAAGCTCAAATGCTTCTCCCATTTGTCGGGCTTCACTGCCTTCTTAACTCTTCTTAGTAGCTTCAAGATGAGGTTTAGAAGACATGGATGGACTAAAAACAATTATTTATTGTTAATGGGAAATTAAATTTCAGAATATGTAAATAGTGGGAGTATTAGAGAACAATTAAAGAGAAAAATTCAATAGTGTGTTGTCAATGGAAAATAATTTAAATTATCAATTCAATTAAGTTGAGGTACATAAAAATGCTAAAACTCTCAAACAATGTTTCGAATAGGCGTTATAACAGCACAAGAAATAAATCTAGGAAGGTGTAAGTTTGTTTTGTAAATTTTTGGAAGCATTTCTTTGCAATTATTCAATTGATTTCACAAGAAATTAAAACTATAAATTACAAATGCGCTATTTGCAAAATTAATAACAGGTATTTTTACTGAATAATTATATTACAAATCCAATATATCTTCTTCCTATATTTATTGATTAATTTTAAACTATGAATTCAGTGTAAGCAATAAACTAAGCGAGAATGAATAAAATAAATCATTAAATATCGTAAAAATAGCATTTTAATTGTGGGTAAACAATGTACACATTAGCACGGAACAAGAGATTTTTGGTGTTGATTGAATAATTTTACCTTCATCAGAGTTTTCTAGCATTCCTTGTAATTCTAAAAAATCCAGACTGGGTAAATCGCATTGTTCGCCGAATTTATCCAGAAAGGCGCAAATTACTGCGAAGTTTGGGTCGTTTTCACAGGAAGCATCAATATCGGACGCCATTTGTAGCGGTTTAACTGAGACAAATCATTCGAAGCGATTTAATATGTACTCTCTATAACGTAACAAACCGTTCAAAATTGTTATTTTCTTATGCATCGCATTTTTTACGTACTAAACAAAACACTAAACGCACTTTTTATATTAAAAAAAAGGATAATATATACAAACCATTTGAGGTTGTCAATTTTAAGTCACGAATGTCACGAAAATTAAGATTTGACGTACGTTGTCAATGTTAATGTCATTAACGTCATTAAATTGTGCATTGTGAATGTAAACTAGTAAAGAAAGAGGCCAGTATTTAAAATTTTTCAGTGAAGAGAAGAAGAATGAGAAGAATTTGTTTTGACGTTTGTTCTGACATATGTCATATTTGATTTTTTTGAGATCAGTTCAATTTTAAACTTATTTCTTCAAAAAAAGTTATAAAGCTCATGAAGAGATCCATTTGATTATAGAATACAAATGCTCAGACTAATTTCCATTATTAAATTAATTTCTGAATATGCAATATTTGCATTTTCAGTGCACTTGCAACTCTGAAAGTTGGAACGAGTGGGTGAATTTCAAACAAAATTTGTATAAAATATGTATTACATCCATTTCATACATTATGTAAAATTCAACTTGAGAGAGCATGACTAACAAGGTAACATAAGACCAAAAAGCAAAATAAATTAATTGCAAAATATGTACAGGATGTTCCTCAAGTTATATTTTTAAAGGAACACTGATGATATTCGGAGATCAAGTATGGAAGACAAGAATTATTTAACAATTGCTTGACTTTTTAATGATTCTGGTTTATTTGGAACATTTTTACAAGTTATTTGAATCAACCTTATTACTTTATTGGGTAAAACTACAATTTACAAATTCCCTAAAAATTAGTTAATGTATCGATATTTATTGCATTCTAACAGTTGATATTGTGTAAATTGTAAAGAAATTTACGGGAACATTGTAGCATATTAATCATCTTTTTGTTTTACTTTTCGGCCTTTTTAACAAAGCACAGTAAAACGTGCTATATTTATGGGACAAGATTATTCATGCAACATCCACACCAATAAACTTTAGCCAATTCAGTTCAACAATTACTTCAAGTTATTCACAATCAAGATTTAAACCGAAGAATTTAAGTTTCTTTGACTAATAATTTGAAGCATAACGATTTCTCTGAGATGTTGCATTTTGATATAGTATCCCTTTTAGTACTACATGACTTATCACTTTAAGTGTATAAAAATATCATAGTAACTCAAACAGCTACTTGTGTACATGGTTTAAGAAATTCCATTATAGTCCCACACGCATTCATCTCGAAAAATTCTTACTATTTCCATTATAACATTGTGGAAAATTCTACTTTTCTACCCATGGATATGTGCGTAATAAAATAAATTCGAGCCTTCTTCATCTACCGCTTTGGCTATGAGCTAAAATGGGATTTCCAGTACTAATTTTTTGCTCTATCAGTCTATTAATAAGACAAACAACAAGCAAACACAGCAGAGTGGGGTCAAACTCGTGATAGCAGGAAAATTCTACTTATAATATACTTTCAACAAGTGTAGATGATTTTATTAAGTTCTTATTTGAAATAACGAGTATTATAACAAAAGAGCTGTCAGTTAGACTTAAGAATTTTGCCAGGAATGTTTTCTGGAATGGAGAATTATAGACAGAACCAGCAATATGTTAAACATTCCAGGTTTTTTAAATACATCCTTGCAAAATTTCCAAGTCAATTTGAGCGCTAGCGGGTAAAATTTGTAAAAAATTAAATTTTTAATATCAACTAGAGTTGGTCCGTATAATGATAAATTTAGGTGGTATTTGACCCGAATTTTGGCACAAAGTTCCAATTAGTATCAGACAGAAAATATACCCTGTTTTTGAATAATTGTATCGAGGACCTAAATTTCGCTGCATTTCGGCAATCGTAAATGCCAAAAATGCCACAGCAGAGTTGCGAAAACTTTTTAACATTAACATTGATAGTTTCCTACATCTTATGCGGAAAATCCATAAAGTTTTTTGACACTTAAGATTGTCCTTTTAATTAAACAAGCGCTTCTCGTTTCATGCGAAACAAACTTTCGAAATTTTCGCATTTTTTCGATTACAATCGATTTATCAGTATTAATTCGTCCACAAAAAATACTCATCGATTTTGTGCGATGCCGTTTTGATACTTGATAATTGAATTAAGTATAGAGGAAGAGTAATCAGTCGATATAATTGAAAGGATAAATTGATAGAAGGGGAGGCCTTTTTTTTGGTTTTCAACGTATGTACAATTTACAATTAGGCCCCAAACATTGACAAAATCCTGTCATTCTAAATAATATTTCAGTTGTCGATTCAAAGTACATAGATATTTTCTTTCCTTTGAACTGAAAATTTATTGGTAACGAACATTTGTTACAGCATAGGTACTGAACTGTTAGGAATTTTAACAATTCCACTTTAAACAAATTCAAAACGGTTCAGAACTTTTGGAACAAATGGTAAAGAAATCTTAAAAGGTTTATTGTCAAACATGGACTAGCTATTGAGTAGAGAGTTTGGACTCCTTATACAAAAAGATTCGTCAGTTGTGCTCATGGTCAAATAGCGCTGTAACAGTAAAAAAACTGATATTCTTAATTATTTGTAATTATAATTAGTATTTACAGGGTTGAATATTACAACTGAAATATTAACAAAACAGCCTTATATGATATTATACATTGTTTTTGCACAGCACTTTCGGCAGTAGCCAATATTATCACTATAAAAATTATTGCATTAAATTATTATTATCGATAATTTAATTCAAACAAAGCCCACTTTCGACGTGCGCGTCGTTTTTATGATAAAAATACAGGGCGTAAAATACAAAGTTTGTAGAGTATCCAGCAAACCCGCCGAACGCGTTCGGAAGATATTTCTCAAATATTTACAATATAACAATCATTTGCTGTCAACGCCATTTAAATACAAACAACCCCCCGCACGTTCGGCCTACGTCTAATAATTAAGGTAAAACCGATTCGGTTACCGTAACATTCGTCCAAATGTTACAGTAACGTCGTCCTGTCTCAGGAAACGTCCGATTGCTGATGCCTCGCCTTCCTGTTCGAAAACGTAAACCAAGTACCCACTTTCCTTCCCAGGGAATTCGTCGACGGCGTGTTCAGCTGCATCGCCGATCCCACGTACCCGGAGTCGTGCTTGAAGTTTTTACCATCTAAAACATACCACGATTACTCACTAATTTACCAATCTCTATGCGCTTACTTCTGGGTTTTCTGGGCGGCCTCCGCTTCGACCTGGCGGCGATGCGAGCCAGATGCCTCGTGGAAGGGGCCAGGTCCAATCCCTCGGACTTGTCCTGCTCGATGAGCCTGCGCTCCTCGTCGAACATCCGCAGCCACCGCTGCTTGTCGTTGGACGACCGGCAGCAGAATAACAACCATTTATCGCGTACAGTGCTGTATAATTTAATCGCGTGCCGAACGCTAACTCCTAGCTGAGCATCTGCAACAATCGGTTAAAAGAAGCTTCCCTCGAGGAGAGATGTTTATCCTTACCTTTTCCATCAGGTACGTCGATCACCTCGCTGGTGTCGAGGCAGAACCTTCCCTTGTACACGTAAGTGCTCCTTTTGAGTATGTCCTGCAAATGAAAACGTTGCATTTGATACTCCATTTAGGTATTTTAAATGGTGGGTACCTTTTTGCAATAAACAATTTGATGATCGAAGAGGAATAAAGTTATGTTATTGGTCCACATGCCCGTCGTGGCTTTGACTACCTCTCCTTGATGGATTAGCTGCGAGCTGACTTCAATCAGATCTTCGTCCTTTAGATGAAAAGAATGAAGCAATTTGTGAATGCAAAGATTAGGTTTTTAATTACCTCCCATCCTTCAACCCTCTGCTGCCAAGCGGATAGTTTCTCCAAGCTCTCCATCTTCCGTTTACGCTCGTTGATGAGCATAGCTACTCCTCGCATCGCCTCCAGCGCTTCCTTAATGTTGTCGTAATCGACGTGATCGGCTTTGGTGTATTTCAGCAATTCGGCCAATTGTAAAGGGTACTTGCAAATCCTCTGGATGGGGCACAGCAGGTACCCGTCGAGCGGTATCTCGATTAAACCTCTCATCAGCCTGCACGCCTCGAAGAACTTGTTGTAATTCTGGAATTGGTAGAGTTCCTGCAGCGTCGCCGTCGCCACCGGATGGTTGTTGCAATAATCCGAATACTTTTTAAAACCTTGAGAAAATAAGAATTATGAAAGGAGCGCGCGCAAAGAGATGGATGGTACTCACCGGAACGGTGTTTCAAGAAACAAGCCCCGACGCAGCTCTTGTAGGGCGACTCCCACTCGATGCAGTCCTCGAGGTCCTTCAGGAAGCCCAGCTGGAACGACAGGATCTCCTCCAAGTTGACGAAGATCGCCTCGATTTGCTCGTCGGCGAACATGTCGTCGCGCTTCCGGCACTCCGCCATGTACCCGTCGACGATGTCCTCGAGCACCTTGACGAAGTCGCGCTCGGTCTGCACCAGCTCGCGCACCACGCTCGTGCGCACCTGGTCGTTGGACAGCAGCGAGATGCTGGCGCGCCGGCGCAGCTGCGACGGCACCCGCTCGCCCGACGCCATCGCCGCCAGGCAGTCCTCCACCGTGTCCTCTTGGCTGACGCGCAGCCGCACGAAGTGCGCCGGGAACCAGCCGTACTTCCCTTTCGACGAGCCCCACCACCAGTCCCTTTTTCGCAACGAAAAATACACAAAATTACAAACGTTTAGTTGATTGGTTGATGGTTCTATTTACCTGTGGGCTGTCTCGAGGACTTCTATAACGTCGCCGGCTCTAAAGGCCAGCTCCTCGGACTCTATGGCGACGTGGTCGAAGACCGCTTCGGCCATTATGATCATGTCTTCGTCCACTGGAAGTTCTAGAGATTTCTTCCTTTCGATTAGAGATGTCACCGATGATTCCGAATCTGACATAGTTTCTTCATCTGAAGTGCCTCTGTGGTGGTCCTGGTCGTCATCGCTGACGTTGTGGAACTTCAAACCTGGAGAGAAAATAATTTGTTGTAACTACCAAGTAAGTACCAATGGCTCTACAGCATAATATTGCCAAGTAGAAGGACCTCATTGAAGAGTTTGTGGCGGTGTTGGTCAATTGGTCCCCACGGTCATTTTTGTCAGCGGGGTTCCATAATCCTACAGGTCGATTGGTCCCCAGTTTCAAAATTTAATGGGCTAATTGGTTCCCGCGGTCAAAATATTCCTAATCCGCTTAGATAAGATTTTACATTACATGAATAACTATCATTTGGCTAACAACTTCTGGTGTACTTACATAGCTGAGAGAATTTGGACAAAATGCAACTTTTAGTGTTAAAAAATATTTAATATCTAAGCATTAGTAATTTAAAATATATACAATTGGTGCAATATATATTAAAACAAATATCCGTACAAAAAAAGAATTATTTTAGTTTTAATATACGAACGGATTTCAAAAAATAGTTGGCAACATATGGGAAACTTTATTATTAATTTTACGAAATAGTTATTCTTCACAAAAAGTTCTGCATGATCTAAAATCCAAGATGCAACCATCAAAAATCAAATTTTATCAATCTTATACGAGGTATATCAAAAAATGTGAATTTTGCTCAAGAGTAAAGTACCTTCATATTTTACAATATCGAAATTTGTTATTATGAAAAGTACACCTAATTTTCTAGAAGTATATTGGAAGGGATGGGATTTTCCCTATATTGAAATAGAAAAAAAAAACAGAAGTCAAAAAATTTCCCCTAATCATAAAATCCTCATTAAATTGTACTACGAAATGAAAATACATAATCAAAATTTGCCAGAGAATTTTGAAATTATAAATATTCCCATCGGTCCTTCCTAGAAACCCTTAATCCGGTATTGGGGACCAATTGACTGATAGCTTTCGAGTCGAAAAAGGATTATATTTGGGTAAATTTGACCGCGAGGACCAATTGAACTCCACCCGTTTGTGGTAATTCATTTTAGTGCTTCTTTGTGTGACCAGAATCATTCCTCTATCTGCATTTCTAATGATACTTTACTCTTGAGGGTTGGACTGTAATGCTAGCATTATAAAATTAACACTGCCATCTTTAATAACAATTTTCTGCTCAACCAGTTAGGGCACTAAATTAGCACTAAAGTATGATTTTTCTTGATAATGCGGGTACTAAGTTCACGCAGGTGAAGTTGAAGTATTTAGGTACTCACCTCCTCGTTTGGCCTTCATCAGGGGGGACAATTTGTCGATGTCGAGGGGCTGGCTGAGCGACCTTCTGAGCGTCGCGCGGCGTCCGACGCCGCGGCGCCGCATGACGACGTCGGGCGGCCGGTCGGTGGGCTGCTGGGCGAGACCGGGCGCCCTTTCGTCGGAGGGTGGGGAATCGGGCGAGGAGAGCATCTCCACGGGGCGGTGGCAGCGCGACGTCCGGCGCCCGCTCAAATCGGACCGCGTCCGGCGAACTTGGCGTCGGTCGGAGTGGGCGCGCTGTTTCAAATCGGCCTTTAACAAAAAAAATACAATTAAATTTACCGGAATTTTTGGAACAAATCGAAACACGATATGGCGCTCGAATTGGGAATGAAGGTGTTTTGTTGTTAAAAATGCAGAAGGGTGCTTGGACGGTCGACGACGTGCTGTCGCTGGGACAATTGGAATGCAACTGTATTGTATTTCCGTGCACATTCTACATTTTAGAGGGAATTATTCATTCATACCTATCCGATATAGAATCGGTTTCAGCGAGTTGAGCGAAATCATCGATCCATTTTGTTAGCGTTTTCATAAAGCTATTTTCGTGCAATTTTTTTTTTAATCAAAACACTAGACCTAGTGGAAATTAATTTTCGCGGAAAATTTTTGCTAACTACGAAACCAATTTCTCTGCAATTTGTTGTTAGAGTACATTATATTAGTTTAGAGCCATTGGATCACGTTAATTTTAAAAACTCCATTTTAGGCACTACTATACACTCTAAAAAACGAACTTAAAATCTCGAAATAACATTAAAAAATCTTCCATGCAGGTTGGCACATTAATATGGTAAAAGCTCAATATATCAGTTACTGTAGATATCAAAAAAAACTTCTTTACTAAAGTTGTAGATACTTTTATGCTGCATATTTGAAATTTGGTTATATTTATTCCGTTTTGCCGTGGTAAACCGAGTTTAGGTGTACTTTTGAATAGAGCATCCTGTTTTTTATTCAAAAATTGAATTTAGCTCGTCTTCAGCTATTCAAAAATATAATATTATATAATGTTACACTGAGTGGTTTAAAAGTTATGACCGCTTTTCCATGAAAATCGTGCGAAAAGTTTTTTCAAGTTTTTTTTGATATTATCTAATACAGTTACTAATACAGGGAGTATTTTAAGTTGATACTTCTTTTTCAACTGATGTGTATGAATCTCTTAATTCTAAGCAACTTCTTCAAATAAACTTTTTAAATATTCTGAAAAACAAAGATGAAAATTTTTAATAATTTTTACCTTTTTTTTGAATTTTGAATATTTCCCAATACGCACCTGCTTCATTAAATATGAAATTTATTTAATTTTCGGCATTTATTTGACAGATGACTGCCATAAATAAATTTTTTATTTAATATAGCAAGTGTGTATTGGAAAATATTGAAAAACTTTATTTGAAAAAGTTGCTTAGAATTAAGATTCATACACAGAAAAAGAAGTATCCACTTACAATACACCCTGTATATTGAGCTTTTCCGTACTAATGGGCCACCCTATACATATAACGCAACACTCAGGCAGTTCACGAACTAATCCATACTTGCGCTATAGACACTTTTACATTGACATATTTTCTATTGCGCAATCACCGATCAATTCAGAAACCACTTCACGTTATGTTCGATTTGAGCGCTCAATTAGTACTTTCGCTGAACCAAGGAAAATCGCGTGGATTGTGCGAAATATCTTACCCAAAAGGCGGACACTAGCATTCCGACATGGCTCTTCGAAATTCTCATTTAACGCGCTCGCGATCGACGTGCGGGCGTTGGGGCGCTATAGGTGAGCGCACGACGGAAATAAATGAGAACAAGACCGCTAAAATAAACCGAACGCCTCGGGATTTTCAGGCGGAACTGAACTGAAAACTGAACTGAACTGAAACCTTCTTGGTTTCGAAGGTGCGAGTACGATTTAGGGACCGGCACAGGACCGGTTTCGACCTGGCGATATTTTTTAATTGTGCTCTCGCTGATTTATGTAATCGCGATAGATAGTTATCTATTGAGGCATTAATGCCTCGTTACAATTTATTATTGCGACTTACAAATTGCAAAAAAGTAACAACATACAATTCGCGTCAAAATTGGTCCCTGTAGAATTACAGGGTGATCCGCAGAATAGTCAATATTTCAACAGCTGATGGCCGAGGACGAAATAACATGATTTAGTCAAATATACCTTTAGTGAAATTGTTACTCCTTAAGAAGATACAGCGGAAAAATGTTACGTGTTGCTTATTGAATTTTCATCAATGTATAGAAGACCACGATGTGAGATAGGCGGATTTCGGCAAAAGATACGATTAGAAATGATTTATTAGAGCTCAAAACCGTTTTCAGTTGCTCAAAATGTGTTATAATTAAAAAGATATAGCCCTTCGAAATTTAAAAATTTCGGGATTTTGACTCATACCTTATCAACCAATCATAAACCACTCACGTCTTGTTGTATAAGTAAATAGTATGAATTTTCGAACGCAGTAACAAAGAATACACAAACGAACAAAAATAAAACTGTCATTTGTCAGATTTTTCTGAAAATTGCACAAAACAAATTACACGAATTGCAGTTCGACACAAAACACTTTACTGATAATATTGAAGTTGACAAGAATGTTGCCAAATAAATTTTTCAGGACCATTATTTGTGATTTTAACACGAAAATCGGTTACAATTTATACAAATGAAGATGTTATTTCTATATTAATATATCGAATTATCCATTAGGTAATGGAAGAAATGGATAAATCAGAAAATATTTATTGCAATAAATATACAAAAAACGCACATTTTTCGGAGTAAAGAAGAGTAATTGGAAACGTGGCAAACTTGCTAAATGTGACTTCTCTTTGCAACTCTCGCTTTGATTGGAGCAGAGTGTATGACGATTGTGTGACGTTTTTCAAACTTTAAAAATTAATTGCGGCCTTATTTGGCCACAGAAAAAAATAAAAATTTCATTACGCGCCTTCTTAGAGTAACACACGGCTTTGAAAAAAAAATTTAAAAAAAAGCCGTGGTCTTCTCCATACGAGAGTTCATATTCATATAAAAAAATGATGAAAAAAAATCGAGGAACAGATACAGTGTTAGTTACAGTTATCAGTTTAAAACCGATTTTGCAAAAGTCTTCAAAAAATGTTCCTGCAATTTAGATCTGCACTCTATATTGCATTTTTCTCGAAAACTGTAGATTTTGGGCACTTTCAACAAGCACACTTTTTTCATCAAAAACCATGTCTACATCGTAATCTTCAACCAAAACATCAAAAAAATTGTTGGTCAAAAAATTGATGAGACATTTTATCAATCTAACGTGGCACAACTATAGCGGCATCTAGGAGTAATTCAAAATTGTGTATATTGAGATTTATTGTCCACAGAATCTGGGTTTACCAAATTTTGAGTTTAGTCTACTGTTAAAATATTGACTATAATTTACGGACCACCCTGTATATAAATGACAAGGTAAGGTTTATGTTGAAAACATTAAAAATTTGTCAAAAAAATTATTTAGCATAGCAATGGTAAATTTTTGGATTCAAATAACTCGATATCAGTATGTACTGAATTGGCGCGGTAGGAATTCCACGTGGAATAGAACGAGCAGAATTTAAATAAGGCAGGTCAGGCTGGCTCGTAAATATATTAAATTACATTGGGCTAATAATATTAATAAATTTGCATAACAAGTAGGAACGGTATAACTGAAAAACGCCCGTCTTATAAGCGCATATTATATTTCATGCAAATTGCTGGAGAGGTGCCCATCTTTGGGGGGGATTTTTTTCTATTAATTATCGGCCGGCTTTGCTTACAAGTGAACGAAAATATACGCTTTAATTTGCGCTATTTATCGCCTAGAAATACTATAAAACCAGGTATGTGTAGGTACGTATATCTTCGTTTCGGCGTTAAAATAAGATTTATGGCTCAGTTGCGGATACAGCTTGCTTTTAATTTGGTCGTCTTTCGAACCTGACGCAAGTTCCGGTTCAATAGCACTTGTTCCGGCAATTTTAATCACATTTTTTTACTCTCTTTTGATTATTATCGCAGTATTACTGTAACTGTATCATTATGTTTTTAATAATGTAACCAAAAGTTTGTATTTTACTTTGGGGGTAGAATTTTAAAATGACTTTTTTATTGTATACAGGGTGGTCCAGTTTATAATGGCATAACTTTAGGAAATGATGGATAACGTTAAAATAATGATAATTTCTCAATACTATTATAGCCGGGAAAGCTTTGTTTTCGAGATACAGGGTGTTGAAATTAAAAAAAATAAATGTATTATTTTGAATATTGCCAAAACGGCTGCTTGGAAAAAATTTAAATTTGGCACACAGGATAAGCTAAGGATCCTTCATGATTTAGGGAATATGGTGATAAATTACAAAAAACCAGTGGCGGAGATATGTGTATGCCATTGCCATTTTTTAAAAAAATCCTTTACGCCACTGACTTTTTTACAAATAACAGTAATGTTATTCGATGCTCCATGCTTTTTAGAACAAAATAGTGTTCTTGCGTTTTTTTGAACGACGCACCGTTTTGGAGATATTTGCAATTTTCTCCGGTTATGTAGGACTACTATCATCGCAAATATTCTGGAAGTAGGCTATGATTTATTTTCATGAAGGATCCTTAGCTTATCCTGTGTGCCAAAATTAAAATTTTTCCAAGCAGCCGTTTGGGCCATATCCAAAATAATACATATATTTTTTTTAATTTCAACACCCTGTATCTCGAAAACAAAGCTATCCCAGCTATAATAGTTTTGAGAAATTATCATTATTTTAACGTTATCCATCATTTCCTAACGTTATGCCATTATAAACTGGACCACCCTGTATTTACAACTCCTTTTATTTTTTTTAATTCCCTTAAAAATATTATTCTTTCAAAATTATACTAGTACCGACTTATGAATACCCAAAATGCCGCAGATAGCTGTTGCTGCACAATTTCTTTGTAATAACATGTTTATATCCACCACGAAATTTTTTCCAATAAAAAACCCAACATCGAAACCAGAACCATTTTCGCAGTAATAAATTTCCGATAATTCCCCGACTGTTCTTCGAGAAACTCCAAATGAAATAATTCGATAGGAAACTGGCGTGCAGTCCGCTCCCTACCGAAGAGTCTCTCCGGTTCGTGCAGGTTATCTTATATTGTTACGACCACCTGGCACTGACAGATGGCCCGCTTTTTAAGATGAATACAGAGGCAAACCAGAAGTGCCTGAACGGAGGATAGACCGTAGAAAACAGGAAATCACCATGTGTGTAGTTAAAAATTAACAGCAGATTACCGGGAGGCAATCAAGGTGCACAGTGAGGGAAGCGCTCGCCCCGTTCATAATAGATTAAGTTGGAAAGGGCGCATCTACATCGTACATTACGTGTCGGGCCGTGAAAACTGAAAAATTCAACAAAAATTTAACACTTCCAGTCTTCATTCTACTATAGCGCTTATAGTATTTCACTCCGGGCGTTCTACAGATAAAAATAAATTTTAATCCAAGTGCACGTTATCTCGGTCGAGTAATACACAATTGCGAGAAGTGATAATTTTAAAAATAAATACGTTTGAGTCATTTACTAGTACAACCTACATGTGGGCCGAATTCGATACGCGACCACAATCGAAAATTCCAATTAAATGGAACACAAAGTTTTAATTAAAAAATATACACGTATTTAGGTTTACTGATTGGTATATATTTCAAACAAGTAGTACTTAGCTATAAAGTAACATACAGGGTTGAAGTTTCGTCTACTAATTTTGGGCCACCCTGTATAATTTAATATTATACAACTCGAGTATTATTGTAATCACTATTGATCATAATTTAATAATATTCAGTGAGTTATTAAAAATGTTTTCAACCAATCACTTAGATGTTTATTAAGGACATCACAGCGCGATAAGTACAGATATCTATACAATATTTTGCTTATCAATTTAATGAGAAACATAACGAAGTCCCGGAGGGACACCCTTCTCGAACCCTTGTATAACCCCCGGTTATTAATTGATCCAATTTGTATCCGGTTTTAGTTCGTCGAGAGGCGACCTATTTTAAATCTGGTTCTAATTCGATTCGAAACTTTCGTAATTGATAATGCTGGTAATACCCCGACAGAGGTAAGGCGGTTTCCGTTCGGAAAAATGTTTTCAATTTTTTTTATTCGCTCAACTTTTTCACTGCGACGCGAACGGAGCCGCACAAAGACATGAAAGAAATGCGAGAGGTATTTCGCTCAAAGTAGCAAATAATGATAGAGTTTTGGAAATTCCAACCGTAATGGGTAAACCAAAATTGCAATTTTCAAAGCCGTTTCAAGATAAATAAACCATTTGAAAATGGGGAAACTTTGTGAGTGAGTATTTTGAAAAAGTTTAAAAGAAAACTAGACTTATACAAGAGATTATTATTCACTAAAGTGCAGCATTATCTTATTTTTATACACTGCATTATTGTCTATTTTACATTATTTTATTACACAAAAATTATGTCGTGTATTACCTTTTTTTCTTTTTCAATCAAACATTTGTGCCTAGTGAAAACTAGCGGGAATCCAAAGGAGAAGACCACGATGTGAGATACGCGGATTTCGGCAAAAGATACGATTAGAAATGATTTATTAGAGCTCAAAACCGTTTTCAGTTGCTCAAAATGTGTTATAATTAAAAAGATATAGCCCTTTGGAATTTAAAAATTTCGGGTTTTGACTCATACCTTATCAACCAATCATAAACCACTCACGTCTTGTTGTATAGTAAATAGTATGAATTTTCGAACGCAGTAACAAAGAATAGACAAACGAACAAAAATCAAACTGTCATTTGTCAGATTTTTCTGAAAAATGCACAAAACAAATTACACGATTTGCAGTTCGGCACAAAACACTTTACTAATAATATTGAAGTTGACAAGAATGTTGCCAAATAAATTTTTCAGGACCATTATTTGTGTTTTTAACACGAAAACCGGTTACAATTTATACAGATGAAGATGTTATTTCTATATTAATATATCGAATTATCCATTAGGTAATGGAAGAAATGGATAAATCAGAAAATGTTTATTGCTATAAATATACAAAAAACGCACATTTTGCGGAGTAAAGAAGAGTAATAGGAAACGTGGCAAACTTGCTAAATGTGACTTCTCTTTGAAACTCTCGCTTTGATTAGAGCAGAGTGTAGGACGATTGTGTGACGTTTTTCAAACTTTAAAAATTAATTGCGGCCTTATTTGGCCACAGAAAAAAATAAAAATTTCAATACGCGCCTTCTTAGAACACAAGGTTTTGAAAGAAATTATAAAAAAAAAGTCGTGGTCTTCTCCATTCTAACAATCATCAGCTCACATTATTTTCTATAGATTGCTTGTCGTGCAAAAATCCTATTCTGTCGTGCTCTTCTACATCCTCCACCCCTCTTATTCAGCTGTTAAACGCCAAATGAAGCTGGTATTAATAACCAAAACACAGCAGATATTCCCAGGCAACTTACCCGCAATTATTCCACCGCGTCCAATCCGAGTAAAATCTGGCAAATCAATTGAACCCGGTTAAAATTAATTTAGCAATTAAAGTCGTTAAATTTTACATGAAACGGCCGCAAAACGAAATCACAATCGCCGCACGACAGACGCACACACAATCGATACATCCACGACATTAGTCACCGCACTGAACGTATGTACTTTAGGCGGTTAATAATAATTAGCTTAATAACAACACGGTGCTTGTGTATACGCGACGTTACCGAGTATTTCTCTCGAATGATACGTTTAAGTCGTAACGATAAGGATTCCATCCGATAGGAGTAATAAAACAAACAATGGCGACGCGTGCTATTTTCATTTTTGATAAGCCTTCGGCTATTGTCAGGTAGGTGAGTGGTGGAGAATATTATGAGGGGCAATATTTATGTATTTACAGGGTGAATCTATCTACCAACGGTAATATGTGGGTGTATCGTATACAGGGTGAGTCAATGAAGCAACACCCTTCAATGTAATCTGCAAAAATTATACTTTAATCAATCCCAAAAGATTGTAGAAATTACATACAAAGTCCAAAATAAAATTCTTGCATTAATCATCCTGGTATTTGCGAAATAATAATAAATATCCGAATTTTTGAATCGCCCTATAAATATATCAGAAAATAATAATACCCTATATAAGCCACTTATTTTGCACCTGCTCCCTCGAACGAATGACGTTCTACAAAGACGGTCAATTACGGTTCGGATATATTTTTTTGGGGGAATTTACGGCATTTATTTTATATTCCAGCGAGAAAAGAATGGATATGACTGAAAGTTAATTAGCGAAGTAGGTCGGTTCTAAGTGAATCGTGGAATATTTTTACCGAAACCGGGGAAAAATTGAGTTAAGTCCTGAATGCTGCGGCGTTTTGTTATTAGAATTGGATGCATTTGTTTGCAAAACAGAGTGGTTACAGATAGAACAAGGGAAATAAAAATGGAAAAAGCGGTGTTGGAAAAAGTGCAATGTAGATTAGTGGAGACGTAGGATTTAGCTGTTGAATAAAACGGTGCAATTAATTCAAAAAAACTATACGCAAATAAATTCTTAAATTGCTTATTTGCTAAATTTCTAAGTTTCTTGTAAAAAAAAATTAATTTGCTTAACGTTTTATTGAAAAAAGTTTATTGTTAACTTTAAATTTAATTATCGTAAATTAATTTCCGCTTTACAACCCGTCCTTCTGCACTATCGCATTTTATAGCGAACCATATTAAATTTTAATTAAATTTTAACAGTTAAAATACAAGTAAAAAATCTTTTTTTTCATCGAACGTGCTAATTCTACTGTTAACTACATAATGTTCTGCTATGAGGTATGAAGTTATACATAAAAATTCAGTTATATTAAAACGCCAAAAAAATTTAACAAACAATTAGAAATTCCAATTAAAACCGAACGCAAATAGTATTACAAAATTAATTCGCTGCAACACACATCCCCCGGTAATTAGTGAGACTCAGAAATAAAAAACTCACCGGTCAGAATGCAATTGAAATAATAAAAATTCCAAAATATCCGTTAAAAAAATCACCAAAAATTTAAACAAACTGTTCACAAACAACAACCGAAGTAGATCGAAAACCGAAAAACTATATTATTACAAACGCATCCCGAGCAACGCGAATTCTCCTCCAATCGGTTTCCTGTTAATGCGATATAATGTGGTATTTATTGCTATACCGGATGTCCACACTACAACAAAACACGAATCTATTATCTAGTAAATTAAATCATTTTCAAAAAAATGGATAGTTAAAATGTCTCCGCCAATCATATCTTGATTGCCCCTTCCGATATAGGAAGAATTCTAGACGAAACACCCTGTATAAATCAAAATGACCTTACTAATAACATACACGTTGTTTATAAATTGTAAACATTTTAACAGTGTACTAAATAAACTAGTTATTCATATTTTTATCGAATTATGGCACGTAAAGAGAACATTGTGATGGTTAATATACAAATGTATGGAAGATGGATGCTAACAAAATTACAGTTCATGCTTGGTGTACTTGCGTGCTTTAATTAGGCAATGAATAATTATTAAACTTAATTCCATTAAGGCAAGTTCATATCCTGTCACAACTTTGCTAAGGACCTGCGAGACCTATTGTACCCACAACGAAACTTTATTAATTACTTACGTAGGTAAAATAAGCGGAAAGATATTGCGAGGGAAAGTAAACCGTGGTTAATGGAATATTATAAAATTACATAAAAATTAAATAACCCCAGCGGTAGGCACTCTTTACATAATATATAGATACTATTTTTTTCTTTATTTGGGAATTTTCCTCGTAAACAGCCACGTTCGTTAGTCAATAATTCGAAAACCGTCAATTAAAATGGTGAAATAAATTAAAATAAATATTCCACAAATGCGCAAACCGACTAATAAAAGTCAAGATGTATATCCGCTGTTTTAACATCAAACATTGTACATACAAAACACACAAATCAGTGTTTATGGAGTACTATTAAAATCGCCATAATAATAATAATCTCAGCACACTCTACACATTTATACAGGAAGGATTTTTAAACTTGTATTTTAGTAGTTATAGAAGGAAATTTGTCAAAGACTGAGGCGAACAAAATTTTTATTAAAGGGAAAGATTGAGTATGATGGAATAATTAATTTCTTCATGTTAATTAAATTGAGAAAAGAGCCATTTATCTACCCAATAATCTAACTTAAGAATTTTATGAAAGTCACATAAGACTATGCACCCTTTCAGCTGTAAATTCAAAACAAAATTTGAACGATTTCCAAAAAGCAATCTCATTGATTAAATTTACCAGATGGATAGTTAGCTAGAACTATCAAACTTCGGGTGCGAACTATACTTAATTAATAACCGAAATTCGCGCTTTGCTCTCGATCCACTTACCTTAAACTTATCGATAAGTATTTGATTGAGGACCTCCGAATAGGGCCTGAACGCCCGTCGAAGGTGTGAGGAGCGGGCGGCGGGTTTCCGGCGCCTCCGGGGGCGCGGGGGACTGTCGTCGACGTCGCCTGGGGGATCGGTGTCGTGGGATTCGGAGCTGTAGCCCGTACTCCCGCCGTTCGGAACTATCTGCAAGTGTTTCGTTACAAAAAAATTAATTTCTGATTAAAGCGCGGTTTGTAATCGGTCCTTTGAAATGTTACATTTTTTCGAGCTAGCGGCGCGTTTGTTAGGGGATGAAATTTTTTTGTTGGTGCCACAAGAGGGAGTTTGTCCTAAAATTTTTATCTATTTTCGTTAATAAGTTTTGTTTTTAATTCTACGACCAAAAGTTACATAACTAAAGTTGGAGAGGATTCAATTTGCAAGGGTGGCGATCCCTCATGCTTAAATTTAACTTCAGCCTAAACCCCCCCTGATATCGAAAAAAAATTCATCTTCTAGCAAATGTATTATTTCAATGGACTATAGGATTTTATGAAATTTTTGTAACGATCCAGAATTTAATTATACTCTGTTCACTATCAGGAGGTAGTAATAAAAACTTCTTGAAGTAGTAAAATATTTAATTAATAATTTGATAAATACCTGCAATAATTACACTGGTCTACATCAACTGTGCCACATGAACTTTGATAGCTAATTCTGCTTTAGCCATCTACCCTCATTGGTAAACTGAAGTAGTTTTGTTTTGATTGGACTCAGATTTTTTGTGATGTGTTGTTAAATATAATCAATTCTACAGCGATAACCGCAAGTAAACAGTCGCAGAATTAAACAGAATTAAATAAAGGGTACAGGCAAAGAAGGCGATATGTCAATTTTTGTCGAAATTGAGTTAATCTTGCCATCTATGAGATAAAGATGTAAACTTTTCCCCTAGAAACTAACATGACTAAAAGAGCGATCAGTCAGCAGATATAACCCGGTTTATTTTTGCCATACAGCCTATAAAGGCGATACTTTTTGGGAAAAATTGCTTTTTTTCTGCTAAAAAAATCTTAAAAAACTAACTGAGTCTATAAACCTGTAGCACAGTACCCTAATAATAATTTAATAATATGTAAAAATGTATCCTATGTTGCTTTTATAAATTACTTTTTAGAGCTCTTAAAACCTTTAAAAGCGTTTTTCTCAAAACTAAATTTTTTGACGTGTCGCCTTCTTTGCCTGTACCCTTTAAATATGCTAGAAAATCTTAAATAGTAATTTCATAATAGAACTTTTTTACGTTTTTTGTATCAGAAAGTGATTATTTTTTGAAATATTTAATAATATCGGTTTATAAAATTTTTGGCCAATAGATTTTTTTTAATTACACATTTACACTAATAGTCACTCAACAAAGTAAAAAATATAAGTGAAGTCCGTGTGGCACGACAAAGTTCAAATTTTGTTCCCCAGTGTGTTACCGGTCAAATACGCTACCGATTTTACGATATCTCCTGATAGCGAACGGAGTATAATCGATTTATTATAGTAGTTGCTATAAGATTGTTTTTTTTATGGATTGTTACAAAGTCATAAATCCAAGCGAATTTACTGTTAAATGGTATGTATGTGCGGTGAAAACTTAAAAAAATAACCTATAGGTAACAAGTACAAAGTCGGAAAACAATTTTTCGATTATAGGTATAATGGAGTGAATCGAACTTAAATTTGTTTCTAAAAAACCCGTTAAGAATTCGAATTACAAGATTCAATGAACAGAATTTTGGAATCTCAAAGAAAAAAACTTTTTCAATTTCACTCACTGGCTACCTACAGAGAAAAACGCGTTTTTCCACGCAAGAAAACTCACAATCAGTGGACCAAACAAAAAAACGTACACGCAAGGATTATTTTAATCCTCCAAACAAAGGGTACAAATATTTTCTACTACATGATATGCTAATAAAAAAAGGCGAGTGATATAATCCTTAAATACTAATAATGAAATCGGAATCGTCCCGGACAATCGACTTTTCCTCAACGTAAATTCGCCATTTAATTCGCTGAAATAATCCGAGGAAAACGTTGAGGAAAATGCACCGGATTCCGAATGGGTTTTACCAAAAATTTACGGACGAGATGAAAGGGTAAGCGAATGATGAATTGCAACAAGGCAGCTTTATAACTAAAAAGTCTTACCAAGCTAATCTAGCGGCGGCCTATTCGAAATTTCGAAAAAAGAAAAGAGTAACGATTAGTGTGGTGTTCGAAAAACGAAAAACAGAAACTCAAAACAGTGTGCTCAATAATTAAGAAAAAAAAAATATATGAACCATCTTAAGAAATAGTAAGATATATTTTAATTCTTTTTTTTATCGTTACTCCTGCTCCTGTATATAAAGTGCAAATTTGTGCGTAATATGGTCTGTGGGTGCAACAAAGACAACTTCTATTTGTCTCATATAAAGGAAAAAGAAAGAGTGATGATTGTGGGATTGCAACTTTATCACTCTAATCAGTTATTTTCAAATAATCTCTGTTCAACTCATTGAATTGATCACATTGCAAACAAATTTGCACTTATACCTGTATAATAAAAAAATTAAATCCATGTAGGCGTTTGTACATATTTGCTCATTATAAACATCGAATATCAAAATATTTAATAGGTTAAATATGCATCAAAGAGCTTTGGTGGACAAATTTAGTGGACGAGCGGGCGATTCGCCAAGTGGAAAATCGAATGAAAAAGTAAATTAAATTTCATATTTACTGTAAGCTATACCAAACAAATATGTTTGAAAAATGTTTAGTCGACGAGGAGAGCAAACAATTCGTTCAATTTGTCGAATAAAATAACATAAAATAACAATGCATACAAAGTCCAACGAAATTAGGGAAAATTCAACTGAACCAATCTAATTGTATAGGTTAAATTGAAATGTTTTAATTATTACATTAAACCGAATGTGGAGTCTTTTCATTGCGCTTAAAATTTATAACAATGAAAATTATGATTTAAAGGAAAATCATATCGGAATAATAATCAATTTAAATCATTTGAAATGGACATTTATAGTTACACAAATGTAAACATTAATCACGAAATTTGATTTTCAATGCTGAATTAGTAGGATTGCGAAACGATGACTTCGGCTATAGCTTTGTGTTTTGAATTAAATAAAAAAATATTTCACAAACTACATAATTCTATATAGACGATTTTATTTTTTTACACCGTACGAGTTAGTAGACTTAACGAAAATTTATCGGAAAAATGGAAAATGTACCTCGATTTGAATGCCGCTATCGCCGCTGTTGCATTTCGCATTCCTCGCCGCCTTCGTCAGTTTCTTCTTTTCCTTGCTATTCCGCCAAACCAGAGACCCAAACCTACACAGAACACAAAAAGAAAATATGTTAAATGTCAAAAGTGACAACAATGAATACTGTCAAACTTTTAAACGTCAACAGTGACATAACAATGAAAAGTGTCAAACTTTTAAACGTCAACAGTGACATAACAATGAAAAGTGTCAAACTTTTAAACGTCAACAGTGACATAACAATGAAAAGTGTCAAACATTTAAACGTCAAGAGTGACATATTCAGAACGTAAACAAACCATTTGCATAGTTAACTATATCGAATTACCTTTAATTATCAACATGCAACAGATTATTAACACCTGTTAAACCTAAAATCCTATTACCTATACAAGCGAATTAATCGATTGGTTTGAATGATCGACGGTATCATAAAATACTGATGGGTAGCCATTATTTTCGTCTCGTTTCATTCATCACAAACAATAAATCGATTAAATGCGATAAATGCGCACCAATTTTAAATTTTTTAATTAACCGGACATCGATATAAAATTTCCACGGAAAAAATTATTTACGATAATATTCGCAAATCGACTTACGTTTTATTCGGCTATCGGTTCACATCTTCGGAAATGGAAACTCGGATAAATTAATTCGCTCGAATGAGAAATTCGTCCGAACTTTGCGAAGCGGCCGCGAAAAAATTCGAATGAATCAACTGGCATTTTTCGCCGGTTAGCTAATCGAAACGAATTTTAGGGTATGATTAAATTTATGACATTTTATTTGTTCGAAAACTTCGAGGAAATATTCCAAAAATCACCAAAAGCTATCGTACACACTAAATGGTTACGAATTTTAGTGCAAAAAAAGGCCTCTAATACGAAAAACTTTCGAGACAAATACGACCATTCGATGCTTCATAAATACCCAATGATGATACAATTATAGTATACATTGAAATGTTACATTTTTTTTTGGGCTAGTGGGGCATTTGTTAGAGGATCAATTTTTTTATGTCAAGAGGGAGTTACTGAAAATTTGTTAGAGACACTTTTTGTTGCAAATTGAATCCTCTACAACTTTAGTTATGGAACTTTTGGTCGTAGAATTGGAAATAAACAAGTTTTATTAACGATTATAGATATAAATTTGGGGACAAATTTTCTTTTTTTTTTTGTTATAACTTTTTTTCTGGTCGTTTTACAAAAATATCACATCAGAGCATTTTGATAGAGGTGTTTTCAAGGAATAATTTTCATTGCCCACTTTTTCAAATTTATTAAATTATGACAATTTTATAGTGCTGCAAAACTAACACTATTCTCCAGTTTGTGAGTATACAAGATGTCGCAAAAAGCTTGGGACATGGCTTAACCACAGACTTCTCAGACAAAAATAATATGAATTAGCCTAACTTACCTATATGCAAAAGTGTCTAGTAAAGAAGTTACAGGATGTTGAAGTTTAATCGTATGAATGTCAAAAAAATTAATCAAAATATGGATTTTATAGAAAATTGCAAAGAGTAAAAAATCATTATAAAAGAACTGATAAATCTAGTAACAATTCCAAAATTAGCTGAATAAAATTAGGGCTTTGAGAGGGTTGTAAAAAGAAAATTTCATCCTCTAATATGTAAGGTCAAATGTAACATTTCTATGGACTGCACCTACTACAACAAACACGATAATAAACTAATCGAATCGATTCTTATATCGATAAAAAAACCTTCGCAAACGCCATACAAACGTTATTTGATCCCGTTCGCTTCGTTTCCATATACCGCCATTTCGAAATATCCCGGGAAACGCGATAAGTCGAACGTCGCGCGATACTGAAACGCCTTCAAGTTGATTGATACGTTTTATAACTTAAAATTGATATATTGATAGAAAAACGACACGCTAGAGCAGCTTCTTCGGATGAATGAACGCCATACACTCGGGCAAATTCCAATACCTAGATGCACGTCTCCTAAAGAGATCATACAAGAGTGGCAGGGTGAAAGACAATAAGAGAGATATCTTTGTTTCTAGAGAATATGTATAAAAGAATTTTTGATTTTTTTTCGCTTTGTATGAAAATGATTTGATGGAATTTATTTTGAAGCACACTGAGTATATTTTACTAGAAGTCTGCTCTTGTAAAATACAGGGTGTCCCAGCGAAAGGTTATAGCCCATTTAATCAGCTTGTAACTTTTAAACGCCTAATCATAAAAACATGCGGTTTTCTCAGATATGTTTTATTTTGCTATAAGTTTTGTTTCAGTGACTTAGAAATTTTTGTATCAGCTGTACAGGGTGTATTATCAAAATCCCCTATTATCAATTCACATTAACCAAATTTTTTCAAATGAAACAGCCTGTATTATATTGACGCCATCTGAAAGATACACCCTTCTGCTTTTTAAAAATGTATAATTTCCACGTTATTTTACAAAACAAAGAAGTTATTTAACTTTGAACAACATAATGCAAATCGCCTTAATTAGCATAAAATTTACAACAAATCTTAAATTTTCCATTTTAAAGGATGCTTTATCAGGATTTTTGAATGGTTTTTCGTTAGGAAACACATTTAATAATTCTCTTTTTCAATTAAACATGTTTTATACTTTTCACTAATATTATGTTTAACAAAGTTACAAGTTGATTCAATGGGCTACCTTTCGCTGGGACACCCTGTAAAATAAGAAATACATATAGAGAGAGGGTCTGTAATTTGGAATAAATTCAAAAGTTCAAATACTAATTTTTTTGAAAAATGCTCGGGCTCTTCGATTAATATTTCCAATCGCGATTTTTTACAAACAATAATAATTTATACAGGGTGTCCCATTTAGAGATACTAATACTAACGGAAGGGTGTGAGCATTTTTTCAAAAAAGTATTTGAATTATTGAATACATTCAGACTCTATCTGTATTTACCTATTTTTATGGGTTATAAACAACAAGTAACTTACCACACTTTTACTACGAACCTTACTCATTTAACGTTCACATTGTACAAATACACAACGTTCAACAAATTTACCGGCGCCTCGACGCACTTCGAACGCCGCAAGAAAAACAACTTACCTGTACTTGTGCTCGCCGGCGGCGGCGGCGGCGGTTATCGCTTGTTGCTCCTTCGCATCGTCGCCGCCTTCGTCGGCTTCGGCGGGCTGCGGGGGCTGCGGCGAAGCGCCATCGATCCGGCACGTGGCCGTCGACGGCACGTGAAAGGGCAACGACTCCTCTACAGAGCGATCCGGCGGCGGCGGCGGCGGCGACGCGACCGTCTCCTCGTCCTCTTTGCTCGACTCGCCCTTCAGTTTCCGCGGATGGTGGAAATGCAGCGAGAAGGTTTTCCGGAATTTTTGCATCACTCCGCCCGATTCGCGGCCGGCTGCAAACCAACAAGCTCCGCTTCAAAAATCGTCTTATTACATAATGCATACTTCCCGCTTGTTTGACATCGAAAAGGTAGAGCGAATTTTTCAATTTCCCGACGATAAAGGCGGTTAATAAGCTAAATGTACTAAGTGAGTTAGGTCGGGACGGGGGCCTTTAAAAATTCATAAGATCGTTGACGAATTTTCTTTGCGTATAAATCGAGGAATTTCCCGACGACTTAACCCAATTTGGCGGCGCTCGAGACAAAAAGGAAATCCGGAAACTTCCCGCCGGTACAAATCGAAATTGAAACGTCTTCGGATTTGTTTTTGGAAGATTCCCCGCTCGAGGAAAGTCTAATTATATTAGGAAAATATCGGGAAATTTCGCCGTTCGAACGGAAGAAAGAGCAAACACGGTTTCTATTACGTTTGTATTCCCGAGAAATTCACTTGTCTATTCCGGATTTTGTATATTTTTACCGTCCGCCGAGCAGCAATAAAAGGAAAACTTCACCCGTTACCACCGAGCCTAACTCCCCGTATTAGTATCGAAGCGGGAAAAGAACAGTTCCATGCAGCTTCTCCCGTAAACCGTTCCCAACCGTACACGTATACGATTTGATTATGCGGCTTGTTGAAAATTCATGGCGTTGAAGTTGGTTCAAACAAGATTTATACGTCAAATTCGCATGTAAATTTCGGCTTACCGGAATACTGGCATTACAAGTTTCACGCTCACTCCGAACTCGATGTATCGCCCAAGTTTATAAAGCTCTCTAACACTGATGTTGTCTATCAGCAAGAAAATTCAACGATAAATTTCCAGCCGTTTAAACCACCTTCAATGTTCATTTTCATGCTGTACTTCACAATGGAGAAGACCATGACTTTTTTTTTAATTTTTTTTTCAAAACCGTGTGTTCTAAGAAGGCGCGTAATGAAATTTTTATTTTTTTCTGTGGCCAAATAAGGCCGCAATTAATTTTTAAAGTTTGAAAATCGTCACACAATCGTCATACACTCTGCTCCAATCAAAGCGAGAGTTTCAAAGAGAAGTCACATTTAGCAAGTTTGCCACGTTTCCTATTTTACTTCTTTACTCCGCAAAATGTGCGTTTTTGTATATTTATTGCAATAAACATTTTCTGATTTATCCATTTCTTCCATTATCTAATGGATAATTCGATATATTATTATAGAAATAACTTCTTCATCTGTATAAATTGTAACTGATTTTCGTGTTAAAAACACAAATAATGGTCCTGAAAAATTTATTTGGCAACATTCTTGTCAAATTCAATATTATCAGTAAAGTGTTTTGTGCCGAACTGCAATTCGTGTAATTTGTTTTGTGCATTTTTCAGAAAAATCTGACAAATGACAGTTTGATTTTTGTTCGTTTGTCTATTCTTTGTTACTGCGTTCGAAAATTCATACTATTTACTATACAACAAGACGTGAGTGGTTTATGATTGGTTGATAAGGTATGAGTCGAAACCCGAAATTTTTAAATTTCTTAGGGCTATAACTTTTTAATTATAACACATTTTGAGCAACTGAAAACGGTTTTGAGCTCTATTAAATCATTTCTAATCGTATCTTTTGCCGAAATCCGCGTATCTCACATCGTGGTCTTCTCCATTACTTATTAAAAAAAATGTTGTTAACAATGGAATTTTTATTGTCGATCCATTGAAATACTGTAGTAGTTTTTGATCAACTCACCAGATAATTGTCTGCGAGCAGCTGGTGGTTTATTATCCTTGTCGCCGGATCGATCCTCCAATTGATCGATACTTTCCCATGTGCTGGAAATAAAATCGATGAAAAATCGATTAAAATCGATGCGTTAAAGCCTTACTTTACTTCCGAATTGGACGATTCCTCTAGAAGCTGAGGGGTGGAGGAGGCTTTCGGACGTCGGCCTTCAGTACCGCCCACCGGTGACCGGTGGCGGTTGCCCTCGTGGAGCGGCTGCAAGAAATACGAAATTAAAGATTTTTGCAACGAAATAGAAGCTTTCCCGCTTCCTCCATACGTTAAATGTGAAGCGGTGATTCCCCGAAGGAAATTTATTATAACCCACAATAAATCCCCTACTTTGGGCCGCCCTATGCAATAACACGTTCACATTAATCCGGCGATAACGTCATGGAATGGTTTCATTCGCATTCGCATTGTCCACTCGACAATTCATCTTGCGTAAATCACCATTAGATTTGGCTGAATTTATACCTTAATATAATATTCATGTATATCTCGATATTTCACATCGTGACGTCACTGCCGCTTAAACGACAACAAACTATATACATACTTTATCGTGTTCGGGCAAAATTTATAAATTCTTCGGCTTAAATTCCTGCGATGCAGGAATGCATCTATCTCAAAGAGATAGTTAGATCGAAACGTATTGTTACTTACCGTGACGGGAGCAGTAAGGGATGGCTCTGGGGTGGGTAGTTTGCGGGGCGGGCCGGGGGATGAACCGACACTTTCAGTTCCATGCCTTTGCCAGGGAAGGGTTCCGCTATAACAAAAAAAAAACAGCCTAAAATAGGTGTGCCAGATACATGCTCTACACTAATCCATACAGGGTGTTATTTAATAACATCCTAATACTTAAGGGGGTGATACTTGGACACATTTTAAGAAAAAAACTTCATATAAACCTATTTCCTAAACTTCTTAACTTTTGAGATACGAGGTATTAAAGTTTTAAGAAAAAAAAAACAATATTTTACTGTCATTTTCTTACCACTTTCGGCGGACATTTCCAACACCTGATTTAAATTATTTCTTTATTTTACTTTAATTTCATAATTACGTAATAATAAACGTTTAAAAGTTATCCGCTTAAATAAATTATTGTTCAGAGTTAGATAAATCGTTTTTGGTCGTCATTCGTCCAGGGAGATGCAAATGAATGAATTTAATTTTTTTTTTAGCGAAACGGCGAGTTGTACGAAAAAAGTCAATAAATCGAATTTGTTCTAAATTGAACGAGAATTCGAAAAATAATTTTGATTTTAAGAGATAGCAGTGGTGTATCACTTTTTTATTCAAAAATATTTAGTCTGAGTCCAGTAGGGACGCCACTGTTAGAAATAAAAAAAAAAGATTTTTGGGTCAAAAAATGCTCTTTAATGCATAAACGCCGTACACCAAATTTCATAAAAATATTTAAAGTGGTATGAAAATGACAGTAAAAAATTGTTTTTTTTTCTTAAAACTTCAATACCCCGTATCTCAAAAGTTAAGAAGTTTAGGACATAGGTTTATATGAAGTTTTTTTCTTAAAATGGGTCCAAGAATCACCCCCTTAAGTATTAGCATGTTATTAAATAACGCCCTGTATAGCAATTAAATAATACAACTTATATGAGCAATGAGCAGCCCTAATCTCGAAACAACTAAGTTTAGCAGGATTAATCCGGAGCCCTCTAAGGTTTGTAGAACCACTAGCGGCCTATCGTTGTAGTGATAAGACGTTAATTATTACTCAGTTAAAATTAGTTGGATAATTACAAAGCCATATTCGGTAATAATAACGGCGAATTTAATAATTAAACGCTATGGATAATTAACGAATTTGGACCGCAGAAACATAGCCTATTCCATTACACCTAATACACCCTAACCGAGGGTGTAAATTAAATTTAAAATTATCACCAGCACTATTTCAAGTCGTGCGATATAATTATAATGGCATAATACACGAGAAAAGTTTAAAATACGTCGAACAAACAGCTGAAAAGGATGCTTATCCAACTCAGTTCGTTGCTCTGTATAAATAATAAATACACGCTTGTACAGCTACTCAGAGAATGTGTTACATGTGCGTATAAAGGATAGGTAGGTAGTGCAAATATAAGTGCTATTCATCTAGACAAGCTTATAGACGTATGAATGCTTGGATAAAGTTTGTGGAATATTAATGATGGAAGCTAAAGAACAGGAAAACGAGGAACATAAACAGGCGCTGTTACATTTTCCAAACGATAATTCCCTTTTGTCTAGTTTTATGAGAAAATGTGGACGCGGGATAAACCTGCTAATTAGAGCGATAATTAAACTTTTCATCAAATTGGATTTATTTGACGAAATTCAATTATAATGGTTTATCTAAATCTTTTAAACCTTATTAAGCGAAAATGAAGGTAACTGGAAAACGGAATTATCTAATTCGCGCTCTCGTAAAGCAGATTTTTATGTTCAATAAAATATTTACGTATACCAAATTAGCACAAAGCTTTTCAAATTAATACAATACTACGCCCAGCAATGTTTGTAAATATTTCGATTTGTCGAAATATAAAAATTAAACTATACCGTTCGAATGGAAACGTGTCAAACCCTCGGCTTAACGCGGCATTATGAATATTTATCTGCAAATTATTATCGATTCCGGGCCGAACCTCGTTTCCCCGACATCAAAAGCTCAAAATTGGTAGGGCTTTCGTCGTTCAATGCACCTAAATTCGGAATTAAAACTGATTGATATTATAATTATAATTTCGATATTTCTCCTAAATACAGGCTGTCCAAAATCCATAAACGTATGGAAATTACCCCAACACATACACTACAATTTTCTCGTTCATACAGTGTGGTCAATGGAGAAGACCACGATGTGAGATACGCGGGTTTCGGCAAAAGATACGATTAGAAATGATTTATTAGAGCTCAAAACCGTTTTCAGTTGCTCAAAATGTGTTATAATTAAAAAGATATAGCCCTTTGAAATTTAAAAATTTCGGGTTTTGACTCATACCTTATCAACCAATCATAAACCACTCACGTTTTGTTGTATAAGTAAATAGTATGAATTTTCGAACGCAGTAACAAAGAATACACAAACGAACAAAAATCAAACTGTCATTTGTCAGATTTTTCTGAAAAATGCACAAAACAAATTACATGAATTGCAGTTCGGCACAAAACACTTTACTGATAATATTGAAGTTTGACTTTTGCATGTTGCCAAATAAATTTTTCAGGACCATTATTTGTGTTTTTAACACAAAAATCGGTTACAATTTATACAGATGAAGATGTTATTTCTATATTAATATATCGAATTATCCATTAGGTAATGGAAGAAATGGATAAATCAGAAAATGTTTGACTAAAGAAGAGTAATAGGAAACGTGGCAAACTTGCTAAATGTGACTTCTCTTTGAAACTCTCGCTTTGATTGGAGCAGAGTGTATGACGATTGTGTGACGTTTTTCAAACTTTAAAAATTAATTGCGGCCTTATTTGGCCACAGAAAAAAATAAAAATTTCATTACGCGCCTTCTTAGAACACACGGTTTTGAAAAAAAAATTAAAAAAAAAGTCGTGGTCTTCTCCATTCATGCAAACAATTTAACTCGGTGAAACTTCTACATTTTAGCTCTAATGTAGAACAAACCACAATACTTTCTATCGAGCAGCGATGTAGCCACCCTTCCGGGTACTGAAACAATTGCGAATTGTCCCTTTTCAAGTACATCCCACGGAGTCGGCGTTTTTGACGTTTCGACGAATCATTTAGGCCCTTTTGTTACGTTCGAATGAATGCAAATGATGATCAATAAAAGGGTACAATCGCAGAACCGGGTGTGGTTTGCGTGCTATTTTAAACAACCTGCTAATCTCATTGCGTCGGTTTTCGAGGATTAAGTTTTCAGGACAAACGAGCAATTTATCCTTGCCTAAAGATTAAGGATAACAGCGCATTTCCTCCGTTAAAAAACGCTATAAAAAATCCACGCCCAGCTCCATTTTCATCATGTTTCGAAGTAAGCTGGCTAATTAGTGGTTATTGGCCTCTTCCCGGAGTGGAGTAGGTCAAGAAAGGGCCCCGCTTTTGCATGCAAAGAGGGCATAAATTTCGCACGAGCGCCCGAACGGACGTTCAACGGCCAACCAATTAGGCATAACTCACGGCTTAAGCCGACTTCGCACGGCGGAGTAAGTAAATTGCAACGGTGTAAAAATAACGTTCCAGACTTTCCGTCGGCTTGCCAGGAATGAGAAGTGCAAATTAAATGCGATGTATAGGCGGAAGGAGGGCGAAAGGGGGCGTCCTGCAGGCTGCAGGAGATTTGTATTCGCCTGGCGAGCGGGTGTTTTGTAAAGCATCGGAAAATTTGCGGCGGGAGAAAATTAGTGTCAAGACGATGTAAAGTACGTTGTAAAAGTAATAAAAAAAACTTTGAGTTCGGTAGAAACTTTATAGGTGATAAGAATATTTGCATGTCGATAGTTTAAAAGTTTCTAAATGGCGCTTCAAAACCTCCAGAAAATCACTAAAAACCACCAGGATAAAAGGCTGAAGGTTTGGATTTTTTGAGCTGGTATAAGTGAAAAAAATTCCACAAAAATTCGCATCACGAGAAAATTAGTATCAAGACGACGAAACGTGGAAAGTTATGACTTAAAAAAAAACTTCTTATGAGCAAAAAGCTCGTCTCATCCTACAGTTGACAAGAATTTATACCTCCATATACCGCATGGGGATTTAGCAACCGAGATTAATCATCCCTTATCGTTTACGATGCGCGTTCGCGTTGTAATTTTACTCAAAATTCCAGTTAACCCATTCATTCGGCAACCTTTATTTTTCTATTGCGACAGTTAATCTTAACCGGTGCAACCAACGGGAGGTGCTGCAACAATCGATTCGGTCCGCCGCCCGCCAAGAATCCATTCGAATTTTTCCACCGCTTTTTCCTTTCTTCGGCCGCGAAAATCGCAAAAACGAAACAGAAATGGAATAATTAACAGACGCCCCGCTGCTCTGCCAGCCGCTTTAATCAACAAACAAGCTTTAAAAATTAACTACAAAAGTTCATGCAATGTTCTTATACTGCAAATATATTATGTTTGTCTTTATATACAAGAATTTTATCCGCGTTTGTAAAAATTATTCCGTTCGTTTCCCGAGCCGATAACGATCGAATCGAGAGGTAATTGCCTCGAGAAATTACCGCTCGGCTCTTGTCTTTGTAACGCAACGTGCCCGCAATCATGCCACCGAAACAAATACGTTCGCCTGTTACTTAATTATATCAATTAACCTTCAATTAAGTTCGCGAACGGGACGTTAACTAGACTCACTGCGCCAACAAGAAGAGCGCATCTGAGTGAACTTTGCACACCCACCATCAAGAAAATTAAAAATTCATTATAATTTAGTGCTATTTGAGTGCTAATTTAGTGCCCGTTTCCTAATTTTAATGCTCAAATAGTTGAGCAGATAATTGCGATTGAAAATGGCTGTGCTAAGTTTATAAAGCTAGCACCTCTACATTTAGATGTTTTAACAAAATTGAAAAATAATACATCGGAATTTAGTGCCTTTTTATAGTGCTTTCAAATGCACTAACCAGATTTTAATTTAAGGTATTTTTCTTAAAGATAATTGGTAAAAACCTAGACAACGATATAAGAAAAACTGAAGAATACAGAAAAAATACATTTAGAGAGAGGGAAACGATTTTGATCTCCAATTTTTCTTTGATTTTAGTGCTTCTAAAATAGCCTAAGCACAAACCAGTCACTTATATAGACGTGTCACGCCAATGTTATTTTATGGAGTAAGAAAAGCTCCATCTGGGGATCTGGTCCAAAACTATTTGCCCATAAAAAAAGTTGGCAGAAGTGTTAAATCACTTGTACCAATATGTTTTTTTTTAATATTAATATGAAATAAAACAAAGTTTTTAAAAATAAATCAAGATTTATTAAGCTGCCATGAAACTAAATTCATAACAATATTAGTAATAATAATGAGTAAAACATGGAAAACCAAAATTAAAACGTTTCTCATGAACGCGTTTTCTTATGATGAGTAACATGGGGTCCATTTCACTGTATTCCGTAGATAATATTTAATGCCTGTATCCACTTTTTAAACTGTTCAATATCCTTATTGGGATGGAAACAAATGCCGAATTTTATCATTATATTTGCAATTTTTGCAATACAACATTTTTAAATATAAGGCATGATTATTTACACATACACCACGACACA
The DNA here is from genome assembly GCA_917563865.1 of Phyllotreta cruciferae. NCBI lineage: Eukaryota > Metazoa > Arthropoda > Insecta > Coleoptera > Chrysomelidae > Phyllotreta > Phyllotreta cruciferae. The sequence continues at coordinate 3,875,230 of OU830606.1, forward strand.
GCACTCAAACTTGAAACTTGAAATACAAAAGAAATGAAATGAAACACATAGGTAAATGTCACTCAACTAGGAATTCACACATTTCAAACGCAAAATGTAAAGTCCCTAGGTACAATTGTATTAGATTGCCATCTAGAGATCTGGTCCAAAAATAAATTTTTTACTCCACCTTGAGCCATTTACGTGAAACGTCTATATAGTGACTGGTCTGTGAGCCTAAGTCGGAATATTAGTGCTCAATCCTTAGCTCAAAACATATGTTTTTGTCATTTTTTATAGTCCAACTCTCAACGGTAAAGTATCATAAGAATCGCAGATAGAGAAATGATTTTGGTCTCTAATTTTACTTTGATTTTAGTGCTTGAAAAATTGCTTAAGTAGAATTTTAGTGCTCAATCTTTACAAAAAAATTCAAAAATGATACTTCACTCGTGCGAAAGTCAAGAGAGTCGGAATATATAACGAATTTTATTGAGCTAAGGATTGAGCACTAAAATCCGACTTAGGCTATTTGTTCAACCAGTTGGGCACTAAAATTAGGAATTGGGTACTAAATTAGCACTAAATTATAATGTATGAAGATATAATTTTGTTGATGGTGGGGGTGCTAAAAATTCCATCGAATATCGAACGGTTTACTCATTGATAAGATACAACTACAAATGCGGTGCTATTACAACTATAACTGCGGGCTATTTTAGGAATTTCGAGAATCCGTGTTGGAATATGTTCGTTCGAAATTGATGAAAATCACCTTTGACGAGAGCAATTCCAGGTTTAAATTCGAGACCGAAAACGAAAAAAGTAAAAATGAGTAAATGCCGGTTTGTGGCCCGTGGGTTAACAGAATGCTCTCTGGACTATTTCCATATTCGTCGGGGCGAATAAAAATTCGACGTTGTTGGTTATTTTTTGTTTTGTTTTCGTTATTCAATCCTGTTTTCGGAATAAAGGCAAATACCATCGGCCAGTGCTAGTTGAGCGCACTAATCGATTCCTGTTACTGCGATTAGCTCACTTTAACCACAACTATTCGGGAAATTACCGAAAAAACTCACCTTAAAAAACTTCACTAATGTGAATTAAATTTAAACGTATTTAAAACACCCTAGATCTGACGAAATGTCATTAGATCCGGCAACGTTGCTCTCTCTCTGTACTTCCCACAAACTCTCATTTATTTCATTGCAAACTGCGAGTTATTAAACTTCGATTTTCCCAAATAACATTACCGAAAAAACTCACCTTAAAAAACTTCACTAATGTGAATTAAATTTAAACGTATTTAAAACACCCTAGATCTGACGAAATGTCATTAGATCCGGCAACGTTGCTCTCTCTCTCTGTACATCCCACAAACTCCCATTTATTTCATTGCCAACTGCGAGTTATTAAACTTCGATTTTTCCAAATAACTTTCGAGGTTTCATATGTGTTTTGTATTTTTACCGCGTCGCATCGATCTGTCGGTGCAAATACGAACAGCGAGAAATTAATAAACGTTTAACGTTTACAATGAGGGTTACCCCGAAGGGTTAGACGGAACGCCCGAAACAATACAACTATTCGAAATTATCTGGAATTGTCGAAGTTTGGGGAACGTTACGGCGAATTCCCTGGGGAATAATTCCATGAATTAGTTTTCGCTTCTATCTGTGTAGTGGACCTTAAAGCTCGTCTTGTTCAGGTAGAAATCTATACAATCCCACCAATTTTTTATTCATAACATCTTTTTATTCCCACAATTCCCACAAAATATTTCCCAAAATTAATTATCTAACCCAATGGAGAAGACCACGATGTGAGATACGCGGATTTCGGCAAAAGATACGATTAGAAATGACTTATTAGAGCTCAAAACCGTTTTCAGTTGCTCAAAATGTGTTATAATTAAAAAGTTATAGCCGTTCGAAATTTAAAAATTTCGGGTTTTGACTCATACCTTATCAACCAATCATAAACCACTCACGTCTTGTTGTATAGTAAATAGTATGAATTTTCGAACGCAGTAACAAAGAATAGACAAACGAACAAAAATCAAACTATCATTTGTCAGATTTTTCTGAAAAATGCACAAAACAAATTACACGAATTGCAGTTCGGCACAAAACACTATACTGATAATATTGACGTTGACAAGAATGTTGCCAAATAAATTTTTCAGGACCATTATTTGTGTTTTTAAAACGAAAATCGGTTACAATTTATACAGATGAAGATGTTATTTCTATATTAATATATCGAATTATCCATTAGGAAATGGAAGAAATGGATAAATCAGAAAATGTTTATTGCAATAAATATACAAAAAACGCACATTTTGCGGAGTAAAGAAGAGTAATAGGAAACGTGGCAAACTTGCTAAATGTGACTTCTCTTTGCAACTCTCGCTTTGATTGGAGCAGAGTGTATGACGATTGTGTGACGTTTTTCAAACTTTAAAAATTAATTGCGGTCTTATTTGGCCACAGAAAAAAATAAAAATTTCATTACGCGCCTTCTTAGAACACACGGTCTTGACAAAAAAATAAAAAAAAGTCGTGGTCTTCTCCATTATAACCTAACCTAATTAAATAGCCACTCTAATTTGTGCTTCCACGAATCTTAAATTACCTACTAAAGTGTATCATTTATCTTCCCAAGACTCTTTTACAAATTCAATAGAACACACATACAACACACAACAAAGTAACAAAATGCAGGAATCCATCACTGTTAACTACATCACCTACCTCCTGCAAACGTAATTAAGACGGGCAATTTGATTATTACTTTTCCTTAATGAACCCTCGGTTGAATGCACGATCATTACCATCCATAAACGTAATGTCCTATAACGGCCCTTTGCTTTCATACCGACTTTACGCGGAACGGCGCGTTAGTGGCTGGAGTTCCGAATAATTGGGGTCAAGTCGAGCATCCCGACGGATAACGTGATGGTTAATGATCTTTCGGATCGGAAGAAATTGGTGCGAGTTGAAAACGTCCAATCGAACGGGCGTTTAGATTGATCAGGGGATATCGATTTGGTTATACGAGAATTACAATTTCTTATATCGGAGCGAAAGGTATACGAATCGATTAATAATTCATCGATTCCGGTTCGTTTTCTCGACGTTTTACTTTGCGTTGTTCTTTCGAGGGGTTGTTGATATTGGGAAGTTGTATTACCTATTGGTATGTAGGTCAATTGATTTATGGGCGATTGAGCCCTGTTGCTTGAATGAAAATGAGGCGAATTTGGTTTAGTGACCGAAAAACGTCTCTTTTTAGTCTATTTATACAGGGTGTACACAAAAATTATTTGCTCAACTCAATTAAAGTTGCAATCCCACAATATCAATCTTTCTTTTTCCTTTATATGAGACTAATGGAAGCGTTCTTTGTTGCACCTAAAGGCCATATTGCGTACAAAATTGCACTTGCCTGTATACGAATCACCCTCATTAAAAGTTTTGCTAGTGCAATATAAATCCCAAGATTCCCAAGATTCCAAGATTTAAATTTTATTCTAGCCATTTTATACTTTTTTTCATTATAAACAGCTACTTTAAACTTCAAAATACTGAAAAAATTCTAAAGTTTAGAAAAAGAAAGAATGATATAGTGGGATTTAAATTTTATTTCTCTAGCAATAGTTGTTTAATAATATAATCTGTTCAACTCATAAAATTGAACATATATTTGCCCTTATACCTGGTATACGTTTAATAAAATTTAATATAATATTGTCCCAAAATAAGCTGATAATTTCAGTATTACTTAGAGAAAATATAGTGATTTATCGTAGAAATTGGTACAACACGGAGAAAAATGTGCATGTTTTCCATAAAGTATGTATTTAGTGTTAAAAAAACGATTATTTATGGCAGTAAAATATTGAATAATCTAGTAAAGTAATCCAGTAAAATTTCGGTGAATAATATAGTAAATAATCTGAAAAATCAACTAATTTAGTGTAAAAAAACGCAACAAAATATAGGAAAACACCTTAATAATCTAGCAATTTGTTGTGTAAAATCAAACGCAAAAAACACCATGTTTTCTTAAAAATCGACAAATATAAAACGTATAAAAATTAAAGTGACTCGTAAAAATCGAATACAACAACTCTCAAGAAAATTGCGCGTTTTCCTACAAATTTTATTCCAACAAAATCTGCAGAAAATTCCAACATTCTTTCCCTAGTATACAGATCGCTGCAAATTCACTCGGAACATGGTGCGACAAAGACAAATGCCATTAGTGTCATATAAAGGAAAAAGAAAGACTTAAAATTTAACTCCCACTCCTCCAGTTTCCCCTTAGTGAATTTTGATTGGTCTGTCTAATGCGACATTAGACGTCACATCCAATCAGAACTATTTGCGGGGTAGGGGAGGTAAATGTGGGCTGTCCAGATTGATTGCAACTTGCTCACTCTAACCCACTGTTATTTTAATAATCCTTGTTCAACTCATTGAATTGACCATGTTCCGAGTAAATTTGCGGCATCTGTATATGCATACCTGTTCTATCGAGTACGTACGTTGAAGGGATTGTTAACCCCTCTGCCGGGAAAGCCGTTGGAAAACTCTCGGCAGTTTTCTGCTCGATAAGAACCCGCCGTTGTCGCGTAATCATCGACGAATCGCTTTCGTGCATACGCCAGCCGGCACGTTTACACACGGCGTAGGAGTTTGAATGGGCGAGAACAGAGACGTTTTCCGGGAAAATCCGCGATAAAATGCGCCGCGGAATCTCCTTTGTGCAGCCCGGCGAATTGCTCCGTGTATATGCTTTCGGTATCTGCTCGTTTAATTAAACCAGCGTCAAAAACACAGATTTGTACGGTCGCATTTCGGCCGGTGAAACGAAACTTCCGGAAAAATAAAGTTCGGAGTTTTCCGCTCGCAAAAATCGGGAATCACCCTTAACGGGTCGCCGCAAAGGCCCGAAAACTAATTCCAGTTCCGTTGCTAATTAACTTCTCAGATGTTTCACCTACTCGACTGAATTTATCTCGTCGTCCTCGTCCGACTTCGAGGATATCAAAGACTCGCCGTGGCTCTATTTACGAAACCGGGCTCTTTCTCTTTCGCCTGCGGTCGGGGAAAGCCATCAAAAGGAACTCGTGTTTATTTCCCTAATATCGCGCAAATTCGACTCGTTAATTTCATAATAGTCGAGAGCCTAATAGAATTCCGAAATGGAAAACTGGGAAAGGGCGCTCGTCTTTCTCGACGCTCGCACCTAATGGTTATTATTACGTTATATACCTTCGCTTTGTTTTACCGCTTTAATTATTGCGTAAATTTTGGAGTGTTAAATAGCTTTTTCAAGTTCATCAAATATACCCTAAATTTGGTACTAGTCCGTTATACCCTCGCAATCTTAACAAACATCATAAAGAAACAGCATGTTTCTTGCGGTGGAGGGGTAGAGTAGTAATAATAGTGGTAGTAGAAGAGTAGTAGTAGAATAGTAATAGAGAGTAGTACACTGTGTCCCATTTTGGTAGCGACTGGGGGGGTATCTCGGTTTTTAGACAATAGCACAAACAGATTTTTTAAATCTTTTTTCATTTTTGAGTTACAGGGCGATAATGAAAATTCTGACTTATTCAGCCACCCCCGTATCTCGTTTGCTATTGAAGATATTTTAAATGTGTAAACCGATTATTATAGATAATTTTACGTAGAATTCAGTGACTTCCTTAGTTTTTTTATGTGGGTTACCATTTCTGAAATATGACAACTTGTAATTTTTTTAATGGGACACCCTATATTTTTATTGCCTATTAAATTTGTAATTTTTTTCTCTTTTTAATGATATGGCACATTCTATATTTTAAATTTTCTTAAAACGATCAAAAAAGAGAAAATCTATTTTGTTATAAAAATGGTTAGGGGGCTATGCGGAAAAACAAAAAAATCGTAGAAATATTTTATTTAATACTTTCAACAACTATTTTTGTTCTAAAAGTATTTTATTTTGGTTTTTTGCATAGCCCCCTAACCATTTTTCGAATAAAATAGTTATTCTCTTTTTTGGGCGTTCTAATGAAATTAAAAATATAGAATGCGCCATATCATTAAAAAGAGAAAAAAATTACAAATTTAATGGACAATAAAAATACAGGGTGTTCCATTAAAAAAAATACAAGTTGGTATCATATTTCAGAAATCGTAACCCCCATAAAAAAAACTAAGGACGTCACTGAATTCTACGTAAAATTATCAATAATATCAGTTTACACATTTAAAATATCTTCAATAGCAAACGAGATACGGGGGTGGCTGAATAAGTCAGAATTTTCATTATCGCCCTGTAACTCAAAAATGAAAAGAGATTAAAAAAACCTGTTTGTGCCATTGTAAGTTTGACAAAAAAGTAGTACAGGTTCGCGAAAACCGCAATGTCCTATCAAGTCTAATAACTGAGATACACCCCAGTCGCGACCAAAATGGGACATAGTGTACATAGTAGTAGTAGTAAAGTATAGAGTAGTATTAGTAGTAATAGTAGAGCAAAGTGGATTTCCAAAAATCATCTAAGGACAAAACATTCTTACAAAATAGTCCAAGGAACAACCCCTTTACAACCCCTGTTTACTAAATACCCGGTATATTCTTCACTCAAATAAAAAATACAACCGAGGAATGTTTTCATCAATTTATCGATTTTTTAATTATTTATTGAACAACATTGATTTCATCGTATAAAAAAAGGCAACGGAAAAAATAGTGAGTGTTTTCAAAATCGTCCGCCACACCAACATAATGATTCACTTTTTGGTTTTATTGCTTGACTTATGATAAATTGGCGATAAAAAATTTTAACAATCGTCCTCGTAAATATTTTATTATCGAGTCGATTTAGCGCTGCTCCATAAACGGAGAATAAAAATGCAAACGCTAAATTGCGAAGGGAATATGAGTATATGTAGAATAAAAGAGTTTCAATTTAAAATAACGGCCGTCTGATCATGAGAATTATGGGAAGTTGGTAATAACTTTCGAAAATTGGGTTGGTACCGCTGATTTGTATTCACAATCAGTCAGGTTTTAATTGGCCAAAGTTAGTTGTCTTGGTTGGGATTTATATGTGGGTACCTAATTGAAAGAAAGGAAATAGTCTGCACATAAATAAAAAAAAGTAAACAGAACTTCAAAAAAGTCTCATTCGTGAAGATCACAATTGACAATTGATGCGGGTACATTATAAGGCAGCTTGAAGGCTCGAAGGTGAGCGAATGGGACAGAAACACACACATCAGTTCTCTCCTGAAATGTAGGTTAATCCCGATTATCCAGAAAAGAATCGCTCATTTTTTTCAACGCGCAAAACTCCCCGAAGTCTCCTTTCCACGTCAGAAACTCATTACTCGCGAACTTTTCTAATCAAAAATTTATATCTAATTGGGATAGAAGTCGGCCCGTTAATTTTTTATGAACCCAAAAGCGATACACGCGACAAGGGCAAGAAGCCGGCAAACTAAACTTTGGAATTCCAAATCGAATTACACATTCGCATAAGCATACAGGTGTCTCACTTACGCAGCGCGTTCGGTGCTCGCCCCGTCCTTATCCAGATCATCGATCAGCCGATTCCCGCCTGATCCCTTCGAATTCGCGAGTACATTCGATGGTAAACATTCCACAGAAGAAAAATGTTTCCGGACGAATTTATGTCTTTTCCACATGAACACTGTCCTTCCCGGGCCGGTCGCTTTTCGGGAATTCGCTGCACTGACCTGCCGATGGCGGAGGAATTTCCGAAATTGCTGATGAATAAATTCGCTTATTCTGTCCGTCGAAACCGGCGCATCGGGTTAATTAACAACGAAAACACGAACAACGCGATAACAATAGCAACGACTAGCCGGCACTCAACAAAACAGATTACCGATTATTTTATTTTACTGTGTTCAATTCGAAGCGGCGTTGTCGGATCTGTAGGATTATCGCCAGAAATTGGATTTTTGCAACCGACAATAAAAGCCAATAGAAGAGTGGAGTTCAATTGGTCCCCGCGGTCAAATTTACCCAAATATAATCCTTTTTCGACTCGAAAGCTATCAGTCAATTGGTCCCCAAAACCGGATTAAGGGTTTCTAGGAAGGACTGATGGGAATATTTATAATTTCAAAATTCTCTGGCAAATTTCGATTATGTATTTTCATTTCGTAGTACAATTCAATGAGGATTTTATGATTAGGGGAAATTTTTTGACTTCTGTCTTTTTTTTCATTTCAATATAGGGAAAATCCCATCCCTTCCAGTATACTTCTAGAAAATTAGGTGTACTTTTCATAATAACAAATTTCGATATTGTAAAATATCAAGGTACTTTACTCTTGAGCAAAATTCACATTTTTTGACATACCTCGTACAAGATTGATAAAATTTTGTTTTTGATGGTTGCATCTTGGATTTTAGATCATGCAGAACTTTTTGTGAAGAATAACTATTTCGTAAAATTAATAATAAAGTTTCCCATATGTTGCCAACTATTTTTTGAAATCCGTTCGTATATTAAAACTAAAATAATTCTTTTTTTGAACAGAATTTTTCTTTTAATATATAGTGTACCAATTGTATATATTTTAAATTACTAATGCTTAGATATTAAATATTTTTTAACACTAAAAGCTGCATTTTGTCCAAATTCTCTCAGCTATGTAAGTACACCAGAAGATGTTAGCCAAAATGATAGTTATTCATGCAATGTAAAATCTTATCTAATCGGATTATGAATATTTTTACCGCGGGGACCAATTAGCCCATTAAATTTTGAAACTGGGGACTAATCGACCTGTAGGATTATGGAACCCCGCTGACAAAAATGACCGTGGGGACCAATTGACCAACACCGATAGAAGCAACCGATAAAAAAGCCGATTTTTAATTTCGACTTTTCAATAAAATTTCGATGTTATTATTCTTTTGAAAAATGATCTCATCTGCACGAGGGCGTGAAAAAAGATTTTATTAAAATCGGCCGCAAACAAAACCGAACGAATAAATTCGCAAAGGAACAAAAACGATGCGGCGATTTTTCGATTGCTCGCAGAAATTGGAACATCGAGCGATGGCCGATCGATCGGGCGACCGGAATTATCGCAAAGCCATTTCGCTTGTCGAACAAGCCGATTATTTCATTGACTGATTTATCTTTATCAGGCCTCGACGTAAATCGCTTCGTGTACGGGACCCTTTACTGTTTCATTATACGGCTATTCGAACGTTTTGTAAAATTCATATTTTTTCGGGACACAATTTTAGTATTTAATAAAAGGACGCAATCATGATTCTATCAAAAATATTTAATTTATTGATGACCGATGATTGAAGATGAATGATGATTGGACATTTTTGCAGTAAAACTCATTTCATGAATTAGAAAATGTTTGTTTTTTTATAATGTTGGTACATATACATATACATATATATATATATATATATATATATATATATTTTTAAAACACATATTTTTTATAATACATTTTTATATATAAAAAAGATACCGGATCGAGTTGACTCGACGAAGAAAAATATACCTCAAGTCAATCTCGAGCCGAGCTCTCAAGCCTGCATGTAATTTGAAGCAATTCACCTGACATGATTTTCAAATTTACATATTTACCAACATTATAAAAAACAAATATTTTCTAATTCATAAAATGGGTTTCTTATTGCTCTTTGAAAAGAGGAAGTTATGCTGCCGCACCCTGCAGTTACTTAAAACAGGTTACTTTTAATATTAAAGAGAGTAATAATGAAAAAAAATTATTAAAAACTCAAATAACAAAAAAACAAAATTACTGATTACTCTGATTAGATAAAAATATTTAGTAATCGATGCAGAATGTACAGATAATAATGAGCAGTGTTTAGTGTTCTGGCAACCCACGATTTTCATTAACAATAAAATCGGATAAATAGGTGTGGGTGATTACCTTTTAGTCAGTTTGTTATTTATAAATAGTTATTTAGTTTTAATAGATTAATGGGACACCCTATATTTTTATTGCCTATTAAATTTGTAATTTTTTTCTCATCTTAATGATATGGCACATTTCTATATTTTGATTTTTCTTAAAACGCTCAAAAAAGAGAAAAGCTATTTTATTATAAAAATGGATAGGGGGCTATGCGGAAAAACAAGAAAATCGTAGAAATGTTTTATTTAATATTCTCAACAACTTTTTTTGTTCTAAAAATATTTTATTTTGGTTTTTCTGCATTGCCCCCTAACCATTTTTCGAATAAAATAGTTATTCTCTTTTTTCAGCATTCTAATGAAATTCAAAATATAGAATGCGCTATATCATTAAAAAGAGAAAAAAATTACAAATTTAATGGCCAATAAAAATACAGGGTGTTCTATTAAAAAAAAATACAAGTTGGTGTCATATTTCAGAAATTGTAACCCCCATAAAAAAACTAAGGACGTCACTGAATTCTACGTAAAATTATCTATAATAATCAGTTTACGCATTTAAAATATCTTCAATAGCAAACGAGATACGGGGGTGGCTGAATAAGTCAGAATTTTCATTATCGCCCTGTAAATCAAAAATGAAAAGAGATTTAAAAAATCTGTTTGTGCCATTGTAAATTTAACAAAAAAGTAGTAGAGGTTCGCGAAAACCGCAATGTCCTATCAAGTCTAATAACCGAGATACCCCCCAGTCGCGACCAAAATGGGACACAGTGTACTATGTTTGTTTTTCTTTATCGCCATATTGGAACATCTGTGGTTGCGACTCATTAAAACTGTAGCTAATTTTAAGAAGTTTTCAATCAAGTTTTTTTGAATATGAATACACTTGCCATATTATTATTGTACACCATTAGATTGTTATAGTCTCTTCATAACTAAGGCGGAGTAGAGTAAATCAATCATGGCCAAATTCGAGCTACACTGAAGCTACACCGATGTTACCTGCCCAACACCGAAATTGAAAAAAAAATGTTCACAATAATAGTTTAATATTGCTTGGATGGTTCATCCTGACTCGGTTTTGCAAGGATCACGACGGCGGATTACTCATCAGCCTCATATATGAAAAGGCTATAATATAGAGCAAAGTTTGCTTGATTCTTGCGTGTAGAAATTAACCTTTGAACTAATCATACCAGCACAATATGCTCGAAAATTAGAGAAGAGCCAAGGCAAGCCGAATGCTCCCGTTCAAAGAACTAATCAGCGAATTTCGAAACTGCTCAAACAACGTCTCAATTAATCAATTAAATTCAAAATAAAACGCCCGAAATTGACTTCTTTAGTGAAAAACTTTACATATTTACCAACTTTATAAAAAAACAAACATTTTCTAAATCATAAAATGGGTTGTATTGCTTTTTGAAAAAAGGAAGTTATATGCTGCCGCACCCTATTCCTAAATATTATCTCAAAACTCCTCGTTGTATTGATTAGATTAAGTTCTCAACACTTAACGCAAATATTGCCGGATGGGAGTATTAATAGAAATCCGCAGATATTGTTTGTGTATAAAACTGTGTAAGCGTAGCAGTACATTCTGGGAATTCCCCGACGAACCGGCATAAAAAAGTGGAAGCCCGGTGAGAGCGAAATCGGTATTTCCAAGAGCGGGGATCGGCAGGCCGTGCTGCGAGCGACCCAAGACCCAGAGATCGCACCGAAAACCATCGACGCAGCCGAATCCTCCATCTTCGGGCCGTTGGAAGAATAACAGAACATTTGGAACGATATCAAACGAATTTGTGGCGTAGGCGAGTTGCATTCGCGTTTTCTCTTCAGCGCGACAGTGTGAGACTTGAAGGACAATCACCTTATTCGTGTTTTGTTCGAGTCCATCCGGATCCATCAAGTGTATTTAACCTGCTACCGGTGATTGTAACGGGGTTCGTATATTTACTTTGACTACAACGAGTTCATAGATATTTTATTTATAGATTCAATCGTTGAGATTGAAATCGAATTTACTGGCTACATATTCAAGTGCGGTTTTGCGTTTATTCGGTTAACTAATTCTCATGTTACAGAGGAACGTGTTATCTTTGTATGTTCTGTATCAGCATACAACTTACTTAGTTATTCAAAACAACATTTTGTCTGTTGTTGGATATTTTGTAGTATTCAACTAAATTCTTGTGTGCAATATTTATTTTGAGGTAATTATTATTTCAAAAAACTTCTTTCAGAGGTATGATAATTTTCATTTAACCATTTGTTTTAAATATAATTCTGTGAATTTAAATACGTTGTCAAACATGTAGATAATTAACTAATGTAGCAAAACCGAAATACCTAATTATTATGATAATTATTATAAAATATGAAAATCAATCAATTATATTTGTTCAAAAATGTCATTAAAATATAATCTAATTAATTGTTAATTATTAAATATACTGCACATACCTACAATCAATTTTTAGTGAATTTTATTGATGTTCAAAACAACAAAATATTGTAATCATATACATATGTTATCACAAACTTCCTTAGATAAACAAATAAAATTTCCCAAAATTTTTTCGTTCGAATATACATATACATACTCGTATAATGAAAAAGAATTTATTAATTCTCGGATCAAATGTTTGCTACAGCGTTGAAGGTTAACCAGTTTATCAAATACAGATTTGCAAGCAGTGTGTTGCACCCAGGAAACCGACTTTTAACATTAACAAAATGAAAAAAAATCGTACAATTCCGGAAAATTAATTATTGATTAGATATATCTAGTAATCGATAACGTTGTTAGTTAGTCATGTCATAACAGATTATTCTCATTTTAGTCTCCAAAATGGATCAGCGGACTGACGATCAAAATGCATCGCATCAGCTTGATAGTTATCCTGCAAAAAATGTCCTGCAACAGGCGAACGTGCCTTCCATTAACGCGAATCCTGCGCTAGGACAACCTGTACATGTGGAACAAGGTTTCGTTAATCCCATGAGTGCAGATCAAGTAACCGCAGGTATTATCTTTTACTGACTCTCTTACCACAATAGTTCCTACAGTGAGTAACTACATACTAAATTTCTCTTCGTTTTGCAGATGTTCTTCATATGGCCACACCAGTGCAAGTGACAGGCGCCAAATGGGCAGACTTTGCCTCGTTCTCGGAGGCATCAGTGCGCAAGGCTTTCATCAGAAAGGTATTCTTCATAGTCGGCGTTCAGCTGTTAATCACCACCGCCATGTGCAGTTGGTTCCTGTTGGAACCTAACACGAAACTCTTCATTCACAAGCATTTGGAAATGCTGATAGTCGCAGTTTCCATCGAATTAGTGGTGCTTATCGCTCTAGTCTGCTTCGGGGAGCTCCGGAGAAAAACGCCCATCAACTACATCCTGCTGTTCATCTTCACCGTGACCAAAGCGTTCTTCGTGGCCACGGTGGTGAGCTGTTACGAAGTTACAGCTGTACTGATAGCCGCGGGATTCACAACAGCAGTGTGTCTGGGCCTCTGCTTGTTCGCCTTCCAAACCAAATGGGACTTCACCATGTGCGGGGGATTCCTGTTCTGCAGCCTGTTGGTGTTCCTGCTGTTCGGGATTTCTTGCATATGGCTCATGGACGAGCTGGCCTACCTGGTTTACGCCAGCATAGGCGCCCTGCTGTTCTCTTTTTACTTCGTCTATGACATACAGTTGATGATAGGCGGTGGCCATAAATATACGTTATCACCGGAAGAATACATTTTCGCCGCTCTAAATCTCTTTATAGACGCCGTCACTATCTTTTTGTATATACTGAGAATCATTGGAATTGCTTCTAGATAATAGGTGATTTGATTGTATGTTGATAAGTGAATAAAACTGATATAAGCAGTTTTTATGTGTGTTTAATATGTGTGGAGACAGTATAGGTTAGGACGAGCCGAAACAATTAAATTGGACGGGTTCGAGTTCTCTCCCAATTTTCAAAATCTTACCTACACGAAAAAAGGTCGTGTCCGAGTTCTCCCCCGTCTATTGTTAACGGGTAGTTGTAGCTTATAAGGGGCTAATTGCCTGATAAGGAGGATTACTGTTCCTTCCGTGAACTTATGGGAAACTTTATTATTAATTTTACGGAACAAAATTATTCTTCACAAAAAGTTCTGTATGATCTAAAACCCAAGATGCAACCATTAAAAATCAAATTTTATCAATCTTATACGAGATATGTCAAAAAATGTGAATTTTGCTCAAGAGTAAAGTACCTTCATATTTTACAATATCGAAATTTCTTATTATGAAAATTACACCTAATTTTCCAGAAGTATACTGAAAGGGATGGGATTTTCCATATATTGAAATAGAAAAAAAAAGACAGAAGTCTAAAAATTTCCCCTAATCAAAAATTCCTCATTAAATTGTACTACGAAATGAAAATACGTAATCGAAATTTGCCAGAGAATTTTGAAATTATAAATATTCCCATCGGTCCTTCCTAGAAACCCTTAATCTATTTTTATAGAGTAATACTTAGATAGTATTTGTGTTTTATATTAAATAAATTGTATATCATGTAAAAGGAAATTTTAGTTTTATTTAAATTGTAATACCTACTTAAAATGTAGGTATAGGTAGGTACTTACATAAAGTGAAGTTATAACTACAAAAAATATCTCAAATTTAAAAAAGTTTGAAATAATAAAAATTAAAAGTTGGTTACTTTTAATAAGTATTTAGGGTTTCAACGAAGAAGGATTAATCGGAAATTAAATGCTACCTGCCGTACCGGGGAGAACTCGGACACCCTCGGGGGAGAACTCGACCCATAAGAATTTACCTGCTCGAATACGGGGGAGAACTCGGATACTCCGATTAAATTATTAGAAATAGGACTCATCGATGGAGCAATAATGGAAATAGTCTGTTCTATGTTAGTTCTACAGTATGTCTGAAAAAGTTGGCAACATTTGTGAAACTTTTTTATTTATAATGTTACGAAAAAAAGTTATTCTTTAAAAAAGTTCTGCATGGTCCAAAACCTAAAATGCAATCATCGGATATCAAAATTTAGAAGTCGTATACGAGGTATGCCAAAAAATGTGATTTTTGCTCAAGAGTAAAGTACCTTTATTTTTCGCAATATCGAAAATTATTATAAAGAAAAATGTTTAGAATTAAAAATAACATTCAAATATTCAACATTATTTATTTATAAAAAAAAATTTCTTCGACATTTTCTCTGTGAAAACGTTGAAAAGTGAAATGTATAATCCGGTACCACTTTTAAAAAATGCTAGTGCATCCTAAATTAATTATACAATAAAGTGCAAACTTAAATTTTCAACTTTTCACAGAGAAAATGACAGAATATGAAAAAATGAAATGAAAAAAATATTTTTATAACTGAAACAATGTTGCATATTTGAAAGTTATTTTTGATTCTTATCATTTTTTCATTATAATAATTTTTGATATTGTCAAAAATAAAGGTACTTTACACTTGAGCAAAAATCACATTTTTTGACCAACCTCGTATATGACTGCTAAATCTTGATATCTGATAATTGTACTTTAGGTTTTGGACCAAGCAGAACTTTTTATAAAGAATAACTTTTTTTCGAAAACTTAATAATAAAAAAGTTTCCCATATGTTGCCAACTTTTTAAGACATACTGTAATATTAGTTCTGTACTTACAAACTTGTATTTGTACCTACTTGCAAGCACTTTTCAAGTTTATGAATCACTTGACATATTATTTATATTATTTACCAGTAGTTTGTTAGTATAGCTATGATGGTTGTAATACATACTTGTAGCTTTTATAAATATGTAATATTCGTTCCCAGTAAAATACGCTTCATTCTTGCGCGTAGAAATTAAACATCATACCAGCGAAATAAGCCCGAAAATTAGCGAAAAGTCGAAGCAAGCCCAATGCCGCCGTTCAAATAACTATTCAGCGAATTTCGAAACTGAACAAACAACGTCCCAATTAAATTCAAATAAAACAAGTTTCCTAATTAATGTCTCGTCGATTAGCACAACAAACGCTCGACTACTCGTCCTTAAACAACCACGAAATCCCGATGGATGAGCTCAGGCCGGCCCGGCGAGAGCGGGGAATTCTCGCTCGCATTTCGATTATGCAAACGACGTCGAGGATCCGGCGACGGCGACGGCGACGCCAGCCGCTCCTCCGACCGGAAATGCATCCTCGATTTCGACTCGATGATTATTAAGTCGCGCCGTATCTCCGCAGAGACGGCGTAATTTATTCACCGCCAGCCCGAACGAACTGCCTTTGTCCCCATGCAACCCGCCGCACATGTGGAGATTTACACCAGTGGAAGGGGAAAACAAACAAGGACCGAGGATGTTGCTGTACGCTAAATCTTAAATCAACGCAGCACTTTTGCCTTTGTACGATTAAGTGTAGAGGAAATGATGCAATATTGATTAGATTCGCTGTTTGAAATATCTTGATGGTTTTGTTACATTATCAGTGATCAATTTAATCGTTTCTAGATACAATTTAGCGAACACTTTGAAGTAAATCGATTACTTATGTAAAGTATTCTCGGACAATTTTTCATACACCACTTGAAACTTATTATACAGGGTGGTCCGTAATTAATAGTCAATATTTAAACAGCAGATAGTGTGATATGTGTATTGAGAATTATTGTCTGCTGAAAATGGGCTTTGCTGGATAAAAATAAAGAAAAAAAACTCATTAATCTTGAAAAAACACTACTTTCAATAACCCTTATTCAATCTCCTAGCCAATCCAGAATAATGAAAAATCACTTAGTCACTTAGAACTTTCAAAACATCAATCAATCAAGCTTTGTGATGCTTTAAAACCACACCAAATGAAATGGAGAAGACCACGACATTTTTTTAAATTTTTTTTCAAAACCGTGTGTTCTAAAAAGGCGCTTAATGAAATTTTTATTTTTTTCTGTGGCCAAATAAGGCCGCAATTAATTTTTAAAGTTTGAAAAACGTCACACAATCGTCATACACTCTGCTCCAATCAAAGCGAGAGTTGCAAAGAGAAGTCACATTTAGCAATTTTGCCACGTTTCCTATTACTCTTCTTTGCTCCGCAAAATGTGCGTTTTTTGTATATTTATTACAATAAACATTTTCTGATTTATCCATTTCTTCCATTACCTAATGGATAATTCGATATATTAATATAGAAATAACATCTTCATCTGTATAAATTGTAACCGATTTTCGTGTTAAAAACACAAATAATGGTCCTGAAAAATTTATTTGGCAACATTCTTGTCAACGTCAATATTATCAGTAAAGTGTTTTGTGCCGAACTGCATTTCGTGTAATTTGTTTTGTGCAATTTTCAGAAAAATCTGACAAATGACAGTTTGATTTTTGTTCGTTTGTGCATTCTTTGTTACTGCGTTCGAAAATTCATACTATTTACTATACAACAAGACATGAGTGGTTTATGATTGGTTGATAAGGTATGAGTCAAAACACGAAATTTTTAAATTTCAAATGGCTATAACTTTTTAATTATAACACATTTTGAGCAACTGAAAATGGTTTTGAGCTCTAATAAATCATTTCCAATCGTATCTTTTGCCGAAATCCGCGTATCTCACATCGTGGTCTTCTCCATTAAAAAACCGTATAATTTCTGCTTCTTATTCATCGTGGAATGAACTTAAACACCTATATAAAACCTAGACACCCATAACAAGACAGGTACTCACCCAGGTGGTAGGTAGCTAGCCGATAAAAACGACTTCGGCAACGACATGGACCTCTGCTGCAGCTGCTGTTGCGTCTCCAAACTGGCGTCGCCGGCGTCGCTGCGCTCCTCCGACGGCGCGCTTCCCGGCCGCGTGACGATGCTCTCGCGCGTCCTGGCGCCCTCCTCGTCGCCTCGACCGAACGACGCCCCCATGCTGTTCCTAAACGCCGTCTGTCCGCGCCCTTTGGGGTTCACGGGCGACGTTTTCAACGGCTCGCGTTTGGGCTTGATCGGGCTGGTGCGCCTGTCGCCCAGCTGGTTCTGCCTGGAAGCCAAACGACATTAAAACTTGGAAGTAGAGGAGGCAGTTCGGGGCTTACATGTCGCTTATTTGCTGTTGTTTTCGACGCTCCATTTCCGAGGCCATGCGGCGTTTGTGCTGCTCCTGGGTCTTCCTTTCAACTGTAATTATGGATCTGCTGGAGTCTAAGGAGCGCTGGTGCGTCGGGTAGCTGTGCGACGGTCGAATCGCGTTACTACCTTCCCTAAAAATCGAAATACGTACCAGAATAGCGACGATACTAAATAATGCCTATCTCACCTGTGCGAGCAGTGAGGCCAAAAACTGCAATTCTCTATCGAGCACGTTTCCCTGCTCGTCCTTCCATCGAAACTCCTTCCGTTCGACAGCACCGGGCTGGTGGCGCCTCTTACCAACACCTTTTGCCCCTCTTTTTTCACGTTACCCACGTAGTAAACCGTCACTTCGCTATTCACTGCTTTGCTGGCCAATCTGCTCTTGTCCTCTTTGCTAAGGCTGCCGTTGTAGCGCTGATTCAGCAGGGCTTGAGCAGCCACGCGGGTTCTATTACCTGCATACAAAAGATGAGCCTGGAATTCCAGTACAAACCAGCAACAAGCTAGCCACACTTACCGTAGACGAATCCTGTCACTACCTCAGCCTCGCGCAGGACTTCATCGCTGACGTCATTTACGTCCAAGGACTGCGGCAAGGAGTGAGCGCTTTGGACGTTTTGTAATTTCTTCGTCCTTTCGCTGGAATCGACGATCTTCACTATAGTGCGATGCTCGACATGCTGGGGAGACACTCTGGTGGACACCGGCTGCGAGGAATCCTTACCGAACGTTTGGGGTTTCCTTTCGGGTAACTGCAAACTCCTCGACCTGTAAAAACAATTCACCAGTCTTACTGTATTCAGAAAATCGCTAATTTGAGCCACTCGCCTTCGCACTCTCGACGTAGCGTCTTCCTGCAAAGGACCCCTTGCGGATTGGTACACGGTGCGGCTGGAGCCGCTCCTCCTGCCGGCCGACTGGGCGGCCTGCGGCGGCGGCGAGCGCGACGGGAACTCGTCGCTGCTCGACGACGAGCCGCCCGCCGTCTTGTTGCCGTCGGAGCCGGCCGGCGACCGCCTCGTCTGGGTCCGGTGGTGGCGGCTGGAGCGGCCCGACGGCGATATCCTGTCCCTGTCCCGCGGCTGCGGGGGCGCTCGGTTGACGGGCAACACGCACACGGTGACCGACGAGCTGTCGTTGTCTTCCTCGTCGGCGTCCTGGTGGTGGTCCATCGAGGAGTCGGTGTTCTCCGAGAGGCGGGGCATCACGTTGCCCGGCCGGTTGAAGCTGCTGTCCAGGCTGCGGAAGCCCATCGACGACGACGAGGAGGACGAGGAGCCCCTGCAAAGACGGATCGTGGGGTTTGTTTATACAGGGTGTATCAAAATTATAGGACATAAATTAAACCACATATTCTGGCGCCAAAAATAGCTCGATTGAACCTAACTTACCTTAGTACAAATGTGCACCAAAAAAAAGTTACAGCCCTTGGAAGTTACTTAATTAAAAATCTATTTTTTCCAATTTCTCGAGAACATTTTAGCATTTTTTTATGAAAATGGACAGGTGGTTCCCCTACTGCAAGAGCAACTTTGCTCTTTATGGCCTATAATTTTGATACACCCTGTATATGTAGTATACATTAAATATGCTGCAAATAATGCAAATGCTGTTTATTAAATATGCGGCAAAAATTCAACGGGTTGTTCCTTGGGCTGTTTCAACAGTTCTTGTTGATTACATTAAGATGTATTTTTTGGTATTAAAATGTTGATATTGTCTAAAATTTGGTTCCTCCTGTATCTTCGAAACAAAGAGGCTTTTCAAAAATCCCCCAAGGACAAAATATTCTTTGAATAGTCCAAGCAGAAACAATAAACACCCTGTATATTTTGATGCAGTAAGGATGCAGTAAGACAGACATGCCCAGTTGCACCAAAGCATCCTAGGACGAATTCCTATCCTAAGTCAGACTTAAGTCTAAAATCAATTTTATACTGTTGCACCAACTAAAAATCTCTTTCCTGTGATACGGATTGATCACAGATAGGTCGTCGATTTCTACGACTTGAGATGAGAATTCTAACCTCAAAAATTAAGAAATTGAGGGCACTAGTAAAATTATGGATGTACGATGCAGATATAAATATTGTGGATAATGTAGATATAACAGATATTATAGATATTATAGACTCTAAGGACATTTGCGACTGGTGGATATCTAATAGCTACTGGAGATTTTATAGGAGCTGATAAGTCCGCGATATCAAGAATTGTTGCTAAAGTGTCGCGAGTAATTTGTTGGTTTAAAAGATATGGTCATATATACATCCCAAGAAATGCTGTTGAAATTTGAAATTGCAGCTGAGCAAAATAATTTTTTTTTGGATGTAGCTGCTTTCCCTCGTGTTGTGGGAGCACTTGCGTAATTAACCCTTTTTTGTTTATCTTCCATCTTAATTTATTAATAAACACGTACCTATAACACTATATAAAATAATACCAAAATTTAATTATGAATGTAGGTGCTAATTCATATCTACTATTTATAGATTATATGATGAACCTAAAACCACAACTTCTTCTTCTTTTGTAACTGGCCTCAGCAACTAATAGGTTATTTGGACGCTTACAACAACAGCTATCTCCGTTTTTTATAACGTTTTTCAACAATATTCCTAAGCGTTGCCAATTGTTATTAAAGTTAAAATGGATCCTAGGCAAAATAACCTATTTTAAATTTGGTGCAACACATTTCAATCTTAAGTAGATCACACATTTAAGTCAGACTTAGATAAAATGTAGCCTAGGATAAATTGGTGCAACCGGGCATAAGTAAGATGCAGTAAGGAAAAATACTCACTTATAATGTTGCAAAAATTGGTTTCTCCTAACAGTAGTATCCTCCAGTGATTTGGTTTGGGGCATTTTGCCGACTACTTTCGCTGGTTTGTCCACGATGCTCTTGGGTTTGGATTGCTGTCTGGGACTGACTTTCCACTGCGCTGAAGGCGGCGATTTCCCGCTAACGTTCCACAACGGCGACGGCGGAGATTTCCTGTTCTGCTGCCACAACGGCGAAGGCGGCGATTTCTCCCTCGGCCGCTGCCACAACGGAGACGGCGGGGACTTCCTGGCGTTCCACAACGGCGACGGCGGCGCGTTGTCCATGGACTTCCACTTAGGCGACGGCGGGGACTTCTCCCGCGAGTTCCACAGCGAGTTCGGAGTGGATTTGGTGGCCTTCCATTGCGGCGACGGCAACGGCTTGCCGCCGGGGTTCCACAGCGGTGAAGGCGGGCTGGCGCCCGTCGGCCGCCATTGCGGCGTCGTCGGCGGGCTGGCGTCGCTGTCTTCGATGGCGTTCGAGCGAGGTAGAAACGGCGTCTTGCCGAAGAAGGTCTTGCTCCGCTTGACGGGAGCCCTGTCCACCCTGTCCTGGAAAGCGGGCGGCGGCGAGATGATGGGAGTGACGGAAGGCGAGTCGGGGGGCGGCGACGGCGAGGCACTTTTTCGATTGCACGAGTGGAACACGAGCGCGGTGGGCCGCTCGCACACCGGCTCGCTGTCGAAGCGGTAGTCGGCGAGCTTCCCGCGGGACTTCCGCGACGCGTCGTCCAGCGAGCGCTGCTCCACCTGCACCCAGCCGGACTTGTTGAGGTAGACGCCGTCGACTTCGCCGTCGTGCCAACGCACCTTCGGGCACAACACAACGATAATTACCCTCTAGAACTAAACTGAAACTAAAATCTTACCGGCGACAGTTCCCTTTCATCATCGCCGCCGCCTGATGGGTACCTATCCACTCCAGCGTCCACGTCGGCGGTGTTCCGGAAGCTCGGCGAGTTCCACCACTTGTAGGCGCCGCCGCCCAGCGAACGTTGTTTGGTGGTCGGCGGCAAGCTGGACGCCGCTCCTCCGGCGAAGCGGTGGCCCTTCGACGACGTCGTCGTCGAGTAGGTGACCTTCCCGGTGGTGTCCCAAGGCGAGGAAGTGCTGCGGACGTGCAAAACCGACACGTTGGGTCCCCTAAAACGCAAATATACAGGGTGTTTATTGAACTTGCGGTAAAAATTCATGGGGTTGTTTGACTATTCTAAGAATATTGTGTCCTTTTATGAATTTTATTGGTATTCGTAGATACAGTATTCATCAGCATATTCATGAAACAGGCATATTGAAACGAAGTGGAGGACCAAGAAGGCCAAAGATAGCAAGAACGAAGGAAGGAAAAAAATATTTTGGGCATTATCGAGGAAGATCCTATTACTTCTGCAAAAATTGCACATAAACAGCTGTTCAAAAGTTAAGGATATTCATTAAATTCGATTCTTAAAGCTAGAGGGAAAAAATTTAATGGTATATTTCTTAAAAGGATATGGACAATTGAGAAGACCACGATGTGAGTTACGCGGATTTCGGCAAAAGATACGATTAGAAATGATTTATTAACTAGAGCTCAAAACCGTTTTCAGTTGCTCAAAATATGTTATAATTAAAAAGTTATAGCCCTTTGAAATTTAAAAATTTCGGGTTTTGACTCATACCTTATAAACCAATCATAAACCACTCACGTCTTGTTGTATATAGTAAATAGTATGACTTTTCGAACGCAGTAACAAAGAATACACAAACGAACAAAAATCAAACTGTCATTTGTCAGATTTTTCTGAAAAATGCACAAAACAAATTACACGAATTGCAGTTCGGCACAAAACACTTTACTGATAATATTGACGTTGACAAGGATGTTGCCAAATAAATTTTTCAGGACCATTATTTGTGTTTTTAACACGAAAATCAGTTACAATTTATACAGATGAAGAAGTTATTTCTATAATAATATATCGAATTATCCATTAGGTAATGGAAGAAATGGATAAATCAGAAAATGTTTATTGCAATAAATATACAAAAAACGCACATTTTGCTGACTAAAGAAGAGTAATAGGAAACGTGGCAAACTTGTTAAATGTGACTTCTCTTTGAAACTCTCGCTTTGATTGGAGCAGAGTGTATGACGATTATGTGACGTTTTTCAAACTTTAAAAATTAATTGCGGCCTTATTTGGCCACAAAAAAAAATAAAAATTTCATTACGCGCCTTCTTAGAGAACACACGGTTTTGAAAAAAAAAATTAAAAAAAAAGTCGTGGTCTTCTCCATTCTTAGGGACAATTACAATGCGTTCAGGCACTTTATCTTGTTGATTTTCCTCCACGTATTGCATTCTGTCAATAGCTTTTGCACACATTAGTTCAAATTCATCAACTGCTGACGCAGAATCTTTTTACTGGCTGGGTCATCTAAATTCATTAGTTTATACTACTCCTATAGAAAATGTGGAAGAAGATTGGATGCTGGCATCCTAGGAAGAGGCAGCCATTTTTAACAGTCCCTATAGATTACATTTACTTCTATTTTTTGGTAATAAAATCTAGTTATTGTCTAAAATTTAGTTCGTCTTGTATCCTCGAAACGAGAAGGGTTTCCAACAATCATCAAAGGACAAAATATTCTTAGATTACTCCAAGAAACAACCCCTTGTTGCTGCACGTTTAATAAACACCCTTTATCTAGAATGGTTTAGTCGCTAACAGCAGTATCGGATTTAATCAATATTTTGCAATTAAAACTGAATAGATTTTAGTTTGTAACTCCATTAGGCGCATAATGGCAAGGTTTATTTATGGCATGTATTTACGCGAAACTTTCGACCTTAATTTGGGCCGGGTGCGGTGAAAAAAGCCTACCGAAAGCGCCCGGCCATTGTCCGTTTTCATCAAGGTTCAATACGATACGTTTATCGCAGTCGGGAAAGGTCATTATACCAAATAAAGAAACTAGCTTTCGATTCCGATGCCAGCGAGACGTATCGCGAGATTATTGCGGCGTTTTCGCCGTTTTCGGGACGATCTAACGCGTCGATTCGTTTTGATTTTACTGGAATTATCTCGTACGATACGCGCAGGAATTCGGTAGAAAGCTCGCGCGGTTACATTTTCGTTTATGGAATCTGTTTGGAATAATTGCGTTTTGAATTGACTGTTTTTTCAAAAAAAATTTCTCTTATTTAACTTTCGTCGTTGCATAATTATTAATGCGATAAATTATACGTTTTTCGTTATGATATATCTTACACCTGTGCGAAAATAATACTCTTGTATAATTAAATTGCGTTAATTTTGCATCCGCTTCCTCTCTTTTGTTTCGTATACATAATTAAAACTGATTTTTTAATGTAAAATTTATAACTATTACATCAGGAAATGTAACGAAATACTTAACTAATGTAAATTGTTTAATCCCTCTAAAATGTATCAGGATGATTAATGCTAGTTTTAAAACAACCCTTTATCACGTCCCTTGTTTTAGCTACTACCATCTGGTGATAAATGAGAAATGTTAACTGGCGTGATTTCCTCAAAATAATAAAGCCAATTTGAGAGCGATGGATGAATAATGAATCAAAAATGCCGATATATTCTTCATCTTTCGACAAAAGAAACGGTTATTTTTCATGCTCGTTTTCGTTTTCGTAGAGTAAACAATTTCGATCGTGGGAGTGTTTTTTTGTATAAGGAAATTGGGACCGTTCATCGTCGTGAATTTATCGTTTAAATTACAATGCGTAGGAAAGTTAATATCACCTGCAAAACTCTCGCGTTTTGATAAAATTTTTCAATTTCTAAAAACGGTGTCCATTAATAAGCATTACAATCTGTTCCAGATTTTTAGGGAAGATAATTTATAATCATTATAAAGGTTAACGAACAGGCAAAATCAAGTTATACATATGTAATATGTGGAATAAAGAGTGATAGTTTCGGATTATGGCCATCTTCAGACACATAAGTTATGAAAACAAAACATATGTTGTGAAGAAGTTGCATAAGAAGGAACATATTAAAGAAATTTAAAGTTTCATTCAAGAAATTCATAATTCAAGAAAACAATTCTTACTTGGTTTTAGTATAAATAAATATCTAAGGTGTTTAAATATTCATAGATTTTGTACAAACGAAATTTTGATTAAGCCAATAAAATCGATTTACAATGTGTATAAAATCGAAAAAAAATTTATAGCAAGTCTATTATAATTAAATTAGTAAA
The DNA here is from genome assembly GCA_917563865.1 of Phyllotreta cruciferae. Lineage (NCBI taxonomy): Eukaryota > Metazoa > Arthropoda > Insecta > Coleoptera > Chrysomelidae > Phyllotreta > Phyllotreta cruciferae. The sequence goes on from OU830606.1 coordinate 3,900,346, forward strand.
ATTATTATAGAAGTATAAAAATAGCACTCACCTTGCAGTGGACATTGCAAAAAATTCAACAATTCAATCAAAGAAGTCTATATCCTTGTATTATGTAACATAAATTCTATTTCGATTGGGCACATTATAGAATTTTTTTGCACAAACCACAACACATGAATCGAAATTTACACGAGCATTAATTACAATAAATTATTTAGAGTAGCGTTGATTTTAACCTTTTAGATAAATATTCGCGGAATTCGACCTTCTCTCTCTGAAGAGAATTATACACCCATTGCAATTCTACGTTTAATTAACTGGCTTTTAATCGAGGCATTATTTTTTTTATGAAACTTTTCCAAGTACCTGCTCGTTGTAAAAACAATACTTTACGAAGAACTTCTCGAATATAAGAAGGCGAAAGAACTAAAACGCTGTAAACGAAAATAGAAGATTTTAGTGAGGAAAAAGTTAGTTCGGTTTGTTGACTAAGTAATTAAATTTTTTTTAATGCAGGAGTATTTTCTTGAAGGAATTAAATAACGACAGATCCGCAGAATTCACGCGTTGATAGAATGATATTCGACAAGATGCAGACGTATCCACTTTCTTGGAAAGCTGAAGTTTGATATTAGGTATCAAATATAGGTATTATATTATTATTATTAATAATATGTAGCTACAGGAGTAAAAAAATAATGAGAAAAGTCGTGACATACATGAAATATACCTACTAATATTATATTTTAATAGCGAAGTTGTAACCAAAAGAAAATTTCAATTCATTAGAATACAATATCAAAAGCAATAATTCATAAATTCCCATAGGGGGCCAAATATGCAATTAAATGTTCACACCTGCGAAAAATTCCTCGGAATGTGAAAATTTGCTCGATTGTTTCGAGAATGCTTATCTCAATAAAATCTATTAGAAGTTTAAACCAGTATACTAAAAATAAAACTTTAGAATAAAAAAATTGACCCCTAGCACCCATAAATTTTGAAGAACCGCGCCTCCTACTATAAATTCTAGCAGAAAATACTATATCAAAACATAGCCTTGACGACGACGTTGCCAGGTTTAGTGAAATATAGGTAATCTAAGTTATTTGTCATAAGTCCAAAAAAATATTAGTTTTTTAAGGTTTTTTTGGATTGTCTATCAGAGAAGTTTTTAAAGATTTTTCGACAATTTTTTTCATAATTTTCGATGATTTTTTTAAAGATTTTTCAGTATTGTAATTTTTTTTTATTTTAAGGGTTAATTTTTAGTTTTTTTAAATATTATACTGATTTCATAAGGCCTTTATTTTATTACGAATTATATAAAGTTTTTTGAACTACACTATAATTGCTTTATTTTCATGGTTAATAAAGGTACTTGATTTTTATGACATGTTCGAAAAGATATTTTTAGTATTTTTTGCATATTAAATACTTTTGAATTTTTACCAACATTTAAATTTAAATAGCTTTTGTAGATATTAAAAGGTTAAGGATGTCCAAGCGAAATATGCACGAGTATAATTTTTATATGAATAAACGACAATTTTTGGGTCATTTCATGAAATTTTTTAGTTTTTTTTTTTGGTTCAAGGTGTAGTTATTTTTTGCAATAAATTTTGTCGAAATCACGATATTAAAATGTGAATTTTGAATGTGAAAATTTCAAAATTAATTTCAAAATTAAATATTATGAAAATGCCTCAAAGCTAAGGGCTAAGGGCTATTTAACCGTTTGAGTGTTAAGCGGCGCAAAAGTGATTATTTTTTATATAAGTATCACAAAACATTTGTTCATTATATTAAAAAAAGAATTATAGTAATTGATTGATATTTGTCTGAATTAGAGTTTTATTTGACACTATAATTTTTCCTTTAAAATAATTTAAATTAATTTTCATATACAAATATTGTATATTCACAAAAATTGCTTAGCACTAAAACGGTTAAAACACTCCAAAATCATCCATAAAAAATCCATAAAAAACTATAAAAATTTTGAAAACCACCAAAAGCTTTAATTATATGAAATAGAACTCACTCATAATAAACACAAATGTCTTTAAAACCAAGAAAAAAATTACAAAAAAATATCTTAAAATCGTTAAAAAAGTCTATCAATTTTTTTTTTCTTGAAATTGTTAAAAACCTTTAAAAACCACTGAATCTGAACAAAAAACCCAAAAATTCTAATACATATTTACAAAAATAATAGCCCAGTTAAAGGTCCAAAGACCCTGCGAAACAGCCGACCCGGCAACGTCGCCGGGCGCCTCCGCTCCGCCAGATTCGCTTTCTTCGCGCCCGCGAAGGACCAACGCGAGCACCGGCCAACCTTCGAAGGCGACACCGCACACCTAGCGCTCTCTCACCTGGTCGCGACCGCCGCGTCCGCGTCTGCTGCGGGACTGATCTTGGCGGCGCCGGCGACGGAGTTCTGCCGCGAAGCCGGACGGGACGCGGCCGCGTGGGCCCCCGGCGTCCTGTGGACCTCCATCTTCGCCGAGTCCTCGGCGCTCGACACCCAGCGGCGCGCCGTCTCCGACGTCACCGCCCGCGAGTTCCGCAGCGGCGACGGCTCCAGCACGCTGTCCACGCTCCTCTGTTGATAAACCAAACCAAATGTTAAAAATCGAATCAAATTTATATGATATTTAGGGAGTTACTAATTCTTTGCTTCGTAAGTACTTCAAGAATTGATAACATTAGGGGTAATATTAGATGAGGTTTAGAACAAATTGTAGGTGTCCAAAACACAAATACTTTGGGCTAAATTAAAAAACAAAGGCCAGATTCTGGGTAAGAGAAATTTTGGAAATTTTTAATGGTGTCTTCTTCTTGTTTGATGAGTTTTCCTAATGGTTCAAGAAGAGATCCAGGTTCAACAATTTTTGAATAAATTTTTATCAGTGTTTGGCGCATTAATATGGAGAAAAGGCCAATACTTATATCAGTTACGGTAGATAATATCAAAAAAACTACAAATCTTGTAGATACTTTTTGCTACATATTTTAAAATTGGTTTTCCATTGATACAGAGTGCGTTCTGTTTTGCCGTGGTAGACCAAACTTTTCTATTTTAAATGTTTAAATACATCCTGTTTTTTATTCGGGTGGAGTTCAATTGATCCCCGCGGTCAAATTTACCCAAATATAATCCTTTTTCGACTCGAAAGCTATCAGTCAATTGGTCCCCAATACCGGATTAAGGGTTTCTAGGAACGACCGATGGGAATATTTATAATTTCAAAATTCTCTGGCAAATTTCGATTATGTATTTTCATTTCGTAGTATAATTTAATGAGGATTTTATGATTAGGGGAAATTTTTTGACTTCTGTTTTTTTTTTTCAATTTCAATATAGGGAAAATCCCATCCCTTCCATTATACTTCTAAAAAATTAGGTGTACTTTTCATAATAACAAATTTCGATATTGTAAAATATGAAAGTACTTTACTCTTGAGCAAAATTCACATTTTTTGACATACCTCGTATAAGATTGATAAAATTTGAATTTTGATGGTTGCATCTTAGATTTTAGGTCATGCAGAACTTTTTGTGAAGAATAATTATTTCGTAAAATTAACAATAAAGTTTCCCATATGATGCCAACTATTTTTTGAAATCCGTTCATATATTAAAACTAAAATAATTCTTTTTTTGTACAGAATATTTCTTTTAATATATATTGTACCAATTGTATATATTTTAAATTACTAATGCTTAGATATTAAATATTTTTTAACACTAAAAGCTGCATTTTGTCCAAATTCTCTCAGCTATGTAAGTACACCAGAAGATGTTAGCCAAATGATAGTTATTCATGCAATGTAAAATCTTATCTAATCGGATTAGGAATATTTTTCCCGCGGGGACCAATTAGCCCATTAAGTTTTGAAACTGGGGACCAATCGACCTGTAGGATTATGGAACCCCGCTGAAAAAAATGACCGTGGGGACCAATTGACCAACACCGACTCGAGTAGTTTAAAAGTTATGACCACTTCTCCATGAAAATCGTTGTAAGTTTATCACTCTTGAAGTTTAGCACTTCAAAAATACTTCCTGGTAGTGATATGAAATATAGGGTGATCCATTAAAATAACAGAGAAAATTATACTTTTGCGTTTGGATCACCCTGTAAGCAGTATGGTTAAAATTTACGAAAAATATTCATTTTGTACATTTTCACGGTATTTGTAATGTTGTGAAGGTTTCAATTTATTTTCTTTTCAATCCATTTAGCGTCTACATAGGGGCAAACGTGGTACGTTTTTTCATGAAAAAGTGGTTATAAATCGTATATTAAAAATCAAATCAAAATTGTAGGGTGTAGGGTGTTGATATGATTGATATAATTCTTTGATTTGTATGTATTTTATAGGATGAAATTTGATGATATTTCTACAAAACTGGAAGAATTGGTAACATATTTTAACCCTAGTGGATTTTTCTAACAATCTTTTAAACTGGCGTTTAAACAAATTCTCAACACACGATTTTGCATTTTTCTCATACCAAAATGTTGGATATTCCGGCTTATCAAGCCGTTCTCTATATAGTAAATTCCTTGGGTAATCGAATACCAGCTCGTTCGAAGCCTGAGGGATTGAAGATTGCGTTATTAAGAATCTCTGCTTATAGAAGATGTAACCAACGATCTAACCAAATTCCGCAATTCTATCTCGCGTAATTTGAACCGGATGATTGTCCTTTATTCTTTGCTCTTTTTCATGCAACTGATTTATTTCTTTTTTGCCTCCATCATCTCTTCCGTTCGTCTGGAGAATCAAATTATAATTGAATTGGTGCGGTTCTTTGGCAAACACTCAAATTTTCTTTATGTCAAACGTCATTATTTCTTCTTCTTGTCCGTTATTTGACAATTTTGTGTGATAAATGACGTGCGACAATTTAATTAAGTTTCCTTTGCAATTTTAATTACTTACAATGACACAATTCCCGAACGTTGTAAAAGAGCTTTAGCAATTTACAATTCATTAAAAATTGCACCGCGTGCAGATTTACAAATTAATAAAGTTTCGGCACGTAAACAGCTTCTTTTTAATTACGCGGAGTAGCAGTGAAAACCGTTGAAAAACTACTCAACTAAACGATTTCGATTAAGCGCCGATTCACCCTTTTGTCTTGGCAGCTTTTATATAGAGCCATTGCTCGGCAATAAAATAAACGAATCCGGCCATTCGTACGTCTTCCAAAAGTTTTTCTTCGTTTCATGTCCGAGTGCCAAATCGAATAACAATTAGAATTAGAACGACAAGTCCGTAAACCGTAAATGAAATTAAACCGTCAACTGATCGATTCGATAACAAAAAAGAAAAATAAAAGGCACATACTGAAGCGCGGTTTACGGCGGGCAATTAAAAAGCGCCGGGGAAAGAAATAATAGGGGAATTAATTATTTAGAAAATCCGCAGTAAAAGTAAAACATTGATTAAGTATCTATAAAGTTGGCATTTTAATTACACCCACGCAGTTTATGTATTTGACTTACATGTAATTAACTACAACACTGATATATTGATCGGTTAATTACAGGAATTTGCACATTTATTTTACGTTGATTGACGGTTTAATTAATACAACATACGAGGGTTATATACAATAATTATAATTATATTCAATATACAAAATGAAAGGTCGAATATCTTTTAGATCATTAAATACAGGGTGTCGCAAAAAGGTTAGTTTATTGGACCTGTGTGAACTTAGCACCCCCACCATCAATAAAATTAAAAATTCATATATCAAAATTTAGTGCTTTTTTAGTGCTAATTTAGTGCCCAATTACTAATTTTAGTGCTCAACTGGTTAAGCAGAAAATTGCGATTGAAAGTGGCGGTGCTAAGTTTATAAAAAGCTAGCTCCCCCACATTTAAATATTTGAACAAAATTAAAAAAACATACACCGGAATTTAGTGTTTTTTTAGTGCTTTCGAATGCACTAACCAGATTTTAATTTAAGGTATTTTTCTTAAAGATTTTTGATAAAAACGTATTAGAGATATTAGAAAAACTGAAGAATATAAAAAAAATACATTAAAACATAGAGATATTTTAGAAGCACTAAAATCAATGTAAAGTTAGATTCCAAAATTATTTCTCTATCTTCATTTTTAATGACACTTTACTCTTGAGAGTCGGACTATGTAAAATTGAAAAAACGTAGTTTTTGGGGCTAATGATTGAGCACTAAAATCAGACATAGGATATTTTATAAGCACTAAAATCCAGTCCAAAATCACTTCATTCTCTCTATGTTTTAATGTATTTTTTCTATATTCTTCAGTTTTTCTAATATCTCTAATACGTTAGTAGTTAGGTATTGGCGGTTCAAATTGGGAGCAACAAAAATTGAGCAGGGGTCAAAGGGGAGGGGGGAATAAATTAGCATAATTAGAGCACAGGTGGATATAATTAGCATAATAACGGTCAAATTTGCATAATTAGAGCACAGTGGAATTTGGCGGTTCAAATTGGGAGCAAAATTAGCATAATAACGGTCAAAAAAATAGGCATTTGGCGGTTCAAATTGGGAGCAAAATTAGCAACGGTCAAAAAAATAGGCATTTGGCGGTTCAAATTGGGAGCAAAATTAGCATAATAACGGTCAAAAAAATAGGCATTTGGCGGTTCAAATTGGGAGCAAAATTAGCAACGGTCAAAAAAATAGGCATTTGGCGGTTCAAATTGGGAGCAAAATTAGCATAATAACGGTCAAAAAAATAGGCATTTGGCGGTTCAAATTGGGAGCAAAATTAGAATATTAACGGTCAAAAAAATAGGCATTTGGCGGTTCAAATTGGGAGCAAAATTAGCATAATAACGGTCAAAAAAATAGGCATTTGGCGGTTCAAATTGGGAGCAAAATTAGCAACGGTCAAAAAAATAGGCATTTGGCGGTTCAAATTGGGAGCAAAATTAACATAATAACTGTCAAAATTAGCATAATTAATAAAACCGGATAAAGTACGTTAAAAAAAACATTCTTACAAAAATTACTTCAGTTCAAAATGCAGTGCAACAAGTGTAACAAAGAGTTTACAAGGAAATACAATTTGCGTCGTCACGAATTAAGTTGTGGTGTAAAAATTAAATCAGAAAAGTGTAACAAGTGCAATCGGGAGTTTACAAGAAACGATTATTTACAACAACATCAAAAAAATTGTGTTGAATTACTCAAAAAAAGACTAAGACCAATGAGTATAGAAGTATTGGATAATAACGTCAGTAAATTATCCCATGCATTTAAGAACCGAATAGCAAGTTACCGGTTTACCATCAACAAAAAATCTATAGACTACAGCGAATTTTTTAGTGAAATTAAAGCAAAAGTGCTGAAAAAAATTAGTGAATACCTACAAGTACATTATACCCTAAAAATAAACATGGAAGTTTTCGGAATTTACATTAAACCGGACACCCTTTTATTGGATATTAAATCTATGAATACGTGTAACAAAATTATAACCATTTCCTCCGATCTAAATGAAATTTTTGAAGAATTTAAGGATCAGCTTATGAACAAAGCTTCAGAATTTCAAGAAAAAGATTCCAACTGGGCTTTAAAGGAAATATTATTTTTAGATGTTAATATAAACCGATTTAACAGTATTTCAGCCTCTTCGTTTATTAAATTACCAGGAGTAATATCAAAAAAAGGTGGTGTATTAAATTTAATCAATAGTGATAACAAGTGTTTTGCCTATTCTATAAATGCTGCAATATTTCAAGCAAATGGAAATCCAAAAAATCCATCATCGTATCCACCTTATGATACATTATTAAATTTTACAGGAATTGAGTTTCCAGTAAAACTAACGGATATTAAAAATTTTGAAAATTTAAATAATATTTCCGTCAACGTTTACGGCATTGATTCCTACAAAAAAAATTCAAAAATTGGTTATGAAATTGTTGGGCCTCTACACTTTACATCACAACGTAAACCAACACATATAAACCTTTTACTAATTTCTAATAATGAAATAAATCATTATTGTTTAATCACCGACTTATCCCGATTAATTAGAAGTCAAAAAACCAAACATGAGCACAAACTTTACATGTGTGATGGGTGTCTCCAATCATTTTCTTCTGTGAAAAAGTTAAAATTACACGAACAACATGATTGCGTTCACGTATATACAAAATTACCATCAAATGAGTTAGTGATAAACAAGTGTGGTGAATTAATACCGGAAAATATATTAAAGTTTACAAATATTGAAAAACAATTAAAAGTGCCTTTTGTGATTTACGCGGATTTTGAAAGTTGTCTAAAGCCCATAGACTGTGCCGAACAATCAGCTGAGCAATCGTTTTCGGTAAAAGTGTGTGAGCATGAACCGTACGCGTTTGCGTTTTACGTGAAATGTAGTTTTGATGACAAGTTATCTAAACTTGAAATGTACAAAGGACAAGATGTCGCAAAAGTTTTTGTAAAAAAACTTGATGAAACGGTTCGTAATATTTATAATCATTTAAAAATTGTAAAAGAAATGCTTCCATTAACTATTGAAGAATTAAAATCGTTTACAAATGAAAAGAATTGTTACATATGTAACGCTCCATTCGATTATTTTGATACAAAAGTAAAGGATCATTGTCATTTAACGGGAAAATATAGAGGACCAGCTCATAACGCTTGCAATTTAAATTATAAATTACCATCTTTTGTACCAGTATTTTTTCATAATCTCACAAATTATGATTGTCATTTATTTATCAAAGAATTATCGACAAATGGAGAACCCCTTTCTGCTATTGCTCAAACAAAAGAAAAATACATTTCATTTTCAAAAACTCTACTGGTTGAAAAAATAGATAAACAAAACGTATACATGAAAATACGATTTGTAGATTCGTTTCGATTTTTAGCAAGATCCTTAGATAAACTTAGCTCAACCTTAGAAATAACTCAATGTGTAGAAATAAAAAAATATTTTAATGAAAATTTTAATTTAATGAGACAGAAAGGGGTTTTTCCATACTCTTATGTAGATTCTTATGAAAAATTAAATGATAAACACTTACCATGTAAAGAAAAATTTTATGATAAATTAAAAAATGAATCTATTTCCAATGATGATTATGAAAGAGCAAATAAAATTTGGAATACTTTTAATTGTAACAATTTAGGTGAATACTCAATGCTATATTTGAAAACAGATGTGTTGTTATTGGCAGATGTTTTTGAAAATTTTAGAACAGTTTGTTTAAATAAATATAAATTAGACCCAGCACAATATTTAACAGCCCCATCTCTGAGTTGGGATGCAATGTTAAAACATACCCAAGTAAAACTGCAACTGCTGACAGATGTTGACATGTTACATTTTTTTAAAAAAGGAATAAGAGGTGGGGTTGCACAATGTTCTAAAAGAAAAGCAGTTGCTAATAACAAATACTTAAAAAATTATGACTCAACAAAACCCGATAGTTTTATAATGTATTTAGACGCTACAAATTTATATGGAGCTGCAATGAGTGATTATCTTCCTACAAGTGATTTTAAATGGTTATCTAAAAATGAAATTGAAAATTTTAATGTTTTTTCGGTACTTAATGATTCACCTAAAGGATATGTGTTGGAAGTTGATTTGGAATATCCTTTAGATTTACACGACTTTCATAATGATTTACCTTTTTGTCCGGAAAATTTAATCCCACCAAATAGTAAATTTTCTAAACTTATACCAAATTTATATGATAAGACAAAGTATATTATTCACTATAAAAATTTAAAGCAGTGTTTAAATAATGGTTTAAAATTAAAAAAGATTCATAGGATAATTGAATTTTCACAATCACAATGGTTAAAGAAATATGTAAAATTAAATACAACTCTTCGAAATAAGGCAAAAAATGAATTCGAGAAGGATTTATTTAAGTTGTTAACAAATTCAATATTCGGAAAAACTATGGAAAATATAGAAAAAAGAAAAGATATTCGCTTGGCAACAAAATGGGAAAATAAAACAAAATCTCTAGGTGCTCGAGCACTGATAGCCAAACCAGAATTCAAGTCTTGTTCAATATTTACTGACAACCTCGTCGCAATTCAATTAAATAAATTAAAAATGATTTATGATAAACCGTCCTATGTAGGTTTTTCAATTTTAGATATTTCAAAAACAATAATTTACGATTTTTATTATAATTATATTAAAAAAAAATATGGTTACGATGCTAAGTTGTGTTATACAGACACGGACTCTTTAATTTTAGAAATATTTACATCAGATTTTTACCAAGACATAAAAAATAATATTGAATTTTACGATACATCAAATTATCCAAATAATAATATTTATAAGATTCCAAAAACAATATCAACAGTTGGTAAAATGAAGGATGAATTTGGTGGGACTCCTATAGAATCTTTTTATGGTACAGGAGCTAAAGCATATTGTATAAAATTAAGTAAACCTTTAAAAAATTGTGATTTAATTAAAAAAGCTAAAGGAGTAACGGCATCTGTTATTAAACATAGTTTAAAATTTAATGATTACGTACAAGTTGTTGAAAATGAAGGTGTAATTTTTAGAAAAATGTATATATTTGTCTCTGACTTGCACACAATATTTACAGAATTGAAAAATAAAATTGCACTTTCATCTCACGATGATAAAAGACATGTAATACCAAATGATGTAAATACATTAGCCTGGGGGCATTTTGTAATTAATATAGATAATTTTTCAAATATAGATGTTGAAGAATGTAATTTAGATGATATAGATGTAAATGAATTAATAAATGTAGATGATATATTACCTTATTTACAATAAAAATACTTTAAAAATATTTTAATCTTTTATTATAAAGTTTTCATATAAAAAAAATACATTTGATAGAGCACAAACACAATTATTAGACGTGTGATAAAAACATTTCGGTTCCATATGTTCAAGTGCTGGCGATTCTTCAAATTCATAAACCGAAACGTTGCAATATTTTTTAACATAATTAGCTTTTTCAGCACCCTTTACATAAACCATATTAACATTACTTGTTAATTGTTTCATTATACTCGAAAAATAATGAATAGGGGTAAACCCTGTATTCCATTGAATGCAGTGATGATTATTCATTAACCAAGAAGCCTGACGGTGTAATTCAGCAGAAAGCATTCTTAACGGAAATGGTGGTTTAAACACATAATGATTAATTTGATGTCCATTAAAAGCCGCAAATTCTTTGATTATAAATTTATTCTTTTCAATTTTAAATCCTTGCACATCCACTACAAGTCTCATATTTTTAACTGTTTTAACAATTTTTCCACATATTTTTTTTTTTCAAAAAATTCAATGTCTTGCTTCAGTTTACGCAACTTTTCTACAAACTCACACAACTGTTGCTCGTACATTACAACATATATTTTTAGAAAAACCACGCTTTTAATACTGTTTTACAATTTTTGTGGAGGGGTTGTACGAAAATTCCTTTTCATGTATTATAAGGCAATATGCTGAAGTATCGGACGATGTGGCAACATCTGTCTCAAACTCAATTCTTAAGGCAATACTACCTGATTGTATAACCTCTTTTTGCCGAGAACAATCTACATGAACTAAAGGAGCTTTATCTTTAAATTCGATAGGAGTAAAAATAGGTTGATTTTGTATTAACTGATAATAGGATTCTTGAAAATTTGCAAACATTTCATAGACCGTCGCATATCTATTCGAATCATAATTTAAATTTAAATCATGGTATGGAAACCGATCACTATTTAAAAATATTCTTAGATTATTAAGTTTACAGTGATCAAATTTACTCATATCTTTGGTAATTTTTCCTTTTCTATCGGTTTGAAAACCAATAATAACATGTCTTGGAGTTTCAATTTTTGAACTTGTTTTTACAGCCCAAGTATGTCTACTAGAATTATTTAATGATGGATATTCAATAATTTGCCATGAACGAAATTTAATGGGTATTTCTTTATTACTTTTAGCAATGTTTGTTAATCGAAGTTGTTGACTTAAACTGGGTTTAATATGTGGAACATTCCAAAAAACTTTTGTAATACTAATTTTAGGTTTTTCAGTTTCGTCAATACTAATAATTGAATCAATATCATCAGCAGAACGAATTAAAACTAGTTCCTGTTTCATATTCATAATAATTTTTTTATAATCTTCAAAAAATCCTGATAAATGTTTTAAGGGGATGCAAACGTTAAAATTACCATTAGCATCTACCAAAATTTTTTCATCTTTTATTTTTGGAAACCAACCAGCATTTTGTAAAAGTACGCTTTCATTTTCATTTAAACTTAAATAATTTTTCATTGTTGTTGTTAACCCCAAATCTCTAACTGAATCAATTACAACTCCATTTAATTCATATCTCATTTCACGAAATAAAAATCCAATTCCATTATTAATAAATCTTAATTTTGTTGGAATTTTGTCGTTTTCGGTTAATAATTTACCCTCAATGTACAAATAACTGTTTGAAGGTAAAGTATAAGCGTCTAAATCTTGAATACTAATTCGTATTTCATCATTATAATTTACATTTCCCGTTATGTTTGGTTGATAACTATGAAATTGATATTCTTCAATACTGGTGTCATTAAATGGCTGGTTTGTTACATGCAAAACGTCCATTTTAAACCAACACTTTTAACCCGAGAGAAGCTAAAAATTTTTTATTTTTTGGTGTTATTCCTATGATTGCTTTTGAATAACTACTGTTTTTTTTGTAAAAGTGCTTTTTATAATTAAATTTTAAGACCATACTTTTCTTATATGTAAAGTTAAAGTAATTTCTTCACCTTGAAAATTTATTAGTTCACCAGTTTGATCAATAATTTTAACCGTAATATTGTTGATTGCTTTACCGCTAACAGGATAATACAAAACGTTTTGAGGGGTTTCAACTATTTTATACCCAAAAGGAACAGTTGGAAAAAATTGATGAATAATGTGAACTGGTTTTCCATTTAAAAATGAACCAGCTGCTATACTACAATCAATTCCAACAGAATTAACTTTTAAAATTTTTACTGGAATGCCAGAAATGTATGTTATACCAGGATCGAGTCTTTCCAAATCAAATCCAAATACGGATCCGATGTAATTATCTTTATATTTAAAATAAATTATGCGATTACTTTTTATTTCTATTTTTGATGTATTTATATTAGGATTTATATCTATAACGGCATCACTATCAACACTTTTTACATAATTTTTAATAAGTTTAATTAAATCATCCAATTCATATGCTCCTACAGGAACTTTATATTCATATACTTTGTTTTTAGGTTTACCCCAATAAAAAACATTATTTGTTTCATCTATATTTGGTATTGTATTAAAACTATAAAAATTCACTAAACCTATTTCATAGTCACCTTCCAAATATATTGGATCATTAAAATCATAATTTAAAATGGAAGAATTACCAGTTAAAGTAAAACTTAAAGACATGACTCTACGGTAACTTATTATAAAATGATGTAATTTATTAAAAATATTGATTATATAAAAAATTTAAACAATAATGTCCACACATGTATGAATTTTTTTGAATTCGGTCGTAATTATAGTATATGCTTACTTTTCCGTTACTATAAAAATAATTAACTAATTCTATAGGTGGTGGTAAATCCCCATAACTATCAAAATATACAATATTTTTGTTTTTCTTGGAATAAGCTACCCAATGAGTACCTTTACCAATATTTAAATCAAGATTTACTATTCCAGTTTCAAATTTATGTATATGTTTTGGTAAGGTATCCCTCATAAATACTCCTCTAAAATATGGAATTCTTTTTGCATACTTTTTTAAATCTACGTCGTTTAGTGCTCTCTTAGGTATAGTTAGTTTTTTGAGTATGGTCTTAAATATAAACCTTTTCCTTTTTTAATTCCTTTTCCCTTTTTTATTCCCTTTCCTTTTTTTAAACCTTTTCCAGTTTTTTCCATCATTAAATTGTGACGTTTTTGTTCTTCAAGTTCTAATTTATTTGCTTTTGCATCGTTTACGGCTTTTGCAATACTCGCCGCTCCTCCACCCACAGCACCGAGGGCAGCAAGAAGAGGTAGTAAAAGCGGTAAAAATCCTCCGGTTTTTGGAGGTTTAATAACTCTCTTTTTTTTCTTTAATCCCATACCAAATTTTTGTTTCCCTTTCATTGCAGTTGTAACAATCCACGCTGCAGTTTTTTCAGCTAATTTAGAATCAGAATTGACAATATTCCAGGCCTTATTTTCTAATATCTTATCTGCTTTATGTCTTTCTTCAAGATTCCTACTTTTATAATAAGCAATATCGTGTTCTTTACATGCAGAATCTAATTGATTAATACCCCTATCTCCCCTATCTAATCGTTGTTTTAATTTTGTACCTGGACCGCAGAAATTATAACCGGGTATATGTAGTTCAACAGGTAATTTATTAATTAAAGAGTTTAATAACCCTCTACCTATCCGGTGTACACTTACACGCTTACGTTTTAACATTAACTAATATAAATAACACCACCACCCTATATATATAATCAGTATTAATCAAGATGAGAAACAAACATTTATTACCTGTTACAAATCATGATTTTATTGTAAACGATGAAAAAATTAATAAGCATGGTCCTTTATTTCGTGGTGAATGTAAACGAGGCTTAATTGTAGGTCCAAGCGCATCAGGAAAAACAAACGTTATAATATCATTACTCGAACATCCAAACGGATTGCGATTTGAAAATGTCTATTTATATTCAAAATCATTACAACAACCAAAATATAAATACTTAGAAACTTTGTTGCAACCTATTAAAGAAATTGGTTACGAAAAATTTGATAATTCGGATGATATTATTTTACCAGAAAATATAAAAAACAATTCGATTATAATTTTTGATGACGTAGCCTCTTGTGATCAAAATATTATACAAAAATACTTTTCTTTCGGTCGTCACAAACAAACGGATTGTTTTTATTTATGTCAGACATATTCTTCTATTCCCAAACAATTAATACGGGATAATGCTAATCTATTAATAATTTTTAAGCAAGATTTAACAAATTTAAAACATATTTACAACGATCACGTTAATATTGATATGTCTTTTCAAGATTTTAAAAATATTTGTTCTAATTGTTGGAAAAAGAAATTTAATTTTTTAACAATTGATAAAGATTGCCCGCTTTCAGCTGGAAGATATAGGAAAAATTTTGATACTTTTATATAAATAGATTTATTGAATTAAACCAGTTAGTAGCAATGAATCCTCACATCACTAAACAATTGTTAAAAGCTAGGAAAGATTTAAAAAAGAAATATAAAAGTTTAAAGACCAACACAGCTCAATCACAGTTACATTTGGAACAAACTTATCAACCAATAACACAACCTATTAAGGAATTAGTTTCGGCTTTGGAAAAACAAGAACCATATGAATTTAAACCTATAAAAAAAATTAAAAAATCATTATTTACGACACCTTCACAATCAACATTTTCAACACCTTCGAAACCAACAAGTAGCACATCTTTTAGCCCACAACTATCACATCTTTTAAATGAAATTTCATTACGACAAAATACTTCACAACCATACACTCCACAAACACCACAATTTTTGAAAGAAAATGAATCGTATGAATCTACCGGTGAAGTATCTCCAACCGATGAATACATAGATGATACCATATCACAATTTTATCAATCAATATCTGATCCAAATGTTTTAAATGAATATTTAGAACAATTCGCTACACCATTACCTAGAGCATATATTGAAGATATGATTAAAGATGTTGAAGATGTTTTTGATCATGTTTTAGGTGTTTATCACAACCCTGTTACCGATAAATTTTTTATTGGTAATTCAGAATTAAGTTTTGAGGGTCCCGACTTAAAAATTAATAATATCAAATATGAGGGAACACCAGGACTTTATGAATTAATATTTAAGAAAAATCCCACGGGATTTAAAAAAAAAGATATAGAAAATTTTATTGATATAATTAGAAGAACAAATTTACTTCACAAAAATTATAATCCTGATTTACCTATTAAAAAAAGTTATACTAATGATATAAAAAATAAATATAATTATATAATTAAACCAACTTTAGAAACTAAACCGGTAGAAAGAAGACGACCAAATTCAACAATAAGCAATATGCTAATAGGTGTTTTAACCCGAAATATGAAAAGTAAAAGAGGAGGAGCATTAAAAAAATATTCCAAAAACAAAATTGATTACGTTTATTTTAATGATTATAATGAATTAATAAATAGATTAAAATTATTAGTAGCATCTGAAACTGCTGGTAATACCGGAGTTCAAAATGAAATTATTTCAATTATTGAAGAATTACGTGAAGGTGGAATAATTGAATAAATACTTTGGTAATCCAACAATGTAATTAGTATAAAAATGCCACTTAACAAATTCGGTAATCATTTTCTTGATGATGGTGGCTCATCTTTTCCACCTACGTTTTATATTTGTAACAAACCAAAACTATTTAGTAAATCAATACTTATTCTTGAAAGCAACATAAAAGGTAATCTTAATAAGGATTCCGATGGAAATTTAGTTTGGTATATATACGATCATTCAAAAACGTATACGTTTCCTATAGCTGCCACAATTGAAAAAGCTTCCGTGTATCCTAAAGATGCTCAAATTATTTTAAACAAAAAATTGTTTGAACCGAGTGATGTTATTAATCAAAAAGTTAATGTGGGTGATAAACTCTCTTTAACCTCAAAAATTGTTCAAAATGTTAATGCTATTTGTGAGCTTGTTTTAAAAATACCAGTAGAATATGAGTAAAGTTGATGTTGTAGAAGAATTACATAGGTCGGCTAGACAAAACTATAGAAGAAGACACGTTATTATTAAAGGTTTACATGATTTAATTCAGGGTGATTTAGCTATAATGTCTCTTTATGGTAAAGAAAATCAAGGATATAATTACATATTAGTTGTAATTAACGCATTTAGTAAATATGTTTGGGCTGAACCTGTTAAGAAAAAAACCGGTAGTGATGTTACAAAAGCTATGAAAAAAATTCTAATGCAAATGTTCCCTCCTAAAAATTTACAAACGGATAATGGAAAAGAATTTTATAATAAAGATTTTCAAGAATTAATGAAAAAATATAATATTAATCATTACAGCACATTTTCCAATTTAAAAGCAAGTATAGTTGAAAGAGTTATTCGAACTTTAAAAACTATGCTTTGGAAACAATTTAGTATGCAAGGTTCATACAAATGGGTTAAAATTCTCCCAAACGTTGTAGCAAAATATAACAATACAAGACATACGACTACCGGTGCTATTCCTAGTAAAGTTACTGATAAAAATGCTCATTATATTATTGCTTTTAACCAACTAAAAACTATTGACCCTAAAATCCCCAAATTTGAAAAGGGTGATTTTGTTCGTATAAGTAAACATCGTTATGCATTTAATAAAGGTTATACTCCTAATTGGACTACCGAAATTTTTAAAATTAAAAAAGTTAAATTGACGAACCCAACAACATATATTTTAGAAGATGATAAAAAAGAAGAAATTCAAGGTGGTTTTTATACGGAAGAATTACAAAAAGTAAAACATCCTGATGTTTATTTAATAGAGAAAGTGTTGAAAAAAAAGGGAAACAAACTTTACGTAAAATGGCTGGGATTAAATTATAATTCTTGGATAAATAAAAAAGATGTAGTATAATTTTTTTAATAAAAAGTTTATTATGTATAAAATTGTTGTATTTTTTTATATACATTATTTCTATAAACTAAATCTAATATAGGATTTAAAATTATAGAAGCTTCTTTAATGCGTGCAGAAAACCGTATACGATCCAGTGCAGTTAATTCCCATTCACTTTTTCGAGCCACTCGGTATGCGTAATTCCATGTGTACATGTAATGCACTTGGTTCAAACTTTCATTAAATGTCACTTTTTTCATAGCAGCTCAGGATACAAATAAATCACCTCCATTATTATTCCATAAGTCACAGCATGTCTATTTTTGAATGGTTCCATTATCATGAGAGAATTATTTATAACATCATTTCCTTTCATATTTTTTAATAATTGTAAAGTGTTTAAAATATTTTGATTTTTAAAATTTTCTAGATGATATTTTATTAGTGGTGCTATTTTCCACATTTCTTCCAATGATGAAGATCCCAACCAAATACAAGAATTGTTAAAAGTTATTTTCACAACTTTAGATTTTTCAAATTTTTCAAAATGTAACACAAAATTTGATGTTTCTATTGCAGGACAATAATCTGCTGTGTATAAAAAGTTGTTAATTACATCTCTGTATGATAAAAATTGCTCCCAATCTTTTTCACTGAATTGTACGTTAGAGTTGTTACTTCCAGAAATAACTACACATGGTGTCCAATTTAAATTAGGACATAAACAAACAGATATAAACTTAGATTTCGATTGATTTAAACTAAATCTTCGTTCACTCAAAAATATGTTTGAATTCATTTTTATGACTAAATAAAAAAAAATAATTCGGCTTTTATAAGAAATTTTTAGGGGCGGAAACAATTAATTAATTTTTAGGAGGGGGAATAAAAATTTGATAACTCACAAAACACTATTTAATTTTTACAATTTATGTTGACAATATGTTAATAACAATAAATATTAATAATTTATTATTTTGTTGAAGAATCTGTAAAAAATTTTTAAAACATTATTTTTAAGGTTTTAAGATTATTAAGTATTTAAGGTTACCTTTTTCTTTTTGCAACTTTTGTTGTTGCAATTTTTCATGCCGCCATCGCTCTTCCTCTCGAAATTTTCTTTTTTCTGACTTGCTCATGTTTGTTGGTGGGGCTCTTATTATATCCTTGTTAAGGACATCGGGTACATAAGTAGGCCAATCGTAATGATCCCAATTTTCTTCTTCCATTACAAGAAACTATTAACCCCTTCAGCGAAATTATAAGACTGAACATTCACTCAAACATAAACGGAACATTCATTGCGGTGCATTTAAAATTGTAATTTAATTAAGGGTGCATTTAATTAACACGCAAAGCTTATTACGAATATAAACGTAATTTCGCGAATTTTAGTGCAATAATTGAATCCATATTGCAACGGATAAGTAATTGTAAATATACGGGTAATTTCGCGAATTTTTGTGCGTTAATTTACATGTAACGGATTGCAACAGATCCCAACGAATTTTAACGGAAAAGTGAATTTTAGGGTTTGGTGACAATTGCAGCAAATTCACCAAGTCAGTTTAAAAGAATTAGTCGAAATGAAAACATTTCAGAGAGATTTTTCTGACCCAGACATACCAAAAAAAAAAATTAATATTATTTCTGATGAAATAATAAAATTAGCAAAAGACTGTGAAATTGAAATAATAAGTGGTTCATTTGAAAAAGTAAAACCAATTGGATACAAAAATAATTTTTCGGATATTTCCGACGATGAAAGCTTAACGGAGCTGAAGGAGGTGCAGCAGCAGGAGCAGATGCAGGAGGAGGAGCAGCAGCAGGAGCAGATGCAGGAGGAGGAGCAGGATCAGGCGCAAATGCAGGAGCAGGAGCATGATCAAATGAAGATGTGGGAGAATAAGGAGGAGGAACGGGACCAAGACAGTGATAGTGACAGTGAAATTGATGAAAAAACTGAAAAATATATTAAAGTGGTATATAATAGCATGTTTGTTTTTGAACAAAAATTGAAAAAATACAATGAAAAAAGGGAGAAATACGCTAAAAAAAGTCGGATGTATACAAAAATTATAAAGCGTTTTATTACGGATTTCCAAAAAAATTTATAGTAATAATTGTGATTATAAAACCTAAATACAATAGTAAAACTACATAGAAAATACAAAAATCAAAAGCGTAAATTTGACATATTTTTTAATTGCAAATACAACAATTTTGCAGACACACAACACTAATTAACTTGCATTTACATTTATCACACTCGTAATTGTATCTATTTAGTACATGTTTGCTAATAGTCTCGTGTGAAGAATGGCTTCCTCCAACCGAACGATTTTCTGAATTAAAACAATAATAACAAAACCATTTGTTATCAATTTCACAGTAGATGTAGTGGTAAAAAATACAAACTAATTCTTCCTGGTTTGTTGTATAATTAAAAACGTAGTTTTTGATGTCTTGGTCAAATTCGGCTTCGATCCCGCTATCGTATTCGCTTTCATCATCTTCAAATTGTTGAGCCATTTTTTGAAATAAAAGTAATATTTCCGGGTTATGTTTTTCATGTGTCACTACCACCACTCGCAAAAAACTTTTTCAAAAACGTTTTACATATTTTGCGAACACACCTTACAAAAATCTTTTATGAAAATTTGGTATAAAGAATTGTCGCAATTAGAACATTGTTCAAAGTTTTTTAGTTTGGAATATTCTTCCATAAAATGTTTATGCACAAAACAACATTCTAAGTTTAAATCATCCCACTCGGATATTATGTTGTATAAACAATTAAAACAAAATTTTGAAGAACTTATCGGGGTCAAAATGTAATAACTATGATGTACACAAACTGTTTTAGTTTTTTCAAAAAAGGTTGAACTATCAATCACACACTCTGAACTCATCTTGAATGAACAAATTTTTATTATCATTGAATTTATACTATTTTTTTAATTAGAAACCCCCCTTTATCTTAAATTCTCTTTAAATAACCACCCCGATGTTTGTAAATTACAATATTCGGTTATATTTCGGTAAATTACTTTTTGTTCGTTTAACTGTTTCTAATATTCGCAACAATGATCGCGTGTAAGATGAAACGGTTACTTTAACGGTTAACCCGTATGCAAAAATGTGTTTCCCTAATTGTAAAAATATTGAGGGGTAATCAAATTACATTTAAGTACAGTTTTATATAAAAAATATTAGTTGTTTAATAGGCGTAAAGATGTTAACAAGTATTTTAATTCTTCAAGCCATCTGGTTAAATCATTTGTATATTCAACATCCTTATAATAGTAAGGAAGTGTTTATTTGTTTCGATAAAAATGGAATTAAAAATGACAGTTGGCCTGCTAATTGGGAAAGAATGATTAGTTATTCCCCTAATAATACACCGCTTCATACTATTAAATTACCACAAAATAGCACTGTATACAAATTAAAAATTAGATTAAGTAATAATACATTAGAAGAGACAGATTGGCGTGATTTGTACCCCTCTCCCAACAAAAAAGAAAAAATAACGTCTACAGTTGAAAATAATTCAATTCATTGGTTATCTTACTACAGTGTAGTTGTTTTAACCATATTACTAATAGAAAAAATTTTTTCAATCTCTGTGAATTTTTTAAAAAATGTGTGCTGAAGAAAAGTTTTCAAATTCTTTCGATTGTAGATTAAATAGTTTTAAAAATTGGAAAGGTGTTATATCTCCAATAGAACTAGCATTAGCGGGATTTTACTACACAGGATTTAAAGATTGTGTTAGATGTTTTTGTTGTGGTTGTGAAGTTTATAAATGGGAATTAAATGATGATCCAATAGAAGATCATATAAAGTATGGTCCCTACTGCACTTATGCTAAAATGTTGGAATCTTCTCATAGAAAAGAAAAATTAATTCAAAACCATGCAAAGTGTAGTGCCTACTGCACCTATGTTAAAATGTTGGAATCCTCTTATAGAAAAGAAAAAAGTTTTTTTTATGTGTTTATTTTTATACTTATTCTTAGCATTATAAATAAATATTTGTAACTTTATTTTTATAGTAACTATATAAAATTAAAAATAATATTGTATTTTAGTGGTTTTATTGGTAAAAAAATAAAAATGTAGTTATTAAATCATTTATTCACATATAAATTAAATCAAACATTTTTAAAATAAATAATTTGTTTCTTCTTTTTCCTCTCGGTAATTGCAGTCGCACTTTTTACACACATTGGCAGGTATTCTTCTAGACATTGTAAAAGTGTTTGTTGCTTAGCAGCTCGTAAACTTGAAATAAAACATTCCAAACACATTTTATAATTTTCAAATGCTACGCAACTAATATAACCTTTTTGATACTGTTTTTTTAATAAATCCAACATAAATCTGTCGTATATAAACCGAGCATTTCCGTAACATATGTCATCCTCAAGATTTAAAAGCATATTGTGCAATTTTTCTCGAATATTTGTAATCCCACTGTGTAAACCAACAATTGGAGTATAATTTATGTAAGGCTTTAGCACCCACATTGTAACTGGAAAAACTATAAACTGAATTGTTCGTATTCTAAAGCGAAAATATCAACACATTTGCAAAAATTAAAACACGTTTTATATCAACATTTTTTTTGCTTTTCAGCCCCCTCCTTCTTCTTCCCCTTTTTCTTTTTCACAATAATCAGGTTTCTGCAAGAATGTTGGTAAATATTTTTGAATACGCCATAGATATTCTCTTAAATCATTATCATTTCGCATGTTTGAAACAAAACACTTTTTTTGATGTTGTTGTAAATAATCGTTTCTTGTAAACTCCCGATTGCACTTGTTACACTTTTCTGATTTAATTTTTACACCACAACTTAATTCGTGACGACGCAAATTGTATTTCCTTGTAAACTCTTTGTTACACTTGTTGCACTGCATTTTGAACTGAAGTTTTACACCACAATTTACACCACAACTTAATTCGTGACGACGCAAATTGTATTTCCTTGTAAACTCTTTGTTACACTTGTTGCACTGCATTTTGAACTGAAGTAATTTTTGTAAGAATGTTTCTTTTAACGTACTTTATCCGGTTTTATTAATTATGCTAATTTTGACAGTTATTATGTTAATTTTGCTCCCAATTTGAACCGCCAAATGCCTATTTTTTTGACCGTTGCTAATTTTGCTCCCAATTTGAACCGCCAAATGCCTATTTTTTTGACCGTTGCTAATTTTGCTCCCAATTTGAACCGCCAAATGCCTATTTTTTGACCGTTATTATGCTAATTTTGCTCCCAATTTGAACCGCCAAATGCCTATTTTTTTTGACCGTTATTATGCTAATTTTGCTCCCAATTTGAACCGCCAAATTCCACTGTGCTCTAATTATGCAAATTTGACCGTTATTATGCTAATTAGATCCACCTGTGCTCTAATTATGCTAATTTATTCCCCCCTCCCCTTTGACCCCTGCTCAATTTTTGTTGCTCCCAATTTGAACCGCCAAATGCCTATTTTTTTGACCGTTATTATGCTAATTTTGCTCCCAATTTGAACCGCCAAATTCCACTGTGCTCTAATTATGCAAATTTGACCGTTATTATGCTAATTAGATCCACCTGTGCTCTAATTATGCTAATTTATTCCCCCCTCCCCTTTGACCCCTGCTCAATTTTTGTTGCTCCCAATTTGAACCGCCAATACCTAACTACTTACGTTTTTATCAAATATCTTTAAGAAAAATACCTTAAATTAAAATCTGGTTAGTGCATTCGAAAGCACTAAAAAAGCACTAAATTCCGGTGTAATTTTTTTAAATTTTGTTCAAATATTTAAATGTGGGGGTGCTAGCTTTTTATAAACTTAGCACCGCCACTTTCAATCGCAATTTTCTGCTTAACCAGTTGAGCACTAAAATTAGTAATTGGGCACTAAATTAGCACTAAAAAAGCACCAAATTTTGATATATGAATTTTATTGATGGTGGGGGTGCTAAGTTCACACAGGTGTTTATTGGGTTTAACTGCGAGGAAAAATAAGATGAAATATTTTTTTTGATATTGGGTCAGAATGGCTCAACTTTTTTACAGGGTTTCTCTGTTTGGTGACATATTTTTGGATAAAAAAAATAAAAATTATCAATAATTCTCAGTTTTAACGGGGGAGAGGGGTCCAACCCTCTCAAAGCCCTATAATTTTTCGCCCATCTGATTCATCTAATTTTTGAATCCAAACTAGGTTTATCGGTTTAATTGAACGACTTTTAATTCTTTGCAATTACCTATAAAATCCACATTTATGGAGATAAATTAATAAACCCATATTATTAAAACCATGTCCCAACCTTTTTTGCTAACCAAAAATTCTACCACTGGTCGAGAAAATCTAAAAAAACTATCTAATATATTGAAAATTCATCCTTAAAAAATAAGTTTAAAGTCATAAAAAATCAATCTGAAAAAATTACTCCCACCAAAAAATTTTAATTTTTTTTGTGTATTTTTCTCAAATGCCTTCAAAATATTTATAGAAATATTTCTCTGGAGATGTGGGTGAACCCGTCAGAAAGTTACGAAGTGGCAACAATAACCTTATTATCGCGGGGATTGTTCGTCGCGCTCCCTCGCTTTTAATTATCGCGCCATCCAGGTAATTTTCGCAATCGAACGTCTGACATCGCCGAAAATCGAGCTGAAGGAAAATCGATTTCTAATGCGACCGAGAAGTTTACGTAATGGAAATAACTTCCCGATAATAACACGTCGAACGGGCGTTTGTGAATACGCCCGCCGGCCGCATTGACTGCGCCGGAATATGAATAAAGGGCCCGCAGGCCTTATCTCGCGTCCGCCCCTTTAAAGTGCTCGAACAACTCGGGCATTGTCAGCGGGAAGTTTATTTCCTTCGAATAAAGGAAAAGTCTATCGCGAATTTACCGGTGCCCGAACGCTCTACAAATTTGAGCCAAATCAGAGAAGAGCCAGAGTATGGATGAAAGAAATTCTGGTAATTTTTGATGGTTCAATGAGAGATCCGGGTTCTCTCTCTGGAGGGTTAATTTTTTAGGTTCATCCCCCTAAATGATACGCACCTGAAGTAATCAAATTTTAGAATCTATGTACAGGGAGTTCCAAAAATAGACGGATATAGACGGGTATTTTAGAGGGTGATTCCTTGTTAAAAAATATGAAAAAAGTTTCTATAAACATGGGTCCTGAAATGCGGAGTTTTCAAGATACAGGATGTTCAATTAAAAAAGGAAGAAATTATTATACAGGGTGTTTCTGAAATAAGTGGTCAAACTTTGGGAGCATGTAGAGAACCTCAAAATATGACAAAAACTTAAATGACTTTTTTTCGAAATGTCCTTGGTTGTGAGTATACAGGGTGTTAAAGATGGATTCTTGAAGAGGTATTTTTATTAATAATTTCATTAATAGTGAAGGTATAATGATGAAATTTGGTACACATACTAAGCAAATGAAATGTCATACGGCACATTACAATCGGGTTAAAAAAGTTGTCCAGGGGTGGGTTAAAATGGGGGGGGGGGTCGTGGGGTAATTCTAACCTAACTTTTTTATTATAATTTTTCCAATTGATTTGTTTAAAGAATGTGAAAAAATGAAGTTTTCTTCATAAAAAAGGTATACTTGTTAAATTTCCATAGAGCGAACAGTTTTCACAAAAAATTACTTCAAAAAATTCTAGTACACGTTAAAATAAAACTATTTTCACCTTAAAAAATCAAGTAGGAAACCATACTATCAAAAACTTGGCAGTACGTGACATTGACTTTTCTAAGAAACACATAAAACCGTTAAGAAATCATACTGTCACTCTGTCAAATTTTTGAAAGAATACCTTCCTACTTGATGAAAATAATTTAAAAATTTTAACGTGTACCAGAATTTTAAAAGTCATTTTTTGTGACAACGGTTCACTTTGTGGAAATTCAACAAGTATACTTTTTTATGCAGAAAACTTCTCTTTTTCATATTCTTTAAACAAATCAATTAAAAAGGTTAAGATAAAAAAGTTAAGTTAGAATTGCCACACGACCCCCCCATTTTAATCCTCCCCTGGACAACTTTTTTAACCCGATTGTATGGTGCCGTAAGACATTTCATTTGCTTAGTTTGTGTACCAAATTTCATCATTATACCTTCACTATTAATGAAATTATTAATAAAATTAACTCCTTAAGAATCCATCTTTAACACCCTGTATACTGATAACCAAGGACATTTCGAAAAAATGTCATTTAAGTTTTTGTCATATTTTGAGGTTCTTTATATGCTCCCAAAGTTTGACCTGTATTAAGAAATACTTAATTCGTTTGAAATTTGGCAATGTTATTTGTGTTATAAAGAGGCTAATTTAGCCCTAAATAGATAAAAATTATTAAGTCCAGTGGCGTGCCGGGGCCACCTAAGCGAATATTATTGGGAACAAAACCTACGACACTGCCTTCTTTGCAACTTTAATATTTTTTATAAATGTTTTTGCAACTTTTCGAATACCAAATTTCAACCGAATCAAGCAAATATTTTTTTAATCAATCATTTTTAACCAATAAATGCAGAGTTGAAGTTTCGTCCACTAATTTTGGAACACCCTGTATATTCAAATCCAATAGGTTTATCACTGGAATAGAATCAATTATAGCTCATTAATGGAACCTTTCAATTCACTTTCAAAATATTCAAAAACACACTAAACAATACGAATTGAAAGGGACCTTATTGGGAAAACTTACGCTGACTATGGAGGCCCTCTTGGTGGAGTCCTTGTCGGTGGACTTCTGCTGCAGGTGCCTGCTCAGAGCGAACATCTCGGCGAGGCGGGAGCGCGTCTTGGAGGGCGGCGGGTCCGCTGATGCCGCCGGCCGCTGGTGCCGCTTTCTCATCGGAAACACCAGATGCTCGATGTCCGGGGTGTATCTGGAATAAATTCGCAATGAGCTGGGGAAGCTGCAATTAAAACCATATTGGTAGAAAACGTGATTTAAATCGACCTTATTTCACTGGTATATAATAGGATTAATATCCCTTTCGAAACGAAATTCAGCCCCTAATCCGCGGGCATAAATCACCCCCGGCAATATTTTTTGCCCTGAATGTGAAAATTAGAGCCCGAATTCCGCGACAATACGCACACAATTTGTCGGGAAAATTCGTCGCGAATTTTCCATTTAACGATTAAGTTCCGGGACGCATAAATTATAATGGGTTCCCGGTTGATTTTGATCCGGCCTTCGCGCGATTATATTGTATTATTTCTCGAGTTATCCGTTCCACTGGCTAAACTTACGCTGGCCCAGAACGAGAATTGTGCCATTTATTTTTATTTCAACTTCTCCAGCCGGAGCCCGAAGGGTTTTTGTTCCCATAATGCATCGCTAATGAGATTCGGATAGGGAAAAATGAGGGAAATTATTTAAGTGGAATCAACGATTTCCACTTGTTGAAAGAAATATTGCTATAGGGAATTTTCCTATACACCCATTTCTTTAGAAAAATAGAAGCTTTTAAAAATCCAATCCCAGTTCTAGCTCCCAATTTTCCATTACAATTACAAATTTGCCATTAAACTTGGTTCAACGCAGAACTACAGTTGAACTATGCTTCTACAACCGGGCCTTAATATTACAGATTTGGTAGTTCACTGAGATGAAACTAAAGGAATTTCAATGTAACAAAATAATGAAAAAAACGAAGAATTTAAAGAATGAAAAAATGAAAAAAATATTACAGAATTTGGGGCATTCTAATTCATCGAAAACACCAATGTAGCCGGCCCTCTCGGGGCGTAAAATCCGTCGAAATAGTTACGAACCCCGGGTCCATCCTGACGAAGTCCTGGACGCTGAGCTTGGGCGCCGGCTTGGAGGGCTGCTTGGCGAGCGCGGGCTTCCTTTTGACGTTGAAGGGCGTGCGCGCGCTCGAGGGGTCCGCGAACGCGAGCAGTCTGTCCCTCAGCTGCATCTCCTCGCGGTTCATGCTCGTGGTGCGGGGGCTCACGCGGCGACGGGCCGCTCCGGCCCTGGCTCGTTCTCCATCTGCAAAGAGAAAAATGAAAAAGGAAACGAAAACGGGCGAAAAGTCGAAAACTCGAAAAGGCCGCAACCGATATAATGTTATTACGGCGAAATCGAGCGGGTGATTGAACAGAAAAGTGATTGATGTTGATGTATATGTTGCACAAAAAACGCTACGAAAGAATGTTGTGTTTTATGGTGATGAAATTTTTGTATCAGGAATGATTCTACTAATGAGTGGATAGGGTCTCGCGAGCTTCGCAAGCTCGTAGTTTGCAGCTAGTTTTATTCACCCAGTATACAGGGTGTATTGTAAGTTGATACTTCTTTTTCAACTGTGTATGAATCTCTTAATTCTAAGCAACTTTTTCAAATAAACTTTTTGAAAATTTTTAAATTTCGAATATTTTCCAATACGTACCTGCTATATTAAATAAGAAATTTATTTATGGCAGTCATCTGTCAAATAAATGCCGAAAAATAAATTATTCGGTGTTGGTCAATTGGTCTCCACGGTCATTTTTGACAGCGGGGTTCCATAATCCTACAGGTCGATTGGTCCCCAGTTTCAAAATTTAATGGGCTAATTGGTTTCCGCGGTCAAAATATTCCTAATCCGATTAGATAAGATTTTACATTGCATGAATAATTATCATTTGGCTAACATCATCTGGTGTACTTACATAGCTGTGAGAATTTGGACAAAATGCAGCTTTTAGTGTTAAAAAATATTTAATATCTAAGCATTAGTAATTTAAAATATATACAATTAGTACAATATACATATATTAAAAAAAAATTATGTACAAAAAAAGAATTATTTTAGTTTTAATATACGAACGGATTTCAAAAAATAGTTGGCAACATATAGGAAACTTTATTATTAATTTTACGAAATAGTTATTCTTCACAAAAAGTTCTGCGTGATCTAAAATCCAAGATGCAACCATCAAAATTCAAATTTTATCAATCTTATACGAGGTATGTCAAAAAATGTGAATTTTGCTCAATAGTAAAGTACCTTGATATTTTAAAATATCGAAATTTGTTATTATGAAAAGTACACCTAATTTTCTAGAAGTATACTGGAAGGGATGGGATTTTCACTATATTGAAATAAAAAAGAAAGACAGAAGTCAAAAAATTTCCCTTAATCATAAAATCCTCATTAAATTGTACTACGAAATGAAAATACATAATCGAAATTTGCCAGAGAATTTTGAAATTATAAATATTCCCATCGGTCCTTCCTAGAAACCCTTAATCCGGTATTGGGGACCAATTGACTGATAGCTTTCGAGTCGAAAAAGGATTCTATTTGGGTAAATTTGACCGCGGGGACCAATTGCGAACTCCACCCAAATTATTAAAGTAAAAATTATTAAAAATTTTTATCTTTGTTTTTCAGAATATTCAAAAAGTTTATTTGAAAAAGTTGCTTAGAATTAAGAGATTCATATACACAGTTAAAAAAGAAGTATCAACTTACAATACACCCCTGTATTAGTAGGTATACAATCTGTGGAAAAACAACCATAATATCTGAATTTATCACATACAATATAGGTAATTAATATAACTCTAGGGTGGCTATAATAAAAAATTAATACAGAGTGTTCCTCAATATTGCTAATATTTAAGGGGGTGATTTTTAGACCCATTTTAAGAAAATAACTTCATATGAAGTCATGAAAATTTAAATGGACCACGCCATATTTCATTGCATTTTTCAAATCTACGTAAAATTTTAGACTACTTTTGTCTGAACTATTTTATTCCAAAAGTGCACACATTTCTAGCTAATAATTTTTTGTCCAAAAAATTTGACCCTTATAAATTATTTTTTAGGAAGCCTCGTAAAGATTCGGAATAGGTTTTGTAGGGTGGCTACTGGGAAGGTCAAACCTTTGCTGAAAAACTCTTTGTTATATACAGGGTGTGTATAAAAATTGTGAAAAGTAGATCGTCAAAAATATCAAACTCTACTAATAATAATAATAATCCGTTCCTTTGAGCGTGACTCGCTCTGTATACACAAGATATATCTTTGATCGAATCACTATATTCAATTGACAATGAGCAATATCTATCAAACACATTGATAAATCCACCCTAAACGTCTGTTGCAGACATAGAATTGATTCGCTCAATCTCTTCACGGCTGAACCAATTCAGATAAAAACAGTCGCAGCCGATAAAGGTCGAACTATGAACTTTACGCGGATAAAATTAGACGGATTCATCCCTTCGGACAAGCGAATAACGAAAAATAAGGACCCCGGACGAATAAAACAGGCGTTTAATCCGAATGCAAAGCTCCGCTAACAAAAGGAGAATCGAGTTGTACAGGTAAAAACGGGCAGAGGCCGTTTAATTAATTAAAAATTCGATGTCCGGCTGACGTTGAAGCTTCAGCGGCGTTGATGGCGCATTTCGCGCTACACTTTGTTCCGGATAAAAATTCCTCCGGCATCGATTCGCTAGAAACGTACGTTGACGTCATAAACGCGAGCCATTCTGATTCATAAAGTAATTACACAGTTTGTTTAACTGTTCGCACCTCCGCCTGACGCGAGATAAACTCGATGGGGAATTGATATTGATGGAAATTATAAGCGCCGAACGAGCTAGGAAGTTCCACGTTATTTCCCATTATGTCTTATAGGAGCATTAACGTGTGGGTTTTTTATCCAGCTTGCGGTTTTGTTCCGGGGTATGGTTTGCCCGGCATTTGTTAAAGAGGATTATGTGAGGGAATGTTTTATATAGTACGTTTAGGTTAATCCGGTGGTGACGTCACAAGCTAAAATGTATTGATTGATGATCTGTATTTTCTACAAGTTTGTAGGGAAAATGTTTCTACAAACAACAGGGAAATTTCATAATATGGGTTTATTTTTATTTTCCATGCAAAAAACAGAGTTACATTGCAAAGATTAAAATTAATATAGTACTTATTTCTACCTTAATTTGTCACGAGATTTTTTTTACAATAATTTTCAGAGGCTTTGAGTAGTTTATAGAAGGCTTTAATGTCAAAAATTGTTTAATAAAATTCCTAAAAACCCTACAAACCTGCATTAATATTAATCCCAAAATAGTTAAACAAGATTAAAATTTTTCTTAAAGAAAAGAAATATCTTCTAATATATTTTTACAGTTTGTAGAAGGCTTTTATCTTAAAAATTGATTAATGAAATTTCAAATGTCACCTGTCACCTGCCAAAAATCAAACTTAACAGTTAATATATCAAATCATCAAATCAAGAAAAGAATTTCCTTCTCATAGGTATATTTTTTCCAGTTCTCCATGAGATTTTTTTACAACAATTTTCAATCCATTTCATGATTTTATAGAAAGCTTTTGCAGGATTCTAACCCAAAAATTGACTCATGAAATTTCAAATTTCACTTCTCAAAAATTTTTTAAAACAATTTTCAATGAATTTCAATTTTTTATAGAAGGCTTTTTCAGTTGGATTTTATTTGAAAAATTGACTAATGAAATTCCAAATGTCACCTGTCACCTGCCAATTTTCTTAGAAGAGAGGAAATCTCTTCTAATATATTTTTCCAGTTTCCCGAGTTTTTTACAGCAATTTTCAGTGAATTTCACTAGTTTATAGAAGGTCTTCGTCTCAAAATTTGACTAATGAAATTCCAAATTTCACCTAACACCTGCCAATAATCAACTTCAACTGTCAAAATGTATCAAATCCCATATTATACACAAGATTCAAAAGTTTCTTATAAGAGCAGAAATCTCTTCTCATTCTTCCCATGAGCTTTCTTTTAAAACAATTTTCAGTGAGTTTCACGATTTTATAGAAAAAAATTCACTTGGATTTTATTCTAAAAAAATATTAATATTACCTGCCAAAAATATATCTTTCAAATCCCATACACCATCTACACCAGATTCAGAATTTTCTTATAAGAGAAAAAATCTTTTCCCTCGAGGATTTCCATTCGATTTCTTATTAGCATTCTAGTTTTCACGTACACACAATAAAAATTCATGATCAATATACCTCTATGAGAGTGTAACTTACCACGTAATAAAATACGTCTACTTCGAAATTTTCACCTCGGTTTTTCCGCCCGTTTCGTTTCCTTTGTCCTTCGTATTTCATACTCGATTCGTAACGGATTCGATGCGGCTGAGGCAATATTTTTCTTTAATTTGAGGCGGTGAATCCCCGTCTCTCCTGTTTTTTTTCCCGTATAACTTAATAGTGCAATTTTTATCTTCGCGTTTTTGGGTCATCGGAAATCGCTCGTTCAGCACCCTTTTTTGCTGATAGTGGAAATATACCCGGAACAGCTCGCGCCGGGGTAGAAAATTGAAATCAACGATTCCACGAGAAAAAATCGTAAAATCCCGTTTTTGTCCCTCGAATTAAGTGGAGAATCTTGTTAGCAAATTCTACCTCAATTTACGGAGTGTCTTAAAAGCCGCCCGATACGGACGCGTTCGAACTTTTAAGGTACTTTCCCGCGTTAAAAAAAAGTCCTCGACTCGAGAAAATGTAAATATAATTTGCGGAGCATCCGCTTTCCTTCCTCGCCATTAAACCAGGCCGCAAAAAGCGATGACAGCTGACGTTTCTACGACCTGTCATCGAGCGAGAAATTATGCAACCCGTTTTTTCCGTGACCCACTTAGCAACTTCCCCTCGTAAAACACGGCACTATGGCCTGTTAAAGCTCATTTCGGTCCGGCCCGGATGATTTACAGGGAGCATTTTAAGGTCGAAAACGAAGTTTCCCCGCAACCTACTCGAACACTTCAAATTTTCCAGCGGGAGGCATGTTTCGAATTAGATTAAGGAAAACTAGGCAATCGATTGTCGGGAAAGGGGCCGACGCACAGCAATATGAATATAACGCGGAAAAGCTCCGGCGAACGAAAATCGGAACGCTGGGAAAATCGTTTCGCCAGCGGGTGAGTTTTTTCAACCCAATTACTTGGTCTAATGTCTGTAATGGATTGTACCATAAGGATTTCCAGAAGGCTTTTATGAACCGTACTTACTTATTACTATCATACAGCGTGGCCCAAGCTCCGTCAAAAATTCATCTACAGATTGCTGCAAATTTACTCGGAACATGGTCAATTCAATGAGTTGAACAAGGATTATTAAAATAACAGTGGGTTAGAGTGAGCAAGTTGCAATCAATCTGGACAGCCAACATTTACCTCCCCTACCCCGCAATTAGTTCTAATTGGATGTGACGTCTAATGTCAGATTAGACAGACGAATGACACATTAGACAGACCAATCAAAATTCACTAAGGGGAAACTGAGGAGTGGGAGTTAAATCATAAGTCTTTCTTTTTCCTTTATATGACACTAATGGCATTTGTCTTTGTCGTACCCATGGACCAAGTTCCGGGTAAACTTGCAGCGATCTGTATATCATCGTATTGTCGTCTCAGAAGTTTGTATTAGTTAAGCCATATGTCCCAACCTTTTTACACCTAGAATACAAACCACAAACCAGTCACTTATATAGACGTGTCACGCCAATGTTATTTTATGGAGTAAGAAAAGCTCCATCTGGGGAACTGGTCCAAAACTATTTGAACATAAAAAAAGTTGGCAGAAGTGTTAAATCGCTTGTACCAATATGTTTTTTTAATATTAATATGAAATAAAACAAAGTTTTTAAAAATAAATCAAAATTTATTATATGCTATGATAATATGAAACTAAATTCATAACAGTATTAGTAATAAAAATCAGTAAAACATGGAAAACCAAAATTAAAACGTTTCTCATGAAGCGTTTTCTTAAGATGAGCAACATGGGGTCCATTTCACTGAATTCCGTAGATAATATTTAACCTGTATCAGTTTTTAAACTGTTCAATATCCTTATTGGGATGGAAACAAATGCCGAATTTTATCATTACATTTGCAATTTTTACAACACAACATTTTTTAATATAAGGCATGATTATTTACACATACACCACGACACAGCACTCAAACTTCAAATACAAAAGAAATGAAATAAAACGCATAGGTAAATGTCACTCAACTTAGGGATTCACACATTTCAAACGCAAAATGTAAAGTCCCTAGGTACAATTGTATTAGATTGCCATCTACGGATCTGGTCCAAAAATAAAATTTTTACTCCACCTTGAGCCATTTAAGTGAAACGTCTATACAGGATGTTATTTAATAACATGCTAATACTTAAGGGGGTGATTCTTGGACCCATTTTAAGAAAAAAACTTCATATAAACCTATGTCCCAAACTTCTTAACTTTTGAGATATGGGGTATTAAAGTTTTAAGAAAAAAAACAATTTTTTACTGTCATTTTCATACTACTTTCGGCGGACATTTCCAACACCTAATTTAAATTATTTCTTTATTTTACTTTAATTTCATAATTTCAACGTTTAAAAGTTATCCGCTTAAATAAATTATTGTTCAGAGTTAGATAAATCGTTTTTGGTCGTCATTCGTCCAGGGAGATGCAAATGAATGAATTTAATTTTTTTTTAGCGAAACGGTGAGTTGTGCGAAAAAAAGTCAAGAAATCGAATTTGTTCTAAATTGAACGAGAATTCGAAAAATAATTTTGATTTTAATAGATAGCAGTGGCGTATCACTTTTTTATTCAAAAATATCTAGTCTGAGTCCAGTAGGGACGCCACTGTTAGAAATAAAAAAAAGATTTTTGGGTCAAAAACTGCTCTTTATAATGCATAAACGCCGTACACCAAATTTCATAAAAATATTTAAAGTGGTATGAAAATGACAGTAAAAAATTGTTTTTTTTCTTAAAACTTTAATACCCCGTATCTCAAAACTTAAGAAGTTTAAGACATAGGTTTATATGAAGTTTTTTTCTTAAAATGGGTCCAAGAATCACCGCCTTAAGTATTAGCAAGTTATTAAATAACACCCTGTATAGTGACTGGTCTGTGATACAAACCCTCAGAAAAGCAAGGGTAGGTACATTACTAGTAATACAACAACATAGCACCCTTGTGTTTTACACATCGCAACAAACCAAAGGAAACTCGTCATTAATGAATTCTTCAATTCGTCTTTCCTCACCTTCGCCACGAAGGCCCGTCGTTGGCGAAACAAACACAGCGAATCATTCGAACAACCCTTTTGAACCGGCCCGCTCGGAACGGAGCCCTTTAACGAGCCTTCGGATATCAGCGCGTCGCACTATATGCTCTCGAGGACGCGGAAAAACCGGGAAAACGGTTTCCTTTGTTTCGGCATAAACCTCCAAGTGGATGCCGGTGTACTCTCCGGGGAACGGGAGCGTGATGGATTTTGCCGTTTGACGCCTCGCTTTATCATAAGAATAAATTGGTTTTGCGGCGACGTCTACATATTCGTGTATGCGGGATAAAGATCTGAGGAAAGCCGGGAAGCTAATTCCATCGAAGTTCGTTTAATGTTACGAGAGCGTTATTTGTCGAAATGGGTTGCCAAAGAAATGCCGATTCTGTGTGAAATACTAGCGAGAAATCTCGATTCCTAATATCGAATACCTAAGGAATATTCCTAAGAAATCTAAGAAATACAAGTAGCACACTGTGATAATTTAAGATTTTTCTTATACGTGATCAATAATGTTGTTATGAAACACCCTGTATCTTTAACGGTGGGTTTATGCAAATCCGAAAGTTAAAGAGGCAATATTTTTTTTTGTAGAATTAAATAGCCCGAAACGTTTTTTTATTTTTATAATAAGGTCAAAGTATTTAGGAGACTGGAAAAGCTATTCGGGAAATAGGTCGAAGAAGAAGCGCTCCAGGTTCCTGAAAGGGATAGGTTTATTTTAAAATTTTCCTTTATGCGAAAAATCCTTTTTATGTAGGTATCCTAACGTTTTATATGAATAATACGAGTAAAAAACCAGCATTCTAAATGTAAGTACCTTGCAATTTGATAAATTATTTCGTGAATTTTTTGAACATATCTCCAAGCAATAGTTGTTTCTAAATTATTATTATATAATATTACGAGATAAAATTATATACAGTGTGTCTACTTAAGTTGGAACCATATGGAAAACTTTTTTATTAGAGGTTTTATGAAAAAAAGTTATTCTTGATAAAAACTTCTGCATGGTGCAAAAGTTAAAATGCAACCATCAGATATCAATTTTTTAAATCAGTATATGAGGTTTGTCAAAAAATTTGAATTTTTGTGCAAGAGTAAAGTACCTAAAAATGTTTAGAATTAAAAATAACTTTCAAATATTCAATATTGTTTATTTATAAAAATATTTTTTTGGCATTTTCTCTTTGAAAACGTTGAAAAGTGAAATGTGAAATCCGGTACCACTTTTAAAAAATGCCGGTGCATCCTAAATTTATTATGCACTAAATTGTCAGCATTTTCACAGAGGTAATGTCAAAAAAAAATATTTTTATAAATAAACAATAATGAATATTCGAAAGTTATTTTTAATTCTTAACATTTTTTCTTTATTAAAATTTTCGATATTGTCAAAAAAAAGGTACTTTAATCTTGAGCAAAAATCACATTTTTTGACAAAACTCATATAAACGACTGAAAAATTTTGATATCTGATGATTGCATTTTAAGTTTTGGACCAAGCAGAACTTTTTATCAAGAATACCTTTCTTTCATAAAACTACTAATAAAAAAGTTTTCCTTATGGTTCCAACTTAAGTAGACAAACTGTATACATAATTATTGTATAAGATAAATTTTGATACACCCTGTATAGAAATCACTTACAACAACGCACTTTGTATAATTATCTACGTCTAAACTGACTGAAAGTCGGTTATAAATAACTCAAATTTAAATACATTCTGGGATAATACATTTAATAGGCACCTATAATGGCAGAGGAACGAGAATGGCAGGAAATGAAATTTCACAAAGGATATTAAAGCCGGGGAGGAAACTCGCACAGAAATTCACCGTTGTTCTCCCTTACACGTTTTCCACAGATGCTATACACACATATTGGGTAAATCGAACTTGACACAGATATTCGACGGGCGGCTCGTTTTACATAAAAAGCTCGTTAGTTTGACGTGTCTCCTATATTATTTTAATTTAGCGTGTGTTTTTTGCAAGCTTTAAATAGCGTCGCGCTAATTTGGCGTATGTCACATATCCTTTCAAATTTATTGCCAGATATTTTTTATAAAAGGGTCTTTTAAACGACAAAACTTGACCCCCCTATAACTAGTTAACCGCAAGTTTTTTCTGACAAACCGAAACTTGGTGAACTGAGTGAAAAAATAAATGTTGTGTAATTTTATTTAAAAACTTGGTCAAATCTTAACCGATTTTCAAATACAATGCTCCAGAATATTCGCAATGAAAAGGGCTTTCAAATGATGTATTGAAAGAGGGTATAGATCCATTTGAAATTCTAGAGTTAGAGTTGCTAGGGGTTAGGGGGATGAACATATGCTCCCCCAATTACAAAAATTGGCGGGTCTCAGCGAATTCAGAAAAAACTTCAGGATCTCCAGTTATAGGGGATGTCAAGTTTTCTTTGAATACTTCTGTACTATATTCCAGTAAGGGGAAAATTGGACGGTACTTCTCCAACCCTTTCAAAATGAACTAAACAAATATTTCTTGAGATTCATCAGATTAACATTGAATCATCCTGATCGAAGTAGGAATTAATTGAATGCATAATTAATCGGAAACGCAAATGGATAGATTAATGAATGAATAAACAATGAATTTAGTCTACAATAGAAACTTCAGACAACTCTAGACTAACGAATTTCTCTTGAATTATCCTAAATTTATTATCTTCGAAATGTAAAAAGTTTTGCTACACAATAAACCTAATGCACTCCATTTTATTTTCGCCATATTCGCGAGTAAAAACTTGTCTGAATTCAATTTTTTTGGCCGTAAATCCTTTAGAGTCCTCGAAAAGCTCCTTGCCGTGACAACAAAATAGCCTGCTTGCAGACAATTTTATTATTCTCGCAGTCCGAAAAAGATATCATATCAACTTTTGATCGTATATAGAAGGTTTGAAATGTCATTTACCCTCTTCTGCGCGAAAATTTAACTACATACAGGGTGTACCAATATTACAAAGAAAAATTCCTCTCTTAACGTGAAAACTGAAAAGTAAAGAGTATTGTTTTTCCGCCCTGTATACAGTCTAATTACTTCAGTTGGAATTTCCAGCATAAAATTTAATAACGTATTGTCCGTTCGGAAACGAAATGTACCCTTTTCCTCGCCTCAACCGCTGGTTAAACCGTACAAAAAAACCGAGGAAAGCCGGATTATCCCCTGTCTTAGCAATAAAACTTTCTCAAATTAAATTTACACAAATTTAAACGCCGGTGGGGGTCGACAATCGGCGCAATTTTCGGCGATTTTTAACCGAAATCCGCGTTGTGTATCGATCATCTCGTGGAAAATTCGCCCATTTACACAACCTTCACGATTTTCCGAAAACGATGACTTGAGGTAAGTGATGTATGTAAATGGGTCACCCAACAACCCTTATATGTATCCGTCTTCTTCGTTATAATCTGTACCCGTATCGTCGTTTATTCCAAATAGGGTTAATTCACGGCTCCTTAGTCGGCCATTGATGGTAAATCTCATCAATCAGCCCGGGTCCGCATCGATATATTTACTGCATTTTCAATCGGCTATTGACTGTTATTAATGAAAACCAATTTTGTACAACAAATATGTGTTTCGGGCGATGTTGATTTTGGTAGAAGTATTTATAATATTGACTACACTTTTAATGGAGAAGACCACGCTGTGAGATATGCGGATTTCGGCAAAAGATAAGATTAGAAATGATTTATTAGAGCTCAAAACCGTTTTCAGTTGCTCAAAATGTGTTATAATTAAAAAGTTATAGCCCTTCGAAATTTAAAAATGTCGGGTTTTGATTCATACCTTATCAACCAATCATAAACCACTAACGTTTTGTTGTATAGTAAATAGTATGAATTTTCGAACGCAGTAACATAGAATACACAAACGAACAAAAATCAAACTGTCATTTGTCAGATTTTTTTGAAAAATGCACAAAACAAATTACACGAATTGCAGTTCAGCACAAAACACTTTACTGATAATATTGACGTTGACAAGAATGTTGCCAAATAAATTCTTCAGGACCATTATTTGTGTTTTTAACACGAAAATCGGTTACAATTTATACAGATGAAGATGTTATTTCTATGTTAATATATCGAATTATCCATTAGGTAATGGAAGAAATGGATAAATCAGAAAATGTTTATTGCAATAAATATACAAAAAACGCACATTTTGCGGACTAAAGAAGAGTAATAGGAAACATGGCAAACTTGCTAAATGTGACATCTCTTTGCAACTCTCGCTTTGATTGGAGCAGAGTGTATGACGATTGTGTGACGTTTTTCAAACTTTAAAAATTAATTGCGGCCTTATTTGGCCACAGAAAAAAATAAAAATTTCATTACGCGCCTTCTTAGAACACACGGTTTTGAAAAAAAATTAAAAAAAAAGTCGTGGTCTTCTCCATTGTTCTGATTTTGTAGTGCTACCCTGTAGGTAAACTCGCGATGTTCTTGTCGAAGTTGAAGGGTCACTTCTTTTTAGAATCTCCGAAAATAATCGTATTACTCAAGCGTTTCGTTAGGTACCTTATTTATTAAATTTTTATAATTGGAAAAGTGACTCGTCGCTTTCTTTTGAAAGAAAGAAAATAAGAGGCCGGGAAAATGGAAAAGTTTATCTCTTAATTGAATTCTCCGGGATCGGTTCGGAAAAGTAATAAGAAGGATTACAACAACAAAAATTAAGGCTTCTCGACTCCTTATACCTAGTTGATGCCGACTTTTCGCGAATGATAATGTTGGTTTAATTAGCTCAAAGCTGATTATAACTTCATTATTAACATTTCGAGGAGCAAGATTAAAGAATGAATTTCCTGCTTACCACAATTTCTTTTCTAATAATCCAAACTTATACGCTCAAAACAACAGCTCTATTTTCTAATTGAGCGATAAATACGCTACTTATATACGCGCTAATTTCCTTGAATGAGCAATAATTTTTCCCAGATTGCTCTAATTCCTGACCATTATCGTTAGCGACAATTTGATTACGAAATTTAATTCACTCCGGATGGGGCCCCGGCAAAATTAGATATTAGATTAGTGAGATTAGGAGAACGACATGTTAAAGACGGATCCGTTGACACGCAACAGCCCGAAAAATCTCCCATTTTCTTTAATTACTGATTAATCAGGCCCTATACTCAAAGATATTAGACTGTTTCTTTCATTAGAGTAATGGGATTTTTCTCGTAAAGTAATTACGATTCGATTGCAATTGGGTCATTTATTGTCTTGTTGGATAAGCCAAATCAATTAAGAACTCGTCCTGGCAGGTGCAATACTTATACAGGGTGTTTATTAATTGAGTGCCGATTGTTAAAGGGTGTGAATCCTTGGGTGATAGTTCAAAAACTAAGAGATTTACGACATATATTAACTTTTCTTCTTAATTAAGTATTGGCACTCAATGGAGAAGACCACGATGTGAGATACGCGGATTTTGGCAAAAGATACGATTAGAAATGATTTATTAGAGCTCAAAACCGTTTTCAGTTGCTCAAAATGTGTTATAATTAAAAAGATATAGCCCTTTGAAATTTAAAAATTTCGGGTTTTGAGTCATACCTTATCATCCAATCATGAACCACTCACGTCTTGTTGTATAGTAAATAGTATGAATTTTCGAACGCAGTAACAAAGAATACACAAACGAACAAAAATCAAACTGTCATTTGTCAGATTTTTCTGAAAAATGCACAAAACAAATTACACGATTTGCAGATCGGCACAAAACACTTTACTGATAATACTGAAGTTGACAAGAATGTTGCCAAATAAATTTTTCTGGACCATTATTTGTGTTTTTAACACGAAAATCGGTTACAATATATACAGATGAAGATGTTATTTCTATATTAATATATCGAATTATCCATTAGGTAATGGAAGAAATGGATAAATCAGAAAATGTTTATTGCAATAAATATACAAAAAACGCACATTTTGCGGAGTAAAGAAGAGTAATAGGAAACGTGGCAAACTTGCTAAGTGTGACTTCTCTTTGCAACTCTCACTTTGATTGGAGCAGAGTGTACGATTGTGTGACGTTTTTCAAACTTTAAAAATTAATTGCGGCCTTATTTGGCCACAGAAAAAATTAAAAATTTCATTACGCGCTTTCTTTAGAACACACGGTTTTGAAAAAAAAATTAAAAATTCCATTATTAAAGTCCCTGTGGGTTATCTAAGGAATAATACTGCTAGTTTTGATAGCTTCATTTTCAAGATAAATCTCTGAAATTATTATCATCTAAATCATGCACCTTTACGAGGACATTAAATAAGTCATAAATGCACTACTTATTTTCCGTAGGATGACTGGCGTTTTAACATTTTTCAGTTAAACCCTCGTTAAGCTAACGCCTCGTTAAATTTATACGAAGCATATTAACCCCGTAGGGCGCCCGAGTAAGGAACGACAATGCACAAATTTGACGTTTAATCGCTTTATCACCTAAATACACCTCAGCGTTCGAGGATAATCGCAAAGCTAATAAAAGTCCTTCTGGAAATTACACACCTGCAGTTTACTATCACTGTGTGTTAAGCGACAAATTCCAGATATCCAAAGAGAAAATTAGCGCCAGTAGATATTGTACAGAATGTTTCATACGTAAAATATATTAACTAGATGGTTCATGTTTAATAAAAATTATTTTTTTCCTGCAATTTTCAATGCTAACCCCTGTACTTGCAAAGTGGAATATTAGTATTTCACTACCTTATAAAATGATTTAAAACAAATTTTATGCTTGTATATATATTCTTGAATATATTCTTCTTCACTTTAAGTTCTCAAACTGCCTCCTGCGCGAATTTTTCTACAGCTCGAAATTAATTAAGGTTATTACAGGTGTTGACTGGAATAACACGTAGTTGTACACAAAAGATTTCTGCCTGGAATTTGTTCAGGAGAAAGACGTTTTGAATTGCTCCGGGGCGCAGAATACGTCGCTTGAAGGGAGCGCCTTT
Organism: Phyllotreta cruciferae; assembly: GCA_917563865.1. Lineage (NCBI taxonomy): Eukaryota > Metazoa > Arthropoda > Insecta > Coleoptera > Chrysomelidae > Phyllotreta > Phyllotreta cruciferae. Next base: position 3,942,175 of record OU830606.1, read on the forward strand.
TATAGGACATCGCTCGAATACCAGAGAACAGCCCCTTGTATTTTAGATAAAAGTTATTAAAGGGTAATTGTGAATAATAATAGCAATTTGTCCGCAGCGCTGTTAAGGCTCGAGGTTTTTAATGGTTTTTTATGCATTTTTCATGTTATTCAATACTTAAATACCTGAAAAATTATATTTAATTTAGCTTAAAAAATGTAGCACAGTTCATCCTGTATAAATCATTTAATATTTAACAAAGACTCGACTTTTTAATCTGCAAGGAAAATAATTTGGATGAAAAACCCTTCTGTTCTTACTGTTAATTTTATAAATACGTTTTTGCCAAACGGCGGGGCATTCATTAAGAATAGAAATGCCGAGGTTAAAAATGTTCTTTGATGAAAATCGTCGACTGAAAATTAAACGAAAAATATTCGAAATTTTCGGAGTTAATTATTAATACAGACTTACAAATGCCTAAAATTAGTTATAATGAATGAAATATCTGAAATGACTAAAGAAACCGTGAAAGCACAGTTCAAGCATCAGTTCTCTAATTAAGGAAAACTTAGTTAGGTAGGCATATTACGGGGAAATATCCAGCTTTCCGTTATGAACGAAATCGAATTCGAATTGCCTCTTCTCCTAAATGATCATTTCTTATTTGATTTAAGTTCCTCAGAAATTTTGTGAATTATGGTTATTTGATTGATCTTAATATATTTTTACTACGTCATTATTTTTGAAAGTGAATTTGGGGAATGAATCTTTTAATAAATCAAAACCTATATTAAATATTTTTGCGAAACTTGGTGGGCGTAAGATAATAATCTGTATCTAAAGTGTTCTAAAAAAATCAATAAAAAAATATTTAGTGAAGCAAGAGTTAAAAGCTATTATACAGGTTTTAATTAGTAATAAAAAAATTCGCGTGGTCAATACTAAAACCTACCATCGTATATTTACCGTTGCTTTAATTCCTCCACCGTCTCCTTTATTTATTCGCTCTTTATTACCATTTTATTTACCCAAAAAAAAAGAGAGAACGAAAAATCCTTCAATTAAACGAAACGGTACAGTTAAAAATTCAAAAAAGCCCTTCTGCGGAACTTTTTCACCGACCAAGGCTTGTCGGCTTAGGAACGTCAATATTGGATTTCCTGGGATTATTTTTCGAGCAGACATCGAAGTAACCTAATAATATTAAATGGGACCTATTGCACACAACATAAAGTAGCCTTAGAAAGCTTTCCTTGCAACACACCTATTAAAAGTATAAATATTTGTGACTAATTGTAATTGCTTTAAGAACCTTCTGAAAATACCGGAGTGTTCGAGTTGTTTCCCGTATTCGAGCGGGTAAATTTTTATAGGCCGAGTTGTTGCCCGAAGGTGTCCGAGTTGTTTCCAGTAGGGCAGGTAGGTACGGCAGGTAGCATTTAATTTCCGATTAATCCTTCTTCGTTGAAAAACCCTAAATATTTATTAAAAGTAGCCAACTTTTAATTTTTATTATTTCAAACTTTTTTAAAATTTTAGATATTTTCTGTAGTATAACTTCGCTTTATATAATATGTAAGTACCTATCTATACCTACAATTTAAGTATTACAATTTAAATAAAACTAAAATTTCCTTTTACATGATATACAATTTATTTAATATAAAACACAAATACTAAGTATTACTCCATAAAAATACTGCAATCAAAATCTGGAACTTCCCCAATATTAAAGAAAAGATTACCTCATTACACTGGAACTATGCCTTGAAATAAGATCATTGAAATGCGATTTAAAATGTTCAATAGGTGTAGGAGTAATAAAAACATCCTACTGTGTCTGTAGGTATAAGGTTAAAAATGCTCATTTAACAATTAATCAAAAACAGCTCCAATCGAAAATGTCGCGAACCCGAAACATTCTTAAGTCCACGGAAGGAACGGTGCCTAAATCTCCTTATCAGGTAATTAGACCCTTATAAGCTACAAAAAACCGTTAACAATAGACTGGAAACAACTCGGACACGACCTTTTTCGTATAGGTAACATTTTGAAAATTGGGAAACAACTCGAACTCGTCCGAAAATACTGTACAGGAGTATAACATTGACCTAGAAAAGGAAAATGCTTCACAATTTTTGTATTATTGACTGGTCCAAAATTCTAAAAAAACTGGAGCCATGTATCCTAATGAATTTTACATATAGTTTATGCAAAACAAAGTTTGATGTCTGTCACTATTGTCGTCATCTTTGTAAAGCATTGAACACAATTTTTACAAATACAAATCATCTCTAGAAATCTCTAGAAATCTTTCTTGGCAATTTTAGAAAATTATTAAATTTTGTAAACTTTGTAAAAGTTCGGCAACACTGTCTATTTGTGACGTAGTAAATTTATGGTGACGTGAATCTAACTTTGTTTTGCACAAACTATAGTAATTTCTACTTAATGCAACAAGTGATGTGCTACTTATTACAAATACTATTTGATTGGTGATGAATACACTATTTACCTACCCTGATTTATAATCTTCCAAAGCGATTTTACTATTGTTAGGAATCCATTAAATCCATTTTTTTAGGTTCTCTTTTTGCAGGGGATGACCAAACTTGTACTAGTAATACGTATGCAATTTTGCTACTCATACTATAAATCACCGAAATCCCCAGATCACCGGCACTACATTAACTAAGTTTCTTGGGAATAAAGCCATGGCACCTTCTCGATAATAGGTATGGCTAATTTCGCCAACTTCTACTAGAAACTATAATACTGAATTGGCACCAGGGGACTAGACTTTAAGGTTAAATCATAGCAGCTGTGCGAATGGGCCATTGCTATTAATATGCAATTTCGTTACATATTTGCATATTATATACATACATGCCATTCCGGTAATGTCTGGCGTCCGCCATCGAAAAGCCCGAAGAACGGTATTTTTTTTAATTAATTTTCGCACAATTATTAACATCGCGAGTTATCGTAGGATAGCCGATAAAATTAAACCGTAACTTTTTACGACACAACATCAGAGCGCTTTGACGTCACCGTGGACTATTCCTTTCTGAGGAATAAAACTTTACGAGGTGTCGATAAAGATTCGCCAGTATGCCGCTGTATGAGAGATGAGAAATAACAGGAGGTATTGTAAAACAGAAAAAAATTCGTGATTAAAAACAGAAAAAAATTCGTGATTACTATTTTAACGGGCTACGTGCTGTAATTGAATTATGTCTTCTAATTACGGTCAGTCAATATTTGATTTTTCGGGGTAGAGCGATAAAATTGCATATCAGAAGGTTATGTTGCATTAGGTATATTGCAGCAATTAATTAGTATCTATTAATGTTTAATTGCGAGATAACGCAGGGGTAAGAATGGGTGGGAAACATTTAAAATTTCCTGTATACAGATCGCTGCAAATTTACTCGGAACATGGTCCATGGGTGCGATAAAGACAAATGCCACATTGGGTCATATAAAGGAAAAAGAAAGACTTATGATTTAACTCCCACTCCTCAGTTTCCCTTTAGTGAATTTTGATTGGTCTGTCTAATGTGACATTAGACGTCACATCCAATTAGAACTATTTGCGGGTAGGGGAGGTAAATGTAGGCTGTCCAGATTGATTGCAACTTGCTCACTCTAACCCACTGTTATTTTAATAATCCTTGTTCAACTCATTGAATTGACCATGTCCCGTGTGAATTTGCACCAATCTGTATAAAAAAATAGTCAATTATTGTTGACATTGACTCACTTAAATACTAAATAAAATTCTGTAGCTATTAAACTTAATCTGTTTTATGTATTTATTTGTAAAAGTTGGGCAAAATGTGCTTGGAATATATGACGGCATTAGTGACGTGCACCTGACATTATTTTGCCCAAACTATATCATCGTCATCTGTCAAAATTCTACATCGACAAATCAGTGTTGCCAACAAAATTTCCGAATCAACCCCGGCCTCTCGAAAAATGTGTAGGTTAGATACTTAGGTACTCGTGCACCTGGTGTAAAGTTCACGAAACTCAATTAACGAGAAGACCTATCTCAATTTATATTACCGTAAATTGCTTAAATTCATCGGATGTTTTTAACATTGTTTCGAAGCGTCCCCGAGGCCCGCGCGGAGCTTTTAATAATTTAATACAAAACCACCCTTCGAAATTCTTCGCACGGAAAATCCCTACGAGACGATTTTTTTGGGGTACCGTATCGTAATTTTTAATCAGATGGGTGCTCTCTTGACCCATATTTCGCCTCGCAGAATTTGCATCCCGACGCCGAGTTAGAATATCGAACACTATATCAGGCTGAGGATTCAAGTTTGTTTTTTATTATCCTTCCCTGAAAAGCGCAGCTACGAGGGTCGATAGAGAAGTAAAGTACCGATATTTATTAATGTTCTAGGAATTATTTATTGTACCAAATATCTACATATTTCTAATGTTTGTTATTATCAATTAGGTATGTGGATAAGCGTTTTATTTAGAATTGTTTGTTGACAATGGTTATTTTATTTTTCGAATTAACATTCTTTCATGGCGCTCTAGTACTTGCTGTACGGGGGGTTTTGCATAAGTTTTGGTAGAATTTTAGTTTGTAGGGTGGTTAAAGTAAAAACTGTAGGGTAGAGTATTGTGGTAAAAATTAAATTTAGTTTTTTTATTATTTTTGAGTTAAATATTTGAAATAAAAAGTCTAAATATCGCAATTATACAATAAAAATGTAATTGTAGTAAAATAAACAAAATAATATACATAAATTATATTTAAATTTTATATAAAATATTCATTATATTTTTGCGAAAAGTTGATACCAAAAAGGTATACCAAAAATTAAAGAAATTTTCAATGCAAAACTCACTTTTAAATATGCTTTCAATAATTCCAAACTTCCACTCAAAACATCAACATCCCGAACCCGGTGCAAAAAAATAAACACAATTATATTTTCCGCGCGTACTATAATTTGACCACTACAAAAATCCCGCTCTCATCCACGGAACTCCCGCTAGAAAATCAAATCCAACAACAACAACGATCTAAACAACAACAACAACAACAACAAAAACTTTTCTCTCGCCACCAAAGTCGGTCGAAATGGAAAAAAAGAAGACGCGTGAAAGACGGCAGCTTCGCGAAACGACGCCGCTCGGTCTGCCGCTGCTCCGCCACTACCTCCCTTTCTGGAGTACTCCGCCGGCCGTGGGGCGGGCGAGGGGGCGAGCCGCCCCATCGGGGGGCACGCGCATCTGCAACACTTGCATCTCGACGCTACGCCGTCGTCTGCCGCCCCCTCCCGCCGGCTTTGTCGTCTGGCCCCCGTGCCCAAATTTCGGCGGGCCAAGTGCCTGTCTGGCTCAGCTGGGGCCTGGAAAAGGGGACACTGATTTTCCCATTTGGGGCTCTTAATGAAATTATTAAAATTTTCGAAATGTTTATTAGTAAAAATAGTTTGCTAGATCAATTGTTCGGTACTCGAAATTTTTTACACATAATTATGTATCTACTGTTCATTAATACAATTTATTTTTTTATTAAAATAAAAAAACTCAATTAGTTTTTGATGTCCCATCCGTTTAAAAAACATAGTTTTGAGGAAAACGGGTTTAAGGATTCGGTTATAGTCTATTCATAAATGAGGCGAGGACATCGAGATCCTTGCAAAATCAATACAGGGTGAACCATCCAAGTAATATTAAAATATATTCGTGAACCTTATTTTTTCTTTCTTTCTTTCTTTCTTTCTTTCTTTCTTTCTTTCTTTCTTTCTTTCTTTCTTTCTTTCTTTCTTTCTTTCTTTCTTTCTTTCTTTCTTTCTTTCTTTCTTTCTTTCTTTCTTTCTTTCTTTCTTTCTTTCTTTCTTTCTTTCTTTCTTTCTTTCTTTCTTTCTTTCTTTCTTTCTTTCTTTCTTTCTTTCTTTCTTTCTTTCTTTCTTTCTTTCTTTCTTTCTTTCTTTCTTTCTTTCTTTCTTTCTTTCTTTCTTTCTTTCTTTCTTTCTTTCTTTCTTTCTTTCTTTCTTTCTTTCTTTCTTCAATAATTTCTGCGTTGGACATGGGCAGTTTCTGTGTAGCTTCCGTTTAGGATGGAATTTGGCCAATTGATTGATTTGTTACTCCGCCTCATTTATGAATAGACTATAACGATTTTTGGTATGTAAAAGAGTTTGATGAGAATCTACACTTAATAATGTAATTTGTATAAAATTTGTGCCAGTTTCTGTTAGATACGCTATTTTAGGACTAATTGAAAATTCTCAATTGTCCAAATTTAATTTGCATTTAACTCGTTTTCAACTACCCGTTTCAATTTTACGAGCAACAATTAAAACTAGGACCCGATGGTCGCTAATTTTATTTTCGAGCGATTCTCTTTGTTATGAGAAGTAGGTAATTCAGTACGCAAACTATTCCAATCTTCGAAAGGCGCAATTACTCAGGTACCTTTTAATAGTTTTAACTGTTGATTTCTAGTGGAAACGCATTAATTGTTATCGCGCAGGAAATACTCGAATGTATACAAGAAAATTTAATTTGGGGAACGACAGCTTTCTAGACCGCGTTGTCACATTCCGTAAAATCGATGCTCTAATTCGATGTTATACGAGGGATTGTCATATTTCCTACCGCGAATGTGTATTAATTAATTAATTAATACAAATGAGACAGCCAGGTATATGTCGTAGACATGTCTGATTAATAATTAAGTTAAAATCTATTGAGATATGTACGAAATACTTGCATCTGATGTTGTAAGATTGATTTGATGTGTATTGATTTGCAAGAGAAGTTGTACATTAATTCAAAAAACGAATAATAAATGGGTAAATAAAAGCAAAAATCTCAAAAATAAAACGTCTAATTTAGACGATATTGAAGTAAATGGGTAGGTATTCAGGGACGCCTATTTCAGTTAACAATAGCTCAAAAAACGTAAAGGCAAAAAAGCTCTTGAAAACTTCATTCAAAACTTGTTGAAGAAAGCCCTCGAATTCCTTTCAGTGCCCCGTCCGTTGGATTTGAGCTTTTCAATTTGCCAACACATTTTTTTAATTAAAACGAAGCATATGTATTAAACTTATTAATTTATTGTAAGTTTAAAATCGTTTTATTTACAAAATGATATTTACAAAGTTCGTAAAAAGCTGCAGTTAACATTAAAACATACACCTACTATATTAAAAAATATCTATGTACAATAAACTTTAATAAACTAGCGCAAAGTTATAAATAAGCCAAAACGAGTCAATTTAAAGCACCAAAGAGCTTAACATTCATTAAAACTTTTACCTTTCTCATACCTATCGTATAACTAATTAACATTAATATTTTCCATAATTTCTAAAATAAATTACGAACCGAGAACCTACTCCTGCAAATAACAAATCTATTATAAAATCATTACAAATTGTCAGTTCAATAGATCCTGCTGCACAGACCGCTAAAATTTATCACAAATTAGTTGCATTAAGCATCAGTTCTTCGAAAATTACACGTCCTGCGATTCGATTCTATTGTACTGCACCTTCCTGCTGACGGCCTCCAGGAAAGGCCCGAATTTCCCCCTCATGCTGTCCTTCTTCAGGTAAGCGTAAGCCCCCAGGAGCGTTACCAATATCAGCATCAGTATCACCAGAAGGACCGTCAGCGCTTGGGAGATTTTGGCGTTCTTCAGCTCCGCCAGGTTCTTCAAATTCATGATGTACTTGGAGCCGTATTTGGTTTGATGGCATTGCAAGGTGTCTTTGTTCCTAATGAAATTTAATAAGTTGCGTTAAAAAATTGATTCCAGAACCGGAGTAGTTCCGCTTACTTAACTACCACGTTAGTTTTATGCAACCAGTTGTAGAGGTTTTTAATGGCGGTGTCGCATCGAAAAGGATTCGCCGCGATGTTCAACGTGAGATTGTCCTTTCGGTAAGGATGCGCCAGAAGGTCCAAGCGGTCCAGATCGCTCTGCGTGAACTTGGTGATGTTGTTGCTCTCCAAATCTAAATAGCGCAGCTTGGGCAAGCACGTTACGTTGAAATTCAAACTCGGAATGTAATTGTCGCCTGAAAACGAATTTATTCAGTGTACTAGCTCGAATTGTGTACCAGCGCGCCTACCCAAGTAAATATCGTGCAAGTTGGGCAAATCGCAAAACACCCGCTGGTCCTTGAAGTTCCTGATTTCGTTCCACTCCAGGTGCAACTTGTACAGCTTGGTGAGGTTGCTGTTGACGAAGATGTCGTGCAGATCGTCCGCCAGGGCGGCGTCCGCGTTGTCGGTGAAGGCGTTCGTCAAGTGCAGCTCCTCAAGGTTGAAGAAGTTCGAGAACACCCTCGGGTGGTGGAAGTTCCCGTCCTCCTCCGAGGATATGGAGATGTTGTTGTGGTTGAGGATCAGCCGCGTCACGCCCACCACGTGGTGGAAGGCCTTGCCTTTGACGTCGTGGATGCCATTGTTGCTCATGTCAATTACTCTACAATAAGATCGTTTTTATACTCAACTCTAAGTGGGCGAACAATCTCTTTGAATGAGACCGTGTTCGGCACCTTGGAGTTGAGCAGGATTGATGAGGCTACTTGGTGAAGGCCAAGAGAAGGCATGGGGTGAAAATTTCAAGTCTCTAGCTTGCATTAGAAATTAAAAAATGCAGTTATTATACCTCAATTTAGTCATATTCCTGCCCTCGCCGAACACGTTGCTGGGCAACGTGCCGAGGTGGTTGCCGGTGAATATCAGAATTTCCGTATCGTCGGTCAGTTGGCTGAGCATATCGACATTGGTGAAACCGAGATTCGTGCAATTGACCACGAACATCGATTTCGACAGATTATCTATGAACTGCAGGCCGCAGAAGCATCTTTGCAACAAGGGCGAGCCGCACCTGTTGACTGATCCGAATGCTGGATGAAAACAGCTCAATGCGCAGAAAAACAGCAACAATTTCATGCTGGAATTGAACAGAGTATTGACTATTAGTATCCATTTTATCATCAAAAAAAAATATGTAAATCTGTAGACTCTTAAAAAGAGTGGAGTGAAGTGACCCATTTTTCAAAGTTTTAAAGTAATATTCTATAAGGCAATTTTATTACGAGAGATAAAAATATCAAGGATTTAACAAAGTTATATTGAGTTTACTCAGGCAATTTTAGAACATGATACGTTGTATAATTTCATGGCGGTATACAAAACTAAAACAAAAATGATAACAAAGTAAAAGTTCAATTACCTACGAGTTTATTTAAGAAAGAAATGAAAATCTTATTGTAATTATAAATAAAGGTACCTATAGCTGATCTTATTTCGATAAATAATCGATTCTATTGTTTCTATAATTCTATAGTAGTGAAGTTTCGATATTTAATGAACCGAATAGTAAACTTGTATTTTGAGTTCGTTACATTAATGACTTGTTTATAAGGTGCATGCACGAGTACTTCATTTAATTTCAATTTCATTTCTAGCCATAAATAAGTTAAAATTGTTTTTTTACGTCAAATTTAATTAATTATTTTTAACACTGATTTTTTTATATATAATTTTTCATTATCTGTTGAGAGGATATGTGTAATTATGAAAAAGAAAAAAACCCAAAAGTTTTTACAGCAAAATTAGCACAAAATGGAAAACCCATAAAATTCGAACGATTCTGCAATAATTTATTCTACATATCTCCCCAAATAAGGAGAATTATTGTGAAATAATCCTCTTCTTAAATAAAAAAACCACAAAGAAATATATAATTTACCTGCTGCCTTTTCGTAAGAAGCAACCCCGTCAAGTGGCTCTAATCAAAATGCAATTAAACCACAATAAACGAAAAATTACAATTAACAAATGTGACACAACCTTGGATGACTTCAGAAGTCTGTCTTCTACCTGTTGTAACGTAAACCAGTCTCGGACTCGAATTGAATCACAAGCAACAACGAACAAGTAGTGGAAGAAATACCTACGTTCAACAGGTGTTGATCAATATGTGTTGCATAACTACTAGTGAATAAATTTGTAAAAAAAATAGCGAAAATTGTGTAGATGCTAGGAAAACAGGAACTGGAAATAACGAGCATTGATATTGACTATGGTAGGTAGAGCAGCTCATCAAATTTTCAGGACCACTCCTGCATATATTGATTCCTGACTCTGCCCATGTTTATCCAGACATTGCATGTTCGTCAGTTGTTATTCTCTCTGGGTTATTTCCTGCCAAATAGATTACGGGATTGCTACAGGCAATCGTTATCAAGAGAAATGGGAAATTTTATTTACTCCAGTTCTAAAATCGTTGCATTCTTGGCCATCCTGTATATAAGATGAAAATATTCCATGGCAGTTAATCGTTCTAATACGTATTCGATTTTTAAAACAAGCTTTAGATAAAAACTGTCCGGTTTTAGCTGAGACACCCTGTATATTAAAAGGATCATTTTTATAGGTACCTTCACCAGAAAGTTACAAAAACCCACATTAAGACCTTGGAATATGGTTTGTAACATGAATTACTAATCATTGATAATAAGTTGAATATGAAACAAATTCGTATGTTTAAGTTTAAATTTGAACATCCCGCCATTGGCGCGCTGACCGCTGACCAATAGGATTCGATACGTCATTGACTTGACGACAGATGGCGAAACAAAATAATCCAGTGACACGTTGTTTACGCTTAACCAGCGATGCTTTTTCGACGTTTTTACCGAGAAACTTTATCAGAGACGATCGCATAGAGCGTATCCCGTAAGTAATAAATCGCAATTCGTCGAACACGCGGAAAAATCGATACCCATTGTCTCACTTCCGCCGGCCACAGGAAGAGGAAATCCCATCTTCTCGAAATCCAAGATGGTGATTTTCCTGTTGTCTTGTTGCCAACAAAAAATTCGAAAATCTATTTTCGCGTTACCTAACCCTACTTTCTCCGGACTGCATATCTAAATATTTAACGATGTTTGTTGCAGAGCATGTTAAAACTAGGCGGAGCCGTCGAGGACGGCCAAAACATACAAAGAGCGAAATATATTATTTCCACTTCTGTAGCCAACAACAACAGCACTATTACGCTAAACGAAGCTGAACTTATACCGGTAAACAAACCATATCCTTTCGAACAAACTTTGTTTTTATTGTGCTTTTTGCTTTAGATCAATTGGGAAGGCCGTTTGCTAAGCCAGCCTTTCGTGTCCGTAAATGAATTAGGTAAGCAATTGCTCAAAGCCGCCGCCGATGGTGCTGTGGATAAAGTCAGGCAATTATTAACAATCGGAGCACCATTTACAGCCGATTGGGTACGTAAACTCTTACATTATATTGCATCGATTAATTTTAACTGATTTTCCAGTTGGGTACAAGTCCGCTACATTTAGCAGCTCAAAATAACCACTTGGAAATAACTGAAATTCTCCTGCGGGCTGGTATTTCCAAAGATGCTCGCACTAAGGTCGATCGGACGCCTCTGCATATGGCTGCGTTCGAAGGACATATCGATATTGTCGATACCCTCGTAAGGCACGGTGCTGATGTAAATTGCAGAGATCTGGTTAGTTGATGTTAAAAATGTGTCGCAAATTCAAGGCACTGTAAATATATAGTTTATGCAAAACAAAATTAGATGCACGTCACAAATACGTGTCAAACTTTATTTTGCATAAACTATAGAATGGTATATGCACCTTGCATTCGCTTGTTCAGAATCAGAAGCAGAACTTTGCCTGATTTAATATACAAGCAAGTGCAAATTTGTACGCAATAGTCTATGGGTGCAACAAAGACACTTCTTATATAAAGAAAGAAGAAAGAATGATATTGTGGGATTACAACTTGCTCACTCTAACCCACTGTTATTTTAATAATCTATTCAACTCAAGAAATTGACTATATTGTAAACATATTTGCGCTTACCTGTATATTGTATGCAACCTTCTCTTTATTAATATACCAAAAATCTGTCACAGGTGAAGTCCTGCTAATAAAACCTGGGGAGGCCTCTATGTATATTGAAATGATAAACTTTCCTCTTGTTGATTACAATCAATTAAACGTAAAAATCATGTACAAACGCAATTAATCTGGTGCAAACTGTTCTTTACGCAGGTGCATAAACGTCCGCCTTGGTCGAGCGAGTGAAATAAAATTTAACGGTTAATTTTCAGTTGGACATGACACCGCTACACTGGGCAGTCCAAAACGGCCATCTAAAAATCGTGCATTTATTGGTGGAACAAGGCGCTCAAATCGATGTCTCGAACAAATTCGACATCACGCCGATCATGATTGCTCAACAAACGGAGAGATCCGACATAGAGACCATTCTGATTAGGGAAATCGACAACTCCACGGTGGTCACCGATAATTTGGTGCTACAGCTCAAAGAAGACAGCGGAGGGGCGGGGGAGAACGATCAAGATGACGCTTTTGTTGAAGACGTTGAGCTGGAGATGGCGGATAATCAGGAATTTTGTGGGTACACGTTAATTAGAGGTAACGCTTGCTCATTGATTTATTTTGAGTTGTTTTTCTCATGCGTATCGTTTCAGATCCGCTGGTTATCGAAGAGGATTCGCAAGACATGGATCAAGAATCTAATCAGGAAACGATAGGTGAATTATATCTTTTTTATAAGCTTTCGGAAAGTTACCCCTTCCCACACTCATAACTGGTTCTCCCATTGGTACATTTTAATTTTGTACACTGTGTCCCATTTTGGTTGTGAACCTGTACTACTTTGCCAAATTTAAAATGGCACAAACAGATTTATGAAACCGCAATGTTCTATCAATTCTAATATCCGAGATGCCCCCCAATCTTGTGGGACACTCGGTAATAAAGCATATCCAGAAGTTCCTGGTAGACATACGATATAAACTGTTTTCTAATAAACTTGTACTTTGCAGAAGAAGACACCGATCAGGACAAAATCGAGGAAGAAACCGAGCAAGTGATGGACACAAATTCGTTAACCAATTCCCTTAAAATTCTGCAAGAACACGGCATTACAATGCTGCAAAACGACGACGGTAATATTATGAACAGTGTCATGGAAAGTGGACATTCAGTAGTTTTAACCGGTTAGTTAAAACTATCTTAGTTACCATAAACACCAAGCATTAAGAGGCAAATTTTTTTTAGATATCGGTAAAGAAGTTTTGAATTCCGTCAAGCAATCCGAGCAGAAGAAGCAAACGTTGCAGATGGATAAAAAATTCGTATCCGTTACGCCGGAACAGTTTTTGGCGATGACTAACAAAAACGGCGTTAAAACCATAAGGCCGTTGAAGGTGGTGCCCTCGAAGGTTGCCTTTAAAAAGATCGTCATAAAGAGGAACAATGTATCACCGATTACATCTACATTGGTAAGTTAAATGTGGAATCTGACGGAAATTTCTGTGTTGGGCAGGTAGCTTCTGAATTTAGCTTAGAATTTATTACTCCGCCTCGTTTATGAATAGACTTTATCAAATGATAATTAATTGTTTTAGGTGGCCGAAGATTTTCGATCTGTGTCGAACACTAATAAAGTGAATCTGGCTCAGACTGATCTGGAAATCGTCATGAATCAACTTCTTGAAGCTAGGAAAACTATCGAAGAGTACAAGATTAAATTAAAAAAGAAAGAGCAAGAGGCTGAGAGGTATAAAATGCAATTAAAATTGTTGATGAATCCGAGTTAAAGAGAAACTACTTGTTTTAAATTGAAGATTGCAGAATGTTTTTATTTTTGTAAAAATTCTTGGTAAATTTATCCTCTTTTTTATTTATTTTTTAAAGAGGTACTTAGGTTTAAGGTTTAATAAAAAGGTAAGGTGTTAATATTGTAAATAATGTTGTATAATTTTCATAACTCCAGTATTTAAATAGTTTATATTCCTACAATTGAAAATTCATTGATATGTTATAAAAGATTACTAATTACCTTTTTTTACTCTTTTCTAAATAACGTGCATTTTGCGGTGGATTTTGCATTTGAAGAAATAAACTTTGTTTCCAAAGAAAATAACGACTGATATTTTATAATATTTATAATGAATTGGTTACTTTTTTGGAAAAACGTTCTCAGGAGTTTGCCTTAATTATGTAAAAAATGTCAGTGATAATTTAACATAATTCTCGTTTTATTTAGTTTACTTTAGCTTTAGGTGTATATTTATTTTTTCTAATGTATTTTTTTATAAAATTTGTACATACGATTTTTATGTTTAAATAAAAACTTCTAATTGACGTCCAATCAGCTTTATAACCTGAGGTTTCGTTTGAATTCTAGAAATGCTAAAATATGTTTAAAAACAGTGTATTTGAATAAATAAAATGGTTTTAACAAGTATAAAATATATATGGAATAGAATAAATGGAAATGTTTCAAATCCATTATCAAACAGCGACTTGAAACATTCAAAAATAGTGCTTAAAAATAATTTTCCAATTTTTGGTTGAAACAAGTCATTATTTGATATATAAAAATGCATTTACCTTACAAACCCTCTCAACAGTTAGTTTATATACATGGAATTTCTCACAAATATATTAAAATTGTAATACATAAAACGACTTGGTTAGATATGAATACAACTGCTCATGTTCCGTAAATACCGAACAAAAATTTAACTTATTTACTATTTAATAACGTTCAAGAAGAAGGTGGCGTTCTTCGACGAAACCTTCGTCAACAACTCGTCGCTCAAGTCCTTCGAAGAAACTTCGTGCCAAACGCACTTGCTTATGATGGGAACTTCCTCCAGAGGAGCCCGAAATGCCACCAACAGGGTCAAGCAAAGCCCGTCCAAGCCCATCGAAGCGTCATGTTCCACCTTAAAACAAAACGCATACAGATTAATCTGGATCGAAATTTTAACTGGAATAACTGGAGGTATTCTTCTCCTTAAAACCAACTGTATATTACCGATAGCAAGCCGCAAGGTCTGTGAGAAGGAACCTCCGCGCCAAAGAGTTCGATCATAAATCGCCTCAAAGTGGAATGCAAACTCTTCGTAGGGTGAATTTCGCAAGCCGGCAAATGCCAGGACGTCCTTTCGCTCAGCAGAACGTGCACCCGATTGTTGGATTTCTTTTTGATAACCACAACGAGTCGTAGGAGCTGCTTGCAGTAGGCCCGGAGAGTTGGCAACTGGTCCTTGAACCAACCTTCCTCGCCCGCTTGCCTAGCTGAATAATATCTCCTGGAAAATATACAAAGCAGATAGTATCGCCCTGTAGGATGACATTAAATTGATAAAAACTTGCATATTTTTTGGAGAGAAAAAATCGTAGGTGTTTGTTTTACTGCTAGTGCGAAACGAGTATTTGGATAAACATGAGGCCTTTAATGAGTGAAAATTCTGCATTCTATGTAAGAATTCGTGGGTTTTATAAGAGAAAAGCGGAAAATAAGTTTATTTTAGTTGCAGAAAGAAGCATGGGACGATATACAGGAATACAAGGATGACTATAAAAAAGTGATAAAAGAAAGGGAACAATTCAAGGCGATTTCTATTTCTAACTACCGTTCTCCACAAGTAAGCAACACTGCATTTTGTAATTGAAATGCAATGATTGATTTGATTCGTTTGTCAATAGTTTTCCTATCGAAAAAACTTGGTGAACCACATAAAAAATGTATGCATACAGAAAAAATTAAGCCAATGTTCTCTCCACCTAGCAGTGTACATTTTGGACTCCTTTATGGCTGGAAACTCGCTACGCAGAAGAAATTTGTTTTTGACTGCAAATGTTTGTTTACTCATCGCAGGTATTTACTACAAATTTAATTAACCATTTATAAGTTATGCAAATGTAATATTGAAAGCTAGTGTAATTTTTGATGAAGCAAACAAATTCGCGTTTTACTTTTAGCGAAATTAGAAGAATCCAGCAACCTCGTGCCCAGAATCGCCGAATTAAATAGCACGGTGAACAACCTGTACAATACCGACGATTACACACGATTGGAAATCGAAATTTTGAATTTTTTTGATTTCTTCGTCATGTTCCCGACAGCAGCGCATTATGTCTACTACTACATACAATTGGCCATTTGTGAGGAGGACATTGAGAAACGCGGTGTCACAATGAGAAGCATGTTTTACGATTTGCACGAAAATATTACAATGTACCTGGATATGATCTTGGACAGTGAGTATAATTCGTTTATATAAAGAGGGTCTTTCAACGAAAACTTGATCCCCCCTTTAACTATAGAGAAGCGCAAGTTTTTTTCCTGAAGCAGTTCGTCAATTTTTCGATTTTATTTAAAAACTTTGTCAATCTCAACCGATTTTAATATACGATGCACCATAGTATTGGAAATGGGGTAGTTCCATTTGAAATTCTAAAGTTAGGATGGCTGGGGGTTAGGGATGAACAGATCAAGTTGGC
Organism: Phyllotreta cruciferae; assembly: GCA_917563865.1. Classification (NCBI taxonomy): domain Eukaryota; kingdom Metazoa; phylum Arthropoda; class Insecta; order Coleoptera; family Chrysomelidae; genus Phyllotreta; species Phyllotreta cruciferae. The sequence goes on from OU830606.1 coordinate 3,958,522, forward strand.
TTGAAAAAAAATTGGCTAATTTTATTCATTTATTCCTTATACAAAATTCACTTGTTTAAAATAATATCAATAAACTTCAAGTTCTAGTAGGCTACTGGCAAATTTCACTTAGGTTAAGTTAAATGTCATTTTAATTATAATCCGTTTTCAAGCTATAGTAGCCTTTGATGTTTGATATTTTCAATAAGGAACTAACTAATTAATTATTAACTCTATGCTATTAATTATTATACTTAATCGGGTCAATTTTGAAATACCCTGTATAATACAAGACGTTAGTGTATACAAGAAGAGGAAATGAAAGCAAAAATTATCCCACAATATAAGTCATTGTTTCATTTTCTACTATTCTATATTTATCTCATAAGACTAGTAAGTAAACCTTTATTAGTAGGCCAAATAAAACAAACGAGAATTTTTAAACAATTATGTTACTTCAAATGAGTATTTTCCTATGCACAAATCTCAATTCTTTTATCTGTATAAAATTATCGGCACGATTGTTAAAATATTCCAACAGAGTTAGAGAGAATATTCCTCCAATTTCAATGCCAACTCGATTTCAGCACTACCTACACAATTGAATATAAACCATTTACTTTCAACGTTAGCTCCTAGATGGCGCCACGTCGAATTCCTTAACTCTCGCCTCTGTTCGCGCAGCAGTTCGTTACATAGTGCACGGCAAACGTCCAGAACGACAAGATCATACTTCACAGGATCATTTCTGTAGTATATCTTCACATACTCTCTACTCAACTGTAGAGTTGTCACAACCATGATGACGAGAAATAGTTTCGTGTCTTGAGCGTGAGGCAAACATTCCGCGAGTCGTACGATTCGCGGAATTGTTAACGATGATCGTTCACTCGCCTTTACCGGCGTGTCACGGACACGAAACAGTCCGAGTGGTTGTTTCAAATTTTAATCAAAACATAATTACACTGCTTCTATTAGAAAATTAGTTTAAAAATAGTAGGCCGTTTTTTGACATGGGGCACCAAATAATGAAACGTCATTTATTTTAGTTTTATAGTTTAGTGAAGCGATATTATTATTTACTATTTATTATTCAAGTTTTAATGACATTTGTATCGGTTCGTAATTTCTCAGTTATTCTACTTTTTCAGATATAAGATTTACAAAAAATTATGGACCATCTAAAATCGCCGCAGGTATTATAGCTTTAAGCAGGGTAGCTAATGGATTGCCCTTCTGGACAGATCAACTCCGAGATATAACCGATTATAAAATTGAGGACATCCAATCGGAAATGGTAGCTTTAAAAGCAGAGTATACCAGGAGAAACGAGAAAAATTAGATATGAAAACAGAAATTTCCTTTTAAAATACATACTTACAGTGTGTACTTAAGTCTAGTTAAGTTGGCAATATGGGAAACTTTTTCGTAAAATTAATATCTAATAAAAAAGTTTCCCATATTTTACCAACTTTATAAGCAGGCCTTACTGTAATCTTACCAAAATTCCAAATGCTTTCAACATGATAACTAAATCATTCGAGCCTCACATAAAACAATTAGTCTCATGTTAAAATAGCACGCTTCAATAAGTTAATCAGATATTGTTCTCTACAATGATTATAAACACACAAGAGTAAGTATGTTTACTCTTGCATAATTTGTTAATAATACTAGTGATTAGTATAGTAATTAATACAAACTACACTCACCTGGCTCTTTCTATAAGATGTTTAATATCTCCGGCCCTCAATTCTAATTCCTCCATGTTCTTCACCCATTTAGCTTGCAAGGATTCCTTGTCTGCTTCAGAGGGAGTTTTCAGTTGTCCTCCGGTAACGCAACCGGTCAGTACGAACCTCATCCAATTACCTTTAGCCGATTCTACAATGAGCAATGTGTTGCAACGAATTTTCAGGCCGGTTTCCTCGAGTACTTCTCGTTCGCAAGCTTGTATTATGTTTTCCGATTTTTCCATGTGGCCGGCTGGTAGGTACCTGTAAAAATTGGTTTTGTTAGCACACGATAAGGAGTACTTAATAAAATGAAAACTAACCATTTTCCGGCACAGGATTTCTTGGCTTCTTGCATCATCAGAACTTCGTCGTATTCGTTTATAATTACACATGCTACTATGTACATAACAGTTTCACATACTCTCGGGGTGTATTTAGGATCGACACTGGGTTGTATTCCCTGCGATTCCAGTGCCTCATTTTGTTCTTCTAATGAGAAATCGCATATTTCTGCTTCGTCTCCTTGTAGTGGTAACCCGCTTAAAATAGTCTGAAGACTCTCTTCTATCGAATCCGGCATGTTTTCATTAGAACACATTTAAACACACATAATTCTCATCGGTTCCCAACTGAGATTTATCTTGTGCTCCACAAGTATGTCGAGGTTCAATTAATCTCTATGAAGCGGGGTAATAAGGTTCATACTTTCGTGCATTGTAACGTAAAGCTGTTAAACATTCCTTTCTAAAACTTGTTGCCTTGCTAAACCTTCCCAAGAATGTTATTAAATATTTGAAAAATGTAAATAAATTATTTCACCTGTAATTTTTTGACAAGTGTCAAGCCAATGTCTAAACGAACGCCTCTACTACTCTATAGATGGCGCCACAGAAACTCCGTTCGTTTGCTGAATTATAAAAAATTTATTAATTAGAAACGAATTTAATTTAATTGAAATCGACCAATCAGTGTAATATTTTTAGAAGTTTAATTGGTAAGTTGCACCCAGTGTACTCCGAACCAACAGCTTAGAACAATGTTGATCATTCATGACATTTGAAAACTAAGGTCAACCGTCATTCTTTTAATTTACAAAAAACGTATTTTTGCTCTAAAAATAATTAATATTTACAGTTTTTTATTTTTTAGCAGAAAGTTTTCCTAAATACTCCTCTTGCGTGTTTTAGATGTGGCTTAATTGGAATAACTTTTCCATCTAGAGTTTTCAAGGAGCTGCTTTGAAATTTTGTTACAAGAAAATTACATAATTTTTATGCATTTGTGCTCGATTATGTTTAAACATTCGCTCTACTAGAAGTCGAGATAAATGGCGAACGTTTTTCCTTTTAATATCATCAAATCCGGCGTGGTCGAAGATGGTGTTGTGTGGGAAAATCAACTGGATTCTCAAGCAACAAGTCCTCTGAACTTCGTCAATGGGGAGGTTTCCCTGGTGGAAAGCATCAACGAGAGCTACATATCCGCCGTGGAGGAAAATGAAACCCAATATCTGTCGGCCTTAGAAGTTACCAACGAAAACTCCTTGGATGATATGCCCGATTTAACCTTAACGGAGTCCAAGCTAAACGCCGAAGGATTCGAAAACCCAACTGTCGAGAATGAGAATAACTTCGCTTTAACCGATTCAGGGGAAGTCGTTATTTTCAATGTAGAAGGTTCCGATGAACTCTACGGGATTCAGTTCGCTGAAGATGGCGATGGAAACATTCATAAATATCAATTCCAATTTAGGTACTTATTCGGTTATAAATAATTTCAGTGTGCTTATTATACTTGTGTTTTAGAAAAACTGAAGATGGCCAGCTCGAAGCGATGGCTGAAACCATACAGTTTCTACCAAACGATGAGGAAGCCCCACCTTTTACTGTAGAAAATAAAAAAGAACCAACCGCAGAAGTTGATGGAGAATTAGAAAACGATTTTAGCCATAAAGTTTACTTAGAGGATAATATAGAAGCTACTAATAATTTACTTGTAACCAAAACTGAGGAAAACATTGAACAAAACGATGATATATTCGATGAACAAGTAGACAATTCAGCAAAGGATTCTCTAATGGTTTTTATAAGCGGAGAACAATTAGACGAAGAAGAACAAAGAACGTTAACCGAAGAAGTAAATGATCAATCAAGTAAATATTCCATTTTTGTGTATTGCAACTTTTGTAAAAATTGAATTTATTTTAGGTTTAAATATTAAGAACGAAATTGAATTAGAACCCCACCATCTTTTAGATAATTTAAACGAAGATCAACCCTCAGAGAGTAAGTCTCTTCAATTTATTTTTGTGTTCAAGTCAAGAGCATGATCTTATTTTAGATTCGTATAATGATCCTAATATTCTAAGCAATCAAGACCAACAAGAAACGATTATAACATATCAACAAACTTCTGATGTTGAAGAGAACTCCTGTGATGGAAATTTAGATATTAATCCAACCCAAACCATAGAGATGGATAATATTGAGGGTTCTAACGTAATTGTCATGAGAAAGGACCAACACATTTCTGAATTTGAAGATTACGAAATTGTAGAAGGTCTTCCAATTACTGGTAATTCTTCGATTTATCCTACATGTTTCAGAATTTATGTAATTTATAATTTCCAGCCGATGAAGAAATCAGCGAAGAAACTTCTTTAGAAGCAGTTCCAGCACAGGAAATAGTATACACCGAAACCGGCATTCTTCCATTGCAGAAAACCGCCTCCCCCAAAACCACAAACATATTAAAACAGCCCATTTGCTCAAGTACACCGAAAATCGAACCGCACGACCAGAAAACCATATTTTACTACATGATCGCCAACACCGATCAAAAAGAAAATCTAAACACGCTGTCGAATCCGCGCAGCTTGCTGAAGAACAACGTAGAAAAGACCTTAAGCAACGAGGAGAATTTGAAAAAAGTACAAAGGGAGAGTCCGTTGGACAAGCGCTACGCCAGGAGCAAGGAGGCCATGCAGGCCAAAATGTTTAATAATTTCATAAACAGGACTACGATCTTGCACGCCCCCATTCGTCAAACCAGGTTGCCCAGAAAACAGGAAATCAAGCCTGTCGATACTCGGAGCGACGAAGAAATCATTGTTAAAGAAGTTATGGTTTCATCGAAAGGATTCATAGAGAGCAGCGAACGGTTAAAAAATTTAGATAAACTAGAAGTAAGCTGATTTAATGGTTTATTGATGTATGGTGTATTTTATTTAATCTTTTCCAGGTTACTAGCATAGTTGAATTGAGCGACTCGGATGAAGAAAACGACCCCAAAGAGAACGCGAAGAAGAGTAGTGTCGAAAATGACCAAGTACTCGACAAATTAAATTTAGACAATTTGAACAGCAACGTCATAGAAATATTACAGTCCGATGATGATACTGAAAGCGTGGAAAACGCGAAAACTGGCGACGATCAACAAGTAAATCGCGCTGAAGAGAATTTAAAACGAAACGGGGAGTGTCAATCAGTGCCTTCTTCGAAGCCGGCCCACGAAAGCCACCCGCAGAAAAGGAACAAAGCCGGCGAAGTGACGAATAAGCCTCCCAGCGTTGGTAGCAAAGAAATCATTTGCCCCTATTGCCCGAAGACATTCCCGAATCAAAACAGCCTTTCCACGCACGTGCAACATCACAAGTTGGAAAACACCGTGCGCAAATACCAGAAATTCACCGAAGCCGATTACAAGCATAAATGCGACAACTGCGAGGAGAAGTTCAAGAACAACATTCTGCTGAAGCGTCACGTATGCAAAACGAAACCAACGGAACAGAAACACGTTTGTGGCGTGTGCTCCAAATCGTTCAAAGACTCCCTAACGCTTAGGAACCACAAGAAAGTCCACGTGAAGGAGAACTTGATGATTGCGACCAACACGGTAACCATATCGCCGAAGAAATTCTTGCCGAGGCCGTCGACTGTAGGGGCCTTTAAGGCGCCTTCTAACCCCGCGCCCGCTTTCAAATGCAAAGAGTGCTCTAAAGTGTGCTCTTCGAAAAATTTACTGTCGCTTCACGAGAAATCTCACAGGAAGTTCACTTGCGTCAGTTGTAACGCGCACTTTGGGTCCAAATTGTTGCTGGATACACACGTGAGGACTAAATGCGTTAAATCCACACCAACCGAAAGGAGCAGAAGGTATAAATTTCATTGAATTAATTGCTATTTAGTTATTAAGAGTGTAGTAGTAGTACAACGAAATTTTCCATGTGTTAATGATATTGAAGTTTTATTTATTGTTATCAATATGTACATAGTTTGTTCTTACTCCTGATATATCCTAAATTGTTGTTTTTATTTAAAATATTCAATTTGGAAGCTATATTTGTCGTGGATCACCATGTATAAATATATCAACTACATAAAGATATCTAAACCAGTTTTTTTTTATAAAATTGCAAATACTGGATACTGGTACTGCTAAGTTTTAGGAATAAACAAATTGACGCTAATTTTACAAAAATTTTGTAGATCTTCCATTCGCGCTACTCCTTCCATGATGTTCAACAGAAAATCCTGCAATATACCAACGAAATTTACACCTATGAAGTCGAAAAGTGGCACGGCTAGCAAAAGCTCATCGAGAGCCACAACGCCTAGAAAGGCTTCAACGATGGCCGGTCCTTCTAAGGCTGCGACGCCTAAAACGCCGAAGAGGACCCTGCTAAATGCCTTTGGCGTTAAATCCCAGTGCAATGTTTGCTCGAAGAATTTCAACTCCGTTTCGGACTTGCTTCGGCACAACGTCAAAGTGAGTACTCTATCATTTATATTACACAATTCATTCCTTAAAAGTGATTAGTATAATAATGAATGCGGTTGTTTCAGGAGCATGGTCACTATACTCCAGACAAATCTGTGCTGCAACCAAAGAAAAAGACGCTTGCCAAACCGATTGTGGCTCACCAAGGTTTGAAAGTCCAAGAGCGCTTTATGAAAGTGTTTCAACACAGTAAACCTCTCGATGTAAAGGATGAAAGCGAAAATTGATTTTTTGTTTATCTTATTTAAATTTTTAATATTAATTGATTATTTAAACTAAATTTGTGTAATTCGTTGTTAATAGTGACGTTGAAAGCGGATCATTTTCGATAAAAAAAGAACTTCTTAAAAGATCCCCTTTCCTTGTAAAATGTTTGTAACTAACTTTCACTATTTCTCAATACTGAAATACACAAACTTGGCTAAGCGACGAATTTCTTTCACTTATGTAAAACTATCTGGACACAGACTGTCTATTGTGTATAAACTAATTACTATAGAGTAAGTTTTAACAGTTATACAAAGTTTTACATAAATTATTGAATATAAGTTTTATATATTTTTATTATAATAATCTGTTCTATTCGTGCATTAAAATTTTATATAAGATTGTCCATTTTTTGGTTGCTGTATTCTAGCAAATTATTTTAAATCATTGCTCAGTTATTTCTGATTAACAGAGCAAAAGTAAAAACTGACAATCAGAAACAATCATTGCTGATATTTCACCTGTATCAAAGAGCATTATTTGATAGAATACAGATTGTTTTTATTCCAGATTTTTTCTTGTTTGATTACAGTTTTAATCTTTTACCTTTTGAATAAAACAGGATTCAATCTTCGTGAGCAACAAAAGCTGATAGAGCTAAATAATTCCTTTTCCATTTGTTAATAAAGTTGATTTATCAAAGGGTCTATTTTGTTTTTAGTGTCAAAAGGGGACCAATTAAATGGTGTATTTGTTTATTATTTAGGAAGAAGATTCCTGCATCATCTACACACGATATGGATCACTGTTTGTATTTATTATTAAAATGATTAGTGATTTTTCAAAGGGTTGAGAATAAGATTTCAAATAGAATTGTATATAAAATTAGTTTCTGCTATGCAGACTAACATATTAAATTACAAGAGATTCTAATAACTTATAATTTATGGCAATAATTTTGTAAATTTTTTAAATGTAATCAATTGTAGTAAACATTTATTGTAAATCTAATTAGCTTTTTTCTCACCAGTATACAAAAACAATCTATTTCAAAAATTAATCAATCTTGTATTTATGTACATACTATCTTACACTTTGCTTTTCGAATGTACTTCATACTACTTTTGAAATAGAAATTGCTGCTTTGCAACCTGCTTTAATAACATTAGACAACGCATTATAGAAAGGCGCTTGTTCTGCTCCATAATCAATCCCAGTATCATGATGTTCCTGTTCCTCGTCTCTAAACTTCACAATGGTATCCATGAGTTCTTTATTACAATCTGGATCTTCCAACAACGTTCTCAGTTGGTCATTATAATGCTCAACAATCACTGTCTCAACAGCTACTGTGCACGCCATGGCGGCCTTTTCGCCCATTAATGCCGTTCCAGCCCCTTAAACAAGCAAACAAATTTATTATACAGGATGTCCCAGCTCATTCAAATTGGCCAAATAGTGCTACAATTCGTATACCCAATAAGAATCCAGCTACGTTCCAAATAGGTGTCATAACAGTGGGCCTTACTCGATGCTTGCGGATCAACCCTTCGAAAGTTGCTCTGTGGTGCTTCTCTTGGTCCCACATGTGCTTTATCAAGGGGCCCTTCGAAGTGGCGCCCAGTACGGCCATTTGCCCGGCGTATATTCTATCAGCGCCGAGTTCGCCTGCATGATCCACTCTGATGATTTCATCGAGCACTGCCAAGTCGGTTTTGCTCCTCGTGCCGCTGATGATTGGCAAAGACCTTCTGCAAAGGGCAAGCATTGCTTTAATACCGTTGATTTATTTGGAAGTCTTATCCTGTAATACGTTGTGCTCTATAATAAATAATTGAAATAAATTATAAATATAACCTTATTTATGACATTGACAAGTAGCTGGTAAACAATAACAAAAAAAATGTCAAAGGTCACTTTGGAGTTGACACTTTTGACAGGATGGCGAGCAGCGGGGTAGCAGTGTTGCCAGGTCAAATAGTTGAGAGGTTGAAGGACATTTAACAAATCGCTTTTTTGTGTAATTATTAATTTATATACTTAATAACGATTTTTCAACAATTTTCGAAGTTTTACTATTTGAAAAAACTAACTAACCTCAACGAAAAATAATCTAAAACAAATTAAAGTCCTTCAAATGTTCCATAATTCAACGACTTTTAGCCAAACTTGTCAACGTCGCAATACAAAATTTTACATATGGCAGTGACTGCTTACCCGATTTGACAGTGACAGTTCATGTTTCTGTATTTTTCGAAGGTTATACATTACGTGTTTACTTTTTTTTCATAAAAAAGGAATTATTCAAAACGTTGGCATTGATTACATTATTCATGACGACCGTAAAGTGACATTAATTACTTCGATAAATTCGTGCACATCCAACGGACCGTTTTCACCTCGGTTGATTCGGAAACGAGATGACCATTATTGAAGGGATAGGAGACGAAGTTGTTCATTTTTTCATAGCTCTGTTCGTTGTCGTCATTGGTAAGTCGGCGGGCCGGATAACTATTCAATCGATTTACCAAAGCGAATTGCAGGCACAGCTGCTTGGTGGACAACCAACATATCCGAACAGAGATACATCAGGACTGCTGTAATCTTGGAAAGGAGGAGACACCGAACCCATCGCAGGCTTACAAATCACACAGAAACCGTTACTATTGTGGAAGGTATTCCATTCATTTAAATACATTATTAATAAACACTCAACGAACATACTTTTATAATCGACCGATTCTAAAATAACTTTTTGTAGCATCCACTACATCTCCTCTGGCTGAGGAGCCTCAAAGCACCCCCGAAACTCCTGTCGAAACGCCAGCAAGTTCAGAACAATCAGTCAACATTAAACCGCCCGAACTCACAGTCGAAGGCACCTCGTCGAACCAGCAACAAAACGAAAACATAACGGCAGAGGGAGAAGAAGAAAGTATTATCGAAACGATGGATGCCGATGCGAATGTCGTCAGGCAAAGGAGGCTGGCCTTTTACAGCGGTTTCGCTAACGATCAGCCAGGCAAATATGCACGAGTTCGGTTTGTCGTATAATTAAACGCGCTGTTTTAGATTTGACCGGGTCAAATTCGGGGCCCCCTTTAGAGGAACCGGTTCCCAGCGCCCCGCCGAACGAGGAGCCGGAGGGCCAAAGTGTCGGCATCACTATAAAATTGAAGTTTATTAATGACGATTTGAAATTGGTCGATGGAAAGTTGAACGAATCTCTCGGAGATTTCAAAAAGTTAGTAGAAAACTTCCGTTGGTAATTTGGCCTCGTTATGATAGGCTTAACGTTGCTAAAGCATTGCGTAATAGTCCAATTAATTGAATCATGCGTTTTAGTTTGATCAAAGCGTCTGTTTTTTCAGGCGTCATTTCTTATCAGAATTATCATCGAATAAACTGGTGAGGTTAATATTCAACGGTCAAGTACTTCAGCCGGACACGCAGACATTGAAAAGTTGCGGTTTGTTCGATAATTGCGTGGTGCATTGTTTGATTCATCAGAAACGGAACCAAACCAACGAACAGGCGACCACCGAAGGAAGAAGAGAAGGGTATTCTTTTACTAGTACTAACGGCTCCCCTAACAACAACAACCAATACAGAGACTGGGATTTAGGAAATTTTCTATTCGCCTGCATTAGCATTATTTTGTTAGCTGCCTGGTATTTCAGGTAATGACTCGATGTACAGGGTGAGTCAATCATGCGGTGCTCATCTAATGAAACTTTAGTTTATGCAAAACAAGGCACCATAATTTTACTGCGTCACAAATAGACAGTGTTGCCGAACTTTTATAAAGTATACAAAATCTAAGAATTTTCTAAAATTATCAAGAAAGATTTCTAGAGATGAAATACATTTAAAGATAATAATTCTCGTAAACCTACATTTAAAATTGGTTGAAAATGAATTGAATTGAAAATTAAAATCCTTGCTAATATTAATTCAAATTCTGTAGGTATTAAACTTAAGCTGTTTTATGTGTTTAAATGACGACATTAGTGACGTGCACCTAACTTTGCTCTGCACAAACTATACTTTTTTTTCAAAATCACTCAATAAGTATGAGTTATAGGGGGATATCAAAAGCCTCTTTCTTTTAAAGAAACTTCTTAATTGATTGCATATTGGGGCTTATGTCGCTTGATTGTCTCACCCTGTAATTATAAAATATTATTACAATAAACATTTAATAATAACAGATACGAATTGTAGGTATATGTACGCCCATTTGTACACGGTGACTACCACGATAGGATTGATACTTATTACGGGGATTTTTACAATATTCTTGGTCGGGATGTATTTTCCGGACAACGAACAGTACCCGAATCCAACGTTTCACATAAGAGAGAGGACCCGACAGCAACAATAGACTTATTTCCTCACGATTCGGAAACCACATTTTCGGATTTACAATTTTATATTTATGTTAAAAAATTATTTATGTATTAAGTTAATCTATTGTAAATTAGTTTAATAAAATGTTTATTAATTTTACTGGTGCTCTCTTTTACAGGTACATAAACTTGCTGATTAATAGAATTTATTTTTTGCATTGTTCTAATATTTCTAGCTTTTGTTTACTCAGCTAATCCTAAATCTAAGAATATTCGCATCATCGAGTTCATCAACATCAATTTGTTGATTTATTTTAAATGAATATTTATTATATATTCGTGCAAATAGGTAACAAAACAAATACAATTCAGGAAAAATTTCCAACTCAAGTAGCTAATTTTTATCCCAATATTTAGTCTGTGCTGGACGAGACTAATTCAAAACTCTAAAGTGCTCATAAATTGTGATAAATTTCATTTATTACTAAATTCATCTTGTGACGTGACTAATAAAGTGAGTAGACAATTTGTATTTTTAGTTCATTGCGTCTAATTGTGTGATCTTTGGGCTAATTATATAATCCAGACAGGAAGAGCGAACGGAATTTTAAAAATCTTATTTTTTTAGTTCATAGACTCCTTGGTATTTTTAAACTTTTAGAAAGAAACGCAAACATTCTCTAATCGAAGGAAAAGAGATAGGTAACACAAACACACTGACAGCTGAAACGTCAAAGTCATAACTCGATTTGACATTTTTGACAACTAATCGAACCTAGAATTTTTCGATTTAAAACGAATGAATGGTCGAATCGATGTTAAGAAAAAAAATATTTTATTTTTGTATGACTAGAATTTAATGAGCAAACAATGAAATTGAAAATGTTATGTACAATAAAACACACGTATGCTTGAAATAACGTGAAATATTAAATACTGTCGAAATAAAAATCATATCGATGCTTCTTTCCGATTGTTAATCGTTAAACCAAAAATCGATTCTTGTTGTAAGTGAGAAAAAAGAGCGAACGAAGTGATCAAGTGAACTGAACTGATCTGAACTGATTTTTATTAGCGTGTAGTAAAAGTCAAAGTCGTAAAAGCAGTGTGATGTGATTTTAGAAATAAAATTTCGTTTTTGTCTACTTTTTAAATAAATCCAGTGTAATTCATCGCAGTTATCATGCAAATATGAACTGCCGTTATTCAGCCAACGTTAAGTGGAAATGGTGTTAAAAATATTCGTTTGTTATTTTTCGTGTTCCTGACCTGGCCCAAGTTGATGTCCATGTTTTATTGCAACAAAAATAATACGCACACTTGTGTTTAAATTTCAGTTGATTTCAAAGTAAATTCATGCTATTATGATGATTTTATCGACAAGAAATTTATTTCATGGATTCCTTTGGTTTTGCATCTTCTTCATTTGCCAGAGAGGTAATATATTCATAGTCAAATGTTAATTTTAGTATCCAATTTTCCTTTTTTTTGTTTAAGGATTTTCAGTCGTCGAAACTGCAATAATACACAATGCAACATCTGCAACACGCTGTGAGTCCTATAACAACACTTGCAAGGAAGGTTCTTGCACGGGAGAAGAAATATGCCCAGTAAACGACCAGAAGTACCATTGCTATGTGCTTTGGTCCGTCGGTCCAAATGGAACATTTAATGTATCTTTAAAGGTAAATAAAATCATCATAAGAAATTCACTATTTCAATGGATCATTCGCTCGCTTCATAGAACAAAACAATTAATGCGAATGAAAAAAAAGTCAGATGTCACATAAACGTCAAACTAAAATTTCTGACACACGACTTCTTGATGTCGCAGATTGATTTACATGGGCTTATACGAGTATAATCAATCCTTCGGTTTTGTTATAATCCTATCGATAAACACATTTTACCACACGTTGTGTACTTTTAGGGATGTTTCTTGAATGGAGAATGCTTCGACCAAAAACGGTGCGTAGAAACTTCGCATGTGCCAAAAAACAATCTACTCTTTTGTTGTTGCAATGGCAACAATTGCAATAAGGAGTTTTCGTGGGAACCGGATCCCCTCGAAGCTGCACCGCCTAGTAGTAAGTACCGTCGAAATAGTGAAAACATTCTCATTAGTTACGGTGGCCTTTTCAGCAGTAGCCCCAGTCCAAGAGGCCGCTAATAATAACATATACTACTACATTTCGGTAGTTGTCTTCGCCTCTATGATAGTTGCTTCCGTATGTGTCTACTATTGGAGGAAGAAGAACAAACACTACTTTAATGGGGTGAGTAAACAAACTACTTCCATTTAAAATGCACACTTATTCATAATGTAAAGTATCAAAAATTATAACTAAACTGTGCCAATTTTTTCATGCTGCTATAATCCAGTGGGGTGTAAGTGGCTATTATCTTTTTAAGGTAGCTACTAGTTTTATTAACACAATATGTTTTTTGGAAACTTTTAAATTGTACATACTAAAGTAATGTGGTAATTTTTAGATACCGACTTCAGAGCCGAATCCACTGCCCCCTTCCACTCCCTTGATGGACAACAGGCCAATCACGTTGATCGAAATCAAAGCCAGAGGACGTTTCGGGGCCGTTTGGAAGGCTCAATTCAAAGGAGAAGAAATAGCAGTTAAAATATTTCCCATACAGGTAAACGGGTGCTCGATAATCTCCATAATACTTGATTCTCGGTGCTGAGCTTGGTTTATATTTCGCAGGACAAGCAGTCTTGGATAACGGAACAAGACATCTTCAAGCTACCCCACATGGCGCACCCTAATATCCTGCAATACATCGGCGTCGAGAAACGGGGGGACAATTTGCAAGCTGAATTTTGGCTGATCACTGCTTATCACGAGAAAGGCTCTTTGTGCGATTTCCTCAAGGCTCACACTCTCACTTGGAACGAACTGTGCAGAGTATCAGAAACAATGTCTAAAGGTAAGGAGTTATACAGGGTGTAGTTTCGAGATAATCATAAAAACTGTGTATAACATTTTTTCTCAATACCCTGTATCTTGAAAAGGAAAGCCGTTACGAACATTTTTTACTGAGCAAACCCGACTTTTGTCATGCTCTACCTATCCTAGCAAGGAGGTCACCTTTTTTTGAAACAACCTGTAGATTAATTCTTATTAATTAACAATGAGACGGCATGGGAGGTGTGGTTGACTTCTCTTATTACATCTTATTACTTGTATAATTTGACACCAGGAACCGGAAATCAGATGATATCGAAAGGTATTTTGCAACAGACTAGAATACGAAAATACAACACTTATTCAAAGTGGATTAAATTTCAAAAATACATCCCAATCATTTTACATAAAATACCAGCACACACGTTTTTATGTTATTTTTTATAAAACGATCCTTATCAAGTTTTTTACAAATTGAAAACGGGGTTTTTTCTATTACCTAGTATACGTTATCTAATCCAATTAAAAATAATTTCTCTTACAAGCGTAATGTCGAGTAGTCATGCTACACCCCGCGTTCAGTTGCCGCGACAATGCCGCTGCACGTTTTTTTGTTTCTCTTACTGCTGGGAAGGTGCACCTCGAAGTTGCGGTACTTTTCCCAAAGGAAAATCAACTTGCGATTGTCGCTGGCCCAATGCATCTTACGGGCGGCGCGAGAAAACTTCAGCGGCAGATACGAAACGATTATTTATTCATCCTCTTTAATACAACCAAACGACGTTGTCACGTTACAAGAGACCTGCCTGCCCGGTCTACACCAACAAGCTACAGCTAATCTATTAATCACGAATCTAGGAAAAATTTCGAACGAAACCCAAACCCATTACGGGGTTAAAAATTTCATAATACATTTCAGAAACGAGAACGATCTGTTCGCTCAATTGGGAGTACTAAAAGATCGCATGCTGTTCAATCCCCACGCGAAGTTTTTGTTCGTCTCCACCTCGTTGTATTCGAATCCCGGCGAGTTGGCGTTGAACATATCGAATTATTTGTGGCAGGAGAACGTGTTCCAATCCGTTATATTGCTGAGCAACACGAGGAAATTCACCAGCTTCAACATATACAGCTGGACGCCGTTTAAGAAGAGGCGTTGTAATCACGATTTCGCGAACACCACGCACACCTACGACAGTTGCTCCTTCGGCGAGACCAAGTTCGGTTTCGATTGGTTCAGGAACAAGATCCCCAAGAGATTCTCGAATTGTTCACTGAAGGTGAGTTATACCAACTTCCCGCCGTACGCGTTCAGCAACGCCGATGGTATCCAAGGAATCGAAGTTAACCTGATCAAATTGATAGGAGAACGTTTGAATATCGACATAACATTCGATGTTACGACGGTGGAAGAGCAAGGCGAAGTTACAAAGGAGTTCCAAATTAAGGGAGTGTTGTTGCATCTCCAGCAGAAGCTTTGCGATGTTGTTATGGGGGGATACCCGAAGGGATCTCGGACGTCTCTAATGTTCGATGCTAGCATTGTTTACCTGCAAGATTCGTTGATTTGGTGCGTGCCTAGCGTACCGCTGATAAGCGATTTTCAGAACCTGTTCAATTTTATAAAAACCAACTGCATATTTCTACTGCTAGCTTTCCTCGTCGTGATGAGTTTCATCTTGTGGTTTTTGAGCTACAAAAACGCACTGGAACGCGAGTTTTACAAGAGTTTCGGACAAATCGCAATCCACATCGTAGGATTGTACAGCGGCAGCAACATGCCTTTAATACCTCGAACAAACAACGTGCGGCTCTTCTTATTGCTCGTGATATTGTTCTCCTTCATACTGAATTCGCTGATGAACAGTTTCTTTCTGAGTTTCGCCACCAGGCACAACTTCGCTGAAAAATATAAGAATCTGAAGGACGTTTACGGTTCTAATTTGAAAACGTACTATTTTCCGTTCCAAAAGAACTTCCTTCAGCACTACATCTCGAGACCCATGATGAACACGATCGAAGCTCGTTGGATCAACTGCACGGATTTAACAGAGTGCTTAGGATACGTGACCGTCGATCAGGACTCCACGTTGTGTATTACTGATCTATTGAAAGAGTACATAGTTCACAACCACATGGTCGACGAGATATATTGCTTGAAGAAAGATAGGATCGATTACGGGGTTAACTTCATAATGAGGAAGGGGTTTTCTTTGCAAGGGAGATTCAACGACATGTTGGGCAAGATTATCAGCGCCGGGTTGATAGAGAAATGGAAGAGCGACGTGCAGAAATTTAAAAAACATCCGAAAATTCGTAAACAACGTGTAATAACGTTCAAGATTTTCCTGCCCTGTATTTGCATGTTACTCATGATGTATTCCGTTGCATTTATAATATTTTTAATAGAACTATTATATGGTACCAATAGATGTTGAATACAGATTAAAAAGTAGCTTTCAGTAATCTGATGTGCGTTTAATTTTTTATCTAACATCTTGGGTGTCACATACAGAAATTAAACTACTAATTATAGTCTATTCATATATGAGTCGGAGTAACCCGCCGCAAAACTTATATCCTTGCTTCATTTATAAATAGACTATAGTACCAGAACTGGTCCAGTACCTACAAAGTTGAAGGAACCTAAAAGAAAGGTAGAAATATATTATTGATTAGTATACATCTACTATAGTACTACAAAACTGTAGGAACCTAAAAGATAGGTAGAAAAAAATAATTCAAGGCTTTGGAAAAACCGAGACTTGTTACAACACCAATTATTTTTTATAAATTGAAAACGGCATGTTAGTCTACCCTAGTAGTTGTTATCTAATCCAATTAAAAATAATTTTTTCACGAAACCCGTTTTTGACTAGTCATGCTAGATTCGTTATGCAGTTGATGTTATAATGCCGTTGTACCTCTGTTTATTTCTATTATTATTAGAGGGTTCAAGTTCAAAATTGGAGTACCTTTCGCGGAGGAAAATCGACTTGAGTTCGTCCCTATCTAAATGTATCTTACGAGCGACGCAAGAGCAATTCGGTGGCAAAAACGAACCGATAATTTATACAACTCCTTTGATGGACACAAACGATGAACTAGCTTTTAAAGAAACTTGTTTGTTCGATTTGAATCGACAAAGTAACACTACTTTAGTAATTAAAAACGTCAGAGATACTCCAGTCGTGGTTCAAATTACGCAAAGCGTGAAAAATTTCCTCGTGCATTTCAGCGACGAGTACGATTTGTTCGCACAATTGCGTTCGCTAAAACTTCACCTAGGGTTGTTCAATCCTCACGCGAAGTTTCTGCTGGTGACTAGTTCATTTCACCCGAGCCCCATGGAGTTGGCGTCGAACATATCCAGGTTCTTGTGGCGCGAAAACGTCGTCAAAGGCGTCATTTTAATACCGCGTTCTATACAAACAGCGGAGCTGATCGTTTACAGCTGGAAACCGTACAGAAAAAGGCGCTGCTACGGCGAGTTCGCCAACACCACGTACATTCTCGACATTTGCTCGTTCGGGCAATTAAAGTTCGGATTCAATTGGTTCGGCAACAAAATTCCCAAGAGATTTTCCGATTGCACGTTGAGGGTGAAGTACACGGAGTTCCCGCCGTACGTTATCAGCAATTCTGATGGCGTCCAAGGCATCGAAGTCAGCATTCTGAGACTTATAGGCGAACGCTTGAATGTTAGTTTCGAAGTCGCGCCGGGGGAAGAACGCGGCGAGGTGACCGACGACTACCAAGTAAAAGGCGTTTTTCGGGACGAAAATTGGGATATAGTCATTGGAGGTTATTCGAAACGGTCGCGAACCCCGTTTCTCTTCGACGTTAGCATCACTTACTTGCAAGATTCGTTGATCTGGTGCGCCCCTAGCGTGCCGTTAATAAGCGACTTCCAGAACATGATGAATTTTGTCAGTTTCCACTGCTTCTTATCGTTGCTAGCCTTCCAGTTCTTCATGAGTTTCGCCTTGTGGTTTTTGAGCTACAGAAATAGAAGAGAACGAGCGTTTTATAAGAGTTTTGGACGAATATTCGTCCACTTGTCGGGGTTATACTCGGGCAAGAACATGCCTTGTATACCCAGAACTAATGACACGCGGCTATTCCTGTTGCTCATGATAGCGTTTTCCTTCGTATTAAACTCGCTTATGAACAGTTATTTCCTGAGCTACGTCGCCAGGAGCAACTTTGCCGAAAAGTACGAAACCCTCGACGATATTTTAAACTCCGAATTGAAGACGTACTTCTTCCCGGAGCAGAAGAACTTCCTCGAGTACTATCTCGACGAAGAGACGATGAGGAAGATTGAAGCCGGCTGGAGGAATTGTTCAAATGGATATTGCCTCAAATTTGTCGCAGTCGATGGGGATTCCACGTTAGCGCTCACGGAGCTTATTGCACAGTACTTGGTACTCGACAGCGTGGATGGTTTGCACTGCTTGAAGAACGACCGGATCGATTTCGCCGTTAATTTCATAATGAGGAAGGGGTTTCCGTTGCAAGGGAGATTCAACGATTTGTTGCACAGGATTATAAGCGCAGGGTTGATACAGAAATGGATGAACGACTTGCAGTCGTTTCAAAAATCGCATAAAATCAAGAAGCAACGTTTGATAACAATCAAGACTTTCTTGCCGTGTTTGCTGATGTGCCTCGCTTTGCATTCAGCTGCTTTTCTTGTTTTTTTGTTTGAATTGTTCTATGGAACAAATATATAGGCAAGTGCAAATTTGCGCGATCTGTGGGTGCAACAAAGACAACTTCCTTTAGAGTCATATAAAGGAAGAAGAAAGAGTGATATTGTGGGATTGCAACTTTATCACCCTAACCCATTGCTATTTTAAGAATCTTTGTTCAGCTCACAGAATTGGACATATTACAAGTGCAAATTTGCATGCAATATGGCCTATGGGTGCAACAAAGATAACTTCCATTAGTGTCATATAAAGGAAAAAGAAAGAGTAATATTGTGGGATTGCAACTTTCCCATTCTGTTCTTCACTGTTATTTTAATAACACTGGTCTACATTAATTGTATCACATGAACTTTGATAGCTAATTCTGCTTTAGCAACCTACCCTCATTGGTAAACTGCAGTAGTTTTGTTTTGATTGGACTCAGATTTTTTGTGATGTGTTGTTCAATATAACCAATTCTACAGCGATAACCGCAATTAAACAGTCGCATAATTAAACAGAATTAAATAAAGAGTACAGGCAAAGAAGGCGATATGTCAATTTTTGTCGAAATTGAGTTAATCTTGCTATCTATGAGATAAAAATGTAAACTTTTCCCCTAGAAACTATCATGACTAAAGAGCGATCAGTCAGCAGATATAACCCGTTTTATTTTTGCCATACAGGCTAAAAAGGCGATACTTTTTGGGAAAAATGGCTTTTTTTTCTGCCAAAAAATCTTAAAAACTAACTGAGTCTATAAACCTGTAGCACAGTACCCTAATAATAATTTAATAATATGTAAAAATGTAACCTATGTTGCTTTTATAAATTACTTTTTAGAGCTCTTAAAACCTTTAAAAGCGTTTTTCTCAAAACTAAATTTTTTGACATATCGCCTTCTTTGCCTGTACCCTTCAATTAGCTAGAAAATCTTAAATAGTAATTTCATAATAGAACTTTTTTACGTTTTTTGTATCAGAAAGTGATTATTTTTTGAAATATTTAAATTATCGGTTTATAAAATTTTTGGCCAATAGATTTTTTTTAATTACACATTTACACTAATAGTCACTCATCAAAGTAAAAAACATAAGTGAAGTCCGTGTGGCACGACAAAGTTCAAATTTTGTTCCCCAGTGTAATCTTTTTTTCAACTCGTAGATTCACCAAATTGCAAACAAATTTGCACTTATCTGTCTGTTGAAATTGTATTTGTCTTCCTAGTACGTACTACATTAGTTACCATATTAGTTAAGTTACATTTATTTCAACATGAAACTTCTTTTAGCACAAATAATATGTTTGAAGAAAGATATTTAGAAATTAATAAATTACATCTTTTATTCATTCATCCCTGTAGATGTATAAGCTTTACATATTCAAAAAAATTACCAGCTGTGCGCGAGAATTATACACCATTTTGTATGTATTAAAAACGCCTCGGTTGTTTCTATAGGGTGTTATTCGACAAAATTATTTACAATTATCTTATTAAGCTTAATTTTGGGTAGTCATGCAACGTTTTATGTTCAGTCGAATCGAAAATGCCGTTGTACATCTATTTATGTTTCCTGTTGCTGGGACAGTCCGCGTCAAAATTGCGGTACTTTTCCCAAAGGAAAATCGACCTGAGATTGTCCCTTACTAAATGCGTCTTGCGGGCTGCACGTGAATATTTCAACGGCGAATTCCAAACTACAATGTATTCATCGCCTTTGGTAGAAATAAACGATGTTCTCACGCTAAAAGAAACATGCTTGCCTGCGTTACACCAACAATCTACTACGGATTTTTTAATAACGAATCTGAAGAGCATCTCGAATGATACAACAAGCTCTTTCAACGTCAAGAATTTCATCATACATTTCCGGAACGAGAACGATTTGTTCGCGCAATTGAACGTGCTTAAAGATCGCATGGTGTTCAATCCTCACGCAAAGTATCTACTGGTGTCCACCTCCACGTATCCGAATCACAGAGAGCTAGCGTCGGATATATCGAATTATTTGTGGCACCAGAACGTTCTGCAATCGGCCATCCTTCTGTCCGATCCGAAGAAATCCAACGACTTCCTCGTGTACAGATGGAAACCCTACGATAAGAGGCGATGCGATAATAGCACGGCGAAAATGGCGCATACGCAAGACGTGTGCTCCTTCGGCCAGACGAAGTTCGGGATCGATTGGTTCGCAAACGAAATACCGAAAACGTTCGCGAATTGCACGCTGAAGGTGAAATACGCGTACTTCCCACCGTACGCCTTCACCAACGCCGATGGTGTTCAAGGCATCGAAGTCAACATATTAAAAATGATCGGGGAACGTTTGAATGTTGACTTGGAATTCGAAGTTTCGGCGATAGAAGAGCGCGGTGTGATCACCAGCGATAATCGAGTGGAGGGCGTTTTTCGATCGCTCAATAACAATTCTTGCGATGTTGTTATAGGGGGTTATTCGAAACGAACGGAGACTTCGGTGTTGTTCGATGTTAGTCTCGTTTACTTGCAGGATTCGTTGATTTGGTGTGTCCCTAGCGTTCCGAACATTAGCAATTTCCTGAATACGTTCAATTTTATACGCTTTGATTGCGTACTACTATTAGCTGGTGTTATATTCTTCTTTGGTTTCCTCTTGCGGTTTTTGAGCAACAAGGAACCAAAGGAACGCGCGTTTTATAAGAGTTTTGGGCGAATTTTCGTGCACATCACCGGGCTGTTTTTCAGCGTCCCGGTGCCTTTTAAGCCCAGAACCAACAAAGTTCGTCTCTTCCTAATGTTTATGATACAATTTTCATTCGTCGTGAATGCCTTTATGAATAGTTTCTTCCTGAGTTTCGCCACCAGAAACAAATTCACCGAAAAATATAAAACCCTGCAGGACGTTTACACTTCGAGTTTGAAGACCTACTACATGCCGGGGCAGAAGAAGTTCCTCGAGTACTATCTCGATAAAAAAACTATGAATGCGGTCGAAGCTAAATGGAGAATTTGCTCGAATATCGACGATTGCCTGAAATACGTTACCGTCGATCAGGATTCCTCGTTGTGCCTTACGTTACTTTCAAAAGATTACATTGTCCACAACCAAATGATTGAGGATTTGTATTGCCTGAAGGGGGAATACATTGATTACGATGTTAACTTCGTCATGAGGAAAGGCTTTCCGCTGCAGAAAAGGTTTAACGACATACTGGGTAGGATCATAAGCGCTGGGTTGATTCAGAAATGGGAGAAAGACACTCACAAATACAAACGTCGGCCAAAAATTAATAAACAGCATTTAATAACCATCAATATTTTCTTGTCGGCTATTTGGCTCTGTCTTATAATGTATTCAGTTGCAGTTGTGATTTTTTTAATAGAACTCTTGTATGGTGCAAATAGATGTTGAAATTCTTGATGTAAATTTTGCTTGTTATTATTTTAGTAAAGCAGAAGTGAAGATTAACAAATAAACTCAACATAATTTCGAAGAATATATAATAGAATAGAATATAGAATAGAAGAATAGTATTAGAAAAAGGTAAAATAAAGTGGAAAGATGAGGCATTTGACGTATGAAAACCAAAAACGTGAAAAAATCATGACTCGTTATTCTTTATCTATTAATTTTTAATTACGGCTCGCACGAAACAATTTCAACGTTACATCATTTTCAATTTTTTTTTATTTTCCACAGATTTCTATCATTATATCACGAGCTTAACCAAACGAATAAATAATTCATTACGTTCGTCAAACAATTATTCCACTTATCCATTTTGAACAAAGCAGATGATACCTATTAACTGAATAACATGTTAAACTGGAAACAAAGAATGTACACAACATGGTTACTGCTATTGTTTTTCCAAATAGCTCCGGAGGCGAAAATACTTCCGATATCCCTTCACGATTTAAATGTCAGGGAGTCGTTGTCGCAATGCATAATCTACGGAGTAAAACATTTTTTCGTGGACGTCACTCGCACGATTCTCTACAACATGCCGTTGACTCCGAGAAAGGAAAGCCCAATGACTTTAGACAGATTCCTGCTGCCCCGCTTGAGCCAACTAGCGCAATTCGACGTGATGACCACCAAGTTGATCGAAAACGTACCGAAGGGCAACAACGTACATAAGTTCATCATTCACTTCAAAAATGAAACCGATTTGAACCAACAATTGGTGATGTTGAGGGCTAACCATCTGCTCGAGCCTTTCGGAAAATACATATTGGCGTCCACGACGATATACGCAGATCCTCATGTAGTAGCAGTGGCGATTTCTCAAACTTTGGGGTACGAAAACGTCATCAACGCTGTTATTTTATTACCGGACAACAAAATTAATTTTAAATATAATTTATTCACCTACAATCCTTTCGAGAACGGTGAGTGTAGCGATAGTTCGGGTAGATCCGTTCGCATTTTTAACGCTTGCTCATTCGGAAAGATGAAATATCGCCACAAATGGTTCTGGAATAAATTCCCGAAGAGGTTCCGGAATTGCTCGTTGAAGGTTGTGTACACCCAGTTTCCGCCTTTCGTGTATTTCAACCATGATGCCCGAGAGGTCCAAGGTGTAGAGGTGAATATTTTAAAGATGTTTAAGGATGAGCTGGGTTTGAACGTGTCTTACACTTTGATGAATAACGATTTGACAGGTGGAATTTCGGAGGACACAAAATTGACGGGGGTGTTTGCTTTTCTGGAAAACAAGTCATTCGACATGGCCCTAGGCGGTTACCCAGCGGAGTTTTCCAAGTCGTACTTTTTGGAAACCAGTAACGTTTTTTACGAGAACGCCTTAGCTTGGTGCGTGCCCAGCGAGCCCCGTCTGAGCGATTTTCAATATTTGCTATATTTCGTTGATGCTGCTACATTATTATTAATTGTTTTACTAGCAATCATATCTAGCTTATTAATATGGTATCTGGGTTCGAGAAGTACCGAAGAGCTAGCCTTTTTCAAAGATTTTCCGAAGGTATTTTTCCATCTTCAAACAATTTTCTACAGCGGTAACATCCCGGTAAATCCCAGAACCAACCGAGTTCGATACATCTTCCTCTTCTGCCTCATATTATCCATATACTTTCCTGTAAACTTCAACAGCTTTTTCATGAGCTACACGTCGCGATTGACGTACGAGGAAAAGTACACGTCCGTCGACGATATTTACGATAACAATTTGAGAACGTACTCCTTCCCATCGTCGAAGAGGTTTTTCCAGGCTCACTTCAATCCGACCAAGTACCAGCGGATATTGAACAAGTGGGAGAACTGCACTGATTACCTGGCTTGCTTGAGACACGTTACCGTCGACAAGGACTCGAGCTTGTGCGTTTCTATACTTTTCGCTCAGTTTTTAATGAAGATGAAAGTCGTAAAAAACTTGTATTGCATGCGCCAGGATAGAATACCTTACACCGTTAATTTGGTCATGAGGAAGGGCCATCCGCTGTTCGAGACGCTCAACAAGGAACTTCGGAAGATCATAAACGGCGGATTCATTGATAAATGGATAAAATACTTCACGAAATCGTACGACAGTCATAATAATGTGTTGAAGATCGGCTCGTTAAAGACCTTTTTGCCCTGCCTTGAGTTGCTCGGAGCCATGTTGTTGGTAGCTTTTTTGGTGTTTTTAGTGGAATGTTGGTTGGGCTACAGTAATGAAATCTTAATGGAATGATATTTACTTTCGTTTAGATAATAAATATTTTAAATGTTACATGAGTAAATTTTCTTTAATAAATTTCAATTTTAAAAGCGTATTACCTACACACTACATTAGAGAGACTCAAAGAGCACACAATGAAATAATATCTATTAAAATGATATAATTTTATTTTCATGTTATATGCCCTATCCATTTTAATAACATTAATTAAATTATACGTGACAAAAAATAATTATAACTGTCCCATCTATCGAATTAATCTTAATTCTATTAACCTCGTTTTGGATTCTAAATATGCTTTCATCGATTGACTTGTAATTGTTTATGTAGGAGTAATTTTAATTTGGATCCAATGATCATTGATGACAAAATAACGAGTTCGAATCCATTTAGAAAATATAATTCAAATTGACAACATAAAATATAATTACTGCTTCATTTCCAATAAATTCAATGCAAATAAATATAAAAACTATTTCGAATATCCTCTTGCTTATTAGAGGCTCCACAATGGATAATACGGAAATGTCGAATTTATTTCAGCAAGAACTGGAAACCTTAACCTACCTAAACACCATTGTGATAATTTTCTATTCACTATGACATAACCTAATGAAATTATTTTTGATGCGTTTCAGGTTTGATGGTTCTTCACGAAGCAATCCCAGGCGAGCCATCGAAACCAGCCATCGCTCACAGAGATTTCAAAAGCAAGAACGTCCTTCTCAAAAGCGATCTATCAGCATGCATCGCAGACTTCGGCTTGGCCATTACCTTCGAATCAGGAAAATCGTGCGGGGACACCCACGGACAAGTCGGAACGAGAAGGTGATTAAACCAAAAATAAAACCATCTACCATTTAACAATTCGTTTATTTTACCACCAGATACATGGCTCCTGAGGTCCTGGAAGGCGCCATAAACTTCACGCAAGACGCTTTCCTCAGAATCGACATGTACGCTTGCGGCCTTGTACTGTGGGAGCTCGTGTCCCGGTGTACAGCCCAAGACGGACCTATTTCCGAATACAGGCTTCCCTTCGAAGAGGAGGTGGGCCAGCATCCTTCGCTCGAAGACATGCAGGAGTCGGTGGTGCAGCAGAAAGTCAGACCATTGATACAGGAGCATTGGAGGCATCATCCAGTATGAATACACTTACTAATAATTATTACTCATTGATTAAAACACTGTAATGCTTTAATGAAATTTGCGTTGTTTTGCAGGGCCTCGCGGTGCTTTGCGACACGATCGAGGAATGCTGGGACCACGACGCCGAGGCCAGGCTGTCAGCGTCGTGCGTCATGGAACGAATCAACTCCCAGTCGAAGTACCAGCAGCAAACGATAGGCTGGAGGATAGAGAACGAGGCGTCGTTGAACATTTTGAAGGAGAACAGCATGTAGGAACTAGGTAATGAGTCGAGGTGCTTGTTCTGTGCAGTAGTCGTAACGATTTATCCTTTTTGCAGGTAAATTCGGATTTCGAACGAACCGTACCTGCATAACTTAAAGTACCTGCGTACGCAGCCTGTTACCACACTCGCCTGGTTTTATTACGATGTTCACGTGAACAGTCTTTCGACCGTTATGTACAATCGATTTTGTCTATTGCCGATTTTTGGGTAATCGATGAAATTATCGATGATGGCAAAATCGATACAGCGTGTTTCTTTTATTATTTGTTTTCTATAACTGATGTGCCAATAGAAACGATTTCCTTTTTATACCGAGATTTTATACATATATGTAACAGACTTATGAATACTTATAAATGTTTAGTTGAAAACTTGTGTGGTGACATTTGAGAGTTATAAATTTTTTACGTAAAAACTCGATTTGTGAAACCTTAATAGTAGATGTACGTATAAAAGTATTTTTTATATTTGGTTTGATTATGAACGATTAGTTAGATTTGTGTTCTTTTTGTGAAAGGTATCGCTTTCATGTAATGTTTACTTTTTTTATTAGTTGTGTCTGTTGAATTCCTAAAATTTACCTAAGTGCTAGATTGAAGAGAAGGGCAATCGATACTTTTCGCAAAAAGGTTCATAATTTGATTTAATTTTAACATTGTACAGTTCGCGTTCCATATTTAATTAAAAAAAGAAGTGACAAAAAGGTAGAGTAGAAAGTGAAGTAATCATTAATATCAGCAGCTACTTTGGTTTTGGTAAAAAATTGGCAACTTGGTTTTTTAAGATAACACGATATCAATGCTGAAAAATCAATTCGTTTGAAAATTGTGATTCTTTATAAAAGAATCTATCTTTATTAAAGAGTTATATTATTGACGAAAACTGGATATTACAAGGATTAGATGTTTAATTATCATAGAGAAACTGTAAAGTTACATTTTATGCTAAATTTAATCCTCGAATTATCCCCTTTAATGTTTACGTAGACGTAATAAAGACCCCTTAGGGGTAAATGTTTGTGCCATAGAGAAAGAAGTATCTATTTTGTGCACTTTTAATGACCTTTCTCTTGTCGACGTTACATTTGTGCAATTGAGTGTTAAGTTTGGAGTAACTTGAAATGAACATAAGAAACGATTATATATTTTTAATAACCATATCTGTCTGTTTAGAGATTACCTTACACTAAAAGAGTAAATTTGTACAGTTTTTCCAATTCGTTGAAACGTAATTTTGGTGATATTTTTCGATTCTCTGTAAATAACTTTTCAGGAATGTTTATGTTTGTTCGTAAATTTTAAAAGGAATTGTACGATTTAATAATAAGTATTACGTATTGTTGCTGAAAAGGAGTACGATAAATTTATGCGTTGAGTAACATAATTTATATTAAATTGCGAATAATTAATTTTAGATTGGAAATACTTATTTGTGAATCGTTGAGGACAATGTGGAGTTATTTTTAAGTCGAAAATACGTAAATATGGATAGGTAAAATAGAAAATAAAATGGAAAATGTTTAAGACTGAAATTCGGACATATAGGGAACACGAGTCCCGCCAGAAAATTTTGAGGAAATTTAAAAATTTGGCTTTAAAAATCGTAGGCTTAGTGTTACACGAAGTTTTTCTAGGTGACGGTACTTCCAAATTATTATTTTTTCTATATCGACGAAACTGAAATAATTTATATTAGTCGTAAGGGCAGCTAAATCATCTCATCAGATACTTTACTCGACAAAATGGCGTTTTGTAAACATAAATGCACTTAAAATTAAAAAAAATCACCCAACCTTTCCTCTAATAAAATTATTAGAAGCATACATTTTATATGGTAGACTCGCCATTTCTCGCTCGAGAATTTATCTGATCGTGAATAACCTAACTTTATTTGCTCATTAATCTACAGAGTAAATTTTTAAATAATTAACTATATACATACATATATTTATATTTTGTGGAATTTAATATTTTAGTCTACTTATTTTCAACGTTGAGAGGACGGTATGTTCACGAACCCGAAGACTGATTTCACTGAATTTATTCGAACAGACGAATAACATTTAGAAACGTCTTGTCCTGAACGCACCGTGCACGTTTATTCCTTATTTTTTACACTATAAGCGGATCATGGCCGCCGGAGTTCGTTGCATTAGGAAAGGAATTTCTCGAACAGGGTTAGAAAACTATCGGAAACTTTACAGGGTTGATTATTATCATTAAAAACGAACTCCCGTCGCCATTCGTTGTGGTTTATTTTTTATGCTGGGTGGAGGCTTTAACTGGAATTAATTCGCTAAAGAGGAAGTGAATAATTTTTCTAAAAATTGTATACAAACTTGTTTACAAATGGGGAAAAAGATTATCTTACATTTCACAAAAAAATTATTCTTGATAAAATCCTCTGCGTGACTTGTAAATCCATAATCAGGTGCAAAATGTTTAAAGAAATTCCTGGAATAGAGGGAAAACAAAAAATTATGATTTGGACCGAGAGAAAAGTATGCACAAATTGTAGTGCAGAGCAACATTTTCTTTGAAATTGTGATCTCGGGAAATTTTAGAAAAAATATTCTCCCCTCTAGCGAATTTATTCCACTTAAGGTATCCACCCTGTATACGTTTGGAAAATGTTCATGTAGTGAAATTTAGGACTATAATAGATTTTTGCTCATCTAGGTCTACGTTAAATGTTGTTAGAATCAATAAAGTTTTGTTTATTAATTAGGCAGCTTCTCTTAATGTTTTATGAAGGTTTTCCAAACTGTTATACTTTTTGTTCGACTCCAGTTTAATTAAAAAAGACATCCCTCAGGTTGAAACGAAACAATACCCAATTTTTATATCTTGCCAATATTTTGCAATCTTATTTTGTTTTTTAATTTCGTAGGGTTAGTTAATTTTTCCTACCGTGTACTACCTCTTGTATTTATTATATAATTTTTTTTATGTAATTTGGTGCTTCTTAACAACTTATCTGTAATTTATGCGCAGCGTATGCGAAAAATGGTTGCTACTGTAACTTAAATAACTCGAAATTGACGAGTGTATTTAATGTAATAATTTACACGAGCTCCATTTTTCGCGAATGATTCGTCATATTTATTTCGTTTTGTAAGTATTATGTAAGTAGATAATCCTATTTTTTAATTAATATAAACATATCACTAATGATTTTGTTCATGTCTTGTTGAACCTGATCTTCGAATCGAATTTAAACCAAAGTATTGAGACGCTCTTTTCGATTGCCCCGCTTTTTTACATTCTTGTGTTCGTATTTTTAATTATCCTTATTGCGAATTGACGTGTTAGATTGGATTCGCAAGATCCGGTTGAGTTGCGTAATCGGTGATTCTTTGCTTATTCCGTTTTGTAATCACACCCATACTTCAACTGAAGAAATAGTACAAATTCATGTTTGCAATAAACCAGTAGACGATTTCAAGCGGGTCTGGGAAACGATATTTGTGTTTTTAATTCAACTCTTACCCAAATTTGTTTGTTCCATTACTAATACTATAGTCTATTCATAAATGAGGCGGTGTAATCCGCCGTCGTGATCCTTGCAAAACCAATACAGGGTGAACCATTCAAGTAATATTAAACTATTATCGTTAATATTAATTTTTTTCAACTTTTGTGTTGGTCAGGTAGCTCCAATTGATTGATTTATTACTCTGCCTCATTCATGAATAGACTGTAGATGGTTTCGAAGTTTCAAATATTCAGTGTTGTTATTTATCAGAAAGTTAATTGTTTTGGATTGAAATTTATTCTTACAATATTTTAAGTACCAATTATTTGCCAAATTGGCTAGTTGTTCAAATTTGCAATACCAGATCTCGTTTCATTTTGTTTTAATACTAAAGGCCTCATTACTCAAACACATCACAGTTCAAATGACAGTACAAGAAATCAGTGAATTGCTGCATTCCTATTTATAAGTTATAATTTTTAGTCGGTACAACTGTTCGGTAAAGTGGTAAAGCAAAACTCTGCGGTTGAGATCAAACACCAGGCCTAAATTCTACGAAACGCCCGTTAAAAAGAAGTTGTATTTGCTTTGGTATACAATCGTATTGTTGCCAGTCGCGAATTTTTAACTGCTTCGAGAAACGCAATATCATTGAACCTGTACATACCGATATTACTGCCAAATGAAAAGTATTTGAACAATAGTGGATGTTATTTTGTATACATTTACATGTGCATTTCGACGAATGCGTTTTTAATTCCATTTCTCTATCAATTAGGTAAGAAAATCTTCCGAAAAAACGTTTCTTAAAGCAGTTGAAAATTTCTACAAATTATCTGTCGCTGTTTGGCCGTAAGCTCTTGACAACATCTGTATAAATAGGTTTTGTTCAATGCATTGTTTTTTACAGTAGTTGTATTCACCTAATATAACTTTGTTATTTTATTCTATAACTTTGTAAAACAGTGAAATTTATAATGAATATATATAGATTGTAACTAAGATATTTGTTTTATTCTTCACGACCCGAGCACTAACAGAAGAGAAATGTTGTTAGTATGGAAAAGCACATATCGGTTACTGATGTAGATATAATCAAAACAAAAGTTGTAGATAGTAAGTTATGCAGGATTTTTTTAAATTGATAATATTTATACAGGATGTTCCGATTTTCTGTAAAAGACCAAACTTATACTTTTTTAAATGGAACACCCTGGTATTTAGTTTTTCTTCATTGAATTATCTCGATCTCTATTTATCTTTAGAATGAAAACATTTTAAAAATTCTTCCTGGTAGCGATATAAAATATAGGGTGATTCCATTAAAATAACAGAAATTTTACTTTTGCCTTTTGCCTTTGGACCCACCCTGTAAGTGTACTTTTTTTTTAAATTTTCCACAGATTTCTATCATTATATCACGACCTCAATGAAACGAATAAATAATTGATTTACCTTCGTCGAACAATAAAATTATTCTACATATTTTTTTCAATCAACGCATATGATACTTATTAACTTATTCACTGAATAACATGTTATACTGGAAACAAAGAATGTACACAACATGGTTTCTGCTATTGTTTTTCCAAATAGCTCCGGAGGCGAAAATACTCCCAATATCCCTTCACGATTTAAATGTCAGGGAGTCGTTGTCGCAATGCATAATCTACGGAGTAAAACATTTTTTCGTGGACGTTACTCGCACGGTTCTCTACAATATGCCGTTGAATCCAAGAAAGGAAAGCCCAATGACTTTAGACAGATTCCTGCTGCCCAGTTTGAGTCAACTAGCGCAATTCGACGTGATGACCACTAAATTGATCGAAAACGTACCGAAGGGCAACCACGTAAATAAATTTATCATTCACTTCAAAAATGAAACCGATTTGAACCAACAATTGGTGATGTTGAGGGCTAACCATCTGCTCGAGCCTTTCGGAAAATATATTTTGGTGTCCACGACGATATACGCAGATCCTCATGTAGTAGCAGTGGCGATTTCGCAACATTTGTGGTACGAGAACGTCATCAACGCTGTTATTTTATTACCGGACAACAACATTAATTTCAGGTACAATTTGTTCGCCTACAACCCTTTCGAGAACGGGGAGTGTAGCGATACTTTGGGTAAATCCGTTCGGATGGTCAACGCTTGCTCGTTCGGAAAGATGAAGTACCGCCACAAATGGTTCTCGAATAAATTCCCGAAGAGGTTCCGGAATTGCTCGTTGAAGGTTGTGTACACCCAGTTTCCGCCTTTCGCGTTTTTGAAGCATAGCGATCGAGAACTACAAGGTGTAGAAGTGAATATTTTAAAGATATTTAAGGATGAGTTGGGTTTGAACGTGTCTTACACTTTGATGAATAACGATTTGACAGGTGGAATTTCGGAGGGCACAAAATTGACGGGGGTGTTTGCGTTTCTGGAAAACAAGTCATTCGACATGGCCCTAGGCGGTTACCCATTGGAGTTTTCCAAGTCGTACTTTTTGGAAACCAGTAACGTTGTTTACGATAACGCCTTAGCTTGGTGCGTGCCCAGCGAGCCCCGTCTGAGCGATTTTCAATATTTGCTATATTTCGTTGATGCTGCTACATTATTATTAATTGTTTTACTAGCAATCATATCTAGCTTATTAATATGGTATCTGGGTTCGAGAAGTACCGAAGAGTTAGCCTTTTTCAAGGATTTTCCGAAGGTATTCTTCCATCTTCAAACAATTTTCTACAGCGGTAACATCCCGGTAAATCCCAGAACCAACCGAGTTCGATACATCTTCCTCTTCTGCCTCATATTATCCATATACTTTCCTGTAAACTTCAACAGCTTTTTCATGAGCTACACGTCGCGATTGACGTACGAGGAAAAGTACACGTCCGTCGATGATATTTACGATAACAATTTGAGAACGTACTTCTTCTCATCTTCGAAGAGATTTTTTCAGGCTCGCCTTAATCCGACTATGTTTAAGCGGATATTAAACAAATGGGTGAACTGCACAGATTACCTGGCTTGCTTGAGACACGTTACCGTCGACAAGGACTCCAGCTTGTGCGTATCCAAGCTTTTCGTTCAGTATTTGATGAAGGCAAAACTCGTGAAAAACTTACATTGCTTGCACCAGGGTAGAATACCTTACACTGTTAATTTGGTCATGAGGAAGGGACATCCGCTGTTTGAGACGCTTAACAAGTATCTTCACAAGATTATAAATGGCGGGTTCATTAATAAATGGATAGATTACTTCACGAAATCGTACGATAGTCACAATAATGTGTTGAAGATCGGCTCGTTAAAGATCTTTTTGCCCTGCCTTGAGTTGCTCGGGGCCATGCTGTTGGTGGCTTTTTTGGTGTTTTTAGTGGAATGTTGGTTGGGTTATAGTTAATGATGTTATGTTTCGTTTAGATAGTGACAAAATATTTGAAATGTTAAATGAGGCAATTTTATTTAATATAATTTTACAAGCTTCTAATTACCTATACACACTACATTAGAGACATTCAAAAAGCACAGAATGTAATAATTAGATAGTATTAAAACGATATAATTTTATTTTTTTTTTGTTTTATACCATATACTATCCCTTTTATTGGCATTGATCAAATTATACGTGACAAAAATAATTATAAATGTCCAATCTATCGAATTGATCATAATTCTATTAACCTCGCTTTGGAATCTAAAATATGCTGTTATCGATTTACTTGTAATTGTTTCTGTAGGGTTCATTTTAATTGCGATCAAATTATTGATATATGATGGTAAATTAACGAGTTGGAATTATACAAATTAACAGCATTTAGTCTATTCATAAATGAAGCGGAGTAATAAATCAATCAATTGCCCAAATTCCAGCCTATAGATACATATAGAAGCTACACAAAAGTTAAACAGAAACAAACGAAAGAACAAATAATAATATAATAACTTAACTTATAATAAAAAACACAATAAAAAAAATCATCCTCATTTTGGATTTGTTGTTATTAATAATTCTTGTTGTTATTAAACATGGTATAGGAAAATGCGTATTTTTGCGTTAGGAACCACCCTGTAAGCAGTATGATTAAAATTATTTTCCACAGATTTCTATCATTATATCAAGAGCTTAACCAAACGAATAAATATTTCATTACGTTCGTCAAACAATTATTCCACTTATCCTTTTCGAACAAAGCAGATGATACCTATTAACTGAATAACATGTTAAAATGGAAACAAAGAATGTACACAACATGGTTTTTGCTATTATTTTTCCAAATAACTCCGGAAGCGAAAATACTCCCGATATCCCTTCACGATTTAAATGTCAGGGAGTCGTTGTCGCAATGCATAATCTACGGAGTAAAACATTTTTTCGTGGACGTCACTCGCACGATTCTCTACAACATGCCGTTGACTCCGAGAAAGGAAAGCCCAATGACTTTAGACAGATTCCTGCTGCCCCGCTTGAGCCAACTAGCGCAATTCGACGTGATGACCACCAAGTTGATCGAAAACGTACCGAAGGGCAACAACGTACATAAGTTCATCATTCACTTCAAAAACGAAACCGATTTGAACCAACAATTGGTGATGTTGAGGGCTAACCATCTGCTCGAGTCTTTCGGAAAATATATTTTGGTGCCCACGACGATATACGCAGATCCTCATGTAGTAGCAGTGGCGATTTCCCAATATTTGTGGCACGAAAACGTCATCAACGCTGTTATTTTATTACCCGACAACAAAATTAATTTTAAGTATAATTTGTTCACCTACAACCCTTTCGAGAACGGCGAGTGTAGCGATAGTTTGGGTAAATCCGTTCGCATTTTTAACTCTTGCTCGTTCGGAAAGATGAAGTACCGTCACAAATGGTTCTGGAATAAATTCCCGAAGAGGTTCCGGAATTGCTCGTTAAAGGTTGTGTACACCCAGTTTCCGCCTTTCGCGTTTTTCAAGCGTAGCGATCGAGAAATACAAGGTGTAGAAGTGAATATTTTAAAGATATTTAAGGATGAGTTGGGTTTGAACGTGTCTTACACTTTGATGAATAACGATTTGACAGGTGGAATTTCGGAGGACACAAAATTGACGGGGGTGTTTGCTTTTCTGGAAAACAAGTCATTCGACATGGCCCTAGGCGGTTATCCAGCGGAGCTTTCCAAGTCGTACTTTTTGGAAACCAGTAACGTTTTTTACGATAACGTATTAGCCTGGTGTGTGCCTAGCGAGCCTCGTCTGAGCGATTTTCAATATTTGCTATATTTCGTTGATGCTGCTACGTTATTATTAATTGTTTCACTAGCAATCATATCCAGCTTATTAATATGGTATCTGGGTTCGAGAAGCCGCGAAGAACACGCTTTTTTCAAGGATTTTCCGAAGGTATTCTTTCATCTTCAAACAATTTTCTACAGCGGCAACATCCCGGTAAATCCCAGAACCAACCGAGTTCGATACATCTTCCTCTTCTGCCTCATATTATCCATATACTTTCCTGTAAACTTCAACAGCTTTTTCATGAGCTACACGTCGCGATTGACGTACGAGGAAAAGTACACGTCCGTCGACGATATTTACGATAACAATTTGAAAACGTACTTCTATCTTCGAAGAGGTTTTTCCAGGCTCGCCTCAATCCGACCATGTACCAGCGGATATTGAACAAGTGGGAGAACTGCACAGATTACCGGGATTGTTTGAGATACGTTACCGTCGACAAGGACTCGAGCTTGTGCACATACGAGCTTTTCGCTCAGTATTTGATGAAGATGAAAGTCGTAAAAAACTTGTATTGCATGCGCCAGGATAGAATTCCTTACAATGTTAATTTGGTCATGAGGAAGGGCCATCCGCTGTTCGATACGCTCAACAAGGAACTTCGGAAGATCATAAACGGCGGGTTCATTGATAAATGGATAAAATACTTCACGAAATCGTACGATAGTCACAATAATGTGTTGAAGATCGGCTCGTTAAAGATCTTTTTGCCCTGCCTTGAGTTGCTCGGAGCCATGCTGTTGGTAGCTTTTTTGGTGTTTGTAGTGGAATGTTGGTTGGGTTACAGTAATGATATCTTATTTGAATGCTACATTGTTTCGTTTAGATAATAAAAATATGTTGTAAATGTTAAATGAGCCTATTTCATTTAATCCTAGCTTTTAATCCTACCTATACACTACGAGTAGATTAGCGAGATTCAATGATCACACAATTATTTTTCACGATCTGAGCACTAATTGAAGAGAAATGTTAGATAATATTAAAAATAGTGTATGCATTAGCAAGTGCACGTTTGGGATAAACATACATGTTTGCATTTACACTTACTTTTTGGGGTAAAAAATACAATAATCGATGTATTGATATGCTTTAATTACTTACTAGTCGTACATAGTTGGTATACAAAAGGCCTCTCATTCCAAGTCATTACAATTGATTGAAAAATTAAAATTAGGAAATTGATCTGTTCTAAAATATCTACAGTTTTTAATTAATAACTAGAAGTCATACCTTTATAAAAAAATCTTTAGCCAATTGGTGATGAGACAGTAAAATACTGCATCATAAAATATTCTTAAAATTTTTTCAACAGTTTAATCAGCAGTCCATCCGATTATATTAATGATAAAACTAATACGTATAAAAATAATTGCATGTGAAGACACTCATCGTTGTACTTCGTATGTAATTCGAAATTTCATGTATATTTACACAATATTGTAATAAATATCTATAGATGGATGAATGTCCATAAAACTACATGAACCATTTCATACAAAAAAAATCCTAGTGCATTGTTGAAAAATCCAAAGAAAATTTCATGAGTTCAGCTAATCTACTTTATTTATGTACGAGTCTATAAAAATATTGAAAAAATACGTTATCAAAACTTTTAAAAACAATACTCTATCTACATGTAAAAATTAGAGGTATCTTCATAACGAAATTAAAGCCGTTGTTCATGCTTCTTCCTCCACATAGAAACTTACATTAGGTTGTTTCACTAATATACATATTTACGGGACGAATATAAGTGTTAAATATTTAAGGCTACGGTGCCCCTAGAGTTGAAGAGCACGTTAAAACTAGAAGAATACATTGACTGTATGCATTCCCATCATTCAAATTTTACTATTAAAATTTCACAATTACTCAAGTATTTGATACTAATTTTTCAACGAAGTACAGAACGAAAGTAATAGCTGCAGTAGTGAGAGCATGATACGCAATACGATGCAGTTATCACTGTCGAACTGTACATAATAATCTCGAATATTGGGAATACGTAAGTAGAAACTACATTGTTATTCAATTACAATATAATAAGAGAGCCAATAGTTCAAACAAGGATATGTTCTTGTACATACTACGTAAGAAAACATTCAGTCTTTACGCTATACTGCCAGGAAATCGAATTCGCTTAACGATCTACAAAGATAGAAAGAGTTTAATGCCTGCTTACACGTTTGTTTTGGTCAATTATTCTTTACCCCGGACTACATACAAAAATTACAAAAATATATCGCCGACAACAATCCTCAAAGGAATCCTAACGTTCTACGAAAAAGACAATACACTATTAATGTAGGCATACGTTTAACGCTAAAAACCTAATTTATTCAATTTACATGAGTTTAGTTTTACTAAGGTACGAGACCGGCTCAATTCCTCACTCTTAAACAGATTTATAGGCACGCCATTACTCACCATTTTTAGTTTTTTTCTCCCGTAGGATATCTATTGTTATTTCAAACAACTAATTCTAATGTAATAGGACTTGTGACATTCGTCAATTAGTAGATACAATAACAATTAAATGTAGGAGTAGGAACTTAATTAAAATGAAATTAAAATTGTTGAGAGTAAAAATAGTAGTAATTAATTAGTATTTGATAGTTGAAAAATTAAATAAATTTGCATTAACTATTCCTGCAACTTGGTCCATCTCTCTAATTAACTGTAATTACCTCGGTCCTGGATAGAGGGAAATTATCTAAAGGTTAAAAAGTTGTAGGTATTTTAGAATTAAAACACATTTTCTAATATCTATTAAGTATTTAGCTATTTTTCTAGAGAGGAAAATCTAATTGAAAATGATAGGTAGATAGTTCGTGTTTCAGTTTAGGCCACAAGGAATAGTTTTAAACGAGTCACGATAATTTGAGATTAAATAAATTCGTTTGGAGAATTTAATCGATACCTATTCCTTTGTATTAACTACGTCTAAAGGTTATCAAAATATTGGCATTTAATGATATTTGCTAAACGAAGGTCTACGTTTCAATCTACGTTTAAAAAAATGTAGTCTTTTACTCTACTTAATATAGAAAAATCAAACCTGCTTAAAATCTGCGAAATTTGAAAAATGTGTTAACACAAAATTAAAATTATTTTTTAAAAAGAAAAGCAAGTTTCCACATGCATTGTTGTGTATTTAATACACAAATAGATAAAGAATTTTCGCAAGTGAATTGGACAGGTCAAGAAAACATTTATTAAAGTTAAAACAAAAAAATCTGATCGCAAACCCGTAAGCCCAACTTTCTCCCCCGCCCCTGAATTTTATTCACAAAATATTTTCAACTTTAAATTTGAACTGCACCTTTAACAAAACTGCCCCTTTCATCACACCTACGGATTCCCGACCAGACGGCTTCAAACTACCCCTAATTTTCTACGGTTCAAATTTGATTTGGCACCACTTTGGCCCTGAGCATGGCGACCGTTTTCTGGCTCACCGGCTCCGTCGGCGATTCCGAATCCGAACTGGTCCCGAACGGAACCTGGCCTGGTACCAAGTTCGCGTTCTCCACGGCCGCCCCCAATTTATTCTTACCCAGAGCGGCCCGGTTCTGATAGGTCAGATTCGATGATAAGTGCGTGTTATCTGGAATCACCAACAAATATATTACTAATAAATCAAGAATAGCCAGTGAAAGAGTTTACAAGTTAAGGAGTAGAGAGTTGTTGTAACTGGTTAAATCTTCAACAAAGTAGGTAAATGCGAGAAGAGTTTTAACTGTGCAAGTTTTGAACTAGTTCAGGTACTATGAAGTTGCTTAAATAGTCACCAAAACAAGGTCAAGGGAATTGAGTAAAGAGTTTGAACTGTGGAAGTTCTGGATTAGTTCAAGTACTATATGGAACTGGTTAAATGATCACCAGAACACAGTTAAGAGGAATTGAGTAAAGAGTTTGACTGTGCAATTTCTGGATTAGTTCAAGTGAACTATTGAAGTATTATTGAATTATGCCAATTGAACCATTGAATAGAACTGGTTAAATTATCACCAAAACAAAGCGTAGGAGAATTGAGTAACGAGATTGAACTGTGCATGTTCTGGATTTGTAGAAAAGCTATAGAAAACTGTGCAAGTTGTGGTTTAGTTCAAGTACTATAAAAATGGTCAATTGATCACCAAAACAAAGCCAAGGAGATTTGCTGAAAGAATTTGGAGTGTGGAAGCTCTGGATTTGTCGAAAGGCTATAGAAATGGATAAAATATACCCAAAATAAAGCCAAGGAGGATTGATCAAAGAGTGCAAGTCTTGAACTAGTTCAAGTACTATATGGAACTGGTTAAATGATCACCAGAACACAGTCAAGAGGAATTGAGTAAAAAGTTTAACTGTGCAAGTTCTTGATTAGTTCAAGTGAACTATTGAATTATTATTCAATTATGCCAATTGAACCATTGAATTAGTCCAATGGAACCGGTTAAATTATCACCAAAACAAAGCGTAGGAGAATTGAGTAACGATATTGAACTGTGCAAGTTCTGGATTTGTTGAAAAGCTATAGAACTGTGCATGTTATGGTTCAGTTCAAATACTATAAAAATGGTTAATTTATCACCAGAACAAAGCAAAGGAGATTTGCTGAAAGAATTTGGACTGTGGAAGCTCTGGATTTGTCGAAAGGCTATAGAAATGGATAAAATATCCCCAAAATAAAGCCAAGGAGATCAAAGAGTGCAAATCTTGAACTAGTTCAAGTACTATATGGAACTGGTTAAATGATCACCAGAACACAGTCAAGAGGAATTGAGTAAAGAGTTTGACTGTGCAATTTCTGGATTACTTCAAGTGAACTATTGAATTATTATTCAATTATGCCAATTGAACCATTGACTTAGTTCAATGGAACCGGTTAAATTATCACCAAAACAAAGCGTAGGAGAATTGAGTAACGAGATTGGACTGTGCAAGTTCTGGATTTGTTGAAAAGCTATAGAACTGTGCATGTTATGGTTCAGTTCAAATACTATAAAAATGGTTAATTTATCACCAGAACAAAGCAAAGGAGATTTGTTGAAAGAATTTGGACTGTGGAAGCTCTGGATTTGTCGAAAGGCTATAGAAATGGATAAAATATCCCCAAAATAAAGCCAAGGAGATCAAAGAGTGCAAATCTTGAACTAGTTCAAGTACTATATGGAACTGGTTAAATGATCACCAGAACACAGTCAAGAGGAATTGAGTAAAGAGTTTGACTGTGCAATTTCTGGATTACTTCAAGTGAACTATTGAATTATTATTCAATTATGCCAATTGAACCATTGACTTAGTTCAATGGAACCGGTTAAATTATCACCAAAACAAAGCGTAGGAGAATTGAGTAACGAGATTGGACTGTGCAAGTTCTGGATTTGTTGAAAAGCTATAGAACTGTGCATGTTATGGTTCAGTTCAAATACTATAAAAATGGTTAATTTATCACCAGAACAAAGCAAAGGAGATTTGTTGAAAGAATTTGGACTGTGGAAGCTCTGGATTTGTCGAAAGGCTATAGAAATGGATAAAATATCCCCAAAATAAAGCCAAGGAGATCAAAGAGTGCAAATCTTGAACTAGTTCAAGTACTATATGGAACTGGTTAAATGATCACCAGAACACAGTCAAGAGGAATTGAGTAAAGAGTTTGACTGTGCAATTTCTGGATTACTTCAAGTGAACTATTGAATTATTATTCAATTATGCCAATTGAACCATTGACTTAGTTCAATGGAACCGGTTAAATTATCACCAAAACAAAGCGTAGGAGAATTGAGTAACGAGATTGGACTGTGCAAGTTCTGGATTTGTTGAAAAGCTATAGAACTGTGCATGTTATGGTTCAGTTCAAATACTATAAAAATGGTTAATTTATCACCAGAACAAAGCAAAGGAGATTTGTTGAAAGAATTTGGACTGTGGAAGCTCTGGATTTGTCGAAAGGCTATAGAAATGGATAAAATATCCCCAAAATAAAGCCAAGGAGATCAAAGAGTGCAAATCTTGAACTAGTTCAAGTACTATATGGAACTGGTTAAATGATCACCAGAACACAGTCAAGAGGAATTGAGTAAAGAGTTTGACTGTGCAATTTCTGGATTACTTCAAGTGAACTATTGAATTATTATTCAATTATGCCAATTGAACCATTGACTTAGTTCAATGGAACCGGTTAAATTATCACCAAAACAAAGCGTAGGAGAATTGAGTAACGAGATTGGACTGTGCAAGTTCTGGATTTGTTGAAAAGCTATAGAACTGTGCATGTTATGGTTCAGTTCAAATACTATAAAAATGGTTAATTTATCACCAGAACAAAGCAAAGGAGATTTGTTGAAAGAATTTGGACTGTGGAAGCTCTGGATTTGTCGAAAGGCTATAGAAATGGATAAAATATCCCCAAAATAAAGCCAAGGAGATCAAAGAGTGCAAATCTTGAACTAGTTCAAGTACTATATGGAACTGGTTAAATGATCACCAGAACACAGTCAAGAGGAATTGAGTAAAGAGTTTGACTGTGCAATTTCTGGATTACTTCAAGTGAACTATTGAATTATTATTCAATTATGCCAATTGAACCATTGACTTAGTTCAATGGAACCGGTTAAATTATCACCAAAACAAAGCGTAGGAGAATTGAGTAACGAGATTGGACTGTGCATGTTCTGGATTTGTAGAAAAGCTATAGAATTGTGCAAGTTGTGGTTTAGTTCAAGTACTATAAAAATGGTTAATTGATCACCAAAACAAAGCCAAGGAGATTTGTTGAAAGAATTTGGACTGTGGAAAGCCAAGAAGGATTGATCAAAGAGTGCAAGTTTTGAATTAGTTCAAGTACTCTAAGGAACATGTTAAATGAACCACCAAAACAAACTTAAAGACAACGACTCACATATTTTATTCCCGTTGCCGAGATTAACGTTGTCGATTTGATACCGGGCGGCCAACACGGCCAATTGATCAGTTTCGGCTTCATCGTCCTCCAGGCTGGAGTAGCTGCCGGTGGTGCCGTCGCCTTCGGACGATCCTTTGGAGCGCTTGTTGCCGGCGCTCTTGCCCATCACGACGCCATCGTCCTCCTCCTGTAATAACGCGCTGGTAATAAAGCTGGTAATAACGTCGGTTTAATGGCAGGCTCGCGATAATTGCAGCGGCGAAGAGTAATCGGATCAGCTGATTGATCGGAGCGGCGGAGAGTAATGGAATTGCAGTAGCGCGAACGAGCTGGTTTTGGGGATTATTCGTTTTAAGCAAATTTGTGCTGATTGTAATAGTTTGTAGGCGTTTGGAAATGTATTTGATACATACATATTTTGATACTGCAAGTATTTTTATTAAGTACACTGTGTCCCATTTTGATCGCGACTCGGTGGGTATCTCGGTTATTAGACTTGATAGGACATTGCAGTTTTCGCGAACCTGTACTACTTTTTTGTCAAACTTACAATGGCACAAACAGATTTTTTAAATCTCTTTTCATTTTGAGTTGCAGGGCGATAATGAAAATTCTGACTTATTCAGCCACCCTCGTATCTCGTTTGCTATTGAAGATATTTTAAATGTGTAAACTGATTATTATAGATAATTTTACGTAGAATTCAGTGACGTTCTTAGTTTTTTTATGAGGGTTACGATTTTTGAAATATTTCACCAACTTGTAATTTTTTTAATGGAACACCCTGTATTTTTATTGGACATTAAATTTGTAATTTTTTTCTCTTTTAAATGATATGGCGCATTCTATATTTTGAATTTCATTAGAACGCTCAAAAAAGAGAATAACTATTT
This sequence comes from Phyllotreta cruciferae, assembly GCA_917563865.1. Taxonomy (NCBI): domain Eukaryota; kingdom Metazoa; phylum Arthropoda; class Insecta; order Coleoptera; family Chrysomelidae; genus Phyllotreta; species Phyllotreta cruciferae. Next base: position 4,000,793 of record OU830606.1, read on the forward strand.
TATTCGAAAAATGGTTAGGGGGCTATGCAGAAAAACCAAAATAAAATACTTTTAGAACAAAAATAGTTGTTGAGAATATTAAATAAAACATTTTTACGATTTTTTTGTTTTTCCGCATAGCCCCCTAACCATTTTTATAATAAAATAGTTTCTCTTTTTTGAGCGTTTTAAGAAAATTCAAAATATAGAATGTGCCATATCATTAAAAAGAGAAAAAAATTACAAATTTAATAGGCAATAAAAATATAGGGTGTCCCATTAAAAAAAATTACAAGTTGGTGTCATATTTCAGAAATGGTAACCACCATAAAAAAACTAAGAACGTTACTAAATTCTACGTAAAATTATCTATAATAATCAGTTTACACATTTAAAATATCTTAAATAGCAAACGAGATACGGGGGTGGCTGAATAAGTCAGAATTTTCATTATCGCCCTGTAACTCAAAAATGAAAAGAGATTTAAAAAATCTGTTTGTGCCATTGTAAGTTTGACAAAAAAAGTAGTACAGGTTCGCGAAAACCGCAATGTCCTATCAAGCCTAATAACCGAGATACCCCTCAGTCGCGACGAAAATGGGACACAGTGTACACTTCAATACAGGGGAGTGCAAATTTGTTCGCAATATGGTCATTTCAATGAGTTGAACAATATCACTCTTTCCTTTTCCTTTTCATGAGACTAATGGAAGTTGTCTTTGTTGCACCCGCAGACGCGAATGCCTACAAATTTGCACCATAAACCCTTCTAATCATAATATTCATTACGTGGTTTCTGTTTTTGTTTATTTCTTTGAAGGCATCAAAGTTAAAAAATTAAATTACGTTGATTAAAGCGAACGCGGCAATTTCTTAATTATTTATTTCTTCAATTTAGGAATCTAATTTGCTAGCTAATGTTTGGCGTCCGCATAACGATCGCAGGGAATTTCTCAAGGAATAAGTCGCTTTGAGAGCTCGATAATTAGGTCATGTTGATTCCCTCTCGTTTTGGAAACGTTTGCTCAAGGATTGTTGTTCGTTTATATTCGAACATATTGTTCGTTGGCATGGAACAAACATTCGTATTCCCCTCAAGAAATCTTAAACGTTTCCAGATATTTCCTCAATTTCTCGAATAAAGTTAATAAAGTCTGTCTTTATTGAAATTAGTATAAAAATAGGTGATCGCAGTCAATAAAAGTATGCATAAAAGTACGTGGGTTATTAAGTAGAATGGTAATAAAAGTAGAGCTATAAATTTAATTCCTTATTTGCATCTTTTTCGATCAAAACAATGTCATAAAACCATATTGCATAAACAAAATACAAAAATACCTAGACAACTTCATTATTCTCCCATTTTTCCTCACAAAGTCTCTCTAACACACATTAAAGCATTTCAAACTCATAAGGTATTTACGCCGAGATATTTTGATGGCATTTCCCCGGTTTTAGCGAAACTTTTTTCTAGCATAAAGAGTCTATTGGGTTTTTGTATGATGTTTTCCCAACTTTATCCTTCCCTTTTGTTTTACTCATTTTATTCCCCGGCAACCAACAATGGCCCAACTTGAAACCTCCCACTTAGAGCTTAAAGTTTTCCACTCTCAATAGTCACTGGAAACTCGTCCGTGTAAAGTTTTCTCGCTCGAAAAATTGAATTTTGAGGAAAGCTTAATCGAGTGCATGGCTATACTAAAGGGATTGTCAATGAGTTGTGTACTTCTAATGTTACACACTGTATATGTGCCCATTTCTTTACAGCAAATTGCCCATCAGAAAGTCGCCTATATAAACAATAGGTGAAACAATTATGAACTACTTTAATTAAAACTGTTTGTGAATTTACGAAAACCATTTCCCAGTTTGAGTTTCTATTATATTGTCGCTCAAGTTCTCCAATATGCAAGTGGCAGTTTAGATTGGCATTTAATTGAGAAAGGAATTTGTAATATCTTATATAATTGTAATATCTTAAGTTTTGAAATTATTCTCTAGTACATATTTCTTACCAATTGCCCATCACTGCTGTCTTCGGATGTTGTATGATCAGAATCAGTGCTAGAGCTTGTACTGTCTTCGCTGTCATCCTCATCCTCACTGTCGTTATTACTGCCTGCGTCTTCGTTATTTACTGTCGCAAGAAATATAAAATTCGCAGTTTCCTACCAAATAATTCATTTCTAATTGCACTACAGGATTATTTGATTACATTCGCAGCTATTCTGATGCATAACGAGTGCAATATATCCTTCGTTTCGTTTAATTCCTGCGAAATCTGGCAACACGAACGTATTCAAATTTCCATTATTTCGAACCGCATAAATTGCGATAATTAATCTATTACTTACGGGACTGGAGCTTTTCCAGGATGAGCGGATAGAATTCCTTCGCCGTGCTATTGTCCGGTTCGTATTGCAGGACTGCGAAACAAAGTAATACCATAATACAAAGGTCACTGTTTTAATAGAACGTGATTATTTCTATTATTCACAAAATTTAAATTCATGCACAACAGTAATTTAAGAATTAAATACTTTGCGATGGATCAGTGTAATTGATTAGTGTCTAATTAGCATATTTTAATGTAAATGAATGAGTAGTATTGAATGTGGATTGATAATTTGAAGTTTACTTACTTAATTTGCAGTATTTTAAAGCTGTCACGTAATCTTTCAGCATTACAGCTGATAAAAACTGTAAAAAAGTTAACTTTACTACCTAATTAGGAACGAATGTGAATTGTTGGACAGTTAAAGTTTTTTTCGGCACCATTTAATAGTGCTTTTCAAAGTGGATAAATATGTAATTCAGCATAGAAATTCATACAATGAAACCATGATTGTAATTTTTTTATTTCAAAGTTAAATTAGAAAAGTATAACTTTTAATAAATTCGAAGTTCGTTAGGGTTTTAAAGGGCGAGTCACAAGGACAAATGAAGTTTATTCAAATATTTTCTATCAAATTCTACCGAATTTACATTTCATCTGGTTACAAAATGACATTTAATTAATCTCTTACACAAACTTTAGTTTTGAAAGATTTTTTGGACCATTTTCAAGAAAGGTTTGATGGTTTTATAAACCCCTTAAATAGAAAATGTATGACAATTAATCTAAAAGATGAGTAGAAAATTAATATACAGGGTGAGTCACGCTCAACGGGACGGAGTATTCTACACTGCTCGACTTTAAAATCAGTTTGGTTTGATTTATTCCCGTTGGAAGTGACCTTTTACGCATTTCGATATTTTTTTAGTTAAACTGATAAGATGCAACTCGAATCCCGAAATTAAACGCCTGTACTTCTTATTTCTTTCAAAATTTCGTATTCATAATTTTGTACTTTTTCCCTTATTTTTTTCCTTACGGCCTATTCTTAGGAATACATTGGTTGAAAAATGCTTTGTTTGAGAGTAAATTAATTAAAATTATTGAAATATAATGTTTGATTACTTATTTTAATTTTACAAATAAAATATTTAGAAATTTATGAGTGGTGCGTTAATTTCTTGGAGCAGTATATACAGTGTGTCCACTTAAGTTCGCACCATATGGGAAACTTTTTTATTGTTAATATTACGAAAAAAAGTTATTCTTCATAAAAAGTTCTGCATTGTGTAAAAACTAAAATACAACCATCAGATATTAAAAATTTTCAGTCGTATACGAGGTTTGTCAAAAAATGTGATTTTTGCTCAAGAGTAAAGTACCTTTTTTTTGAAAATATCAAAAATTATTATAAAGAAAAAATGTTTAGAATTAAAAATAACTTTCAAATATTCAATATTGTTTATTTATAAAAATATATTTTTTTTTACATTTTTTCTTGAAAAAATTTCGTGAAAATGTTGAAAATTTAAGTTTGCACTTTTTTGCATAATTAATTTAGGATGCACCGACATTTTTTAAAAGTAGTACCGGATTTCACATTTCACTTTCCAAAGTCTTCACAGAGAAAATGCAAAAAAAATATATAAATAAACAATATTGAACATTTGAAAGTTATTTTTAATTCTAAACATTTTTTCTTTATAATAATTTTTGATATTTTCGAAAATAAAGGTACTTTACTCTTGCGCAAAAATCACATTTTTTGACAAACCTCTTATAGGACTGAAAATTTTTGATATCTGATGATTGCATTTTAGGTTTTGGACAATGCAGAACTTTTTATGTAGAATAACTTTTTTTCGTAATATTAGCAATAAAAAAGTTTCCCATATGGTACGAACTTAAGTGGACACACTGTATAACTCCCATAACAACTATAACATTGCTAACAATTATTACTTTTTTAGGCTGAAATATAATTTTATAAGCAGCAACATTTCGATTAAATATTCAAATATTGCACCATGCATATACAGGATGTTCCTTAATGACATGCTAATATTAAGGGGATGATTCTTGGGCACACTTGGGAAAAAACTTCATACGGATCTATGTCCTAAACGTCTTTAAATATTAGCACGTCATTAAGGAACACCCTGTATATACATATAACGAATTATTTCTACGAATCCCTTACCTCAGCTAAGATTTCGGTGGGCGCCGAGATGCTCTCGTCGGCGTCGGTGTACTCGCTGAGGTCCTCGTTGCTGCTCGACGTCGGCTTCAGAAACCCGGCCATGACGTTGCCGTTGTCCTCCGTCGCCATCGCGCCGCGGACTCCACGAAATCGGCGGCTCCTTCAGCCTGGAACAATCGCAGCCGGACGTGCAGAGAGCGATAAGGGTGGTACGGGATGCGAGAGAATCGCGAAGGAAATTGTAACGGGAATCGATCGGCGTTATCGTAATTGTAGAGGCATTTGGAGACGGAAGGGTTGCTCGCTTACGGTTGTTTCGGGGGCCCGGAAGGGATGCTAATCAGGACGCGAATTTGACGAGCACGGGCGGGTAAAATTGGCAGTGGGTTGTCAGTGGAATTGTCACGAGTTATCTAATGACTTTTGCGTTAGAGAAGGCGAAATGTGGGTAATGAAGTGGGTGAATTGGTGTGTATGTAGCGTTGCGGAAAATACAGGGTGTATCAAAATTATAGGCCATAAATTAAACCACATATTCTGGGGCCAAAAATAGCTCGATTGGACCTAACTTATCTTAGTACAAATGTGCACCAAAAAAAAGTTACAGCCCTTGGAAGTTGCAAATTAAAAATCGATTTTTTCCAATTTCTCGAGAACATTTTAGTATTTTTTTATGAAAACTGACAGGTGGTTCTCCTATTGCAAGAGCAACATTCTACAAAAAAATTACGAAATCTGTGCACCCCACAAAATTTTTATGGGGGTTGTGATCCTTTTAACCTCCCCAAATTTTTGTGTACGTTACAATTAAATTATTTTTGTCACGCCATTAGTTTAACACATTATTTTGGAAACTTTTTTGTCTCTTAGTACTTTTTCGATTAACCAGTTTTTATTGAGATATGGGCATTTTTCGATTATGTTTCAAAAATTCTGAGAATAGGAAAAGTAGATTATAAGTGAATTTTCAAGTCAATCGGATGTTAAAAAAATACTTATTGAATCTAATTAAATATTTTATGTTTTGTAAAAATGGCATCCATTTTCTTGAACCCTTATGGCAACGTTTTATCAAAGAAAATCGAATACCTATGTTGGAAAATCATTGGCTTCCGAGAAAACATTTTTACAAAGCACAAAATATATAATTAGATTCAATAAATATTTTTTTAACGTCCGAATGAATTGAAAATTCACTTATAATCTACTTTTTCTATTAGAATTTTTGAACCATAATCGAAAAAAGCCCATATCTCGATAAAAACTGGCTAATCGAAAAAGTACTAAGAGACAAAAAAGTTTCCATAATAATGTGTTAAACTAATGGCGTGAGAAAAATAATGTAATTGTAACGTACTCAAAAATTTGGGGAGGTTAAAGGGATCACAAACCCCATAAAAATTTTGTGGGGTGCACAGATTTCGTAATTTTTTTGTAGAAAGTTGCTCTTGCAATAATAGAACCATACCTGTTCATTTTCATAAAAAAATACTAAAATGTTCTCGAGAACAAAAATCGATTTTTATTTTGTAACTTCCAAGGGCTGTAACTTTTTTTGGTGCACATATGTACTAAGATAAGTTAGGTTTAATCGAGCTATTTTTGGCCCCAGAATATGTGGTTTAATTTATGGCCTATAATTTTGATACACCCTGTATAAATCTTATTTGCGAATGGAAAATTTTACGAATCCTGCTGAACGTTGTTCATTATCGACCGGTTCATTATGAATGAAAATTGTCTTCACGCAATCATTTGCACGCAACATTCTTTGTTTTATTTATTCGTTTCGTGTAAGTTCACATAATTTATACTTTTTTTGGCAATTGTTGTAACTTCCTGGTTTTTCGAGGCGGTTTTTAAATGATACCATCTAGTTCTATCATGCAATCCACTTAAATTAGTACACAATTTCAGCCAATTCAACGAATACCCTGATGATTGTGCTCGAATCCATGATTATTCCCAGAATCAAAATTAGTTAGCTCAACTCAAACAGTTAGCATTAGCGCCAACCATAACCCGAGTTTTAAACTCAACTTAATTGTTAATGGAATTAAACCCCAAAGGAGATGAAAAGAAAAGGTTAAAAATTAAGCAAACTTATAATTAACTCAAGTGTATCAATTCTTCCTCCTAAATCACCTCTTTTCTTAATTGTGTTTCCATTTTAAACATATTCCGCGAAAGAAGTGATGCTTCAATTACGTTAACTTTCAACTTAGTAATGAAGTTATAAAACTTTGTTATACGTTCTGCGATAGTTAAAGGCAGGCTCGTAAAGGTTATAGCACAGTGGTTTTTCTGGGCTAATTAAAATGCCGTATAACATGAAATATATTATATACCCTTTGAAGTTTATTTGCAAAACCTTGGGTTTTGAATCGTACGAGTGGGTAGGTAAAGCCAGTCTTTGAGTAACTTATTACACTTTTTAAGACTTCGCGAAGCTTCAATAAATTATGAGGCTTTACGAATATGAAATAGACTTGCATTTTCATCGCAAAAACCGCTCCGTTTTTCCCTTTATCCGGCTTGTAATCTACCGAATCATTCATTTTCTATTCGACTTCGGATTCAATACGAAAAGAATGAACCCCGCTCGATATCATCCCGTTATTCAAAAATCTCTTATCGCCGGATTTATAACGAACGGCTCATTTATTAAAGGAGAAAGACTTCAACGTAGCTCCGCCGTTCATTAATTTCAGCAATAATTTCGTTATTTAAAAGCGCAGAGAAATTATTTTCATAACTGATGATTGATTATATATCCTGATTTTTTGATAAAATTAAGGGTGGAGTTCAATTGGTCCCCGCGGTCGAATTTACCCAAATATAATCCTTTTTCGACTCGAAAGCTATCTTTCAATTAGTCCCCAATACCGGATTAAGGGTTTCTAGGAAGGACCGATGGGAATATTTATAATTTCAAAATTCTCTGGCAAATTTCGATTATGTATTTTCATTTCGTAGTACAATTTAATGAAGATTTTATGATTAGGGAAATTTTTTGACTTCTGTCTTTTTTTTCTATTTCAATATAGGGAAAATCCCATCCCTTCCAGTATACTTCTAGAAAATTAGGTGTACTTTTCATAATAACAAATTTCGATATTGTAAAATATGAAGGTACTTTACTCTTGAGCAAAATTCACATTTTCTGACATACCTCGTATAAGATTGATAAAATTTGATTTTTGAGTTGCATCTTGGATTTTAGATCATGCAGAACTTTTTGTGAAGAATAACTATTTCGTAAAATTAATAATAAAGTTTCCCATATGTTGCCAACTATTTTTTGAAATCCGTTCGTATATTAAAACTAAAATAATTCTTTTTTTGTACACAATTTTTCTTTTAATATATATTGTACCAATTGTATATATTTTAAATTACTAAAGCTTAGATATTAAATATTTTTTAACACTAAAAGCTGCATTTTGTCCAAATTCTCTCAGCTATGCAAGTACACCAGAAGATGTTAGCCAAATGATAGTTATTCATGCAATGTAAAATCTGATCTAATCGGATTTAGCCATTAAATTAGCCCATTAAATTTTGAAACTGGGGACCAATCGACCTGTAGGATTATGGAACCCCGCTGACAAAAATGACCGTGGGGACCAATTGACCAACACCGAAAATTAATCCTCGTAATTTTTCAGTTTCTGCATTGTTTTGTTGGGTTAATATTCCGGTTTATCTGCGCTGTTATAGGTATTTTATAACCCAGTATAATACACAATAAGCAATAATTTAATGAATAATTCGGTCATGTAGAGGTCCTGGAAATCCTGGAAGCACCCAATCGAGCGCGAGTAGATAAAAATACAATAGGAATCTTTATTACCAGTAATACGCCTTTCGCCCCACGATCGACAATCAATTTTCCAATAAAACCTCCAATTACAGAGCACCAATAGAGGGATGAAAAATTGATATCGAGCAAGGTCATCTCCGAGTCACGCGTGGAATTGAAGGATGAGAACAAAAATAGAATTTTTCGAGTAGTAATAGTTTAATGGTACAGTAAAAAAATTTGAATTATAATTCATCTGTATTGGAAACTGTATTATATTGTAACTACATCAGTATGTCTGAAAAAGTTGGCAACATATGGGAAACTTTTTTATTTGTAATGTTACGAAAAAAAATTATTGTTTATAAAAAGTTCTACATGGTCCAGAACCTAAAATTCAATCATCAGATATCAAAATTTAGTATTGGTATACCAGGTATGCCGAAAAATGCTCAAGAGTAAAGTACCTTTATTTTTCGCAATATCGAAGTATAAAGAAAAAATGTTAAGAATTAAAAATAACTTTCAAATATTCAACATTGTTTATTTATAAAAAAAATTTCTTCGACATTTTCTCTGTGAAAACGTTGAAAAGTGAAATGTATAATCCGGTACCACTTTTAAAAAATGCCAGTGCATCCTAAATTAATTATTTTACAATAAAGTGCAAACTTAAATTTTCAACTTTTCACAGAAAAAATGACAAAATATGAAAAAATTAAATGAAAAAAATATTTTTATACTTAAACAATGTTGCATATTTAAAAGTAATTTTTAATTCTTAACATTTTTTCATTATAATAATTTTTGATATTGTCAAAAATAAAGGTACTTTACACTTGAGCAAAAATCACATTTTTTGACAAACCTCGTATATGACTGCTAAATCTTGATATCTGATGATTGTATTTTAGGTTTTGGACCAAGCAGAACTTTTTATAAAGAATAACTTTTTTCGAAAACTTAATAATAAAAAAGTTTCCCATATGTTGCCAACTTTTTAAGACATACTGTATATATGCAAATAACGTTCACATAACTGGAAAAAGGAAGACTTTTTAATAAACTTCTCGAGCAACAGAATATTCCTGCGACGGTGAAATTCGTTTTTATTATAGAAATGTTTGTCCGGGCTTCGTGCGCAAACAAACGTCCTCGCATCAGGAACTCGCTGGTGGAGAATGGATTTATTTGTCGTTATGTCCGGATTACAGTTTTTTATTAGCGAAGAAACCAATTTTCTTCTCTTCGTACGGAAGCGAACGAAAAGAGAAACAAAAATGATAAAAAGCCAACCACTTAGAGACAAGATTAATGCAAGACTAAAACATACCAGCAATTGGATGAATTTAAATAAAACATCAAAGAACAAAGTAAATGACGTCGGAGTATAATGAGTTGCCTACATTCTTTTTATCCACAACCGCTGAATATCCCTTTATGCTACATCCAACGCATTAGAAGAATACTCATACCATTACACCATAAATTAACAAATTCAGCTCGTTTCTTTGATGTCGAGTCCTGCCAGTATCCTTCGCAAATCCTCCTTAGGCCCGCCAACGACACAACGGCACATTAATGGTCGCACAGCGTAGTTCACAGAGAAATTGTAATTCAGCGGGACGTGACAGGGCGCTCATAATTCCTCCTAGTAAATGTCACTTTCATGTTGAAGTAGATTTTAATTAGCTCGCTCCTCGTCCCGCCAGATTCGCTCATTTGGCTTCGATTTAGGCCGTCGCAGCAGCGCCATTTGTGCGTGTAACGTTGATTTATGGCGGGTGTATATTTAGTACGCGCATTATGGCAGATAGCGCAGTTATGGTGTTCGCTGAATTTTGTGCTGAGTTAAATAAACAGACAAGTCGTGCCTTGAGATTTGATGGTAATGTTCGTTATTCCTTTTGAATTATTTAATGATGTTTATATGCCAAAACAAAGCCAACGAGAGTTGAGTAAAGAGTTTGAAATGCGCAAGTTCTGGATTAGTTCTAGTACTATGGATCTTGTTAAATTATCACCAAAAACAAAGTCAAGGAGAATTGGCCAAAGAGTTTGAACTGTGCCAGATATGGAATTAGTGGTTTGGCTAATGAATTGGTTAATTGAGCTCCAGAAAAAAACCAAGGAGTATTGAACAAAGAATTTGATCTGTGCCAGTTCTGGATTAGTTGAAAGGCTATGGAACTAGTTAAATGAACACCAAGAACAAGAACTCGTTGAATAAATAGTTTGAACTGTGTTTGAAGTTCTGGATTTGTTGAAATGTTATAGAACTGGATAAAATATCACCAAGATAGACCTAAGGGAAAATGACCAAATAATTACGACTAAAATTTTGTGTTGAGTTAAATAAACAGATAAATCGTGCCTTGAGATTTGATGGTAATGTTCGTTATACTTTTTGAATTATTTAATGATGTTTATTGTTTCAAAACAAAGCCAACGAGAGTTGAGTAAAGAGTTTGAAATGTGCAAGTTCTGGATTAGTTCTAGTACTATGGATCTTGTTAAATTATCACCAAAAACAAAGCCAAGGAGAATTGGCCAAAGAGTTTGAACTGTGCCAGATATGAAATTAGCTGTTAGGCTATTGAATTGGTTAATTGAGCACCAGAAAAAACCCAAGGAGTATTGAACAAAGAATTTGAACTGTGCCAGTTCTGGATTAGTTGAAAGGCTATGGAACTAGTTAAATGATCACCAAGAACAAGAACTCGTTGAATAAATAGTTTGAACTGTGTTTGAAGTTCTGGATTTGTTGAAATGTTATAGAACTGGATAAAATGTCACCAAAATAGACCCAAGGGAAAATGACCAAAGAATTACAACTAAAATTTTGTGTTGAGTTAAATAAACAGATAAATCGTGCCTTGAGATTTGATGGTAATGTTCGCTATACTTTTTGAATTATTTAATGATGTTTATTGTTTCAAAACAAAGCCAACGAGAGTTGAGTAAAGAGTTTGAAATGTGAAAGTTCTGGATTAGTTCTAGTCGTACGGAACTGGTTAAATTATCACCAAAACAAAGCCAAGGAGAATTGGCCAAAGAGTTTGAACTGTGCCAGATATGGAATTAGTGGTTTGGCTATTGAATTGGTTAATTGAGCACCAGAAAAAAGCCAAGGAATATTGAACAAAGAATTTGAACTGTGATGCCAGTTCTGGATTAGTTGAAAGGCTATGAAACTAGTTAAATGATCACCAAGAACAAGAATTCGTTGAATAAATAGTTTGAACTGTGTTTGAAGTTCTGGATTTGTTGAAATGTTATAGAACTGGATAAAATGTCACCAAAATAGACCCAAGGGAAAATGACCAAAGAATTACAACTAAAATTTTGTGTTGAGTTAAATAAACAGATAAATCGTGCCTTGAGATTTGATGGTAATGTTCGCTATACTTTTTGAATTATTTAATGATGTTTATTGTTTCAAAACAAAGCCAACGAGAGTTGAGTAAAGAGTTTGAAATGTGAAAGTTCTGGATTAGTTCTAGTCGTACGGAACTGGTTAAATTATCACCAAAACAAAGCCAAGGAGAATTGGCCAAAGAGTTTGAACTGTGCCAGATATGGAATTAGTGGTTTGGCTATTGAATTGGTTAATTGAGCACCAGAAAAAAACCAAGGAGTATTGAACAAAGAATTTGAACTGTGATGCCAGTTCTGGATTAGTTGAAAGGCTATGAAACTAGTTAAATGATCACCAAGAACAAGAATTCGTTGAATAAATAGTTTGAACTGTGTTTGAAGTTCTGGATTTGTTGAAATGTTATAGAACTGGATAAAATGTCACCAAAATAGACCCAAGGGAAAATGACCAAAGAATTACAACTAAAATTTTGTGTTGAGTTAAATAAACAGATAAATCGTGCCTTGAGATTTGATGGTAATGTTCGCTATACTTTTTGAATTATTTAATGATGTTTATTGTTTCAAAACAAAGCCAACGAGAGTTGAGTAAAGAGTTTGAAATGTGAAAGTTCTGGATTAGTTCTAGTCGTACGGAACTGGTTAAATTATCACCAAAACAAAGCCAAGGAGAATTGGCCAAAGAGTTTGAACTGTGCCAGATATGGAATTAGTGGTTTGGCTATTGAATTGGTTAATTGAGCACCAGAAAAAAACCAAGGAGTATTGAACAAAGAATTTGAACTGTGATGCCAGTTCTGGATTAGTTGAAAGGCTATGAAACTAGTTAAATGATCACCAAGAACAAGAATTCGTTGAATAAATAGTTTGAACTGTGTTTGAAGTTCTGGATTTGTTGAAATGTTATAGAACTGGATAAAATGTCACCAAAATAGACCCAAGGGAAAATGACCAAAGAATTACAACTAAAATTTTGTGTTGAGTTAAATAAACAGATAAATCGTGCCTTGAGATTTGATGGTAATGTTCGTTATACTTTTTGAATTATTTAATGATGTTTATTGTTTCAAAACAAAGCCAACGAGAGTTGAGTAAAGAGTTTGAAATGTGAAAGTTCTGGATTAGTTCTAGTACTATGGAACTGGTTAAATTATCACCAATAACAAAGCCAAGGAGAATTGGCCAAAGAGTTTGAACTGTGCCAGATATGGAATTAGTGGTTTGGCTATTGAATTGGTTAATTGAGCACCAGAAAAAAACCAAGGAGTATTGAACAAAGAATTTGAACTGTGCCAGTTCTGGATTAGTTGAAAGGCTATGAAACTAGTTAAATGATCACCAAGAACAAGAATTCGTTGAATAAATAGTTTGAACTGGGTTTAAAGTTTTGGATTTTTTGAAATGCTATAGACCTTGATAAAATGTCACCAAAATTACCGAAAGTGACCAAAGAATTTCGTACTGATTTACATAAACAGACAAGTCGTGCCTGGATATTTGATGGTAATGTTTGCTACTCCATTTGAATTATTTAATATAATGTTTATATACTCATAGACTCAAAAATTGCTAGACTATTTAAATGAAATTCGTCTTGAATTGTGAGATGAAATGGTTTTATTTGAAGTAAAACTCTTCGTTTGAAATATGCATTTCGAATTGCCCCGTCTATTTCTGGATGTGTTGCCTACTTTATTTGTTGAATGTCAGAAGTTGCTTCTGCTTATGCTAAACTTTATGCGACAGAAGCGAGGAAGTTGTTTGAGAACTGATACTAAAAATCCCATTACATGCAAACATTTTATGCAAAGCGAAATTTAAATACTACTCCTTTTTATGTTTGGTTTCTAGATGTTTTTTTTATACTTTTAATGTAGTTTATTTATAGTGACATACTAATTAAGTATCACTAATGCAATTAAGCAAATAATTGATGTCTAATTATAAAGTTTTTATTAAAAAATATGTACGAGCAAGTAGAATTTTTGCTATTTGAAATTAAATCTAGAGCGGTAGGTTTTCCAGTTACATTTGAACGGTTTCACTAAGCGTGCTCTCGGAATTTATTCGCTTATTTTAGAGAATTTTCGGCATGCCAGCCAGTTCAAAGGCGAAAAAACTTTTAATGAAATTCTTGCCGTTATTCCAGGTAAATTTTGGATGTGCGTTAAAACAGAATTCGAATATTTTTGGGCAATTTTGGCAGTCGCACTAAACATTTCTGTTTGACGGGAACGAACTGCATATTGCAATAAACTCTCGCTGAATTTCAACATTTTTCCGGTTACGGTCGGCCCGCCTTGGACCCGACCCAAATCAGGATCGGGATCGCACTAAACGACGTATCCTGCAATGTCCTGTTAATAATTTTCCTGCAGTTGCTGCACTCAGTCGGGGGCTGTCACTCCGGCATTTCTTAACGTTCTTGTGTTGCCAAAACTAGTTCTTTTTTGGTCCTGAACTACCAGAAATTTATGCACTGCACCGGAATATCCAAGTTATTCTGCGGAGTTAATAATTAACCACAACTTAGTGATTTATTAATGAAACCGAAGCTCGAATATAGGCTGAAAAATGTTTTTCATTTCGAAGTATTAGCTGTCGGAGACATTGGAACAAAAGTTTGCTAATACCCTCGTCCCAAACACAAATAAAACTGTCAACTGTGAAAGAGAAAATATGAAAAGTCACGGCCGTTTTCTCGCCAGTTTTTCCCCGTTGACGTCGCTAGCAGAGATTCTTCGACGACATCGCGCTTCGTTTATCGCGATATTTTTCCTCTTGTTTTAATTCAAAAGCTTACATTAACGACACGACGGCGAATTTTTCAACGGGGACGGGTACTTAATGCGTTGGAAAGATAGCAAAATGGTCGTTTACAGTGGATTTCATAAATTTTCATTCCGATAAAATTCAACTACGCTTTTTCTCTTAGATTAAATATAATGTTCAATCAGAAGCGAGTGTGCTAAAGATGAAAATCAACTGATAAAATTATTGTTTTAGTAAGGAGTTGCTCGTCCAATGGAGAAGACCACGATGTGAGATATGCGGATTTCGACGAAATATACGATTAGAAATGATTTATTAGAGCTCAAAACCGTTTTCAGTTGCTCAAAATGTGTTATAATTAAAAAGATATAGCCCTTTGAAATTTAAAAATTTCGGGTTTTGACTCATACCTTATCAACCAATCATAAACCACTCACGTCTTGTTGTATAGAAAATAGTATGAATTTTCGAACGCAGTAACAAAGAATACACAAACGAGCAAAAATCAAACTGTCATTTGTCAGATTTTTCTGAAAAATGCACAAAACAAATTACACGAATTGCAGTTCGGCACAAAACACTTTACTGATAATATTGAAGTTGACAATAATGTTGCCAAATAAATTTTTCAGGACCATTATTTGTGTTTTTAACACGAAAATCGGTTACAATTTATACAGATGAAGATGTTATTTCTATATTAATATATCGAATTATCCATTAGGTAATGGAAGAAATGGATAAATCAGAAAATGTTTATTGCAATAAATATACAAAAAACGCACATTTTGCGGACTAAAGAAGAGTAGTAGGAAACGTGGCCATCTTGCTAAATGTGACTTCTCTTTGAAACTCTCGCTTTGATTGGAGCAGAGTGTATGACGATTGTGTGACGTTTTTCAAACTTTAAAAATTAATTGAGGCCTTATTTGGCCACAGAAAAAAATAAAAATTTCATTAAGCGCCTTCTTAGAACACAAGGTTTTGAAAAAAAAATTTTAAAAAAGTCGTGGTCTTCTCCATTGTAAATATATTCCAGACATAATCCCTAACAAACGTGAATGTCGAAGAAGAAAGCCCGACTGAATATATTCGAGCAACAATGCTTTATTCATCCACTCTATTTTAGGCATTACAAGCCGACGACAGCAACTAAATTTCCTTTCAATTTTGTTTCGACGTTTCCACGGCGGGTTTTATTTACACGATTTTACTTTTGCTTGATTCGACGGATCGAATTTTCCCAGAGTACTTATCTTCTGTACAGCTCAAGTCTCTCATGCACGAAAAGCGCAAGTATACCAACATGTAGAACAAAGAATATACTCCGGATTTTCATCACAAGACTCTTGATACAGCAAACATCAGAAAATAAAAACACGTTTTGAGTTAGTGAGATATTTTCCCAAAAATAATTGGTAGCATTGGTGCAGTAGCATCAAATGGAAGGAAAAGTTTATATGTATAAAGTTGACTCAAGTATAAAATGATTTTTTTCTGATAAATCTTGCGTTTATTTTTGGAATAATAAAATCGATCAAAACAATAAGAAAATAATCCAATTTATTGAGCTTAGCCTTTAATATCCTTGAGAATCAACAAAATATCTGCAACTCTTGAAAACAAACCAAATTCTTCCCTTTTTCCACTGGTTTAATCGATTGCTAACAGTTTAGTATCCCACAGTTAATCCAATTAATTCTAATCTAATTTCATTGCATTCAAGTTCAAGTTTAAATTCAATTTAAAGCCTGCCTTCCTGATCAATTAAAGAGCGTAAGTTACGCAATATTTTCTTATTAAATCGAGCATTTAACTACGGTGCATCTACAGATTAATAACGAACCACTCTCGCTTGGGATCAGAACGATTGCCATTTGCTAATCGAGGAGAACTTTATCAATTTCCTCCCATTTGACTTGGCAATTTCCCGTTTTGGAACAAACCGATTCGGACAAGTAATTTAGAGTGGAAAGCCGGCTAAAAACCGGCTAAAAACCGTTACTGAAATTTGTCTGTAGCGAAGCGAATTTCCGAACTGTCGTTATTAATTTCCTTCGAATGTCTAATAAACTGTTCAATTCCGAGGGAAATTCGGGCCGGTGTGTTTACGGATTTGAGAAAGATTTACGAGGAAAGTGTTTGAAAGGGTTCGCGTTTGTCGCAGGTCGTAAATGGGTCGTAAAGTTAGCGCTATAAAACAATAGACATAATATAAATATGGGTGTTGGTGATTGGCTTTTGCTTGCTAAATTAATCTGGTATAAAAAGTAGTGATGTTGATGGAGTAAATTAAAAATGTAACGAATTTCTTTGATATCAAGTTTTCTTCGCGGAGAATATTTCGTTTTTGTAACCAAGTTTAAAGAACGCTTTATTCAAATTAACTTAGTTTGAGTAAAATGAAAGAAAGAAGACTCTGGAAACTTAGAGACTAGTTTCCTATTATTTGTAATCGGGGAAATCGAGAGCAAATTAATCGGATTATTGGATCCGATAAAATGAATTAAAACTTCTAAAAGTTTAATACAACTTTTTTAATCCTCGTTTTTTAGGAATTTAGTCAAACTCGCATAATTGTCTAGTTTTTTATTATGAAAAAATTTCAATGTCAAAATTGCAGGATGTGACTTCAAGGCTCGGTATAGGTTGGTATTAAAAATTTAAGAACATGATACATGATATTCAAGAATTGTTATTTATGTTTATCTAGTAAAATTTTTAAATTAATATATTATTTTATACAGGGTGAGTCATGCTCAACGGGACGGTCAAGTATTGCGGCAAATGGTAAGGGATTTTCCTTAAATATGTATAAATATGTTTGATGTTAAAATTATTTAGACATATACAGGTTGTCCCAATTTTGGAAAAATGCATAAAGTCAGATCTAAGTAAAGTTGGAATATATAAAGTTATGAAAAATTAAATGGAACACCCTATATTTCATTGCATTTTTGAATTCTACGAAAATTTTAAGGTACTTTTGTCTAAAATATTTTATTCCAAAAATATATACTTTTTCAGTTATTATTTTTTTTGAAAAATTTGACCAATGCAGTCTTTTATAATTATTTATTTAAGAGCATACGATTAAGAATATGTCTTTTTGGGGTGGCTACTAGATAGATCAAAGATATTTGAAACTGTTTTGAAAAGCTCTTTATTGTATACAGGGTGCTTATAAAAATTGTGAAAAATTCAACTTCAAAATTATCAAATATCTTAAATGGAACCACCCATACTCTTCTGCTTTAGTTTAATCCCTAATTTAGTATACTTCCCTAAAATTTGATGTGGATTTTAAGAATGCAATGAAATATAGGGTGTTTCATTTAAATTTATATATAAATAATTTGAAATTATTGCCACCAATCTCTTACCATTTGCCTACTCTGCTTTGGATACTCCCGAGGGTAACTCACCCTGTATATGCCCCTAAAACACTAATAATTCAAAACACGAGGGCCTTTCCAAAATTAAATTTTCATACAACAGTAACAACAATTACCTTGAGTTTTGGATAGGTACGTATATTAAAAAAACACTCTAATCTAAAATTAATTCGCAAAAATATTCCCCCAAACAACCCGCCAGAAATAATATCCCAGTTTCACGCGAAACCATAAAAACACGGTATACCCATATACTCCAGCTTTGCACAAACCAACCGTAAACGAACAGAAGGAAGTCATAAGGAAGCACGGCGTGCAGTCGAAAAGAAAACAAAACATTACCCTTTCGAGCGACTTCCTCGTCCGAAATGCACGCCTAAATTGATCAATAAAAAAGCAAAACGCTGCTCCGGAAAATTCGCTCCGGCTACTTACCGATCGTGATCGCCAGTCGCCTGCCCACTTGGGAAAATTTCGGAAAACTGCACGGGGAAAATCGTTCCTCCGACGAGCTATCGGGCCGTCAGGACCGCGACGCCAACAGGTTCGTACTGGC
This sequence comes from Phyllotreta cruciferae, assembly GCA_917563865.1. Lineage (NCBI taxonomy): Eukaryota > Metazoa > Arthropoda > Insecta > Coleoptera > Chrysomelidae > Phyllotreta > Phyllotreta cruciferae. Next base: position 4,019,210 of record OU830606.1, read on the forward strand.
GAAAGCGACGTCGGACGTCGGCGTCCCAGTCAGCAGCGCCGCCGTCAAAATAACCCTTCCGGGTTGGATGTAGATCGATAGGGTAATAGGGATCCTGTATTTTGTTATACCTACGCTCGTTTCGTACGGAGTTTTCAGGATTTTGGTCGTCATTTTCTCGTTTAATATCTACATTTCCCTTTAGGGTTTTACTTGCAGCGTAAAGTGATGGATAAATTAATTCTAATTTGATGTTTTGTGCAACAATAAGTACATTTGTAGATAGTAATTGCTGGGGTGATAATTTGGTTTTTATTGTTAGATAATATTATTGTTATTAATTGCATTTAAATTAAGGATTTTATTAAAATTATACATTGAATTTTATGCGTAGTGCCATCTATGAGTGCTTAGTAAAATTCTGATGTAAAGTACATACCATATACTATGTAGGCATTTTTATAGTATTTCCTAAGATGTCGCTGTGTAAAGCAATTCGGGAATAGCACACTGGATAATCCTTTTTATATTCTTTTCCATTTTTCTAGTTTTATCCAGTCTTCTTGCAAAATACTTCTTAGGAAGGATTTATAAATGAGCAAATAAATTTAACAATTATTGAATAGAGTAATATTAAAATAAAATTAGAGTAATATTCATTCATCATTGTGCCTCATTAAAGGGGGGAAGCCACATTAGGAGGCTGTTCGAACCTGATTTTTCATGATTTTTTTGGACGGGAAGAATTAATTGGAATTCATTCAAATTTTGACATCATTTTATTTAAAATTCCAACAATTTTTGTGAATTTTTTTGAATACTTAATTTCAGTCAAAAATAACAAAGTTACGCTGTGATGTCCGTTGAAGATTGTACCTAAGTATACTTACAAATTAGTTCTCCAATTGTGAAAAGGTGGGGTCTTCTCAAAAAGGTTTTGATTTCGCATTAATAACTTATTTTCTAAGAATATGAACGTCAATGAAGGAGAAAATAGTAATGGAAATTAAAAATTTTGCGGTCGTTGAAACAATTTACTTATCGAAGTAAATTTTTCACGATATTGTTCTCTAATTATGCTAAGAAAAGTACCCTTAAAATCATAATATTATCTCACGAGTTGGTTCATATAATTCGTAATTTTATAAAGAACGATACTATCAATTTTCATAATTAGCAGTCCATTACTTTTTGAGTTAAACGGCACGTAAATGTGAAAAAGTCATTTCGAGATAAACGCATTTGAAAAATAAATTGGCTGCATAGCCTGTACACGATATGCACTCAGTTCTATGCTCATAAAATCTAAACGAACGCGAATTTAGCTTTGAAATTTCGACAGCGTATTCGTGAATAATGAAGCTAACGATTTATGCGATATTTGTTCTACCCTTTAATGTGGTTTCCCCCATTTAACCGCGCATTTTCTAGGCATTTTTTCGATTAAATTTGGTTTTTACTAATTACCATTTTTGCTGCTTAATCACACAATAAGTAAACTCAGGAAATGCTGATGGTCTTTGTGAACGCGCTTTCACTCTAAGAAGCTCGAAGTAACTGGATGATGAACTTACATATCTTTGTTCACATACTAAGAATTTTTTTATTTTAAATTTCCAACCGCATAATATCATGTGCTCAATTCAATTGTAAGGTATCCGATGATCAATTACTATTGAAGGAATAGGTGTGCGCGGTGCCAAAATTCTTTTGAACAATCGAACGGTGTTTCATTGGCGTACAATGATTTTTTATAGCTATTTGTTTCAGAAATTATATTGTCACTTATTAAATTAAATACTATCCATATACAGGGTGTTATTTAATAACATGCTAATACTTAAGGGGGTGATTCTTGGACCCATTTTAAGAAAAAAACTTCATATAAACCTATGTCCTAAACTTCTTAACTTTTGAGATACGGGGTATTAAAGTTTTAAGAAAAAAAATTTTTTACTGTCATTTTCATACCACTTTCGGCGAACATTTCCAACACCTGATTTAAATTATTTCTTTATTTTACTTTTATTTCATAATTTCAACGTTTAAAAGTTATCCGCTTAAATAAATTATTGTTCAGAGTTAGATAAATCGTTTTTGGTCGTCATTCGTCCAGGGAGATGCAAATGAATGAATTTAATTTTTTTTAGGGAAACGGTGAGTTGTACGAAAAAAAGTCAAGAAATCGAATTTGTTCTAAATTGAACGAGAATTCGAAAAATAATTTTGATTTTAATAGATAGCAGTGGCGTATCACTTTTTTTATTCAAAAATATCTAGTCTGAGTCCAGTAGGGACGCCACTGTTATAAATAAACAAAAAATTTTTGGGTCAAAAAATGCTCTTTAATGCATAAACGCCGTACACCAAATTTCATAAAAATATTTAAAGTGGTATGAAAATGACGGTAAAAAATTGTTTTTTTTCTTAAAACTTTAATACCCCGTATCTCAAAAGTTAAGAAGTTTAGGACATAGGTTTATATGAAGTTTTTTTTCTTAAAATGGGTCCAAGAATCACCCCCTTAAGTATTAGCATGTTATTAAATAACACCATGTAGATCAGAAAATGGAAGGAACATTTTAAAGTTATACAGGTAAGAGCAAATTTGTTTTGTCAGTTCAATGAGTATATTAACATAAAAATGGTTATTAAACGTTAAAAAAACTTTGTAGACTTTATACTCACCTTTCAGGTACCTACAATGTACGTAAATATTGCACAATTATTTGTGGTTATTTGAATGAAAGCAAACTCCAACGAAAATATCGGTCGCAGCACATCTAATGCCAGTAATCAAAGATTTTAAAGATAATGGCGAAATTGCTTACTCCTTAGAGATGGACTAGCCAAGCAGCGAACGTGTTTAAAAACAATAATCCGCAGTAATAGAACCGACTTTTACATACCTACCGGTACATAAAAACCTAATTGTTCAAATAAAATTTAAACCGTTTATACCAACGAGAGCTATTAAAGCGCCGTAAAATCGAGTGGTTGTTAAATAAAATCAAGTTCGACCCTGCGGAATATTAAAATCATCCAAACTATCCTTATGGAAATGAGATTCACATCATACCATCCCACGTAATCTCCATTGAAGTATAATACACGGAGTGATTGCAGATACAGATATAATAAGCGTAATCCATACATGCGATATTTTTTTTTAATAAACAGTTTACGATCGAGCTAAATTTGCTTTGTGCTCTAGAAGAACTACTATAAAGCACTTATCATATCCACCTACTCTACGGATATATACTTTGTTGCAACAATTTAATTCTGCAATGTGTAGGTATAGTGTGGAAGTGAAGTCGAATTTTTCCAAAATGTCGTTAACAGCTCATTCAAATTCGATATTGTCTGTATTTTACGACTTTTCCGACAGCAAATAACCATAAACCGTGGCAAAAAGACCACAAAAACCACCAACAACCGCGCCTGTATCTCACCGAAATTCGCTCTTCTGTTAATGAGTTTCTTCGAATTCTTTTATTGCATGTTCCAGTATTGGTTAACCGAAATAATTCAAGGTTAGTCGGCTCCTTTACAAGCAATATTCAAAGGAGTTTCTCCAAATAAGCGTCTATTTTTGCTCACCCTGTATAATTAAAACTTGCGCCTACTTCGTTCTTCCTAAAGTTATATTTTCTAACGCAGAATATTTCACAATAACATGAAATTTTTTCGAGCACAATATGCAAGCAAGTGCTCGAGTACTGCTTCTTTCAAATTGTCACGAACTTACCGGTAATGAAACAAAAAAAGCGTTCAGAAACGAAATTAACAACAGCTTTAACGACTCCTTTCATTCCTCTGCCTACCTATAAGCGAGTACTTCGAGCGGAATGACTTAAATGGTAAAATAAACCTGTCTCCGAAGCTTTGTAGATTGACAAGTTACCCGTTGCGATCGAGAATGAAGATATACCTACATGAATTTTAATAGGTATTTTAATATTGTCAATTTAATCGACTGAAAGTGCGGATACTTCAAGATAAAGATGAGATTTTAATTGCGTTGAATGTTATGTCATTAATTTTATACGAGCTTAATTAAGAGTGCTTCGATTAGGAATTCAAACATTCCAAATTTTGTTCATTTTGCCGCCGGACTATAATTTTATAACGGCTCTATCGAAGCTCAATACGCACGTTTCTGATTAATGTAAAGGTGCTGGAGTATTTTATTTATTGGGGATATAAATTATTTATTCAATTGCAATTGCAAGTAAGGGCATTTAAGTAGTTGGAGTGATTAATGGGGCTAAATATAATCCCCAAAGCCAGCTTCCTGTTGAGAACTGTTGGTTATTTCGGAGTATCCGAGTTCTCTCACGTATTCGAGCAGGTAAATTCTTATGGGTCGAGTTCTCTCCCGAGGGTGTCCGAGTTCTCTCCGGTACGGCAGGTAGCATTTAATTTCCGATTAATCCTTCTTCGTTGAAACCCTAAATACTTATTAAAAGTAACCAACTTTTAATTTTTATTATTTCAAACTTTTTTAAATTTGAGATATTTTTTGTAGTTATAACTTCACTTTATGTAAGTACCTACCTATACCTACATTTTAAGTATTACAATTTAAATAAAACTAAAATTTCCTTTTACATGATATACAATTTATTTAATATAAAACACAAATACTATCTAAGTATTATTCTCTAAAAATAGATTAAGGGTTTCTAGGAAGGACCGATGGGAATATTTATAATTTCAAATTTCTCTGGCAAATTTCGATTATGTATTTTCATTTCGTAGTACAATTTAATGAGGATTTTATGATTAGGGGAAATTTTTTGACTTCTGTCTTTTTTTCTCTATTTCAATATATGGAAAATCCCATCCCTTCCAGTATACTTCTAGAAAATTAGGTGTACTTTCCATAATAACAAATTTCGATATTGTAAAATATCAAGGTACTTTACTCTTGAGCAAAATTCACATTTTTTGACATACCTCGTATAAGATTGATAAAATTTGATGGTTGCATCTTGGGTTTTAGATCATACAGAACTTTTTGTGAAGAATAACTTTGTTCCGTAAAATTAATAATAAAGTTTCCCATAAGTTCACGGAAGGAACAGTAATCCTCCTTATCAGGCAATTAGCCCCTTATAAGCTACAACTACCCGTTAACAATAGACGGGGGAGAACTCGGACACGACCTTTTTTCGTGCAGGTAAGATTTTGAAAATTGGGAGAGAACTCGAACCCGTCCGGTTATTTAGCAGAAGTCGACTAACGAGCTTTGAAATGTATTGTAAAAGAATAATTAGGAATTGATAAAGAGTTTCTTTTGTAAATTTGCTCGATTGAATTAGACAAAAGTTGGAAATGTAGGTATTTGTAAAAGAGGTCAATGAATACAGTAGTGAACAATGCAACAATAAGCATGTAATTCCAAATATTTCAAAAATTTTGTTTACTCGGATTGAAAAACAAGTTATGAGTTTGCTACTTACCTCTTTTCATGAAAAAATGTAATCCTTCAGAGTGTATAAATTTAAAATCTGCAACCAATTTTGACTAAATATACCATATAAAAGGATGTCCATGAACAAGCAGTTTCTATCCTGATGGTGGTGGTCCCGCGGGGAAGAAACTTTAATCCTCTTTACGGATGGCGACAATACGATTTCGGGTATCAAAAACGTGATACTCTAACGAGTATGTTGCTTAAGAAAAATATCACGTAAAGATGCCACTCAAAAGGCGGCATACCCAGTTATTTTAGAAATTTCTTCGACGTGAAAGTAAAATTAGTGTTACATGCAGCTCTGTATCTTTCGAGTTTTCGTGGGTAACAAAAAACGATTTCTCGTATTTCATGAAATAAATTCGACTCGTTTTGTCGTTCTATTATAATATAAAATTTGTTTTTAACGAGTTTCATTTGTGCTGTAACCATCCCGTTTTAAATTTACTTGCAACTTCCGCAATCGAATAATAGTGCAATGTGGAAAAAACGTCGGTTACGTGAGTAAATAAACTGTACGTTGGTTTAAATAGCGCTTTTTCAATAGGTCCGTACATCTGTTTGGATGGTACAATTATTTTTTTAGTGCTGGGAATTACCTATTAGTTTCAGTTGCCAGTAGGAGAGTAAAATGCGACTTTTGTCACTTCACTAATGGATTTATAATACACTTGTTTGTAATATAAATCATTCATAATCCGTACCAGGTAATACAATGCTTAAATTTAATTTTATGATACTCTCACTGAATATAAATTATGAATTTATTTCGTGATAATTAATATTTAAGAAAAGTTGTTCTGTTTCTACAGGGAATAAATTTTGGTAATTTATTAAATGAATAACAAAGTGTAGTTAAAGATGCGCAATGTTTCGTCATTTAACGCCAGTTGTCACCAATCCATCTTTAGGTAATTCTTACCTAAGTAATTTCTAAGGTAGGAAGTACTTACATCGAATTTCATTAACGTAATAAATCCCGTAGTACTAATAAATTTTATCAACTTGCATTACATTCACATATTAAAAAAAATATTTACAATTAATTCTCGAGCTGAAAAATATCTGCTATTATTTTAATATGAATAATAGATATCAATTTGACCCTCCTCAATTTATTGAATTATCTATATTTTCAACTTCATCTGGTACAGCTCACATATTTTTAATGAACAACAACAAAAACTCTTTAAACTATCAACAAATAATATCTACTATAAAATATCTAATTTCAAGTGACATTTCCATCTCAAGCCTGCTATAAAGATGAAAAATGTGGTTAAGTATTTCCTAAATGCTAAAGAAATGCCTAAAAGCAAGCCCGACGAGCTGTCCTAACTTTAGTTATTTCCTATCACCTTTAAATATTACTTAAAGCACGGTGAAATGCAAAAGTGTACTTAGGACTTCCTAAATACGGTTTAAGTATTACCTAACTTTAAAAATTGGTACACTTTACCTATCATAAACCAATTTTTAATCTTAATCCGTTCCAATATTAATCTGGATGATTTTATCTAATCTTTTATATGAGCAAATACATTAGTTACTCAAAATTCATTATCAATAAATCAATAATTCTAATCCGATCCTGCGTCGACTCCTTTTTATTTCGACAATTTACGAAGTGCATCGACACACAAATGCGCATTCAACAAGTCCTAAAATTCGCAAAGGCATAAATCCTCACGTGTTTGTGCGCATGCATAAACTTACTTGCACACAAGCTCAAATGCGAATTCAATTTAAAATTATGGGCAATAAATTTTAATAGATTTATGCGGTTTGTGCCCGTTTATAAAAAAAGCGATAGAGCAGGCGTCGAACGATGAATTTAATAATTGAAATTTCGCTGTTGAAATTCACGAGTTGATTATTAATATTGCAATTCGAAGCGTGAAAGGTCTGATTAGTTTGAAAAAGTTTGGAGTAAATTTGATATGAAATAAAATAATTAAAAATTGCAGTTATGAATTGTTAATAATAAATTTGGAAAAATGTTTATTTTGGTTATGCAATGCATATGTAGGTGTTGATTTCATTTTTCTTAGATATCATCTAATTTTCAGTTTTTAAAAAAACATAAATATGTCTATACTTGTAGATGATACGACGTTAATAAATGGTGCTTCCCATTTTTTTAAGATAAATTATACTTTCCATATTTGTTTCAACGCTTTCAAGAAATAGATCAAATATCAATAACACCAAAGTAATTTACTGATTTTTCTTTAAAAGATTGAAGCCGAAATAGATTAGCTTTTGATAAATGCATTTTCAAATATTGACATGTATAAATTGGATTAATTTCTTTGTGTTCGGGATATGGGAACACATCCTCTTTTGGAGTTTGGAATTAGAAAAAATGCTTATACAGGGCGTCCCAAAATTATTACAGGCGAGGTGTCACAGTTTGTATTTGTATTGGAAATTTCGTATAGGTTCTGGACAAACTGGAGTTTCTTAATTCATAAAATAGAAATACAGAGAAGCTTAAATTCATTATTAGTTTAATAAACAGTAAAAATGGAAAATGGAAAATCGAAACAGGTCGATTTTTGATTTTAATTTATTATTTTTTGAACAATAATCTATCATACAGTGTGAGTACCGTTTGAATGATGAGGAGTGAATGGATATTTGAAAATGATCAACCCATTGGAAATGACCCTAATTGTTTAAAAAAATAGTAATTTAAAATCAAAAATCGACCTATTTTGGGAATTTTTCACATTACTGTTTATTTAGCTAATGAATTTATGCATTGCTTTATGGCCCCACTGTACATATAATAACGATAATTTCGTAAACGAAATAAAAAATTATAATTCAATTAATTTGTTTTGAAAATTGCTAATACTCTTATCATTTTATCGCATTTTATCACTGTTGTAAGCAAAAATTCGAAGTGTTTACGAACACATATCCCCGAAAACCCCGTTCCCTAAACATCTATCCCCTTTTTCTCTGTTATCCCAACGCGGAAAAACCTATTATCCCGATCCGGGCTGGAATCTCCCAGCTTATCCCCGTCCGCTACCGTGAGATTCGCCATCGCCTCCACACCACACCACGCACTTTTTGACTTTGGTTTCGGTTTTGGTTGCGTTTGGTTTGGTTTGGCTTGGTTCGCGTTCGCCTGTCAGTCGGTTACCGGCCGTATCGTGGTTGTGTGGTCTAGCTCGAATGCTGGGAAGGCCGCGAAATCGTGTGCGGCACGAACGAAATTAGTGAGCGCCCAAAGCGCAGATAAATAATAATTAAATAGCGAGTTCGATATTGTAAAAATCGTCGATTTGCATGCGTTAACGTCGATCGGAACACGTTCGTCATCGCGTCGTTTCAAGGTTTTCCATTCGGATCGGTAAGATTTTTCCTTTCCATAATATTAGCTAAATTCGTGATTAAAAACATATGGAACTTTACCTATTTCATCTTAGTAGGTGCATTATTTAATAAACAATAGTAGGCTGTATTTTTGAATTTTTCAAAATTTTTAACACTCACTTTGTTAGGGATTATTTTTGTATTTTTTGAGCGCATATTTATTCGCAAACGTTTGAAATTTGGTCCATTTATTAAGACTTTATTTGTAGATTATTCAAATTTGTCTATTAATCATTAGCAATTATACCAATGTCATTGCTGTTAAATGGAGGCTTATTAAAATTTATAATTTGCATAACTTTGAATACCTACATACAAAGTGTCCCAAACAAAAATGGCAATTTTTAATTTTTAAAAAATAAATTTAAAACCTTCATAAAACGCCAAATTACCTATAAAAAATTCTAATTGACAAATGTACAATGAAAGTAATTTAAAAGTTTGTCATTTGCAACAGTTTCCTTTTGTTATTATTATTAGATTCTATCTGCATTAAAATTTAACACCATTCTCAAGCATTTTATTTCAGATAAGTCGGCAAAAGGATTCTGCTGTTTTGCTAAAAAAATCTCAAATTCCTGCAATTTTTGCACAATTCCAAATATATTTTTCATAAATTTACTTTACAAAATAGAGACCTCACCATTTAAATTTTAAATACACTTTCTTCATTACAAGTACCTTACAATACTTTATCTACCACGTTATTTGCGTACAATTTCTCTGAAATCATAACGTGAATCCGTGGCTCTATCATAGAAAAATATATTGAATTATGCAACAAAAGTTCAAATCTTCTTTATATAACGTATCAATTAAAATAAATTCGCTCGTTATTTACATCCACAATCTACTAATAGAACCACATAAATTAATTAGAATACTTACATACATATCACATTATGACGTGATGACTATCAAAAATTGTAGCTTGTTTATTATGTGATTAGCACAAATAAAAAAACTATTTCTGACTATCAGCGCATGTTCTATAATTATATTATAATTATCATCGTGGACTAATTACATATTACCATAGGTCGAAAAAATTATAATTACTCTAGCAATTAATTGTGCGTTAATTTCACCAATAATTTGATTAGACTGTTACTTAATATCCAATTGAATAAATGTAATAATATCACGTTTTATCATCTAACGTGATGGACAGTTAATGAAAACAGAATAAAACAGATATCGTTCTAACTTATACTTGAATATTATGCGATAGCTCGGGCTAAATGAATCTCTTTATCCATTATCTAATGAGGAAGGAGGATATAATGTTACTGAAGAATTGTGCCCAAGCTCTGCCAAATACAAATAAATATAACATACACTCAAACAGATCATTCAACTTTATACAAGTGTACATTTGAAATAGTTTTGATTAATTTAGTAGTATTTGATAAATGTGTAGTATCTATTTCTGCATTTTGTTCATCTTAGGTAAATTTCCAAGAATTCTGAATTATGCTGTTGTAAACAAGAACCAGCAAATTCCGCTGAACATTAACTTGGAATCTTTCAAAAATGTCATTAATCATATGAATGCTCAGGTGTTCGATGAATTTTTTAGCATTTTAAATTTCGCTGAAATCTTTATAAGTTAGGGGAAAAAATTCTGTTGCGCTCTGACTAGGCTAATTGGCATTTTATAAATGTTCATTGAATTAATAGCAACTATAAAGTGATTCAGTTTTGGAACAAATAACTTTCCGTTAATTTAGTTGTTCGATTTAATTTTGCAAAACAACTGAGCGTAAAGTTCACCCAACTTAATGTAGGTAATTAATATAAAAAATATTTTCAAGGATTAATATTAATACTAATAAGCAGGTAAATTTTTTGCACTTTTATGTCCTACGCTGGCGTTTATTATCTATTTACGGATACTTATATTAGTTTTTATAGTAATTACTTTTGCTACTAATTCTGTAAAATATACATATATGTATAGGTATTAAGTACATTTAATTTAATAGCAATTTTTTTAGGTAAGTTTGTGGTAAGATTATTTTAGTTATATGTATATATGAACATTTTGAGCTATTACACACCTGTCGTATCTATACAAATATGCCTCTTTTAATAGTGCTTTGATTTTATTGCCTTAGAGTACTCGCTTACTTACTTACACAAGTTATGCTGTATAAATAAGAGGTTACAAGAATGCGTCAATGAAAGACATTATGTGCATTCGTAACTGAGTGATATAACGAACTTCGGATATTTTCATGCTATAATGTTGCACTCGAGATGCAATATATTCAATACACCTTAATTTTCAATAGATTCGTGTTATATAAATATTTGTTTCCGCTTTTAGAAATCGATTGTTCGAGCGAAAAATTGTAAATTTTCTGGACGGATATATTGTGATAACGAAAATGAATTTTCAAGGATTTTTTATATCGATAAAATTGCGCACATGTGATGAGTAACAGTGTTAAATAAATTGCACGATAAATGGCATCTACAATGCGATAGGAATAGCTGCAAACGTGACCTGCGCGGCTTTTGCACAACAAGTATATAATATAAGCCACTGCGCATCGTACCCTCTAGACTACAAATGTTATTGAATGAATTTAATGTTATGTCTACTATTAAATTACCAAAGCACTCGTATAGGTAGGCATATAAAGGTACTTACGTGCTTATAAAGATCAATAAATTCCTAACGAGTTCCTTTCGTAAAGAAAAACTGATTCAACGTAAGTACTTTGTGAAAAAAAAAGGAATAAACGTCGATAAAGGAATTTATAAGGACTTGTCGTGGCGTAGGAAGTGCACGTCTCCCACGTCTCGATTTTTTTCTCTATTCGTTTAAATACGCCCGAGGATTGGTAGAGGGTTGGATAATAAAATTTATACGAATTTATTCCCAAACATCAAAGAGATACTGAAGCCGTTTCATCGCGACAATTTTCATTTCCAATTTTATTGGTTTCTATCTACGGTAAAAACGCGTTTCGGTTATTGCAGTCGAAGACGTTTAATTTCGAAAAATGATTTTTTCGTTTACTTTGTTCTTTATCTGCCGATAGCACAATGGTAGTTTTACGAATAAATTTGGTTTTATGTATATTTTATACTTATTTAAACGCATTTTAACGACGATACGGGAACGTGTCGGTACAATTTTGTAGATTGTATAGATACATGCAATGTTATTTTTAGAAATTATTGTCCTGACACAGACTGTTAAAAAAATATACAAAATACGCAACAAGTCTATTCAAGTTGCGTCAATACTGCAAGAGCAAAAAGTTTGCTAATATAAATGCAGTTTTTTTAATGCTTTTCATTTCTAAACTGCATACACTTTAATTCAACAATTAATTCAACCTCTAAAATATCGAATGTGTTTCATATTCAAATGATCTTGAACTATTCTGTCAAATGATTGGATTGTTTACTCAATACCCAATAAAACAGCACCCTTTTGCACTCATTTTATACATTTTATGATCTGGATTTGTAAAATTTTGTGAATAATGTCACTGCAGATGAAGAAAATGGTGCATAAACTACTGTTTTTGGAATGCCGTTCATGTTCAGCCACCGAACAGAAATATTATGCAATGATTTAAACTATGTGTTATGCCCAATAAAGATAAAATATATCTATGTATATGATTAATCGGTGAATTTATTATAAGCGATATTGTAGAATTATGATCGTAAATTTTAGTCGATGCGTCCGTACAGGTATGTACTTGTTTCTATGGAAAAATAGTTAATTCGTAATTTTATCTATGTATACTACATCATTATGGTTTTAATCGCTTTGGTAAAAAATATAACAGAGGCTATAACATTAATTCCTACGAATTAAAATTGTAAAATTCAAGGTTTTTACCTACTATAATAGCGGTATTTCCTACCTATTACATCGTTTTGAATTTCAATGGTTCCTGTATTGAGAATCATTCTAAATTCGTAATAATAATATAGATAATCTTATCTGTATCTTAGAAAAGAACCTTGTGCTAGGCATTTTAACAATATTTTTTGCATGAGCCTATCGATACCTAATAATTATTGTATAACAATACTTTTTTTTTCATTTTTTATAATATTGGTAATTGCGGAACGGAAGTAACTTGTGTATTATCATACATGTGTAGATAAATAGATGTATGTGTAGATAAAGGTACATTTTGAAACGCACAGATAAATAACCAAAAATTACATTCAGTAAATCAAACTGCAGGTATCAAATGAAAAGGAAAAACTTGTTAGTACAGTCGACGTCTATTCCAGACGTACAAATGAAAGATAATAAACATCCGTATATTCGTAATAATCACAAACCGTTCGCCATTATTCAAAATAATAAATTTTCATGACATTCATAAGACATAACGTTAATTTTAGCTTTCCAAAGAGGTTATTACACTGCACTTAAAAGTCTGTAGATGTAGACTAAGTGAGTTTTTCTTAAAATAACACCCATAGTTCGTTTATAATATTTATAACTAGTATTACAATACAGGGTGATATTATTGAAAACAAATATTACTGTGGTTTTGAAGCTTAGTTATGGATCAACGGGAATAAAATATGTCACTAGATTTTATCATTGCGCATATGAACTTAGTGGTTTCAGCTATTTACGTCGATCTGTAAGAAAAGTTCGTAAAATTAAACGATTCAAATTTGTTGTTTTAAGTGACTTTGACAAATTGTCGCATAGCCATCTTTCCAAAAACTAAATAATTTATATTTAACTGGTATTTTACAAACATTTAGAAATTCCCATTAATTAAAATGATTATTTTTCGATTGATAGTAACATTCAACGAACTACCATGATTTGCTGTTTACTAAATTAAAACGTTTACCGGTTACAAAATTAAACATACATGATGTTTATTAAAAAAATTACATAACACAAAATGATGGTACACTGCTTATTACTTTGTTTTTTGTCAGTAATTCATACTAATTGACCCGACGAAACAATTTCGTTAAGAATAGATGCTCCATTGGTTTATTAATTGCCGAGGTTAACTGCATGGGTGGTTGAATTCATTCAATAGAAGAGACCCCGATTGTGTACAGAGGCAATTTTAAAATGTATTTTAAAAGTTATTAGTTTAGTTTAATTGTCAATAGAAGAGCTTATTTATATACAAAGAAGGTACGTAGAAATTAAACATTTAAATTGAGTACTTATGCAGTTAGCTTTTTTATTGATTTAACCATTTTCCTCGACGTTTAATCACCATGGGAGTAAATTGAATTTCAAACCGCCGTTTCTGATTTATCTGAGGCGCTCGTTATCCGGTGTTTACCTTAAAAGAATACGGTTATTAGTGATAAGTGATCAGGTTGATCATGTTACAAGCTTATTTTCCTTGTACTTAACATGGTTTTTTAGTCTCTTTAACGTTGACACTGGACGATCGAGACCATTAAGTAGCAGGTTTTAAATAATGACGAACGGTACATCTTGCGCATATTTGCATATCGTTAACGAAAAATTAATAATATTCAATTAAAATACGCGTAATAATCTAACTTTAACGTCGGCTTTGTTGCTCTTAAATATTGGCGTTAAATATTTGTATCAATTGGTTCTGACAAAGCGACCGATCCTTCGGCAATTTAGCGCCTGTGATATGTATTTTAAACGTTTCGGTTCTTCCGGTTTCGCATTCAGGTCAGTTAGAAATAGCAAATCGAACGGGAGAACGTTGCGAACTAACTTCAAAAATTTTTATACGCGGAAGTTCACGGAGCGCTAAAGCCCATTCGTTTGCTATTTTAATTTGCCGACAGGCTTTCGAACGAAATTTATATGGGAAACGTTCGCCCAGACTATGGAGAAGACTACGACTTTTAAAAAATTTTTTTTCAAACCCGCGTGTTCTAAGAAAGCGCGTAATGAAATTTTTATTTTTTTCTGTGGCCAAATAAGGCAGTAATTAATTTTTAATGTTTGAAAAACCTCACACAATCGTCATACACTCTGCTCCAATCAAAGCGAGAGTTGCAAAGAGAAGTCACATTTAGCAAGATTGCCACGTTTCCTATTGCTCTTCTTTACTCCGCAAAATGTGCGTTTTTTGTATATTTATTGCAATAAACATTTTCTGATTTGCCCATTTCTTCCATTACCTAATGGATAATACGATACATTAATATAGAAATAACATCTTCATTTGTAAAAATTGTAACCGATTTTCGTGTTAAAAACACAAATAATGGTCTTGAAAAATTTATTTGGCAACATTCTTGTCAACTTCAATATTATCAGTAAAGTGTTTTGTGCCGAACTGCAATTCGTGTAATTTGTTTTGTGCATTTTTCAGAAAAATCTGGCAAATGACAGTTTGATTTTTGTTCGTTTGTCTATTCTTTGTTACTGCGTTCGAAAATTCATACTATTTACTATACAACAAGACGTGAGTTCTAATCGTATCTTTCGTGGTATCTCACGTCGTGGTCTTCTCCATTGCCCGTATTCAGCGCCCCATTTTAACGTTACACGCATGTTTAGCGAGCGATTTTAACGTAAACAATGTCCTTAGTTACTCCATAACAACTATGTAGAACTGTCAAGTTAAAGGCGCTCGGTAAACATGACTTTAAATTTAAAATGGGGCGCTGAATACGGGCCATTATTGTTAGCAATTTGGAGCAAAAATACAAATTTTTGTTGTCGACTATGATCATTTTTATGCTTTCTTAATTTTCCAACACCCTGTAGATCCATTTTAAGATTTTTCAAAGTTATTATCATTTTCAAAAGAAGCAAACTTTTTTTTATAAAGAATGACTTTTTGTCGTAAAGAGAATAATAATTTTTTTTCTCCTATGGGCAACCCCATGCGTGGACACACTGTATAATTTATGTATTCAAACTTTTGCTGTTTATTATTCTATTTTATCTCTTTGTTTCAGTTGTATTTGCACAGCTGACGATCTTTTTGGGATTTTCCGGAGCGAGATTTTGCATCGAATACCCAGAACTCGATTAGATGAATATTAATTAAATCGCACCAACGACTGCCAAATGTACATAAAACGGCTTCACAACGGGTCAGCGAGTGCTTGGTGATGGTATAATGAAATGCATTTGAATGAATTATTCGCGTAGTGCAACCCATTGATGAAAAAATATGGATATAGGAAAGGAAATCAACAATCCCAATCCTAGGGATCGAGCGAACGCCTTCGGTGTTTTATTTTTTACGTAAGTTTTACGAATTTTTAATAATTTTATTTCAACAGCTATCCTTCCATTATTACTTATCTACTGAAGATGGCAAGGTTAGATTCGAAACGTTTAGAAAAAGTACTACGTCAAATATCATGTCATCAATTCAGTATAGTAATAATAATAATAGTGATGTTTGAAGTGTCACATTAATCGATTAATCGATTCCCCTTGCATGCTTAAATTCTCTCGTACAAAAATATCGAATTCGAGCATTCGTCTCTCGCGAAAAAGAACTCAAAAAAGGGCGAGTTGGAAAAGGCTGGGCTGAAAACAAAGTTAGTAACGTGCATACATACAGACCAATTAAACTCGGCGTCGGTATGGCATCGTTCCAGATAAATTTTAAAAAGATGCAAGTCGAAAGTGTCGAAAGAAAAGGATTTTCGATTTAAAAATCCTTCTCGAGGAATTTGTATTTTCAGCTGTTTCATTAAGAAAACGATAAAAAGACCGTAAAAACCTTAAAAAAAGTACGCTTACAGTTTATTGACACTTGCATAAATTTAACACTTTAAGTGACTGTTTAATGCGCATATGTAAAGTATAAGGAATTGTGATAAACTCTCGGGAACTCGAGTCGCACGCGTAATGTAAAAGTATAATAAAAGAAGGAATCGCCTAAAAAAACAGATAAAATTCATTTCTAAAGCCATGTTGGTGGATATAAACTTCTACAATGCTGACACTTTAATTAGATGTTCTACAAAAAAATAACACATCAGATTAGCGTAATTTCATGTGAACGCATCTTCAGGCAATAAATTTCACTAATTGTGCAACACTGAAACCACACATGAATAATAAAAACAATACTTTACTAAGCATTAGTAAAAGAATTCTTCTTAACAGGATTAACTTATTTAAGCTTCTATTTTTATTCTTTAAAGTTCAGGATCCCATGCACCAAGTTTTGAGGATTGTAACTCCTAAAAGCACTCCCTGAAAATACTCTCTGAAAAATTTACATTTTATTTTGAATCACTTCTAATTTTTTTTTTCTAGTGGGGATGTTCTAGGATCTTGTGCAATGCACCCTACACAGGGTGTTTAATATCACTGAATGTCAAAATGTGTACAAACTGTGTACAAAATTTCATAAAAATATCTGCAGTGATAAGAAAATTATGATATAAAACTTTATCCTAAAATGGATAAGACCACGACTTTTTTTTAATTTTTTTTTTTCAAACCCGTGTGTTCTAAGAAGGCGCGTAATGAAATTTTTATTTTTTTCTGTGGACAAATAAGGCCGCAATTAATTTTTAAATTTTGAAAACGTCACACAATCGTCATACACTCTGCTCCAATCAAAGCGAGAGTAGCAAAGAGAAGTCACATTTAGCAAGTTTGCCACGTTTCCTATTACTCTTCTTTACTCCGTAAAATGTGCGTTTTTTGTATATTTATTGCAATAAACATTTTCTGATTTATCCATTTCTTCCATTACCTAATGGATAATTCGATATATTAATATAGAAATAACATCTTCATCTGTATAAATTGTAACCGATTTTCGTGTTAAAAACACAAATAATGGCCCTGAAAAATTTATTTGGCAACATTCTTGTCAACTTCAATATTATCAGTAAAGTGTTTTGTGCCGAACTGCAATTCGTGTAATTTGTTTTGTGCAATTTTCAGAAAAATCTAACAAATGACAGTTTGATTTTTGTTCGTTTGTGTATTCTTTGTTACTGCGTTCGAAAATTCATACTATTTAATATACAACAAGACGTGAGTGGTTTATGATTGGTTTATAAGGTATGAGTCAAAACCCGAAATTTTTTAATTTCAAAGGGCTATATCTTTTTAATTATAACACATTTTGAGCAACTGAAAACGGTTTTGAGCTCTAATAAATCATTTCTAATCGTATCTTTTGCCGAAATCCGCTTATCTCACATCGTGGTCTTCTCCATTGTAACACCCTATAGCTCAAAAACTAAGAGATTTACAACATATATTGATATTAACTTTTGTTCTTAAAACCACCCAAAGATTCACACCCTTAAATATCGGCACTCAATTAATAAACACCCCGTATATTAGATGATATATCAGTATTTTAAAAATATTACATTTTGAAACGAAGGTCCTGTACCTGGATTTAATCACTCTTCTGATTAATAACGTGGAAGCCATGCTTGTTTACAGAATCGTCCAATTTCCAATTGACCGTATATTAACACAAACCATCTTTTGTTTTGTCAGGTGCCTTTTAAAAACTCCTCTTCGTCTGTCTGTGCCCAGGCACGCACTCTTTTCAAGGCTCCCTGTCGAAACGGACCGAAACGAAAAAGGCCATATGTTTGTTAATAATCGCCGAGCGCCTTCAAAGAGCTTTTCTACTGAGGTGCAATTTCTCTTCCATAAATACCGCCAGGACGAACGCTTTGATCTCGAAATTTCGTTATTTATTGTTGCATTGTAACATCTTTTCGTCGGTAAACTGCGAAGCTGTTTAATAAATTTTTATGAGCGGCAATGGGTAAATTAGAGGTCACTTATTTGTTTCTAACGCAAACTGCTTAGATTCAATTTGTATTTCAGCCGAGTGTGTAGATATATTTACATAAATCCGGTTCAAGTTTGTGTTCAGTAACAATGGAGGTTAGAATTATGAAAAGTTATTTCTTCTTCTACTATTCTAACAATAACCAATGATATAATAATTGATTCCTTTATAGCATCGTTAGATAAGCGCTATTAATATTTTAAAAGTTCGTTTCATAGATTAAAGTGCCATCCTTATCGGGCGATAAAATGGTCATTCACTATAAGATGGATGGCACTGCGCATACTATCAATCCGAATGTCCTTTTCGATTTCTAATTAATTAAATCGTCGGTTAATTCCTCAAATTTGATGTATTATATTGTACACCCAAAGTTGTGTTAGTGGGATGACCATAAAATGAATGAGAGTTTTTTTTCGAAAGGTTGGCTGACTGATTGAATCAGTGTTACCAACATAATATTTGACATTTCACAAAAGTAATCTCCCGATATATTCAATAGAAGGGAGGGTACTTGCTAAGTAACTATTCTAATCATAATTCTATGTGAATTGAAACGATGATAAAGGGATAAAAAAATTCGGAAGCGTGCAAATTTGAAGATATATTTTCAGGGGGATCCCTCCTAACAATAAACCTACAAGCCCATTGTAGTTTTTTTAATATTCATTGCAGCCCTTCCGGCCAATTTGCTCAGTTAATAGGATTATATCAGTAAAAGTAGGTATTTTTCAAAGCGGAAGAGCATCTGTCTCTCCAAATATAACCGCTTATTATAAAAATATTGATAGTGTAAAATCGTACGTAATTCTATTGCTGTAGATGTAGAGCCATAAATATATTTTCACAAATTAGGGTTACTTTTTTAAAAAAATTGCCTTAAACTGTACTATTAGGTCAAGATCAAGCATACAAAAATAATGTAAACAATTGCGGCTTAGAAACAAAATTACGTTTTCTAAACCTTGAAAATATGAAAGCGGTATGTTTAACAAACAAATTCACCTACCTGTATGTACCAAATTAGTTTATTTATAATCCAACAAATTATAACAAATGATGGGTTATTCGGGCGACTTCAATTTGTTACGTTCGGATTTGGTTTAAGGTTTAAGGCAATTATGATTTTTTACGATTTAAAAATTGTATGGTAACGCACACGCTCATTACCATAAATTAAAGAAACTCTACGTTTGAGAAGACACTTTAATAATGAGTTATCAGTTCCTTGGAATTACCGAGCTCTAATTCACATATCCGATATTTTTAAAAACGCTTACAGACCGACATAGATAGCTGCAAACGTTAAAATTACGTAGCGCACGTCTGCAGTTATTTCTCTCGCTCTGTACTTCTAAATAACTAATGATTATTCTTGAAAAATACGTTAATGTTGGTATTAATGCTACTGTGCGAGTTGCAGAACAAATAAAATCCGAAAATGTGTAAATTATTTGGCAGTCAACGCTGTTTAAAATTACAAATTGCCCAAGCATATGTTGCATAAGTAGGTGTTAGAATATACGTATAAATAGGAAAGTGTAAATTATCCAATTTTGTTTATTATCGCAATTAATTTTGGTATTGAAATCTTCGTTTTCTAGCAACTTCCTCAAGGTATTTATGATATAACCGTTAAGTTTTCATTAACTCCGCATTTATCAGCCATTGCTAGAGTACATTTAAATACATATAGGAATATAATTGTTTACCTACATATTTTTGTAAATACTCAATTGGAAATAATAAATTACTTTTCTCTCAATTACACGTAATTACCATCGAGTAGTACTGATTGCTTTTCTAGTTAAGGATAATTTAATGAGTACCTCTTTACTCATCAATTGCAACAAATTAATATTAATAGATAACTGGTAGATATTGATTAAGATATAAAATTTTTTCACGAATCCAATAGACCTGTAAAATAAAAATTTCGACCAAAATTAAAACTCATTTATTAACATTTCATTTAATCTCTGTAAACTTCCGAATAATGCGAGTACATACCGCACAGAACACGATCTGCTCCGGGGAAGGTATAAATCACGAGTTTAAAAAACCATTTCTCTCTTTTGCCTTCTTCACGTCCGAAAGCTTAGCCAGATAAGATTAGTGCCTTTGTGAAAGTATTTTTCGTTTATTTGACAAGGGATAAAAAGGTTACGTACCCCATCGCCTCGAGTCAAGGGCGTCTAAACGCCTCTATTAAATATTCGTAAATCTACTTCACTCAGATAACAAATCTTACTTCCTTTTGGAATTAACATACCTAATAAATTTACTTATTAGGTAATGTTTCGGTGTATAAATAGGCATTTATCATTGCGAATTTGTAGTTTGAGGAATTGTAAAGTTTTTTTTCGTATAGCGACAATGTAAAATGATATGATTTCCACACATGTGCTCCGCTGATGAGGAAAACAAATGTGCCTTAACACATTTGTAAATCTACTCATACGTATATTTTCGAAATATTTCACTGGGGTGTTTGGTAACTTGGCAGATTCGCATCTGTTCCCAAACCTTTTATATTTATTTAAGATCGGTTGTATTTTTTTAGGAGATCGGGCGCTCGTAATTTCACTTTCCACGTTCGAAAGTGTTAGTTTGAAATATTTGTTTAAGATTGTAGAATCTGTACAACATATGCTTTAATTGATGTTAAGAGTACAATAAAAATTTGATAATTTAATAATTTTTATTTTTTTAGGTACACCATAGAATTGTTCAAAAAAGGCTACCACAAGACCTTAGATGTGGACGATCTGTACAACCCAATTCAAAGCGATAGGAGCAAAACCTTAGGGGATAGATTAGAGAAGTAAGCACATTCGAAATTACCATTAATTTTAATTGCCGAACCAGCTGCTTGTTTTATCTAACGCTCTTTAGATAAATAACTGTTTACCTTTTCATTATACGCAGCGTTTTGATGCACAGCACGTGGACTTAATGCACAGGAGGAATCTCGCGGCGACTGTGCAAATTTTTCAGCAACTAACATAGCCTAACAATTAATTTACGCTTACTAGAAAATTTATTAAAAGTAAGATTATTTTTCTGAGAATCTTTTCCATTATAGGAAAAAATCATTATATTACGCATAGGGATTTTTTGATCTCTTTAGTTGCTGGTAGAATTGATAAATGTATTAGCTTAGCTACTGGAGCCATTAAAAGAATAAATTCAGATTTTTTGATCTCTTTAGTTGCTGGTAGAATTGATAAATGTATTAGCTTAGCTACTGGAGCCATTAAAAAAATAAATTCAAATTTTTTGATCTCTTTAGTTGCTGGTAGAATTGATAAATGTATTAGCTTAGCTACTGGAGCCATTAAAAAAAATAAATTCAGATTTTTCGATCTCTTTAGTTGCTGGTAGAAATGATAAATGTATTAGCTTAGCTACTGGAGCCATTAAAAAAATAAATTCAGATTTCTTGATCTCTTTAGTTTCTGGTAGAATTGATAAATGTATTAGCTTAGCTACTGGAGCCATTAAAAAAATAAATTCAGATTTCTTGATCTCTTTAGTTTCTGGTAGAATTGATAAATGTATTAGCTTAGCTACTGGAGCCATTAAAAAAATAAAATCAGATTTCTTGATCTCTTTAGTTGCTGGTAGAATTGATAAATGTACAGCTTAGCTACTGGAGCCATTAAAAAAATTAATTCAGGTTTCAACCTCTGAAAATTTCAGTGGAAATCCTCGACATTGGAGCGGCAGATAAGCGGTTTAATCGCGAGTACAAATCTGCTGTCCGTTCCATTTAATTTCATAAGTAATCGCTCGGAAACTGTGTCAAGATCTTGGCCGATGATTGCGGATTTTACCCGCCGAGCACGACGCGGGATTATTAGATCATTAACGCGTCAGGTAGCCGCTGATTTATATCGAAACCGGCGTAATGGCGGTTATCATTCAAACTTTTAATGCCATCTTAAGAAGTGTCGTTAAAGGGGATTTTCGAAAGCCCCGTTTTTCATTTCAAAGTTCGCGAAAATTTAGCATTTTTGCTTGAGAACGGTGCATAATAAAATAATTGAATCTGTGAATTTAATGTAATATATAGGGTTTTTCACTGCTGTTAGTCTTTCAGGAGTTCCTGAAGAGTTGAGAATCTGAAAATTTAGGAGTAAAGTATAGTCAATGCTGTGAGATTTTCTAAAATGTTTTCAACCATATGTTACTTATTTCTAGATTAATTCAAAAACGACTGGATTTGGGTATAGGGAATATTCATGTGGATCGAAAGGGCTTAAAAATATCCACTGCTCAATGCTCTAAAATACAGGGTGATCCATTTGAAATAACAAAGTTATGGCCACTTTAAGTTGCCCAAGTTAAGCAGACAATTTTAAACGCCCTGTAAATGGACCATGAAAGTCAGTTTAGTACCAATTAGTACTATGTCTGGAAAGTATCGATACCAATTTTCTAACTTCTAGGTGCATTATTAATCGAGATATCATAGAAAATATCAACCATCTTTCCAAAAAATATCTAAAAAATTAAATAACTTAAAAATGTTGCATTTTTGGCATTATCAAAGTCTTGATAAAAAGGGCTGCAGAATCCTCAAATGGTCAAATCTGGCACTTTCCATTTGAAATAACTCAGTGGCTCATACTAGTGTGATATGAAATATCGGTTAAAACTCTTCCTTAGAATTTCTAACGTGCATAATAAATTAACCCGAACCGTTTTGTAGATATTTCATTTTCTATTTACGTTCCGCGTCCGTTTCGTTTCAGAAATTGGAATAGCCACTTAACGAAATGCGGCAAAACGAAAAAGAAGCCGAGCCTACTGCGAACGTTAATCGCCACGTTTTGGCCGGAGTACCTCCAGCTAGGCGTCATTTTGACGGTGAATAATTTGTTCCTGCAACTCATCCAGCCCATCATGCTGGGCCGTCTGCTGACTTATTTTAAGCCGTTCCCGACGACCACGAAGACCGAGGCGCTCTGGTATGCCGGCGCTATCGTCGTTCTCAACGGATTAACCGCTCTTCTGATCAACCAGTACATCATGAACGCCTTTCACTACGGGATGAGGGTTAGGGCGGCCGTTTGCGCGCTTATC
Source organism: Phyllotreta cruciferae (assembly GCA_917563865.1). Taxonomy (NCBI): domain Eukaryota; kingdom Metazoa; phylum Arthropoda; class Insecta; order Coleoptera; family Chrysomelidae; genus Phyllotreta; species Phyllotreta cruciferae. The sequence continues at coordinate 4,042,895 of OU830606.1, forward strand.
TACCGAAAAGTAAGTGATTGTATACAGCAGGAAATCCTCCGATTTATACAGGGTGTTCCTTAATTAATGGTCAATATTTCAACAGCAGATAGCTACTCTACAACAGAAGTAGTAGATGGATTAAGTTTCTACTATTACTCCTGAAGTAGTAGATGGATTAAACTCAAAATTTGGAAAACCCAGTTTCTACTTAGGTTTCTAGAAACTTAGGTTCTTAGGTTTCTACAATTTTTGCTGTTTTGGTTGAAGATTACGAGGTAGACAGAGGTTTCTGAAGAAAAAATACTGGTTGAATGTGCCTAGAGTCAACAGTTTTCTCGAAATATCAAAAAAATTGCCGCTCAAAAAATTATGAGATAATTTATCAATCTAACTAGCATAGCTGGCGGCTAGGAGTAATGGAGAAGACCACGATGTAAGATATGCGGATTTCGACAAAAGATACGATTAGAAATGATTTTTTAGAGCTCAAAACCGTTTTCAGTTGCTCAAAATGTTTTATAATTAAAAAGTTATAGCCCTTCGAAATTTAAAAATTTCGGGTTTTGACTCATACCTTATCAACCAATCATAAACCACTCAAGTCTTGTTGTGTAAGTAAATAGTATGAATTTTCGAACGCAGTAACAAAGAATACACAAACGAACAAAAATCAAACTGTCATTTGTCAGATTTTTCTGAAAAATGCACAAAACAAATTACACGAATTGCAGTTCGGCACAAAACACTTTATTGATAATATTAAAGTTGACAAGAATGTTGCCAAATAAATTTTTCAGGACCATTATTTGTGTTTTTAACACGAAAATCGGTTACAATTTATACAGATGAAGATGTTATTTCTGTATTAATATATCGAATTATCCATTAGATAATGGAAGAAATGGATAAATCAGAAAATGTTTATTGCAATAAATATACAAAAACGCACATTTTGCAGAGTAAAGAAGAAATAGGAAACGTGGCAAACTTGCTAAATGTGACTTCTCTTTGCTACTTTCGCTTTGATTGGAGCAGAGTGTATGACGATTGTATGAGGTTTTTCAAACTTTAAAAATTAATTGCGGCCTTATTTGGCCACAGAAAAAAATAAAAATTTCATTACGCGCCTTCTTAGAACACACGGTTTTGAAAAAAAAAATAAAAAAAAAGTCGTGGTCTTCTCCATTCAAAATTGAGTACCAGATTGAGATCTATTGTCCCCAGAAACTGGCTTTTCCAAATGTTGAGTTTAATATCAAACTAATATTGACTCTTCATTACGGACCACCCTGTACAGGGTGTCCCATCGCTTCACTTTAAACTGCTTGTTTAATCTTCTTCAACGAACTAATACCACTTTTCAGGCGATCAAACTGAGCAAGACTGCTCTAGGAGAAACCGCGTCCGGGAAAATAGTCAATCTTTTATCGAACGATGTCAGTCGATTCGATATAGTATCGATATTTATTCACCACATGTGGGTGGCTCCGGCTAGCGCTTTATTCATCATGTATTTCCTGTACCAGGAGGCCAGTTATGCAGGAGTGTTGGGAATACTGACGGTTTTCCTGGTGGTTCCTTTGCAATGTAAGTTTCTATATCAAGAAATTGTAAAGTTCACGTGAATTGTTCGCATTTCTTTCAGCTTACACTGGCAAATTATCGGCTATTTACAGGAAGCAAACTGCTATGAAAACCGACGAGAGGGTGAGGCTCACCGATGAAATGGTCTCCGGAGTGCAAGTAATCAAAATGTACGCCTGGGAAAAACCGTTCCAGAAAATAATCAACTTAGCGAGGAAAGCAGAATTGAAAATCATTACCAAGTCAGCGTACGTCAGGGGCTTGTTCATGACATTCAATCTCTTCACCACCAGAATAGCTCTCTTCGCCACTCTCCTCACCATGGTGTTGACTGATCAAGAAATCACAGCTACAAAAGTAAGCGCACTTACTTTATAATTACAAGCTGTACTTACATTTCGTTTTATCGTAGGTATTCGTGTTCATGTCCTACTTCAACGTCCTCTCCCAATCGATGTCGGCCATGTTCGTGCGCGGCTTCTCCGAAATCGCCGAGCTCCTGGTGGCCATACGCAGGGTGCAAGGCTTCCTGGTGAGCGACGAGTACCGAGCAGTAGTCAAAACCCAAAACAACAACGACAAGATCTTCTTCGACAAGACGCTGATCAGCCTGAAGAACCTCACGGTGAAGTGGAACGCCAACTCCAAGGAGGACGCCCTGCGCCAGATCAACTTCGACGCCAGCAAGGGGAAGCTGGTGGGCATAATCGGGCCGGTGGGCTGCGGCAAGAGCTCGCTGCTGCAGACCATCCTGGGCGAGCTCGAGGTCAAGACGGGCTGCATCGAAGTGGGCGGCACCATCTCGTACGCGTCGCAGGAGCCGTGGGTGTTCGCCGCCACCATGCGCCAGAACATCACCTTCGGGGCTTCCTTCGACAAGAAGCGGTACAACGAGGTGGTGAAGGCGTGCGCGCTGGAGAAGGATTTCAAGCAGTTCGCTCAGGGGGATTTGACCATCGTGGGGGAACGGGGGGCTTCGTTGAGCGGCGGGCAGAAGGCCAGGATTAACTTAGCTAGGGCGCTGTATAGAGACGCGGATATTTATTTGCTCGATGATCCTCTGTCGGCTGTGGATATTCACGTTTCGAAGCATCTGTACGATGAATGCATTAACGGCTTCCTGGCGAAGAAAACTAGGATCCTCGTCACGCACCAAGTGCATCATTTGAAAGATGCCGATCATATTGTTATTTTAAATAATGTAAGTAGGTATTTTTGGTACTGTATATTGTGATCAAAGGTCTTTCGATATTTTTAGGGTGTTATAGAACGCGAAGGGTCCTTTACAGAACTCTCATCTAGCGATAATATATACGCGAAATTACTAACAACAGAACCAGAAATGGCTGAAGAAGAAAAGCAAAAACTTCTTGAAGTTACAAAAATTAGCAGAAAACGATCAGTCGCTGTAAGTTAATTCAAATACTTCAAATTCTAATTAAACACCAATCTGTTTCCAGAGCAGGCAATCATCATTGGCCAGCGCCGTCAGCGAGCTCAGCATCCCCGAGGAGCTCCTCAAGGAATCCAATCTCTCCGACGACGACGACGAGGAGAACCACCAAGTCAAGCTGATCGACCTGCAGGAGGAATCCTCCAAGGGCAAGGTGAAGGGCTCCCTGTTCTGGCAGTACCTCAACCAAGGCGGCAACGCCTGCTTCGTCGTCTTCGTCCTCACGCTGTACCTTCTCGCCCAAGTCGCGGCCAGCGCTCTCGACTACTTCGTCAGCTACTGGGTCAACATCGAGGAGTACAGGAAATTCGAGCACGCTCACAACCACACCAACGATTCGGTTACTGTTACGTCCACGGTCGATTGGTCCACTGATACTTGCTTGTACATTTATTCAGGTACATACGCATTATACAATTCAAGGTCCGGAGCCTTTCAGTCTTGATTCAGAACATTTGATTCATGGTCCAGAACCATTGAGTCATGACCCAGAGCCTATGATTCATGGTATATGGATCCATGAAACTTGCTCTATGGCTCTATGGTGCTTGGTCTATGGCTCCATGATCCTTGGTCTATGGCTCTATGGTGCTTGGTCTATGGCTCCATGATCTTTGGTCTATGGCTCTATGGTGCTTGGTCTATGGCTCCATGGTCCTTGGTCTATGGCTCCATGATCAAAGGTCTATGGATGCTGAGTTATATTTAATTTTCTGGCTTCTTGTTTATTCAGGTATGTAAATAAGAAAAAATGTACTACATAGATGTATTGTGTTATGTCCATGGTTTAGATACATAGCTTAAGGTCCAAGAGTCTAGGATTCAAGGTCCAGAGCCTATTGAGTCTTGGACCAGAGCCCTTGATTGATGGTCCAAAACCTTTGTTTCATGGTCCAAAGCCTGATGACTGATGGTCCATGACTGAAGGTCTAGGGATCCTACAGGGTCCATTTTTACTTTTCTGGCTTCTTCCAGGTGGTTTGGTCTGTCTCTGGTGCGTGGCGTTCAGCAGATCGATGCTGTTCTACAAGCTGGCGATGAGGAGTTCTCAGAAATTGCACGACTGCATGTTCAAAAGTGTGATAGCGGCGCCGATGAGGTTCTTCGACACGAATCCCAGCGGGAGGATTCTGAACCGGTTTTCTAAAGATATAGGGGCGGTGGACGAGTGGCTGCCGAAGGCTATTTTGGATTCTGGGCAGGTACTGATTACTCGAATAGCCGTGTTATAAACGAGTTTTATTTATATTCGTTTTTGTTTCGTAGATTCTGTTAATTATGGTGGGCTCGATAGTCCTGGTAGCAATTATCAATTATTATTTCATAGTTTTGATAGTCATTGTAGGAGTTCTGTTCTTAATTTTAAGGCATATTTATCTCAAATCCTCCAAGAATATCAAAAGATTGGAAGGAATAAGTAAGTATTGGTACTAATAGGACGCTTATAAAACGCTTGATTAAAATTACTATTCGTTTCCAGTGAGGAGTCCAGTTTTTACTCATCTAAATGCCACCCTGCAAGGTCTAACTACCATCAGATCGTTCGGGGCTCAGAAAATCCTGATGGCCGAATTCGACAAGCACCAGGATTCCCACACCAGCGCCTGGTTCATGTACATCTCCGCGAGTTCCGCCTTTGGATTCTATCTGGACGTTTTCTGTTTCTTCTTCGTGAGCTTGATAACCTTCAGTTTCCTCACGTTAGGAGGAAGTAAGTGCGCCGATTCCCTTCTCATTTTCCCCTCTACAAATCCCCGAATTTTCAGAAATGGGCATGCACGGCGGAGAAGTCGGCCTGGCCATCACTCAGGCCATTTCCCTGACTGGCCTCGTGCAGTGGGGAATCAGACAGTCGGCGGAAGTGACGAACCAGCTAATGAGCGCCGAGAGGGTGCTCGAATACAGGAATTTACCGGCCGAAAAGCAGCCCGAAGTACCCACCAAACCGTCCAAAAACTGGCCAGACAAAGGCCAAATCGTGTTCGATAATATGGGGTTAAAGTACGTCGAAGACGGCCCGTTGACTTTGAAAAATTTGAATTTAGTTATCAAACCAAACGAGAAAGTAAGATCACCTTATCACTACCATCAAACACCACTAACATCACTTTTATAGGTTGGCATCGTGGGGAGAACTGGAGCAGGAAAATCCTCCCTGATATCAGCCCTGTTCAGATTGGCCAACGTGGAGGGCGCCATCAGAATCGACGACGTCGACACCAAGGACATCGTCCTGGAGGACCTGCGCTCCAAAATATCCATCATTCCGCAGGACCCGGTGCTCTTCTCCGGCTCGTTGCGCTACAATTTGGACCCCTTCGACGAGTACGCCGACCAGGTGCTGTACAGGGCGCTCGAGGAGGTCGAACTGAAGGACCCCAAGAACGTGATCAACAGATTGGAGAACAGGGTGATGGACAGGGGCAGCAACTACAGCGTGGGGCAACGGCAGCTCATCTGCCTGGCCAGAGCTATAATAAGGAACAACAAAATTCTGATGCTGGACGAAGCTACAGCTAACGTGGATCCTCAGTGAGTGCTGATTTGTATTGATTCTTTTGGGGCAATTGTATTTGATTGTTGGTGTTTGCAGGACTGATGCTTTGATTCAGAAGACGATCAGGAAGAAGTTCGCCGATTGTACGGTGCTGACAGTGGCCCACAGGCTGAACACCATCATGGATTCTGATAAGGTGCTGGTCATGGATTCGGGCACTGTGGTGGAGTACGATCATCCGCACGTTCTTCTCCAGAATCCCAACGGGGTGTTTTATAAAATGGTGGCCGAGACAGGCAGGAGCCTGAGCGAGCAGCTGAGGAAAATAGCCAAAGAGAGTTATCAAAGGCACCCGCCTCTTCCCGAATGATTCCTGTATCGGTCTCTAATCGAATTTATGTGGGATTTTTAGAGATCGTAGAGAATTGTTTTGTAATTCGACTGAATTATTTTGCGGGATTAGTATTTGTTGACTGATTGTATTGTTTGATGCTCCAAGAGGTAAACAAAAAAATGCCTATAGGGAACTCGGAAAAAACAAACGGTTCATTCCAAATTCGAGCAAAACGTAAAATATTTTATTAGTATAGTATATATTTTATCAGAATGTTTTAAATATTTACAAAAGTGTTCATTTGCAACTAAGTATTTTGTATTATCACATGGATTGTCTTCCGAGATTACACGGTAGTACTTAATTTGTACTTTTAGGGATTTGTTAGACTTAATAGAAATAATCGTTGTTTGAAATCAAAGGCCAACTATTTTCAAAGTAAACATGTTTTCGAATTTCTTAGAAGATTGTTAAATTAAACTTGTCAATAAGGTATTTTTTATAAATTTTACCTATTTGTAAATAGACATATTTTTACGATTTGTAGTGTGAATGTATAAATACTCTATGTTACATGAAATTGAATTAATAAATGTTTATATTCCTTTTATTCCAGTTTCAAAAATAACTTTTATTTTATCTTATTTGCAGATTCGTTGTTCAAACTAGCGAATTATCTCATTTACGATATTTTCCTAGCGTTTTCATCATGTTCTTAAGTTTTATCTAATGCGAATTGCGAATCAACACGTTTTCATAAACACAATTCAGATATTAAGTGTAATTAATTATTAACGATCATAGGGTGCAGACCGGTCCGGAAATTGGTGACGCAATTCAGTGAAAATTCTCGTAAATAATAATGTAAATAGTATAATATACCATGCGGCCAAGTCGTCGCGGTACATCGAGTCAATGAAACAGTTAATTATTTTGCAATGTATCGAACAAAGAGCGCATGCGAAACGACGCCTGCTCTATGTTGCAGTATTGAAAAATTTCCAATTCCCCAATATCTAGCATTTTGATTGAAAGTTTCTTTCTATAAAGTGTACCGGCAAAAATTTGCCAATCTGTATATACTACTTAATACTATCTGTTTTAATTGATGATGTGTGATTTGAGTGGAAAGTATCGTTAAACTCTATATCGGTATCAATTAAGTGGCTTTTATGGAATTAGAATTCCTGCGAATGATATCACATTGCAGGAAGAAAAAATTTCTAGTAGAAAGTCCTAAATAAATAGAGCTAACATAATTAGATAAGATATAGCGTAGTACTTACGTGTCCTATTATTTGTCCTATTTTTATCTTAGATTTTGATAAGAAAAGTAATTAAGTTATTATTATATAAAATATTACTTACGAATTTTTACACACATTCAATTATTCAAAGGATAACAATAAGTAACTGTGATTATACTATATCAATCATTATATAAAAGGTAAGATTAACTAATATAATATACTCAATTTTTCGTTTTCTGAAATAATATAAAAAATTATACCTTTCAATATGTATTTCCTATGTTCAGTATAAGTCGTAGCAAAAGTGTAGTACTTCACTAGCCATTTACGACTATTTACTAAACTTGCAATACATTGGCGTTAATTAATTTCACCATAGTTTATTAGTTCAATATAGTGTTTTTCCAACGGGAATTTGTTTCAAGGTAATTAATAATTGATGTAAGTTTATGTAACAATAACATCAACGTTGTGTTTTCTATTGATTTTAATTTATTTGCTTCCGAATAGACGAGATATTTGATTAATAAATCACTTTGTATTCATTATTATTAGCTTACCATAGGGGGTGGGGTTATCCATAGTATTATTCACTGCTGTAATGTAAATGGTGCAAATAATTTACTTACTGATTCTTTTTATTAGAATCTTTTTTAAGTAACTGTTTGTTTAATATCATACATATAGTTATGACATTTTTGTGGTAACTGATTAGCAGATATTCCTTATTCTGATAACAATCCATATAAAACCTCAGTACGTCTATGCGTATATAATCAGGGAACCGGCAAGGTTATATTATTACCAGTGGATTTAAAGATACGCATTTATTATATTGGAACGCTAAAATTTGCAAAGTTCCCACATCAAACAGTGTAACTATAGCATGCACATTTGTACAGTTTAGCTGTCTTATCGCGTTCGTGTATGTGGAAACAAAAATTCCTCTTATTCAAGAATGAAATGAAATTTGCGTTTAGCATTTTTATCTTTGATTCTCTTTCATTTATTGGTAAGTAATAATAAATTATTTGCAAATTTAATTAATAATTAATTCAAATATTTAGCTTAAATTGTCTATCTAGGTTGGTATATTTAACATCTCGAAATTATCGCGTATTTTGCATTACCTATACACATATTTTCAGTGATAATCAAGTCGTTAATCATTGTTTAAATTTACAATACTTGAATTTTGTGGTAATTTGATAAGCGTGTTTTTCATTCAAATGTAACGTATAAATTTTCCTACAGGAACATGAAAAGTAGGAATATACTGCACTAAGCATTGAATACAAAATATGGAAATTGCGAAGGAAAAATATTACCCTAATCCTAGGGAGAAAGCTAACCCGTTTTCTCTTTTAGTATTCGGGTAAGTTATAGCTGATTTACACGAAACAAACCTCTGTTATTAACGGTTCCTTCGTTTTAGGTATGCTTTACCGATGTTTAAAAAAGGGTACAGCAAAAATTTAGAAGTAGAAGATTTGTATAACCCTTTGACGAAGGACAGGAGTCAATATTTAGGAAACAAATTGCAACTGCAAGTATATCAATTTTACACAAATAAATTGAGTTACCTGCATTATACAAGATTTTTTTATGTCTGCATTCTTTAATTTGTTTGTGAACAATAATGAAACACACTGCATAAACTTTGTTATAAAATTGTATAAAGTGTGGTAGAAGACTTTTTTTACAATTGTTCTAACGAAATAAATTTACTATATTGCATTTCACAGTTATTGGAATCAACAAATAGAAAAGGCGAAAAAGACGAACTCGGAGCCCAGCCTATTAAACGCTTTGATCAGCACGTTTTGGTGGGATTACTTCTATTTGGGATTATTGATAGCTGTGAACGATTTGGGGCTGAAAATCGTCCAACCCTTCCTTCTGGGGTATCTACTGGATTATTTCAATCCACAGAAGGAAGTGACAAAGGACCAGGCGTACCTGTATGGCGGTTTGATAGTGCTATTTAATTTAATATCGATTTTCCTATCGAGCCAATACATGTTGGGTGCTTTCCATGCAGGAATGAAAGTGCGAGCTGCATGTTGTGCTCTTATTTACAGGAAGGTGAGTTTTACTTACTGTTATAGATTATTAATTTCTTTAACAAGCTGGGCGGAATTATAGGCGGTGAAATTGAGCAAAACAGCCTTGGGAGATACAGCATCTGGTAAAATAGTTAATTTACTATCAAACGATGTTAGCAGATTCGATTTGGTGTCGTTGTTCTTGCATCAAATGTGGGTAGGACCTTGCGGAGCTATAATTGTAATGGTTCTTTTGTACAGAGATGCTGGGTACGCTGGAATTATAGGAATAGTTGCTGTGTTTGCTGTTGTGTTACTTCAAGGTACAAAAAATAATTGCTCGCAATAAATGATAAATCACAATAAATATTTTTTAGCTTACACTGGTAAATTATCTGCGAAATACAGACGCCAAACGGCAATGAGAACGGACGAAAGAGTGAGATTAATGGACGAAATCATATCGGGCATACAAGTAATTAAAATGTACGCTTGGGAGATTCCTTTTCAAAAAATCATCAGATTGGCCAGGAAGGCGGAAATTAAGATCATCACTAAATCCTCTTACGTGCGAGCTACTTTTATGGCATTTAATCTCTTCACCACAAGAGTGGCTTTGTTCTGCTCTTTACTCACATTGGTTTTATCTGGTCAAATCATCACAGCTTCTAGGGTAAGAAAAAATACAGCAATGTTGTTGATGATTCCTGTTGGGGATTTTCTATTGTAGGTTTACGTGTTCAGTTCCTATTTCAACATTCTCTCGATGACGATGGGAGCGATGTTCGTAAGAGGAATATCAGAAATAGCGGAATTAAGCGTGGCTATAAAGAGAATACGCCAATTTCTAATGAACGACGAATACGATCCGACCAAAACTCATTCCTTTAATTACTACAACGTTAAAAGCATCGATGATATGAAGGATATAATAATGTTGAAGGATTTGACGGTAAAATGGAACTTAAGCCATAGCGACGATGCATTAAAAGACATCAATGTGAATATAGCTGATGGGCAATTGTTGGGGATCATTGGACCTGTTGGTAGCGGTAAAAGTTCTTTACTGCAAACTATTCTAGGTAAGTTACAAATTACCACACTTTTTGATCACCTAATTAACTATTGTTTTTTATATCTACAGGTGAATTGGAAGTGGTGAAAGGAGATATGGCAATACGTGGGCAAATATCCTACGCTTCCCAAGAACCATGGGTGTTTGCAGCCACCGTACGCCAAAACATCCTCTTTGGCGAAGAATACGATAAAAAACGATACAATGAAGTAATTCACGCTTGTGCTTTGGAGACTGATTTTAAACAATTCGCCAACGGCGACATGACGATTGTGGGTGACAGAGGAGCATCTTTAAGCGGTGGTCAAAAGGCCAGAATTAATTTAGCAAGAGCTGTATACAGAGAAGCTGATATTTACCTCCTCGATGATCCCTTATCTGCAGTAGATATTCACGTTTCTAAACATTTGTACGATAAATGCATCAATGGATACCTGGCAAATAGAACGAGGATTTTGGTCACTCATCAAGTGCATTATTTGAAGAACGCTGATCACATTATTATCTTAAATAATGTAAGCTAGTTTATCTAAACGTCTTTATTTATGATTTACATATTTACTAATAGGGTCGCATAGAAGATGAAGGAAGTTTCAACTTATTAACAAACAGCGAGAACGTCTACGCCAAATTGTTAACCAGCGATCCAGAAACCACCACCGATGCAGATAAACAGAAACAAAGTAAATCTACTTATCAGAGACAACTTTCGCAAAGAGTAAGTGCCAATTGTATCTATTAAATTAATTATTAGTGACACTAGATAACTTACAGAATCGCAGAGGCTCAATGGCGAGTCTCATCAGCGAAGTGAGCATAGCAGACACTCTGCTATCCGACGACATGTACGATGACGAAGAACAGGAAAAAGAGAAAGAACACGAATTTCAAGTCAAGGACCTTCAGGAGGAATCGTCCAAAGGAAAAGTCCACGGCTCGCTCCTGTTTAAATACCTTTCGGCTGGCAGCGGGATCCTTGTGGCCATAATAATAACATTTTTGTTCATCGCAACCCAAGCAGGCGTCAGCGGGGTGGACTACTGGGTGAGCTATTGGGTGAACATTGAAGAATACAGGAATCACACAGTGAAGTACATCTCCAGCGGGCCGTTCAGCGTTGAATTGTTAGATTTGAGTACGGATATTTGTCTGTACATTTACAGCGGAATGCTGGTGCTGCTCTTCGTTTTGGCTGGAAGCCGGTCGTTTGCTTACTACAAAGTATGCATGGTGAGCTCTAAGAAATTACACGCCGTGATTTATGACAACGTCGTTGGAGCTACGATGAGATTCTTCGATACGAATCCGGGCGGTAGGATTTTGAACAGATTTTCGAAAGATATGGGATCTATTGATGAGCTATTGCCCAAAGTTATTTTAGATTCAACTCAGGTATATAAACGCTGTACTAAAAATGTCTTAATTATTATCTGATTTTTCTGGTCACAGATGTTGTTGTCAATGGGTGGAGCACTGCTGCTAATTGTGGTTGTTAATCCTTACTTTTTAGTACTTATGTCAATTTTAGCTATTATATTTGGTTTACTAAGACACATTTATCTTAAATCATCTAAAAATATAAAGAGATTAGAAGGAATAAGTGAGTTAATGACACTTCCTTTTTATTCACCATGAACATTTAATTTGGTCTTTTTTAGTGAGGAGTCCAGTATTTTCTCACCTCAAAGCAACCATCGAAGGTTTGACAACAATAAGAGCCTTCGGAGCAGAAAATACACTAACAAGTGAATTTGATAACCATCAAGATTACCACTCGAGTGCTTGGTACATGTTTCTCGTATCTAGCGCTGCATTTGGATTCTACTTAGACGCTTTTTGTGCATTGTTCTTAGGCATACTCGTATTCAGTTTCCTAGCATTCGAAAATAGTAAGTTCAGAAATTGTTTTAATAAAAACGCTTTATAACATTGCTTTACAGTGTTGGGTATGCGAGGTGGCGAGGTAGGTCTGGCAATCACCCAAGCTACGGCTCTCACCGGCTGGTTGCAATGGGGCATGAGGCAATCAGCCGAAGTTGCCAATCAACTCATGAGCGTAGAGAGAGTTTTGGAATACAAGTCTTTACCGAAAGAAATCGAGCCGAAACATCCTGATACCCCGCCGAAGACGTGGCCTCCTAAAGGAGAAATAATATTCGAAGACACTTGCTTGAGGTACTTCGAAAATGGACCTTTGGTGTTGAAACATTTGAATTTAACTATTAAACCAAAAGAAAAGGTATTGTAACTATTTAAAATCAGCTAAAGTAAAGTGTGATAATTGGAGTGTATTATTGTTTGTTGTAGGTAGGAGTTGTTGGACGAACTGGAGCAGGTAAATCCTCTTTAATTCAAGCATTATTCCGATTGGCTCCTATCGAAGGTGCCATAAGAATCGATGGTATCGATACTAAAAATATCAGCTTAAAGGATCTTCGATTGAAAATTTCGATTATTCCACAAGATCCAGTCTTGTTCTCTGGAACATTGAGATACAATCTCGACCCATTTGATGAGTACAAAGATGATGTTCTGTACAAAGCCATTGAAGATGTCGAGCTGAAAGACCCAGCAAATATCATGAACAGATTAGAAAATAGAGTAATGGATAGAGGCTCAAATTACAGTGTTGGACAAAGACAACTAATTTGCTTAGCTAGAGCCATCGTTAAACGGAACAAAATTCTTATGTTGGATGAAGCTACAGCTAATGTGGATCCACAGTAAATACATTTATAAAGTTTGTAATAAATAAATTTAAATTAATTAACTCTTCCAGAACTGACGCTCTAATTCAGAAAACCATTCGAAGGAAATTCGTTGATTGTTCCGTGATAACTGTAGCTCATAGACTAAACACCATCATGGATTCCGATAAGGTATTAGTAATGGATGCTGGTCAAGTAGCTGAATTCGACCATCCTCATCTACTCCTTCAAAATCCCAACGGGATATTTTACAAAATGGTGGCGGAAACTGGAAAAGGTTCTGCTGAGCAGTTGAGAAAAATCGCAGCCGATAGTTACCAAAAATTCTTCACCCTTCACGAATGATTTGGGATTGTTAGGTCGATTTTGAAAAATGTGATGAATATTTTTGGTTTTACAATACTTTTAAGTATGAGAAGCCTGTTAGAAATTACAACACTGATTTAAACATGTTTCCTAGAATGTTTCTAATAAAACAGAAAAATAAAATTTTAGCGTGTTTGATGATTATGCTATTTTTACATAATAAAAATATATGTTGACAAATCTCGGCAAAAGTTAAAACAAATAGAAGTACCTATGTACCTGCAAAATTAGATAAGATTGTAATTATGTTTTATGTATTTTTAACTTTAAGAAAGATTTTTGATAACAAACGCATTTACTTAATAAATTTATTGTTTTTGAATTTTTATAGACTCTTATAAAACAAATAAAGTATTCAAACAAAAACATATTTTCTAAATTATATTATAAAAGGGTTCATTAAAATTCAAATTAGAACAATCTGTATTAACAATCCATTAACCATTAATCCATTAACGCAACCTATCCCATTTCTGCGCAATTATCCCAACTTTTAACACAATCCTCTTGCTATTAAAGGTTAGTTGAATTATGCTTCGGCATTTATCATTTGTTGTTATTTAATCTATTGAGATTACACTGTTGTCATGCCGCCAAGTGGTGCATATACTGTTATACAAAAATTGGTAAGATAAAAACAAGTAAATAATTACATCAACTAATCGAATTTCAACTACATACAATTTAAAAACCAGTCAAAAATCCAAAATCTAATCTCCTCCCACATCATCATTCCCCGGTAGGCGCTGTGACGCTGCGACGTCGGGACGCCGTCGCAGTTAAATATATTCTCTTCTGGATGGCCTCGTCTAGCTAGCTAGCAGCTGCCTGGATGAAGAGAACAATCAGCCACTTGGCTAAACTGATGTAGACTGTTAAATAAAACCAGACCTTGAATCCTATATTATTGCGAATCTAAGAGAGTATAGTAAATAATAAATAACTTAATTAGATATCTTTTGCTTTGATTATTTTCAATTATTTTTATGGATATTTTGCGCACGATCCTGATTTCTGTTATTAATTTTTGCCAGAATAAAAACATTAAACGATTAAAGTCAAGGTTATATTTACACACATTTATCAGAATTTAAGGATACCTATTCATTCCAGCACGCAACAATCCGTAGACAAAGCTTGTTAATGCACTAGATTCACAACTTATTAAATAAAGAATACAGACTAAAGTATAAGTGGTTATTTAAAACGATTATTTAAACGTTAAGACAGGTAACCGACTATTTTTATACGAATTTATCAGTTAAAGAAGCGTATATTATGCAAGTATTAAAAAAGTTTTCATTCCAAATATTTTATCTATTATAAAATGCAAGTAATTGCAAGTAATTTAGATAGCATTGACTCGCTTCACTTATGCTATAATCAATTCATATACTAACTACTATACTAAGAGAATGACTACTATTATGCGATCGTTTTACAATTTAGTAAGTTTTGAGTTAAGAAAATTAATTGTATGTTATTAAAAAAATTCCAAGCATCTCCAATACCATTAAATCATCATTAACATAAATATGTACCTGTCGTACATGTTTTCGTCATTTTGTTCATAATACTATCTGTTTTATTTTTATATATTCACCTATAGGAACATGGAAATTAAATATTTATACTGAAAGGCCGATAAAAACTATGGAAATTGCGAAGGAAAAATACTACCCTAATCCTAGGGAGAAAGCCAACCCGTTTTCTGTTTTACTATTCGGGTAAGTTATAGCTGATATTTTCATAAATAAAATTCTATTATTGATTCTGCTATTACAGGTATACTTTACCTATGTTCAAAAAAGGATATAGCAAGAATTTACAAGTAGAAGATTTGTATAATCCTTTGACAAAAGACAGAAGCAAATTTCTAGGAGATAGATTACAACTGTAAGTAACAAAGTGCATTTAATATGCAGTTTATTATGCACTTGCTTAATTCAATTTGCAGATATTGGAGTTACCAAGTGGAAAAAGCGAAAAAATCCGATTCAGAACCCAACCTGTTGAAAGCTTTGATCAACACCTTTTGGTGGGACTATTTCTATTTAGGATTATTATTAGGCGTCAATGATTTGGTGCTAAAAATCGTGCAACCCTTCCTGCTAGGGCTCCTACTGGATTACTTCAATCCCACGTTAGAGGTGCCCAAGGAACGGGCGTACCTGTATGGTGGTTTGATAGTACTGTTAAATTTCTGTTCAATTTTTTTATCGAATCAATACATGTTGGGTGCTTTCCACGCAGGAATGAGAATGCGAGCTGCGTGTTGTGCTCTTATCTACAGGAAGGTGAGTTTTACTTACTGTTATAGATTATTAATTTCTTTAACAAACTGGGTGGAATTGTAGGCGGTGAAATTGAGCAAAACAGCCTTGGGAGATACAGCATCTGGTAAAATAGTTAATTTACTATCAAACGATGTTAGCAGATTCGATTTGGTGTCTTTCCTGCTGCATCAAATGTGGGCAGGACCTTGTGCAGGTTTAATTGTAATGGTTCTTTTGTACAGAGATGCTGGGTACGCTGGAATTGTAGGAATAGTTGCTGTGTTTGCTGTTGTGTTACTTCAAGGTACATAAAATAATTGCTCATAATAAATGATAAATCACATTAAATATTTTTAAGCTTACACTGGTAAATTATCTGCGAAATACAGAAAACACACGGCTATGAAAACTGACGAAAGAGTGAGATTAATGGATGAAATTATATCGGGAATACAAGTAATTAAAATGTACGCTTGGGAGATTCCTTTTCAAAAAATCATCAGAGTTGCTAGGAAGGCAGAAATAAATATCATCACTAAATCTTCTTACGTGCGAGCCGCTTTTATGACATTTAATCTTTTCACCACCAGAGTGGCTTTGTTCTGCTCTTTACTCACATTGGTTTTGTCTGGTGAAACTATCACAGCTTCTAGGGTAGCAAGCAATACCGCAATGGTGACACTCTTTATTTAATATTTAATTGCAGGTTTATGTCTTCAGTTCCTATTTCAACGTTCTTTCGATGTCCATGGGAACGTTGTTCGTAAGAGGAATATCAGAAATAGCGGAATTAAGCGTGGCTATAAAGAGAATACGCCAATTTCTAATGAATGACGAATACGATCCGGCCAAAATTCATTCATTTAATTACTCTAATGTTAAAAGCATCGATGATATGAAGGATATAATAATGTTAAAGGATTTGACGGTAAAATGGAACGTAAGCTATAGTGACAGTGCATTGAAAGATATCAATGTGAATGTAGCTGATAGGCAATTGTTGGGGATTATTGGACCTGTTGGTAGCGGTAAAACTTCTTTACTGCAAACTATTCTAGGTAAGTTACAAATTACCACACTTTTTGATCACCTAATTAATTATTGTTTTTTATATCAACAGGTGAATTGGAAGTGGTGAAAGGAGATATGGCGATACGTGGGCAAATATCCTACGCTTCCCAAGAACCATGGGTGTTTGCAGCTACCGTACGCCAAAACATCCTCTTTGGTGAAGAATACGATAAAAAACGATACAATGAAGTAATTCACGCTTGTGCTTTGGAGACTGATTTTAAACAATTCGCCAACGGCGACATGACGATTGTGGGGAACAGAGGAGCATCTTTAAGCGGTGGTCAAAAAGCCAGAATTAATTTAGCGAGAGCTGTATACAGAGAAGCTGATATTTACCTCCTCGATGATCCCTTATCTGCAGTGGATATTCACGTTTCTAAACATTTGTACGATAAATGCATCAATGGATACCTGGCAAATAGAACGAGGATTTTGGTCACTCATCAAGTGCATTATTTAAAAAACGCTGACCACATTATTATTTTAAATAATGTAAGCTAGTTTATCTAAACGTCTTTATTTATGATTTACATATTATTCTAATAGGGTCGCATAGAAGACGAAGGAAATTTCAACAAACTAGCAAACAGCGAAAACATGTACGCCAAATTGTTAACAGCAGATCCAGAAGCAACCGAAACAGAAAAACCGAAATCAACTAAACCAGCACATTCAAGACAACATTCACAAAGAGTAAGAACTGACGCATTTTATTATTTAACCAATTTCAATCGATTGTATCTCCATTTATTGGATTTAAACAGAATCGTGCAAACTCAGTGGTTAGTGGCATCAGCGAAGCGAGCATAGCAGACACTCTGCTATCGGAAGATTTGTACGATGACGAAGAGCAAGAAAAAGAGAAAGAACACGAATTTCAAGTCAAGGACCTTCAAGAGGAATCGTCCAAGGGAAAAGTCCAAGGCTCGCTGTTGGTCAAATACATTTCGGCTGGCGGTGGACTCTTCGTGACGATGATAATAGCATTTTCGTTCATAGTTACCCAATTAAGCGTCAGCGCGGTTGATTACTGGGTGAGCTGTTGGGTGAACATAGAGGAATACAGGAATCACACAGAGGACTACATCGGTACTGGACCGTTTGGCTTAAAACTTTTAGATTTGAGTACGGACTATTGTTTGTACATTTACATCGGAATTCTGTTGGTGCTCTTCATTACGGCTGCGAGCAGGTCCTTTGCTTATTACAAAGTGTGTATGGTGAGCTCTAAAAAATTACACGCTGTCATTTACAACAGTGTAGTGGGAGCTACGATGAGATTCTTCGATACTAATCCTGGTGGTAGAATTTTGAATAGATTTTCGAAGGATATGGGAGCAATTGATGAGTTATTACCTAAAGCAATTCTAGATTCTACGCAGGTAAGTTATTTTATAAATTTACCAAAATCAGTCAAAATAATTTTTAATTGCAGATGTTATTACAAATGTTCGGAGCTCTGCTGCTAATTGTAATTGTTAACCAATACTTTTTGATACTCATAGTAATTTTAGGCATTATATTTGGTTCAATGAGGCATGTGTACCTTAAATCGTCCAAAAATATAAAGAGATTAGAAGGAATAAGTGAGTTAATGACACTTCCTTTTTATTCATTATGAACATTTAATTGGGTCGTTTTTAGTGAGGAGTCCAGTATTTACTCATCTTAAAGCCACCATCGAAGGTTTGACAACAATAAGAGCTTTCGGAGCAGAAAATATACTGACAAATGAATTTGATAATCATCAAGATTACCACTCGAGTGCTTGGTACATGTTTCTCGTGTCTAGTGCTGCATTTGGATTCTACTTAGATGCTTTCTGTACTTCATTCATGGGCATACTTGTTTTCACCTTTCTAGCATTCGAAGAGAGTAAGTTAAGATACTATCTTCCAAAAATTTTAGAACTTGGTCATTCAGAAATCGTTCAGGCTCTGAATATCCCAATTGTCTTTATCCCAGAATGTATCTGTGTCCAGTTAATGTTTGTTGAACTTATGTAGAGACGAAGAAAACGTCGGTACACTTTTATTTTTTGTAGTTATGGGTAAACGAGGTGGAGAAGTTGGCCTAGCCATCTCCCAAGCGACAGCTCTCACCTTTTTGCTCCAATGGGGCATCAGGCAATCGGCCGAAGTGGCCAATCAACTCATGAGCGTAGAAAGAGTTTTGGAATACAAGTCTTTACCGAAAGAAATCGAGCCAAAACATCCTGATAAGCCACCGAAGAAGTGGCCTCCTAAAGGAGAAATTATATTCGAAGACACTTGCTTGAGGTACTTCGAAAATGGACCTTTGGTGTTGAAACATTTGAATTTAACTATTAAACCAAAAGAAAAGGTATTGTAACTATTTAAAATCAGGTAAAGTAGAGTGTGATAATTGGAGTGTGTTATTGTTTGTTGTAGGTAGGAGTTGTTGGACGAACTGGAGCAGGTAAATCCTCTTTAATTCAAGCTTTATTCCGATTGGCTCCTATCGAAGGCGCCATAAGAATCGATGGTATCGATACTAGAAATATCAGCTTAAAGGATCTTCGATTGAAAATTTCGATTATTCCACAAGATCCAGTTTTGTTCTCGGGAACATTGAGATACAATCTCGACCCATTTGATGAGTACAAAGATGATGTTCTGTACAAAGCCATTGAAGATGTCGAGCTGAAAGACCCCGCTAATATCATTAACAGGCTAGAAAATAGAGTAATGGATAGAGGCTCAAATTACAGTGTTGGACAAAGACAACTAATTTGTTTAGCTAGAGCCATCGTTAAACAGAACCGAATTCTTATGTTGGATGAAGCTACAGCTAATGTAGATCCACAGTAAGTACATTTATAAAGTTTGTAATAAATAAATTTAAATGAATTAAATCTTCCAGGACAGACGCTTTAATTCAAAAAACAATTCGAAGGAAATTCGTTGATTGTTCCGTGATAACTGTAGCTCATAGACTAAACACCATCATGGATTCCGATAAGGTATTGGTAATGGATGCTGGTCAAGTAGCTGAATTCGACCATCCCCATCTACTCCTTCAAAATCCCAACGGGATATTCTACAAAATGGTGGCGGAAACTGGAAAAGCCTCCGCTGAAGAATTGAGAAAAGTCGCAGCTGATAGTTACCAGAAATTCTTCACGCTTCACGAATGATTATGGAAGTTGTTTAAGGACGATTATAAATAATGTAATTCGTATAAATATCTAGTTTTAATAATACGTTAGTGTTTATTACGAGAGTAATCCCCTTGGAAGTTACAGGAACAAATTAGCAAGTTTTATTTTAATTTCCAGTTTTAATACAGTTCTCTTTGCCATCGCTTCAACATTATTCCGCAAGATGTCGCTGTATGTCTGAATATTACAGAACACAACTCTAAAATGCTGAGCATGCCAAACACGCCGATATTTACGTTCTACGTTAAAAACATCATTTTAACTGTTTGACGTGAGCACAGATGTCGCAAGTAGCGCACTTTCCATCTCATTCTGTTTGTTACTATTTCCCCGAGACCATTCGATTGCGGTTCGTCTTTATTAGATGTTGTTTTTATGAGAGTAGGGTGTCGGTTTTTCAGTGAGTTTTGTTTAGTTTGGTAAACTCGCATTTTTTCAGCCGAAACAAATTCGGGGTAGTGTGCAAGTGTGTGATAACGTTCGCATGGAATTTCATTCATTCAACAATCACCGCCGCCTCGCTTTATAAGGTAAATCAAACGACTCGGTTTTTTTTATTTACTTTTTATCTAATACCTTTACGACCGCAATAAATAATTTCGTAGGGCTCCGAGTTATATTTTCGCCTTATGAATATAAAGCGGGCTTTATGCTCATTTTTCGTCGAACACTAAGTGCTAAAAATACACCTTACTCCGTCCTCCGCTTTAAATGCATGTAGGTACTCTTTACATTTTTTTTTGTCGATTTTTTGTGTCTTCCAAAGCCGAAAATAACCCGGACAACTCGAGTGAAAATCGCCGGGAAAAACCCGAATTTTCTCTAATAATCCCGCTCGTAAAGTTAACGAACCCGCAGCTGCCCGTACAGCTGATATGTGCATTCCTATTCCTGCCCGAATGCGGATGTATGTGGATCAATGAATATACAGGGTGTCCCGTGACGCGATGGACTTACCTTAGGAGTTGGTCAATTTTAAGTCTAAAATTCTTTATACGCTTTTGTCCAAAAGTCAATACTTTCGGAATTATTGGTGGATAATAATAAAATTTAACAGAGGGTGCGTTGAATAGTGAAATGAAATATTTGTTATTTAACGAATAATATAGCAGAATGACATATTAATGACATATCAAACCAAACGTCAAAGAAAAAACAAAATGACACCTTTTGACATAAAACAATTACTTGGCCTACTAGAGTAATTTCTAGTAAAGCAATTAGTAGATATTTATTGCTCATAATTCCGTATAAGTATATTGACTTTTGGACAAAAGCACATCAGCAATTTTCGATTTAAAATTAATCCTCGCTCCTAAACTAAATACATCGAGTTACGGGACACCCTGTATACTCATTTTCCTATAGGAACTGTTTTATATCACAACTTGTAGAAACCAATTAACATTATGTACGAAAATAAGCATGGTAATTATTATTCCTCCTAAATCCCAAGTGCCAGAATTAAATTCAGAATAAATATGAATATTTTGTTCATAATACTTACTTACCTTCAAATTAAAATAAACATGTAAATAAAAACAATGACAAACAACACATAATTAAAGTAAGAATTGAATTAATACAGGGTGGCCCTGCAATTTAATAATTACACTTTACAATTCAAAAAATATTTAAGCTGCCGCTTATTTGATTCACCCTGTATATAAGTACTCATTTACGTATTCTAGTACAGTTACCTACCTATAGGTATTTGTTTACAGTCTTTTTTTTGTTTCCTAAACTTTCGGATATGGAGTATAAAAAACCGGAAGGTGTCAATTAAGAGCGTAGCAAAAGGATGGTAAGAAGTGTGAGAATAAAAGCGCCCCGGTATGTGAAATTCGAGCATTTGGAAATGATATTTAAAGCATGAGAAAGGGATTATGTGGAATTGGGGTAAGAGGGATGAGGTTTTTAATGGGAAGATGAGAAAGGGGAATTAAGAGATGGTGTTTTTTGTTTTGAAAAAAAAATGCTTTCATTATAGTAGATAATCGAGTGGTGAAATCGAATTGTTTAGAAACTATTTGAGTAATTTAATAAATATCTAGTATTTCACAAATTTCATTGTTGGATATTTGTAAGATAAAACACTAAAATTTTCCATAGTGGGAATTTTTTTATAACGACAAGAAAACAATTTTCAGAATTAAAAATTTGATATGGGTGATTACTTAATAGGTAAATAATTACATGTTAACCCAGTAAAGCGACTTCAAAGATAACAAAAATTAAATAATTAGAAACTTCTACTGAGTATAACACATCAATACCGCAGATCAAGACGAAAATGGTATTTACCTAAATAAAGAATTATCCAGTAATTCACGCATGTTTATTAATAATCCCACACACATGCACCGATTATTATCTGCCGAACATTATAATCTTCCTCAGAAGCGATATATCGCCCGCCTATAGCATATTTTTACGTGGGTTTCTTAAAAAATGGCTTCGTTGACGATGAAATATAAGTATATGGGCTGACATTTGACCCGATAATTGACGCCCATACATCCACCAGAAGAAGTACTTACCTGATGTAATACAATAAAGGAGAAGTCTGTGGTGATCAATTATATTAAAGTTATTTTGTATCACATCCTTAAGCGTGTTAAGTATATGCATTAAATAAATTGTAAAGAGAGTGCTTTTTGTATAGTTTTCGGGTAGTTTTTTCAGTTATTTCTATTAGATTTTATCCAAATGCAATAAAATTCATTGTACAATTGCGAATGCTTACTAGAGATAAAAGATTATTGGTACAGTTTTCAATATTTTACCAAGAATTCTGTTTATCGTTAAATAGTTTATTAATTATTCGTTGAAACGTTTTGCCAATTTTTCACTTATTCGTCAGTTCTATCTCAAAAAGTGCACAAACATAACTGCAACACATTCATAAATATTTTTCGCAAATTTCAACTCCAAGAGTTACACGCCGTACAATAAATGTAAATGTTTTAAAGTAATATTTCCCCACGAATACCAATCTCTCCTCAAACGATCCAGAATCTAATTATTTATTTACCCGCATCTAAATAAATCAACAGCAGAACAACATATAAATGTTGTTTACCCCATTTTAGTCCCATTGCTAAATTTACGATATCTTTGTTTATGCGCGACTTCCTACTCTAATAGTAGAAAATGTATTAATAGGACTTCATGTACAGGACCGCAGTGACCTAATTGCTCACGAATTTAACTACCCCCAATCGCATCTTTCAAATAGAAATTCTTCTCTGTTTTTCTACCTCCAAATTGTACTAATTTATAGCTCGCCATTAATTTTTTTTGTGCTACTGTGTTCGTTAATCCTCTTACATTTATTTGTGTTGACAACATCGATTTAACAACTTAATTATTCATTCATCGCTTAATAGTTTTAACGTGGGACGAAAAGTCAAGAAGCGCGATTTTCCTCGCGCTTTTCTCTGAATACAAAGCTGAGTTTATTCCACCTCATTCACCACCTCGCTCTGATTAAAATAGAACTCCTTTTGAAATCCAATTCTGTTCGGATGCAAAAGCCATACAAACCAACGACACGCACTCGTACACTTTGCTCGTCCTCTCCTTCCTTCTATTTTGGTCTCTATCTACCTTGGAGAGTTTGTAGTCGCCGGCCAGTTGAACGACCTGGACTTTTTCGTTTTTCCGAAAAAAGGAGCTTCAAACGCGCTTGGAAAGCTCGCACGGATCTCCGGCGATCTCCGCAAAACCAATGAAAATTTCGATCTAATGGCATTCACGCGAGACTAAATATTTACCATATACCTACTTGCGTTGCGCAATTTTTTTGTTCGTGTTCGTTACCTGTGTCGAATGGCATTGAGACGCCAGGACTGCTTAACCTACGCCGAATTAAAGCGATGAATGGAGAGAACTCGGCGCGGAGTCGTAGGAGGGTTTCGGTTTCCATATCGGCGGGCTTTAATGTATCGCGTGGTGCCAGTCAATGGTTATTGCTGATGGTTAATGCTAAGTATAACAACTTTCCTTTCGGGCTATTATCGAAATAAAGTGTTCGGGGCACCCTGTATCTCCAAAATAGAGCAACACGAGGTGGGTACTGGTGGTACAAGCGCTTCATCAGCACGCTATTCTTTATACAGTGTGGTCCTTAATGAATAGTCAATATTTCAACAGCAGATAGCAGAGGTCGAATTTAGCCAAATATACCTTTGTGCCACCCTGTATAACAATACTCCATATTTATAAACATCCCTTAAAGAAGTATTTGAAGGGTATAAAGAATTTTCCTGGCATGCTTGAGAGGTGAAGTAGTATTTTTATGGGTACGTACGGGATTCTTATAATGGAGAAGACCACGATGTGAGATAGGCGGCTTTTGGCAAAAGATACGATTAGAAATGATTTATTAGAGCTCAAAACCGTTTTCAGTTGCTCAAAATGTGTTATAATTAAAAAGATATAGCCCTTTGAAATTTAAAAATTTCGGGTTTTGATTCATACCTTATCAACCAATCATAAACCACTCACGTCTTGTTGTATAGTAAATAGTATGAATTTTCGAACGCAGTAACAAAGAATACACAAACGAACAAAAATTAAACTGTCATTTGTCAGATTTTTCTGAAAAATGCACAAAACAAATTACACGAATTGCAGTTCGGCACGAAACACTTTACTAATAATATTGAAGTTGACGAGAATGTTGCCAAATAAATTTTTCAGGACCATTATTTGTGTTTTTAACACGAAAATCGGTTACAATTTATACAGATGAAGAAGTTATTTCTATATTAATATATCGAATTATCCATTAGTTAATGGAAAAAAGGGATAATTCAGAAAATGTTTATTGCAATAAATATACAAAAAACGCACATTTTGCGGGCTAAAGAAGAGTAATAGGAAATGGGGCAAACTTGCTAAATGTGACTTCTCTTTGCAACTCTCGCTTTGATTGGAGTAGAGTGTATGACGATTGTGTGACGTTTTTCAAACTTTAAAAATTAATTAGGGCCTTATTTGGCCACAGAAAAAAATAAAAATTTCATTACCATTTTCAGCACCATCTTAAAACACACGGTTTTGAAAAAAAAAATCAAAAAAAAAGTCATGGTCTTCTCCATTGGTTATTAGAATAAAATTTTTATTATGCATCGGTCGAAAAAAATTTCCGATGCGTTACGTCATCTCGGTTGCAATTAGGCGCGTCTAATTGAAGATATTACTCACATCTAATTTAATTCGATTCACGTCAAATTATCTTTTGTGTGTGCACGGTCCATGGCAGCTGAAAAGCGCGCAAACGAGGACGAAAATTAAATTACGGGGCCTAGGAATTCAGAAGCCGGTGGTTAGCGATGGAGGTACTGGCATTGTGACATGTAATTTTGCGTAATTAGGTCGAAATATGCCGTTTCGAAATGATATGGTGATTGAAATTAGAAAACTGGTAGATATAGAGTTTCCGTTCGGTTTTTTTATCGAGTTTTTCGTGCGTTTATGCTAATTCGAAATTTAAATCTTTAACGAGTTCCGTATGGAAATGGGCCAGCCGCTCGCTTACGCAAAAACTTATCTCTTAATTAATATTTTGTACACAAAGTCAATGGAAATTGTGTGTACATTAGGAATTTATCGTGTGACGTTATACCCTTACAAGCATTAATATTCCAACGAAACAATGTTTCAACGGCTTTCGATTTATTTACAAAGTGGCCTAGATATTCGCCTAAATATTTACACGTTATACAGATTGAGCGTACGCTCTGGCCCGAAGAATTCCCAGAAATTACACCTAATATCAATAACTTTATCCCGTAATATTAATGCAAATGTAATCTACAACAGCCACCCATCTAACCCAATAACTCCTAAAAGGGCCATTTAGCTACCCAAGGGTGCCAATATTCAAATGAGTTTCTTTGTATTTGAAACAAAACTAGGCTAATTCGATATCAAAAACATAAGTAATATGTACCTAAACCTAAATATTATTCGGCGTTATTTTCGTTCACCAATGCCAAATGAGCTGCCAAATTTTTTTGCGGCCAAAGGGCAACGACATGACGACATGTTTTCCTCGGAGTAAATGCACCTACTAGATATTAGCCCGAAAAACGCTAAACGCGAGCAGCATTCGACATCATAATCATTTAAAATTGTTATTACTTATATGCAAATCATGTTTTTTTTTGTATAAATTTTAGGTGATTCATTCGTTATTGATTCACAGTGCATTTAAGGATGCGTTTAATTAGGTTAATAAAATTGACAATTTTCATGCTTACCATACCGCTATCGTTGTAAAGAATGCAATTGTTGTGTTTGTTCTTGGGCAAGATATTTATTGCAATACGTAGGTAAATTTCGTTGTGAAGCGTTTCAAGTGCGAATGCGAGCCGGTAAAAGACAAAAGAGATCGGTTGATGAACTTGCATGCAACTATGCAACAAATGCGTACATGTGTATAGTTATTTTCTTTTATCTGGTACTCCATCGCGAATGCATCATTCCCGATTCCTTGCGAACGCTTATTATACAAATATGGTGCATTTGTAACAGACAGGTTTAATCTACACAACGATGACGTCGTTGTATGAATTACTGTTTTTAAACAAAAGCGAATTATCCAATTTAATGTCGCCTTAAGATAAAAACATATTGTAATTTATTCTACGGGTTTCAATAGAGTGCAGCCAGCGACCTTGGGCGGCTTTAAAGTAGCTGAAAGTGCGGAAACTCGTATGTGACAAAAGCAAACATGGTATTTTTAGCGAAAATTTTGTTGTCTAAAATAATTTATCGCGGGTACTAAGTTGTTATGCATACGCTACATCCACTAGACAAGCCTAAAAATAAGCGCCAAGGATTTTCGAAATTTACCAAAAATCTTCTCCAGATCAATCATAAGAAAATCTTTCGATATAATGAAGATTTTTAGGTACAAAATATCCCATATATTTTAATATTGACTTAAATTGACCATAATTCTAAAAGTAATTAACAATATATTGAATTTAAAAATATTTATATATAGGATGTCCCTTATTAATTGAGTGCTGATTAGTATCAAAAGTACAAAAGTTCATAAAAATATCTGAAGTAAGAAGAAAATTATAAAATAGTTATTTTTTTCCTAAAACTGTAACACCCTGTAGCTCAAAAACTAAGAGATTTACGACATACATTGATATTAACTTTCCTTCTTAAAATCACTCAAGGATTCACACCATTAAGCATCAGCACCCAATTAATAAACACCCTGTATTAGGCGCTGGTTAATAAAGTTGTTGATTTTTTAAATATTAAAAATACAAAAAAAATAATCAATCAAAGCAATCCTCTGCAATAATAAATAATCCACATAATTCATTAGGTACTTAACCATCATCCCGTTAAACTGTCACATCATTGTTATTGTTCGCAGTGAAAGAAGATTGGTAGTAGGTCATATATCTCCGTGCGATAATAATCTTGTGCTGAGGCCACCTTACGTAACAATTGACCATCACGCGTCTAAAAATAACGCCACTCCGAAATCTGGGTGCAGCCATCTACGTTAACACCTTGTATATTAAACACAGAACCATTCTGCGATTTATTTGTACGCTAATTTATCCTCGTGTTTTTGTTTTTATTCGAGCAGTGTATGTACATAATATGAACTACGCCCATTTTCAAAGCAATTGTTTGTTTTGATGAATGTTAACCGCGATTTAAGGAAGTCGGGAATCGATTTTAGTGAAGGGGGAAATTCTACTTTTATCCAAACAATCTTCGCTTCCTTTTCGTCTTCCGCTTGATCTTTCATCGGTGACGAAGTGATCGCAAGTCGGCCGGAAGTTTAGCTTTTTCGAATGATAAATGCTTTAGAGTTGACGACTCCATATAGAAGGAGTTATTTTGAAATTGTTTGAGAACTATAATCCTGTAATTTGTCCTCGTAAATAAATAATCGACAAAAAAACGTAGAAAGTACCTAATGAAGTTTGCTGTATTCATCGCTGACCGAATTCGTCGCTCGTTTTCCAACCAAAGTTCAACGCGAACTTAACTTTCGACAATAAAGCACAATGGAACGTACTTACGCCCGTATTAATCAAGGAAACGCGTAATGATTAGCGAGCGACATGAATTCGAAATATCGCCAATTTCACATTTCACTCGACACTTCTTCCACTCCTGACCGAGACACACTAAAAGGCCAGTGAAAACGAACGCCAATAATTCATAATAAATTTATTTCGCTACAGCAAAAATTCGAATGGAGAAGACCACGACTTTTTTTTGATTTTTTTTTTTCAAAACCGTGTGTTCTAAGAAGGCGCGTAATGAAATTTTTATTTTTTTCTGTGGCCAAATAAGGCCCTAATTAATTTTTAAAGTTTGAATACGTCACACAATCGTCATACACTCTGCTCCAATCAAAGTGAGAGTTGCAAAGAGAAGTCACATTTAGCAAGTTTGCCACGTTTCCTATTACTCTTCTTTACTCCGCAAAATGTGCGTTTTTTGTATATTTATTGCAATAAACATTTTCTGATTTATCCATTTCTTCCATTACCTAATGGATAATTCGATATATTAATATAGAAATAACATCTTCATCTGTATAAATTGTAACCGATTTTCGTGTTAAAAACACAAATAATGGCCCTGAAAAATTTATTTGGCAACATTCTTGTCAACGTCAATATTATCAGTAAAGTGTTTTGTGCCGAACTGCAATTCCTGTAATTTGTTTTGTGCATTTTTCAGAAAAATCTGACAAATGACAGTTTGATTTTTGTTCGTTTGTCTATTCTTTGTTACTGCGTTCGAAAATTCATACTATTTACTATACAACAAGACGTGAGTGGTTTATGATTGGTTGATAAGGTATGAGTCAAAACCCGAAATTTTTAAATTTCCAAGGGCTATATCTTTTTAATTATAACACATTTTGAGCAACTGAAAACGGTTTTGAGCTCTAATAAATCATTTGTAATCGTATCTTTTGCCGAAATCCGCATACTTATCTCACATCGTGGTCTTCTCCATTATAATAGATTACCAATTTATTAAAATAATGTCGCTTTGATTCTTGCAAAGTAGGGAGAATTAGCTTATAAAATGTTCCTCACCAAGCACACTAAAAACATTATTTACAATGAATTTATTGGAAAAATTGTGACCAAAACATATGATCCCCAACCTCGGGGATTTCCCAAAAGAAAATTCTCCTGGGAAAATATTTCAGGTGGACTATTTAATTGGGCCACAGTATACACTTGTAAAAGTTTTGTGATTTCACAATAATTTTTCAGAACAAGTTAATTAACGAATTTCTGGTATCTCTTTCAGTGGAAGGCCCGTCCGATTAGGAGAGATGCGAGGAGCGTTGCGTCGTTATCGCGAGTTCGCGTTTAGATGGACCACCGTGAAAAACCGCTCGGAAAATCATTGAGGAAATGGCGACGACCGCGCGCAGGAGAGACCCGGACGATGACATCGCCGCTATTGCTAAGCACATTTCCGATCAGGCCGAAGCGATTTACCAAAATTGGAAGTCGAGGGGTTTAGGACCGGCGGATTTGCTCACTTGCCATGCCGCAGGCGACACCACTAAGCTAGTGTAAGTACTCGATTTTTGCTCACCAAATTAGTTCCCTCTGTTGGTAGTAATTTTTCGATAATAATCTTTTAGCACAACAATGATAAATAATTTACTAGTATCCCTGCATCAAAATTGAACTGGAGTTTCTATTCATTCCTTTCAAATTAAAACTCGAGCGCCGCGCCGTGTAATGGTAAAAGGGTGTTTTCAAGTATCACTTATTCAGGCATTCATGGGAAAGTAAATATTTGAACGCCTCTCACGTTGGAATATACGTTACGTACACTCCGTGTCCGAGAGTTCAACTTAAATAACTCTATTTAGCTGATTTATCGTACACAAAAGGACTTTTATGATTCCTTTGCGTCTACAGACGGTTCTGTTGAGTTGAGTATATTGAAAGGTGCACTGAATCCCAGGAGACTCGAAAAATACAGACCTGTATGAGTAGCCGAAGTTGTGGGATTGCGATTTGAATGGTCACGTCTTCAGTTATGCTTGTCTTACTGTAGATAGGCATCGGCAATGCGCTTGATATGGTAATTATTTTTTAATAGTATTTCGGGGAAAGATAAAATTAATTGAAATTATCTGCGCCTATCCATGTAAATGTTTATGGGTTTTCAGAATTGTTTTTATTTAATTATGAAGAAATGTTAATTCGTGTATAATTTTTCTTGTGCAAAATTGATGTAATTAGAATATTTTTAAACTATCAAAGCAATACATGTCAAATCATGCGTTATATTTAGTAACTGATAAACGCAACGACTTGATAATTTGTTGTTTGAAATAGTGAGATCACAATATGTAAATTTATGGTTTTCGATATCGGTGAATAGTTGAATAAAATTAATCACAAAAGTTCTTAATATGTAATTAAACATTCGTTGTGAAATGTATACATTTTATACAATTTTACTAATTACTAATAAGTACACGAAAAAAATGCTTAAAAATTATTAAATTTCAATGCCGTTAATTATTTCTATCGTATTGTAATATTCCTGTAGATTTTTATTTCATTACATGGAAGAAAAACTGTTTTAGCTCGATACAAAGGAGTACCAAATTAGAGTTTAAACTACCACTTACCTACTCATCTTTATTATTAAACACAGAATTAATTTCATTTGGCTGTTCCACACCGTTAGCAGCCCGCTTGCTCGATTTCATTGTGAATGGAAATTATGTAAAATGAAAAGTGTAATTTAATATTTCATAAAAATCAACCGACTCGAGTAGAAATTGCAGCGTAAAATCGGATTACGCCTTTATCTTCCGCATGCCTCGTCGAATCTCTAAACTACCATATTCCTATACTCTAAAATACAGCCGACTATTATTAGGTAGACGTAAAATGAAAAACGCTAGGAATGCCACCAACAACTTGTTCTCGTGAATACCCTGAAACTAGTTGTGCGCGCGATCAAGGCCGAAAATCAACCAGATCATTTCCCATTCTGGGTAAAATTTATTTTAAATCGCTCGAATTTTATTATTGCCGTTTTAATTCAAATAAAACTATTTCAAAAATCTCTAAAGATAAGGAAAAAATTATAAAGTGGCAACGCCGCGCAATACGTCAAATTTTTGACGTCACTGACATTTTATCGTGAACGTACTATATGCGATTTAACGTGGAATCCGAGAGTTGAATCCTAGCAAATGTTTGAGCCGAACATGAAACTATTCAACTTCATTAGAAGTTATTCGAACGAGCGACTGATATCGGATTTAATTGCGCCCAAGTTGGCGTTGGAGAGCGTTCATTCAAATTCACAGCGGCATTAAAATTCGCCAAAGCAAAAAACAAAACGGCCTACAAAAGCAAAACTTGGGCATTCTATTATGGTCGTATGCGAGATGAGTACTAAATTCCTTTTATTAATGCCGATGCGACGTTATAGAGGCGCTTTTCTTGTCTGGATGGGCTGGCAAGCGGCCAATTCCTCGCTCAAATAAACGTACTCCTTACTTACGACGGCGAATTTGTTTTCCCGATTGCTTTGTTTGATTTTTAGCTCGACTAGTTCGGCGTATCCGAGATCTTGATATTAAATGTCATGTTTGACGTAGCCCAATCGAGATCTCGATCAGCGTTGCCAATTAGCGTGAAATTTCCCGAGAACTTCTTTGCAGTATCCTACAATTTAACATTGAACTTTATGTTTGAATTAATAATTTATACCTTAGAGTAAGCCGGCCGTTTTATATTATGAGTCTACAGATATTGATCAAATATTTCAGCGTTTGCACCTAACGTAAGGGGTTTTTCACCCTTCACCCCGAAAGGTCAACGTATGGATCTAGTCTGTTGTTGAGCGTATATTAAGCATGCATGAGTGGTAAAAATTGCAAATTGTTTTCTTTACGAATTTTTCAACCCTTACAAATTACTTTTTTATGTTATAATGGTCTTTGTTTATTAAAGCAATGGAGAAGACCACGACTTTTTTTTAATTTTTTTTTCAAAACCATGTGTTCTAAGAAGGCGCGTAATGAAATTTTTATTTTTTTCTGTGGCCAAATAAGGCCGCAATTAATTTTAAAAGTTTGAAAAACGTCACACACTCGTCATACACTCTGCTCCAATCAAAGCGAGAGTTTCAAAGAGAAGTCACATTTAGCAAGTTTGCCACGTTTCCTATTACTCTTCTTTACTCCGCAAAATGTGCGTTTTTTGTATATTTATTGCAATAAACATTTTCTGATTTATCCATTTCTTCCATTACTTAATGGATAATTCGATATATTAATATAGAATTAACATCTTCATCTGTATAAATTGTAACCGATTTTCGTGTTAAAAACACAAATAATGGCCCTGAAAAATTTATTTGGCAACATTCTTGTCAACTTCAATATTATCAGTAAAGTGTTTTGTGCCAAACTGCAATTCGTGTAATTTGTTTTGTGCATTTTTCAGAAAAATCTGACAAATGACAGTTTGATTTTTGTTCGTTTGTTTATTCTTTGTTACTGCGTTCGAAAATTCATACTATTTACTATACATCAAGAAGTGATTGGTTTATGATTGGTTGATAAGGTATGAGTCAAAACCCGAAATTTTTAAATTTCAAAGGGCTGTATCTTTTTAATTATAACACATTTTGAGCAACTGAAAACGGTTTTGAGCTCTAATAAATCATTTCTAATCGTATCTTTTGTCGAAATCCGCAAATCTCACATCGTGGTCTTCTCCATTTGAATCGTATGATTATGAACTTAAAAAAAATTACACATGACACTCAATATTTACTAGATAATTTTCTTTATTACACCTAATTAAAGCTATTTCACAGTATGAAATATTTGAATAAAAGAAATTACCAGCTTTCCATATGTTCAATTTCAATTACATCATACCTTTTGTAAAGAACCATCGATATATCGATAAAAATCGTTATTAGTAAATGCATTCTGATTTCTCTTTGCAATCTCATTTGAATATAATAACTCGGAGAAAATCGACTGCATACTGCATTGAAGAATAGGCACATTAGAATCGCATTGTGGTCAACCTCCTTAGTTCCAATTTAAATACAATTTTCTATGATAGATTGAACTGCATTCATTTTTCTATTTAATCAGCCTTTTCCGATTAGGTAAATCGCCGGCGGTGTCAAATCAATCAATAATCGACGAGGGAAATACATCGGGCAGGGTTTCCTGATGCTAACATGCACGATAGGTTCTGATATCGATGTGTATGGAAAGGATTTTATCGTGTTCCGAAGGAAAATATCGCAATTTATGTATGTCGGCAGGCGGAAGGGATTTAGATTAACCCCGCCAAGGCCGAAACTTTTACTCGAATTGCTAATATTCGATCCGAACTCCATTTACCTATTTTCACGATGATTTCAACACCTTTTTTGTACCAAGCTGTTCGGGTATAAAACCCGTCTGCGTGAACTTAGCACTACACCATCAAAAAAATTAAATAATCATGCATTAATTTAGTGCTATTTTAGTGCTTATTTAGTGCTTTAGGGCCCAATTCTTAATTTTATTCTATTAATCTAAGACCAACATCATTTCTCTATCTCCATTTCTATAATAACTTTACTCTTAAGGGTCGGCCTATAAAAATGCGAAAAACGTATTTTTTGGGCAAAAATTGAGCAATACAATAAGTCTTAGACTATTTTAAAAGCACAAAAATCAAAGAATAATGGAGAAGACCACGACTTTTTTTTTATTTTTTTTTTCAAAACCATGTGTTCTAAGAAGGCGCGTAATGAAATTTTTATTTTTTTCTGTGGCCAAATAAGGCCGCAATTAATTTTTAAAGTTTGAAAAACGTCACACAATCGTCATACACTCTGCTCCAATCAAAGCGAGAGTTGCAAGGAGAAGTCACATTTAGCAAGTTTGCCACGTTTCCTATTACTCTTCTTTACTCCGAAAAATGTGCGTTTTTTGAATATTTATTGCAATAAATATTTTCTGATTTATCCATTTCTTCCATTACCTAATGGATAATTCGATATATTAATATAAAAATAACATCTTCATCTGTATAAATTGTAACCGATTTTCGTGTTAAAAACACAAATAATGGTCCTGAAAAATTTATTTGACAACATTCTTGTCAACTTCAATATTATCAGTAAAGTGTTTTGTGCCGAACTGCAATTCGTGTAATTTGTTTTGTGCAATTTTCAGAAAAATCTGACAAATGACAGTTTGATTTTTGTTCGTTTGTGTATTCTTTGTTACTGCGTTCGAAAATTCATACTATTTACTATACAACAAGACGTGAGTGGTTCATGATTGGTTGATAAGGTATGAGTCAAAACCAGAAATTTTTAAATTTCGAAGGACTATAACTTTTTAGTTATAACACATTTTGAGCAACTGAAAACGGTTTTGAGCTCTAATAAATCATTTCTAATCGTATCTTTTGCCGAAATCCGCGTATCTCACATCGTGGTCTTCTCCATTAGAGATCCAAATGGTCTCTATGTTTAAATTTCTTTTTTCTACATATTCTTCAGTTTTTCTAATGTCTTCTAATACCTTGAATTAAATTCTGCTTAGTGCATTCAAAAGCACTAAAATAGCACTAAATTCCAATATTTTATTTTTTTAATTTTGTTCAAATATTTAAATATAGGGGTGCTAAGCTTATAAACTTGGCACCCCCACATTTTCAATCGCAATTTCCTGCTCCAACCAGGTAACACTAAAATTAGGAATTGGGCACTAAATTAGCACTAAAATAGCACTATATTATAATGTCTGAATTTATAATTTTATTGTTATTGGGTGTGCTAAGTTCACGCAAGTATAAAACCATCTTTTTAATTATTGCTTCGAAAAAATGCGTATTCCTCTCTAAGTAACCGTATACGAAAATGTGCAGGGATCCAAATTCTCCACTCGATCGAACCGTTTTTCCCGTTCTGGCCCACGTACTATGTTCACCACGCCGATAACCCACATGTTTTATTTTAGTTCCAGCCATCCTGAATCGAGAGCCGCCGGTTTCCTAGTCGCTTTATCTCTTCCAGAGCACGTCTTCCGCGACGCGTCGCGGATTTTCTCCGATTTTTCCTTTCGAAAATCCGACATCGGTCGCATGTGCTGCGATTTCGAAAGTCCATTTCACCGTGCGTGCCGCGAAATAAAAGTGTTTCCGTCGCGCCGTGCATTCTAATCCGCGTCGGCGTGCGCCCGAAAATCGGGAACAGGATAGGGTTATGTTCGCCTGCGGGACGTAACCTCACTTTACGCGGACCTCTATAAAATGGTATGGATAATGGTAGGTGTGGAAAATGCTGTAGATTATATTTGATGAAATTCGCGATGTGGAATTCTACGAATCGTATAATACGCGTGCGATAGGATGTAATGGAATATATTTTAATCTATGTGTATGCCTACACGCTTCAATTTGGTCCAGTGAGGTTATTTCTGGAGAAGGCTATTAATTTCAACTCGTGACAGATAAGGGTTTATGTGTTGAAAAGGCGACTTCTAAACTTCTAGCTATTAGTACTTTTTTTAACTTTAATATGTGGACCTACTTATACTCCTAATATACAGGGTGTTTCAAAAAAAGGTAACCTCCTAGCTAGAATGGGTAGAGCATGACAAAATATATTGGCCCGTATTCAGCGCCCCATTTTAAAGTTAAGAGTAACGCTAACAAGTGACATTTTTATATTGTTGTTATGGAGTAACTATGGACTTTGTACAGTTACTTTAAAACCGTTTTTAACATTAAAATGGGGCGCTGAATACCGGCCATTGGCAAATTTTTTCGTAACGGCTTCCGTGTTCAATATACAGCGTATTGAAAAAAAAATGTTATACACCTTTTTTACGATTATGTCGAAACTACTGGCAAGATCCTACCCTGTATTTTGAAGACTATCCTGGCACAGATGTCACCTTTTTATGAAACACTCTGTACAATGTGAGTTAGATATGTTCACTTCTGTAGAACACATCACTGAAATTTTGGTTCTGACTCGAGTCTCGCCCTGTATAAAAAGTCAATAATTTCAAACTTGACTATTTTAAAAAGAATCGTATGTTTAAATGTATATACTCGGTCGAAAAACATGTTTTTCCATATTTTAAAGCGATTTTTAGATTTTTCCTAATGAAATTCTTACTTTTTACGACTTGTAGGTGTTTTTAACTTGAAAAATGGCTGTAAAAAGTGGCTATAATGAAGTATTTTAAAGATATTTTAATACATTTTACACCTTACATCTAAAGTCACCTTGGATTTAAGCTACCTATATAAAAATTTATTATTCCTTGCCCAGTTATTGATGAACAATAAAATTTAAATACAACTCCTACAATAACTAATATTTCTCATCGACAATGGAATCAACAAAAATAAAAAACTTATACCTATCTTAATATTATCTACACAAAACAAATATAAATGCAAAACTGCACCTTATTTACTTTAATAAAATAGGAATAACCAAAAAACTATGTGACCACTTTAAACAAACTGAACAATATTTTAATACTTTTGGAAATACCCTGCTTGTATATTGTGTCTTTTAACAACTAAATAAAGTACTTGTCCGTGCAGATAATTTTTTTATAGTACTAAAATCGTTGAAAGATAAATCGACTTTAAAATCAGTTTGGTTTGATTTATTCCCGTTGGAAGTGACCTTTTACGCATTTCGATATTTTTATGGTTAAACTGATAAGATGCAACGCGAATCCCGAAATTAGACGTCTGTACTTCTTATTTCTTTCAAAATTTCGTATTCATAATTTTGTACTTTTTCCCTTATTTTTTTCCTTACGGCCTATTCTTAGGAATACATTGGTTGAAAAATGCTTTGTTTGATAGTAAATTAATTAAAATTATTGAAATATAATGTTTGATTACTTATTTTAATTTTACAAATATAATATTTACAAATTTATGAGTGTTGCGTTAATTTCTTGGAGCAGTATATTTGCATAGAAAATTCCCTTCTGCAGGTCCATGCTGAAGTCCCAGCCCCCGTCGAAGCAGGCCCCCTTGGACATTCTAGCGCAGGCGCCGACCATGGACAACAACAGGCTGGAGAAGCTAGTGAAGAACTTCGTCGACGAAGACAAAGCTCGCATAGCCCCCAGCAGGATTAAGCTGGTGCCCGTGGCGTCGCCCAACAACAAGATGCCCTCCAGCATCCAGTACGCCCTGCAGAAGTTCGAAAGGGGCTTCAGCCAGCCCGACGGCGGGGCTGGCGCCTGCGAGGGCGGCAGCAGTTACCTCAGGAAGACCGCCACCTTGCCGGGCAGGAAGTTCAGCGGCGGGCCCGCGAATGGCGGGGCGAACAACGGCTCTAATGGTACCGGATTGAATAGTTATACAACGACCAATAATTCCGCTCAGGTTGGTATACAATTAGGTAATGATGGGGGTATTATTTTTTGTGCGTCAATTGGTAATTGAATGTGAATAATCGTTTTTGATTCGAGTCGCCCGGTGATATTTTCTGTGTAATTGGACCACACAGGTCGCTGTATTTTTGGTACACAAAAAACTAATTCTAGTTAATACACCGTAGTAATTGTTGTAGGAATAAAATGCAAGGAAATTATATAAGCATTCGTTTCTCGACGGTCGGTTAGCTCGAATTAAATCGAAAAAGATGAAAGAATATTCGCCGTTTAATTACGTGTGATTTCGAGTTTGTATTACATAACTTTGTCATGGCGAGTTTGATCAAAAATTGGATGTTGTAAAATATCTTTAATGGACAAGCGTGCGTGTTCTTAGAAAATGCGTAGTTTGCATTTCGAGCGCCCCTCGTAGTTAATTAAAAAATTGGCAATTTTATTAGTTTTTGACGTAATTCCAAATGTTCATTAACCCAATTTCGCCGGAACGCAATGAAGATTGATGAACCAACTTTAATATCTGATAATGTTAGGCTGATTTGATTGGAAAATCTGATCTGATCCGATATCCGATGAGAGTTACTTTTAATAACCGGCAATTACCGCGATGTGAAAACCTCGAAATTGCTCGTGGAGAAAGAAACTCGCGCGGACGCGTAATTAAACGCCGCACTATTAGCATATTATAATTATACACCAGTCATTTTAGACATCAAAAATGCGAAATTTGGCAATAATTCCAAAAGTTTTGAAACATTTGGAATTATTGTTAATTGATTGTTCACACTGACTGGCCTATTCTTTGCTTTGATTTGTTGGAAAAGTAAAATATTACCCAACCTATCGCACTTTTTAGCTAATTGAATTATATCGCAAAATGTCTAATTACTCCGTTATAGTAGCAATTTTATTAAAGGTGAATTTAACATTGCTGCAACCTCTGCAGATTCGTAGATAATCACATCGTGTAATTATACGGGCGTAATTAGGTATTTACATCGCATGATTAGCGCTCATAAAGCTATTTAATTATACCTTAATAGAAGGTAACAGGATAATACTTTTTTTAATTTAGAATATGTTATTAGACGTTCATAAAGGGTGTCCCAAAAGTATAGAAATCGTCAAATATCAGTTAAATTTTAAGCCAAATTGTAAAACCAAAAAACACTTATTGTTAGAGGAAAGGATGCAAATTTGGAATAACACTTTTAAAAAAAATCGTATTAATTAATGTTTAAGAAATAAAAGAGTTTGAACTGCATTAAAAGACAGATACACTTATCTTTTATTCATATAAAAACATTTAACCATCTTGGATTATTATAAGTAGGATAATTTTTGGGTTAATCATAATATTGCAGATTGACGTAGTTTACCCAAAGTGAATATAATTTGGAATAGGCTATTCCAAATTACAATCACCTTGATAATTGACTTTAATTAACTAGTTAGTTGGCTTTAAACTGAAATATCTAAATTATAAATCATTTTTATTGTTTTCTAGTCCTTGCAGTATCACAAATTTAGCAATCCGAGTCATAGCCAGCAATTTCGCTGTGCACCCAGACTTTGCACATAAAATATTGCACCCATTGCTCTCCCTCTTGATTTTCGGTAAATTTTCTATTACAGAAAAAACAAACACATTTCGTAGGTTGTGTTACATTAACCCAAGAGGGCATATCTTTGGAATATTCCAAATTAACTTCACCTATCGTATTCCAAATTAGCAACATAACCATTTTTATCTCAAAATACTTTTATGAATTGGTGTTTAGATTCATTTCTAATTTAAGCACTGATTTTTACAACTGATACCCTAAACTGAAGATTTGTGCAAATTTAAACATAAAAATATATGTCTCAGACAAAATACAAGAATAAATACAATTTATTACTTGCTTGGAAATATTTCTCGATAGTACTTTCACGACGATGCAGTTTGTCACGGATCTATTAATATGGCTTTTTCTAAACCATCCCTAATTTGTTTCCTAATACGTAGACTACGTTATACTGGTATTCGTTAATAGTTGGCGCTTTTCTATATTTTTATAATGCTGTATTCCAAATTAGCATCCAACCTAACCAACCTTTTTTCAAGAGCTATCCATTGATGGATAGCGTGTTTTTAGATTTTACAATTAGGCGTAAAATTCAACTGATATTCGACCGTTTCCATACATTTTGGACACACTCACATTTTCAATATGACTTGGTAAAAAAAATGGCCTTGTTGCAGGCCAAGCCAGCAATCGGCCAGAAACCCCAAATCTCACCAAAACCCCGCCTCGCCGAGACCATCGAAATGACCCTGCCCCCGGACTTGGTGACCAGCGGCTTGCAGACGTGGCCGCTCAAGAACCGCCTCGTCAGCACCGAAACGGTGAAGAAAACCGCCGCCGAGAACCACGTGGAGAGCCGCTCGAGGGGCGGCAGCCTGTCCCCTTCGAAGCCGTCCGCTCTAGGGGACAACCACGCCGGCTATCGCAGCTCCAAAAAAACCAACGGCATCGAACCCTCCTCGGTCACGATAGACCAGGTAGCCTTGGAGGAGAAGAAGCTCATCAATGCCCTCAAGAACGGCGAAGTCGTCAGCGACGAGCCGGCTAGAACTGTAGGAAAATTAAGTAGGAACCATGCGGTAAGTTCGCTCGTTGTTAATTCCAGAAAATTTGCTCAAAAGCATCGTGTTTTTGGTTATTAGGCTCTAAAACAATCGCCAATTAAGGAAGCTCTTCCAGCGGAG
This sequence comes from Phyllotreta cruciferae, assembly GCA_917563865.1. Classification (NCBI taxonomy): domain Eukaryota; kingdom Metazoa; phylum Arthropoda; class Insecta; order Coleoptera; family Chrysomelidae; genus Phyllotreta; species Phyllotreta cruciferae. Next base: position 4,082,924 of record OU830606.1, read on the forward strand.
AAATTGGTGGAACCAACGTTACCAACCTCCACGTCTATAGTCACTGCAACTGCCACGAAATGGGGCCTGCGCAGCACACCCAGAAGGCCCGAACAACAGGTAATAATACCCTCCTCAACATTTAACCTGCAGCTACCTACTAAGGAGCTACCCTTATCCTATCACAGGCCCGTTTTCTAACTTTTTTTGGTTTTGGAATTGTTCTAGGTACCTCATCCGGAACTGACCACTACTCAAAGGCAGCACCTCCGGCAAACCGCCGCCTCCAGTCCGGAGAGGCCCTTCCTCACCAGGGGCTCGGTAGCCGAAAGGGTGCTGATATTCGAGAGGTGCCCCAGCGATTTGCTGCTGGATAAATGGGCTAGGGCTCCTGTACCTCAGATCTCTAAAATTCCGGTGAGTACTACAAATTTTCTCAGTTTATAGCACAGTCGATTTAGCTATAAAATCGCCATCCTCTGGCTCTTTTATGCCCGATTTTTGTATAAAAAATTAGGATATTTTGTGGTTGAGTCGACTGGGCTATCAACGCTGATTATTTATTTTGATTGTTAACGAATGTAATTCCATTGTCGTTATTATTAAGTTTACAATCCGGAACATGCAATTATCGACCTTCAACTCGTATGATGTTTTTGTTAGCCGACCTAAAAATAATCCTTTTATATTCTATTAGATAATCGTCGAAATATAAACGGTGTTCATCTTTGGCTCTTCGAAAAACGCGGCTCGCGAACAGCCGATCTGTCGCGTAAATTACGCAACGCCCGGCTAAGAGCGTATCCAAACATCTGTGGGAGTTGGAAAAAATCATTTTGTAATAATCGCTGTGAGAATGAAAAATGAAATGAGAAATTGTGACACCGCGTTTTAAGTTACAAGGTTACTGGAACGGTTAATTTGATATTTAAAAGATCGGAATTACATGTCGGCGTTGTTTGGTGTTTACCGATTGAATATTACGACCGCTAGTTCGGTTTTTTTTTCTATACTTTTCGCTCGTTCGGGAGATTTTTAGCTCGCTTCGTTTGTATGCAAGTTTGCAAATTGGAATTCAGTAGATGTTCGCATCATTAAAAAAATTGCTGGCGGAATTTATAATATAGCTGTCCGAAAATGTACATAAAATTGAAATTTCACGACCTGTTCTTCATCTTCAGTGCACGTTGCGTACAGGGTGATTCATGCAAAATTACTTATTGAAACGATTTGTTTATCATATGTAGAATTACATAAAAAATATAATTTTGCCACAGCATATAAAAATAATGTATTAATTTATGTTTTAGTTCTATGAAGGTATTTTTATAAGGATTTTTTTCACTATGTTATTTTGTTTATTTTCAAATATTTTTAGACTTTAATAACATGCTAATACTTAAGGGGGTGATTCTTGGACCCATTTTAAGAAAAAAACTTCATATAAACCTATGTCCTAAACTTCTTAACTTTTGAGATACGGGGTATTAAAGTTTTAAGAAAAAAAAACAATTTTTTACTGTCATTTTCATACCACTTTCGGCGGACATTTCCAACACCTGATTTAAATTATTTCTTTATTTTACTTTAATTTCATAATTTCAACATTTAAAAGTTATCCGCTTAAATAAATTATTGTTCAGAGTTAGATAAATCGTTTTTGGTCGTCATTCGTCCATGGAGATGCAAATGAATGAATTTAATTTTTTTTAGCGAAACGGTGAGTTGTACGAAAAAAAGTCAAGAAATCGAATTTGCTCTAAATTGAACGAGAATTCGAAAAATAATTTTGATTTTAAGAGATATCAGTGGCGTATCACTTTTTTATTCAAAAATATCTAGTCTGAGTCCAATAGGGACGCCACTGTTAGAAATAAAAAAAGATTTTTGGGTCAAAAAATGCTCTTTAATGCATAAACGCCGTACACCAAATTTCATAAAAATATTTAAAGTGGTATGAAAATGACAGTAAAAAATTGTTTTTTTTTCTTAAAACTTTAATACCCCGTATCTCAAAAGTTAAGAAGTTTAGGAAATAGGTTTATATGAAGTTTTTTTCTTAAAATGGGTCCAAGAATCACCCCCTTAAGTATTAGCATGTTATTAAATAATACCCTGTATTTATTATATTTGCACTTAGGTGCAAATTTGTACGCGATATGCTCTATGGGTGTAACGAAGACAACTTCCATTAGTCACATGTGAAGGAAAAAGAAAGAGTGATATTGCGGGATTGCTATCACTATCACACTCTAACCCACTTTTATTTTAATGATCTATCTTTGTTCAACCCATTGAATTGACCATATTGCAAACCTTCAACACTTCTAATAACCTATAATAATTACACTATTGAAAAATCCCTTTAAACGATGAAATTGTTCACAAGTGAAGCTTTATATGAATCACCCTGTATACAAATGATTTTATAACGTAAATATTTTAATTATTTACGTAACATTTACTCGCTTACTTTTATTAACAATTTGAAATGGCAGGTTTAACTTTAATAATTTAGGTGTTTTTTTTGAAAGAATCGGTAATAAAAATACTTTCAAAATTGCGCAACATAATTAGCTAGATACTAATGGATTGAAACTCCAAATGCGTTGATTAAAAGCAGAAATTGATCGACTATAAATAGATGGAAACTTTATAACGCCGCAATTGTTCTTGACCAGAAAATAATATTATTGATACGATCGTATTTTCCACATAAGCTCGCATTATAAAATGATTAAGTTCCACAGAGATTTTCTAGCACGGTCTGTAACACTTCGTTCCCCATTCCATGGTTTATTATCTCCCGAGATCGCGATAACATCGTAATTACCGACGTAGCCGTGCGATCCGTGCGGTTGTGCATGAACTCGATGGGAAATAAGAATATGGAAAAACCGCTCTTAATTATTTCCATTAAATACAATAGAAGATAATGGTAATTTATTAAACGCCGAGCGTTCGAACGCGATCATTTCGAATTGAGGGGCTCGGTTTACCGTTTACGTTTAATAGATACATGCAAATGTTCTTCGAACGCCCGCGTGGGATGTTCAAATGATTTTTTTTTTAGATTTTAGTGCATTAATAAAACGATTGCGAGACGGTAGTGAGAGTAGAAGAATGGATGTGTAGGTAAACAAAATTGGGTTGTTTTTAAATGCTTCTAAATGGCTCATTTCAATCCATTAACTCTTGATTTTAGTTATACAAGGTATTCTAAAGATAAGAAAGTACTAGGTACATGACGTCAGAGTATCATGAGTTGCCTAAATTCAGGTTTAATATCTACTCAAATTGTACCTAGTCTATGTTTTCCAATGGAGAAGACCACGATGTGAGATACGCGGATTTCGGCAAAAGATACGATTAGAGATGATTTATTAGAGCTCAAAACCGTTTTCAGTTGCTCAAAATGTGTTATAATTAAAAAGATATAGCTCTTCGAAATTTAAAAATTTCGGGTTTTGACTCATACCTTATCAACCAATCATAAACCACTCACGTCTTGTAGTATAGTAAATAGTATGAATTTTCGAACGCAGTAACAAAGAATACACAAACGAACAAAAATCAAACTGTCATTTGTCAGATTTTTCTGAAAAATGCACAAAACAAATTACACGAATTGCAGTTCGGCACAAAACACTTTACTGATAATATTGAAGTTGACAAGAATGTTGCCAAATAAATTTTTCAGGGCCATTATTTGTGTTTTTAACACGAAAATCGGTTACAATTTATACAGATGAAGATGTTATTTCTATATTAATATATCGAATTATCCATTAGGTAATGGAAGAAATGGATAAATCAGAAAATGTTTATTGTAATAAATATACAAAAAACGCACATTTTGCGGACTAAAGAAGAGTAATAGGAAACGTGGCAAACTTGCTAAATGTGACTTCTCTTTGCAACTCTCGCTTTGATTGGAGCAGAGTGTATGACGATTGTGTGACGTTTTTCAAACTTTAAAAATTAATTGCGGCCTTATTTGGCCACAGAAAAAAATAAAAATTTCATTACGCGCCTTCTTAGAACACACGGTTTTGAAAAAAAAAATTAAAAAAAAAAGTCGTGGTCTTCTCCATTACACCTCGTAGTGTTCGCATTGAAAAGACAAAAACACCATTTGAAATACTACTCGTTGTTTGTGATTCGACGTGAAACTATTCTGTAGCAATGACAATGACACGAAATGCCATTACGTAAACCGCACTCACCCACACACGTGCGATTCCGATTCGATTGTGTTTCGAGTACCATGGGTTGCAAGACCACGATCGATGCCTCTCGGATTGAATGATAAATTAATAAAATCGCCGCAGAAAATCAGAATACCCGAGCTTCTACAGGGTGTCCCAAAATTAGTGGACGGAACTTCCACCCTGTATTTATTGGTCAAAAATAAACTAAATGTTTACCACAAACTTATCCATTCAAAACTGTGATATAGCAATATTGGTATAACAAGTTATTAAATGTGGACTTTCCTTAAGAACTAAAGTTTTTTTTTTTTTAAAAATTACGCTGCATAGTTTACAATAACATAATTTTTATGAAAAGTTAGTAGCAGACCTTGAAACAAAATTTACTCACTTTGGTAAAGATTTTCGAAGTTTCGTCTACTAATTTTGGGACACCCTGTATGACTGTGCATTTAAATGCGTCAGTTGTTTCAGAACTATCATATTTGCTACTTTAATTCGGCCAGTAAAGTAAAATTTACGGTTCACCTCTATAAAGTTTTGCGCAATCAAATCTACTGGAATCCATAGAACCGCGCGACCCGAATTGCAATTTAATGGATCGCAAATGGATACGTTTGATTTGATCTATTCCCGTTGCACAATGGAAAAAAGCGTCGAATTATCGGCGACATCTGAAACAAGAACGCAGAGAGAGCCCGTACAACGAGCGAAAGATACATCGTGCATATTATCATAATTTATTTGCGTATTCTGGAAACCGGCCAACGTTACAATATTTTATGCGAGAAATCTTGTAAATAAACTTTAAAGTGGACTTCTTGAGAAATAACATGATGTAGGAGAACTTTTGTAGTCCGTATACCGGCTGATAGAAAAGTTGAATGCATGTAAATGCTAAAATATGTATATATGTACTTAGAGTAGGAATAGGGAGATTTTTCAAAACCTTTGAAAATGGAGAAGACCTCGATGTGAGATACGCGGATTTCGGCAAAAGATGCGATTAGAAATGATTTATTAGTGCTCAAAACCGTTTTCAGTTGCTCAAAATGTATTATAATTAAAAAGATATAGCCCTCTGAAATTTAAAAATTTCGGGTTTTGACTCATACCTTATCAACCAATCATGAACCACTCACGTCTTGTTGTATAGTAAATAGTATGAATTTTCGAACGCAGTAACAAAGAATACACAAACGAACAAAAATCAAACTGTCATTTGTCAGATTTTTCTGAAAAATGCACAAAACAAATTACACGAATTGCAGTTCGGCACAAAACACTTTACTGATAATATTGAAGTTGACAAGAATGTTGCCAAATGAATTTTTCAGGAACATTATTTGTATTTTTAACACGAAAATCGGTTACAATTCATACAGATGAAGATGTTATTTCTATATTAATATATCGAATTATCCATTAGGTAATGGAAGAAATGGATAAATCAGAAAATGTTTATTGCAATAAATATACAAAAAACGCACATTTTGCGGACTAAAGAAGAGTAATAGGAAACGTGGCAAACTTGCTAAATGTGACTTCTCTTTGCTACTTTCGCTTTGATTGGAGCAGTGTGTATGACGATTGTGTGACGTTTTTCAAACTTTAAAAATTAATTGCGGCCTTATTTGGCCACAGAAAAAAATAAAAATTTCATTACGCGCCTTCTTAGAACACACGGTTTTAAAAAAAAATTAAAAAAAAGTCGTGGTCTTCTCCATTGCAGAAAATAGTGGATAGATACAATGTTAATTTGAAAAAACTTTTGCTTTTTTCTCCACCCCGTACGAATTTGAATCAACTTGTGGTACATTTTTGGAATCAGATCAGTAAGGGAAATCCGAAAATTGGAAAAAAAGGGGTACGTTTCATTCATAAAGTGGTGCTGACGTTAAAATTCAAAGGTTATTCACCATGCATGATAGATCATTGTTTAAAAAATGGTATGTAAATTAAAATCAAAAATCGACCTGTTTCGGGAGTTTTTCATATAACTGTTTATTTAGCTAATTATGAATTTATGCTTTATGGTACCCATTTTATACAGGATATATTTTTTGAGTTATAATGCCGTCTTAAAATCGAGCTCGCGGAGCAAGCGAGCACGGCGCAGGTTAGCGATTGATCTGAATCTAAATATAAACCGAAACATTGATTAGGACATTCGTAAGTAACACATTAAACATTCTTATCTTTACTACTTACAAAATTTAATAACCTTTCGCTTGTACGAACGCTTTAGTTTTCGCACACACATGCACCGGTAGTGTATTCAAACGATTCGCGCAAACATTTTCTCTGCGAACAATATTTTCGAAAAATTTGCGTTAGACATTTTCGACTGGAATTGCTCGTTAGCAACGTCACCTTTCCCGCGAATGCCCAGTCCGGATCGACGTTATGGTGGTCCTCTGTTATTTGCAGCCGTTGTCCAAGCAATCTCCTCCGCAGCACACCACTCTGCAAAGGCACGTCAAGGCGCACCGGAATCTCAACATACCAAAGTTCCACTTTCCATCGGGAAAACCCGGCCCGCCCGGCCAAATCGAAGCTATTAGAGCTAAGGTAAGACGTTTCGTGTTTTTTGTATGCCCGCGAGGCTTATACAGGGTGTTTTAGATCGTCACCGCTTTCACGAAAATCGGCGAAAGGGCCTCCAGGGAGCACTTCGGGTCTCTCGCGCAAGCCACCCAGCTGCCCCTTTACTGGAAAACGCCCCTCTACCTGGCAGCTTGCGCTGATAAGGGCAGCTGCACTATGGAGCAGTTCATGAATTTCTGGCAAAAGTAAGGAAATTTCCTGCCTTTTTATAGCTAAACAACTTGACTAATTTACGCTTGCACCGAGAAACCTTTTCGTAATTGCCTCAAATTGTAATTATCGCTACGACTGACACCATTTAATGATCGTTAGTAATGAAGACCTGAAAGGTCAATGTGCAACACAAATAAACCTATTATAATTCGTTTCGGGTTGTTAACGAAAATTTCCTCTTAGTTTTACAGTCAATTGGGCACATAAACAAGTTTAAAAACAATATCAGTTTTTATATATAAATGCACTTACCTGGTAAATGACGTCAGAGTACATTTGGTTGCCTAAGGTGGATTTATGCACCCTAATCATGAAATTAATGTACATCTGCATGGATATATTTACAGCATGTCTTCGCAATGCCACGATTCAGCGAGTCGCTTCGCCTACATCCTGACCAGAGGCCGTCGAAGTTGGCTAGCACCGGAAGATTTCATCCCTTTGGTCCAGGACGTGGTGGAGACCCATCCGGGGCTGACGTTCCTCAAGGAGGCCACGGAATTCCATTCGAGATACGTTCACACCGTCATAGCCAGGATTTATTACTGTGTCAATAGGTAGAGAGGGTTTTAGTGTTAAATTTTCGATTTATTTATTTATGTTTGTTTGTAGGTCTTGGTCGGGTAAAATAACAATATCGGAATTGAGGCGCTCCAATCTGCTCAACATAATCCAATTGCTCGAAGACGAAGAGGACATAAACCAGATCACTCAATATTTTAGCTACGAACATTTCTACGTTATTTACTGCAAGTTTTGGGAGTTGGACAGGGATCACGACCTGTTCATCGATAAGCACGACCTGGCCAGGCATAACGATCACGGTAAGTAAATGATTTTTCCCGCGTACTACGAGTAATGTTCCCGTCGTTAACAGCTCTATCGTCCCGGATCATCGACCGCATTTTCTCCGGTTGCGTGACGCGCAGCCACAAAAAGCACCAAGACGAGCGGATGTCGTACACGGACTTCGTGTGGTTCCTGCTCAGCGAGGAGGACAAGCTGCACCCGACCGCCATCGAGTACTGGTTCAGGTGCATGGACCTCGACGGCGACGGCTACCTCTCCATGTACGAGCTCGAGTACTTCTACGACGAGCAGATGCACCGGATGGAGTCCATCGGGATCGAAACGTTGCCTTTTCAAGTGAGCGCCTCGCAGGTAAATTCGGTTTCCGTTGGTAAAGCGGCGAGTTGCTCGTTTCAGGACTGCCTGTGCCAGATGTTGGATATGGTGAAGCCGAAAATACCGGGTAAGATAGCTTTGAGCGATCTGAAGAAGTGCAAGATGACGGCGATATTCTACGATACGTTCTTCAATTTGGAGAAGTACTTGGACCACGAGCAGAGGGATCCGTTCGCTACTCAAAGGGATCACGACGTTGATGGACAAGAGGTATAATAAATAAACCTACCTGGTAAATGACGTCAGAGTATACCCGGGTTGCCTAACTTAAGTTTAACATTCATAAAAATCATGTGTGTATTACTTTTTGTTAGATGTCCGACTGGGATAGATACGCAGCTGAGGAATACGAGCTTCTCGTTGCCGAAGAAGGAGGAAACGACCAGCCAGACAGCTTGTAAGTGCCCAGAGCAAGTCTCTTTATTTACATTTTTCATTTACCGATTCACGATTCACATTAACCTCGATATTGGATTAAATTGTTGATTCGTTGGGTTACGTGTCTTGTCACCTGTACAATTATTCGTCATTCTCATCGTATATACTTACATTTTTAGAGTAAACGGTAGTGGTTAAATTAATCGATTTTAATTGTATTTAGGGAGTACGATTGTGGCTTTGATCGGGTAAGGATTAAGCATGATGTTGGTAAAGTGTCGAGATTGCTTCGTTCTGCCTTTACTCCAGCGATTTACTAAATCGAACCTTTGTACTTAACTTACCGAATGAACGCTAATTCGCCTAATTGATTGGTACTTTTAATGTGAACGCTCTAATTGAACCTAACAGCTTTTTAATTAAGTTGTGATGTTAGTATTTTAACAAGTATTTGCGGCTTTTAAAACTGTTTCTTCTCTACCTATTTCGATCAATGAAAATAGGTAATGTTTATAATGGTCCTTTACACTAAATTAATCTTAAAATATTACCATTTATAGTGCAAAAAAAAGGAGGCCAAGTGACTGAAGAACCATCTATTGGTCCCTCAAAACCTCGATTATTCTTCATTTCAAAGCATTTTTCGAGCACATCTCTTTCTCCAAACTATAAAGCATATACTAACAGCACGATTTTGAATGATAGCGAAAATTTAGTTGACCGGTGTGTTTTTCTAGCTCATTCGATGAAGGCAACGAAGACGACCTGCTCTCGCATCACATGGATGACGGTTTAGAGGATGACGACGAAGAAGACGAGCCCGCCGAATTATCCGAGGACAGCGATAACAGTATTTAGCGTAGTTACGAAACTTTCGTTGAAATTTAAATCCTTCTCGCGTTCTACTAGTCTTCGACGTTTAAAATGCAAACGATTATTATCGGACATTTCTTAAATATTCCAGATTGAGGGAAGATGCTTGAAAAACTCGCTTATAGTTCCAAAAAATTGCTGTTCATAGAACGATTTGTTCCAGTAAGAAATGTCTCCTAATAATTTCATCGAGAATAAGCTTGTCAATTTCCAATGTAGCCACGAAACGAAAAAAAGTGCTGTTATACTTCTAAAACAAACTGTAGATAGATTAGAATTTTAAGAATTAGCACAAAAATACCAAATGCAAGAAGTGCTTCGGTAAAATTGACTGCGTAAATGTTGCCTAAATAAACGGAATTTATTACAGTCGAAAGAAATTAGGTCAATACATGCTCAATAAAATCATAGCTGCAATAACATTCCAGCAATAAAACGAATATCCTTATATTTCCTCCTTGCTAAATTTATTATACACCTTTTTCTTCTAACTGTATTGAATTCCGTATGGATGGAATTTAAGTAAACGGAATTTACACCTGAGTAACCTTCAATCACGTTAAATTGCTATATGTGATTTTTATATTTGAAGCAAGAATGTATTTTGTACGTAAAGAAAATTTGTTGTTTAGTGTTATAGTAGAAAAAAACTCAAAAAGTGAATGTTATGTCGTAGTCCGAATTATCATATCTGCATAAATTCTCGGGCTGTAAAGCTACGTTAAGACTAATTTCTAGAATAATTTGAATCTCGGTTACATGGTACTTTAAACTGTTAACGTCGCTATGTTTTTTATAAGTTAAAGATGTCCTGTTAAAGAAATTTCTACGATTTGAATTTTTTATACAATTGAGTGTTATATTATATATATATTGTTTGAAAGTACATAGTGTTACAGCTCATTGAAACGTTTATTTGGGCCACTTGGTATAAGTGAAATTAATTTTATATTGTTGTCCCATGAAGATCTCGAACTCCCTGTATGGACGCTATTATTTATATTATTTTTATGAAAATTGGTAGTATTTTATGGATCTTCTTATAGGCTATCAAATGAGCTGCGACACCCTGTAGATTATTACCTTGGCAATATTTTTTACCTCTTATAACAGTACGTTATCGTATAAGGTCATATTTAACGAAAGTCAAATGAGCAAAAAGAAATTCAAACTCTAGAAAATTTCCATGGGATTTAAGCGTGTCTTAATTTTTTTACATTATATAGCTTTAGTGCAAAGGTTTGTATTTTGGTGAATGTTCACCGTTTTGCGCAGCTACTTGTTGGATTTGAATAGAATAGTTTATTTTAACAAGTTTTTTAATTAATATGTGTAGAATGATTTTTACTAGTCATTTTTATTATTATGTATTATTAATATTCAAATGTATTTATCAGTTGTGTAACTTTGTATAAAATTGTTTTATTATTGTAGATGAACATATTATATCGGTTTTCTCTTAAAATTCGATTCTATATTTTCCTAAATAAAAACCATTCCTACCAGTCTGAACATTTCCTTATAAATCTCGATATCCCACATAGATTAAAATTTAATTTACTTATCCCACAAACCCATCTCCTTCATCTTAGTTTGAAAATACTGCTGTAAATTCTCAGCACACATGTAATATTCAGTAGTCGGAGCGTTGTAAAATTTGCAATTAGTAAAAATCCTCATCATATCCGCGATAAACAGCCTCCTTGATACGTAGTAACGGGATTTCAATCTTTCAGTCATCGTTTTCAAATCTAAATCAAAATACAATTGTTTATTTAAAAAATAAGCGTTAAGACTTCACGACTCACCCATTGGATATTTTATGTGATCGTAATAATCGGGAGCTTCATCTATTTTTACTGGCGACTTAAATGGCCAGGAATCTTCGTTAGCTTTTACCTATGAAACGGTGCATTAAATTACGATTTACATTCATAAATTGAATAACATACAGTATTTAAAACAGTTTTGAGCAGACCGGCTAAAACTTCTACGTCTTGGGATTCCTCCAACACTTGTCCTCTCGTCGTTCTTGAAGCCGGTTTCCAGCCAGTCTCCTCTATACCAGGTATGGATTCTATTGGAATACTCCTTACAACTGAAATAATAAAACTCCCAAGTTTACCAGTCATCACATTTACAGTAAATCGTACCTTGATTAAAGAAAGTTATTCCCGGATGGACCTTCGAAACGGTCTTCTGTTGCTTATGAATCAACTGCTTCACGATTTTCTTCTGCATTCTCACCATGCTCGTGAACTCCGTGTAGATTATTTTCGGGTTCAACTCGCAGTGCATCAACGTGGCGCCGTCGTAGTCTTTGATGTACCCCTGATAAGCCGCTCGGTTCATTTTAATGTCTTTAGAAAACCCTTGCCTTTGAAAGTAGCCTAAGAAATCGCAGTTATAAGATTTGCACTATTGAGTATATACAGTTGATTTACCGATAGCGTATTGATCGGCGAATGTCAGGAAATGGTAAATGCCTTTGGAGACGTGATAATCCTTCAGGTGGTTCATTAAATGCATGCCGTAACCCTTAGCTTGCTGTAAGAACGTCACGGCGCAGAAGACGATCTCCGTGAATCCCTGAGTCTTGAACGGTCTGAAACATATGCCGCCGATGGGTCGGTTTTCTTTCGTCAAAACGATAGTCCGATGTTTGCTAAAATAGAAAGCAAGACTTTAAATTGTCTCCATTTCCTTCGAAGTCTGTACACTCACGGATCGAAAAGCAAACGCGTTATGTAGTCGACAGGCATGTTCGGCAACTGGCAAGAGAAGACGTTCTGTAACCCGATCAGCATGAGCATCGTTTCCTTCGAAACCGGCTTGGTTAAGCTGTTCCCGATTACTTGTAACTGTATGACATTTTGAGTCTCCTGCAGTTTGGGATCCTCGTCAGTGGGTGGAGCGTTGTCCGAAAACACCATCTGAAAATGTCATATAATGAATGACCTTTACGTATATTGATTTAATTCGAAAAAAAACTTACATCTGGACCGGTCATGTAATTAGGATCATCAATAGTAGCTATAATTTCAGCTATGGTCTCCTTGGGCACGTCTTCGAATTGCTCCTCTTGAACCAATTTCCGCTTCTTGGCCTCCTTGGCAGGCGTCTCTGCTGCACGAACTTGCTTTCCTTTAGTTTAAAATACATATAAGTAGCATATAATACTTTTTAATACACAAACCTCTGAGTCTGGAGTCCAACAGAGACTGGAAATGCAGCGACGTAGCCTTAAAGTCTGGATCCCATATAGGCGAATTTGTAGCGTAAATTTCCTCATCCAGTTGGTTCAAAAACGGAGGAAAATTGGTAAGTAACAACTGCTTCATCTCCGGTAACATCGAGCTATTTCTTTCTTTGTAAAATTGATCCATGATTTCTTTGCGAATGGACTTAAATACTCCTCTAAGCAACGTTCGACCAAATACCATCGTAGTGTCAAAGTGTTGCAGGGAATCACAAAACGTTGGCACGTAACAGAAAATCAACCATCTGAAAAATAATAAGTAAATTGATTTGTTTGAATTATAATAATAACATAATAATAAAAGTATGTTAGAATACTATCGCAAGGATACTAAACACTTTAATATATCCCCCTCTGCTATTCTTTATTGATATAGTCAGTACGAAAATTACCTTTACTTAGATTTAAAAATACAGGCAATATTCTCTGACTTATATTACTGCGTATTATTATAAAAATACATACCTTGTGTACTCAATTTTATACTTATTGGCTTCCTCTCGGCTGACAATGTGTTTCTGACTACTTGGACACGGAAACACCCAAGTATTCAAAGAATTAAATAACACTCTAACCAACTCGTACATAGTTTTCAATTCCTGCTGACTAATATGCGAATACTTGTAAATGAGCAAATTCGTAATAGCTTTATCAATGCTAGGCTTTTCAAACGGCGGTTGGCCCAATGGGCCTTTTACCACAGGCTTTTCCAGCGTCAGGACGCATGTCCTTAATAACTGAAGTTGGACGTATTAAAATAAAATGAATTGGTGTAAATAATATCGACATACCCTAAATAAATATTGGTATAATTTGTGGGTGTCTGAGTTTTCTTCTCTGCTCATCGATGTGTATATGCTATCGACGTCCACCGTCATGCTAAGAAGTCTGTTTAATTCCTGCTCCGGTTTATCAACTAAGTGTGACACGTGAGTTTCTTCAAAAAAAATAGAAGCCAGTTAAGGCTATATGAAACGCTATTATTATTTCTAACATACCTAATAAGTGTTCACATCGGCAAGGATCTTCAAATGTAGGGTTTTGTTGATTGGCATCGACTCTTTTCCACCCAATACAATCACATTTTTCAGCCTAAAAATGTTATAATAATTATTGTAGTGTATAGTGTGTTTAAATGAATTCAAAATCTGCAATGTTATGAATTGACAGCTGAAATTGACGTTTGGTGCACATCAAGTAAGCGTTTACCTGACATTTGGAATACACAGCCAACCGCAGCAATTTTTTATTGTAAGGAAAGGCGAGGAAAGCCTGTTTCTTCTGTTGTATTCGTTGCAAGTTGGAGAGCCAGCTAGTTTGTTGTTCGGGTTTAGCGGCTGTTGCTGCGCTTTTTTGTCCATGACTGGCTTGATCAGTTGCACTGCTCGAAGGCCCTTCTGCTGTTTCGGTCGTTTGTTCGGACATCGTTAATTCATTTAATACTGCGGGTTGATTATTTAGTAATATTGATGTTGTTTATCAGCTGGTGTTTGGTGGGCAACATAACCTTATACCATACCACAGGTTCAAATTAGCGATTTTAACTAAAATAAAACGGTTGGCATTTAAAGCATTTAAACTGAGTGGGTTCAAATGAAATGAAAGTTTACCTTTTCCATACTAAAAAAAAACTTAGAATAAAGCATCTAAAAACGAATTTATTTTATGATCGCTTGACAACAGACAACTTGTCGGCATCATAATTCTCCTTGCGGTAGAACTGTGAATTAAATTGACAGTTGTCATCGTTGTCAAAAGTCAATAACAGTTTCCTGTAAATTACAATTAGTTGATTTACGTAATAATCGTAAGATTTCGCATAGATTGTGTGATTTTCCCATAAATTCTATTATTGCATGAATTGAATATTTGAATTGTACGTGCTGATAAATCATTATTTATTCCACAGGTGAGCGTAATAATTACTCATGAGCTGCGTATTGTTTTTTATGCTTACATACTTATTTTTAAATCATCAGGTGTGATTATTGCTATATTTGAATGTTTTTTTAATGGTTTTGAATATCCCCATTAAAATGCACTCTACGATTTATCACCCTTATTAAATTTATTATTTTCACTAGGAAATACATATTAAATTACTCTCTAATTCATAAAAGTTTGTTACATTTGGTTCAGTTTTGTATAAATCATGTAAACACCGTAATTTACATAAAATGATCTAGATACCTGTCTGTTAGGTACTAAAGAGTTTAAATAAAAAATGGCATATCATTTTGATACAGTAAGGTGGTCAAGAAAATTATAAATAACTAATTTTTCACTATATTTATAAAGGTAAGAACAAATTTGTATACGCAATATGGTCAATTCAATGAGTTAAACAAAGATTATATCAAAATAACAGTGGTTAGAGTGAGAAAATTGCAATCCTACAATATCAATCTTTCTTTTTCCCTTATGTGACACTAATAGATGTTGTCTTTGTTGCACCATATTGCGTACAAATTTGCACTTGCCTGTATAGGTATTTTTGGTTTTACTAACAGAATATAAAGTAAAAGAAAAATGAATTTTTTAATGTACTTAACATTATAATAAGATTCATTGGTACACCATCGGTGTATCCAAGATATATTAAAAATTGCTATTTTATAGAGAATTCAAAGAATATGTTAATTCAAGCGCCGATTTTAGTTGTCGCCTCGTTGGAAATCGACGTCTGGTTTTTAACAATAAAACGTGACTGAGTTCCGAAAAATACTTTAAATCGTTCTGTGCCATCCCGAAAGGGATATGGTTATAAAATTTCTGCTAAAAATAAGTCTGAAATCATTGTCGCCAAGAAAAAATCAAATAGCAATTTAAACCAACAGATGAGAGGACAATGACAATCACAAAAGAGTCCTCGGGAGCTTCAAATTTCGAATAAAAATTGGTCGATAACAGTTTTCGAATGCCGAAGAAATTTTTATATCAATAGTATACAGTGTGTCCCGAAATTAATGAACGAAACCGCAACCCTGTACTTATTGGTCGAGAATAACCAAACATTTTCACATAAACATCATATATCGGCAAACGCCCTAAGAGAGCTACATTGTATGTTTATGGGAAAAATTAGAGATTATTTTTGATGTTGGGACAACATGCGTATTAAAAAAAACTATCAATGGAGAAGACCACGACTTTTTTTAATTTTTTTTCAAAACCGTGTGTTCTAAGAAGGCGCGTAATGAAATTTTTATTTTTTTCTGTGGCCAAATAATGCCGCAATTAATTTTTAAAGTTTGAAAAACGTCACACAATCGTCATACACTCTGCTCCAATCAAAGCGAGAGTTGCAAAGAGAAGTCACATTTAGCAAGTTTGCCACGTTTCCTATTACTCTTCTTTACTCCGTAAAATGTGCGTTTTTTGTATATTTATTGCCATAAACATTTTCTGATTTATCAATTTCTTCCATTATCTAATGGATAATTCGATATATGAATACAGAAATAACATCTTCATCTTTATAAATTGTAACCGATTTTCGTGTTAAAAACACAAATAATTGTCTTGAAAAATTTATTTGGCAACATTCTTGTCAACTTCAATATTATCAGTAAAGTGTTTTGTGCCGAACTGCAATTCGTGTAATTTGTTTTGTGCAATTTTCAGAAAAATTTGACAAATGACAGTTTGATTTTTGTTCGTTTGTGTATTCTTTGTTACTGCGTTCGAAAATTCATACTATTTACTATACAACAAGACGTGAGTGGTTTATGATTGGTTGATAAGGTATGAGTCAAAACCCGAAATTTTTAAATTTCAAAGGGCTATATCTTTTTAATTATAACACATTTTGAGCAACTGAAAACGGTTTTGAGCTCTAATAAATCATTTCTAATCGTATCTTTTGCCGAAATCCGCGTATCTGACATCGTGGTCTTCTCCATTGATAGTAAATTAAACTCGAAATTGGGGTACAATTCCGAGTATAGTCTTTCTAAAACGAATTGAACATGGGATAAAAATAAAACTAAATGAAACGAGCAACTGAACGATAAAATATTATTAATCGGGTGAGCACGTTTTAATTTTTGAAGTTTACTATCTAATAAATTCAAGTCATTTATTGATGTGGCCTCTCCATTATATCCGGTTAACTTTGGAAGGACTATACATTATAATTCTTTAATTGTTGAGGGGGCCAAATCGAGGAGTTCCGGGAGCCCCGCGTGCGGTGTCGAGGACCCGACAACGCCGCTCCTGCAACTGATCTGCCGGAGAAATCCGCTGGGTGCTTGCGATTCGGCGATTTCTGAGTGGAGTTTTCAGTTTTCGCTGGGGCCGACTCCGACGATCAGTCGGTCGAAACCAGTCGATAGGCAAGGAAGTGTGTGTGCGCGCTCACGCTCTATTTTTACGCGGCTCGCCGGCCGTTCTCGTTGTTTTGCGTCTGCCATTCGATTTTTCATTCGCCGGAGCGGCCCGGGAAGAGGGATTTTTTTCCGGCGAGATGGCCAATTCGGCGCGGTTTTCCGGCTTGTTTGCGTTGTGCTTGGTTAGTGTTGTGATTGCGAAAAATGTGGATAATTCGAGGGCGAAGAGAGCGGCCAGCGACGGCAGTTGCGATCACGTAGGACAGTTTTTCAGTTTGAAAAATATTTCGATTGCCACCGATGCTTCTGCTAAAGGTATTGTAATTTATACGCACTTTTTATATCCAAAAATTAATGGGGGTTTTCATATGAAAAAAATCTTAACCCACTTGCTAATAAAATACAATAAAAATGTCATTTTATTTGTATCTTTTTTCAGGCTACATTTGTTATTTGAGATTTTGTATAAAATAATAGATTTAATATTTTTTTTTATTTCCTGTATACGCAATTGTGATTTGTGATAAATTTTAAAAATTTTTATATCTAACAATTTGTTATTATTTTTAATTTGAGTAAAAGCTTTAATAATAAAGTAATCTCGAGTAGGTATTTGCTTATCTGTCACTTTTAATTATTACCAGTTGCTATGCGTTTGAACCTTTATTGTTCATGCTTTTTAATTAATAAATAAAGTACTCATAAATTGTTTTCATAATATTGACTATCCAATTAATGAAAACATTGATTCAATTTGCTAAGAATTAAAAACATTAAGTTTTAAAATACTTTAATATTAAAATAATCTAATTTTGAAAAATGCGCACTTTCAAGTTTCATGTATAGAATTTTAATAAAAAAATTTCAAAAATTCAGAAAGATTTTTCATTATTTTCAAATTTACTTGTAACCAAAAATTCTCTCAATTTTCAATATATTCGAAGCGAAATTCCCCATTGGAAAAGTTGCGCTCATCCTGTGTTGCTACCCAGGTATATAAGTACTATACGACAACCTTGCTTCTTGTACCAATATATTCTTACCTTTGTCGGTCGGTGTGTTCTAAATCATATTTTTGACACACCTACAGGTAGATAAGTATTAGGATTTTTTTCGGGGGATTTTAAGGCAACAAATAACGCAGGAAAAGACAATAAAATAGGCTTTCTAACTTACAAAATCCCACTCCTTCTACCTACTACTGTTTTAAAAAATATCCAAAATTCCACGTATTCACACTCAAAAAAAGCTTCAAATACAGGGTGTGCAATGTTTAAACTGAAACGTTAAGTTTCTCAATTAACAGTTATTTAAACCTATTATCTATTTGAACAAACGGAATAGACGCTAAAGAATTGAATCGACGTTACAATAGAGTGATTAAAGGAAACATCATTTGTCGACCGCACGCTTAAATATACCATTCCATTTTTTTTATTAAAGAACGGCTCGCAACGAAATAAACGATATCATTATTGTTATTAATAATGCGGCCACGTGAATGTAAAATCTGTTATTAAATAACAACGTTTGAAATTCAATGGTAAATTACCGTCTTGTTCGGCCGAGCCGAGAGATGAGTCGCGCTGAGTTCGGTGTTCTTTGAGCCTCAGACGCCATTATGCATTATTGTGCTCACCAGACGAAAAAACTGGCGCTCCTACGCACCGGAAATTTACATTTATTCGTATATAAAAGCTAGCCAGACGTACGAAAGGGAACCACGGTAGCAATGTCCAGGAGTCCCGAACATTTAGAAACCTTCTTGATTCCCATTCTTAAGCCGGCGTGTAGTAATTCTTTCAATTCTAACTACTATGTTGTGCCAGTAGAGGAATTCTTTCATGGTTTCGGTACGCGCATTCCTCCACTCATGAATCACTTTTGGGATTCAAAGGCCGGCGCAGGTACGAACTTGTGCCGTATTAAGCTAGTGCTCAGGTACTGAATGGTATTAGCGCCCGTCGTGGGATTGTGCTATGTAAAAAGTCCATTGTGATTTGACAGTTCTTTGAGAAATCGGCCGGCACGTTTGAAATAAAGTAACCGTAAACGATGTAAATATGTACAAATAGATAACTGGGAGCGATATGATGGTAGACCTGGCCAGGCGAGTTAATTAAAAATGGGAATATACAGGGTGTTTCATTGACATTCCAATGTTTAAGGAGGTGGTTTTTGGATCCAACCTTCATATGAATCTATGTCCTAAACGTCTTGAATTTTGAGATAAAGAACTTAAAATTTATTTTTGGAGTCCCCGTACAATTTAGAACAAATTTGATTTCTTGAATCCTGTGCACCGTTTCGCATAAAAAAAAATTAAAAACACGTTCATTTTTACTTTGAAGCTGTTATGAAATTAGGTAGTAATATAATTAGTTAATAGGACAAAAATATTCATATGAAGTTTTTCCTTATAAAATGTGTCAAAGTATCACCCCCTTAAATATTAGCATGTCATTAAGGAACACCCTGTATATAGAATTTATTAATAAGATATCAGAGGTTTGTGCCTAAGAAAGCTCTTGATGTTATTGTTCTATCTAATTGTAGTTCTACTTAATTATGCCCTAAAATCGTGTTAATAATTGTCCAAATATTTGAAAAAGCGACGAAACTTACCTAATTCCGAGCCGTTTTGTCTACCTGCGGTCATTCCTTGGCACACAGAAATTCTTCGGAATCCAAGCCCGTTTCCTCCCCGCGCTATCTCCAACCAGAATCGAATCCTTTGCTCAAACAACCCCAACAAAAATCGTTATGTAAAAATTTTTGTTGTTCCGTGTGTACGTATCTTTCTGCGGGCCCGCGCGATAAAAACGTATTTGGGTTTTCAAAAGCTAGCTTTTTTATTCGCGTCAGTGGGTCCTCCGTTTCAATAAACTTTTTTCCTGTCACAAAGCCAGCAAAATATGGGTCTCTCTCTGTAAATAAAAAGCTACGAAGCCCGTCTTGGTTACTGAGCGGACCATATAGTATCACGTGATCCGAAAAATTCAGGCCGCAAATGCAGGACCGTCTTCAATAAAAACCCAATTTCTTCCCTACAGCACTCCTGATGTACATATTGTTACTCCAATCATTACCTATAATTGTGAATATTAATTACCATTTAGATAGTTATTGTTCAGATCCCCAATTTATTTATCTTCGCTTACTACTGTATTATTTTTCCTCTTTAAAAAACAACCCTACACCTAAGTAATCGAAGGATGCAGTGCAATAAATCCTCCGGGGAACGGTCCTGCCGGCAAACCAACAAACTATGAAAGAATTATTATTATGGGGCTAATATTTACGTCGTCCGAAGGGGCACTTTCATCCTCGTGTAGTGCTTGCGAAAAATGATAGCAAAAAAAGGAAGAAAAGGAATCGCGAGTCGCATTATCGATGGGGCAGATGCGATGCACATAACCCGAAGGGTTAAGAGCTTAAGGGATTTGGGGACTAAGCAAAGGGTACGGTTATTCGATATGATATTAATGATGCTTTACGTTGCGAAACGTCCCCAAAGGTCGGAAGAGGGCGCGCTAATATTAGGTCAACGCTGACCTGGATTAATAATGTTATGCCAAAGGACCTAAGTTGGAGGTGATTGTAATAATAATTTTATGGTGGATTAATTTTGTTATGTGCTAGTACCTGGTTTGTAATGATATAAATTTAATCTTAAAAAAATGAGATATAAATGAGACAAGGAGTAGATTTTCTTGTTTTTATCAGTGTTGGTCAATTGGTCCCCGCGGCCATTTTTGTCAGCGAGGTTCCATAATCCTACAGGTCGATTGGTCCCCAGTTTCAAAATTTAATAGGCTAATTGTTCCCCGCGGTCAAAATATTCCTAATCCGATTAGATAAGATTTTACACTGCATGAATAACTATCATTTGGCCAACATCTTCTGGTGTACTTACATAGCTGAGAGAATTTGGAAAAAATGCAGCTTTTAATGTTAAAAAATATTTAATATCTAAGCATTAGTAATTTAAAATATATACAATTGGTACGCAATATATATTAAAAGAAAAATTCTGTACAAAAAAAGAATTATTTTAGTTTTAATATATGAACGGATTTCAAAAAATAGTTGGCAACATATGGGAAACTTTACTATTAATTTTACGAAATAGTTATTCTTCACAAAAAGTTCTGCATGATCTAAAATCCAAGATGCTACCATCAAAAATCAAATTTTATCAATCTTATACGAGATATGTCAAAAAATGTGAATTTTGCTCAAGAGTAAAGTACCTTCATATTTTACAATATCGAAATTTGTTATTATGAAAAGTACACCTAATTTTCTAGATGTATACTGGAAGGGATGGGATTTTCCCTATATTGAAATAGAAAAAAAAGAAGTCAAAAAATTTCCCCTTTAATCATAAAATCCTCATTAAATTGTACTACGAAATGAAAATACATAATCGAAATTTGCCAGAGAATTTTGAAATTATAAATATTTCCATCGGTCTTTCCTAGAAACCCTTAATCCGGTATTTTGGGGACCAATTGACTGACAGCTTTCGAGTCGAAAAAGGATTATATTTGGGTAAATTTGACCGCGGGGACCAATTGAACTACACCCGTTTTTATAGGTACACAATTACTGGCAATAATTTAATTTTTTGTATGCTTGCCGGTGGTAAAGGTAATACAATTAAAACCTCATCACAATTCCACGCGCATTGATTTGCAAATAATTAAAACGTGTGTGATGAAAACTTGATCACGTCGCAATTGAACTCTCACATTAAGGCATCGACCAATGGAAACAAAGCCGAATGCAAATTGCTCGGCGACAGTCAAAAATAAATATCGCTTAACGGCCCGTAACTAAGCCTTTCCACTCTCGAAACGAACAAAAAAAACTGAAAATTAACCTGACGCTTTATTCGAAACGGACACACTGCCACTTCGTTTCGGCCTTTTTTAAAATTTCTACCATAAATTCGCTCCCACGTAACTCGCATATTCATACAGGCATTTGCATATCATTAAACGGACTAGACGAAATAAATAAAAACACGTTGAGCAGCCCGGTGGCCTCTAATTAAATCCGCCGAAAATGCAGGAAACAAGGATCGAAAATAAATGTGTAGTAGGAAAAATAAAAGGATGCGCGAATGAGGGAATAAAGCCACCGCATCTCCGACGAGTATCGTCGGGATAGAATTTCGTGTTGCTTTCGTCGCCTTGTGAAACACGTGAATCAACAGCAGAAGATTCAATTACTGAAATACAAATATCTAGAAAATTAACTTCTCAATGGAGAAGCAACTAAACAACAGTAGAAGTATTTTTGAGGAATCAGTTAGTGAAAAATTTACTCCTTATAATTATTAAAAAACAATTATTGAACATTATAAATTATATCTATTATTTATCGATAGTACTTGTAATAAATTTCGCCAAAAAGGATGGTCATCATAAAATAAACATTTTTTACGCTACTGTTATATGTAGATTATTATCACAAATTATTGACGTTGATTGCACGTATACTACATACACTAGGTAACTTGAAATTGCCGTAAATAGAAGGAAATTTATAATATAATTAAATACCCTAATAAATAATCAATTTCAATGAAAATAACGCCAGTGCTCAATTTTATAATTTTATCTTTTCGATTATCGTATTAGATATAGTTACTTATATTTTATTTTTATTGCGTATAATGGTAATCGAAGGTATGGTTTTATGGGCCATTATAAAAATTCAAATTCAACTTTTATGGTTCGAGAACGGTAGAATTTAAATCGGGTGGGCGTCGCTTCACCAAGAATCATTTCTTAGGCATAGGTACTCATTCAAGAGTGATTAGATTAATGTACAATCTAATATAAATAATTGTTAAAACATAGAATTTATTAACAAAAAAACACGTTAAATTTACCTATTAAAATCGTGTAATGTGTGGCAATTTATATTGCTTATTGACAATTGTACTATTTTGAAATATCGATATGTTATTTTTCGCCTGATAAGATTGAATGTAACTACTTACACAATCGTCTAGGTACCGTTAGAACATTCGACGCATTTGAGATATTAATGATATATATTTCATTAGAAAATACCAACAATATTCCATCTTGGGCGAGATAACGCCGGCTTATTTAGTCACACTTCATTTGCTATAAATCAAGTTATAATAACAAGTAACCAGCGAATTATGTAAATTGTATTTTGAAAATGGATACGCATAGTCGCGGGCGCCTATTATTTAGATTAACTCTCTGTTGGAGTTTTAACCAAAAAGGGGCACTCCATTTATCCTCTAACATTAACGTTGACTTGCCGGTGAGCGTGCATATCACACGAAAACTTTACATATTTGATTCGTTCGGTTCAAAAAAATTGTTTTGTTCGATGGAATTAAAAATAGGTGTTTCCCGGCCAATTCCCGAACAAAAGCGTACAATTTCAGCGAGTGTTTACAAAAATCAGCCTTTCGTTTAAACTGTTAATGAAATTTATTGAGTGTCGATTTCCATGGAATCGAAAAACAAAACGTAAAGAATTTATCGAGAGGTAGGCACGTAAAATCGAGGCACGAGAATTTGTTTAGGCAATAAAAATCGCTATATTTTGTTTGCTCGCCCAATAAGTGATATCAAAGAATTAATTAGGTTTTTATTTTAAAGTTAGAAACTTTAGAGTTTCCACGGAAGCCCACGAATGAAAAAAAATTTAT
The DNA here is from genome assembly GCA_917563865.1 of Phyllotreta cruciferae. Classification (NCBI taxonomy): domain Eukaryota; kingdom Metazoa; phylum Arthropoda; class Insecta; order Coleoptera; family Chrysomelidae; genus Phyllotreta; species Phyllotreta cruciferae. The sequence continues at coordinate 4,106,660 of OU830606.1, forward strand.
CGGGAACGTTGGGAAAATATTAGCGAAAATGAAACTAGTGCAGCAAAACGCACTAAAAATAGCACCCGAATGAATTGGCGGTTTCATGAATGAAACGGACAAATCGCTTCAGAAATTCCAACAGCAGGATTTTATTCTTTATTTACTACCGTGTTTACAGATAGTAAATTGTTTCGATATTCACAAAAGGCCGTTTTATCAACATTTTATGCTGCTCTTCCTATGCTTCTATTAATTTCATAAGTATACCAACTTCAAATGGAGAAGACCACGATGTGAGATACGCGGATTTTGGGAAAAGATACGATTAGAAATGATTTATTAGAGCTTAAAACCGTTTTCAGTTGCTCAAAATGTGTTATAATTAAAAAGATATAGCCCTTTGAAATTTAAAAATTTCGGGTTTTGACTCATACCTTATCAACCAATCATAAACCACTCACGTCTTGTTGTATAGTAAATAGTATGAATTTTCGAACGCAGTAACAAAGAATTCACAAACGAACAAAAATCAAACTGTCATTTGTCAGATTTTTCTGAAAAATGCACAAAACAAATTACACGAATTGCAGTTCGGCACAAAACACTTTACTGATAATATTGACGTTGACAAGAATGTTGCCAAATAAATTTTTCAGGACCATTATTTGTGTTTTTAACACGAAAATCGGTTACAATTTATACAGATGAAGATGTTATTTCTATATTAATATATCGAATTATCCATTAGGTAATGGAAGAAATGGATAAATCAGAAAATGTTTATAGCAATAAATATACAAAAAACGCATATTTTGCGGACTAAAGAAGAGTAATAGGAAACGTGGCAAACTTGCTAAATGTGACTTCTCTTTGAAACTCTCGCTTTGATTGGAGCAGAGTGTATGACGATTGTGTGACGTTTTTCAAACTTTAAAAATTAATTGCGGCCTTATTTGGCCACAGAAAAAAATAGAAATTTCATTACGCGCCTTCTTAGAACACACGGTTTTGAAAAAAAAATTAAAAAAAAGTCGTGGTTTTCTCCATTCTCCTCTTTCTACTAATAACATTTAACCACAAGGTTTTGTCTTCGTCATTTACAAAGGGTTTTCAGTATAACTAATATAGGTACATTATCAAACCGCCCAGTCGCAGATATAGCGAACACGTCGCCTTCATAAAAATATGCCCGGCTCGAGACGAGTGATGACTATGACCCGGCGAACCTTATAAAGGCTATAAAATGTTCGCACCCACGCCCTATGCCCGCGATGGGAGTCGAGAGTTTTCGTACGGGAACGGCCGGGTTATCTCTTCCGATCCTCTTCGCTTCTTTTTTTTATCGCCGATGGGTCGTCAAGATACGCCGAAAATTAAGTGGTAAATGCGAGTGCGAGTAGACGAAAAAACGAAAAGTCGATGCGGCGGTTTAATTGACCTCGTTGGGTTCATTTCCGTCGCTCGTATGTGGGCTCGTTCTAATTTTTTCCGCGTTAATGAGCTTATTAGCACCTGCTCGGCGAATGGGAGTCGAGATCTGAGGAGGTTTGTTCGGAGACGATAGGATAATTCCTTTAGTAAAACGTTTATAATGTTGTACATCAGTCATAGACATCAAAAATACGAAATTTAACAATCAATGATTCCAAAAGTTTTAAAACTTTGGTGAGCTTATATTGGTAGACCGAGAAAGCAATAAATCTAAATTTGCAACCTTCTTCGAGAACATTGTTAAAATTGCAGATAAATGAAATTTCGCAATATTGTCGCAGAAAAAATTCCTAAAGTTCTGCAAACTTGCAGTAGTGTTAAATGTGTTATGCCATATCACATACCTATCAGATTTGCAACCAATTTAAAGTTACGGAACATTGTTTTAAATTAAATAATAATGTTTTTTGTTAATAAACTAACCGATAAAATTCCAAAAGTGGTGCAAACGTAAAAGATACATCGGAAAAGTGTCCTGAACAATTGTGCAAATTTGCAACCTTTTTCGATGAACGAAATATCTTTATACATTTGTTTATATGTGGCCATTTCTTTAGCAAAGTGGTCTCGAAATAATTAGAAACGTTTTGAATGGAGAAAACCACGACTTTTTTTTTAATTTTTTTTTTCAAAACCGTGTGTTCTAAGTAGGCGCGTAATGAAATTTTTATTTTTTTCTGTGGCCAAATAAGGCCGCAATTAATTTTTAAAGTTTGAAAAACGTCACACAATCGTCATACACTCTGCTCTAATCAAAGCGAGAGTTGCAAAGATAAGTCACATTTAGCAAGTTTGCCACGTTTCCTATTACTCTTCTTTAGTCCGCAAAATGTGCGTTTTTTGTATATTTATTGCAATAAACATTTTCTGATTTATCCATTTCTTCCATTACCTAATGGATAATTCGATATATTAATATAGAAATAACATCTTCATTTGTATAAATTGTAACCGATTTTCGTGTTAAAAACACAAATAATGGCCCTGGAAAATTTATTTGGCAACATTCTTTTCAACTTCAATATTATCAGTAAAGTGTTTTGTGCCGAACTGCAATTCGTGTAATTTGTTTTGTGCATTTTTCAGAAAAATCTGACAAATGACAGTTTGATTTTTGTTCGTTTGTCTATTCTTTGTTACTGCGTTCGAAAATTCATACTATTTACTATACAACAAGACGTGAGTGGTTTGTGATTGGTTGATAAGGTATGAGTCAACTCTCAAAATTTTTAAATTTCAAAGGGCTATATCTTTTTAATTATAACACATTTTGAGCAACTGAAAACGATTTTGAGCTCTAATAAATCATTTCTAAACGTATCTTTTGCCGAAATCCACGTATCTCACATCGTGGTCTTCTCCATTTGTGTTGCAAATTCTCATAACATCTATTGTGATACTTTTACAAGTTTAATATATGTTTGCAATATGCTTGCAGAACTTCTGGAATTTAATTCGCGATATCGCAAAATTTCATTTATTGCAATTTTGACAATGTTCCGGCCTTGGGACTAAGGTTGCAAAATTTTAGTTTGTTTTTATGCTATTCCCGACCTTGCATGAGAATTTGAAAACTTTTGGAATTATTGATTGTCCACACTGACTAGCCTATAGGTTTTTTGGCGATAAACAGATGCTGAGTAAATTCGCTAAAATCGGCTAAAAATATTTCACTCGGTTACTCATGTTTAGTCTAGCATTTCCTCGTTCCGAATCGTTATTTTCGAGCAACACCTTCAAAGCCTCAGCAGGCGCGTTATCATTTTTCTTCAATAAATAGAAACTTTCTTTTAACAATTTACATTGAATATTTGCCAAGTTCTCGGGATTTTCGTCTATAAATAGACGTTGTTCGGCGGATTTTATTAAGTAATATTTAAAAATAATGTCGTATAAACAGATGAGAAAACCGTCGAGTTTTGCAAACATGGAGGAATCCTTGGAATAATACAAAACAAAAAAACACATTGATGCTGCTCCAGTCGTGTAGCAACAGCGAATTCTGAATAAAATGAACGCGCATCTGTAAACAACCGTTCAGCTTGTTCATTAGATTTAATCGATTAGTAATCGCTCCGGAAAGCTATCATTCGGCAGGCAAATTAATCAGCGATTACCGAACGATTAATTCCCTTGAATACGGTCCGGCCCAATAAGTAAGGGCTTCCACGTTATACCAATCCTCCAGAGTTCACTTTCAGTTTCCGATTTCCGATTGACAAAAGGCAGCTTCAATTGCAGCCGATCGGATATATCGACGTGTATCTTCTATTGATACACCAAACTCTGCACTGGTCGACTTTTGCTTTTGTTAGTCGTTTTTCGGCCTTCCATTCCTACTGGAATCCCATCCAAACTTGTTACAACAAGTAGATAGGCAAAGGATTTTTCATTGCAAATTGTATAGCAAGCGCTTATTCTATTTGATTAGTCAGCCAGTCATCGACGGCTGGAAGGTTATAGTTTATTCATTCTGATCGTAGTTTATTGCGTTAAAAAACGTACAGAGTGCGTTAAGTTATTCGTTGGTTAACGAGCTGTTAAATCTGTACTAATCTCGTACATTTTATTGCTGTTATAATTACCTATAATTCACGAACTTTGTTGCAACGGGGGAATATTTAAATTTGAGATGCCTCATATATTATGCCAAGAACTTGTTTTATTAATTAACGGGTTTTTGCTTGATGGTTCCAGTAATTAGTGATAAATATTCAATGTTATCTGTGGTAAAGGTTTAATTAGCACTGTTTCACTTAACATTCTCCATTGTGTGCGCCTTAAAATAAGAGTTAATATTAATTTAAAACCGTTGACCCTTAACCACAAATTATTTTTTTAGCAATAACTTTTAAGATAAATTTACTGTGTGATTGATTTGTATATTTTCGCTTCAACTTCGATCAGGCACCTTCCGAGTAATTGTTCGGTGGTAAAAGATGCTCTGGTAAATAACAGAAGCCGGCCAGCAAATCGCCGGCCAATTACATTTAAGTAGTTTATTTATTCGTTTTTGTCAGCAAAGCAAAGGAGAGCTAAAGTGCGCCGGTTCTCGAGATTCGCCAGATGTGCGCCTAATAAAGACATCTGTTTGAAATTTTAATTAATTCGATTAAAAGTACGTATATCGTGCGTTTTGAAACATGTAAGGTATCACGTCGCCTCGATAGAATAATCAGGATTGAATAACACCATTCAGCTTTCGCACTAGATAAGCTGGTTCGTTAAAAAATAATTTAGTAGGCATGTTGCAATGGCCTACTATCTACTCTCAATCTATTCTCAATCTACTTTCAATCTACTCTCAATCTACTCTCAATCTATTCTCAATCTACTCAATCTACTCAATCTACTCTCAATCTACTTTTAATCTACTCTCAATCTACTTTTAATCTACTCTAAATCTACTCTCAATCTATTCTCAATCTACTTTCAATCAACTCTCAATCTACTTCAATCTATCTTTCAATCTTTTCTGAATCTACTCTCAATCTGCTCTCAATCTACTCTTAATCTACTCTCAATCTACCCTCAATCTACTCTCAATCTACTTTTAATCTACTCTCACTCTACTCTGAATCTACTCTGAATCTACTCTCAATCTACTCATAACCTACTCTGAATCTACTCTCAGTATATTCTGAGTCAGCTCTGAATCTATACTCTACTCTTCAGTCTACTCTAATTTATCTTCTTTCGTGGCCTAAGGCGACTTATTTAAATAAAAAATAAATACAGCTGGAGATGATGACCAGAACAAAAACCGTATTCGCTACTTATATGGCGCTTCGGAAGTTCAAAGTTCACGAAAAACACACCCATACTTCGAACGCGGTTTCGTGAGAAAAAGTTTTATTAAAAGAAGTACCGCCTCAATTATAACCAGTTCCTGAGCGTCCCACGCGCACGCGCCCTGCCTTTATCGCGCGTCCATCGTCCGGCATTCGAATAAAATTGAAATTATACGTTCGAATGAAATTTAATTTAACATCTGATTAGCCATCGGTACGCAAAGACGCCGTCGTATACGCAATGTCGGGTGTGCTTAATTAATTTATTGGGTTTTTAACGGCCCGTGTCTAATTAAATTATCGACGGAACGGTAGATGGAACATCGCGGGAGAGGTTTTGTCTATTTGGTTTGCAAATTTGTTAATAACGCAATTTTATGATCTAAACTGTCGGTTAAAGTTAGCACGAGGGGTTAAGGAAAATTCACGATTATAATTAGAAAAATAGCGCGAATTTAAATTATATGCATATAAGTTGTAAATAAGAGAAATAATAAATATTTATAATTTTGTTTGAACTATTTGAAAATCGTTTCCTATAAACTAGGGATCTGGATTTTTCCCCATATGTAGCAATAACATGTACAAATTTCAAGGAAATTTTATAATTGAATAAACTTAAGTAAATGTGGAATAGTAATTTGTTTTTACCGACGCCGGTAATTTATTTGAATTTTTAAATAATTCATGACATTTAAATCGATTGTAAACAAATTCTTTCCGCATACGAGGCGAAAACGTATAATAAAACCTAATAGGTTTTCTGGTCTTAATTATGACTTGCTGTAGTCAGGTGTCGAATGTGCATGTAACTTTACATTTGACTCTGTGACTTTAATTAACGGCTGCACTCTTTCGATTGATTAATAGATTTTAGGAAGTTTACAAAATTTATATTATTGGAAACGTTTATTTTGACACGTACTTTTCTGTTTATCAATATAGTATCTTAATTGAATTTATCTCTTGTATTACTTGATTTGATTAGTTTCAAATAATATTCACTATTTTAATTATTAATTAGGTATTAATTATTAGGCAATTTTTTTGCATATTTTAATTTATTTTTTCTATTATTTCAGGTATGTCTAATTCAAAATTAACATCATATTTCCTGACACTTCTTAGGTAAGTGAGAATGAAGTACAAATTAAACTGCATCAAACTTATACATCACCTTTTTAATTAAAGTTTTAATTAAACTTTATAATGTAACAAATAGAGAGAGCAAATTGCATTGTTCTCTTCCTGAAAATGTAAGCATTCGCAGTAAAACAGCCTGCATACAGTTTCAGTTTTATAAAACAGCCGCGATAGTGTTAAAATTTCTCATTGTTTCTCAACTTTTTCGATTTTTCGAAACACCTACCAGGAAGATAAAAAATAGCGCACAATAGTGATTTACTCGGAATACCCGGTGAATAAATCGATGGGGTCTCGTGCGCAGTTTATCGGTTAGAACGAAAACCACTTTATCCGTCGGCATTTCCCGACTTTTCATATTTTATTTATCCGGCGAATCGAACGTATTTCGACTATTCTTCGGATTTTCGCGAAAATACCGCATTTTCCCACTCATTTGGCCGGTTTTCTGGAAAACCCCTCGAAGCGATATTCCGTGTTCCTGTATACCACTAGGGTCTCGAATTTTCCCGGAGACTTTTCAGTAATAAAATTAAATAAATGTTTCCCAGATATGAATTACTCTGTTTGCAGAATAATGTAATGTTTACTTCGAAATTTATGAAAACAACGTTGTTTTATCTAATCAAACGTTATAAATTTAATAGCGCTATTTTGAATTTTAAATAAGGAACTGACGAATATTTCACATAATTCTTAAGCATTATTAGGCAATTGCAAAACAACAAAATGCAAATTTCGGCCTACGACCTCTCCCTTCTCGTGTTGCAACTGCCATTTTTTCGCGATTTATTCGCTGATTTATTTCCCAGCTGAACCATTAAATCGAAATGTTTAAGAAAACCAGACGTTTATATCCTAGATAAATTTTCCAAAAAATTTCGAAACACGTCAATTAGGTGTCGAGTCGTTTTAATAATTGTCAATTAACAACGAAAAATATAATTATTTATCGGCCGTTATTCAAAGGTGATATTATCGCACTAATTGGTAGAATGTAAAATTATTAAAAAATATGCACGCGGATAAGATCTTTATAATCTGAACAGTACTTATTAAAAGCGGTATATCCTTTCATTTTGGAATGTTTTCTTAAAAAAATATCAATTAATTAATTATAAAAACTAAAATTTGCTCGTAAAGGATTCAACACGAAAGATTTCACAAGCTCGCGTAGCGAGCGAGACTTTCTTTTTACGAGCTTAGGCGAACGGTATAATAAGCCTAGAGTCATTTAATTAGTTAGAATATTTCAGTAAATCTTGCGGCCTTCTCGGACGTTTTTCCTCCTCATGGATCAAGGATAAAAGGACTCGAAACGTGTTAAAATCGGTCCAATTACCATTCGCGCAATTACCTCCGCCCTTCGTCTTTGTCGTTTAATTAGACGAGGGATTAATGGTGTAAACAGACATGCTTTTATGATAATTTCGAATTAGGGCGAATGAATAGATTACAAGCAGAGGGTAACGCTTGTGTTACGTGTAATGAATACACCTACCCAAAGCGGTGATTTTATTTAATTAGAATCGTTTAATTGCGAATGAAGAATTCCAGAGCAGGGTATTTTTTCACCACATTCCGACTGAATTTATACAATTACTTAACCGTATTATAGATATCTATTGGTGAACGCTACATAATAGGTAAATAAATACCTATAGGTTATTACACAGCGATGCCGTAAGAGGATTATTACGGTAACAAACGCTCTAGCCCGTTTCGCGTTCGAATATAACAAAAGGAAACGATCCGAGAGCTATTCATCGTCGATCATCAATCATCCACGAATCTCGGGACGTCATCGTGCGCCACCCGGCCCTCGAAAGGGCCGATTCGGCTGCCTGTTGGTGCACCTTACGTTTTCGGAAACTATTCCGCGGACGCGGCCCTTTGAGCGGGGAATGAAAATAAAACCTCCGGTTCACACTCGTTTGCGGTGCACGCTCGGGCCCGGAGAACCGTCCGTAATGAACGGACGGTGTGGTATTTGTGAGAGAAACGCCGGCAAAGAAAAACCGATGTTCGTTTTTCTACCTGTACGATTGCGACCGGGAGATTGTGCTTACCTTGTTGCCGCTGTTTAACCACTTGAAAGATGGTGCTTTTTTAACACACTAGTTGCATAAGTTAATTGCTGTGACAGCAAGAGCGCCGGATTTAATGCTGAAGAATTATACATTTATTGTTTGAGTTAAGCAAATATTTTTATTTCAATATAAAGGAAAATCGGTGTTGGTCAAGATTTTACATTGCATGAATAACTATCATTTGGCTAACATCTTCTGGTGTATTTACATAGCTGAGAAAATTTGGACAAAATGCAGCTTTTAGTGTTAAAAAATATTTAATATCTAAGCATTAGTAATTTAAAATATATACAATTGGTACAATATATATTAAAAGAAAAATTCTGTACAAAAAAAGAATTATTTTAGTTTTAATATACGAACGGATTTCAAAAAATAGTTGGCATCATATGGGAAACTTTATTATTAATTTTATGAAATAGTTATTCTTCACAAAAAGTTCTGCATGATCTAAAATCCAAGATGCAACCATCAAAAATCAAATTTTATCAATCTTATACGAGATATGTCAAAAAATGTGAATTTTGCTCAAGAGTAAAGTACCTTGATATTTTACAATATCGAAATTTGTTATTATGAAAAGTACATCTAGAAGCATACTGGAAGGGATGGGATTTTCCCTATATTGAAATTGAAAAAAAAGACAGAAGTCAAAAAATTTCTCCTAATCATAAGATCCTCATTAAATTGTACTACGAAATGAAAATACATAATCGAAATTTGCCAAAGAATTTTGAAATTATAAATATTCCCATCGGTCCTTCCTAGAAACCTTTAATCCGGTATTGGGGACCAATTGACTGATAGCTTTCGAGTCGAAAAAGGATTATATTTGGGTAAATTTGACCGCGGGGACCAATTGAACTCCACCCAGGAAAATAGTTCCGATTAAACGTGGAATGCGACCACGAAACCTCTGGCACAGGGTTATTCTTTTGTTGAAATTTTGAATAAAGTTTTCGCATAAATTTGGTTGTGTTTCACCAATAACCCGCCGTATTTCATCTTTAAGATGTCCAACAGTTTCAGGCTTACTCGCATAAACATTTTCCTTCACATAGCCCCAAAGAAAAAGTCCATTGGTGTTAGATCGCACGATATTGCTGGCCAATGTTGATCGCCAAATCGAGAAATATCACAGCCTGAAAATTAGTTTTGCATTGTTTCGCGTGCTGTGTGGCATGTCGCACCGTTTTATTGGAAAACATGTCCTCCACATTAATTTCATCCAATTGGTGCCACAAAAACTCCGTTAACATTTCAACGATATTTAAAATTTCAACAAAAGAATAACCCTGTGCCAGAGGTCTCGTGGTGACAATTTATTTGCCTGTCATGTTTGTTGGGAAACCCTTTATTATCTTCTAACTTTTTGTATGAAGCGGTAACCCTCTGTAAACCCCCAAATAGTAGCCTCAACAAACTTCTCAATTGCATCGCGAGCTTATCCATTCCCACTCTCTATTCGATCTTAAACAAATTTCCCACCTCAATAAAACCTAGCAATTTTTATCGAATAAATTGAAATTTCTTCTGTTTAGCCTTATAGGCCTTAGGCCCACCCAAGACCGTTTCGCAGGCACGGAGCATTCGTAAAAAATACCGGTTATATGACAAATTTTTACACACTCGACAACGCCGCCGCATTTCGAGCCTCCCACACGCATTCCTCGCTTTTATTGGTTTCTGTTTAGGCCGAGATATTCGGTTTTGATAGCATTGTTGAGTCATCTCGGGGTCTCGGGGTGCATCTGAATATTTGTTGGAACGGGCGTGGATATTTACAACGTACTGGCGATCGTAAAATCAGCTGAAACCCGCCGTGGAACAAGATAAAATAAAGCGATTTCGTTGGGAGGGAATTATCGGGTTTCGGAGCATTTCGGGTTCCTAAATTGGTGTATTATTCGAATTGGGGAGTGCATTCTTTTCTAATTTGTACACCTGATAAGATTTTTATAGATTATTATGAAGCTTTTGGAATGTACTTATAAATTCTTTTATCTCCCAAATGGAGAAGACCACGATGTGAGATACGCGGATTTCGGCAATAGATACGATTAAAAATGATTTATTAAAGCTCAAAACCGTTTTCAGTTGCTCAAAATGTGTTATAATTAAAAAGTTATAGCCCTTTGAAATTTAAAAATTTCGGGTTTTGACTCATACCTTATCAACCAATCATAAACCACTCACGTCTTGTTGTATAGTAAATAGTATGAATTTTCGAACGCAGTAACAAAGAATACACAAACGAACAAAAATCAAACTGTCATTTGTCAGATTTTTCTGAAAAATGCACAAAACAAATTACACGAATTGCCGATCGGCACAAAACACTTTACTGATAATATTGAAGTTGACAAAAATGTTGCCAAATAAATTTTTCAGGACCATTATTTGTGTTTTTAACACGAAAATCGGTTACAATTTATACAGATGAAGATGTTATTTCTATATTAATATATCGAATTATCCATTAGGTAATGGAAGAAATGGATAAATCAGAAAATGTTTATTGCAATAAATATACAAAAAACGCACATTTTGCGGACTAAAGAAGAGTAATAGGAAACGTGGCAAACTTGCTAAATGTGACTTCTCTTTGAAATTCTCGCTTTGATTGGAGCAGAGTGTATGACGATTGTGTCACGTTTTTCAAACTTTAAAAATTAGTTGCGGCCTTATTTGGTCACAGAAAAAAATAAAAATTTCATTAGGCGCCTTCTTAGAACCCACGGTTTTGAAAAAAAAAATTAAAAAAAAAGTCGTGGTCTTCTCCATTCATCTGGGCTAGTTCATTGAATGTTCTGATGTGCTTCACTGTGTGAATAAATCTAGGGAGAAATTTCGCGAAAAATTCGCCCATATTCGAAATTTTTTACCCTTATTTGACTACTAATTGGAGTAAGTGGCGGCGAATAAAAAGCAAACCTTTCATCGCGCAGATAAATAAAAAGCTTCCAGCGATTCAGCGCAGAAATATTTCCTTTTTACATCGAATAGTGCGAAATTTGCATAAAAATTCGCGTAAAATTTCATCCAAAAATGTAAGAGATTTGCTGGTGCTAGTTCAGCTTCATAAACCCGGCCTTTTTATTCAGCCCCGCTCATTCTACAGACAACAGTTTATTGAAAAGCCGCCTTCGTTCGAACGAGCCAGTCGTAACGAAAATGAATTTGATGAGGAAATTGGAACAGCGTACCCGCTAACTCACCCTAATTCCACCGATCTAGATTCCGAGATATTCCTCCCCCGGTCTGCTGCGGAGGGTTAACGACGAGGTCGTGAAATAGGTCGCAAAAGGTACAGGCAGTAGGTGAATGCTATAAAAGGGCTTTTTATCGGCGTATCCGCGATCTGTGAAGAACCTGAATCAAAACCAGAATTCGCTATAGAGTAGATGAGTTCGCGGGCTAACAATGTTGAATTACTAAAATTTTGCTTCAAAGGAATTTTGGAATTAAATACCTACAATATGAGCTTATAATGTTGGGCAATCTCAGAGGATTTAATTAGACAACCGATGGAGCCTGCGTGAACTTAGCACCAAACTTAGCTCAACCAGTTGATCACTAAAATTAGAAACTGGGGAGTAAATTAGCACAAAAATTGCACAAAATTATAACGTGGCGGTGTTATCACGCATGTAAATATATGAGCTTAATGTAGGGCAATCTCAGCGCATTTAATTACACAACAGATAGAAAATTATTATCCAATAAGAGTTCTAATAGCATTCCAATAAACTCTTTTTATCGCTAATTAGTCTATTGCGAGGATTTCTCCGGTGCAATTAGAAGCGAACCTGAGACCCGCCGATAAAGCGTCCAATATAATCGCGGCACAATAGGACCTACTTAATTAATTCGCCTATGCGACTTCACAAGGACCATTAATTGCTCGCTTCGATCGGCGATTAAATGGCTTCGTTATCGAGAGGCGATACGATGCACGTCGGAAGGTGCATATGTGCACGCTGCACCGGAGTCTTCTGGTTTCCCGGCCGTTTTCGTTTTTCCCGGTGAACTAAACACCGGTAGCCGGAATTAATTGGGTTATAAATCTGCAACGCCCGCTATGAATGATGAGTTATGGTATAATGTATCTGTTTGTACTGGATTTCGCTTTGAGGTGAACTGCTCATTTCCAGGAAACGAATGATTCATATTAGGTTTTATTTTTCTTGTATAGACATGCGTGAACTTAGCATCCCACAATCAAAAAGTTAAAAATTCGTATATCATAATGGAGAAGACCACGACTTTTTTTTTAAATTTTTTTTTCAAAACCGTGTGTTCTAATAAGGCGCGTAATGAAATTTTTATTTTTTTCTGTGGCCAAATAAGGCCGCAATTAATTTTTAAAGTTTGAAAAACGTCACACAATCGTCATACACTCTGCTCCAATCAAAGCGAGAGTTTCAAAGAGAAGTCACATTTAGCAAGTTTGCCACGTTTCCTATTACTCTTCTTTACTCAGCAAAATGTGCGTTTTTTGTATATTTATTGCAATGAACATTTTCTGATTTATCCATTTCTTCCATTACCTAATGGATAATTCGATATATTAATATAGAAATAACATCTTCATCTGTATAAATTGTAACCGATTTTCGTGTTAAAAACACAAATAATGGCCCTAAAATATTTATTTGGCAACATTCTTGTCAACTTCAATATTATTAGTAAAGTGTTTTGTGCCGAACTGCAATTCGTGTAATTTGTTTTGTGCATTTTTCAGAAAAATCTGACAAATGACAGTTTGATTTTTGTTCGTTTGTCTATTCTTTGTTACTGCGTTCGAAAATTCATACTATTTACTTATACAACAAGACGTGAGTGGTTTATGATTGGTTGATAAGGTATGAGTCAAAACCCGAAATTTTTAAATTTCGAAGGGCTATATCTTTTTAATTATAACACATTTTGAGCAACTGAAAACGGTTTTGAGCTCTAATAAATCATTTCTAATCGTATCTTTTGCCGAAATCCGCGTGTCTCACATCGTGGTCTTCTCCATTTTAGTGCTCAACTGGTTGAGCAGAGAATTGCGATTGGCAATGGCGGTGCTAAGTTTATAAAGCTAGCACCCCTATACATTTAAATATTTGAACAAAATTCAAAATATAATATATGCTGGGAATTTAGTGCGATTTTAGTGCTTTCGAATACACTTAGCAGAATTTAATTTAAGGTATTTATCGTAAAGATATTTTGGGAAAAATGGATTAGATACATTACAAACACTGAAGAATGTAGAAAAAAATGCATTCAAACATATATAGAGAGAGCGAAAAAATTTTGATCTCTTATTTTATTTTGATTTTAGTGCTTCTAAAATAGCCCAAGTCGGATTTTAGAACTCAATCCTTAGCCCAAAAAATACGTTTCTACCATTTTTATAGTCCGACCCTCAAGAGCAAAGCACCATTAGAACTGCAGATATAGAGAAACGATTTTGATCTCTAATTTTACTTTTATTTTAGTGCTTCTATTTTAGTTCTCAATTCTTAGCTCAAAAAATACCTTCTATTTTGTTACATTCAAATTTTGGCTAGTTTGTAGTGTAACGCTCGCTGCGCAAGCTCGATGATACATTGTATCTAGTTCTTGTTGAAAAGTAATGGGTGTGTTTGTCGAAAATGTGTAACAATAATGTAATGTTTGTTCGGCTATTTTCATTTCAGCGCTTTTCTGGAAGATGAAATTTTCGGAAGATTTTTCTACAATTTTGTGTCGCGAATGTGTGTGTGTGAAAACCGCATCCACAACTAGGTACATTTATCATATGTGGAAGGAAAATACGGATAGAGGAAATTGAAACGATATTTTAAGGAGGACGCGACGTTTTTCTTCGGCGTTTTCGCGAAGTTTGCGTTTTTTTTGGCAGTTCCAAAATAGAAAAGGAAGCTAGGAGGGTTAAATGCGGGAGTAAAAAATGCGAAATATATCTCGTTTGTGCGGATAAAAAAATATGTCACGGATGAAATATCGATGTCACATCAACTTTTGAGTTGGAAATATTAAAAAAAGTAGCCGCTGTCCGAAGCGATGCCGGGGTACATTCATTACATGAATATCTTTGGAAAGTGTCTAAAATGCTTTACATTAACCAAATCAATCTTGAATATCGCATATCTAACTTATACACAAAATACAGGAGCTCTTTGACCCTACGACTGATTAATCGACTCGAATAAATTTTAAATACAATATTTATTTCTTTTTCTGTCTCCATAAATTTTACTTAATGGAATGATAAAACAGTTAATCAAAGCACTTATGAACTAACAACAAAACTCCTAACACTTACTGCAGGTTTAATGTATTCCCATTTCTACCTACATAATCGACCTTGTTTCTACTCGCACAATTAAATAGTACATACTTATAAAATAATATAAACTTAGATATTCATTAAAAACCAATATTTTGGCCAAATTATATTTTAGCCAAAAACTTTTTTCTTTACTACAAGACATTCCGAAAATAAACCGTCTACTTTAATATTAACTATCCCATTGTGCAATTCTGTCGCTAATAAATTTGTTTTTCACACATTGCACCGCTAAAGTTTCCGTGGAATTACGCGCGCAACTAACCTATTTAATCCAGATTACATCGAAAATTTCGCAGAAAATTACGAAGAGAATTGTATAAAATTCATCCGTTATTTTTAATTATACCATCTGGAATTTAGTAACAAATGTACCTAATGCGCTAAGTGACTCACATTTCAAATGTGTTAATGAATCACTTGGGGATTATTTAAAAACTGCAATTAATTTGTTAGCTGTGCATAATTCGATATCGTAGGTGTTTTATAAAATTCACTTATTATAAATTCGATGGGAAATTAAAGGAGAATGAACTACAGAATAAGACCATGCATTACTGAATATTAGACATTTTATAGTATTAAAACACATATTTATTCGTTTTAAAATTACATTGAAAAAGCGCACAAGCAATAAGCCATTGAACATTATTTCCTAGATTCAATTCTCTAATTTCCTTTCCGCCTTTTCGGCGAGCCGTAAAATTTAATTTCTGCCCGGCTCTTCCTTCGCGCTATCCCGATTTCCGCTCATCCAAATTTAAAGGGAATTCGCGGAGTGCGCCGAGCATATGTATTTCTGAATAAAACATCGCCATTAAAACGGGATAAAATTCTAATGCCCTTCTGCCTCGGACGCCAAGAAGCAGAAGCAACCGAACTTGCAATAAATCGAATTATAAAAAATTCAAGCGGCGTATCGAGCATGAAGGAAATGTGTCGGGGCTGTATTGTGCTCGTATCTAACTGCTCCCTTTCCAGTTGTTTCAAATTTTATTCTTGGGGGTTCTTTATACGTGTATTGCAGGATGCTAAAGGGTTGTAACAAGGCATTGCAAAGAACTCAAAAAGAATGTGAGACCTAAAAAACCAAGAGTCTCTAACGAACCGCGAAATGCATACCGATAGAAAAAGCTCCATTTTCGTGATGGATACGTCCCCGGGGAAGCGTGGACGCCGTAAAATTAAAAAGTTGAATAACCAACAATCGGGTAGACCGTCCGGAATGTTTTGGCGCCAACGTTTATCGATCCGTGAAAAGCGGCCGGGAGTTGATTTAGACCGCGTTTTCCTCCGCGGTTAACGCCGTCGATGTTGCAAAGGTCGGAAAATTTTTTCCGCTTGAAATGCCCATGCGAATCGACAGGCGAATATTTTACCAGAGCCCCGCTTATGCTCGATTTCGTTCATGTTTTTCCACGTGTCGACGATTTGTCTCTTTTGTCCTGTGTCTTTTTCAACTAATTCGAGAGCTTAGAAAATTTCACCAGTCGCATTCGTGAGAGCGCGAAGTTGTAAAATTTTAACGACCTTTCGTGCGGTTGAATTTTCGCGGCCGCCATTCACCTATGGGGTGTTTAAATAATAACTAATGGCTGCGTTAATTGACTTTTCGAAATAAATTATTGCGAAGATGTGTCGTTCACCTGCAGCGTAAAAACGGGTAATTGTTATTCTACGACTTGCCGTTCGCCGACTATTCGCAATTTAGAAACGTTTGTTTCGACGGAGAGCGATTAAAAATTTTAAGACGCACATGAAAATCCAACGGTAATTTTTTAATTGCGCAGGTGACCGTTTCTGAGCGAGTATTTTCCGGTTTCTCGTTTGTTGGCGACGTTATTGCGATTATCTTCCTGAAATCTGCAGAGGATTTCCCAGGAAGCTTTAATTGAACCATTCAATTCGAATTGGATTCCTACCGAGATTGCTTTTTGTATCAAGAAATTGGTAAACTGAAATTTTCATCTACCCACTGAATATAACGGGTGATTGTAAATATGATTCGAGAAAACATAAAATATCTTATCATAAGCATACTTAATAAAGAAAGTTTCAGAGAGTTACTTAAGCCCGATTTCACTAACCTGTCTTTAGGTATCGCTTACCTAAGAAATTCCTAAGGTAAGAAGTATTTAAAATGAGTAGGTACTTACCTAAATCGAATTTCACAAACATAACAAATCCCGTAAGTATTTCCCGTATTTCCAAAATGCTTTATGCAAGCCTAGACCAGCTGTGGCCTAACTTTAGGTTTAATCATTTTTAAATATTACTTAGAGCATGGTAAAAACGCAAATGGAGAAGACCACGATGTGTGAGATATGCGGATTTCGGCAAAAGATACGATTAGAAATGATTTATTAGAGCTCAAAACCGTTTTCAGTTGCTCAAAATGTGTTATAATTAAAAAGTTATAGCCCTTTGAAATTTAAAAATTTCGGGTTTTGACTCATACCTTATCAACCAATCATAAACCACTCACGTCTTGTTGTATAGTAAATAGTCTGAATTTTCGAACGCAGTAACAAAGAATACACAAACGAACAAAAATCAAACTGTCATTTGTCAGATTTTTCTGAAAATTGCACAAAACAAATTACACGAATTGCAGATCGGCACAAAACACTTTACTGATAATATTGAAGTTGACAATAATGTTGCCAAATACATTTTTCAGGACCATTATTTGTGTTTTTAACAAGAAAATCGGTTACAATTTATACAGATGAAGATGTTATTTCTATATTAATATATCGAATTATCCATTATGTAATGGAAGAAATGGATAAATCATAAAATGTTTATTACAATAAATATACAAAAAACGCACATTTTGCAAAGTAAAGAAGAGTAATAGGAAACGTGGCAAACTTGCTAAATGTGACTTCTCTTTGCAACTCTCGCTTTGATTGGAGCAGAGTGTATGACGATTGTGTGACGTTTTTCAAACTTTAAAAATTAATTGCGGCCTTATTTGGCAACAGAAAAAAATAAAAATTTCATTACGCGCCTTCTTAGAACACAAGGTTTTGAAAAAAAAAAGTCGTGGTCTTCTCCATTGTACTTAGGGCTTCCTAAATCCGGTTTAAGTATTACCTAACTTGAAGAATTGGTTGGTGAAATCGGGCAAATGAATTAATCTTGAAGTATCCTTTTTGAAACTTCTCAACTATTTCCGTCATTTCCAATTTATCCCATTCTATAAGAATGGGCAAAAAGACCCGCTTTATATCGCGCAGCTTGCCCTATATACTCCAGTATCGTTCGGAGCCGAGAAAAATTCGTTTTTGAAAATCGCGCAGGAGGAAAAGAGGAGCAACTGGGTCGGAAGATTTGTCTATTGTCGAGGAAAATATTTTCAATTATTTCGGTATTCTGGTGGTCTTTATGTGCGCTTCAGGCAAGACAATAGTGGGAAATAGTGCGGGGCCGGAGAATTGGAACGAACTGTCACTTAGAAACTCCCCTAATGACAAAAAACGTCCGGGGTTTGTTTTTAAATCGAGCACAAGAAAACGGTTTTATTGTCGCATTTGGCGGGCTGGCGTTTTTATTCCGGAGAAGTCGAGTGGAAAGTTGATGGAAAATATTTTTCAGGCGGGAGTTTTCATTATATCGGCGCTCCTAAAAATATATCAAAATTGATTAATAGTAGGTACTCGTACTATACGCGTAAAAATCCCGAGTTTTACTAACATTTTAATGCTTTTTTAATATGTAAACGATAATAAAATATCCTCCATGTAACTGTATACTGCAGCTAATAGAAACTAAATACCTACTGCAATAAATTAAAATTTCTTAACAAACGCGTAATATTCGAATTTCACCAATTACTGCAATGAATTAATTAGTTTTATTTATCATCTACCTACATGTTCCTATTTTAAATTTATCAATATGTAAAAAGCATAGATATTTTTGATTTATTTTCCTCTCAAACTTTCGATTCAAAAACTAGAAATATAAATAACTAAATATCATACTAATCTCAAGCCATTAGCGTAATTGAAATCAAGTATAAACGATTATATAATTCCTCAGTAATTTCGCCTGTGATCGACTTCCAAAAAATCACTTTAATCTTTTGCCATAAATCGATTCTTTATTTTAGTATCTATGCTAAAATTGTTTTCGAAATTCCATACAGTACTTATTTATCATTATCCCAAAGTGTGCAAGAAGAATATCTACTGCTTTTTATAAAAATCTTATTGGATAAGAATTATATTGAAAGTTACTAACACTGATTTACCTAGTGCTTTTTGGTTTTTGACTAGTACTGTCAAATCCTTGACAACTGCAGTATTGCCAGCCTCTCGATAAAAATCTCGTTGATTTATGCATTCACCCGGTACTTCTAAAAGCGGTTAATATTTACGATGTTGATGTATTGCGTTTGAGAAATCTAAAGATATATTTGTCGATTCAAATATTGGATTATTTATTATTATTTGTTTTTCGACATTGCAAAACTGATTTGCAAACTAAGCCAACTGACTGTAATCGGATGTAAACATATTATTCAAAGAGTGTTTATTTTGTGTTATATAAATCGTCTCATTATGCGGGCGATATTAGTTTTATAGCCCGCCAGCGGATAAAAGCAGCGAATTACAAAGGTTTTCAACCTCAAATAAAGTTGCACACGAGCTTTCCGTTATCGAATTACCCGTAGAAAACCGAAAAATGCACTTCGATGCGGCATTGTCGACCCGGAAATTGGCAACACCGCCATCTAGTACCGAAATAAACGGGCGATAAATGAGAACAACTTTGTGCGCGCCGCTCGCAAAAACCGGTTGGAAGTTTTGCACTTTTAGACATTTTATTTTTTTGCCTTTTTCGGAGGAGACTCGAACTGTTTGGCGTATGTGTGTGCGAGCAAACGGCGAGCGGTGGTTTCTGAGAAAATTCCTTTGTACTTGTCCTCGCAGATGCGATGAAATTCCGTTCAGATAAAATCGATAAATTCGTTTCCATTATCAAGCCCAACAACATACATCAAAGATTAAACAAATTCGTAACAAACATCGAAATTAGGCGCCATATATTAAATTTCTTGCGTACAAATTAAGCGAGTTTTAAATTGAAAGTTCAAACAACCAAAAAACTTCATTATGATGAACTCGAGTCCACCGCAAAGCTGGGTAAGTTGGGGAGCAAAATTAAAATATCGCGCATTATTTTCCCGTATGGCAGGCAACAATCGTGGAAATTGCCGGCTCGGGTTTTCCGAATGTAAGAGGAAATCCTAATGGTATGCTTGTGGTCTCGAAATTATGCCGATGTTTGAGCGTTATGATGGCGGAATCGAGGGCCCCAGGCGCAAAAAGTGATTATATTAACCTCCTTGCTCGACCTTAAAACCCGATTGTTTTCAATTTTATCACGAATTCGCAGCTTATAAAAAGGAAAGAAAAATAAGCACCTATTATCAGAGCTTTGAAGAATAATGAAATTCTTGGCAACACTGTAAATTTCTATCCCAGTAACTATTAAATTTGTCAGTAACTAGATCAATTCAACAAAATCAATTTTACCTTCATGTGTACCTACATTTTGTAGACGAAATAAATCGAACATTTTATCCACAATCAAATCCAATTAAACTTCTGAAGTATCAAATTTTTATCGGAGTTTAATCGCCATTAAACTTCCTAAAAATAGCTTCCTGTTCAATGAAAAATTGAAGCACGTCTTCCAAATGACGTTAATTGTGTTGTCTTTGATAATTTCTTCGTCTCACGAAAAGAATTTGTCCCGAAACCTCGAGGAGTAACCCAGAGAAACGGCTTCATAAATTGCCTTGGAGAAAAATTGGAGATATTAGTTTTTAGCGATCAAAATAATAAGGGCATTGAGTTATCCCGTAATTTTATTTAATGGGATCATAAAGATTAAATTTCTGTTTATGATTTCAATTATTTGTAGACCTTTAAATAACTTAAATTGTATAGATACTCGAGATTGGAAAAATTCCCTTTGATTTTCAACACTAATGATGGTTTGCACCGGTTTCGTTTGCTTATTTTTGAAAATAAAACATTCCAAGTCCCTTTTACCTTTAATTAATCCTTTTTTCTTCGGAGAAAAATAGAACTTGGAAGTTCTTCTTCAAAGCCAACGGTAATAACCATTAATCACTAAACTTCTTTCGCGAGGGGAAAACGTAAAAAAAAACTTCAAAATATTTTCATTGGCTCGTTCGTCTTACTCCGTCCGAATAAATCTTTTCAATTTCTGGAAAACTTCCTACTTTTATAATTACGAGACCTGTCATGAATTTCCTTCTTCCACTAAATATTATGGACTTTCCGTTTATTTCATTCACTGAATCCAGGACCGGAGTAAAAATTGACCAGCAAATAATTCATTACTTAACTAACGATTGTTCAAGTTGATATCAATGAGACACAGTCGAGCTCGAATATGGGGAAAGAATTGCGGGAACCGAACCTGGATTTTTCCTTACGGTCCTTTTGAGTACAATTAATCTTGGATAATGAGAAATCCTCCGCGAATAATCGATACATCGACCCCTTATAAGACGTAGCCGGGCATTTTTTTCCTTCGATTTCAGCTTTTCAACTTCAACTGCGGAGACATAACCGATTTCGCTTCCTAAAACCCGGAAAAATCTCGGGAAAAGATCTAACTGACGGCTCGGAACGGTAGATTAGGAAATGGATACTTTATTTTCTTCCCTCGTTCCCGTATAAGACCTCAAAAATCCCATTCCAGCTTATTATATCACCGAGATAACAAAAGGAAAGAATCCGAATTCATTACGCGCGGAATAAATTCCGTGATTTAATAACGAATCGAACGAATCAATGCATCAACGCATCGTTGCGCATTTACATCAAAGTTCATTAACGCATCCGGGCCGGCCGCAAATTCAATTCAATTAAACGGCCCGCAAATAAACAGAGACGATACTCTGCAATCTAGGCGAAGCCTTATTGCTCCGCCACTAATTGCGATTCAAAGAAATGCCCGGGTTTCAATTTCAATCGCGCATCCCGTCTCTTTGTTGTGCATACGCGCGACACCGAAATCTGCATTTTCCCGTTTTCCAGCCCGAGCAACCAGCCAGATACATAATTGACTGGTTGGGGTTTTAATTAATAGAACAAGACGGATGCGGACGGGCTGATGCGATATCGTTGGCTGGGCAACTAGTTGATACGAGGGCCATTTTATATGTATCACTATACATACATTTTTTTTTGCTACGAGGGTGGTTTGATACATACATTTTAAAGTCAGAGTAACGCTAACACTAGTGAAATTTACATTGTTGGAGTAACTATGGACTTGATAAATTTAGATTAACTATGTTAATACAGAGATATGTTAGATTACACTATGTTAATTATGTTACAAATGACACAATTTGAGCTCTAAATATTTCAAATTTTACGAAACTTTTCTCAGAAATTTCACTATGTACACTTTTAATTTAAAACACTGCCTACTTGTGACGTAGTAAATTTTGGGTGACGTGCAACTGACTTTGTTTTGCACAAACTATACATGATTTATGCTACGAGGGCGGTTAGGTATATATGTACCACTATACATATATATATATATATATATACATACACTATATATATATATATATATAGTGTGTCCAGTTAAGTTTGCACCATATGGGAAACTTTTTTATTGTTAATATTACGAAAAAAAGTTATTCTTCATAAAAAGTTCTGCATTGTGTAAAAACTCAAATACAACCATCTATTAAAAATTTTCAGTCGTACACCAGGTTTGTCAAAAAATGTGATTTTGCCCAAGTACCTTTATTTTTGAAAATATCAAAAATTGTTATAAAGAAAAAATGTTTAGAATTAAAAATAACTTTCAAATATTCAATATTGTTTATTTATAAAAATATTTTTTTCGACATTTTTTCTTGAAAAAATTTCGTGGAAATGTTGGAAATTTAAGTTTTTTTAAATTTTTAAGAAAATCTGTTTTGGGATGATCCGGAGAGACGCTTTCTGCGACTTTGCTAGATTCTTCGGCTCTATCGGTGCCCGGCCAATTCTATATCTGATTGTGAGCCGTGTATTTCCATTTTTCCACGAAACAGCAGCAATAGAAGAAGCAAGAAGCGCTATGTGCATATATGATTCCGATCCGATGGCGGTTTTTTCCGAGCTAATATCAAAATATTCCCTGTGGTTCGTGAAAATCCGAGTGCGATTCGTCGAAAAAGCGTTTCGTTCTCGTATCTCCTGCGCCGGATCGTGAGTTATCTTCCGTAATTCAAACTTCCGTAATGCACTCCCTGCGAAAATTTATCACCGCGGAAGTTAAAATTGCTTTTGTTCTTTCGTTTTACGTAATCAAATGCTGATGTGGAAAATAGGTTTAGATTTCCCGGGTGTATTTACAACACTTTCGACCGTGTTACTGGCGAAATTGTTCGGAAAACTCAATTTAGACGCTAAGGATACTCCATTTCGAAAAAATAAAATGTTTTCACTGGCAAACTTACTGGAGTAAGGTTCTTTTTTTTCGCTACGTCGGGAACTTTTATTAACTGGAATTTCAACCTAGTCCTAGTTTATGATGAATAACTTAAATCGTAGAAGCTGAGGTTTTCTAAATCCTGCAGGATTTTTATGGTTATAGAAGATTTAATATAAACCAAGTCAAACTCAGTAATCCTACTTGAATTCAGAATTTTCAATTTTTACATATGCATATTTCATATACTCATTCAATACAATTAAAGAAAAAGCGGGTGAATCAATATAGGGTAAAGCCTGCCATTATTTTTATTGAACACCAAGCACGTCAGTCCTAATTTTCGCGCATTTGCTCTGCTCCTGACTTTGATTGTTTTCCAAAACTCAGCCACCATTTTTACCGTTGCACATAAATCACAATAATCCCATTTGCGTCATATATGACAGATGGGCTCGAATCCCTAAATCGTTTTTTGTATACAAAAGAGAAAATTCCTGCGTAATAAAAAAATCCTGTACCCGTCCTCCTCACACAATTTCTTCCTTTCGATCTAACCACAACTATAAAATACACAGTATCATTTCTTACTATCATACTCGTTATAAGTATTCCCCTTTAATTATTTAGCTATACCCGGAGCCTGTAATCATAGATCTCCACGTTACAATTAAACATGTCTAGATCGTCTAATGGATATCTGAATACACGCGTCGACAAGTTGCGGTTAGGCCGATTTTCAGTTGGCTGTAGCTCATCCATCAAAACAGGATTCCATTACACACCGATGTTGGTATTAATGCGGTGTTGGCAGGCCTGTCGGTGCTCTACTGTCGTCGAAGCTCGCTCATTATGCATCAGGAATGCGTCGGGGTTGCACAAAGCACATATGCATATCGCGATCCCGCTATTATTACTGGTAATGGCCTTTTCTTGATCGGCTGTTGAAGCACCGTGCAGCTGCGGGTTTCCGGTGATCCTGTGAATTCCCCAAGATGCTCCAAAATAAATAAGAATGTTTATTTATTTGCTGGAGCTCGACTGCATTGTAATCCATCAGCGTTACGCGGGTGGTTCGAAATGTTGGTTCGACGTCATCGCTATATTAACTTGAATGTATTATACACGCAGAAATGTAATGGAGAAGACCACGACTTTTTTTTAAATTTTTTTTCAAAACCGTGTGTTCTAAGAAGGCGCGTAATGAAATTTTTATTTTTTTCTGTGGCCAAATAAGGCCGCAATTAATTTTTAAAGTTTGAAAAACGTCACACAATCGTCATACACTCTGCTCCAATCAAAGCGAGAGTTGCAAAGAGAAGTCACATTTAGCAAGTTTGCCACGTTTCCTATTACTCTTCTTTACTCCGTAAAATGTGCGTTTTTTGTATATTTATTGCAATAAACATTTTCTGATTTATCCATTTCTTCCATTACCTAATGGATAATTCGATATATTAATATAGAAATAACATCTTCATCTGTATAAATTGTAACCGATTTTCGTGTTAAAAACACAAATAATGGTCCTGAAAATTTTATTTGGCAACATTCTTGTCAACTTCAATATTATTAGTAAAGTGTTTTGTGCCGAACTGCAATTCGTGTAATTTGTTTTGTGCAATTTTCAGAAAAATCTGACAAATGACAGTATGATTTTTGTTCGTTTGTGTATTCTTTGTTGCTGCGTTCGAAAATTCATACTATTTACTATACAACAAGACGTGAGTGGTTCATGATTGGTTGATAAGGTATGAGTCAAAACCCGAAATTTTTAAATTTCAAAGGGCTATATCTTTTTAATTATAACAAATTTTGAGCAACTGAAAACGGTTTTGAGCTCTAATAAATCATTTCTAATCGTATCTTTTGCCGAAATCCGCATATCTCACATCGTGGTATTCTCCATTCGTGTATTAGGAATTGGTACTGGTGGTAGAAATTAATAGTTGTTATTATTGCAGGTGCTATCTGCGGGGGCCGGTGCTGCGACGACGCGACGGAGACGCTGCTCAGGAAACAGGGTCAGAGAGACTTCGCCGCCCTCCTGCGGCACAACTCCCGCTCGCTGCAAGGGTTGCTAGCTAACACGGCGGCGACTTTGCAAAGTAAGTTTCGTATTCTTAGCATAATTAAAGGGGATCGAAAGTTGGATGAATGGGGAGCGAGGAAGCTTTGTCGAACGCTCCGGCGTAGGTCGAAGTTTAAGGTATCATGTTCGATTCTGCGAGCAAGCAATCCTGCGGGATTATTAAGGTACCTAATGCGATCCCTAAAACGATCGACTTGTGAGGTGAATAGTTCTGTTTTTGATGTTTCAAGGATTTTGTAAAATTTATTATTCGCGTAAAAGTTTAACTAAATGAGCGAATTCAACACATGGCTGAAGCCCTTAAGTAAATTAAAATACTTGCCTGATAGTCAATTAGAACTCTTTTATCACAAATTAATTTGAACCACCTGATATTTTCCTACTTATGATTATATTGTACTCATCAAAATCCTTGCATCTAGCAATTTTTGATACTAAATAATGTACACTGTGTCCCATTTTGGTCGCGACTGGGGGGTATCTCGGTTATTAGACTTGATAGGACATTGCGGTTTTCGCGAACCTTTACTACTTTTTTTGTCAAACTTACAATGGCACAAACAGATTTTTCAAATCTCTTTTCATTTTTGAGTTACAGGGCGATAATGAAAATTCTGACTTATTCAGCCACCCCCGTATCTCGTTTGCTATTGAAGATATTTTAAATGTGTAAACTGATTATTATAGATAATTTTATGTAGAATTCAGTGACGCCTTTAGTTTTTTATGGGGGTTACAATTTCTGAAATATGACACCAACTTGTAATTTTTTTAATGGAACACCCTGTATTTTTATTGCCTATTAAATTTGTAATTTTTTTCTCTTTTTAATGATATGGCGCATTCTATATTTTGAATTTCATTATAACGCTCAAAAAAGAGAATAACTATTTTATTCGAAAAATGATTAGGGGGCTATGCAGAAAACCCAAAATAAAATACTTTTAGAACAAAAATAGTTGTTGAGAATATTAAATAAAACATTTCTACGATTTTTTTGTTTTTCCGCATAGCCCCCTAACCATTTTTATAATAAAATAGTTTTTCTCTTTTTTGATCGTTTTAAGAAAATTCAAAATATAGAATGTGCCATATCATTAAAAAGAGGAAAAAATTACAAATTTAATAGGCAATAAAAATATAGGTAGTCCCACTAAAAAAATACAAGTTGGTGTCATATTTCAGAAATGGTAACCCCCATAAAAAAACTAAGAACGTCACTGAATTCTACGTAAAATTATCTATAATAATCAGTTTACACATTTAAAATATCTTCAATAGCAAACGAGATACGGGGGTGGCTGAATAAGTCAGAATTTTCATTATCATCCTGTAACTCAAAAATGAAAAGAGATTTAAATAATCTGTTTATGCCATTGTAAGTTTTACAAAATAGTAGTACAGGTTCGCGAAAACCGCAATGTCCTATCAAGTCTAATAACCGAGAAACCCCCCAGTCGCCACCAAAATGGGACACAGTGTACAATTAGATATTTTATTTTGCAAAATTTAAATGAGCAACGCTTCCAATAGAAAACTTAACCTGGGCGGGGGCAAATATTAGTTCTCAGTTGCGCAAATAAAAACGACAATAACTTTGTAGCCGACTTGACGGTTCCGCCGCAAAATTAATTTTGTTTCCGAATTTTCAACGGCATCGTGAACTTGGAGAACGGGTTAATTGAAACCTCAGCCCTTTTGAAATATGGAGTCGTCAGAAAAGTTGGGTAATTATTTAATTTTACCGGTGGTGCGCTATGCAAATAGGTTTTCTTCCCAATTAGAATATTAGTCGGGGCGATATCTACTTGAAGCTATGTGTAATCTATAATTTTGCCTACTAATATTTGTAAATAAATATATTTATGACACATTTAGATATACGTTTTAAAATAAAAAAAATATTTTTAGACTTTATTATTTTAGATTTTGGGGCAAAATATTATTAATGGCATATAATATATGTCACCGGTTCTGTAATAATAGGTATATTATAATTTCTATTTTTAATATCATTCACAGTTGCTATGAACTTACGTATATCTAGCAGGCACAATTAAAATTTCGCTACTTAATCATTCCGACGTTTTTTTCCTTGATTGAGTTCTATTTTCGAAACGCATCGTAATTAATGCTCGCTCGACCTTCGCGTTCGAGAAAAATGACTTTCGACTGTCGTTAGAGCCTTACCTATCGCCTGATAAATGTCTCTATTACATCGTTATAACCACAAGTAGCCACATAATCATTCTACCTGCGCCTAATAACACTTCCAAAACCTTCGAAAAATTCATTAATACAAAACTAGTGCAGAGTAGATTCATAGTAGAATTGAACAAATCAAATAGCATCGAAAATTGACAATACAAAAGCGCCCGTTTTACGCCCATTTTCCGTTTGCTTGGCGCTAATTGGGGCCGCAGAAACACGGGCGACACGTCGTGAACCCCGCGAATAAAATTATAAACTTAATCGAATTAATTAAAAAGTAAACACAACGACGACAGAAGCGCGGATGTTCGTAACGGCGGCGATAAATTCCGGGGCGAAATAAAGTTTTAAAGCGGCCGTTCCACCTCCGGAAACAGCTTGAGCGGGCGAGTGATATCGAAAGGCGAGCGAGATGTGTTTGTATCAATTTATTGTGGGCCCACGGCTCTCTCTAATGTCTCGTTAAATATTTATTTTTCGAATTCGTGCTTGCGCCCGTGTTTATTTACTTACCAATCTCGAACGAAATTACTATATAAACGCGAACATAAAAAAAGCTAATAAAATTACCGGCGAACTCAGTCTTATATTTGTGTATTTTCATTTCTACCTACCCCGGAAACTGTATAATCGAGCTCGCGGAGCTAGCGAGACCTTATTGCAAAACGTAACAATGATTAGTTTTTGTAGCAAGAACGAATGCTGGATGCAGATAATAAAAAGTTTTCCTCGTTTTCTTCCGGGAGTGTATACATATGGTACGCTAGTGCCTTGTTAAAAGTGGATTTGCTTCCTGTATAGGAGACGAAAACTTTTAATGTTATTATTTTATTCTTTAGACGTCTTCAGTTCGAAACTACTAAGCAGGTGGAAGTAAACTGGAAAACTTGCTGGCGAGATAAGCCAATTAACAAAAGTTTAAGCGAATTTTAAAGCTTTATTACGTGCGTTCAAAGTCATTATTGACAGTAATGATGTATGACGCGTGTCATAATAGCGTTGACCCTAAATCTTTCTACACTATAGGAAATCAACGGAGAAGATTACTTTTTTTATTTTTTTTCAAAACCGTGTGTTCTAAGAAGGCGCGTAATGAAATTTTTATTTTTTTCTGTGGCCAAATAAGGCCGCATATTAATTTTTAAAGTTTGAAAAACGTCACACAATCGTCATACACTCTGCTCCAATCAAAGCGAGAGTTACAAAGAGAAGTCACATTTAGCAAGTTTGCCACGTTTCCTATTACTCTTCTTTACTCCGTAAAATGTGCGTTTTTTGTATATTTATTGCAATAAACATTTTCTGATTTATCCATTTCTTCCATTACCTAATGGATAATTCGATATATTAATATAGAAATAACATCTTCATCTGTATAAATTGTAACCGATTTTCGTGTTAAAAACACAAATAATGGCCCTGAAAAATTTATTTGGCAACATTCTTGTCAACGTCAATATTATCAGTAATGTGTTTTGTGCCGAACTGCAATTCGTGTAATTTGTTTTGTGCATTTTTCAGAAAAATCTGACAAATGACAGTTTGATTTTTGTTCGTTTGTCTATTCTTTGTTACTGCGTTCGAAAATTCATACTATTTACTATACAACAAGACGTGAGTGGTTTATGATTCGTTGATAAGGTATGAGTCAAAACCCGAAATTTTTAAATTTCGAAGGGCTATATCTTTTTAATTATTAACACATTTTGAGCAACTGAAAACGGTTTTGAGCTCTAATAAATCATTTCTAATCGTATCTTTTGCCGAAATCCGCCTATCTCACATCGTGGTCTTCTCCATTCGTTGTTTTTATTCAAAATTCAAAATATATTATAAAGTTATAGCGGTGAACTTTACGTTCTCGCGACTAAAGAAATTTTATTATTCGATGCGTTCGTTTGCAGAGACGAACATTATAGAAAAATTAATTGTTAACGGTCGTTAAACGTAAATGAATCATCTGTTTACGTTACAAACGAACTAACGTATCGTTAAATTCACCAGAAGGGAATCGATTCGAATAATGAGAAAATATTCACTAACCAGAATTTTTTATTAACGATAAAAATAGATTCCGATACCTTCCTGTTTCCAGTTTTCCCTTAACGCGAAAAACAATAACATCGACTTTAAAAATTCAAAACGTCTCCTTTTTACGGCTTCTGCGGCCGCGTTTCCGATTTACGATCCGCAAACAATTTAGACAAAATTTTTAAACCCCTTTTTTATTTTATATCCCCGCCAATCGCTTATTCGTTCGCAAAGTACCTCGTAACAATTTTTACCCCAAGGGGGAAGATTCGTAGTGATATTGTCGAGTCTATATCCTGTTTCTCCCTGCCCGTTTCCTATCACTGTTCGCCTCCCCAGGACCGTATTACTCGCCGTTCATTATTTAACAGGAAATTTACCCGACCAAAATTACCCTTTGCACCATTAGAATTACATTAATTATATAAAGGGTGCTCGTGCCAACCATTAATTTAACGTTATTAGGGATATACATAGTTATTCCAGGTTGTGATACGTGCGGTTAAATATTCCTGGAACACCCTGTATTTTGTGGTTTGAACGTTCGTCTACGCTGCTGCAGTTTCCCCTGGCCCTTTCATTAGAGCGCTGAATAATTCGGATGCAATTGCAGGGCTTGAGAAACCCTTTTCCGTATTAAATTACCGTTCAATTTGCGAATGGCGAAATGAAAAAAGTCGAGACAACAAATCTCGGTTTCGGAATTTTTGATTTATTATGATTAATGCACGTAAGGGAAATTCGAATTCGTCGCTGCCGTTTGTTGGGTGATAATGATGATGCTCGCTGTGGAAGAGGAGTGGCGGGAAATTTATGGATTTCGTATGTGTCGACGTATAATTATTAATTTGGGAAGTTTGGGAGTCGTTCCCTGCCGCTATAAAATTATCCTAATAGCGTTGCGAGTTCGCCTAAATTGCGGAATAGAACAAAATTGATAATAAAATTAGCGATTTTTTCCGCGTCTAATGGGAGCCGTTAATCATTGCTTAATAACTTTCGATATTTTAACGGCGAGAACAGCGTTAAGTGTTCGATTTTTAATAGTCAATTTATATTCAAAACGTGTAATTTTTCAATTCGCTGCACCAAATTGTTTTTTCGACTCGCTTTGCTTGTTTAGGGCAATTTCCCGCCTCGATCGACCGCTAAATAGAGACCTTTCTCGTTGATTTTCAAAGAGCCTTTTCACTGCTTCTAACAACATATATACCAAAAAAAAATCCTAAATATTCATTGTTTTAAGCACTTCCCACAGAATAAATATTTAATTATCAATTATTTCTCTATACTTGTCATGAACAGGCACATGGTATATCCACTCAATAACTGTATACTGGCGTGAAGTATAGAAACTCGGGTGGGAAAAAAATTGATAGGAAAAGGCGCCGAGGCGAAAGCATAAACGGGCTGATTTTTGAGCTTTCGAGCTTTTTTGCCTCCGCTACTTTATCCTCCGGGAATCTAATTATTCGTTTCTGTGTCGGGTAACGAATAAAGAGCAACCCGGATGCTACCCTAAGTCCCTTAACGGAAAAAACACCGTGCGTACCTGCAGGATTTGGATTTTTATTAAGTAAACACTTTATTTATGTTGTAATTTCAAAAAAAAAATATTTACCACATATTTGTTCACCAGAACTGAACATGTATCATATTAAATTAATAGCGAAATAATCGATTAATTTTAATTAGAAGAGAATATGTTATCGAATTATAGCATATTTACGTTAGGTTTAATGGAATGTCCCGTTGATCTGCACACCTCAACGCGTTATTCGAACTAATTGATCAATAACGCCAACGGGCGACCCTTTTTTTTCGTTCATAATCTGACAAATGTATTGTTGCATCAATTTTAGAATAGCTGCAATTGCCTGTAATTGGTTATTTCCGATCAATTTAATTATTGATAAGCCCGTATATGGCGGCGGTTTCGCTTGCTTTTGTTTATCGTCGTCCATAAATAATAACGTCGAGTCGACTTCACTCCCTAATTGCATATTTTTCTGCTCGATTGCGTAGTGTATAATGCACAATTTTTGCAACGGGCAGTATCTACTTTGTTCGCGCAAACGTGGCCCATTCTTTCGCTATACATTTTTCCTTTTTTGCAGGTGGATAATTAAAAATATTACCAATATTTCGTAAAATGGATTTGTTAAAGGGAAATCGAACATGTGAAAATGTGCATTGTGCATATTTTTGGTTGTAGTATGATATAAAAAATTCTCTAAATTCCAAACTCTTTATACGGTATATTGGTTTTATTAAAAACGCTTTTTTCGAATAATGGTTGCATGAATAAAATATGAATTTTTCTATTATTATATACAAGTGATTATTAATAGGGGTGGAGTTCAATTGGTCCCCGCGGTCAAATTTACCCAAATATAATCCTTTTTCGACTCGAAAGCTATCAGTCAATTGGTTCCCAATACCGGATTAAGGGTTTCTAGGAAGGACCGATGGGAATATTTATAATTTCAAAATTCTCTGGCAAATTTCGATTATGTATTTTCATTTCGTAGTACAATTTAATGAGGATTTTATGATTAGGGGAAATTTTTTGACTTCTGTCTTTTTTTTCTATTTCAATATAGGGAAAATCCCATCCCTTCCAGTATACTTCTAGAAAATTAGGTGTACTTTTCATAATAACAAATTTCGATATTGTAAAATATCAAGGTACTTTACTCTTGAGCAAAATTCACATTTTTTGACATACCTCTTATATAAGATTGATAAAATTTGGTTTTTGATGGTTGCATCTTGGATTTTAGATCATGCAGAACTTTTTGTGAAGAATAACTATTTCGTAAAATTAATAATAAAGTTTCCCATATGTTGCCAACTATTTTTTGAAATCCGTTCGTATATTAAAACTAAAATAATTCTTTTTTTGTACAGAATTTTTCTTTTAATATATATTGTACCAATTGTATATATATTTTAAATTACTAATGCTTAGATATTAAATATTTTTTAACACTAAAAGCTGCATTTTGTCCAAATTCTCTCAGCTATGTGCTCAGCTATGTGTGTACACCAGAAGATGTTAGCCAAATGATAGTTATTCATGCAATGTAAAATCTGATCTAAACGGATTAGGAATATTTTGACCCCGGGGACCAATTAGCCCATTAAATTTTGAAACTGGGGACCAATTGACCAACACTGGAAAAGGATAAATTGTTGCAAGAAAATTGCGATCTACATGATAAATTACTAGCTAATAAATTACAATAATATTTGTTTATTTCATTTATAATTTTTGCAAACAAAAGAACATTATTTAGTAAAAATGGCAGAATGAATTGTTATTGACAGATCTTTGATATGACAACAATGACATTTGACGTAATGTTATTTTATGGTATACGTTTCAAAAACTCTCCCGTTACGTACGCGAAGCTACTGGAATATTTTCACTTGGTGCACTTAGGGTTTATTGAAACGAATATTTCTGGAAACTCCGTCCTCGGCGTTACTTATGCACAAAATGTTTATTGATATCTCCCCGGCGAACTCCTTTCCGTGCGACATAACAGCCGACGGTAACAGTTTCGAATGACAGTCTTGGGATAACGACATTCGATAACGCCGACGGGACCGTTTGAAAAATGCCCGGCTTTGGGTCGACGACATTTACCCGATTTCTCCTTGCGCACTCGATGCCAAAACAATCTGGCAAGCGTCGGGCGATCCGCCGAATCGGAGGGGCCCCGTCCAAGGGCGGCCTCCCGATCGAAACGGGATCAAATCGTTTAGCGCGCTTTTCCTGCGACCGCGTCTAGACTCCCGTTTTTCGAGAAAAAAATAAATATTTTCGTATAGGTGACACGTTTGCGAGGAGTGTCATTGACTGAAATTTAGTAAACGAACCGAGCAAAACAAATAAATTTTGTGAAACTAGGTTTATCGGGAGTTGTAGCGTAAAAAATAACGGTACGCTATTGTGACCTACGTTAAGCTGCCATTTTAGAGGTAGCGTAAATTTTTGGTGCCGCAGACGGTGTTGGTCAATTGGTCCCCACGGTCATTTTTGTCAGCGGGGTTCCATAATCGTACAGGTCGATTGGTCCCCAGTTTCAAAATTTAATGGGCTAATTGGTCCCCGCGGTCAAAATATTCCTAATCCGATTAGATAAGATTTTACATTGCATGAATAACTATCATTTGGCTAACATCTTCTGGTGTACTTACGTAGCTGAGAGAATTTGGACAAAATGCAGCTTTTAGTGTTAAAAAATATTTAATATCTAAGCATTAGTAATTTAAAATATATATACAATTGGTACAATATATATTAAAAGAAAAATTCTGTACAAAAAAAGAATTATTTTAGTTTTAATATACGAACGGATTTAAAAAAATAGTTGACAACATATGGGAAACTTTATTATTAATTTTACGAAATAGTTATTCTTCACAAAAAGTTCTGCATGATCTAAAATCCAAGATGCAACCATCAAAAATCAAATTTTATCAATCTTATGCGAGGTATGTCAAAAAATGTGAATATTGCTCAAGAGTAAAGTACCTTCATATTTTACAATATCGAAATTTGTTATTATGAAAAGTACACCTAATTTTCTAGATGTATACTGGAAGGGATGGGATTTTCCCTATATTGAAATAGAAAAAAAAGACAGAAGTCAAAAAATTTCCCCTAATCATAAAATCCTCATTAAATTGAACTACGAAATGAAAATACATAATCGAAATTTGCCAGAGAATTTTGAAATTATAAATATTCCCATCGGTCCTTCCTAGAAACCCTTAATCCGGTATTGGGGACC
Organism: Phyllotreta cruciferae; assembly: GCA_917563865.1. Taxonomy (NCBI): domain Eukaryota; kingdom Metazoa; phylum Arthropoda; class Insecta; order Coleoptera; family Chrysomelidae; genus Phyllotreta; species Phyllotreta cruciferae. Next base: position 4,141,117 of record OU830606.1, read on the forward strand.
AATTGACTGATAGCTTTCGAGTCGAAAAAGGATTATATTTGGGTAAATTTGACCGCGGGGACCAATTGAACTCCACCCAACGTACATTTTTGGTGCCCCAGAAGAATGAAATGTTTTACGATATTTGACCTACGTCAAAATTACGTAACATTTTTACTATATCGTCATTACAATACACTTAAATTTTAAACTACTATTATATACACACCACATGCGTATTTGAAAGCCTGACCACAAACAATTACTATACACTAATTAACTCATTACTATGTTAAATTATTATAATTTACTTTGTTTATTGCTTTGTTAAAGTGCTCAAGTGTACATGTAATTTCAATATAAATGTATGGCACTACGAGTAAGGTATAATTAGTTATTATTCAATTAACCAACAATTAGGTGGAAAGAACGAAATGAATTTAAAAAATCTTTTCGATCCCGCGTGTTTTCCTTGAACGAAATTAGCGAATAAATCGAAACTGATTAAACCGCCGTTTTATCACAATAAAAGCAAATCATAAAAATGTCAGCGAAATCGTTCGTTAAATTCCCGAGTTCAAAATCCTCGGCTAGGTTACGTAACGGCGGAGCAATTTATTTAACATTGACGTAAATACATCAATGAAAAGTAATGTAGCGTTTTATTATAATCGGTTAATATTGGCAAACAAGGTCGCCGGATTCCGATGTCATTAAGCGGGAATGGGGGAGAACGCCGCGAGATCGGCCTCTGTGTTATTTATAAAAGATGTATCACAAACTCTATTCAAGTTCCTAAAAATATATACCCGTTGCATTCGGCATTTTATGCAATTTAATACAAAACGCGGAAATCCCATTATTAACAGACCATTTGTTCGTGCGATTGAATATTAAATCATTATTTACGCTAAGCAGAATTCGTTTCCTTATTGAAATTCGGAATTCGAAAGCATGTCCGCAGTAACTTTCTAACAGAAATCACCTCTTATCGACCCTTAAGTGGCCAAATTGACAAATAAACAGACCTCTTTCGGGGTGCTGAATAACCCTAATCCTGTAACGATTCTCGTGATAGCGGGAATATAGTTGGGAACCCTCTGGACTCTAAAAACAGGATCGGTGTCCAATAGTAAAATAAAAGTAACTGCATGATAATGTAGTTTAAAATATTCACACAGTCATTCTTATCTGAATTAAAGTATTTTAAATTATTGGTTGTATGGAATAATTTGTTAATTAATATCTACATACTCCTATATTAGCTTTAATAATAATGCATACAGGTGTTATTTGCGAATTGTTGTGAAATAGAAATTGATATTACTAAACCTTTTTTGAAGCAGTTAGAAAATTTTATCAAATATTTTTAAATAATAGATGTATTTAACAATAAAATATTTGCATTAACATTGAAATGGTTGAGCTTGTGGGCTAACTTGCTATAGATTGTTAGTTAATTCTTTTTAATTGGAGAATATTGAATTACCAGGAAAAATTGCACTAATTAAAACTAATGGATTTGCAGGAATATTATATAATGGAAATCCCCATTACACCTAGTTTTTTCCATTTTGAATAGGCATGCAATGAAATTAAAAAATCCACTTTAACTCGCCCCATTTTTAAAGAACTCTGCATAATTGATAAACATATTCCCGTCGTTTTTGTACATTTCGAATACAATGTTGACACAAAAAAAATTATCGAGTTCTTGGGGAACGTTTAGCCGTGTATTTCCCTCAAAAGCGTAAAATTCCATTTAAAAATTCAACAAGGCGAGTTCAGTTTTCGCTACATTCGCCTGGCTAACTCGATTTCATACTTTATTCTTCTCCATTTCCAAGTGCAAAAACGCGGCAGGCTCCGTCCGGGAAATTTTCCCCGAATTCGCCGTCGCCAAATAAAAATTTCGAAAACAATTCCCGCGAATCGCGCCGCCAGATAAACGTTGTTAACTCGAGGAATTGTTTCGTAAAAATTTACTCGTCCCGCGCCAACAAAAGGATTAGCTCGTTTTTATCTGCGGCGACAAAGCGGAAATTAAACAAATAACAAACTCCACCCGAAAATTTAATTTGTTTGCTTTATTTAGCTCGGGCCGTAAAAAATAATCTCGTGCAAGATATAAATGCATCATGAAATGCTCTTGTTAATTTTTTTGCTGGGGGGCCAGGCCGGGCCTGGCTGGTAGATAAGAAGAAAGAGTCTTTCTACTTACTATCTCGGGAATTTGTTACAGGGTTAGGGATGTTTAGAGTCGCGTGAAAAGGTCTATTTATTTGCCAATTTTGCCACTCGGCGGCTCGGCGAAAACCCTCCGAGAACGCAGCCCGGAATTTTAATTCCGCCTCGTAAAAAGGGGTGTTTTCATAATTTTATTAATTTCTGTTGGAGCTTGTTGGGATTAGGTGTGACTTTTCTACTCTCGATCGGCTTAATTTTAAAGCTCTGATTTGCGGATGATGGCGAAAATTACTATACGTTTTGTAAGATTAAAAAAACATTGACCATTGAAAAAAATCGTTTTACCAGCTAATTTTGTAACAAAACAAATTTTTTCAATCGTGATATTTTCGCCCTTTTCACGCTCAGCAAATATGTTTGCTCGGATTTCATTTTCGCGTAACGAGTGGACGCCGATTAAATTTATGGACACGTCAAACATACGGCATTTGTTGTTTCGTTATTCATTTAAAATCCCTCTGACCAAAAAAACGGCAACAAACAAAATAACCATAAATTTCGCAGATCTTTTCTCGAACGTGCAAAATTAATATTTCGCCGACGTCCCGGCTAAGAAGGAAAAATCCGCGGCCGAGAAACTTTTCGCGTTTTCCGAACACGCGTTCGTTCCGTACGAGTTTCCCGCACGAACGGAAGTTTAATCAGTCAATAAAATTACGTTTAACGGGATCCAGGTGATCCTGTTGTCTAGCTGGGAGCTGGAATTAAGGTCAATTCGCGCGGTGGAAAAATTAGGAGGAAGCGAGGAGCGAAGGAGCGTGGAGGAAAGCTAACGCGGTTTAAATATTTTATATTCGCTTGGGCGCGATGAATTGGGGCATCTACGGGGGCGAGTTTTTTTTCAAAGGAGGCGCTAATTTTTGTTGATTTTTGCTTTGTACCTTTGAGCCACTTTTCTTTGTAATTTCAAGTAATTACACCAAATAAAAGGAAGCTTTACATCGCTAAATTGTCAAAAGTATCACTAAATTTATAAAAAAATGGCTTTAAAAATGGAGAAGACCACGACATTTAAAAAATTTTTTTTTTCAAAACCGTGTGTTCTAAGAAGGCGCGTAATGAAATTTTTATTTTTTTCTGTGGCCAAATAAGGCCGCAATTAATTTTTAAAGTTTGAAAAACGTCACACAATCGTCATACACTCTGCTCCAATCAAAGCGAGAGTTGCAAAGAGAAGTCACATTTAGCAAGTTTGCCACGTTTCCTATTACTCTTCTTTAGTCCGCAAAATGTGCGTTTTTTGTATATTTATTGCAATAAACATTTTCTGATTTATCCATTTCTTCCATTACCTAATGGATAATTCGATATATTAGTACAGAAATAACATCTTCATCTGTATGAATTGTAACCGATTTTCGTGTTAAAAACACAAATAATGGTCCTGAAAAATTTATTTGGCAACATTCTTGTCAACGTCAATATTATCAGTAATGTGTTTTGTGCCGAACTGCAATTCGTGTAATTTGTTTTGTGCATTTTTCAGAAAAATCTGACAAATGACAGTTTGACTTTTGTTCGTTTGTCTATTCTTTGTTACTGCGTTCGAAAATTCATACTATTTACTTATACAACAAGACGTGAGTGGTTTATGATTGGTTGATAAGGTATGAGTCAAAACCCGAAATTTTTAAATTTCGAAGGGCTATAACTTTTTAATTATAACACATTTTGAGCAGCTGAAAACGGTTTTGGGCTCTAATAAATCATTTCTAATCGTATCTTTCGCCGAAATCCGCATATCTCACATCGTGGTCTTCTCCATTGTAATAAAAGGCAGAGATCCTAGCTAAAAATTTCAAAAAGCTTGAAATATTCTTAACAAAGGATGTTTAAAGAAACTTGTTTGTGATGTCTTCAATACTCAATTGAACACGTTACTAGAAAAAGTCAAGTTTGCATACAAAAGAACAATCATGTTATTCTCTAAAAACATTCCTACACAACATCAGTAATTCAGGAAAACCACAATATATTTTTGTTAACACCTACCCCTACAAGAAACATCAATGTACATTCACAATGTTTAACCAATTAACAAGCTTTGAGCCTAATTTTATACGAAGATAATCCGGTGAATATCTCATTAGATAAATTAGTTATTAAAAAAGATAATATTAAAGACATGTAATCGATCTAAACCCTACTTAATAATAAGTGTCTAGTAATTACTAAACACTCGGTTCAGACGTCAAATTAACCAGTAGTTACGTGTAGCACGTGCTTACTAAAAATTCTACTTGGCTAGACACGTTCTCTTTAGAGATGGACGAATCCTAACAACTGTTTAATTTATCTAAAATAACAAATACCAAGTGCCATATATTTAAATAATTTTTTCAATTAATAAGAATTAAAAAACCGCTGTTGCACTACTAAACGAGCCGCATGGCGCTCAGCAACCACAATGCTCACAAATTACTTGTATATTTAATTTTCTACCAGTAATATTTTAATACAAGTAACTCTATACCGTCTGAATTCGTAATATTTTCTGTATTCTTGGCAAATATGTATGTAAAGTAGACACATATGGTATGGCGGACGAAACGAGAAGAAAACGTTCCGCTCGGTTTCTCATCTCTAAATGCAAACGCTCGATTCCTTCGGAGAGTAAAATGATGCTCTTACACCTGTGTTTATATAAAAATAAAGTGTCTCGCGTCGTGTTTGCCCGCTTACTTACTCTCTTAATCTCGCTTCTTACCTAGAATTTCTAGCTGCAATAAAGTTCAGAATTTTACCCAAGAACGGTGTGTCAAAATTAAACAAATACAGCGCATTGAATTATTTGTTCAAATTTTTCAATAACTTTGCCAATTGAATTTAAAATGCACTTTTCGCACCGGAAAGAAAGTCTGCATGTCGATGTATCTGTTTTTCCTGTCGCCTCTCTAACTTTGAACATAAATTTCCCATCGAACCGCTTCGAGAAAAATAATTCCTGCGTCTGTTGGTGGCGAACTATTAATTTCCTGCGCGAAGCAGAACAATATTTGTCGGGCGGCCATGATATACGATTACAAGTTGCCCGAATAATGGAAAAAAGCGTATTAATTTTACGGAGTTCACGAACTGACGTTCATTCGCGACGTTGAGACATTAATACACAGTGGAGTTTATAAACTTTTATATCGGAAATAGTCCTGAAAAATGCCCGGAATAAATAATTACAAACTACATTTCGACGACTAAAAATGCTTCTGGAATTCGTCCAGTGGCTCTAATTCTGCTCTAATGTTTTGATATGCTCCCGGTGTGTTTTGAATTCTTGTTATTTTCGGTTTAGTTTAATGTAAATACAATTTATTCACAAATTGAACACCACACAAGAAAAATTTAATTAAAAAAAAAACTAATTTGGTTATCAACAACTTTAATTCTCTAAATCACATTTCAATAGGCGACCGAAATAAAGAAACACAAAGGATTTGTTTATTTAAAGGGAAGCACCATTAAAAGCTTAGAATTCAAATCGTGAATCTATTCATACAGATAAGTCCCCGATATCAATGCCCTGGCACGTTGTTCAAATAATGCGAGGCCTATTAACTGAAGAACCAGGAACTTTTAAGTGCTCTCGTTAATGCCTTGTATGCACGTATGTACCAATTTTTATTAACAATTTTCTTCCTCTTGTTCCAGGTAAGTTCTGCTCATTTTTCCTACTACTCTATAATGCTCAACTAACGGTAAGTGGAGTAAGGGGTGGAGTTCAATTGGTCCCCGCGGTCAAATTTACCCAAATATAATCCTTTTTCGACTCGAAAGCTATCAATCAATTGGTCCCCAATAACGGATTAAGGGTTTCTAGGAAGGACCGATGGGAATATTTGTAATTTCAAAATTCTTTGGCAAATTTCGATTATGTATTTTCATTTCGTAGTACAATTTAATAAGGATTTTATGATTAGGGGAAATTTTTTTAACTTCTGTCTTTTTCTTCTATTTCAATATAGGGAAAATCCCATCCCTTCCAGTATACTTCTAGAAAATTAGGTGTACTTTTCATAATAACAAATTTCGATATTGTAAAATATCAAGGTACTTTACTATTGAGCAAAATTCACATTTTTTGACATACGATTGATAAAATTGATAAAATTTGATTTTTGATGGTTGCATCTTGGATTTTAGATCATGCAGAACTTTTTGTGAAGAATAACTATTTCGTAAAATTAATAATAAAGTTTCCCATATGTTGCCAACTATTTTTTGAAATCCGTTCGTATATTAAAACTAAAATAATTCTTTTTTTGTACAGAATTTTTCTTTTAATATATATTGTACCAATTGTATATTGTAAATTACTAATGCTTAGATATTAAATATTTTTTAACACTAAAAGCTGCATTTTGTCCAAATTCTCTCAGCTATGTAAGTACACCAGAATATGTTAGCCAAATGATAGTTATTCATGCAATGTAAAATCTTATCTAATCGGATTAGGAATATTTTGACCGCGGGGACCAAATAGCCCATTAAATTTTGAAACTGGGGACCAATCGACCTGTAGGATTATGGAACCCCGCTCACAAAAATGACCGTGGGGAAAAATTGACCAACACCGGGAGTAAGTTGTGAAGTTGATGCAAATTCGGATCCTCACAAACATTTATTTAGTAGCCTAAAAATATCTCATTATTGGGCCTTTTAGTGAGTGTTTTGGTACATATTATTTCTGCTGTTTTCAATGAGTGTTGGCTTAACATCCCTAAAGATTCTTCGACTTTGAACAGAAAATTGCCCAATAAAATAAAATAACACCAAAGTGGAGATTGGCTAGCTGCCGTTGATGTGCTTGGGTTTGAGTTCGTTCGATCCAGATAATTTTCTATCGGATTAAGGTGTGCGTCGGCAATAATTTTTTAATGGCAGGCGTGACCGACTGCAACTCCGTGCCGTAAGTGCTCCGCCGAGAAGCGCTGCAATCGACATGCAACACGAACGTTGTAAACATCCACTAACGTACGAAATTAGTTCTTATCGCCGGGATTAAAAATAGCGTTCGCGGAGTATGTAGGTTAGGATGATGCTAAAAAAAGGGTTGGTCGATTTCCACCGTCGAAAATTACGTATTCGACTCGTCTTTGTAGGTGAATTCGGGGTAAATTCGCAACTCGTTAAACTCGATATTCGCAATTCTCGACACCTTTGCGATATTATTTAGCAATAATGTCACGTTTCGTGGACCGCGACCGCCCGAAAACGGATCGATGGTGAGCCGGAGGCGCGTCCAGGCGATTTGTGTGTGTGTGTGTGTATGTGTACATAACCTTCGGTTTAGCGTGTGCACAAGCCATCGAGGAAAAACTGTTTTCCATAATTGCACGTCTCGTAAATTTCGTTCGGCGAAAGACGTGTGTTCAGGAAATCGTCCCGGGCGACTCGCCTTCATTTACCGTCCATTCTCCAGCAAATTACAGTCAAATTAATCCAAATATAACCCCATAATAACAGGATTGTTCCAGCAGGATGATCGGAAATTATTTCGCATGCGCCCAACGCAAAATGTTTCATGTAAAATCTTATAAATTCATCTAAAAAATCAAATAATTTTATAAAGTAGGTAGTCAAAAAATCATCAACGTTACTTTTACTAAGTTTTAATTTAGTAAAATAATCTAAAAATCGTCGAATTTACTTGAAAAATCTTGAAAAAAGCGCCTTAAAAGTCAAATATTAATCGCAAACATAAAATTATGCTCATATATACAGTATGTCTTAAAAAGATGGCAACATATGGGAAACTTTTTTATTTTTAAGTTTTCAAAAAAAGTTATTCTTTATAAAAAGTTCTGCTTGGTCCAAAACCTAAAGTACAATCATCAGATATCAAGATTTAGCAGTCATATACGAGGTTTGTCAAAAAATGTGATTTTTGCTCAAGAGTAAAGTACATTTATTTTTGACAATATCAAAAATTATTATAATGAAAAAATGTTAAGAATTAAAAATAACTTTCAAATATGCAACATTGTTTAATTATAAAAATATTTTTTTCATTTCATTTTTTCATATTTTGTCATTTTTTCTGTGAAAAGTTGAAAATTTAAGTTTGCACTTTTTTGTATAATTAATTTAGGATGCACTGGCATTTTTTAAAAGTGGTACCGGATTATACATTTCACTTTTCAACGTTTTCACAGAGAAAATGTCGAAGAAAATTTTTTTTATAAATAAACAATGTTGAATATTTGAAAGTTATTTTTAATTCTAAACATTTTTTCTTTATAATAATTTTCGATATTGTCAAAAATAAAGGTACTTTACTCTTGAGCAAAAATCACTTTTTTGGCATACCTCATATACCAATTCTAAATTTTGATATCTGATGATTGCATTTTAGGTTTTGGACCATGCAGAACTTTTTATAAAGAAGAACTTTTTTTCGTTAAATTACAAATAGAAAAGTTTCCCATATGTTGCTAACTTTTTCAGACATACTGTGTACCTATACCTGTTTGGAACAGAAACAAAACGTTATACCCTGTATACAGAACTAAATTGTATAGCAGGAAAAATTCCTATCTATAGCAGTTCATTCAGTCAATCATTGTTGCAATTTAAAAGTATTATTGTTTAAAATGTATCTAGTTATAAATCACAAATCTCATGCCGGTATTCTACATAGGTTTATTAACAATAAAAGGTATTTTTCTAGGCTTTGCTTTATAACGCCGTGTTTTACGATATAAATCACTATTATCGCGTTTAAAATGCAAACAACACGTACGGTACATATACGGAATTCGAATGGAATTTATAATAGCGAAAGCCTTTGTTGTAGAGGTGTAGTAAATTAGGAGATTTCTTTTGATGTAATGAACTCGTAAAATAATTAATTCCTATCAGATTTTAACCAGGTACGGTGAATTCTAAATATAACTCGTACGGATTTCAAAGTGTTTGTTTATTAGTGTAGGGAATATAGGCGATTATTCGAGGATTCAAATTATCCAGGTACTCGTCCGTAAATACTTCAATAGTTTGAAAACTAAGTGTATGTTTTTCAACGCATCACTGAGAAGTCTATAAATTAGTTAAATAAGCCATGTGTTTGTCGTTAATGAGCGGTATTTTCACTTTCTTGTTCTCAATAATTCGTATAGGAATCGTGGAAAACCTCTAAGAGACTAAAATTCATTGTAAACTTGCAAAAATAAAATCACTAATGTTGGGAAAATTCTTTTGCTTGTGGCTTACGTAGTCAAACAAAGAAATCACTAAAACAACATCAAAAAAGTCCCTAAAACAGTATTTTTTGAAACACAAGTCATCATCCAAAAGGGAAATTTAAAAATCCCCTCTCGCCACTTTGGAGCGTACCTTTTCAACAAAAGCAACCCCGCAACGTGAATAGCTGCTTAACCCCATTCTCTCTACTTTTTTTAATACGACCCCCCGCTCTCAACGAAACGGGAAAGCTTTTTATTATGAAGTTGCCGGCCGTCTCGGAAAAACTTTTCGAAAACTCCTACGTGTACTTAAGGCGATAGGGTTGGAATGGTGTTTTCCGTCGAGAGGTAACTCCGTCTCGAATTGATTTATTCATTATCGAAACGCCCGGAAAGTTTCCTCCTTTTGTTAAACGCTCGAGTTATTTATTCCTATTGGATTGGCCCTTTTGTTTTTAGGGAAAACAAGAATCGATTAAAGGGCAAAAAAGTTTGCCCCGTTATCTCGCAATAATGAAATCTTCTTCATTAGTTTTCTAATAGTAATAACAGGTTTTTGTTATTAATTGATTGAAATAGTTGATATAGTAACGTTATGATGAATAGTCGTTTGTTGAAAACAAATCAGCGTGACCTACTCGTGTATCAATGGAATGCATTTGGATTTTATGAAACCGACAATGCATAACTATTGTCCTTCACATTAATCATCCAATTGCGAATTCCTAGTAAGTACGAGTACCCTATGCGAAATCGTTCAGCATGCAATTATCCGTCTAATTTTAGTATTGAACAATAAAAGCACGGCGAACGCGATCCGAATATTTGAAAGTCCGCCGTCTCTCCGTTTATTTTCAATTCGAAAAGCGAAAAAACAAACGGCCCGAAAGTCATTGTCTTTCGCTAACACGTGGTGTCAATTCCGCTTGGCACTTTGACAATTTTATTCGAACGTTTTGCAATTGCTTTCGCAGACGACAGATAAAACCGATTTACCGCCGGTGAACGACTTTTTCCCGTGGAATTAACGTATTTTTTTCTCTGCAGCGCGTCGATTATTAAGTTGTTTGTCTTAGGCTCTTATAAAAAGGTTATGTAGATGACAAACTCATTATTTTATGCGGTTTTTATTGCTCGAACCGAGGGGGAAAATGGCGAATTCGTTCGAAGGTCGGACAGTAAAGTTCCTGTAATGTAGCTTATAAAGCGTTCAACTCAGTCGTAATTCCTTGAAATGAATAGTTAAATAGTTTATATCCACGCATAAAGTTTTACTAAAATTTTACTGAACTCATTCGGTATGCATAGCTCTTGGGTTTTATATTATCTTTAGGCAACTCGTATTAAATTTAGTATGAAAATAATAATTTTTAGAGTATTTGCAGAAAATGTAATCTTCTCACAAACTACTCAAATAAAAACACAAAATTTTAATTACTCTACAACATATTCAACTAATAGCAATTTTTTCAATAAAAACAAACTTAATAAGCGGATACAAAATTCATCGCGATTACTCCACTATCCTTTCTTATAGTTATTTTATTGTTAAATTTTTTGCATTATTCAACAAAAATCATATAAAAAGAATGCATAAATACGCTTTACATATTGCATCAATCTTTATGTTGTCGTTAATTGCCCATTAAAAATAATAAAGAAATCGATAAAAACTAACAGGACTAATTAATTAATCCGTTTATCTGGATATTAACGGTGAGACACCAAAAGATTTTGGATTGATTTATTAATGGAAAAAGCGAGTTCGTATGTGAAATTTAGCTAAATTTAGCTATTACAAAAATTGAGCCGTAATTTGATGGTATACCTATATTAATAATCCTCGACTTTTATAGAACAACTTGTCTTGTTAATGTATACTAATATAGGTTTGATGTTCCGGGCGACTCGATAATGTTTTACAATCTTTATTAGTCTTTGATAAGCACTATAGTTTAAATCTACTTTAAAAGAAAACCTAGATGAATCACAAAATTAACTAATTGACCACAAATTAGCAATTTTCCATTCTGATACACACATAAAATTTTCCCAAATTGTGCAAAAACCGACCCACCACATTAATATTACACCCAATTACACCTATATGTACGAGTATATATGTTGCCATAAAACGCCTATAATCATTTATGCACTCATAATACGACGATTTACCGTCCCCGTCATCTCACCATTTATTGGAAAAAGCAGTTACACGGCTGTATACAGATAAATTAGTTGCATATATTGATTACTCTATGCATAAATTTATTCTGCGGTGAATGAACATCGACTTGTTCCACTTCGGGATCGACCCGTAACGTATTTAAATAGCAAATTAAGTGACCGTCAACGCGTTTAATTTTACCGTGCGAGCGGTAATGACCGAGGATTTTCCGCGATAAAACGAGCTCGCGCGGCGAGCGAGACTTCCACTTTATTTACGGTCGTGTTTACTATAAATTCGTAGTAATCGCGTATTTTAATATTAATTAAACCTGCGCCGTTCCCTAACGAAGGAAATTCATTTTGGGATGTTCAAACTACACATTTAACACTCGCAAACGCGCCGTAAATAGAACATTTAGACTTCCTAGATGGAACGTAATTTCCCTTCTAAAGCAGTCGTGTACGGTCTAATCCAACAGTCGGCGTCTTTATCTTCCATCTGCCCCTCAAGATTTGTGAATGCGGTCGCCGGTTATTTAATGCCCCGAGGAAGCGGTTTACGTCCGAGATTTACGCCTTCGGGGATTGATTACGATCCTGTTGATAAACAAATACCTAAGTGAATTTTAAATTATTCGACCTGTTGCTTAGCACTACCGTTTTCTTCGATTTTGCATGTTTGCTTATGGGTTTTTTTGGCCCAATATTTTTACCATGAGTTTCTGCTGGAGAGACTTTTTTACTGGATTTTAAAGTAAAGTAGAGTAGAGAAGAAAAATTCTCCTATCACCTTTAAGTATTACTTAGAGCATGACAAAACGCAAATTGTACCTACTTAGGACTTCCTAAATCCGGTTTAAGTATTAGTTTCCTTCGGCCTAGTATCATTTTTTTCAAATACTCTCTTTAGGAGTAACAAAATATTTTCGAAAATAATGGAGAAGCCCACGATGTGAGATACGCGGATTTCGGAAAAAGATACGATTACAAATGATTTATTAGAGCTCAAAACCGTTTTCAGTTGTTCAAAATGTGTTATAATTAAAAAGATATAGCCCTTCGAAATTTAAAAATTTCGGGTTTTGACTCATACCTTATCAACCAATCATAAACCACTCACGTCTTGTTGTATAGTAAATAGTATGAATTTTCGAACGCAGTAACAAAGAATAGACAAACGAACAAAAATCAAACTGTCATTTGTCAGATTTTTCTGAAAAATGCACGAAACAAATTAAACGAATTGCAGTTCGGCACAAAACACTTTACTGATAATATTGACGTTGACAAGAATGTTGCCAAATAATTTTTTCAGGACCATTATTTGTGTTTTTAACACGAAAATCGGTTACAATTTATACAGATGAAGATGTTATTTCTATATTAATATATCGAATTATCCATTAGGTAATGGAAGAAATGGATAAATCAGAAAATGTTTACTGCAACAAATATACAAAAAACGCACATATTTTGCAGAGTAAAGAAGAGTAACAGGAAACGTGGCAAACTTGCTAAATGTGACTTCTCTTTGCAACTCTCCCTTTGATTGGAACAGAGTGTATGACGATTGTGTGACGTTTTTCAAACTTTAAAAATTAATTGCGGCCTTATTTGGCCACAGAAAAAAATAAAAATTTCATTACGCGCCTTCCTAGAACACACAGTTTTGAAAAAAAATTAAAAAAAGTCTTGGTCTTCTCCATTGTAACTGTATCTAATAAGTGGAGGAAGATTAGGACAATCAGAGTTAATCAGTTTAACGTGATTTATGGATGGTAAGGCAAATTGTAGTGCCCACGTAGTTTGGGAATACGAGGAACTTATATACAGTCCGGTTGTGTCCTGGGAGATAATTTACGTCCGCCCTGTCCGTGATAATTCGATTATTAGCCCGACCTCTAGTAGACGCAAACTACCATTACGGCCCTAATGGAGTCCTTCAACTTGGATGATGTTACCGCAACTCGTGCGATATTCAAATCTTCCAACATGCATGATATTTCGCCATCTTAAGCAAATTGTTAGCAACAAGAACAAGAAGGGAATTTCCTGCTAGAGCGACCAGGATGTTTGCAGCCATTGATGTTCCTGTATGTCGACAGATTTATTAATACTGGTGAAAACTTATGCCAAAAGCTTTCGCTACATCGGAGCTAAAATAGAAAGGGAATATTCAACAACTCTATCGAAGTAGAAAAATCGGAAGACGATGACATTGTGTCGCTGGCGCGTATATGGTTCATTGAAGCATGTCTGTAAAATCGCTGGTTCATGGGAAGCGATGAATAATTCATCGGTAGTTATCCAAGTTCGAAACCGCTGTTTGTTGTTTGGGTTATACTAAATTAGTGCGACGTTTATTAGTTTCACTTTTGGAATAATATTCAATTTTCAGTGCCGGCGATTTCGGATAAATCGAATTAGAAGCGATCGTAAGCCGCTCGTTGTTATGTAAGATTATTGAAATTAGCCGGTGGAAACACCGTGGAGTAGGAAGCGTTTTTCGCTCGTTAAACTCTCGTAAATTCACTAAATTATGGGTAATTTACTTAATCTGATCAATTATGTCCTGCATAATTTAAAAATTCGAATACATTATTTAATAGATACCTAAAAAATGTCAAATAACCGACATTTTTTAAGCCACACTGTATTATATTATTTGCTGAGACTGTAAATTATTAGTAGAGGCAATATCAATATTTCACAACTCTTTGTTCGATATGAAAAACAGCCAACAATTCCTTAGGTACCACCTCCTTATTTAGCTAATAACACGGTACGGGAGAATCCTGTAGAGTGTATGGGGTTATACTGCAATTTCCTCGCAAAGTGCATACGCTAGTAAATGAGCCAAGCGGATTCTCTCGGTGTAACAAACAAAGTGCACTGCCGACGAAATAGTAACTTGCCGATTAAACCTGAAGTGATATATCGGCCGGTATTTATCAGACCGAATTCGGAGTCGTCGGTGCTGCCAGGATAAAATATTCAACCGCTTTTCGGGAGGGCTGGAACTAAATGAGACTTTATGATCGAAATTGAGCTTCCCATTTGCGGCTATAAAGCTGCATATCTACTTCATAAGATATATAAGAACTATCCAAAACCATGAAAAAAATTTGAATTTCGAGAAATCGACTCACTTAAACTCAATTCAACAGAAAAGTAGCATCCCAAAAGCCCAATACATATTTTTATCAGTTATATTTTATATCACTAACCAGCAATTATTTTTGAAATTCTTTCTTTCTTATTAAACATTCTCTATACCTACCTAAATTTAGTAGATACTTTTCAAGATCTATCAATGCAGTAACAGATATACTGAGCTTTTCCATACTAATATGGAATGCCGCCCTGTACATGTACACTGTGTCCCATTTTGGTCGCGACTGGTGGGTATCTCGGTTATTAGACTTGATATAGGACATTGCGGTTTTCGCGAACCTTTACTACTTTTGTGTCAAACATCCAATGGCACAAACAGATTTTTTAAATCTCTTTTCATTTTTGAGTTACAGGGCGATAATGAAAATTCTGACTTATTCAGCCACCCGCGTATCTCGTTTGCTATTGAAGATATTTTAAATGTGTAAACTGATTATTATAGATAATTTTACGTAGAATTCAGTGACGTCCTTAGTTATTTATGGGCGTTACCATTTCTGAAATATGACACCAACTTGTCATTTTTTTAATAGAACACCCTGTATTTTTATTGCCTATTAAATTTGTAATTTTTTTTCTCTTTTTCATGATATGGCTCATTCTATATTTTGAATTTCATTAGAACGCTCAAAAAAGAAAATAACTATTTTATTCGAAAAATGGTTAGGGGGCTATACAGAAAAACCAAAATAAAATACTTTTAGAACAAAAATAGTTGTTGAGAATATTAAATAAAACATTTCTACGATTTTTTTGTTTTTCCGCATAGCCCCCTAACCATTTTTATAATAAAATAGTTTTTCTGTTTTTTGAGATTTTTAAGAAAATTCAAAATATAGAATGTGCCATATCATTAGAAAGAGAAAAAAATTACAAATTTAATAGGCAATAAAAATATAGGGTGTCCCATTAAAAAAATTACAAGTTGGTGTCATATTTCAGAAATGGTAACCCCCATAAAAACTAAGGACGTCACTGAATTCTACGTAAAATTATCTATAATAATCAGTTTACACATTTAAAATATCTTCAATAGCAAACGAGATACGGGGGTGGCTGAATAAGTCAGAATTTTCATTATCGCCCTGTAACTCAAAAATGAAAAGAGATTTAAAAAATCTGTTTGTGCCATTGTAAGTTTGACAAAAAAGTAGTACAGGTTCGCGAATACCGCAATGTCCTATCAAGTCTAATTACCGAGACACCGCCCAGTCGCGACCAAAATGGGACACAGTGTACATATAATAGATCATCCCGTACAAGTTTCAAAACTAGTCCAATCCTAACCGACCCCATTTATTTATAAACTTATAATTACCCGTCGCCTCCTACAATTCCCGAGGATAATTTACGTACGGTGACGGGTCAGGCATCAGTTAATTACACACGAAATAAGAAAACAACGAAGACTAAGAAGAAGAAGAAGAAGTAACAGAACAATTGACATATCTATGCGGACGTCGGCGGTATCTAGATCTCGCGGACATGCGGGTATGCTCGTATCAGACGCGAGCATACGGGCACGCATGAAAAGTTGAAAAGAGGAGCGGGCGAAATGCGCAATTAGACGGCCCTTAGAGCCGGATGGGGCCGTTTGCTGCGATGGGGATCGAAGAAGTGCCGGTGATAAGAGACGAGCGGCGTGTCTTTTTTGTGTTCGGCCGTTTCCCGGAAGGAGGAAGAGGCTTATTAAAGGGGTTACGGTTGTTTAAATACGTTGATTTTATTACAAAGTAATAAATTAGTGTATAATGTTTAGTACCCGGTTAGTAGGTTTCTCAGAAACTGTACCTAGGTAAGGGGAAATTTAGTGATTAAGTTGAAAAAATCTTTCAAAAAGTTATGAAAATATTAATAAATTCGCTGCAAATTTTTGTAAAACAAATCTTCATTCCTGAAATCCTGAAAAAATCCATCCAACATAATTTTAACAAAATCAACTGAAATTATCAAAGAAAACTTTGTGATTTTTAGATATTAGGTACATCTAATAATTAACATTGTTACCAATTACAGAATAAATACAAGAATTAAAAAGATTAAAAAAGTACCTCAGTACACAAAATAAACTTTTCCTTGACTCGATATTCCCAAGCTTCCGGATACACTTTCAATTAGATTAAAAATCGAGTAAGTACTTTTACTTCAAATTGCGGGTAATTGACTTCCGGGAGAAGAAAAACCGTCGGAATAAGGGAAATAAGAAAATTGAAAAAATATCAATGATATTCGCATCCGCAATATCATTAAGTTGCGTTTGTTTGAGTAAAAAATCCGGCCCTAAAAGGAACTTCGAATCTCGAATGTCGAATTAAAGAGACCGTAATTATTCGTTCGGTTTCCTTTGACTGCACATCCCGAATAATCCAGACTGGAAATCGGAATTTAACCGGCAAATGTTTCTTTACCTTATACAGGGTGTTTCAATAATCCTTCCTGTGGTATCCTATTTCAAGACTTAAATAAATGCATATATTATCCAATTATTGATTGGTCATGAAACATTCTCTGGCCACCTTATAAATTACTACTCTCCTTACCATATTCCGGTTTATCTCGTGAAATAATTCGAATGCTCTCTTTTAAATAAACGTAGGAGAGCGAGCACGGTTCAGTCGTCAGATAAAGGCGATAAAAATGTCGAGATTGCGCGGCTTAATGCCCCAGATTTATAAACTAACAACATCTCGATTTAACGCAGTTTATTTACTCATAGGCCATGTCATGTCCTAGGCATCCCAGGAATTCGTTTATTAATCCTCTTCACTTCTTTCGAGCCTTCCTCACAATACGTTCGTTAACTAACGCATCGTTATGCAACAAAATTACACTTATTACACGCGCATTTTGTTCGATTTTCGAGTTACAAAATTTATTTCACGACGGGCTGGCAATCTCGTAGAAGAGGTGTTAATTTCCCTGGTATGGTTATTAGACGGCAAACGGCATTGTCGATGATGAGATTCAGAAACTCGGGCGAAGCGAGAGGGAGACGCAGATTGAAAGGGGCCCTCTAATCCGGAGACAAAACGCTATAATTAATATATCGGTGCGCTTTGAAAGCTCGACTACTTAATAACAGCGATAGAAAATCCTCTTCCGTACAAAAGCCGCAAATCCCGCTACACCGCTCCGCTCTGAGCCCTTATTTACATAAAAAGATGCCATCGATTAAGCGGGCCCCTTACTTCGGCGACGGGGCTTCCCCCGAGATGTAGATAAAACACCTTCTTCGAGCTCGACGGGGAGGAATGCTCTTCCTGTAACTAGTTTCTCTTTTATTTTAGATGAATTTTCGTTAATTTTAATTAAATTCAAATAGAGCATAATCGTGATTCATTTGAGGAGATTTCGCAAATAATGGAGAAGACCACTACTTTTTTTTCAAAACCTAAGAAGGCGCGTAATGAAATTTTTATTTTTTTCTGTGGCCAAATAAGGCCGAAATTAATTTTTAAAGTTTGAAAAACGTCACACAATCGTCATACACTCTGCTCTAATCAAAGCGAGAGTTTCAAAGAGAAGTCACATTTAGCAAGTTTGCCACGTTTCCTATTACTCTTCTTTACTCCGCAAAATGTGCGTTTTTTGAATATTTATTGCAATAAACATTTTCTGATTTATCCATTTCTTCCATTATCTAATGGATAATTCGATATATTAATATAGAAATAACATCTTCATCTGTATAAATTGTAACCGATTTTCGTGTTAAAAACACAAATAATGGTCCTGAAAAATTTATTTGGCAACATTCTTGTCAACTTCAATATTATCAGAAAAGTGTTTTGTGTCGAACTGCAATTCGTGTAATTTGTTTTGTGCAATTTTCAGAAAAATCTGTCAAATGACAGCTTGATTTTTGTTCGTTTGTGTATTCTTTGTTACTGCGTTCGAAAATTCATACTATTTACTTATACAACAAGACGTGAGTGGTTTATTATTGGTTGATATAAGGTATGAGCCAAAACCAGAAATTTTTAAATTTCGAAGGGCTATATCTTTTTAATTATAACACATTTTGAGC
This sequence comes from Phyllotreta cruciferae, assembly GCA_917563865.1. Taxonomy (NCBI): domain Eukaryota; kingdom Metazoa; phylum Arthropoda; class Insecta; order Coleoptera; family Chrysomelidae; genus Phyllotreta; species Phyllotreta cruciferae. Next base: position 4,159,891 of record OU830606.1, read on the forward strand.
AACTGAAAACGGTTTAGAGCTCTAATAAATCATTTCTAATCGTATCTTTTGCCGAAATCCTCGTATCTCATCATATCGTGGTCTTCTCCATTATATTACTAGCTTGAAGTAGAGTAATTTGTATATCTAAAAGAATCATTTGATTGTGATTATCTTCTCAAAAGGCATCACCTTTATCTATGTTATATCTAAAAATCTACTGACTAATATAATGATACAGAAGGTGATAAGTGAGTGATTCAAGTTCTCTATTTACCTTTCATCACTGTTTGTTTCAAAAATAGCACTTAAAAGAGAGAATTCCAGAAAAGCTATCTCAATTTTTTTCTTCATGTAAGAGTACACGGCCGGCGGGCACTGACAGTCCCGGCGGCCCAGAATGTAAATTAATTTGAACTAGTTATCTCCGGCCACTAAAGTCGGCACAAATATTTACAATTCACATTATAAGGTTGTCGGGATGACTGGAAAAGTTCACCGTTGTTGATTCAGCAATCGTGGAATGGCGTTCTCACAGAGCCTACACGCACACAGAGAATATACGGGGACGACAAGTGGGGCACTCGTCGAAATGTTTTATCGGAAGGAACGAAAGACGGAGCAGCGCAGACTGCAAATATTTAATTTTCGAGCGGGCCTAAAATGAACTTTTCCCGACCGCAAATGCAATTAAACCTTTGGATTGATGAAGTAGACAAGCTTTGTTTTATTGGCTGACTTTTAAAGTCTCTGTTGTTCTATTTCTGTATAGTTTCTAGCTTCATAGAGGGTCCTGGAATAATTCTTCCATGGTATATGGGATGTATAGCCAATGGAAAGTATTCAAAATGTTGCATCTTATGCAGGCATACAGGGTGGCATATTAATATCGAAAAGCCCCATCTGTTACTGTAGATACTTTTATGGTGCATATTTTAAATTTGGTTATATTTATACAGAGTTCTTATATACTTTTTAATTGAATCCCTTGTTTTTTATTTAGAAATTGAATTAATCTCATCTTCAGCTTTCCAAAAATGTTGTAGGTATATTGTTATACTGTGAGTGCTTTAAAAGTTATGACCACTTTTTTATGTCTGTATTTTGCATCTGTAAAAATTACAATACAAAATGATTTTTTTCAATATTATGATGTACGATCAGTAAAGGTTTTATGTAAAAGTTGTTTGTTTTTGTTGTTAATTTTCTTGTTATCGTTTGACCTCATTTTAATGCGTTTCCAGTCTTCGTCCGGAGCGTAAAATACGATTTCGTGTGTCAGTTTCAGTCAAAACAAAATAGCTGGTTTCGATTATTTCGTCGAATAACAATCGACTTTTTGACACGTAGTCTCGTAAACGGACAATCGAATTATTTTGGTTTTTTACTGAAAAACGATACCGTTTGCATTCAGAACGGACGTTTATTAATCGACGAACGGCGAAATTCGATTCGACAAAAGATTATTCTGTCGCTATAATACACACGAAACACAGGCAATTTCATCAGAAATTAAATACTCCGGACAAGGGCTATGTTCAGTAAGAATTTACATTTACAACAATGGAGAAGACCACGACTTTTTTTAATATTTTTTTTCAAATCCGTGTGTTCTAAGAAGGCGCGTAATGAAATTTTTATTTTTTTCTGTGGCCAAATAAGGCCGCAATTAATTTTTAAAATTTGAAAAACGTCACACAATCGTCATACACTCTGCTCCAATCAAAGCGAGAGTTTCAAAGAGAAGTCACATTTAGCAAGTTTGCCACGTTTCCTATTACTCTTCTTTACTCCGCAAAATGTGCGTTTTTTGTATATTTATTGCAATGAACATTTTCTGATTTATCCATTTCTTCCATTACCTAATGGATAATTCGATATATTAATATAGAAATAACATCTTCATCTGTATAAATTGTAACCGATTTTCGTGTTAAAAACACAAATAATGGCCCTGAAAAATTTATTTGGCAACATTCTTGTCAACGTCAATATTGTCATCAGTAAAGTGTTTTGTGCCGAACTGCAATTCGTGTAATTTGTTTTGTGCATTTTTCAGAAAAATCTGACAAATGACAGTTTGATTTTTGTTCGTTTGTGTATTCTTTGTTACTTCGTTCGAAAATTCATACTATTTACTATACAACAAGACGTGAGTGGTTTATGATTGGTTGATAAGGTATGAGTCAAAACCCGAAATTTTTAAATTTCGAAGGGCTATATCTTTTTAATTATAACACATTTTGAGCAACTGAAAACGGTTTTGAGCTCTAATAAATAATTTCTAATCGTATCTTTTGCAGAAATCCGCTTATCTCACATCGTGGTCTTCTCCATTCAAATTTTTCTGTATAATGTAGAAACAGTTTGTAGTAGAAATTTATGAAAATTGCTATCCCACTTTTTCCTTTTTCTTTATATGACACTAATGTGGAAGTTGTCTTTATTGTACGCATAGGTAGTAAGGTTCAAAGGTAGTAAATTCACGAGTAGGTTGAATTTTTCGCCTCAATTTCTAAACTCCTTGTACAAAAGTACCTAAATCTAGAGACATTCCGCACGACGTGGCAATGTGAAGCTCACCTCCGAAGAGACGAAACTCCCAAGGAACCGAATTAATTCACAGGGTGGGTAAGGAATGCTGCCTCGGCCATCCACCCTCGGAATTCTTCGTCTCGTTCTGAATCGCTCCGCCGTCGAATCCGGCCGTCTCTTTCCGACGTTGCTACGTGCGAACCTTTTTTCCCACGGACGACTTTTTGTACATTCTTCTCTCAAAAAAGTACTTCTCTCTTTCTCTCGGTGCTGGCCGAGAGGATTCCGCGCTCCTTGTCTAGACATTCCACCAGACTGTCGAAGGAGCCGGCCCCATGAGCGTAGGAATTCTCCAAAAACTTTAACCAAACTAATTACCTATCCTCAACAATTGACTATTTTATCGATTACAACCAACTCTAGAGTAACACGGTAATTTTTATGTTGTACACAACTTCTGTTGTTGATTCATTACCAACGAAAAACCCCAAAATAATCCGTAATTTTAGCGTTATTCTTTTCCCAGTTAGAGTCAAACGAACCGCCTCTTCTTCTCCAATATTTCCATCAACAAGTGTCCCTCGGCACGCCCCTGTTAAACCCCATCTCGGTCTAACCTTTTGTCCTTTCCATCTGTGAATTCTTTGATGTCGGCGCACCGCAGGTAGATTTTTCGAATTGTTCGAATGGAAGGTGTTTCTTGTTTCAACTAGTTTAATAAAGTGTTTTCGGATCTCGACGCGTTTCATTGGGAAGGGTAAGCAGGCCGATACCCGCAATTAGAGGCCCCTTAAATTGGCCGATTTCAGGCCCGATTGTGCCGAATTCGCCACAGTAACTAAGGTTACTAGCTAGCTCATTCAATTTCCATTTTCTTGCGTATTTTCGCACAACCTCTAGTTTCCCATGGAGATAATTCTTTGTGGGATTTCCGGGAGAGACTATAATCATTAATTTATAGTCTCCTCCGATGCGCTGCGTGACGCACACGTTTTGATATACGGCCTATCTGAAAATATGAAATGCGGCAGGGTGATCGAGTTTTGAATCAGCCCGATTCTCTGAATTCGATTGTATCGTCATTCCTCCCATGAATGGTTTCCTATTATTATTTCGTAGGTATTTTTCGTACGATTTCAGATTCGATAAATATAATGGATAGGTGTGAAGTCGGAGGTGTATTAGAATCGATAGGGATAATTGATTTGACATAAATAATGGTTATCGTTCCTGAAGCGAGATTCTTTTCGGATGAGTGGGTATCAATTAATCCGATTTGTGGTTCGAACACATTTTATTATTGCCCGGGTACAGGTAGAGATGTCCCTTTTGTATTAACAAATGTCGATTTATTCAGATTTGTAATCGAGTTTTTCTATATTGGCTCTTCCATTTATAAGTGTACTTTTGAGCTGGAAAAGTGAAACGCGTATTTTCTATACCTTAATGTATGCAGATATTTTCATTTGATTCGAAGAACTCGGGAGAAGAGCAAATTTACTTTCGAAAAATCGGAATTGAACTTAACTTTCGGCTGCAATAAAGTTTCCGAGGCTCTTGAAGGCTCGATGCCCATCGAGAAGGCAACTCGAGAAGTTTCCGAACAAAAGTTTCAAAAACTTAAAACGTTGGGGAAGTTCGTTTTAAAGTACCTGTTGAGAATTCTCGCCGGAGTCGTTTTAATTGTCACTGCGACGTGATACTTGGACTGGATGTTATTGGGACGATTTGGGAAAAATTGTCATCGAAATCGAATTACCCTAACAAATCAATTTACCCTCTCTTTGCGCTTAGTTTAACTTGCAGATTTTGCTCTACGTTTTCGAAGAAAAATCGCGAATTATTCTGCTATTCGCGTTCGCCAAGATGAATTTGTTGGACTACATACTTGGAGGTTTCACTAGAACGAGCACGGATTATAATTAATGTACTCAGAGCACGCGTGCTCTTGTGCAGGTTGATGCAATGTTGCATTATACAAAACCGGGCAGAAATAGGTCAAACTGTCACTCGCTCTCGGCATTATAAACAATGCCAGATAAATCGTTTTGAATTTTTTCGACGGTGCCTCGTTTTTGCGGAATAAAAGCCGCTATTTGGCGAATATTAACAATTCCATATTAGTAATGGTTCGATAAATCTGTAAAGCCTGAATTGTCAATAACTAGCTTTTATTTTCATTATTATTCATTTGTTTCACTTTATCTGAGAACCCGAAGAAAACGAGATTTCTATAGGACAAATTGAAAGGTACAGAAATACCGGCTCTGTTCGAAATGCGTTTTTTCCAACTACCGTTCGAAACCCGCAGCCATAATAAATACAATTTCGGCACGGGATAGAGCCTAGCATAGCTGTACTTACGCTTTTATTGCGATCGCAACAGATAAGAGAGAACAGCAGAGACGAATCGAAAACGCGAATTTACTAGTGATGCACAAATTTCGCCAGAGGACAGAAACGGTACTGGCGCATAAGCGCGCTCAAATCAATTTATCGAGACATTTGTGCCTGAAATTACCGAAGAGACTTAATATTTTTTTATAATGTTATTTCAAATAAATTTTCTGGTAGAAGATAATAATAAAATAAAATTGGCCAAATAATACTCTTATTTCTAATTCGATTCCTTCAACTAATTGAATTGTAGAAGATGGTCTAAAATAAAATTGCCCAAATATTGAACACATTTGACCAAAATTTTACTGAATTACTCATTGTGGTAAAAGATTCTTTACTGTGTGGTTGAAGTTTATAGAAATTTCCCAATTTTTAATTCGATTCCTTCAAATAATTGTATGTAGAAGATTTTGTAAAATAAAATTGCCCAAATATTGAACAAATTAGAACAAAATTTTACTAAATTACTCATTGTGGTAAAAGATTCTTTACTGTGTGGTTGAAGTTTATTGAAATTTCCCAATTTTTAATTCGATCCCTTCAAATAATTGTATTGTATAAGATCTTGCAAAATAAAATTTCCCAAATATTGAACAAATTAGAACAAAATTTTATTAAATTACTCATTGTGGTAAAAGATACTTTACTGTATGGTTGAAGTTTATAGAAATTTCCCAATTTCTAATTCGATCCCTTCAAATAATTGTATTGTATAAGATCTTGCAAAATAAAATTGCCCAAATATTGAACAAATTAGAACAAAATTTTACTAAATTACTCATTGTGGTAAAAGATTCTTTACTGTGTGGTTGAAGTTTATAGAAATTTCCCAATTTTTAATTCGATCCCTTCAAATAATTATATTGTAGAAGATGTTCTAAAATAAAATTGCCCAAATATTGAACAAATTAGAACAAAATTTTACTAAATTACTCATTGTGGTAAAAGATTCTTTACTGTGTGGTTGAAGTTTATAGAAATTTCCCAATTTTTAATTCGTTCCCTTCAAATAATTGTATTGTAGAAGATGTTCTAAAATAAAATTGCCCAAATATTGAACAAATTAGAACAAAATTTTACTAAATTACTCATTGTGGTAAAAGATTCTTTACTGTGTGGTTGAAGTTTATAGAAATTTCCCAATTTCTAATTCGATCCCTTCAAATAATTGTATTGTAGAAGATGTTCTAAAATAAAATTGCCCAAATATTGAACAAATTAGAACAAAATTTTACTAAATTACTCATTGTGGTAAAAGATTCTTTACTGTGTGGTTGAAATTTATAGAAATTTCCCAATATCTAATTCGATCACTTCATTAAATAAATGTACACACATACACAACATCATGTACAGTAAAACAACCCAAATAGGGGCCCACATTTGCTCAAAATAATATCTACTAAATTAACAATAATAAAATTCAATATAACACCATTTTCCTCCAATTTTAATCATCGAATTCATATACCAAGAAGTACCTATTCATAATCGATTCCAACAAGAATCGATTCGATATGCCTCCGTGTAATTTCCCGCACGCCTCTGTAACGATACCATCGATTACATTAAATAATACAGTTAAGTCCCGTAGATATGGCGAATGCGTATGCACGATCAGTGCAACGCCACGGGGGTGCACCGGCGACTTACGGTTACGATCCGTATACACGGCCTATCAGATCGAAATCGCCCGGACTAATTTTCATACAATGTCGTACCGGTAGACATCCTCGTACAAGAGTCGAAACGAGAATTTCGACGGCTGTTCGCATGGGTTTTTTCGGAGCGAGCCGGCGGAATAAATAGCGTCTATTAATGGGTAAATAGGTTAGCGGGATGGTCGCAATGAAAAATGCACGGCGATTTGCGCGGAAACCGCAACCAGACGAACGGGAAACGAATAATGAGAGAGCCGAGATTTACGAGAAGAAGGCGAATCGAGTCGTTTTGCCGTGGTAATTTATCGCCGAAGAGGTTTTATTCCGACATTAACCGCTCTATAGCGAGTGTACAAATCGATTCGGTGATATTTTAGCCGCACATTCCTGGCCCTAAAATATATCGTTATTTCGATAAACAACTTTAGGTGAAGCGCGGGGATCAAAATTCGCCGGAATAACATTCAATTAAACTGCACAAAGAAGCTCGGCTCTGGAAAGTTTGAATTTCGAACGGGCACTCATTAATTATTTCAGCGGCGGGCCGGCCGAACGAACGGGAACAAACGGAAAAGGAAATAAACTTCTTTTGTGTTTTCCGAAATTTTCCCTATTTGTTCTCGCGTCAGGCGTTCGCTAGGTAAGCAAACACCCCGTTATTAAACCCGAACGAAGTTCGAGCCAGCTTCGAACTTGGGCCGCGATGGCCGACTTTTCTTATCCCCGTAGACTTTCCTTCGTTTTGTTCGCGGTCGAATTGCGTTTTTAACCCAGTTTCAGATTTCCACAGAACAAGCCCAAAATGAAGAAAAATTAAAATCTTAAACCTACATACCGACAGAAATAGCTGAAGCAGTCGTATGCGTGGTAGAAAAAGTAGCTCTAAAACAAAATCAATTTAACGAATTATTATTAATCCAATTATGGTAAGTTACATAAAGGACTAATTGAGTAATAATCAATAATTAATTAGAGATTTCCGGTCGACAACAGGTCGTGTGATTAAATGCAAACGCATTTTCCTTGACTCTGATCGATTGCTGATGTAATCAGAACAGAGACATCAAGGGTAGAATTAAAGCCAAATTAGTTCAAAGGATTTAGGAATACACTAATGCTAATTACAAGTAATATTGCATATTGTTGGCTTAATCAGTCGCTACAGATTGAAGTTATTTACATAATACTCTGATTAGATGTAAACAATATGTATCTATAGGGTGTTTCTAAATACAGGGGAATAAATTGTTAATTTTGATGTACGATTGTATCTGATATACAGAATTTGTTTGCAATATGGTCAATTCAATGAGTTGAACAAAGATTATTATTAAAACTACAGTTGTTATTTAGAGTGAGAAATTTGCAGTCTCACAATATACAGTGTGTTCACGGATGGGGTTGCCTCCCCCAGGAAAAAAAAAATATTATTTTATTTTACGACAAAAAGTCATTCTTTATAAAAATTTCTGCTTCCTTTGAAAATGAGAATAACATTGAAAAATCGTAGATTGGATCTACAGGGTGTTGGCAAATTAAGAAAACATAAAAATACTTCAAGAGAGAAGTACCATTATTTTTTAATTTACACAAAATTTTTATGAAAGAAAGTTATTTATAATCAAAAATAAAGCCTGAATATAAATTTTCAAATTAAAATTCCAATTTTGTGTGAAATTTTTCATTTTTTCCCAACGCCCTAAACATCTTATCTAAGTTTTGATATGCGAATCTCATTTCTCGAGTATTTTTTTTTTATAAAGAATGACTCTTCCTATGGTCAAACTCCATAATTGTGGAGACCAACAGGAGACCATTGTGATCCTTATTTTTTAGACCATATGGTGTACAAAATTACACTTGCCTGTATACGTTATACAATTAAATAAGTTTTTGATGAATTTATTTTCATGAATAAAAGCGCATCGATTTCGTGCCGTAATTCCGAAAAATGTTGTTCCTTATAAACTTCTTGTGTTATCGTTTTCTCGTAAATTTTTCGTCGCAAGCGATCCTCTCGTTCGCTAAAAAGACCCCGTGTGTACGGTACGCGACACTAATGGTCCTCGAAAACTTTTAACGTACGACGAAACGACCGTTGCATACACACAGTTGCAGTTAACGAATTACCGTGTTTACCTGCCAGGAATAAAACGGCGAGTCGCGGGCGAGATTCGCTCGAATTCGAAACTCGAAGGTAGCGTATATGCAATTATGCCGGGAATTTACTACCGAACAACACAATGTTTTCTAGCTGCTGTTATTGCGTGTTATACACACAGTCGGAGTTCCGCGATTTCGATTTGCGTCAATTTGCTACGGTTATTACAATGTTGTTTTCTTTTGATGCCATTCTAGAATTTGACTTGATTGGGTACTTAATAATTTTTTTAATTTGTTAAAAAGTTATTAGATAGTTCTGGTTACAGTAATTGTAGCTACAGCGTTAACTATACACTATACAATTAACTTTGCGTTTAATAATGCAAAATGCAGTTATTTGCAATTGTGACGTTAAGATAAAAACATATCTTTTTAGTTAAGTATCCCATCAGCGGGGATCCTTTCTTTAAAAGATGATGTTTCTTCGGCTGTATACTTTTACGGCATTAATCGAAGATACATCTTATTAGGCAAAATGAGTTTTTTTTCTTATTTTTTAAAGTCGAAAAACAGTCTTGAATAATACTCGCGACAGACGGGAGAACATCTGTTCGACCGACCGCAATTATTCGCGATAAATTTAATTGACAATTAAAAAAAGATGCAAACCGATCAAGTTTTTACACTCTGACCATAAACGACGATTTGCTAAATAACAGGACCGTATTAATTGCCCGTGTAATAGGCTTTTTATTTACAATCATTGAATATTTACGAACTAATTTGCTATTTTATTATAGAAAAACGCCGATTTAGAAGATAATTAGCCCAAAAAATGAATCTATGTACAGCATTACAGAATATCAGTTGAAGCATTTTAAATGTCTTCTTAAATTAATTAAAGGGAGAAATTAAGAAGTTGTTTGACACTGATTTTTCAGGAGTTTTTTTTTGCTCACATCAGGATCATTTTATTTATGTTTTAAACAATTTTTGTGAATTTTTTTGAATAATATTAGCCAAAAATAACAAAGTTATGCTGTGCCCGTTGAAGGTTGTAGTGTAGCTCTCTATTAAGAGGCTGTTTGAACTAGATTTTTCAGGATTTTTTTTGATTGTGATGAATTAATTGGAATTCAATCAAATTTTGACATCATTTTCTTTATATTTCAAACAATTTTTGTGATTTTTTTTAAATACTTTTAATCAAAATTAACAAAGTTACTCTATGATGTCCGTTGAAGGTTGTAAGTATAGTTCTCCAATGGCCTGTAGTGTAGCCATTTACATTTGAAATCAAAAACTTTTTGAGTTAATTACATTAATAACTTATTTTCTAAGAATATGAACTTCAATGCAGGTGAAAATAATGAAAATTGAAAATTTTGCAGGCATTGGAACAATGAACTTCAATTTAAACGATTTATTTTCTTTATTTATGCATAGAAAAATACCCTTAAAATCATAATATCATCTCACAAGTTGGTTCATATAATTCGTGATTTTATAAATAATCATTACTTTCAATTTTCATAATTATCAGTTCGTTACTTTTTTAGTTAAACTGCACACAAATGCACATAAATTGCCTGTAGCCTGTACCTGATGTGCACTCAGTTCTATGCTCATAAAATCTAAACAAATGCGAATTTCGCTTTGAAATTTCGACTGCGTATTCTTGAATAATTAAGCTAACGATTTATGCAATTAAAAAATAGCATTTTTGAACCTCCTAATGTGATTTCCCCCCTTAACATCCGAAAGGATCTTGCATATAGGTGGTTTGCGAGAAATGTCGGCCCGACTTCGCCGTCTATTGTGCCGAAATTTTCGAATATATCGGCCGATCCGTCCGGACAGATATCCGTCGAGAGAGTCGTCGACCTCCGAGGCTCTTCGACTCATCACCGTCGTCGCAGCGCGTCTACCTTTTCGACTTTTCCTTCGCGGTGTGTGGGCATTTTACTAATGGGGGCGACCCACTTTAGTCATCACTTTACGGCCGATTATTAAAAAAATTAAGCCCCACCGAATATATCTCATTTTCGTTTCGGCGTTTATTACGAAAATAGATATAAATAAAGCGAAGCGAGAGCGCCGATGATTTGTTAATTGCCGGGCTTTTTTAACGACCGGTTATTATGCAAAGATTAGGTGGGCGTTTTTAATTTGTTACTATTTGTTCGTGTCAATCTGCGTAATGGATTGTTTGTATTTGTATACGCTAGAAATTTCCCTGCAGATGATTTTATCGATGTTAATAATTGTTTCAGATCACGTGACTGAACTGGCTCACCAATCGGAGAACAAAACGCTATCGCTCTTCCTGCAAGTGTACAGAGGAATGGCCAGCTTATCCCAAGAGCCGATCGAGTTTCTATACAGAGACATCAGGAACTACATAACTATTAATTCCACGGACGCCAAACCACTCATGACGCCCGAGGACATCGAAAACAGCGTCAATTTCTTCTTCACCGAGCTCTTCCCGCTGGCCTATCACCATTCGGCCGACATCGCCGACAAGGATTTCACTCTAAACTACAAGCTATGCTTGAAGAAGTCGATGGAAAGCATATCGCCCTTCGGGGACGTCCCCAAGCAGATCGCCCAGTCGCTGTCGAAGAGCCTGGAGACCACCAGGCTGCTGCTGCAGGCCTTCCGGATAGGCGCCGAGGTGCTCAACACCACCGACAGCCTGCTCATCGACGAGCACTCCTCCGACAACTCGGAGTGCCACGGCGCCCTGCTGAAGATGATCTACTGCCCCAAGTGCTTGGGGCTGTACAAGCACGCCAAGCCGTGCAGCGGGTACTGCTTGAACGTGCTGAGGGGCTGCATAGCCAAGTACGTGGCCGAATTGGACCTGCCCTGGAACGGGTACGTGGAGGGCATCGAGAGCCTGGTGAACGCCATGAAGAAGAGCACCAACGACGCGGACATCAACGTGGACGCGGTGATCAGGAATTTGGACAATAAAATCTCCACGGGCATCATGAAGTACATGGAAAAGGGGAAGGACATCGACGTGAGGGTGAGTTCGCGTTTCTAATATACTACCCAGTTCCGGTTTGTAATATGAATAAATTTCGCGAACGAGCCTTCCGAGAAGACGGAGCGATTTTCTGAGGATCAGTTTACAACGATATCGCTCCGCCGGCTCTCGTCGTCGTCCGTTAGATGTTAACTTTAACAACCTCAGCGCCATCAAAAGTTATATCAACGGTGACTTTCAGCGGATTTAACTCGCTGTGACTAAGTTGCCGGGTGGTTGTAAATGTAGCGAGAAAATAATATCGATTGGACCCGTGGCCAAAGTCCGGAAAATTTCTTCGCTTTATATTCGACATGAACCGGAAGGTTCAACGTTAATTTCGATTAAGAGCGTGATAAATTGTAGTAAATTGAAAAAATTATTATAATGAATATTAACCAAGTTCAATTACTCCCTCGATGGCTTCACAAGCTTGTTATTAACATGGTGAAATGCAGATTTTAAAGAAGTAAAGTTTCCCCGAAAACAATTTTTTTCCCGGATTTTCTGTTATCAGCCGTCTGTCGTCGTCGAAGTCACTTCCAGCGCCCACTTATCTTGCCATACGGGAGATATAAAAGGTGCAGAAAAACCTGGCACTGCGATTTTATCGTCAATTTCAAAAGAATGTTAATACACATAACAGTCTAGTTTAAGGTTTTCCGATTAGATTATTCTAAATGACCGTGAAACGGAGTCGTTAAAACGGAGCTTTTGTTATGTCTTCGTCATCCGCAATGTTGATACGATTATGTTTCGTAAATATTGCGTTCAATATACGCGAAATACGCCCGGCATATTCCAAGCAAAAGCTATAAAAAGGAAATTATTCTAAAATCCGAAAAATCTTTGCGGAGCTCGGCTCGCCTTGTTTTATTTTTCCACACTTTTACCGCACAGTTTAGACTAGGCAAGTTTTTGTGGAAGCTCAGGAAAACATCAGTGATATTTCAGAAACTCATTAAAAGTTCAGAGAAATTAAGTAAAACTTCCTAATTTCAGAAAAAAAATTGAAAAGAAACCTTTCCTCCTATTCATACCTTCTTATTCTCTTCTATTTCCTTTTAAACTTCTTCCTTGATTCTACCAACTTCTCTCTCCACTTCCTTATTAGAAAAACAATCACACTCTCATTAAGCGAGTATGTAGTAATATTAACGACTTAACACTACTAGTAGTATTTAGAGAAATTACGGATAATTATTTTTGCATTTGTGAATATGAGCTGCTCCTTCCAACTTCTAAATCTACCTTAAATAATTTCTGTGGAGCTTCATTCTGGAGCTTACGTAGGATTCGTTCGCTGCTATCATTTTAATTATCATCGTGCTTTCAGTAGAGTCGCCGTTCTAATGCACGCGCTTTAAAAGATTTTAGTCTTTGAACGATGTGTAAAGGGTCTTAAATACACTTAAAGCTGGCGAACTTCCAGTGGTAGAAATGAATAATAAGCCGCCTACAAGTCTAGTTTGTTCCTGCGGGATTATTAGCTGCAAAAACATGCTTTCAACCGTATTGCAAGTACCTGTAGATATGGTATGTTCTCGGTAATGTCGAGATTACACCGTTACCTGAGATAATATTGAACTTACCTATACATACTTGTTTATATGAACTTTCTGATGTAATTAACTATTAAATATAATTTTACTATTAGTTACCTACTTTATTATTTATACAGTATAATTTAATACAGTGACGTTACCGCCTGATTAACTTGAATAAACTAGGGTATATATGCATAATTTATCTTTGTTATTTAGTCTTACTTTGAATTTAACATGGAGTATATATGTATGTATTGATAATTTTATAAATTTCATTCACATTATTAAAATACAAGCATTATAATATTCCAATTAATGCAAACACAACGAAATGTTAATAATGCAATTTAATTATAATTCAGTAATGTAAATAAATTCGTTATTAATATTTCAGCAAATTTTAACTCACTTCGCAGTGCATACGGTAATAAAATAAAATAGCCAGCTTATTTTATTGGAAAATGTTTCAATAAATAGGTTATTAGGTATAGGATTTTTTTCAATAAATAATTAATTTTAATTTTTAATCCACAGATTAATTTTTACAACGAAACTCAAACAAACGGGATAACTTATTAAATTTAAAAAAACTAAAACTCTCCTATAACTATAACCAATTTGAAATTATTTATCCTACTCGAGTTAATGAAACCAAATTATTGTTACTGGGAATTCGTTATTGCAAACCAGAAAATTAATTTATTATTAATTTGCTCAATGCGAATATAAAGCACAGTTGCGCATTTATTCGGATAATGTAAAATGAATTTTCCAAATTAACGAATTATATCATGCGAAAGACAATAATAAAGTAATGATTTCTCGCTTATTAAAATCGAGCACACCATTAATTAATTACCGCTCGCAGTTCGAATTATTTACCTGCGCGTTAATGCGGCTATGCTAGTCAACTTGGATCTAATAAAAATACGTTAATTATTCGCCATTAAATTAGTCTCCGAATGGCACCTAAAGCTCGATACGATTCTGCGCTAGATAAATGGGAAATCAAAAAATAATTGCGGCGATTAAACGCACATAAAACAAACACGATAGGCGAACGTTTTTTACGAAGCTAATTGAGCTCGGTTTTTCTGAACCGTGTGAAGATGCTCGCGGAGCAGGTTGGAAACTCGATATTCGAGTTGCGTCCGAACGTAGGACGTTTTTGTAAATAAGCAGATACTCGCGGTACGTACTGGTAAATAGAGAGGAATCTCGTTAATACTTGTAACCTATTTCTGTTTAAAATAGACGTTACTGGAACCCGAGCGTTTTTTTGAAATGGAGACCTTATGCATTTACACTTTACTGTCGCTGTTAATAAAGCAAACACTGTTAAATACACATCGATGTATGTGTGTGTGTGGTAAATACCGAATGTTTGAAATTAAATACTCATCGCGATTGCTGAAAGCGAGACGATTGTGAAAAGTTATTTTGCTGGGAAATGTTTCAAAAGCGTTCCAGAGCATTGACGGAGTCGTGGAAATTCAATCGAATCGTGAGAAATACGGTGGATTATTTATCGAATTCGCAACTTTCTAGTAGTTTTCAAACTGCCAATGCCTGCAAGCTGTGTTGTTGCAACTTCTATAACTTCAGTTTTTTTACCAGTTACTTAGAGAAATGTGAAAATCTTGCTCATTTATTTGCGTTATACAGGGTGTATCAAATTTATCGGCCATAAATTAAACCACATGTTCTGGTGCCAAAAATAGCTCGATTGAACCGAATTTACCTTAGTACAAATGTGCACCAAAAAAAAGTTACAGCCCTTGGAAGTTACAAATTAAAAATCGATTTTTTCCAATTTCTCGAGAACATTTTAGTATTTTTTTATGAAAATTGACAGGTGGTTCTCCTATTGCAAGAGCAACTTTCTACAAAAAAATTACGAAATCTGTGCACCCCATAAAATTTTCATGGGGGTTGTGATCACTTCAACCTCCCCAAATTTTTGTGTACGTTACAATTAAATGATTTTTGTCACGCCATTAGTTTAACACATTATTTTGGAAACTTTTTTTTCTCTTAGTACTTTTTCGATTAGCCCAGTCTTTATTGAAATATGGGCTCTTTTCGATTATGTTTTAAAATTTTTGAGAATAGAAAAAGTAGATTATAAGTGAATTTTCAAGTCAATCGGATGTTAAAAAAATATTGATTGAATCTAATTAAATATTTTATGTTTTGTAAAAATGGCATCTATTTTCTTGAACACCTATGGCAACGTTTTATCAAGGAGAATCGAATATGTTGGAAAATCACTGGCTTCTGAGAAAACATTTCTACAAAACTCAAAATATTTAATTAGATTCAATAAATATTTTTTTAAATCTGAATAACTTGAAAATTCACTTATAATCTACTTTTTCTATTCTCAAAATTTTTAAAACATAATCGAAAAGAGCCCATATCTCAATAAAAACTGGCTAATCAAAAAAGAACTAAGAGACAAAAAAGTTTCCAAAATAATGTGTTGAACTAATGGCGTGACAAAAATAATTTAATTGTAATGTACACAAAAATTTGGGGAGGTTAAAGGGATCACAACCAATAAAAATTTTATGGGGTGCACAGATTTCGTAATTTTTTTGTAGAAAGTTGCTCTTGCAATAGGAGAACCACCTGTCAATTTTCATAAAAAAATACTAAAATGTTCTCGAGAAATTGGAAAAAATCGATTTTTAATTTGTAACTTCCAAGGGCTGTAACTTTTTTTTGGTGCACATTTGTACTAAGGTAAATTAGGTTCAATCGAGCTATTTTTGGCCCCAGAATATGTGGTTTAATTTATGGCCTATAATTTTGATACATAATTTTAATAATAATATAATAATTTTATACCCTGTATAAGTTGCTCCGTGGTTGCTCCTAAAACCCCAATTATTCAGCAAATTATCCTGCTAATTACCAATCTCTTGGATTACGAAAATTTCACTTCGCAGGGCGTCTCAAAAAAAAGCCTCCGCGTCCTATTTATTGGCCGGATAACCTTGAAGGAACGCGTTTTTGGCCTTTTTTCGCCGGCAGCGCCACCACGAGTGATGCGATCGTTCGGAAATTCTCGCCGTTCGAATCTGAGCAGGAATCGCTCGCGCCCCCGCCCGGCCATAAATATCGCTCTCTCCATCAGATCGAATCGCCTCAGAGCTGATAAAACTCGAATAACCGACGAGTCCGCCTATTATACTTCTTCGTTTTGGTTTTAATCAGGCGAAGCTACGCCGATTCCATCCATTCAATAATGCAGCTACACAAGTATACCTGCATACAGGAGAAATATGTTTCATTGAATTTTAAAATGTATCGAATAGAGTGCAGCCCGGCCCTGTGCGCTGGTGGTTCGCATTGATTTGCTTGAAAGTAACGGAACAAACTGTCGAGCATGCTAATAATTTATTTATCGAGTTAATTAAAAAATAAAGTCACCAGACGTGCAGTTTAATTCAACAGTTTATGTTGATTTCTTAATGAAATGGTTAACAACGAGAGTTAACCTTAACTTAATTGCGAAACGACTTGGCAAATGAAGCGAAGTAGTCGAATGTCTTTACTAATTTTAAAGCAACAGAGATCCGAGAGAAAATTAGATAATACATTCGCGAATGCAAATAGAATGGTTATCTGATGAAATAGGCAAAGTTAACTGACAAAGCTTTGTTCGTATATACTGGATTTTTGGTTGAAATGAATAACTTTGATCAAAAAATTTAATAATCCTATATATTGTGGGTATTCCCTTATAATTTCAGCACTAGCGTATATACAAACGTCGAAAACTTGTGAGGTTTTTTGCTCGTTTCAATTCCGAACCAATCCTATGAAATGGAGAAGACCACGACTTTTTTTTAAATTTTTTTCAAAACCGTGTGTTCTAAGAAGGCGCGTAATGAAATTTTTATTTTTTTCTGTGGCCAAATAAGGCCGCAATTAATTTTTAAAGTTTGAAAAACGTCACACAATCGTCATACACTCTGCTCCAATCAAAGCAAGAGTTGCAAAGAGAAGTCATATTTAGCAAGTTTGCCACGTTTCCTATTACTCTTCGTTACTCCGCAAAATGTGCGTTTTTTATATATTTATTGCAATAAACATTTTCTGATTTATCCGTTTCTTCCATTACCTAATGGATAATTCGATATATTAATATAGAAATAACATCTTCATCTTTATGAATTGTAACCGATTTTCGTGTTAAAAACACAAATAATGGTCCTGAAAAATGTATTTGGCAACATTCTTGTCAACTTCAATATTATCAGTAAAGTGTTTTGTGCCGATCTGCAATTCGTGTAATTTGTTTTGTGCAATTTTCAGAAAAATCTGACAAATGATAGTTTGATTTTTGTTCGTTTGTGTATTCTTTGTTACTGCGTTCGAAAATTCATACTATTTACTATACAACAAGACGTGAGTGGTTTATGATTGGTTGATAAGGTATGAGTCAAAACCCGAAATTTTTAAATTTCAAAGGGCTATATATTTTTAATTATAACACATTTTGAGCAACTGAAAACGGTTTTGAGCTCTAATAAATCATTTCTAATCGTATCTTTTGCCGAAATCCGCATATCTCACATCGTGGTCTTCTCCATTATACGCTCAAAACAGCTTTGACATTCTCAAAATTCTTCAGTTACTGCTGCGTTTTAAATAATGAAATAAAATACGGGTTAAAATCGATTAAAAAAGCTCCCATTTTTCATCTAAATTTAATTGATATCTATGGCTTTGTTATACACACCAAATGATTCATTCCATATAACTTTTTCTTTATTGCTGTTACATGCATTAGGATTCTTTTGGACTACGAACCCACCAGCTAAATCATCCATCCAGCCATCACCCACGTACGCACGGCTCGTTTTTGTTTAGTAAGTCGAAGTTTGAAGTCCCCGTGTATATTTTAACGATAAATCACGGCCGTCAGATGCACACACACCTATCCGAGCACGGATTTCTTATTGAAAGATAATACGAAATACGTGAGTTCAATGCACCGGGTGGTGGCCGTTTAAGGTACCTACACGTCCTAATAGGTCCGTTTGTTTTGTTCGGCAAACTCGCGAAACAATGAATCAGAACGAATTCGCCGTAGTGCAATCCATCGATTGATACGTACTCAGTCTAGAGAGATTTTTAGAGGTGCGCATTTTTACGTTAGCGCTCGCTAACGTCTCAATTACGGAGAGGAAGTATTGCATTAACGATTCAGATGTATCTGGCCCATCACTAATCCCGTCATCAGTCATGTGTTGGGTTTCTCTCGGCCGAGGGGGCCTCTTTAATAACCGAAGCGGCACTTTGCATAATGGCCTCCTCCGCCAGACAAATAAATAATAATAGCGTACGCTTAGGTATCGGAGTCGAGTAGAAGATGCTAATCGAAGAACTACTTACGGAGAAGGTAAAAATTTCGAGTTCTTAGGCATTGCTAAATGGGAAAGAGTTGTGTTTTTGTTGCTATTTATAGGCGAAAAGAGTTTGTTGATAAGTTGGTTTGTATATGTAATAAATCATTTCGTATCAGTTATGTGAATATCCTCGTTTTAGTAATTTTACAACTTTGTTGTAAATTCTGAATAAATGTGAAATATAGTGAAAATGGAGAAGACCACGATGTGAGATACGTGGATTTCGGCAAAAGATACGATTAGAAATGATTTATTAGAGCTCAAAACCGTTTTCAGTTGCTCAAAATGTGTTATAATTAAAAAGTAGCCCTTCGAAATTTAAAAATTTCGGGTTTTGACTCATACCTTATCAACCAATCATAAACCACTCACGTCTTGTTGTATAGTAAATAGTATGAATTTTCGAACGCAGTAACAAAGAATACACAAACGAACAAAAATCAAACTGTCATTTGTCAGATTTTTCTGAAAATTGCACAAAACAAATTACACGAATTGCAGATAGGCACAAAACACTTTACTGATAATATTGAAATTGTCAAGAATGTTGCTAAATAAATTTTTCAGGGCCATTATTTGTGTTTTTAACACGAAAATCGCTTACAATTTATACAGATGAAGATGTTATTTCTGTATTAATATTTCGAATTATCCATTAGTTAATGGAAGAAATGGATAAATCAGAAAATGTTTATTGTATTAAATATACAGAAAACGCACATTTTGCAGGAGTAAAGAAGAGTAATAGGAAACGTGGCAAACTTGCTAAATGTGACTTCTCTTTGCAACTCTCGCTTTGATTGGAGCAGAGTGTATGACGATTGTGTGACGTTTTTCAAATTTTAAAAATTAATTGCCGCCTTATTTGGCAACAGAAAAAAATAAAAATTTCATTACGCGCCTTCTTAGAACAGACGGTTTTGAAAAAAATAAAAAAAAAAGTCGTGGTCTTCTCCATTGCGGTAAATTATATTCATTTCTGTCATAAAACTATTTATACGCTTGTGCTTTTCTCCAATATTCCCTCCACTCGATTCTTTATCCCTGTTTTCCTCGAAAATTGATTAGCGTTCGACGTGCTCTGGAAACCCCATAAATAATAAATCATAACGAAATTTCACCACCGGCAGTCAACATGTGTATAGGAAAGTGAAGGGTATTTCCATTTTGCATTAAAAAATAAACCTCATAAATGACTAACTAAAACATGAATTCAACAATAAATAATGCAAAACTCGCAAATTAATGAAAGAGATCGCAGAAATGTCGGCACTAAATGCACCGATGACATATTTAATTAAATCGGAAATTCATAATTTAAAATATCTTCAATGAAGGTAGATATTATAATTAATTATTTGGCAAGCTCACCGACGATTCATAATAAAGTTCGTGCACATCAAATCGCTCAACTATCAAAAGTTCCACCCGAATGAATTATAAATTCGACGAATAACTCGCCCTTTAATATCGGCCCTTCATTGTCGAGTCCTGCCAATTCGTTTCCGTCCGATTACTAATTTCCATTAGGGAACTTTTAATTTCCGACTTCCTAATGAATTTTACACGTTAAGAAGGGTCTCCGGCTTTAATGGGCAGCGATTGTACTAAGTGCGAACATTACTTTCAAACGTTTTAATGGTTTTAAATTGGTTTGTTTAATCCCGGAAAATCTTGTTAGCGAATTTTAAAATTTCTCGACCAAACGCTAAAACGACTAAAAGCTCGCTATCGAGTTATTTATTGGCAAAATTAATGTTGGCGAAATTTTAAATTTTGGCGAATGCGCGCCCCTTATAGGGTGACAAAAATTCAAGGGTTGTTCCTTATAGTATATTTTGTCCTTTGAGGACCAACAAAGAGGGTTTTCAAATACCATCAAAGGACAAAATGTTCATAGAATAGTACAGCCACACCTTTATAGGTACGTCGTAAATAGCTTTACACAAGTTTCGCGCCCTTAACGAGCCCTTAATGGCGCTTTCGCCAAAAATATTAAAGCGCTTTCGGAGCAGAATTTTTCTCCGGTGCCATTAAAAGGCTGCACCGAAGAACGGGGCTTATTTTAACCCGCGCTTTTGTGCTCGAACGAAGCTTTAAATCTCGACATGCGAATTAAACTCCTCGAGCGCTTCTTCCTAATTAAGGTTGATAATTCACTTGGTGCGTGAGCGAGTCAAGTGGAAGCGTAACGTTGTAAATATTTTGCCTCGCGCGGGAAATACCTTTGATAAGCCGGCAATATGGTTATTAAAATTTCGTATGTACGGTGCGAATTAGGATACGTTGTTGGGTAAATTTGGATTTGTGTGGAGCAGGATTTGGATAAATCGATAGGCAGTTGGATGCTTTGTGGTATTTTGAATTTTTTCAAACAGGTGCATGAAATTTTAATCAAATTTGAGGCAAAATTTTTTGGTTGTTTTGGAGATTTTGTGTTCGATTTCAGCAATTTTTATAAAGATTTCTTCCGGTATTTTATTGGTTTTGAAGCTTTTTCGATTTTTTGTTGATTTGTTTATAACTTTATTTTTTTGTACCTATATTTCAGTTTATACCTAAAGCTTTTTATATCATGCCAGTGAATTTTACAAATATTCCTACAAATATTTTTTAAAGCTTTTATCTTCACATTAGCAAATCCTACATTTTTCAACATAGCATTATTGAAATATTTTAGCGAATTTCAATGCTGTTCACAATATTTATTTTCAGTCCATAATCTCCAAACTCGTTTTATTTCATTTATCCCAGCCAAAAAAGTGGCAATTTTAATTAGAAGCAAACAAAATCGCGTTTGATTAATCGCAATAATCCTGCTGTATTTTTTTAACGCAATTAATTACTTTCTATAAACTACCTATAAAAAAATAATTGATTCAAACTCTCCAATAGCGCCAAGCGGTTTTAATTCGTGAATGTCATCGTAATGATGAAGCGACTGGCTGTATACTTAACATCAAAATCATCGTTGATATTTTTTTAAGCGCCCGTAGGTGTTTGTCCGTACCGTCTAATCCGGGCGAGTAGTACCGAACAAGTCAACTTGAAGCGGTACCAGCGACGTCTTCATCCTTCACTTACCATGAAATTGACTGAGTAAACTAGCTCTTCTAGTCGAGATAAATTAGCATAGTTGCCAGGAAATAATACATAAAACTCGTTATTTTACCATAATTTATTGACCGGAATTTTGTCCTAATTTGCTCTTAATTCGAATTATCCAGGTCACGCCCCACAATTTACCATTACTCCCAATTAATCTTTCTTCTTATTAACTAATTGCGTTTCCGATTCGCCTCCTTCAAGTATATCGATTCAATTCGCTTTAATCCCTTCTTTCTGTTCGGGGACTACGTGACTTAAGGCCCTAATACGACTACCGGCTGCTCCTATCGAGGAAATAGTCCGCTTTAATAGTAGACAAAGAGGACGGTTTGTCCCATTTATAATTTCCAAGGCGATCCTGCCGGATTCCTTTAGGCGGCTAATGCGATTAAACGAAGCTGAGGTGCGTTTAATAAACTCCGGTTCGAGGCGACAAAGAAAAGGCGGGCGCTTCGCGTTAGCGAAAAAAATACTAAAAAAATAATCGATTTACAGCGAGTACATGGGGACGAATTCGCAAACTTTTCTTGTCAATTAATCTGCTGCAGCTATGAATTTCAACGATACATCATGTCAGTTGATTGTATGCTTCTAGATCTACCTGCTGTCGCATGAAATAGGTCTCTTTAGGAGCGAATATCGCACGAGGAGAAAATGAGAAAAGAAAAATACCTTGCGCATCGCGTTTATTATAATATATTCCTTCCTTTTACGGAATAACCGAGCGATATTTTCCTGCTGAAGATGCTGTAAACTTGTAATTATTATATCTTCCAGTGTTGTATCTTTCCGAAAATTTACACAAAAGTAGTGTAATAAAATTTTATATTATTTCTAATTTAAATTATATACAGTTTTAAATGAGATATTCAAACTGAAATCTTGATAGTAATATAATTTAAGGATATGTAAATTTCGATATTAATCCTAGATTTCGTTGAATTGACCTATTGTACATGTATACAAGCCATTGACATCTATACAATTGATTTGACAAATAGAAGGTTATTAAAATTGAAAATTTAATAATGAAATGATATATTAATTTACTTACCTGCCAACTGTTTAATTAGAGACCTACAATTTCATTAAATTATTTACATAATATTTGAATAAATTGCCAGCGCGTTTAGAGTGATAGTGCTAATTATACAACACACACGGATTAATACTGATTTAAATTTACAACGTTTTAAATTTTTTGCCTAATGTTGATTTACTCAAATTTCATTTAAATAAGTACAGTTAACATATTGTGTTTTTTTTCGTCTAAATCATTTTGATGCTCAAACAACGTCGGAAATTTCAACCTATATCATAGTCAAAGGCAAAAGAATATAGAAAGCCATAAACTGGAAGATTTATAAATCTCATTCGATATTAATATTTATTAAAATATTCGACGGACTGTCTGCAGAAGAGCGAAATCCTCGTCTCGTACAATAAATTTCACGCCTACTGCTAAAAGTTTCTCGACATCGGCCAATCCGTTACGAACGTAAAAAATTATTTACGATGATTGTGTCACACACACACACATACACATATACACACGGTAAGGGAATATCGCCGCTCTTTTTCCATCTCGACGGGATTTATTCCGTCAAAAAATGTTTTCGTAATAACCACTTTCGAGAAACGTTAATTTGACTTCGACTACAGGTACTGTTATTTCAAAACTAAGTGAATTCATTTAGCGATCACGCAAACTTAGAAATCTAAAATTGACAATAATGACGTTTGTTATACGTTATTTTAACGTCAAAATTGCGTTTTTAGGTAGAAAATTACTCATATAGGGACTTTTTGTGATGTTGGTAGCGCTGAAATTGGCTACACTGTTCAACAATCGAATATTAGTGCATTTTGTCAACTTTTTGCGATCACGCTAACTTGGAAACCTAAAATTGACAATAATGACATTTTACATACGTTATTTTAACATCAAAACAGCGTAACTGCATCACTTTCCGGTAGAAAATTACTCATATAGGGACTTTTTGAGACGTTGGTAGCGGTGCAATCGGCTACACTGTTCATCAATCGAATATTAGTGCAATTTGTCTTATTAGTGCAACTTTTAGCGATCACGTTAACTTGGAAACTTAAAATTGACAATAATGACGTTTGACATACGTTATTTTAATATCAAAATAGCGTTACTGCACCACTTTTCGGTAGAATATTACTCATATAGGGACTTTCTGAGATGTTGGTAGCGCTGCAATCGGCTACACTGTTCAATAACCAATTATAAGTACGTTTGGTAAACTTTTAGCGATCACGCTAACTTGGAAACGTAAAATTGACAATAATGATGTTTGACATACATTATTTTAACGTCAAAATTGCGTTTTTAGGTAGCGAATTACTCCTTTAGGAACTTTTTGAGATGTTGGTAGCGCTGCAATCGGCTACACTGTTCAACAATCGAATATAAGTAAGTACATTTTGTCAACTTTTAGCGATCACGCTAACTTGGAAACGTAAAATTGACAATAATGATGTTTGACATACATTATTTTAACGTCAAAATTGCGTTTTTAGGTAGCGAATTACTCCTTTAGGAACTTTTTGAGATGTTGGTAGCGCTGCAATCGGCTACACTGTTCAACAATCGAATATAAGTAAGTACATTTTGTCAACTTTTAGCGATCACGCTAACTTGGAAACCTAAAATTGACAATAATGACATTTGACATACGTTATTTTAACATCAAAATAGCGTAACTGCATCACTTTTCGGTAGAAAATTACTCGTATAGGGACTTTTAGTGATGTTGGTAGCGCTGCAATCGGCTACACTGTTCAACAATCGAATATAAGTAGATTTTGTCAACTTTTAGCGATCATGTTAACTTGGAAACCTAAAATTGACAATAATGACGTTTGACATATGTTATTTTAACGTCAAAATTGCGTTTTTAGGTAGCGAATTACTCCTTTAGGAACTTTTTGAGATGTTGGTAGCGCTGCAATCGGCTACACAGTTCAACAATCGAATATAAGTAGATTTTGTCAACTTTTAGCGATCATGTTAACTTGGAAACCTAAAATTGACAATAATGACGTTTGACATACGTTATTTTAACATCAAAATAGCGTAACTGCATCACTTTTCGGTAGAAAATTACTCGTATAGGGACTTTTTGAGATGTTGGTAGTTGTAATCGGCTACACTGTTCAACAGTCAATTATCTACCTAAGGCAGGCATTTATCTAAACGTAATAAAATCACGTACCCGGCCGATATTTATGTATGCGCTCGGATATTTATGCAGACAAGTAGAGCTCGATTTTTATTGCGAATTTCGATATGAAATTCGAGCCATTTGAATATTATCAAATGGCGGGTCGACGTTTCCCGGTGATTTTGTTTGAGCCGGTATAAATTCGGAATGCATTACGGGATAGGCGAGAGCGATAACGGCCGCGTATCTGGAAGAGTGATTTACTGACTTATTTCGCAATAATTCAGACTTTGCAGAAATTGAAAATGCGAAAAAAATCGTCGACGATTCATTTAAGGATCTTCCCGGCAATTGATTCGATGGTATTTTTGCAGAGAGAGTTATCTGGGGAATCCCCTAGCTTGGAGTAGCAAATTCGAAGGGATAAATAGGAGTTTAGAGAATTTTCTTTTAGAGTTTTACAATTTTATAGTTTTGCAATTTTTGGTACATCTACGGATTTGAAGGATAGTTTATTTTTTTGACGTATGTCAGTTGGCAATGATGACATTTGATGTACGTCAAAATAACGTCAATCATTTTAGATACTTGTTAGATTTCTTCATCAGTGAATAAGGAAATATACAATAAATAAAAACTGACATAAAGCTTGCGAATATGTATTTTTTTCCTGATCTGGGTAATTCAGGCTACTTGTTTTGCTTATGCATAATTCATGTGACACGCATTTATAGAGAAAGCTGCATCGCTGCACGTCCATGTTTGTGCAGTGTGACATTTTTCGAGTACCTTCGAACGAGTATTCAAAGAAAGTGGAAACAGTTATTGCAAAAATCGAGAGAAAAAACCGATCAAGATTACCTAATTCTTTTTCAGCAAGTCGTTATTTATATCAAGAACCTTCCTCTAATCAATATTGTAACTAAAATGCGCTAAAACTGTCTAAAAAATATGATCAAAGTCTAAAATAGAGCTTGGAGAGAACGAAATAAAATCCCCTAAGTAGTTTTCCTTAATTTTTAAACATCTAAATCGTTAAGCTCATTAAATCTGCACGTAACCGCAAGGAAACTGGAAATTATCCCGAGACGGGAAAACGCGGCGTTAAATCCACTCTCGAGAACTTCGCCGTCTACCTCCTACGCCGCGCTCTCCCTCAACCCCATCCCGCCACACCTTTTTATCCTAATTCCGAAATTAATATGCGCAACTAGTTTTATATAGCGAAACTTATGAAAACATAATGGAGCCGGATTTTAATAATGGATAAATTCCGCTCGAGGGCGAATCTCACGCATTCTTTGTTTTCCACCCAGCGGTGGAAAGGATCCTCCTATTTTCATTGCAAATTCAACCATAGATCGCGGACCAAGGACAATGAAATAGAACCTTGAATTATGAACCATGGATCTTGATTGATAGACCATGGACTTTGGATTATAGACCATGGATCTTGAATGATGGACCATGGATCTTGAGTGATTGGCCTTGTACTTTGAATGATAAGCCATGGACCTTGAATGATAGTCCATTGACTTTAAACGATTGACCATAGACATAGAATGATTGACCGTGGACCTTGAATAATGATGATGGATTATGGACCTTAAATGATAGATCATAGACCTTGAATGATGGAAAGTGGACCTTAGATGATAGAATAAGGAATTTGAATAATGGAAAGTGGACCTTAGATGATAGAATAAGGAATTTGAATAATGGATTATGGACCTTGAATGATGGATCATGGACCTTGAATGATGGAACATGGACCTTAGATGATAGAATAAGGAATTTGAATCATGAATCATGGATCTTGAATGATGGAAAGTGGACCTTAGATGATAGAATAAGGAATTTGAATAATGGATTATGGACCTTGAATGATAGATCATGGACCTTGAATGATGGAACGTGGACCTTAGGTGATAGACCATGGAATTTGAATCATGAATCATGGAACCAAGTACAATATTGAATGTTGAATGTAGATATTGTAAACAGATGAACATATTCCACACTAGGAGTCCAGTTTTTTTATAATATGCACACATAATCGATATTTCAAGTAACGCTAGGTACTTAAATAAGCATTTTCAGTCCTTCCATTTCCATATTTTCCGTTTTATATCGTACAGTTTATCATTTTCCCGTCCTGTTGTTGCGACGGTTGCGAATTTTTCAGCGGAATTAACCGCCCGAAAAACCTCCGGTTCGCGGCCTCTCCGCCTGTTGATAAACTGCGCCGTTTAAGGAAAATTAAATGAAATCTTTTCCAAACGGAAATCTGCCGGCTTCTGGCGTATTTCGCGCCCGGAAAGCACATGAATAACCGACAGAGATGGAATTTTCTCGTTAGATTATTTTTGAAGTGCCCGCGCCCCACTCCGCATTGTGGCTGCCAGCCGTTTTCCAAATGGATTTGTCACGGGTAGATTTACGTAAAAATAACGTACCGCTATATTGACGTACGTTAAAATAACGTGTCTGTTATTTATTTAATGGGGTTTAATAACAATAATTAATTAACAATAATAATAGACTGCGGGGTTCATTAAGCGTAAGATTATTCAATTTAGATTTCAAACGAGCCATTTTTCCCAATTACCCTCATTACTATTCATTATTTCAACGAGTGTTTACCTTCCATCGGAGGTTCCCAGCCGGCCGGGTGATTACCGCAGCGTCTCGCTTCCCGCGAAATCGCCTTCCTGACATAAGTATGTAATAATAATTCGCGCTGCGGCCTGAATCGTTAAGCAGTCTCGCCTCAAAGCGAGCGGCTCGTATGCAGACGCGGACATTCCCAAAGGAAGCGTCCGATCTAATTAATAATTAAACGGGCCGCGCGACGATGTCGATCGCGACACCGCCGCTTCCTGGTGCTCGCTCGCCGTCGGGCTCTCGGAAGATGACCGGTTTTTCCGCGGATTGAGGAATCCGATCCGAGGAGTAGAGATGGGACGAGAGATACGAGTACTCGTCTATTCAGAAACTTGAGACTCGGCGGTTCGAAGAATGAACTACGTGAAGTGCAGTATGAAGAATCTACTACCATTGTATTTAGAGGAAAGGATGCTAATTTGGAATACTGCATTATAAACACATAGAAAAGGGCCAACTATTAACGAATACCAGTATAACGTAGTCTATGTATTAGGAAGCAAATTAGGGGTGGTTTAGAAACAGCCATATTAACAGATTCGTGACAAACTGCATCGTAGTGAAAGTACTATCGAGAAACATTTCCAAGCAAGTAATAAATCGGCTTGTATTTTGTCTGAGAGATATATTTTTATGTTTAAATTTGCACAAATCTTCAATTTAGGGTATCAGTTGTAAAAATCAGTGCTTAAATTAGAAATGAATCTAAACACCAATTCATAAAAGTATTTTGAGATAAAAATGGTTTTGTTCCTAATTTGGAATACGATAGGTGAAGATAATTTGGATTATTCCAAAGATATGCCCTCTTGGGTTAATGTAACACAACCTACGGAATTGTATTTCTGTAATAGAAAATTTACCGAAAATCAAGAGGGAGAGCAATGGGTGCAATATTTTATGTGCAAAGTCTGGGTGCACAGCGAAATTGCTGGCTATGACTGGGATTGCTACATTTGTGATACTGCAAGGACTAGAAATCAATAAAAATTATTTATAATTTAGATATTTCAGTTTAAAGCCAAATAACTAGTTAATTAAAGTCAATTATCAAGGTGATTGTAATTTGGAATAGCCTATTCCAAATTATATTCATTTTGAGTAAACTACGTCAATCTGCAATATTATGATTAACCCAGAAATTATCCTACTTATAATAATCCAAGATGGTTAAATGTTTTTATATGAATAAAAGATAAGTGTATCTGTCTTTTAATGCAGTTCAAACTCTTTTATTTCTTAAACATTAATTAATACGATTTTTTTTTAAAGTGGTATTCCAAATTTGCATCCTTTCCTCTACTATGCATTGTCATTTTTTTAAGGCTATTTACTTTTTGGTGCATTTTCAGTGTTACAATTGTCATAATTTATGGAATAGTGTCCTGCGAAAGCGCCCATCTCTATATTTAGTGTTTTTTCGTGCCGGAACAGGTGTAAAATAAGTACTGCATAAGGTGGCGCCGGCAGTTCTTGGCTATTTTCACATTTGCATTCTTTTTTGCGTGATCTTCGGCTTATCTGCAGACGATTCGATGAATCTCGATGACAAGGAAGTCGCCATGATTAACCTGGCTCTCGAAATGTATTAATAATGTTCGATTTATTATTAATACCGACGGGGAATACTAACGGTTTTATAAGCGTGTTGTAGAATTAAACTTCTTCTTTACTCCTATTCGTTTTTTGTTATGTATCCCACGGGATCGTCGAAACTTGTCACTATAATTTTAACCCCTCTCAACTGTTCGTAATTAGGAGACTTTCCGGCGAAAAAACTCGGAGAAAAACTTCGCCGGCCAGTTAGCGAAGTTGCCTAAACAACTTCCCGAGCGAGTTTACCTTAAACTCGGCGAAATAAGCTGGCAGAGGAGCCGAATCCGCGGAAATTTCGAAGTCGATGCGAGACAATCGGTCCGGAAAGTTTACTTTTCTAAGGGGTGTTTTGGGAGTCGCGCAAATGGAATGTAAATTTGCCGAGTCCGAAGTTCGATTGCTTCATAAAGCCGCCCTGCAAATGTAATTGTCGTGTACAGCATGTACGAGGGGCGTAGGAAACGCAGGAGCAATTCTACAGGTGTTCGGCGATTTTTCTTCTCGGCGGTTTTCCGAGACGTCCCGCGCGACTTTACGGTTTCCGCACGGAACGCATAAATCCGTCCGAAGTTGGTTCTTTTTTCTTCCTTTTGGAAAATGTAGGTAAAACAAGACATCCTTAACTATAAATTTCGTACTCGCTTTGCCGTTTCTCCGACGTAAATCAAACTTTGAAACTGTTGTGCTCGGAATGAAACGAAGATAAAACGCGTCCTATCAGAAGGTGACTGTTATGCTTTATTCATAAAACAGCGCCATAGGCGTATCCTGCAGGAATATATGCATTAGACTACTCAATAAAAAATATTCTGTTTCGAATTTCTTGAGTAAAAAATACTACACGTTCATTAGAGGATCTTCGATAACGCAAGTATAAATGAATATCTCCCTCGTGTGTGCATACAGTATGTTTAATGAAAAATTTAATAGAATTTCCATTAATAGGAAATAATAAAGTTCTTATTAGAACGTCAAAAAAGGTGAATTAAAAAACTTCACAGGCAGGTATCCGCGTAATAAGCTTGTTTACGTACAACTCCGACCGTTATCGTCGCAGCGTCGGGACGTAATTTATGCCGGGATGAGACAATGAAAAAGCGGAAAACTCGACGTTTCTTTTGGATTTTTTCGCCGCCTGCTAATAAAAATGATGTAATTTCCGGCGAGCAAATTTTCTCCGGCGTAATCGCAGTTGAAAAATGGAATTTCCAGCTAATAACCGTCCGAGAAAAGTTGGATTCATATTGAAATAGTTTTCGAAAGAAAGTTGGCAATGTCATCCGTCTTCCTTTCTCTCTTCGGGGATTAATATCGACTGTGCGCCCGGATTTTTTCGACAACAGGACCGGATTGCGAATGTTTCAAATAGTTCTTCAATGTTTTAAACTTCTCTCAACCTCAGGATTGATGAGGGTGTGACTGTTTTATTAATTTACTTGTATCATTCATGAGATGTAGATATAATAAACTTTTCTGTCGCCCTGTATGTTACAAATGGAGAAGACCACGACTTTTTTTTTAATTTTTTTTTTTCAAAACCGTGTGTTCTAAGAAGGCGCGTAATGAAATTTTTATTTTTTTCTGTGCCCAAATAAGGCTGCAATTAATTTTTAAAGTTTGAAAAACGTCACAAAATCGTCATACACTCTGCTCCAATCAAAGCGAGAGTTGCAAAGAGAAGTCACATTTAGCAAGTTTGCCACGTTTCCTATTACTCTTCTTTTCTTTACTCTGCAAAATGTGCGTTTTTTGTATATTTATTGCAATAAACATTTTCTGATTTATCCATTTCTTCCATTACCTAATGGATAATTCGATATATTAATATAGAAATAACATCTTCATCTGTATAAATTGTAACCGATTTTCGTGTTAAAAACACAAATAATGGTCCTGAAAAATTTATTTGGCAACATTCTTGTCAACGTCAATATTACCAGTAAAGTGTTTTGTGCCGAATTGCAATTCGTGTAATTTGTTTTGTGCATTTTTCAGAAAAATCTGACAAATGACAGTTTGATTTTTGTTCGTTTGTGTATTCTTTGTTACTGCGTTCGAAAATTCATACTATTTACTATACAACAAAACGTGAGTGGTTTATGATTGGTTGATAAGGTATGAGTCAAAACCCGAAATTTTTACATTTCGAAGGGCTATAACTTTTTAATTATAACACATTTTGAGCAACTGAAAACGGTTTTGAGCTCTAAAAAATCATTTCTAATGGTATCTTTTGTCGAAATCCGCATATCTCACATCGTGGTCTTCTCCATTCTCCATTATAAAATAGAAGATAATTTTTCCCTTAAGTCGATCCTGTGAAACTCAATATTTAATCACAATCGGTGCCGAATCGGCATCCGTCTTTGTAATCGCTCTCTCATGAATTGATTTCTGTAGTTAGATTCCAGGTAAATTAAATCTGTCATATTCATAAACTTATTCAGCTATTGTGCCTTTGTTATTCGCATTTTTCCTTAATTACTAAAACGTCTATCAACTCTTTAACTGCAATAGTTTTTAATATTGTGTCGAAATCGAGCTTATTTTCTCTTCGAGCGCGACACGCCGGAGAATTTATCGACAATTATAAAGGGTATTTGATAGAGCAATAAAATAATTCACAGTTATTTTCTTCGCGTTTTCTAAATAGTCCAACGGACAAAATAAATAAAGATAAACGGCGTCGTTCGGTTTTCAGTACATCGAGAAAGTGACATTACGGTTTTTTTTCTTTTGCAATAATCGTATCTATTACTGCGATTTATCGGACTCGAGGAATTCTTAATGTGTCTCAAATCCAAGCGGTATGTTAATAGACTGTCGCGAAACGCTGGAATTTTATGTAACGCAAAGATTGTTTTCTTCGATCGTTTCAAAACAAAAGTTTTACTGATTACTAATCCATTTAGATATAATTAATTGTTTAACTTATTTGTTAATTATCTTTTGCAGTGCATTAATCATTGCGCATTGTACTCTCACGTTTGCAGCTATTTATGATGGTCTGTAGGTTGATTTAATTAGTTAATTTCTAGTAATACATCTAGTTAAACATATTTTAATAGGTTTGCTGCATCCAAAAATAGAATCTAAAAGCACATTCGGCGAGATAACATCTTTTTACACTGATTTATAACGGTCGTGTATCTTTTTTACACGAAACTTATCTCGAACGCGCCTATCGACAAATCGCGGCGATAAATATAGTTTACGAGATATTTACAATTAAATAAATCGCATAAATCATGCCCAACAAATACAGCGAAAAGCGTGCATAAATCGCATGGCGTGGAATCGTATATAAAATTAATATTTTTATTGCTCAATCGCCGATCTTGGGATGGAGTTCGTTAATTAAAGCCGGAGAATGGCCAATTGCATAACGTAACCCCGATTTCGGGCGGCTCAAACGCATCTCCAAACAAGGAAAACTGTTTTAATCCGTTAGCAAGATGGAAGATAAATTATCTTACTACACCGTCGCGTTAGAGTCGGCGCATAATTTTGGAATAATTTTGCATAAGATTAGATTTCAGTCGCCGAATTTAGTGTTTCCTTACACTGGTGTAGCGTGTGAAAGAATTGGGTTAACTACGATTTTAAAGCAGTGTGACAGCGTCAAAATCTTGGGGGAAATGGCGGTTTCACTGATTTCTTCACCGGAAATAAGTTGTCTTTTCATGTAAATTCTATCCGGCTAATTGGGATAAAAACTACAACATCCAGCTTAAAGCTAAACAGATTAATCTTATACTTAAATTGAAGCATCTTGAAAAGTATTAAATTTAGGTGGGTATAGGAAATGTTTAATAAGAATACTTCATGGTACACTGATGATAAAATATAGGGTGATCCATTTAAAATAACAGAGGAAATGTTACTTTTGCTTTTGGATTCACACACTGTAAGCAATATGATTAAAATTTACGAAAAATATTCATTTGTACATTTTCATGGAAAAGTGGTCATAACTTAAAACACACAATAAAACATTATACAATTTTTGAAAAGCTGAAGACGAGCTAAATTCAATTTTTGAATCAAAATTAGGGTATTCCAATTAAAAAAGTATATGTTTGGTCTATCACGCCAAAACGAAACATTCATGTATAAATACAGGGTGTATTGTAAGTTGATACTTCTTTTTCAACTGTGTATGAATTTCTTAATTCTAGCAACTTTTTCAAATAAACTTTTTGAATATTATGAATAACAAAGAAGATAGAAAATATTAAAATTTAGAATATTTTCCAATACGTACCTGCTTTATTAAATAAGAAATTTATTTATGGCAGTCATCTGTCAAATAAATGCCGAAAAATAAATAAATTTCGTATTTAATGCAGCAGGTGCGTATTGGAAAATATTCGAAATTCAAAAAAAAGGTAAAAATTATTAAAAATTTTTATCTTTGTTTTTCAGAATATTCAAAAAGTTTATTTGAAAAAGTTGCTTGGAATTAAGAGATTCATACACAGTTGAAAAAGAAGTACCAACTTACCATACACCCTGTATAACCAATTTAAAAATATGCAGCATAAAAGTATTTACAACTTTTGTAAAGAAATATTTTTTGATATCATCTACAGTAACAGCAGATGTATTGGGCTTTTCCATACTAATGTGCCATCCTGTATATATTTGATTAATAATGCAGATATATCTTTGTGTAGATCAAACGCGAAAAACCAAACGCGGACCGTAGCAAAAACTTCTGGAAATCTTTTCGGAAGTAACTTTTCAGCGGCAGATAAGCTGCGTCAAACGAGCCTAGTGAAAGATACAACGGCGCCTCGCGCAAACGCCTCATTATTTATTTTAAAAGGGATAACGGGCCCTTTGATTTGGTTCATTGGAAACTCTCATGGCGAAACCGTAAATTATTCGAAAAACGAGGAGGGATCCTTTACTGGCGTTCTACTATTGTTGTCGCGAATGCCAACATCAAAGGAAGAATATTCGAGGCGTTGAAAACAGAAAATATTACACCTGACTTGAATAAATATTTCCAAAAATGCGTTAAATTGATATGTATTTTATGGCTTCCATAAGGAAATACATTCCATAAAAAACAAGCAATTACGATGTAGACATGATGTGTAAGAGAAGATTGGAACAACATACTAAAAAATGATGTGAATTTTTGAATAAATTTATTAGATTTTTCTAAAACTTGTTATACTTTTACAACCTTCTATAGGAGCTTTTATATGAGCCGCCTCTGCCATATCAAAGCGTTCCTGCCATCTTCAAGTCGACGGCAATCCGGATTTTATAGCCTCATCGGAAACAACAAATTATTTCCAATAAAACTCGTTTTTCCCCGCATCGCGAGAAAACGTAAACATTTTTTGCAGCCGCCCAAGTCTAGATCAGTGTGTCAGCGAATCTCGTAGGGACCGAAAAAAAACTCTCGAAACGTGCGTAAAATAAAGCGACTTTTTCAGAAACAAAGCGTAAAGAAGTAATTGCTACTTAACGGAGTTTGATTTATTCCGGGAGGTACGATAAGCGCCTCATCGGCTCGAATTCCGTATCAAAAGTCGACAGATAACCGTCCGAAAGGAATTCCTCTCGGGAGCGAGCACAATGCCGGCGATTCTTTACTAGTTCAAATAATTGTAGATCAAAGTTCTTTTATATTACTTGCCGGTTTAATAAATGGCTGGATGTTCCGCGGCCAATGGCAAAGACGCTGGAAGCCTTTGGTGAATTTAATGAGAGCGATATTCCCCAGTAATGACATTACTAAAAAACCAATAAAATTAAAGCTTCACTGAAAAGAACATTTCACCAACCCATTCTTTAAATTAGGTAATACTTAAACCGGATTAGGAAGTCATATAAGTACCATTTGCTTTTCACCATGCTCTAAAAGTAATACATTTAAAGGTGATAGGAAATACCTACAACTAGGACAGTTCACTGGGCTTGCCTAAAGCATTTAGGAAATACTTACATACTTTTCGTCTTTAGCAGGCTTTAGATGAAAAGCTCAC
This sequence comes from Phyllotreta cruciferae, assembly GCA_917563865.1. Classification (NCBI taxonomy): domain Eukaryota; kingdom Metazoa; phylum Arthropoda; class Insecta; order Coleoptera; family Chrysomelidae; genus Phyllotreta; species Phyllotreta cruciferae. Next base: position 4,195,131 of record OU830606.1, read on the forward strand.
TTTAGATTAGTAGATTTTTTACTAATTGTAAGAATTATTTGTTGATAGTTTAAAGATTTTTTGTTGTTAATTAAAAATATGCGAGCTGTATCAGATGAAGTTGAAAATATAGATAATGTAAGAAGAGGGTCAAATCCTACCTTATGAATTACTTAGGTAAGAAATATCTAAAGACAGGTTGATGAAATCGCGCATTTTATAATGAAAAATACATTAATTTTAGTATCTACTAATACCACAAGAATTATTTTATCCACTTTAGAGAAAGTTGAGCCAGCAAGGCAAACAGCAGATTCCCGTTAAACTTTTATGGCATTAGTCAATTCAGCAAACATTGTATTAAACTAAGTAACGCTAGGTGGACACCAGAAGTTGCAAGTTCCACATTCCGAACCGTTGTTGCCCGGAAAAAGACCGGAGTTTGCGGCATCCTGTCTACAACCACCCCTAATTTGACTTGTTAACAGGTCTCTGGGTAGTCTGCAAAGCGATCTGGCAGATACGTCGTTAACGTTCAATTACCGGAAAACTTTCGCGAAATGTTACTGCTCGGACAATCGAGGATTTCTAATTTCGAACAAAGCTCACCCTGGGTGTCACGTTGAAATGGGTAATTAAAAATAATGGCGAAATTGGGGAGATTAGATGTTGAGTTGGCCTGCACGGTTACCCGATTTTATCCCCATGGATTATTGAGTACTTAACTAGTATAAATATGTGATAAAGAGAGGCTATGCAAATATATGAATACAAGATAAGTGACGTAGGAGTATGTATAGTTGCCTAGATTTAGGTATTCCAAAGTTAATAAGCATACTAAAAATATAGTTATTATTTAAGAATGCAACCCTATACTTCGGCGAGAAATTTATGAATGAAACGCATTCCTCGGTATCACAATGCACCTGCCGTCGGGTTCCTTCGCCCTGGTGCCCCTTTGTGTCTCTCCCGCTAGAAAGAACAGACTCTCGTCCGATCGGCAACGGAATGGAATGCGCTGAGCGCAAGGTGCGTCCCGAATGAATCGATACTTGTTCAGACCGGTAAAACGCGGCGCTTTCGGGGTCATGCTCTTTTTTACTCTAAAAGGGGGTATGCATTATGCGGGCCGGTCTGTACCCGTCTTGAAAATTCCAAGGCCTACCGCACGCACAAGTTCGCGACACCTACCGTCCGCGAAAACGCCGCGTTGCCTATGTTTCCTATAAATATCTTGAGCTATTTGATTATACAGGGTGGATTGTAAGTTGATACTTCTTTTTTTACTGTGTATGAATCTCTTAATTCCAAGCAACTTTTTCAAATAAACTTTTTGAATATTCTGAAAAACAAAGATAAAATTTTTACCTTTTTTTCAAATTTTGATTATTTCCCAATAATGGGAAACCGTACCTGCTTCATTAAATATGAAATTTATTTATTTTTTGGCATTTATTTGACAGATGACTGCTATAAATAAATTTCTTATTTGATAAAGCAGGTACGTATTGGAAAATATTCTAAATTTTAATATTTTCTATCTTCTTTGTTATTCATAATATTCAAAAAGTTTATTTGAAAAAGTTGCTTAGAATTAAGAGATTTATACACAGTTGAAAAAGAAGTATCAACTTATAATACACCCTGTATTATTGATTTGAGGGTATTTAAATGTACTAGCAAGACAATAATTGAAAGAAACCCTATTGATTTTATCAACTAAAATCACCATTTTGGTTAGAAATAAAGAGAAATTGTTTTCAAATTCCTGAAGTCCTCTTTACTCCCATCTCAAATCTCAACCTTTATAATCTGTTCAAAATTCGGGATATTCGTATTAAGAAATGTATACATAGTAAAATAAATGAATGAATTGAGTCAAAGAAGATGTATCTATCATAAAAGTTTGAAACCCCCATCTGATAAGGGTGAAATATTATTTTTTTTATTACTTCGTATTTTTGAATAAGACTTTTCAATCCGTTTCTAATTGGAAAAAAATTGTCTGCGTAGTTAAAAAATTCTAAGCAGTAAAATTGAATTTACATAAAGGAAATTCAAGTATTCGAGAAAACGACGAGAAAGTTATAAATTTTAAATTCGTTTGGATGGGAGAAGACGATTTCCGTTTTATTTCGGCAAGCGAGGCGTTATTTATTTACTAATTATATTCACTGATATCTTTCTAACTTTTGAATGAAAGTTTTTTTAAATATATCTACAATATACTGCAAAGCTATTTCGACATATGTCAATATCTTCTATTTTTGACAGCTAATTTAGTGACATACGTCAATATAACGTAACGTCATATTTACGTAAATTACATCCAATATACCATTTCTCATTAAAAATAACGACCTTATTAGATTAATAATCCATTTTTGAACATCAGAGTGTATGTATAAAACATATTCTCATGCGAATCGAATCCGCATTTTCGGCATTATACGCAACGGTAATTCCCTCATCTACTCAATCCCGCTCCCAAACCAAATTATTCCCGGTCTTTCGATCCGTCCTCTTGGTTTCGTTTTTCTATTTCAAACTGCAAGTTTCCGTACGAAAGAAATCCGGAATAACCGGAACGCGGAAATGGGAAAGAGCTCATCTGGCATGACGACAGTCGCGCTTTTTTCGGCTTATTTCGGCTCCACTTTGTGTATTAAGTAGATTCGCACACGGTCGGCGATTTCCATATTTTTTTTTACGAATATTGTTTCCATTTTCGGATTCCCTTTGGAAGGTAAATTTGCTGGTTACTTAACAATGGCTGGTTTATGTTGTTGGTGCGTTTTACAATCGAATGTAATTAATTAGAAAACGAACATTAATGATCCGATTAACATTTGACCGGCGATAACGGAGAATAATGGAATTCTAATTATATAAATCAGAACACGGCCGAGCGGAGTGGATATTTAGAGCGCACTCGACGCTCTTCTACCTAATTAAATTTTATGATGGAATCGGCCGATTTTATCGGGAAAACTTTCGGTCGAAATTCGCCTTCGAATTCGCGTTTTATATTCGACGTGTTCTTGCGCTCGGTTGTATATTCCTGTCGATGAAATCAAATTCCTGCTGTCCCATAAGCCGAGCGGTCGAATCGCATATTTTCACGATTTCTGCATTCTTTTCCCAGCCTGCGCTCGAAACTACCGTCACGTGTTACGCACAAACAATAGGCTAAAGGGCAGCCGAGGACAATAAGGGCCTTATGCGAGAGTTTAACAAAAGGCCGGGAAGGTTGACAACTGGCGTATAGATGGAAAATTGCGTGATGTTGTATAAAGGTTTATTACAAAGTGGATATTCACCATTATAAGGGTTTTCTATTTTTGGAAAAATTGTATTTATATCGAATTATTTCTCTTGATATTGCGTATGGAGAAAGTACCTAGGCACTTCATAAATTGATGAACCTCATGTTACCCTAAAAATCTTTGTGCTAAGATATGTAAGTACCTACTCTAAGCGAGACTATGAATTAAAAAAAACTGTTCATTTTAGCCACTAAAATCACCATTTTGGATAGACATAAAGAGAATTTACGTCAATTTGAAATAATGAGAAATTTCACTTATTTCCTGAAGTTCGTTTCTCCCAACTCATACTTTATAATCTGAAATAATCTAAAAATCGGGAAATTGATGAAATTGATTGAGAACATTTTTTATTACCCCGTATTTTAGAGTAAGAATTTTCAAAAAATTGGCCATTCACCCTTAGGGTCTTTTATTTTTGGAAAAATTTTATATCAAATAATTTCTCTTGCTATTGCCTATGAACAAACATTTATTAACCCCATGATATATCCCAAAAACCTACAAAATTTAATTTTTTTATAGGTAAATTACAATTAAATCTCTGACCTAATTGCAATGAATCGAGAGCAGTGTACCTACCTATACAGGGTGTTACTTAATAACATGCTAATACTTAAGGGGGTGATTCTTGGACCCATTTTAAGAAAAAAACATCATATAAACCTATGTCCTAAACTTCTTAACTTTTGAGATACGGGGTATTAAAGTTTTAAGAAAAAAAACAATTTTTTACTGTCACTTTCATACCACTTTAAATATTTTTATGAAATTTGGTGTACGGCGTTTATGCATTAAAGAGCATTTTTTGACCCAAAAATCTTTTTTTATTTCTAACAGTGGCGTCCCTACTGGACTCAGACTAGATATTTTTGAATAAAAAAGTGATACGCCACTGCTATCTCTTAAAATCAAAATTATTTTTCGAATTCTCGTTCAATTTAGAACAAATTCGATTTCTTGACTTTTTTTCGTACAACTCACCGTTCCGCTAAAAAAAATTAAATTCATTCATTTACATCTCCCTGGGAGAATGACGACCAAAAACGATTTATCTAACTCTGAACAATAATTTATTTAAGCGGGTAACTTTTAAACGTTGAAATTATGAAATTAAAGTAAAATAAAGAAATAATTTAAATCAGGTGTTGGAATTGTCCGCCGAAAGTGGTATGAAAATGACAGTAAAAAATTGTTTTTTTTCTTAAAACTTTAATACCCCGTATCTCAAAAGTTAAGAAGTTTAGGACATAGGTTTATATGAAGTTTTTTTCTTAAAATGGGTCCAAGAATCACCCGCTTAAGTATTAGCATGTTATTAAATAACACCCTGTATATTCATTATTACCGGATAAGTAGGAATTTCCTAAAAATGAGAGAGAATTCGGCATTAAAAATTTACCAGTTTTCAGCGCTTCATCATCGACCGTAATTTCCCTTAAGTGATATTCCCGAGACTGTGTTTTATGTTTCGTATGTTTCTCACCTTTTCAGCGCCTGTAAAGTTTCCCCGGAGTGGTTGAGGTGAATGTTGAATTATCGAATTATGCAAGTAACGGAATCGGGATTGAATTATGTTGGAACTATTTCAGGCGCCATCGGGGTGGGTGCATTAGCGCCAGCAGAAGCTCTGGAGATTTTCCAGCGGGTGGATTTCGCACCTTGAATTCTGATGTGTTACTGGATGTTTTTTGAGATATTTATTTGTATCGAGAGTAGCACAGCACTGTAATAAGTTTTCACTATCTTTCAATCATTAAAACTCTATCAACTCCAGCTACGGTTTTAATTAATTCCGAAGTTTATAGGGATATTTTAATTAAAATTTTAATCAAAGGCGGTTTAGTACTTGTCATGAAATAAACAAGTAAAACGGGAAACTTAATATTAGTAGTTTCTTGATAACTAAATGCCTGGCATATTATACGAATTCGAGTGTTTAGCGAAACGGTTATTTTCTTTAAAAAATCGAGAATTCAACGTTTTTGTCGAAATTTAGCCAGAATTGGATCGTAACTCCTAACGAAAGGATCGGTAAGGAATCCTTTCAGGCAGCTATCCCACAGGAACGGCGTCCTCGACGGGCGTAAACTTTGATTTTTCGGGTTTACTCGGATGAAAAATCGCCTTCCGGAATTTCCAGCGGGGCGAGAATTTTCCTTTCGAGCCGGTTTTTTTTCAATTAATGAATTTTTATGTTGGAAGGTTTCCCAATTTCGTGGGGGCTTCCACGCGTCAGAAACGAGCACTTTTTGTCACGGTTTTGCCACGCAAAAAATGAAGCTCCGGTTGTTTTTATTTCCAAAGGAATTTCGTTTACGGCACAACGAAAAAGGACTTTTTGCAAAAAAATAAAAAGTAGTTTAGTGTGTTGTGAGGGTATATTCTAATTTTCTAATATATTGTGGTGGGTCTGACATTCGAATAAATAAGTAGGATTGTGCCGAAAACAACGACAAAATAGAAAATTTGAATCTCTGCAACAAGAGTTCATTAACTTTAATTATCAAATCTAATTATTTAGTAAATACCTACTACTGATTTGATTACAGTAGATTTCTTGTAGGTGCAATATTAATGTAACGGTATTAGATAATTAACACTATAAGTATATCCTTCAGTAAAAACACAAAGAGAGAAACGAATAGAATCCCTATTCATATATTCAAACTTGTTTTCCTCTTATTAAGCATTTTCCATTCTAGCGTGCATAGAAATTTCTGCTCTTTCAATCTCTCTCCACTCTTCCGTATATTACGGTATTGCCTTACTTAGGCGGATATACGTTTTCCATTAAGTCTGGGAAAAATAACGCATTGTTTTGCGCAAATAAACAAAAAAAAAAACGTTTATTAGGTTCACGTCGAGCGTACGTATGTACTGTTGATGTATCGTTATTTTCGTTTTAATAAACGAGCTTTTTACTATTTCTCTTCGTTGCCTTGTCATAGCCGAGCGTCGGTTAAATGAGCTGGTATTAATTTCGCTACCGTTTGTCGGTTTTAATGCGCTGAGTATTTTATAAACAAATTACTATTACGCAGCAGAAGATGATAATTTATAATGTTAAATCCGCTCAAAACACATTCTGCCATTACAGAAAGCTCTATGAACTTTACAACTCCGAAAAATATTAATAATCGCCCTGCAATTGCTTTTAAGGGATTAGTTAATACGGTGCAATTTTTGGATTTGTTTATGCATTAATTTTTGGATACATTAATACAGGGTGACATATAGGTTGCCACAATTTTGAAAAAAATATGGTATACGAAATTTTAATTGGAAGACCCTACTTTAAAGTACCTCAAAATTGGTACAACCTGTATGTCTAATTAATTTTAAATTATAGCGACCATACATGGGTACACTGTGTCCCATTTTGGTCACGACTGGGGGGTATCTCGGTTATTAGACTTGATAGGACATTGCAGTTTTCGCGAACCTGTACTACTTTTTTGTCAAACTTACAATGGCACAAACAGATTTTTTAAATCTCTTTTCATTTTTGAGTTACAGGGCGATAATGAAAATTCTGACTTATTCAGCCACCCCCGTATCTCGTTTGCTATTGAATATATTTTAAATGTGTAAACTGATTATTATAGATAATTTTACGTAGAATTCACAATGACGTCCTTAGTTTTTTATGGGGGTTCCATTTCTGAAATATAACACCTACTTGTAATTTTTTTACCTATATTTTTATTGCCTATTAAATTTGTAATTTTTTTCTCTTTTTAATGATATGGCGCATTCTATATTTAGAATTTTCTTAAAACGCTCAAAAAAGAGAAAAACTATTTTATTATAAAAATGGTTAGGGGGCTATGCGGAAAAACAAAAAAATCATAGAAATGTTTTATTTAATATTCTCAACAACTATTTTTGTTCTAAAAGTATTTTATTTTGGTTCTTCTGCATAGCCCCCTAACCATTTTTATAATAAAATAATTTTCTCTTTTTTGAGCGTTTTAAGAAAATTCTAAATATAGAATGCGCCATATCATTAAAAAGAGAAAAAAATTACAAATTTAATAGGCAATAAAAATATGGGATGCCCATTAAAAAATTACAAGTTGGTGTCATATTTCAGAAATGGTAACCCCCATAAAAAACTAAGGACGTCACTGAATTCTACGTAAATTTATCTATAATAATCAGTTTACACATTTAAAATATCTTCAATAGCAAACGAGATACGGGGGTGGCTGAATAAGTCAGAATTTTCATTATCGCCCTGTAACTCAAAAATGAAAAGAGATTTAAAAAATCTGTTTGTGCCATTGTAAGTTTGACAAAAAAGTAGTACAGGTTCGCGAAAACCGCAATGTCCTATCAAGTCTAATAACCGAGATACCCCCCAGTCGTGACCAAAATGGGACACACTGTACATATGTATACCGAAGGAATTTTAAAAATTCCTTAGCATTTGCCAAACGTTACAATTTTCTTAATATAGGTACCATCGTAAAGCACATTCTCAAGTGCAAATATATCGTGCCAAAGCTGCAATAAATATTGAAAACAATTCATTCAATTACGGGTGGCCGAGAGCGACTAAAATTTAAGTATTCATTAAACTATTCTCTCTATATCTAAAATCTCGGCCCGTTATTCATAAAACGTTCGAAAAGCGATTTATGAATTTTCCGCGCGAGACCCGACCGGAAAAATTTATGGGTTATTCGCGCACGACGTACGTTAATTCGACGCGATATTTCAACGGTAAGATGGCGCCTATTAGTTTAACATTCGGTATTTGTCGTCGAATAAATAATTATTTGAATAAACGTCGGCCGTAACGCCGTGCGTTCGTGAGGACGACGAAAAAAACGATTTGTTATGCAGAAGATAGGTGCCTACACGAAAATTTATTATATTAAACGCCGTTTTGAAGATATTATCGCGAATGGGCGCTTTACGCCTTTTGTATCTTGATTGACAGAGGAAGGAGACTTTTTGTTAAGTTCGCTCGTAAATTCTGTCATGTTTCAGCATGTATTTTAAGTATGCAATTTACAATCATTAGCAATAAATTTATATTTATGTCCACGAATATTTTACAGAATATACAGGGAGCTTCATTCAAAATATTCACCCATATGTAATTGTTCTTCCACCAGCACTTATGACCAAATTACATGGTGTTTAAAATCTATATTACAATTTTCCGTGAACTTACATTTTTGTACAAATTACAATTTTCCCTGAATCCGTCCCTTGAATTGGCACTCTCGCGTTGATAAGATCAGAATATTTTATTTTTCAGTTCGGTCTTTCTGCCGCAAACTCTCCCATATTAATAAATATTTTATGTAAACACATTGGGTTCGGTAGCTTCTAATTATCATATCGCTACAGCGTAAGTCCTTAGGAGAAAAAAGAGGACGAATTTAATGCGTATACACGATCAAAGTTGTAATTTTCTCGCTGCCTCGGGCGTAATGCGTGATGATGTGTGAAAACTAGTTTTCGAATTTGTTTACCGAGGCAAAACAATAATAAATCGAATGTTTATGTTTAGATAGGATGGAAATTTAGTCTGCTGTACAGGACTTTTCGAATCGGTTGTTTCGAAAAGTTTGGGAAATTTTATTAATTGCTATTTTAATATTTTCGATATACAGGGTGTTTCCGAACTTGGGAGACAATTTTCTAGGGGTGATAGTTCACATAATTTGAAACCGATTCGCAGATTTCGTTTTCCTAAAAAATGTATTGTAAACAAAATAGAGCCATTATAATAAAAATCAAAGAGCGAATACAACCCTGCCCGCGATAGTCAGCTGATCGGTTTCAAAAACCGATGCAAGGACGAGCAAATTTCACCCTCCGCGCGCCTCATTCCGAAAAACGTAGCCTATTGCTTTCTAGTGCGTATTGTATTGTAGGGTTGTTAACCTCACGGTCAAATAGAATTTTTTATACTGTTTTTTTAGTGATTTATTTGATATTATTAGGTGTTCTTCTAAGTTTAGTTTGTTCTTCGTGTTCTTCTCAGTTTAGTTAGTTCTTAGTGTTCTTCACAGTTTAACAAGTCGGTGTGTACTTACAATAAGACGGTGATAAGTTTGAATAATTACTATGAATTTCAAGCCATTTTTCTACAACAAAATAGGTGAGCTAATATTTCTTTTGAGTTGAATGTTTTTTCTTTTATTATTTGAAAAACCCGGGTTAATTTTATAATTTATCCATGATTCTAAAAATTCAGAGACCATATGGATTAAATAAAGGTCCTAATAAATAAATTTGAATGAGATATTAATTAATCAATCATTATTTTGTTGTGATTTTGTCGATTCTAATTTTACGGTGAGTTCGATCGTACCGCGCGAGTCGAGAGCGACTGCAATTGTTATGCAGGACGGTATTTCTTAGATTTTTTTTTCATTTTTAATTAATTTTTGATGAATATTTTTCTTGACGGTTTTGATTAAATAATCACATAATTCGCTAAGATGACCCGTTGTCACTTCATCATTAAAAATTGTACCCCAAGTTCGGAAACACCCTGTATAGGGTGGTCCAGTTTATAATGGCATAACTTTAGGAAATGATGGATAACGTTAAAATAATGATAATTTCTCAATACTTATATAGCCGGGAAAGCTTTGTTTTCGAGATACAGGGTGTTGAAATTAAAAAAGAATATATGTATTATTTTGGATATGGCCAAAACGGCTGCTTGGAAAAATTTTAATTTTGGCACACAGGATAAGCTAAGGATCCTTCATGAAAATAAATCATAGCCTACTTCCAGAATATTTGCGATGATAGTAGTCCTACATAACCGGAGAAAATTGCAAATATCTCCAAAACGGTGCGTCGTTCAAAAAAACGCAAGAACACTTTTTTGTTTTAAAAAGCATGGAGCATCGAATAACATTACTGTTATTTGCAAAAAATTCAGTGGCGTAAAGGATTTTTTAAAAAAAGGGCAATGGCATACCCATATCTCCGCCACTGGTTTTTGTAATTTATCACCATATTCCCTAAATCATGAAGGATCCTTAGCTTATCCTGTGTGCCAAATTTAAATTTTTTCCAAGCAGCCGTTTTGGCAATATTCAAAAAAAACACATTTTTTTTTAATTTCAACACCCTGTATCTCGAAAACAAAGCTTTCCCGGCTATAATAGTATTGAGAAATTATCATTATTTTAACGTTATCCATCATTTCCTAAAGTTATGCCATTATAAACTGGACCACCCTGTATTAAATTACTCTAATAAGTTTTAAAATAACTTCCTGGTTATTGCACTGTAGGTATGTTGTAATTAAATTTCTGCAGGTATTTCGAGGGTTTTTTTGAATGTTTTAGTAATTCAATTCGCGAGCGAAAATATTAGCATATTTCCGAAAATGAGTGTTAACAAACTAGAAATAACTAGCAGAAAACTAACTAGTAGAAAACTCCACTTCAAAAGTCTATGAGAGTTCTCATTTGAATGTTGCTAATTCAGGAAGAATTAGGTGAAATTAATTTCGCTCAGTACCTATATATATACCGATATATATACAGATATTCGACAGGTCCTTGATAGATAATTGAGAAAAAAATCAATAACCTACACCCGGTAAAATAAAGTTATAAAATACCATAACAATTACTTCCAAAGCGCATTTCGCAACTGGTTTTGCTCGCTTTTTAATTTACCTCCATAAACTTTTACTGCTTCAGTATATCCTCGCTCGCCCCACGTTCAGAGCTTAACTTCAGAACGCGTTAGCTCTTAATTTTTGCCGGCTAAATTGGCACTAACGGCCCAAAAAAGCGAAGGAAACGCTTCCCTCGGCCATCGAGTCAAATTAGCTACAGATGATTCCGTTTCCTCTTTACTGGCGACAGAAATCCGAACCGCTCGGGACCGAAACTAATCGGAAAAGTTGACGCGCTCGTTTCATCAGATCTAGCTCGGTCGCCGCTTAGACAAAACAAATTAATTGTTGCAAGTTGCGACCGTTTGATACGTTAAATTTACTTTGTTGCCGCTAACTGGGTAGTTTTACGATCGCGTGTGATCGCTTGCATCTCAATGCGGGATCTAAATGTACTGCAGTCTTTCCATCAAAGTGGATTGAATTTAATATAGTGCAACTTTTTTTGCAGGTGAAGAAAATTTGCGGCACCCCGGAATTTTCGCGCAAAGAGAACCCTCTGCTAATAGAAAGCAGCACGCCGCTGTCGATATCGGGGAAACCCAGGAGCACGAAACCGAGGATATTCTCCCCGCTCCCGGAAAACGAGTTGAGCCAATTTTTGGCCGCCATCGGGAAAACGAGAGGCTTCTACGCCAACTTGGCCAACACCCTTTGCCAGGACGAGTCCTTCGCTGAGAGAAGGGACCAGCAGTGTTGGAACGGCGAAAGGGTTGCTGAGTAAGTATAAAACCCTTGTTTTCTTAGGAAAGCTAATCATTTCGTATAATGTAAAGAGAAAGTTGTGTGGAAGTTTAGAGCTTGTATCAATTCAGCATTGCCTAATACAAATTATGAAAGTTGCTTCTAAAAACTTTAGTTAAAAAACTCTAAATATCAGGGTGTTTATTAATTGAGTGGCGATGCTTAAGGGTGTGAATCCTTGGGTTATTTTAAGAAGAAAATTTAATATCAATATATGTCGTAAATCTCTTAGTTTTTGAGCTACAGGGTGTTACAGTTTTAGGAAAAAATTACTTTTATATCAAAATTTTCGGGTAATTTCGGGTAATTTCGAGAGTCCACCAGAATAATCTCCTATTTACGACCATTATCGTGTACAAAAATTACATCTGTAGTGATTTTCCTAAAACTGTAACACCCTGCTGTAGCTCAAATTGTAGCTCAAATTGTAGCTCAAAAACTATACAGGGTGTGTGGTAAGTTGATACTTCTTTTTTAATTGTGTATGAATCTCTTAATTCCAAGCAACTTTTTTAAATAAACTTTTTGAACATTCTGAAAAACAAAGATAAAAATTTTTAATAATTTTTACCTTTTTCTGATTTTCGAATATTTCCCAATACGTACCTGCTTCATTAAATATGAAATTTATTTATTTTTCGGCATTTATTTGACAGATGACTGCCATAAATAAATTTCTTATTTAATAAAGCAGGTACGTATTGTAAAATATTCGAAATTTAAAAATTTTCTATTTTCTTTGTTATTCAGAATATTCAAAAAGTTTATTTGAAAAAGTTGCTTAGAAGAGATTCATACACAGTTGAAAAAGAAGCATCAACTTACAATACACCCTGTATAAGAGATTTACGACATATATTCTTAAAAACACCCAAGGATTCACGACATTGAATTAATAAACACCCTGTATAGTAAAATTTCACTCCACCTGCAACATTGTTTGAGTTAATCTCAAGTTCCTCATTAAATCTATATCCCAAAGTTTAGGGTATGTATTGCATTGATGATATCCAGTGACCTGTTATAATTTAGCACCAGAAATATCTCATATTCGATACATTCAAATATTACGTGGGGTTGAAATCGAAAAATTTTACAGCGATTGATTTCGTCGCTGGGGCATAATTGAAATTTTTAGCTAAGTGCGCTACAAGAGGAACGAATATACGCGAAATCGGATTTGCGTAATTCGAATAAATACGCGCACCCTTTCGCCCTTAATTTACTTTGTAATGAAAACTCGATTTCGCCGGCCCGACGAGGGGATGAAAAACTTTTAATGCGCCATGTGAAAATTCGCGAAATGGAAATTGACTTCATTTGCATAGGTACCTGTGCGTATGCTATGAGGCATTGATATGGATGCGGAGCCAACAAAAGCGAGTAAAATCTAGTCGGGGAGGAAAAATTAATTTGAAAAGCCCATCTCCTAGATTCCCATTCTCTTTTTCGACTTGGAATAGAATACTATGGAAATTTCGTGCAGCTACAAGCAATGCCTTGCACCGAAGTAGATTTCATTTTGTGTTGTTTTCCTCCGGAGAAACCGAAGCTCGCAATTGCGCCGTATTTATGTAAAACTTTTTATTTTTCGCGGACTGCCTAATTTGAATGTAAACGGCGAAACGTTTACCGAAATTGTTAGGTTGACTTAAAAGTTTTCCGGAACGTTGTTTCTCTCTATTATAGAGCCCGAATTGTGGAGAAGCCGTTAATTTGAAAGTAATTGAAGCTCGTGCACTTGGAATTCGTTCGCTATTAATCAGTCGCATTAATTGAAATGTTCGTTAGGTGCTCGACTAGAAAATAGTTGCGAGATATACAGGGTGGTTATTAAACATGCGGTAAAAATTCATGGGGTTGCTCCTTGCACTACTATAAGAATATTTTGAGTCCTTTGTTGATTTGAAAACCCTCTTCGTTTCGAAGGTGCATAACGAAACAAATTTTAAACAATAACAATATTTTATTACCAAAAAATATGTACCTACATTAATCTACAAGGACTGTTGAAAATGACTGTCTCCTGCTGGGATGCAAGCATCCAATCTTCCCTTTATTGACTACCGAATTTTTTCATTTTTCTTTTTCGAACATTTTCCACAGGAATAGTGTTAACTAATGACTTTAGATGGCCCCGCCAGTAAAAAGAATCAGCGTCAGTAGTAGAGGAATTTGAACTAATATGTGCAAGAGCCATTAACAGAATGCAATACGTGGAGGAAAATCAGCAGGAAGAAGTGCCTGAACATGTTGCATGTGATATTGGTGCAACAAATTGTCTGTAAGAATTACTAACATTCAAAGTATTTGCAATTTTTCGAGTAGAAGTACTTTCATGTCGAGCATATTCTTTTCCACTTCACCGTTCTTGTATCGTTTGCCTTCCTGGTCCTCCACTTCGTTTCAAGTGCACGTTTCATGAAGATGTTGATGAATATATCTTTCTTCGAAATAAAGAGGGTTTTCAAAAATCATCAAAGGGCAAAATATTCTTATCATAGTCCAAGGAACAACCCCTTCAATGAGGGTGTTGAAATACCGAAATTATTACAGGTTTTGATCAAAATTCCCAATGTCACAATAGGCTTATCGTTATCACCTGCATCACTCGATTCTAATGCTTCCTTTTTGTTGCAGATACACGAAAACCGTGGTTGATGTCGGCTTCGATATGCAGAAATACAATCCGGAGGTGAAACCGAGCACAAACATACAAAGCATCGATCCGAGAGTGGCTAATTTGGTCGACAAACTACGGCGAGTACATCACGTAAGTTCCTTTTATTTCGTTTTTCGATATCCCTTTTTATGCTTCAATCGTTAGTCTTCGACTTGCCGTGTACTCGTACGTGTACGGCGAATGTATTACACGGCAACTGTATGATAGAGAGTCCTTACTCGCGAATAAATCACCATAGATATATGTCGACGGGTCAGAAGAGTAGTTGCAGTTGCACTTGCGATTTGATTCTATCATCAGTAGCGCGTATCTGTTTTATTTCGAAATTATACTCATCTTTTTCATCACCAAATATTTAGTTTCGATTCGAACTCGTGACTTCGAAATACGAAATCTCTAGTGTTGCATAGGGAACACACCTACGCGCCTGCGAACGAATCATCGATATCTATAATTATCTGCCTTATTGGCATTAATTCGTGTGTTTAGGTCGCGCGTTTATGGCAATATGGCTCCATATTTTTTCATTCTGTCGTGTCCTTCGTACTCGTATGGGCGAGTGCGATAAACATGAGGCAAATTCGTATGTAGTCGGTTCACAAATATCGAAAATTGCCCGTTATTAGTGAACAAAAGAGTCGTTATTGCGCCTATGATTCGAATTTGCATTTAAATTCCGAAACAAATCCTGTTTGAGGAAATTACTGCGTAAACTTTGTTTCTTAAAATGTGAAGACATCAGGAATAAAGGTGCCACTACCGATTTTCTGATAAGAATATCATTAAATCTATACTGCTCCAAGAAATTAACGCATCACTCATAAATTTCTAAATTTTATATTTGTAAAATTAAAATAAGTATTCAAACATTATATTTCAATAATTTTAATTAATTTACTCTCAAACAAACCATTTTTCAACCTATTTATTCCTAAGAATAGGCCGTAAGAAAAAAAATAAGGGAAAAAGTACAAAATTATGAATACGAAATTTTGAAAGAAATGAGAAGTACAGGCGTCTAATTTCGGGATTCGCGTTGCATCTTATGAGTTTAACCATAAAAATTTCGAAATGCTAAAAGGTCACTTCCAACGGGAATAAATCAAACCACACTGATTTTAAAGTTGATTTATCTTTCAACGATTTTAGTACTATAAAAAAATTATCTGCAAGTACTTTATTTAGTTGTTAAAAAACACAATATACAAGCAGGGTATTTTCAAAAGTATTAAAATATTGTTCAGTTTGTTTAAAGTGGTCATATTTTTCACAAAATATTAAGTAGTGCGTTAATTTTTTGGAGCAGTGTAGTACAATTTCAAAAAATCAAAACTCATATCTACACAATTTTGAATCTTGTTGGCTCTTTTCAGATGGCCGTAAGTTCATTAGGGCCGAATTATTCATCCGCAGTGGACGCAGATTACATGCAAAGAGACGGCACAGAAGGCTCGGGATCTGGGAGCGGTCCGGACATCGAGGAGGACGATGACATGCCGAGGGGATCGGGCTCCGGGGACGGCCCCAACGTGCACGAAGGTAATACTATAACATCCTTTAACGTATCAATTACAATATTCACGGGTTTCTTTTTTACAGACGACGGTGAATCGCGCTCGGGCCAGCCGGATTCGCAGCCGCCCAAGTACGACCCGCCGCCGATCGTGACGAGAGTCGGCGGCGGCGGCGGCAGGTGCTCGGCCTCGCTGGTAGTTTTAGTGATTTCGCTCGTTATTTCGCGGATTTACGCCGACAGGAGACTTTATATGTAAACGAAAATCACGAATGGGACTCGAGAGTGCGAGAAAGTCGATCGAGACGAAGAGGAACAAATGATTTATTCGATGTTGACGATGCGAGGAGTTGCTAAAAAGACTAAGCGTCACGTTTTGTGGTAACTGAAGCATTTCGGTTTTTTTATATGGGTGGATTATCTAAATTTAGTGTTACTTCGTAGATATAGTGCCTGTCAAAAAGTCTGGATGTGTGATACCCGTTATTCTAAAATCATTGCAATCGCTTTCTCTTTCCACTAGTCAAAAATGTTTTTATTAATTCGATCAAATAATTGAATGCTATTCCGTTTGGTCTCAAGTTCGTGGCAATTTGGCAGTCACTGTGTGCTTTGTGTAACGAAGTATTTGAAATCTACTTAAAAAAATGTGCTATGTTCATTCATAATCCTCGTAGAGCAATAAAACATTATTCAACAGACTCAGTATTGTTGAAGTATAATCGCCTATGCAGATATTGTTTGACTCTCTGCACTTTATTGCTCCACGATGTTTGCGAATGTACTAAAGAGAATTTTTCCGATTGGTTCAATCGGAATGTAGGAAAATCGCTTCGAAAATTTCGAACGATAATGTGAAAAATGATTCTTGTATATAAATCAATTTGTTGAAATGTCAACCGAGACTGTTTTTTCTAAAATTAGTTTGACGGAATTTAATCAGATTTTATTGATTCTAATGGAAAACAATAAATACCAAACTATAGTATTAAACGTAAAAATTATTTTTTGATTGTTTCGAAATTTTTTAATAGGACGATTAACGAATGCGAGGATGGTGTATGTGTGTAGATAGACGCCTAGAATTATATTATAAATGTAACTTTTTTAAATTATTTTGAGAATTGTCTGTGATTGATCTATTTTTATTATTTAATTAATAGAAAATTAGGTACCCCAAATTTTTCTAATCCTTTTTATAGGTTTACTCTATTATATTAATTTTTTTCACTGACAAGGTTTCATAAACGACTGTCTTTAAGATGGGATGCAAATTAATTGTCCCTTAATTTATTGACTATTTTAAAAAACGAATGAAAAAAAAATGTTAAATGTAATATTACTATTTATTATTGTTAGAAACCAGTGAAACTCTCCCAAAAATATCTGGTTTTATAAAATTACGTTATAATTACCCCTAATTAGAGTGATTTAATTAATAGTTTACTTTGCCAATTAAAACCTACTTAATTAATAAATTGATTACTTAAAAAAATCTGGTTAATCTGTGGAAATTTTATACACAAAATAACATCTATAATTTATATTTAAATAACTCCTTAAATTATTTGTAAATCACTCTAATAACAACACTTTTATATAAAATTATGAAATGTTTGTGGAACCTTTTAAGCAAAATATTTCCAATTAAAAGAAAATGAAAAAAAATCTTGGCGCTTCACAAATCTGAATTGAAAGCGCCAACGATACGTCCCTGCCCCGTTAGTGTACAGTTTTAAACAAATTGTCATAAATAACATAGAAAAATAGTTATAAAAAAATCACTATTTAAGATGTACCAAGCCCGATAGCGAAGCGTTTCCCTCAAAGTGGACTTTTAGGAATTTCAAAAATTCGCACAGACGCTCCGCCATTGGGCTTCCACTAAATTAAAATTGTTATATCTGATAAATCAGTGTACGACTTGTAGATAGCAGCCATATTTATTTAATAAGTCTACTCGTAATTTTAGTTATTTTTTTACGTATTGCGTACGAATTTCGCAAACTCGCGTTGCTTTTGCCAGATATTTTTTATTTGTTTATACAAGTCGACGCACGTTTCTATAATTCGAGTATGTAAATTTGAAATTTAAACACCCAATGTTTTTAATGGTATTTGTACACTTAATCAATTTCTTCTGCTTTTGAATTTTATTTTTAACATTAAATATAGATTATTATTATTTTCTTTAATATTCGCTGTGTATAATATATGATTATCTTCTTAAAATACTCGGATTATTGAAATTGAGATCGACTTTGTAACTTTATACGACAACTGCATATCATAGTAAGCAATATATAAATTAACATACCGCATACAAAATGCCCACTAACAAAAAATATAAAAAAAAAAGATATTCGGGATCATGTCGTAAAAAACAAGTTGTCCAATTAACTAGTCCTTTAGCTTTGTAATTTTGATTTAATCTGAAAAATGTCTATGTTTATTTCCCTATTTTTTGTGTACTACACTGTTTTGGTAGTTATAAATTGAATATAGTTGCCTTTTTAAACGAATTTGTTTTATTCTTACCTGCTTTTATGCTGCAACAATGCATCAGGAATTGATCTGTAAGAAAAATATATTAGAAAATCACAAAATAATAAAGGTAAATACTGGGTGGAGACTTTAACTGGAATAAATTCGCTAATGACGAAAAATATAGCCTTTCAATGGCAGCTGAAGCTACCCTTAACATATTTTACACAAACTTTTAAATTACGTTTTGATTTTATGCAACCCTCAAACGTACTAAAAAAATGGTGTCAGTAACATGTGAAAAACCAGATTCATGGCTCCATCTCCTGTGAAATTAACCGCTTAGAGTAGTTGGTTTGCAGGAATTCTATATAAAGGAACATTTTAGCATTAAGCTTGCAAATTATTATGAATATTAAATAAACGTTACACTGTAAAGACTGTAATTACTATGAAACAACTGATAACTGAGCTATTTGACATGTCACACATGACCTTCAATTTTTTGCAATAAAAACTTTTCAAAAGTATGCAACACTCATTACCAAATTTTTTTAATATAAATATGCATCACAAACCAGAGTCCATTCAACTTCCTATATGTATTACAATATATTTTGGTTTTCATTTGTTGAGAAAATCGCTAAAATTAGTAAAATTTGAATCCCAAAAGAAAATTTTCACTGCTACCAATTTCATTGAATTTTGGTTACTAAACCTTAAAGTTTAAAGCACGGTTCGTAAACTTAGACAGAACTGAACTAATATAATGTTATATACTAAATTTGCTCTAACACAAAAATTAAATTTCAATACTAGCTTAGATTTTTGATATGTAACATTTATTATGATATTTTATTTATTTTTATTGCCAATTACTAATGACAACATCTCTTAATACCCGTCGACGCAAACTTAGTCACTGAGTAAGTGACAGCTAATAACGGCAACGTCGCAAGTTTGTGTCGTGGCACAGCGGCAACATCAATTTCTCTGTCTTCGTCGCGTTGTCGACAGAGAAGGGTGCGCCGACACCGTGAAAACATGTTTTGTGTATCGAAAGAGAACGATTTTTTCGAATAAAAAATGCATTTCGCATCGTAGCACCGGCGCGATTCTAAGTATTATCGGATCTATGGCTGCGTCGTCGACATATCTCTCCAATTTCGCAGTGTACTAACGGCCGCTTCGAACAGAAACAGTGTTATTTTGATCGCGAAGTGAGTGAACTTAATCAAAATGGCGCATCAAATGCCCCCATCGGTGAACTGTTCGCTGGACGATATCGACTTGACGGCCCTAAAGGTGAGCCGATAATTTCTATTATTAAAAACCACGTTCGCTGCGGTTCAAAGATCTCTAGAGACGGACTTTTCGGCGCTAATTCTTTATGTAAACATATCAACTTTATGGGTGTGATTCATCCAGTTAACATAACAGAAGATACTGTTCCTTTTTTTAATCGAAACGATTTTCTTTTGCAGGATCCCGCTGGTATTTTCGAGTTGATCGAAGTCGTCGGTAACGGAACTTACGGACAAGTTTACAAGGTGATATTTCAATTATTTTTTCGATTTTTTTTAATTAATCCGAGCCTGCATGTGTCATCTTAAATTTTCTCAGAAGAGACAATGAGATTAGATTAATTAGAACCGATGATGAGTGGAACAAAATGTCGTAAAACTTTGAGAACGTTAACCTTTTTGCTAGTTTGAATAATCTTCGTAGTAATATTAAATATTCAACCGTATTCAAATTAATTTAATCAAATTCGACTTTTATTTTAATGGAATATTAATTATTAAATATTTGTCTGCAATGCTTAATAATAAATCATTCAATGATGATGTTCAGAATGCTCTATTGTAATTTTGACAACTGATTGCTAATCTTAAATCACAGTAGGCTGTTGAAAGAGATGACATTTACTCTAACAATATTTTTGACATCAAAAAAGAAAAACAGAAATTAAAACCTCAAATTATTTGTTCATTATTCATTCATGCCTTTATTAAGGGTGTATTAAGTTTGCAACTGTAGTTCTCATAGAGTTCTGGGTTACTTTTACATATATCCCGTTTACATGCGGGATCGAAGCCGGCTTGGATCCCAGATCGATCCCGAGGAAACACTAAACACGGATCGAGTTGATTACTCGACGAAGAAAGAAGATACCGGATCGAGTTGACTCGATGAAGAAAAGATATCTCGAGTCAATCCCGATCCGATCCCTGGATCCCGCATGTAAACGGGGTAATAAATTTACAATGGAATAGTCCTGATTAGTTAACTTGATGTATTTTGATAAGATCTAGAGCTCCCAAATATTAAAAAAAATAGTATCCTCAAAAATCATCTCGAGCAAAAAAAATACATGTCATACTTTGATATTTTTTGAGATCTTTCAGGAATTTTTGCATAGGAGTTCTGTATAGTATTCAAAGAGTTTTATAATGGTTCTCATGTATGTGTGTATTAATTGACAACATGTTTATACTTGTTTTTCAGTGAAATTTTTAAAATTAATTTTTTTTTTTAATATTAAGGACTCTACAACTCATCAAAATGCTTCAAATTTACTAATCAGCAAAACTATTCCATCGTAAATTTAGTTGAGCAACCAAAGCAACAGAACTATTATTTTTTGCACAAAAGAACTCCTAAACTATGTAAAAGTAATCCAAAACTCTAATTAGAATTACTGAGAACCACATTGGCAGTGCCAACTTCACACACCCCTTTATTAAACTATGAAGCTAGCTCAATACATAAAATCGTGTGGAACGATATCTATTTAAAATTATTAATCCAAAAAGTGTAATAAACTATGATAATAAACCCCTTATTTCATCTGCAAAATTTCCCAATCGAATGAATTATCAGAATAGCTATTTATACCGCTAATACCGCGATAGTAAAGTTCAGTGGCAAACATTTTTTCTACTTATTTAAGTAAATATTTTTACAATATTTTCGTGTCTACTTAGAGCAAGTTGCATTCCAGGTATTTTACAATCTGTGTGTGAAGTTTAGGAAAACTAAATTATTAAAATATGCATTCGTTTCGTCCTTGAACTGTTCGAATACCGACCGGGTCGTCGCACACTTGTAAGTGCAGGTCCCCTTCATTCGCTCGTTCCATAGAGGGTGTTTGTCGAATACTAAATACGAAAATCTCGTAGTTTTTAAAGCGATTCTGAACGTTCGCTTTCGATATATCTCTTTGCGTATATTCTCTAAATATTCATGATTTAAAGAACGTTCAATTTTTAAATTGTTATGTTTCTCAATAATGAAATGCTTAATGTGTAGCTTTCTTTTTAAAAATAAGTTATTAACATACTTTGAAGAAAGTACTGCAGTCATTTTTTTATCTAGACTCGGCTTTCATCGTTTTAGCTGCATTAATTAATTAAGAAATATTTAGGAAGCCGGCTATTACCATTATTTATTAATTATTATTTCGAGCCAGTCTAATAATCATTCATTAGTTAATAATTTGGTTTTAATTACTTTGTATGCACTTTAATTTGCATTTATTTCCTATTTAAAGTGTTATAGCGCGTTATCAGATTGATATGGTTGAATGTCGAATGCTTTTTTTATATAAAAACGTTTTTCATTGCATACAATAAATAAATATTCAAGTATTAGATATCGATAATATCGTCAAACAGTTACTGTGTTTTTTAATCTTTAGTATTACATGCCAATTTTTTATTTTCTATAAGTATTATTACAGTTATAACGATCATTTTTTGTAAGAAATTTGCCAGAAAAGCAATTAAATTAAAGGAAAATTTAACGATTCCTGCGTACTTTTGTGCTGCAGTTGTACAGCTAAAAATAATACTGAAGTAAAACAAATCCAAACGAGAATAAATGTTATTTATATTTAAGAGGTAAATAAGAGCTACGAATTCATAACGAATTACACGTAATGTTTACAATAATTCCGAACCTGCCGTTTTATAGGTATGTTTGTTCGATTCGTTCATGTGTGAAATTTAATTTCTTTTATACTCGTGTATGGCTGATAATAAAAACGTTCTAAATTTGTATTTCCAGTAAAAACCCGGGAATAATGCCGCAGCAATTACCAGTTATATAATCCAGAGCAAATTGTTTTACCAAAATGCTTGAGCTTTAGAGGGTTATGTGTGAATCTTTTCATTATATTTGTTTTTGGAATATTTACGATTCAATTAATCATTCTCTAGTGTGATAAATTCAACAACACGCTAATTGAAATATATTAATTGGTTTCAATTTGGCATTATTATAATTTCCTTATTGGCTTATTTTAATGGGTACAATAGCCCGCAGTTCGAATTATAATCTATACCGTGTTTCCTTTGGCTCTTTTCATTGTTACTTCACGTCTGATTATCGCCCATTGTCTTTCGTGCGACCTTAAATCATGCATGGGAAATGAATGAAATACTTGGTATACATTAAATCACGATAAAATAAAAACGTGGAATTGTTGTAGCAAATTGTTTTTGTTTACTACAAACCCTGGTGATCACAAACCAAATAATACAAGCTACATGAAAATTCAGTTAAATGCGACCATTAACGACCATTCTCTACAATGTTATTAGTCCAATAACATTGATATTTCATAACGTACGGTTATTAATTGCACCAGTTTCCTTGGTCATTGATTGGAAAAGTAACTTATGCAAATTCCAATCTAATTTTAATATCGAAATGTGCCTGAAAACATTTATAAAATTTCAGCGCGAGTACTGTTTTATCACCTATTAGCATCATTCATGTGACTAATTAAAACGATTGCATATCTAAGTATTCCATGATAATTCAGAACAATGTCCTGAAATGTAAATAACAATAATAACTCGATAAGAAAGTAGCGCTTCAATTTTCTATGTAACAAGTGTCAGGATTTTGTTGAATTAAATCATCCTAATAAAATCTACTGTTTATAAAACAACAATTAATTAAAAAAATATTAAAGCAGATTTGCTGTTAAATTTACTTTCACTTTATTACGAGCAATTTCAGCTGTTTCTTAAACAATTCTAGCGCAATGTTATGACATCATGTTTGTTTACTGATTACCGTTATCGCTTTTCCATATTTATTTTTGAAGAATGTTGTGACTGAATCGCGAACATATTGTGTAAACGAAATAGGATATTTTTCACATGGAATTCGAGATGTTTCAACCGTTCCCTTCACGCAACTTCGGGTTATTTAATAGGTTTTCTCATACAGATGATAGGGATGAATCACGCGTATTTGTATGCCTGTTTAATTGGCTGTTTAAATACATAAAAAGAAGTCATTGTAAATATATGATTGGAAATGTTTTGGTACTTTTTACCGGTTTTAATTTACGAAATTTTACAGTACTTATTCTTATCTGTGTAGTTTTCTCAAGGAATCGCTTTTATCGATAACTTGATGTGTTTATTTTTGATTAGCTAACAAACCAACGCCATCCCTTTCTTAGTTGTAATATTGAAACTTTTGGTATCCTAAAATTAGAATGTTTCATTTTTATATCTAAGCTCATTATTTGGAAATTCTTATAGGGAAGGCACACCAAGACCGGTCAGTTGGCAGCTATCAAAGTGATGGACGTAACTGAAGATGAAGAGGAAGAAATAAAACTAGAAATCAACGTGTTGAAGAAATATTCCAACCATCGAAATATCGCCACTTACTATGGTGCATTCATTAAAAAATCTCCACCTGGAAAGGACGATCAATTGTGGCTCGTCATGGAATACTGTGGAGCAGGTAATATTGAGTAAATTAAGCGTTAATTTACCTTCTTTGGTAGTAATGAATTATTGATGGTCATAAATAATGTGTCGATTCTATGGGATGTTTCTTTTTTTCAGGTTCCGTGACTGACCTGGTGAAATCGACCAAAGGGCAGTCGTTGAAAGAGGAGTGGATAGCGTATATTTGTAGAGAAATACTCAGGGGATTGTCTTACTTACATACAAATAAGGTCATACATAGGGACATAAAAGGACAAAACGTTCTACTGACTGATAATGCTGAAGTAAAATTAGGTATATATATTTTTTTATTTATAAATAAACTTATACTGCCTTTGGTATAGGAGACAGATTACGAATTTCCTACAGAAAAAAAAACAAGATCATTAATAAAATGTTTATGATTTCATTAATAAAACTTTAATGACTCTTTGTTTTATGGATGTATATTTAACACTTTTTTTTGTTTAAATAAAAATTCTCTCAGTGCAAGCCTGAAGTATACTCCCATTTATTTTTTAAATAGAACTTTATCTGCGGATTATTCATCATTTTAGCAGTTAGGAAACTAACGAGCAATCTCTTTTCCGCCGGTTTTTTGTTTTGATGTTTTCTCTATGACTTGTTTAAATGTATATTCGGTTTTTTCTTTGTCTCTCTAGTTTATTAATATCACGAGCAGGCTTTGTAAGTCAGATTAATAAACTCGCTTGTTTGCAATTTAGCAAATGAAGGAGGAACGATAGAACTTGTGATATAATGCTTATTAATTATGCAATTATAAATTAACAAAATTCGTTTCTACATGTACACCTTTATGTAATAAATGAAAAATAGTACCTGCTAAAGAAAGTTGGGAAGCAAATTTTATGAATAGAAACAAGAAACAAAACTAATGAATGAGAAAATTCGCACGATGTGTTATAAAACTTGCTTAATAAAATTCACTAAATTAATGTTTTCGTTTTCTGTAACATGTTAGTAACGCATGTGTGAACTTATTTTTCCAGTGGATTTCGGCGTGTCTGCCCAACTGGACCGTACTATAGGTCGTCGTAACACATTCATTGGCACCCCTTATTGGATGGCGCCCGAAGTTATAGCCTGCGACGAAAACCCGGACGCGACTTATGACAATCGTAGCGATCTCTGGTCACTCGGAATAACCGCTCTCGAAATGGCTGAATCCCAACCGCCTCTTTGTGAGGTAAACACATTCAAATCCTCTTTAAAATAACTGAATCTATAAGCTGTATGTATTTATAGTTGCACCCTATGAGAGCGCTGTTTCTCATCCCGAGAAATCCACCTCCACGACTGAAGAGCAAAAAATGGAACAAAAAGTTCCAGGGTTTCATCGAGACTGTGCTGGTTAAAGACTATCACGAAAGGCCTTACACAGAACAACTCCTCAAACATCCGTTCATCAGGGACCAACCAACTGAAAGACAAGTACGAAGATACTTAAACCTAGGATTTTGTTGGTTTTAATAATTTTATGTTCGTGCTTCCTTAGGTTAGAATACAGTTGAAAGACCACATCGACAGATGTAAAAAGAGAAAACAGGAAAAAGAGAGAGAAGACTACAGATATTCGGGTTCTGAAAATGAGGAAGAGGAGCCTCAGATCGCCGGAGAACCCAGCAGTATTATACAAGCTCCAGGTGGCGACACGCTAAGAAGGAATTTCCAACAGATTCAAGAAGGGCGCACCCTTAATCAAGTCGAACCGCCTCCTAGGTAAGCACTAACATTTTGTATATTGTTCATTGGCCTAGATGAAATAGATTTTCTCTTTATTGCTAAAATGTAACTAATCAATCTTTTGCAGAAGTAGTAAAAATAAAGAACGGGAAGAAATTCCTGAGCCAGGGCCGCCGGCGAGACCGCCTATTCCTCAAAGGATGATCGTGGTACCAGATCCAGCGCCACCTAGAAGGTTCTTTAATTAAATATTGAACGAATTAATGTTGTTGCTAATTTTTAGCATTATTTTTAGGCCATTACCTCCGCCTCCAGATAATAATTTCGCAGGTTCGAAGTCGCAGAATCAACAGCAACAGCAAAGGAATTCTCAACATCAGTTTAAACCAATGGTATGTTGTGATGTAGCAATAGAAGTCTTACCGAGAGTCTTAAGTAGTTTTCTGTTTGTTTCTAATTTTATGTAAATACCTCATTTCGATTAACTTTCTACTGAACTTTTTTTTATTTCCGTTCGATGTTTAGTTTTTAGTGCAATTTTCTAATTTAAATTGATATTATTTTGTTTAACGTTCCAAGTACTGGATATATTTTTTTGTAATAATATTTTTATGTAATAACCACAGTACACAATTAAGTTATTTAAATATAGCACCATAGACAACTTCACGTTTTGCAGAACTAGAATTAGTACCACTTTTTGAAGTTATTTTTTGGACTTTTGTGTAGTGTTATGACTACTAAGTCATCAACTTTGCCTTCTACGAATCAATTTGTAAATACCATAAGTTTTATTCACATCAATTAGACCTAATTAACTACTTACCTAATTGTCAGTATTTTAATTTTTAGTAGCACCGCTTTTTTCTTTCTCTAATTTAGCTGTTCTGTTTATTTCATGTCCATTTGTCACCTATTACAGCAGGGTCCCGCACGTAAACCTGAGGTAGGTCGTTTTCGTTTTTTTTTTTTTCGTACGTTTTACCTACTCACATATCTCTACTCTTCTCGATCACCTCGATACAATTTCCCAATTAATACCAAAAAACTTCACGCAGGAATTGGACGCCTTGGCTGCCCACCTGAACGAACTGGGCGTACAGCAGACCAACCAACCGGAGGCGCCGCCACGCAACAGAAACTACAAGCAATCCCAATCGGCGTCCAACAACAACGTCACGACGCCCGGCGCCGCTGTCAATCACACGCCCACCAATCAAGGCGGCAACAACATCGACGGCTTGGTCGACAGCGAAACCGATTCCGAGCCCGAAGACAACGGAAGAGTGAGGAACGACGGAACTTTGTTGGCTAGTGATCCTCCCAAGCCACTGTAAGTGCTTCTGCATTAGTTGCTTCACATTCAAGCGCTTTAAAACGTAGTTATAAGGAGCAAGAATGATTTCTTCGAAGAAGAAGAGTTCTTGGGAGTTCTGATAGGAGTTGTATTTGACGAATTCTATAAGAAATGGTGTTGGACGATTTTTTCAATAATTAAAAAGTTATGGGTTCTCAAATATGTATGTACTAAGTGATAACTGTTTAAGCTTGATTTTTGGTGAGATTTTTCAAAATACATACATCAAATTTACGATAATAATCAGGACTGTTCCATTGAAAAATAGGACTATTTTTAGGATTATTTTTTGTACAAAAGAACTCGTGTAATTATGAAAAAGTAATCCAGAACTCTAATCAGAACTACTGAGAACTACTGAGTGGCGGGGGCAACTTCACACACCCCCCATTTAGCTTGAAAGGAAACCAACTGTATTCGTGTCTTCTTCATACTCTTTTGAAGTTATTACTAATCGATTGTTATCTCCTCTCTTCCTTTCCCAATTCGTTACAATTTTATTATTCTGTTTAACGAACCCTCTACCTTGTAATTTTTTGTTTGTGAAACTCGTTTTACGTTTATTTCTTTTTTTTCTTTCATTTCGTTAGTCCCGAATTCTCTTACAGGGCCGGTCTAGGAGTAGTTCCCGAGGGTACGGCTAGCGTATCCAGTCCCGGAGCGACGGCCGGATCCGGTTCGAGTAGTTCTAGCGCACCGAATCGACCGCTACCTCCTACGCCCGACGACGACGAATCCCAAGGCGATAGAACACTTGTGCTTAGAAAGGTAAGTATCGCTTTGTGTTCGTTTCAATTAGGAATTTGGCTGGATTTATTTTTTTCCAAAAATCGCATCTCTTTGGAATTACAACTGGAGTGATCGGCGACTAATATTTTTATTTTTTGCAAGTTAATAGGATGAGTATTAAATTTAGCTCATCTAGAAGTAAATTTTTATTCAATAATTTATAAGTTTTGAACTTTTTTTATTGTACCAGCAACATTTTAGTCACCGTTTGGCTCCAGGCGTTCTCGTTTATTTACCTTTATTTTATCGTTTATGTGTAAATACATTTATGTTCAACAAAAAATGGCAGCAGTCCGCAGCTAATGTAGGCGACAAAAAAAAGATCGACGACATTGACGAAGCGACATTGCTCAAAGATTGGGATTTCGATAAGTTTTTCCCGTCGAAGGCGAGCAACGCGGGCACGTCGTCCTCGTCGACGACGGCATCCACCGGCTCGTCGAAGAACGACGGCAAGCCGAAGAAGCCCGGCCACCGGCGCATGGAGAGCGACTCGAAAATCAACCCGTTCTTCAGGAACTTCAGGCGCGAGAACTCGGATTTGTTGCCGATGAGCTCGCGGCACTCGGCCATATACGTCGACAAGAGCGCCCGCTCCAGCGGGATATTTAACAATCGGCGCGGCTCCGACGCCGGCGTGGCCAAGAAATCGAGCGGCGAGCCGGTGCTGATGGACTACATCAAGAAAACCGATTCGCTGGCGAGCTCGACGCCGAAAAAGGACGCGTACGCGGACAAGCAGGAGCTGGCGCGTCCGCGCAGAGAGAAAACCGAGTCCGATTTGGTACTCAGGAACACGGAGGCTCGCAGGAGCATCAGGGAGACGTTGGAAGCGAGGCGAAGGGAAGTCGAGGCTCAGTTCGCCAAGGAGGCTGAGAACATGCGCAGGCGCAGCTCCAAGCCCATTGAAATGAACGTTTTGAATATCTCGAACATATCGAATTCATCTGCCGGATCGAATTCCATCGGCGACGAATTTTCTTTTATTCAGGTAAATTTTGGTTTGTTTGGTTTGTTTTTTTTTTCCTAATTGACTTACGGGTGCTTAACTTGATTAAAAATTTGTATATATCGATACTTTACTAATTTGTTTTGTTGGCTAGATATGTGTAGAGTTTAGGCACTGAATACTGATGGAGGTTAATTAGATTAGATTTTTTGTGGGTGAAGGATTATTCTTCTTCAACCTTTAGGGTTATTATGGTAGAAAATGTTCGCTTGAATGGAATATTCGGGATTATTAGGTATCATTTTTACTAAAAAGTTTGCCGAGGAAGTACAAGTTTGTTTATGAAAAACAATTATAGTTATAGTATTTGTTAGTAACACATTGTGATTTTTATCGCTATTTATAATGCTTTATAAAAATAGATTAGCCTGTTGCAGGATTAATTAAGTTGTGGAAGTTGCCCTGTCCAATATTTTCATGCTCTTCATTTACATATTAATTTGTATATAAAATCAGTTTTTAATATAACAAATTATACAGAACTATTGCTGAAAAAATTTTGACTAATGCTTGTAGGAAATTTTAAGGAAAATTTTGTAAAAATTTCATTACTGTTCAGTTTTTCTTAGGTCATTAATTTTTTTACAAGTATGTCAGTATTCAGTAAACATGTATATACAGGTCGGTTTGATAATAAAAATAATAATTACTTGCTTCTACTAAAAGTACTGCATCTTGATATAACCATTATTACGGATCGATTCTACTGGGAGTAGTATTGTGCATTTTCCAATGATCACTGTTCTTTTTTTTAATATAATGAATGAACAACAATAAAACAAGTTGGTTTTGGAAGTAGCCAGGATGAAAACAAAAAATGTATAGCACTTTACAATAAGTTCTTATCATGCATCGCCCAGTTGCAGTTTCTTAGTAAATTCCTTATGGAAAGAGTGCTGCTTCTAATAAACTAAACATATACTAAACCATGTATTTCTTTTGAAATATTCACCCTAATCCTCCATGGGAAACTTCGCCTTAGTTTTAGAATTAAAACTTACAAGAGTGCGCAAAACTACAATAAATAAGACTTCAATTGAAACAACGGTATAACAAAACCAACAGGAGTTGTTCTCTCATTATAAAGAATCGTTCTGTTGCAATTGATTTTGAAACAAACAATTAAAATTTTCTCGCTTTTATTAACAAATTTGAACGAAAAACGACTAATTCTAACATGTCCCAGTTATGTCGCCCTACTATCTGCGCAAAAACCGTTTAAACGATTTAATTCCAAGATATTCGGACGTCTGCGACAGCATGTCTCAAAAAATATTGAGAGTACCCACCGATGAGCATGAAGATTGACACGTGAACTGGCTGCGGCGCTGCTGCCATCTTTCGAGTAATCCGTTTTTATTTGTCTTGTGTTCGTTTCTTTTTTTTGTTGATTATAAGCGGAATATGTGTGCATAATATACGTAGTTGTTTATGCTAGGATTAAGATTATTGCTGTGTGTTTTTGGCAAAAATATTTCTCGATTTTTGTTTGGTTTTGAAGAGAATTTTTACCACAAGGGTGGCTGTATCAATTGAGTTGATATGTTGATATAAGTCACACTTGTGTACAAAAATCCCATCGAAATGAACCATTGATCATTCATCTTGCTAAACTAGAATACGTGTGTTGAATGATATGAGTGGTTACCTATTAAATCGAGTCTAGAATATTTTTGTCAGCTTATTTGAACTTGTCTGGAACAGTCAAATATCAAATGCAAATTATTAAAACAAAACAAATTTGGCAGTTCTTACATGCTTCAAACATGTTTTTATTGTATTAACTATGTGTTAAACTGCTTATTTACGTTGGAATAAAAATTGTTACTTGTAGCGAAGGCTCATTTAGAGAACCTACATAAGTAAAATTATTTTTTTATTCATCTAAACATTCTAAACGAATCTTTAAAGGAGCTGAAAAATGCGTGATTATTTTATGCAAGAACTTGTTCGTCGAATTCATGTTTGAATTTTTTTAGAATGGTAGAAGTAACGATCATCCCCGACAAAGCGTATTACCCGATTTACTTAGCCAAGCCAGCGGTAGCCCAGGCACACCGTCGACCAGAGATAAATCTTCCACCGAGGAGGTACGTAGCACTTTTATCACTTTTTTGTACAATTTTTATGCTGCAAGATACAATGATGAATGTTCAGGTGTAGCTTGAACAATAATAATTGGTTTATTAGTTGATGGGATCATTGTATATTGTTTTAATCGTTATTTTGTGTACATATTTCTATTTTGTGTTGTTTGTTTCACTTGTATTTGTTTTGAGGTAGTTTCAACGTATTGTCTTCACCAATTATGTTGAGAATTATTCAGTATACTGTACTATTTTATTTTCACAAAAAAATACCTTTATTATAGTTAAAGTTAGATTTTTTAATGGAAAAAATCAAAATTCTTATTTCATTTTTTTTTTCTAAATTTGTCACTAATTTTAATGTCTTTCTCTTTGATTTTTGCCTAACGAGTGACGTCCATAACATCGTGTGTTTCTTAAAATGTAAGTATGAATATTTCCATTCGCTGTTTCGGTAGTGTTACTTATTGCCATGTTTATGTAGTGTGATAGGCTTCAAACTATCAAAGTGGCATGATCGCTAATTCACTTCTCATCAACTATTGCACACTTGCGGAAATTTTGAACAGAGAATTTCTAAAATTCTTCTTTGGGAAATAATAATATCTACTGTTCAATATTTTTTTTGTTCAGCAATACATGATGAAGCCGTAGATCTGCGAATATTTCGTTTTCTGTTAATCATCGATATTAATTTGTATTGGTCTGTTTTTATTTGGAACTAACGGGAAATAATCGTTTCCTTTAATAATAATTTAGTTAGTAAACTAATAGTAACTGTAAAGTCGAGTAAAACTTATAATGAATTTACTGTGGTTAAATGGCTTTTTTGTTTGATTTAATTGTGTAATTCTAGTAAATCACTCGAGAATGGATATAGTCTTATTCTACTAATATTAACAGTGAAAGTTTTATCTCTATACAAGGCGAAAGAAAATTTGTAAAGAAGTTAAAATCCCTTTGTGCATCAACTTCATGTTTGTTCAGTGAATTCCTTGCGCGCAGAAAATATTCAATCTATTCTAAAAATAGTTCATTATATCTACATTTATCGTCTCGGTGAACATAAGTCAATTTAATTTAAAAGTACATGCTAGAAAACACGTGTCAACGAATCCGGCTAAGCAAAAATACACTATTTTAGACATTGGAGTTTTGCCCGAACAATTATTTCATTTATAATTAGCTTCGTAAGTGCCTCTTTAAAAACGTATTTTGATTTTATATCATGTTCGATTATTAAGAAGTATTCGTTTCCACATCAATTCTTAAATGGATGTAAGTGAAAAGTATCTGCATGTATTCCTCCTAAAAAGCACGTTAAAATTTAAGATTACTAACAATAATTGATCTTAACGTTATAGTTAACATTTTTGTCGAAATACCATCATTTCGCAAGGAATCCTCTATTAGAAATTCCCAACGGAATAATTAATGATTCGTTTTCTTTTTCAGTTCCTAATACAACCCCCCCAACCCAAACCTCAACAGACCCATTTGCACGCTAACGCTCTTGCCTTACAACAGAAGCAGCGCTCCTTCCTGGCCTTCGGTTTCGGGGCGTCCTCGGCGCCCTCTAGACGAGAATCGCACGTCAACGTCAATGTCACCCCGACGTCACACGACATTTCCTCAGACACACCGGAAATCCGCAAATACAAGAAGCGCTTCAACAGCGAGATTTTGTGCGCTGCCTTGTGGGGTAAATGATGAGACTTCAGCTCTCTTTCAAGTCGCTTTTGACGTTATTAATCCTTTGTACTCGAGTCTAGTAGTAACGAGCTCGCGCAGTGAGCGAGATATGATGTTGCGTTCTTTTTTAAGTGCAAAGGGTTGATAATATGTTGATGTTGAGCATATATTTCCAACTATAAATTAGAATTAAATTGAGATTATATCTGATTATAACTGGTTTGTTGTAGGTGTGAATCTTCTGATCGGAACCGAGCAAGGACTGATGTTGCTAGATAGAAGCGGTCAAGGTAAGGTGTACCAATTGATTTCGAGAAGGCGATTCCAGCAGATGGAGGTACTGGAAGGACAGAACATCCTCGTGACTATATCAGGAAAGAAGAACAGGGTGAGAGTTTACTACCTCAGCTGGTTGAAGAGCAAAATCTTGAGGACAGACGGAGTCAGCGACGTACGTGGCCCATTAATATCTGTTAGATGGTGATTAACTGTTTGATTATTGTAGCAAGTAGAAAGGCGAAACGGTTGGATAAACGTCGGCGATCTGCAGGGAGCTGTTCACTTCAAAATCGTGAAATACGAACGAATAAAGTTCCTCGTCATAGCGCTAAAAGACAGTATAGAAATATACGCTTGGGCTCCGAAACCGTACCACAAATTCATGGCGTTCAAGTCGTTCTGCGATCTGACGTATCGACCGCTGCTGGTCGATCTAACCGTCGAGGAAGGCACTAGGTTGAAAGTTATCTATGGTAGCAACGAAGGTTTCCACGCCGTCGATTTGGACTCGGCCAGCGTTTACGACATTTATTTACCCAAAGTTGTAAGTAGAATAGGTCTAGCACAATATACCCTGACAGTAAACCCTGAATAACTCTTAGGCCCGGTTGTAGATGATTAGTTCAACTATGGTTCTGCTTTGAACCGAGTTTAATTGCAAATTTGTGTTGTAAGTACGTCAGTCACTATTGTTCTGTGGATCCGCCTTTGAACGCTTTTGAAGGTCCGTTCATGTAAACTATGAACTGCAAATGCATCTACAACTGGGCTTTAAAAAATAAAAGAAAGGTTTTTCAGATAACCAAATTTTCCACTAATGTTTTGATTGTAATCTAATGAACATAGCTTTAGTATGACATCCCTTGCATAGATCAGACAACTCTGTATATGTGGTCTGTGATCCCCTGACGTTTCGTTAATCAAGCATTGCAAGATAAAATGGACCAGCCGTACAAGCTAAACTTCTACAGCATCTACGATGAGGAAGAAACCGACAATTTCATCCTTTCGATCAGAGAGAGCATCATGACCAACGTAGCGTTGGAAATCGACCGGATAGATTTGGTGCACCGCACCATCAGTTTCATAGTGGAGATCGGCTGCGACGCCTTGTGGAGGATGCTCAACATCGAATTCATCCGCTACACTTCGTGCCCGAACTTCATGCTACCCGCCTGGAAGGGGGACCACAGCTTGGCGCCCTCGCCGAAGGACACGTACGCCGCCAAGTCGATTCCCATCGTCTCCCTCGTGACCAAGCAAGTGGACACCGACGAGAAAGTGCAAAAAGTCTGCGAGTGCTGTTTGGGCATCAAATGCGAATGTTTGTTGCCGCCGGATAAAAGAGATTTGGTTAATAGTGTTTTATTTATTTTTATAAAAAAAAGCTAGCGGAGTGTTTCGGTTTTGTGTGGGTAGTTTAATGAGGAGTTGTGTGATTTAGGAACAACTGGTGGCTTTGGAGGAGGCGATCGAGGTGGACGTGGAGAACCCCGAAGTCGAAGAATACTTGAATTCGTTGACGGAAGAAGAGGAAAAGGAGGAATCCGAATCGTCGGTTGAATCGAACCCGAAAGTATCCTCGATCGTGGAAGAGGCTCCGAAGTCGTCGCAATCTTCGAAATCCGAGTTATCTTCGGACGATGAAAAAAGTTGGTACAACGGGGCATCGATAGCAATGCAACCGAAGGCAAACAATTACCGTGGCCATTTTTTCGTTTTAGAGAAAATGAAGTGCGTGCTCAGCGAGGGATTCTCGAAATTGGCTGATAAAAAGAAGCAGATTTCATTGCCGGTTTTGAACGTTACTCATCCCGTTAGGGCGGTTTCTTTGACTGGAATGGTCGTGGAACTGCCGCCCATCCGGTCTTGCATTAAAACTGAATGTCATACTGTTAAAGAAGCGCCGAAAAATTTAAAAAAGAAGAACTTGTGATAATTTTACCGATTTTAACTAATTCCGTAAAAACCTTTTTTTTACGCTTTGTTTTTTAATTTTTTCATCGGTAATTTTTGTATTATTTAATTTAAAGGCCCAAACTGGAATTTCTCCGCACTGCATAGTCACTCTGCCCAACAGCAAGGGCATGCAATTGTTACTCTGTTATGATAACGAGGGTGTGTATGTCAATACCTATGGTAGGATATCCAAAAACATGTTACTACAGGTAAGTCCGCACTTTTTAAATTATTTTCTAAAGTGAAAACAATATATTTTTGTTTTAGTGGGGAGAAATGCCGACGTCAGTGGCGTACATAGGCACGGGCCAGATAATGGGCTGGGGTAACAAGGCGATCGAGATCAGAGCTGTGGAATCGGGACATTTGGACGGTGTGTTTATGCACAAGAAATCGCAAAGGTTAAAGTTCCTGTGCGAGCGAAACGATAAAGTGTTCTTTTCTAGTGCGAAAAGCGGTTCCTCTTGTCAAATATATTTCATGACCCTCAATAAGCCCGGCATGGCGAATTGGTAACGGGGCTGTATAGGATATATACGGGGTGATCTCAAAAAAGAATGTATTCGAATTTACTTAAAGTACGAGGATGCGGTGGTTGGAGTATGAATCTCGATTCGATTTCGATTTTGTAATGATTCAGTTTTTTATACGATAATTGAGATTCGTTTTTGATCGTATGCATTTTTTGAGGAACACCCGTTGTCATGTGATCGCTGCAAAGTGATGATAAAAATGACTGTTAGATGGAGAGAGGGTCATCGTGAAATATGTAATAAACAGTGTTTTTATTTTATTTTTGTTGCTTACTTTGATTTAGGAAAATCGCGTGTAAAGGAAAAACTTGTAAGGAAATTTTATTTGGGAAAAAGTGTGATATGGATTAGACGTAATTTAGTATGCAACAGGCTATGACTTTTATTTTGTAATTAGGAAATTTTCATATTTTTAGTACGCTTTTTTAAATGGTAAATACGTAATTATGAGAAATATTTTAACGGAAATTTTAAAGCTCTTATCTTTTTTATGATCGAAAAAGTCCAATTATAGAGATGAATATTCATTGTGCTAACGTTCGAAACCATCTTAAATTTATTTTAATGTCTCCCAAGTTTGAAGTCCTTTTTCTTTAAATTAAATTCAAAAGGACGCTTCAGCAAGCTTGTCTATCATTTTACCATTAAAAAAAGCAACATTTTTTTATATTTCGAAGTTGAAAGATGCTATTTGGTATTTTTTTCTATTTAAAAGTGATAGTACAAAACTTATTATCCCAAATAACACTTTCTAAATCAAAACTGTCGCAATGTTAATAATATTCATCGCCTTTTCTACAACAAAAGAAAAATCAGTCGAGACTAAAAATTGAGTAGAACAAAAGTGGTGCTATCTTCAATTTATTCCTAATGTACATACATGAATTTGTTAAAAATACCGAATATTATTGGCATTGCACCGATGCGTAAAACAATTTGTTATCTTTTGGTTTATATTTAACAGACGGTATTGATAGATGAATGTTTAAAAATTAGTTGGGTGCCAACATTATTTAACAGAACTGCGTTATGTCTTAAAATTTTCACTTATGGTATATTCTCCTTAGTGATTGAATTATTGCCAGAATGCTCGTGCAGAAGAAAAATATCGATCACGTTAGAGATTCAGCAAGAAAATTCAACATTGATACAAATACTTGTTTAGGGCTCACTTCGTTGATTCTGTTTAAATCGAGTTTGGGAATATTGATAAACGTGCAGTTCTGAGGTTAAATTAGTCAAGTTAAAAATATGAATGCTCAGCGAGGTGTAGATAAGTCAAAAAATTAGCATAATTACTTGTTAGTGACTATTAATAGTGGTTTTTTATGAATGCAAAACAAAAATCGATTGTGGTTCGATTAGCTGCTTTGTAATCTATGGTGGTTTAATTTAATATTGTTTTAGTAACTTGGCTACTAAATGGTGGTTGTTAGTTATGAAACTTTAGTAGGATATGATTAAAATAACAAATCGATTTGTTTGTTTTGCAATTTTATAAAACTGCGTTTCCTGTACATACATATTACATAAAAAACCTTTTTCAAAAAATTTTTATTGCAATATAGCGTGTAGCACTGTACCCTGGTAAACGTGTTATTAGGCAAAATTAGGGTAACTTGAGATAACCATTTTTATACTAGTCTGAAAAATCATAAAAAATAAGCCTTCTGTGTTGTTTTTCGTTGTTTGTGCAAAAAATGTTAACTTTCTATGCTCAGTTCGAGTTCGAAATTCTAAAAACAAGACTAATTTTCTACTCTCTTAGTTGAATTTTCAGTAGAATCCATTTTGAAATAGTACTTTACTTTCGATGTTGCTCAAAATTGATGTTTACTTTTGAACGACACGGTTATTGTTGAAGCTTATTTTTCACGTAAATTTTTAACCACTACCTTCCAGGAATTTCGTCAGCACTATAGCAAAATTTGACAGTTTATTTTCGGTTTATTGCAGTATCATAGTAAGTTTAATCAAAACATTTAACGAGTACAAGTTAAATATCAAATCGGCTGTTTCGTTTGTTGCATTTCGTACAGAATAAAAGATTGGTTAAAATGTTTAAATTGGTTAAAAAATTTCACTCAAAATTTTTGCGGATTACTCGAATGACTTGTGAACATTTTGGTGACTGTACGAGCTGTGATGAACGTTATCTTGGCGAAATTATTGTTTTGATTTAGTAAATTATTGCCCTGAAATCGTGTTATAATTGCATGCCTTTGTTGTTGACTCTGTTTTGTCTAATATTTTTACATTGCTTTTCGATGATGTCGGTTTATTCTTGTTTGTTTCGTAAAAAGTATTTGGTGCAATGAAGACTGTTTTTGTGTAAAAAAATATATATTGTCCTGGTTTGAAACAGATAGAAACGATTGTTTTTTAAGTTTACTTTTTGTGAAATTCACACGTTTCTTTCCGCGCCATTTCGTAAACAGTTTGTCGATATAACGAGTACTCTTTCCATTAATTTGCATATGATGCCTTTTTTGTAAGCCACAAGCTATATACTATATATACATATAAATATATTTCTATTGCTCTTTTATAATTTCCAAAGAGAGGTATATGTGTGATTTTTTATAGTTCATAACATTTATATAAATATCATTTTATTAATATTATTAAAAGTTATATTACATCAATGATTTTTTTTATTATTTGAATTCACAAAACAACGGGCACGCTCGGCGATAATCCGGTGACATTCAACCCGGTGATCCTGTAAGTACCGCCGTTCTCCGGGGGATTGGGGACCTCTCCGTCTATAGTCAATTTCGCAGAAGTTACATACAGGTCTTCGAGGTTGGGCCCTCCGAATACTACTGAAGTTACCTGTTTATAACAGAATGTGGAGTTACATTGGGTTACTTCCAAACAATATTGTCGAATTTACTTGTTTTGCAGGAAAACGAATCGATGCCAATAGAGTTTCTGGCTTAGTACCATCGATTTTAATCACCGTGTACCAGTTAACTATGGCGATCCAAATATTTCCATCCTTATCAATGGTCATACCATTAGCACCGAGTGTTGCTGTCGATGGTATGCCGTGTTTTTTCAACGTGAACAATGGACGTCTGTTAGCTGAATAAAGTTATTTGGATAATAATTATTAGGTTACATTACAACTATGGGACATTCATTAAGTTTCACTTTTGTTTGCTGTTAAGTTGCAGAAACTTACCAATTGTGGAACTTTCTATATCATAATCAAATTCATCTATTGATCCTACATGTGAATCGATATAGTACATTTTCTTATTGTCAGCACTCCAGGCTATTCCATTAGAGATACCCACTTTATTAATATGCTTTACAGGTGTGCTGTTTTTGAATGAATACAAAGCGCCTTTATGTCTATATGTTAGTTCCCCTCCCATAGTTCCTAAAATTTGTTGTTTTAGAATTATTTTTAGAAATATATTTAGTCCCTTACCTGCCCAAAGTGTTCCAGCCGCATCGCATTTTCCATCGTTGAATCTATTGTCCTTCGTTCTTGGGCAATTCTCTACTTCGCACAATTGCTCAATTTTTGATACTTTCTCGCATTCCCCATCCCACGTTACGACCGCCAATTCCCTTCCAATACTTACTAGAAATTTGTCTTGCTCTCCCTTAACAGGCACCATCAAAGAAACGGTACCGACACCTTCAATTCATCTGGAATTAGTTAAGTTTTACATTACAAATTACAAGTATCTTACCGATTACAGCTTTGGTGTGTTTGTTAGTCGCCGGCACGTATTTGTGGATGGATTTTCCTAAAACATCGACAAAGTACAAACTTTGAGTGGCTGCATCCCAGTGGGGACCCTTCCCGAGTTCCGTGTGAGGAACGGCTTCCAGTCTCTCTATTTTGGGGTTCATTTCGGCGCTAAAACATGGGTTGTAGTAGCATGAGCAAACGAACAGAAATATGATAATGCTCGACATATTTTCCAACATCTGCAAACTTAAATTGTCGCTTTAAAAGGACCTGCAAGTGAAATGTTGCGTTAATTACGTTTGTAGTACCGGCGATGTTTGGTAAGCTAGTTATAGTACCTAACTATTTTATCAAGCAAATCTTTTATGCAAAAGGTCTCTTTTAAGTAGATATTTTATAGGCAATTATTGTTCTCTTATCTTCTTTTATGATAGAAAATGTCCAATTATAAAGATGAATATTCATTATGCTAACGTTCGAAACCATCTTAATTTTTTTAATGTCTTTCAAGTTTAGAGTCCCTTTTCTTTCAATTAAATTCTAAAGGACTCTGCAAGTGCAATGCCATATATTATTGGCATTATTGCACTTTTTTGTGAATTTCACACGTTTCTTTCCACGCCATTTCATGAACAGTTTGTCGATATAACGAGTACTCTTTCCATTAATTTGCATATGATGCCTTTTTTGTAAGCCACAAGCTATATACTATATATACATATAAATATATTTCTATTGCTCTTTTATAATTTCCAAAGAGAGGTATATGTGTGATTTTTTATAGTTCATAACATTTATATAAATATCATTTTATTAATATTATTAAAAGTTATATTACATCAATGATTTTTTTGTTATTTAAATTCACAAAACAACGGGCACGCTCGGCGATAATCCGGTGACATTCAACCCGGTGATCCTGTAAGTACCGCCGTGCTCCGGGGGATTAAGGACCTCTCCGTCTATAGTGAATCTCGCAGAAGTTACATATAAGTCCTCGAGGTTCGGACCTCCGAATACTACTGAAGTTACCTTTTTATAACAGAATATGTAGTTAAATTGGGTTACTTTCATACCATCTTGGCGTGTTTACCTGTTTTGACGGAATAGGAATCGACGCCAATAGAGTTTCTGGTTTAGTACCATCGATTTTAATCACTCTGTACCCGTTAAAAATAGCGATCCAAAGATTTCCATCCTTATCAATGGTCATACCGTCAGCACCGCCTGGTATGTCGTGTTTTTGCAACGTGAACCATGGACGTCTGTTGGCTGAATAAAGTTATTTGGTTAATAAGTAAGTTACTATGGGACATTCCTTAAGTTTGATCTTTTTGTTTGCTGTTATGTTGCAGAAACTTACCAATTGTGGAATTTTCTATATCATAATCAAATTCATCTATTGATCCTGCATGTGTATCGATATAGTACATTTTCTTATTGTCAGCACTCCAGGCTAATCCGTTGGAGATACCCACTTTATCAATATGCTTTACCGGTGTGCTGTTTTTGAATGAATAAAAAGAGCCTTTATTCGGTTTCACATGCCCATATTTTGGTTCCCCTCCCATAGTTCCTAAAATTGTTGCTTTGGAATTATTTTTTAGAAATATATTTATTCTCTTACCTGCCCAAAGCGTTCCAGCCGGATCGCATTTTCCATCGTTGAATCTATTATCTTTCGTATCTGGGTGATTATCTACTTCGCACAATTTCTCAATTTTCGATACTTTCTGGCATTCCCCATCCCACGTTACGACTGCCAATTCCCTTCCAATACTTACCAGAAATTTATTCTGCTCTCCCTTAACAGGTACTATCAAGGAAACGCAATCCACACCTTCAATTCATCGAGAATTAGTGAAGTTTTACATTACAAATTACAAGTATCTTACCGATTACAGCTTTGGTGTGTTTGTTAGTGGCCGGCACGTATTTGTGGATGGATTTTCCGAAAATATCGACGAAGTACAAGCTTTGAGTGGCTGCATCCCAGTGGGGACCTTCCCCGAGTTCAGTTGGCGGAACGGCTTCCAGTCTCTCTACTTTGGGGTTCATTTTGGCGCTGAAACATGCGTTGCAGTAGCATAAGCAAATGGACAGAAGCACGATAATCGCTTTGCTCGACATATTTTCAACATCTACAAACTTGAATTCACACTTTAAAAGGCCCTGCAAGTGAAAGTCTACAGCATTTGCGACGTTTGGTAAGCTGTTTATTAGGATTATTTTGTCAAGCATAGCGTTTGTGTGGGCATGGTTTCTTATAAGTAGGTATTTAATAGGCAATTATTGATTTAAGCGCAGTTTTTGGGTAATTTGTGGTGTCTTTGATTACATGTAGGTACGTATTTTTTAAATAAAACATGTAATTGTAACGCACATTATAATATTGAGTATTGAGATTATAATTCTTAAATTTATACTAGAAGTGATCCAAATTGTCTTGAATAAAAATCCTGAAGGTATTGATGTGTAAAAACTTTTTGCAAGTTCCTACTTATACAGGTAAGTGAGATGTTTCTAAAAATACTCGTCAATTCTAAAAATTATTTATAGGAACAAACCACTAAACTAACCACGTATTCCTGATTATAAATAGTACCTATATTTATGTATCTTGCACCAGTAAAAGCACCTTTTAATACCTTTTTAAGAACAGATTTTTCAACTTTCTCGTTAACTACAATACAATAAAACGAACGAGGTCGAATGGATTCGAACGAATTACTTACAGGCGGTTCAGTCACGTGAAATATCTTAATCACTGTTAAAGTCGACTATCGTAATATTTTAATTTACATTTTAAACTGTTTATCGTATAGTTCTAAGTTATCTTGATTCGATTTGTCGAATGACGAGAACTTACTTTCACGACATAGGCGGAGAATCTTGAAATGCCGCACATATTAATTTTAATCATCACTTAACAACAATTGAATTGGTAAGAAAGAGGTCTGAAAACAATAACATACCAGGAATTATATTGCAATGCTTTATTTTTAGATTTCACCTGTTCAATTACCTGATTTTTTACATATAGATTTATAGATGAAACATTTCTTTTTTTATATATACATATATTTTCATCGAATTTATAATTTAACAGGAACACTAGGATATCCACTAGCGTTGATTCCCGTAATTCTGTAAATCGAGCCATTCTCGCTCGGTGAGTCTTCTAAACCAAGGATTCTTGCACTTGTAGCGTAAAGCTCATCTAAATGTTGACCACCAAAGGTCAAAGAAGTCGTCTAAAAAACATCCAATATCTCCATTAATAGATACAAATGCAAACCAAACGGACTCATACCTGTTGTGAAGGCATAGGTATCGAAGCTAGAAGAGTTTCCGGAGATCTGGGATCGATTTTAAGGATTTGATGTCCATTAAAAATCGCCGTCCATATATTTCCATCGGTATCGATCGTCATGCCGTCGGGGGATCCTTGGATGTTGTGTTTAGCTGCCGTGAAAATTGTTTGTCTGTTTGCTGAAAAGTGTAAAATATTTGTTAACCGTTTATTTATTTAACATATTAATA
Organism: Phyllotreta cruciferae; assembly: GCA_917563865.1. Classification (NCBI taxonomy): domain Eukaryota; kingdom Metazoa; phylum Arthropoda; class Insecta; order Coleoptera; family Chrysomelidae; genus Phyllotreta; species Phyllotreta cruciferae. The sequence goes on from OU830606.1 coordinate 4,237,943, forward strand.
TTATTACTTATTGTTCCTTTGTTAATATCGCAATCAAACGACTCGATACAACCGGTAACAGAGTCAATGTAGTACATTTTTTTGTCGTCCCGACTCCAAGCCATACCGTTAGATATTCCAATGTTGCTGAGCTTTTGGGTTGCTTCGTTGTTTTGCACCAGATAGAAAGCTCCTGTTTTGACAATGTTTTCTCTTGAATTATGATCCATTGTACCTACAAATTATCGACAACAACAATTTTAATTAAAACTACTAGTGGGAATATTTATTCATTTATATACCAGCCCACAGTCTTCCAAGTCTATCACATTTGCCGTCATTCCACCTGTTCTTAAGAGTATCCGGGCGATTTTCCACTTCCAAGATTTTCTCCATTTTCGAAACATTTTCACTTTCTCCATCCCAAGTGACAACAGCCAAGTCCCTGCCTATGCTGATCAAAAACCTTCCTTTCTCGCCCTTTATTGGAATGATCAGAGAAACTTCATCTGTACCTAATCAAAAATTCCTTGTGAATTTTTTTCTTCTATTCCTTATTGAATAAATGAGTTAATATTGTATTAATAATGAATTTTAATTACTACCTATGATAGCGCTGGTGTGCTTCTTTGTAGCTGGTACGTATCTATGGATGGCTTTTCCCATTATGTCTACGAAATATAGACTTTGGGACTCGGCGTCCCAATGGGGTCCTTCGCCTAATATGCAGGGAGGAATAGTTTCCAGTCTTTCCACTTTGGGATTCATCTAGATGAAGGTAAAATGCAGCTGATAGTTATTATCGTGTCGAAAAATAAATGATATCTCTTTGAATCTCTAAATTTACCTACTTACATTTATCCTCTGTTACAAACGTATTGGAAATGAAAAATATATACCTATAGAAATTGTGTTAATAACGAGCTATTCAAATTTCAACTCCTTATCGCTTACTTTTATTAACATTATCTATAAACACACTTGAACTAAAGATACGCATCCATATTTTAATTTTATCAGTTCAATACAATTTCAACAATAAAAACTATCCACAACAAATTTTAATTTACTTGAAATAAAATACAAATTACAATAAGACAGGAATGCCAGGATACCCTTTGGTATTTACCCCCGTTATCTTATAAATCGAACCGTTTTCCTTAGGGGAGTTTTCCAATCCGAAAACTCGAGCGCTGGTTACATAAAGTTCGTCTAAATTCGGACCCCCGAAAGCCATGGATGTTACCTGCAAATTACATCCAGAAATTACTCATTTTAATTACATCGCGCAAGAATAATCAATTTACTTGTTTAGCTGGCATTGCGATGGTAGCCAAAACGGTTTCCGGGGTTCTTGGATCGATTTTAGCAACCAGCTGTCCGTTAAAAATGGCCACCCAAATGTTACCGTCTCTATCCATGGCCATGCCATCTGGATCGCCTTGTATGTTATGCTTAGCTGGCGTGAATATTACTTGCTTGTTTCCTGGAAGAAAAAGGATTAGGTATGACAAAACAAGTGTAAGTAAGCAGCCTTAAAATCCCACCAATTACTCCGTTTTCGATGTTGAAATCGTAGGAAACAATGTAACCTGTGACAGAGTCTATGTAGTACATTTTGGTGTCATCGCCGTTCCAGGCAAGCCCGTTTGAAACTCCTATGTTGTCGATTTTTTTGATTGCTTGTTTATTTTGCAACATGTACACACCTCCGTTGCGCGCTTCTGAATTAGTTCCTAAAATTTGGAAATATGTCCAGGATTCAATAATTTTTCGGGTGGAGTTCAATTGGTCCCCGCGGTCCAATTTACCCAAATATAATCCTTTTTCGACTCGAAAGCTATCAGTCAATTGGTCCCCAATACCGGATTAATGGTTTCTAGGAAGGACCGATGGGAATATTTATAATTTCAAAATTCTCTGAAATTTCGATTATGTATTTTCATTTCGTAGTATAATTTAATGAGGATTTTATGATTAGGCGAAATTTTTTGATTCTGTCTTTTTTTTTCTATTTCAATATAGGGAAAATCCCATCCCTTCCAGTATACTTCTAGAAAATTAGGTGTACTTTTCATAATAACAAATTTCGATATTGTAAAATATGAAGGTACTTTACTCTTGAGCAAAATTCGCATTTTTTGACATACCTCGTATAAGATTGATAAAATTTGATTTTTGATAGTTGCATCTTGGATTTTAGATCATGCAGAACTTTTTGTGAAGAATAACTATTTCGTAAAATTAATAATAAAGTTTCCCATATGTTGCCAACTATTTTTTGAAATCCGTTCCTATATTAAAACTAAAATAATTCTTTTTTTATACAGAATTTTTCTTTTAATATATATTATACCAATTGTATATATTTTAAATTACTAATGCTTAGATATTAAATATTTTTTAACACTAAAAGCTGCATTTTGTCTAAATTCTCTCAGCTATGTAAGTACACCAGAAGATGTTAGCCAAATGATAGTTATTCATGTAATGTAAAATCTTATCTAACCGGATTAGGAATATTTTGACCGTGGGGACCAATTGACCAGCACCGAATTTTTCATTTGGAAAAATGAATGTCTAATGACAATAAATTTGGTTACCTGACCACAATCTTCCAGTTCTATCACATTTGGCATCATTCCACGTATTATTGATGGTATCTGATTGATTTTCAACTTCAACGATTTTTTCCAGGTGCGAGACCCTCTCGCTTTCTCCATCCCAAGTAACCACGGCCAATTCCCTGCCTATGCTGATCATAAACTTGTCCCTTTCGCCTCTAACCGGTATTACAAAAGACACATAATTAGTACCTGAAAATAACTTATCTTTGACTATTTATTACAGTAAATTAAAGGTTTACCTATCACTGCTTTGGTGTGTCTTCTCGTGGCCGGCACGTATTTGTGTATGGATTTTCCTACGATATCCACGAAGTACAAACTCTGGGTTTGGGCGTCCCAATGGGGCCCTTCTGCTACCGTGCAAACCGGTATGTCTTCTATTCTTTCTATAAACAGATTACTGCTCATCGTATTTCGTTGTTTAAATTTTGCACTCGTTTCAAACCAAACAATATTATTTATTAAATGGATCTCTAACGAGAGTTTAATAATTCCCCAGTTGAAGTAGTTTTTATCTCGAATCTCAGTCAGGTACTTGCTATCATTATAAATATGTTTGTAAATATTTAATTTGTGAAATATTTTAGATATCAAAGTTAGTTAGATTACTGATGCTAGGTGTATTATTGGGTGGTGGTTACTTTCATCTACAGAAATTTTGCCTTGACCTTCTCCATGTTTTTATTTTATTGTGATATTTATTTTTAAACAGATTACGACACTGATTTCTCTTATGTAACTAAAACAGTAGCGTAACAAATAATACATTTGATTGAAATTAATAAAAATGAAGGTACTGTTTCGTTCTTTAATTGTATCTTTTAATTCTTTAATCTATGGGAAAAACAGGTTCATTCTCACCACAGTACAAGCCGGTTTCTTATTATATAAATATAATTATACAATCTATTTTACATAATTACAAATATATTAATAAATACGCTCCTGTAACCTCAGCACTCCATTGCGACAATCATTTTATCTAATCAAAGTATAATTTCGACTACAAACATTACATAAAATCTTTATTTTCGATCCGTTCAGACCGTGTGATGATACAAGTCCTCCAGAAAATCATAAAATGAGTTACGAATTTATCCCAATTAGCGAACAATTGGATTGTGGCACCAGAATCCATTGGGATGAGGCCACGCAGAAACTCTTCTTCGTAGATTTACCCAATTCTACTGTATACAGGTATACACCGGCAGATAAGAAATTAACTAAAGCGAAAATAGGTAAGTACCAGTTTGGGTATTCCTGAAGAATTTTTAAGCTACTCGATTTTTTTATATGTTATTATTTTAGGGAGTTATAACGAGCCTTTGACGTTCATGTTTCCCGTGGAAGGTTCGAGCACAAAATTTATAGCAGGAATTGGCAGGAAATTCGCGTTTGTAGAATGGGACGGGGAAAGTACCGAAGTGCCGAATTACTCAGTGATAGCCGAAGTAGAAAAAGAACCAGAGTTAGTGAATAACAGATTAAACGGGGGTAAAGTGGATCCGTGGGGCAGACTATGGGCTGGTGAGTGTACACTTAGTGTTATACAATATTTTTAATTGGTGTTTATGATTATTGTTTGGTTGCAGGAACGATGGGTCCAGAGGACGGGCAGGGCAACGTAGTCCCAGGTAAAGGATCTCTTTACAGTGTTACCAAAGGTAAGGTGACTAGGCAAAGGAGCAATGTGGGCATCTCGAACGGCTTGGCCTGGGACACGAGAAAGATGAAAATGTACTATTGCGATACGTTGGAGCCGAAAATTTTCCAATACGACATCGATAGTGATGGCAAAATAAGTGCGTATACCTCTTCACAGCTTTTGCTGTTTACTCAAACAGTCATTTCGTAGGCAATGAAAAAGTTGTGTTCGAATTTGCGGAGAACAATTTAGAGGGCAAACCGGATGGTTTGACCATTGATAAAAACGGCGATCTTTGGTTGACATCGATTTTTGGATCTACAATATGCAAAATCGACGCCGCCAAAGGGACTATCAAGGAGAAAATCACTTTTCCTACTCCACAAGTGAGTTTATATTCTACAAAAATTGTAGCTATTGAAATTACAAATTTCATTGTTACATCAAATTGATATCGAATTTTTCTTAGATAACATCTGTAACTTTTGGTGGACCCAAACTCGACGATTTATTCGTAACAACAGCTCGACTTCGCGTGGACGGACAAGTACCCAAACCACCTGCTGGTATCACTTACCTAATAAAAAGCATAGGAGTCCAGGGATTTAATGGAGACAAATACAAACCGTAGTTATTAATACTTAAATTATAAAAAATATCAAACAAAAACTAAATGTACCTACAGTAAAACAATTAAGTATATTATACAAAATAAGATATCTATAGTTGTAGATAGTGTTTCATTCACTAATTATACTTTCACTGTCCTCTTAATTAAACTCATTTAAGAGAAGAACAGGAGTTCGTGTTGATGAATATCATCAAGACCATTTGCCTACTCTCCATATACAGGGTGTCCCAAAACTCCCTGTACACAGAGCTACTGTATGTTGGTGGGATCAAAATAAGTCGATTTGACCAAAATTACCTATATCAAAAGTTCTTCGTTTGCCTCTGAGGAAGCCTCAAAGTTGAAAGAAAATTTTCATTTTTTTTATAACTCGAAAACGCTTCGATCGATTTTTATAAAATTTGGTATGTAGCTCTTTTAATTGAAGAGCCATTGTTGAAACTAAAAATTATACCTACTGAAATTATGGAAGGGTAAAAACTATATACACTTATCCTACCATGAAAGACATTGTATTTTTTTTTTTTGAGGGCCGCCCCTGGTCCCTCAATTTTTTTTGTATGGAGAGCTTTATTCTTTTATAGCATTTTTTGTATCTTGCGAAAAACATGTATCTCTCATAGTATTCGAGAAAAAAAAAATTTATGGACTGAGTCAGTGATTTAAAATTTTCAAGAAAACTAAGTTGGCGGTTATAATAACTACCGCAACTTGAAAATTGTCGATTTTACAATGTTTTACAACGTTATTACAATAAAAAAATCATCAATAGGCATAAGTATCTACTGAAAAATAACAATTCAAACAGATGGTTAGAGACTTATTGTAAAAAAAATATCCTTCTCTTTAATTGTTAATTTCCAGTCGATACCTATGCCCATTGATGATTTTTTTTTATTGTAATAACTTTAAAACCGACAATTTTCGAGTTGTGATTGTTATAACTGCCAAATAAGTTTTCTTGAAAATTTTAAATACCCAACCTTTAGGTAATTTTGGTCAAATCGACTTATTTTGATCCCACCAACATACAGTAGCTCTGTGTACAGGGAGTTTTGGGACACCCTGTATTAACTTTGTGTACCCAAAGCTAGAGTAAAAATGAAAAAATAATCGAGGTAAAACACAAATCAAGAGACCAATTAGAAAAAAATATTATTTATTCCAGAAATGGAGTAAACCTGTGGTAAGCGAAAAAGAATATTATCATTTTGCATGCTTAAGAATCATAGATATTCTATCAAGAAGGTGACTACACATTATCCATAATAGCAAAAAACGCCATTGTCAAAATCAATTAGTCAAACGTAACATTACAACTGTCATTATACTTTCTAATTAATTTCATAATTTCTCTGTACACGAAACCCTTGTGATTTAAGATGTGCGACGATGAGGAAAAATACAAGTTCGAAGCCATTACCAAATGCCCTTTGGACGGCGGCACCAGACTCTTCTATGATGAATGCACCCAATCTCTCTACTTCGTAGACATGCCAAAATCCATGGTTTATAAATACGAGTTATCATGCAAAAAATTGACGAAAGCGAAAATAGGTAAGCGCTTCCTTTAAAAAAATATTAGTTAATTTCAACTCCTAAAGCAACTGACAAAGCTATCATCTAGACAGCAGTATATATTAACATTTAGGATTGTTGAAACGTGCAGTTCTCTCAAGAATCGATTGGGAACCAGGGACTCAAACTTGGTAATTTCAGGTTGCGAAGGACAATTGGCGTTCATGTTCCCAGTGGCTGGTTCGAAGACCAAATTCATAGCCGGCATCGAGCGGAAGATCGTCTTCGTGGAATGGGACGGGGAGGCCGAGGAAGTGCCCGATGTCGAAGAACTCTTTGAAGTAGACACCGAGCCCAATCTATGCAAGAACAAGCTGAACGGAGCCAAAATAGACCCGTGGGGCAGACTCTGGGCTGGTGAGCAGCACTTGTATTATTGGAGCATTTAGGTACATTAAGGGATGATTGCAGGAACGATGGGCCCGACGGACAGCAAAGGCAAAACTGATAAGGGAAAAGGATCGCTCTACCGCATCTCTCAGGGTTGCATTTCCAAACAGAAATGCAGCATTGGGATCACGGGCGGCTTGGCTTTTGACGCCAAGAAGATGAAGTTGTACTTTAGCGACACGTTAGAGCGGAAAATATTTCAGTTCGACCTCTCCAAAGACGGGACAATAAGTTAGTAGTTACCGCTTGCTGGGATTTCGCTAAAAGTAGCTTCTTTTAGGCAATGAAAAATTGATACTGGACTTTGAGAAGAACAAAATAGAGGGTAAACCGGACGGCATGACGATGGACAAGAAGAGCAATCTTTGGGTGGCCGTGGTATTCGGATCGGCGGTGATTCAAGTCGACGCTTGCAATGGGAATGTTAAGGAAACTATCGATTGCCCTACGCCTCAAGTGAGCTCTCCTGGCTCTTGTTGTTTTATTTTCAAATTACTACCGTCATTCTAGATCACTTCTCTAGCTTTCGGCGGCAAGAAATTCGACCAGTTATTCGTCTCTTCGGCGAAAATGTGCGTAGATGGAAAAGCTCCTGAACCACCAGCAGGAAACGTGTTCAAAGTAGAGGGCGGCGAGTTCGAAGGAATTAAAGAGGAGAGATACCAACCGTAGTTTTTCTAATAAAACATTTAAAGATTGTATCCATTAATGCAATACACATGATTAGATAAATTGATGATTTGTAGTTTTATGAATTCTTATCAAATATAGGAGCTTTAAAATCGATATTATTCTAGATACTATAATTTCTTTTAGTAGAACTACAGGGTTTTCAAAAACCATCAAAGGACAAAATATTCCTAGATTAGTCCAAGGAACTACCCCTTGAATTTTTGCCGCTTTATAAACACCCTGTAGATTAGTTTCATGAGAATGCTTCAATCGTTTCTAATAACTATACAGCTGAAACCGACATAATTCATTCATTCACTGACTGATTCATTGGGGTGGTTTTTTTTAGAGCCGTACGCAAAGGAAAATCGTCGCGGAAAAAACGCTATCCTACGTAACTCGGCGAGATCTATCGGAAAATCGATATTTCGAAACCCGAAAACTTTTCCTTCCGGGTGAAAAACCGGATTTTTAGGGTATTTTTGAGGTTTTTCGAGATTTTCTCGGAAAATCCTCCAACGATTTTTCTCAAACTTTGCTAAAATATTCTTTAAACTAATATCGATTACCTCCCGCAAACCGCGGGAAATTCAAAATATCTTTCGCGGAGTTATAGGGAAAAATAGTTTAATTATAATTTACACGCGTAGCGCCCTTTCCAGCCTTTCCGCGAGTCCTATAAAAGTCAAATCCTTCTTCTGTCCATTAACTTAGACAAAGACGCTCAACGCTGCATGAAAGTTATGTCACTATAATTGTCACACGTCTTTAATTATAAATTTTAAATCATTATGTAATCAAACTAATTTCGACTAAAACATTACATTAAATCTTAGCTTCACTATACCCCGCTAGAATGTGCGACATCGAAAGTTCCAGTACCAAAAAGTACGAATTTATCCCGATTACAACATGCCCGCTGGAAGTCGGCTCCAGGCTCTACTGGGACGAATGCTCCGGATTCCTCTACTTCGTAGATGTGACGAAATACAGCGTCTACAGGTACTCGCCAACGGCTCCGAAAGCCAAGCGATTGACGAAAGCCGAAATAGGTGAATTCTTCTCGATTGGAATTTCATTGTCCAGCCCAATGCTTGTCTGGTTTCAGGCTGCTGCGAGCCCCTGGCGTTCATGTTCCCTGTGGCCGGCTCGAGGACCAAATTCATAGCCGGGATCGGCAGGAAGATCGTCTACGTCGAATGGGACGGGAAGGCTGACGCTGTGCCAGATTACGACGTCATCTGCGAAGTGGACACGGAGCCCAGTTTATCCAAGAACAGGCTGAACGGGGCTAAGGTGGACCCGTGGGGCAGGCTGTGGGCTGGTGATTATATTGGGTGGTTCGTAGAGAATAGGAAAAACACAAGCTTGGATCAATTGACACCATTTATGTCTTAATCCAGCAATATTTTTTTGTACAGTTTTAGTTTTCCTGTTCTTTATACAGGGTGTGCCAAAATTATAGGCCATAAATTAAACCACATATTCTGGGTACAAAAATAGCTCGATTGAACCTAACTTATCTTAGAATAAATGTGCACAAAAAAAAAGTTACAGCCCTTGGAAGTTACAAATTAAAAATCGATTTTTTCCAATTTCTCGAGAACATTTTAGTATTTTTTTATGAAAATTGACAGGTGCTTCTCCTATAGCAAGAGCAACATTCTACAAAAAAATTACGAAATATGTGTTCCCCATAAAATTTTTTATGGGGGTTGTGATCCCTTTAACCTCCCCAAATTTTTGTGTACATTACAATTAAATTATTTTTGTCACGCCATTATTTTTGAAACTTTTTTGTCTCTTAATACTTTTTCGATTAGCCAGTTTTTATCGAGATATGGGCTTTTTTCGTTTATGTTTCAAAAATTCTGAGAATAGAAAAAGTAGATTATAAGTGAATTTTCAAGTCATTCGAATGTTAAAAAAATATCTAATTAAATATTTTGTGCTTTGTAAAAAGGTTTTCTCAGAAGCCCATGATTTTCCAACATATTCGATTTTCCTTGATAAAACGTTGCCACAGGTGTTCAAGAGAATGGATGCTATTTTTACAAAACATAAAATATTTAATTAGATTCAATAAATATTTTTTTAACATCCGATTGACTTGAAAATTCACTTATAATCTACTTTTTCTATTCTCAGAAATTTTGAAACATAATCGAAAAGTCACCATATCTCAATAAAAACTGGCTAATCGAAAAAGTACTAAGAGACAAAAAAGTTTCAAAAATAATGTGTTAAACTAATGACGTGACAAAAATAATTTAATTGTAACGTACACAAAAATTTGGGGAGGTTAAAGGGATCACAACCCCCATAAAAATTTTATGGGGTGCACATATTTCGTAATTTTTTTGTAGAATGTTGCTCTTGCAATAGGAGAACCACCTGTCCATTTTCATAAAAAAATACTAAAATGTTCTCGAGAAATTGGAAAAAATCGATTTTTAATTTGTAACTTCCAAGGGCTGTAACTTCTTTTTGGTGCACATTTGTACTAAGGAAAGTTAGGTTCAATCGAGCTATTTTTGTACCCAGAATATGTGGTTTAATTTATGGCCTATAATTTTGATACACCCTGTACATGTAGTCCTGTGATGGTATTCCTTTTTGAACTACCCTTTGCAGGAACGATGGGACCAGAGGAGAACGGTAACGTCGCCCCAGGCAAAGGGTCACTCTACTGTCTAAGCAGGGGCTGCCTAACTAAAAAGAAGTGCAACATTGGGATCTCGAACGGCTTGGCCTGGGATATGAAGAAGATGAAAATGTACTTTTGCGATACGTTAGAACCGAAAGTGTTCATGTACAACATGTCGAAAGATGGAAACATGAGTTCGTATCGGCCGCCCGTCGACTTGTAGATTATTAATTGGCGTTTCGTAGGCAAAGAACAAGTAATATTCGAATTCGACAAAAATTACAGATTAGCGGGAAAACCGGACGGTTTGGTCACAGACAGTAAAGGCAACGTTTGGGTCTGCGCTATTTTCGGATCAGCCTTGTTTAAGATCGATCTCCTCAGCGGGACTGTCGCCGAAAAAATCGTTTTTCCTACTCCGCAAGTAAGTTTATTAGCTTTCCTTAACGCCCACATGGTTGCTTCATACACATTCTCTTCGTAAATGAACGATTGTGCAATACCACCTGTTTAGATGGTCTTGAAAGCGCATTGCAAAGCTGGCAACATTGCTATGGCCAGGCCAGTCGAACTCGGACTTGCATCGGGATTGCAAGGACCCGAAGCGAACAGTACCAAGTCCGATTTCGACTGGCCTGGCCTTAGCTATGTTGCCAGCTTTACAATGCTCTCAAGACGATGATGGCCATCTAAATAGGTGGTAGGGCGGGTTAAACAAGGAAGCGTTTATTGCCCTGCGACTTTAAAGAGAGCGGAATTATACCTATATCTCTTGTAATTATACAGGGTGTTAAACATGCTGTAATTATCTGGAAATGTTGCAGGTAACATCCGCAGTTTTTGGCGGGCCGAAACTCGACGATTTGTACGTTGCTACCGCGCGAATAGCCACGGATGGAGATCCTCCCGGGCCGCCTGCGGGTACTGTATTCCGAGTAAAAGGCGCTGGAGTTACGGGAATCAAAGGAGACAGATACATACCGTAGATTTTTAATATTTATTCCGTACTATAAGCTAAATGTAAAGTTATACAACAAAAATTAGACGGAGAATACAAAAAAATTACAGCAATTAACGACTTTATTAATGTTTTTTGAATTTTTCTTTTGGAGTTGTTATAAAAATTTTAATTGAACTGATAGTGGCTTAAAATACCACTATTTTCCTGTTACTACACTGAATATAATTTGTAAAAATGCAAAAATGCGTAGAAACGGTGGGACATACAAAGAATATACAAATACAAAGCGTTAATTTTATAAATTTTAATCCGAAAAAATATCTAACATTATTTTAATTACCATTAACTGAACCAAATCTGGTTTTTTAATATTTATAATAAGGGTATAACCTTAAAAATTCTTATCAAATTAAACATGGAAATGAACGTAGTGTCTAGGATTCCTCAGGCGTATGCCAAGTGATTCTTTCTTCGTAAAATCTGATGACGACTTGAGGGCACAAAACGTTGGCTTCCTTGGCTGAAACAAGATCGGTGTCTTCTGAATCCTTCCATTTCATTAAAAACATAAGTTCCCCCGTGGTATCAGAAGCCCCGATAATTTTCTCGGCGTCTAATCCCTTATCGAACGCCGACGCGCTCTTGTCCTTTAACTTGAGAACCTGTTTCTTGTCCTTCGCCTCTTTTTTATTCCTTTTAGAGTCGTTTAGGTTCTCATCCTCCTCGTTTTTATCCTTCGATTTATCGGTTTTGTTCTTACTAGTTTGCTTCTCACCATCCGAATCGCTATCGTTCTTCGACATGGACCGTTTCTTCTTCTTCTTTGCCACCTCTTCGTCGCCGCTATCGTCGGAATTTTTGGATTGTACGCCGTTCTTCTTCTTCTTCTCCTTCTCCGCGGCGTCTAAGGATTTCTTCTTGCTTTTCGGCTTCTTCTCGCTTTCGGAATCCGAGTCTTTGTCTTTGGACTTTCTCTTGGATTCCTTGGAGACCTTCGGGTTCTTCTTCGGCGTGGCCTCGTCTTCCGAATCGTCCTTTAATTTGACCGAAACGTTATCGGAATCTGATTCGGATACTCTGTTTCGTTTCTAAAATAAAAATTTCCTGTACAGTAAAATTTGTATACATTGCTTCAATAAACAAATTCGGTAATACGTTCATACACTTTGAAAGTATAGGGAGTCCCAACACTCGTTTTATAGGATGCCGATTTTAGGGGTAAATTTGGCGTCATTCGACGCGCCTCGTCGAGCTGAAATGAATGGTACAATTCTTAAAGCGAAAAAATGAAACATAAGCCCTAAAAACAAAGAAAATGGGTACTCAAAAGCGCTCAAAATTAACAGAAATGCATTAAAACTTTTAGAAATATTTCAGATAAATACCTTGTCGCTTCTCGGGCAGGTAGGGTAGTGGTTAGTATACGTAAGGGGGTAGAATGAGTACCGACCAACTGCAAAGATGTCCGTAGGAGTAGGATTGCCTTAGGGTAGAGTAGGGTAGTGGTAAGTTTGGTGTATGAGTTTAGGCGTTGGATAGCCATAGGGGTAGGGTAGGAGCCCATTAACTGGGGGGTATGCTTAAAGATATTTTTTCCACTCTATAAAAATGGGGGTAGAGGTAGTGTATTGGACAGAAATGAACAAAATTGCATTAAAACTTTAAGAAATATTTAAGATAACGCACCTTCATCTCTCTATATGCTCCCTAGCCCCCTCTGTCCAATACACTACCTCTACCCCCATTTTTTATAGAATGTAAAAATATATTTAAGCATACCCCTCCAGTTAATGGGCACCTACACTACCCCTACTCTACGGCGATCCTACTCCTACCACACGCCAAACTTACCACTACCCTACTCTACCCTAAGGCAATCCAACTTCTACGGACATCTTTGCAGTTGGTTGGTACCTACTCTACACCCTTACGTATACTAACCACTACCCTACCTGTCCGAGAAGCGAGAAGGTATTTATCCGAAATATTTCTAAAAGTTTGAATGCATTTCTGTTCATTTTGAACGGCTTTGGGTACCCATTTTCTTTGTTTTTAGGGCTTGCGTTTCATTTCCTCGCTCAAAGAATTGTACCCTTCATTTCAGCTCGACGAGACGCGTCGAATGACACGAAATCTACCCCTAAAATCGACATTATATAAAAAGAAATTTGACTAAACATACTAATATATGTCCAGGTTGTATGACTACCGAAGACCAAAAGGATTACCTACCTTGTGCTTAGCAGATCCATTGGACTCCACGGACGAAGTCGAATCCTCCCTGGTCCTCTTTTTGCCTTTTTTATTAGCCATTTTGGCTTTGCGGTTCTTTTCGAACGCCGCTATTAGATCAGGACAATCTAAGTTATCTTCAGGCTCCCATGTGTTGTCTTTTTCGGAATAACCCTTCCACTTCAGGAAATACTCGACTTTCCCGTTGGCGATTCTCCTATCTAAGATTTTCTCGACGGAGTACTCCTCCGCGTCGCTGTCGCTGCTTTCTTCCACTTGCGCTTGGTGCTTCTTTTTCCCCATTTCGAATGCTTGCAAAACGCAATTGAGCCGGTAGCTAACCTCAAGTCAGACGCAAGGCGGCGCGTTGTAATAATTAATATATTCTTCAATTATTTATAACGGGTTACTAATTTAATTATTGCTGATAAAAACGTGAACACCACAGCGAACAATTGTCAATTTGGCTTTTTTGTTCAGCAAAATGGCGCCATACCATTCAACATTCTAAGCGAAACGTCAACGGTCAAACAGTCAAAAAAGTGTCACAAAACCACGGAACGTCAAAGTATGTCAACGATCTAGTAAGTTTTTTCGTATTAACGTTGCTTACCCTGACTGTCGTCGTGATATTGGCATGTGAAGGATGACGTCATGGTTCCAGGAAGAGAAGCTTTTAAAATAGACGCTGTAGTGTTGTGAATTGTGAATTGTGATAGTTTATTGCGTTTTAAAGTGACTAAACTGGTGAAGTAAAGCAGTAATCTAGTTATCAAATGGGTGCTCCGGTGCAAGGCAAAGGAAACAAGAAGGGCAGCGGCAACCAGCGGGGCAGAGGCGGCAAGGCTCGCGGGCAAGGGCGTGCGTTCAATGGACAATCGGCGCCGTTCGGCAACCAAATGATGCGGCACAGGGGCGGATTCCGAGGGGGCATGCGCCCCCCGGGCCCTCCGATGCGCGGCGGGCACCCCCCGATGGGCGGGCGGCCGCTCCCGCCTCCGCCGCCCCGCATGATGGGCCCCAGGGGACCCATGATGCCGCCCATGCGGCCGCCGCCGCCTGGAATGCGCCCGCCACCGGGCATGCGGCCGCCGCCGCCCATGATGATGATGGGGCCCATGCCGCCGCCGATGCGCGGCATGTTCAGGGGCGGCATGCGGGGGAAAGGCAGGTTCCCGCTCGGGCCGAATTTCCGCGGCATCAGCAAGAAGAGCAAAATGATAAAGAAGGGTCCGAACAGGCCCTCGTTGAAGAACATCGATCTGACTAGGTCCTTCGTGACCGACGCGATGAGGGCGGAATTCGCCAAGAAGGACGAGCTGCTGGCCGCGGCGAAGGCGACGCAGAAGAAGGAGGACTGGCTGAAGTACAGGGAGCAGCGCGAGAAGTGTAACAAAATATACCAAGAGGCCGAGACGGCGGCCGGTGGGCAGCAGGAGGTGCGTATACCCCAGCTATTGCCCGAAACTAATTTCACGCGAGTAACAGCACCTATCGATTATACAGCAGACGTCCACTTATAGGTACTTTCATTCAATCATGTTATAGTATATTCTCCCAGCACTAAACGCTATAATAGGTAAAGAGTCCGACACAACCTTTACCTTGCAATTATCCAAAGTACCGTTAGTGGAGGTATTTTTGGAGGTTTCGTATTCCATATTTTTCTCGTACGAATCGATGAATTTTATACCAAACTGGCATTAATAAAACTTACAAGACAACCTGTATAATACCATCAATTTGTACGAAAATCCATGGAATACATTGGGAGAATGAATCATTTATTCGTGCTCAAACTCTTTCATGTCTGATGGTAATTGAGAAATTGAAGGTGCATAATTAACGAGACAAATGTATTTTTGATAATTGCACGACCAAAGAAAAGCCTCGGTTCATGAGAAATGGCTTTTCTTTGGCGATTCCCTGTTTGTCGAGATTTGAAGATGTTGCAGAATTTTTCGGTCGATTGTGCAACTATTCAAGTCTCGAACGTTTCACCTTATAGATTTAGTTAGTTTGCATCAAATGGAAAGTTTTTACTTATTCGAACGTAAATGTATTTCGCTGTTTTCAATTGAAGGGTTAATAACAGGTTAATAACATTTCACTTTTCAAATTTACTGGTTTAATTTATGTCAGAGTTTTTTTAAGTTGAAGCATTTTTAGTAACAGAATTAGTGTTTAACAAAATGAATAATTAATTGAAATAACTTTTTACATTACTCAAAAAATGTTTGGTCAAACTTGATTTATAATTTGAGGCCGGTCCTGACTATTGTATTTGTTACTAACATCAAGCAACCCATTCGATAAAAGTAAAATGTCAAATTTGGCAGTATAATATAAATTGACAGTTCAAGGACAGGACCGTAATCTGAAATTAATTAATTATTGGATTTTGTTGATTAATAATACATGCATCAGCCTAAAAAACACCCTGTGTATATTTAGTTTCGGCTTCTTTCATTTCATCAAAAACATCCATTATGGGTCATGAAATGTAAAGTATTTGTAATAACAAAAAATTTAATGATACTATTGGTAGATATACAGGGTGTATTGTAAGTTGATACTTCTTTTTCAACTGTGTATGAATCTCTTAATTCTAAGCAACTTTTTCAAATAAACTTTTTGAATATTATGAATAACCAAGAAGATAGAAAATTTTATAATTTCGAATATTTTCCAATACATACTTGCTTTATTAAATAAGAAATTTATTTATGGCAATCATCTGTCAAATAAATGCCAAAAAATAAATAAATTTCATATTTAATGAAGTAGGTACATATTGGGAAATATTCGAAATTCAAAAAAAAGGTAAAAATTATAAAAAAAAATTTCTTTGTTTTTCAGAATATTGAAAAAGTTGCTTAGAATTAAGAGATTCATACACAGTTGAAAAAGAAGTATCAACTTACAATACATTTTTGTCTTTTACTATTAAGTACAAGAGTCCAAATTAACAATAATTCCCCAAATCAATCTTGATTTTCTATTGCAAAACAGTGACATGCATTACAACAGTTTGAATAAGTCGATAAGCGAAAAAACTAAAGTAAAAACTGCTTTGAACTAATAAGACAAAAAGTATTTTTTAAGGAAGTTCAGCCGTCGCTGAAATTTCTAAAATTGATTGGATATCTTTACAGGACGGTAGCAAAAATGAGACAGCAGAAACAGAGAAAAATTCAGAAAGTCAGCCCGATGGGCAACATTTAGTCGAGTCTCAGCCTGTCACTGAGACTCCAGTATCAGAACCTACAAATACTGAAGTCACTCCGGCATAAAGTGGGCCCCCACATTGCTTTCATAATTCACACACTTTGGCCAATTATTCTTTTTTAAATCGAACTTAATAATTTTTCATTATCGTTATAGTGTTTTTTTATTTTGGTGTAATTTTTTTGTAATTTAATTATAAAATTCTTTTATGTTCTCTGTATGTCTGTGGATCCATTCATGATTGTATAAAATAGTGATAGAGACGTTTTTAATGCTTGAGAAGTGTTTGCTTGACGAAGCAAAATCGATTTAGTTTATCATTTTTAAGTATTTTTACTTGTTGCTATTGCAAATCGATTTAATAATTAATTTATGTTTAAAGTAACTCAGTACCTTTCAACTATTAAATAAAATAACTTATGTGTAATTAGTGTTTAATAAAAAAAGTTCTCAAATTATATCACTGACATTTTAATTTAATTATTATTGTCTTTAGAAAATTACTTTTAAGATTAGATTTTTTTCTTTTTCGATTTTTATTTTTTCCTGGGCTAGTTGATTACGTTTTGTATTGTTTGTATTACATTTGTTTTTGTACAAATTAAGTAGTAACTTTGAAATATAATTAAGTGGACAAAAATTCACTCTAATTGAAAACTTATTAAATATTATTAAGTATTGGTCAATAAATTTTTCATTATGAAATTTTGGAATAATATTTTATATTGATCATTTAGTTTCACTAATTATTTATTATTTTCGAGTTCTCGCGAATTCTTTTCTTTTTTATTATTTATTATTCATTTGGAAGTTACATTTTGATAAATGTTTCAATAACTCATGATACAATTTATTTCGATTGAAAAATCTGTTGACCATTGTTCCAATATCGATCGATATTATTTCGATAAATACCATTCAATTAAATTAATTTTAACCACATGTAAGATAATAAAAACCCCAATTAAATTTTATTGTTAAGCATCAAATTACATTGCATTTTCTCAGCTAGTAAAACTGCTCAGGAAAAATCGTAAAAACCCATGTTTATCGAATTTTTATAAAAGTTACATCCATTTTAAACAATAAAATTGATCTATAAATAAATATCAAAGTAAATATATTGGATGTGACTTACTGTGTAGCGTGTAAAATATCTTGTAAAACAAAAAAAACCATAACTCTTTCTATGCAACATAGAATTAAATTTGTAGTGGAGTTAATTTTGAGCTATAAAAAAAGTATACAATCATTGGAGTGTTTTCCACAACCGAACAACATAAGAGAGAAACTTGATGTTTCTCCCGGAGAATTTCCTAGTAAGTTAAAAATTTTATTTCATGTGAATCTTCAGTTACACTTGAATATTCGAAACATTTTCAAAGTAGTTTAACATTTCTCGTACAGTTTTGTCTGCTTTTGTGTTTTTTTTTCATTCGATACGATTTTTGGTTTTATCCTTGAACGATTTGCCGGTGCCTTTGATGGTGGCGATTTTGAGTTTATTGGATATTTATTTTTTTTTAATTCGGATTTAATTCAGCTCTCTGTTCTATTAATTAAAATGGCTTTAATTTCTTTGATGACTAATGCTTCTTAAACTTGTTAATATTTTGAGAAAAGAAATCATGAAAGGGTGTATGTCACAATCAATAATGTATACAGAGTGTCTCAAAAATGATCTCTCAATTATGATGTATTTTTTTTTCAAAATGTTATTAAACTTTGAGCTACGTTTAAGAGGCAGAAATCATGAAATATGCATTACAATTAATAATACGGTACAAAAATTATATATTTAAAAATTTCCTTTTCGTCCTTAATTTTGTTATTTTAATAATTTTTCACCAAATAGAATGTTGTTTTTAAAAAGTTTCAAAAATAAAATGCATAAAAATATTTATTCTATGACTTATTCATGAAACAAATTAACACCGTATTTTTTATTATTGAAACTTATTTTAGTACTTATACTAATGGATGCATTTACTAAACCTAAATTAAGCCTTCTCGAAAATTAATTTGAACCACCATCAAAAACACTTGCAATGAACGTTTCAGCATCCAATTTTAACAGTATTTTCTACCAGATAGGTGACGAGGAATACTCTCACCCAGAAGACGATGAATATTTTCATTCAGAAGACGAAGAATACGAGGAATTTTACCCCGAAGAAGAAAATCCCGAAGGATATTCCTGCGACATTTGCGAGCGGGATTTCTACTCGCAATTCCAATACAACAAGCACTTGTCCGAACACAAAACGTGCAATTTGGACGGCTGTCAGTTCACCGCGCACGAGAAGATCGTGGAGAAGCACATCCTGATGCAGCACGTCACAGGACTCTACGATAAAATCAGGAACATCAACACCCCAGAGGACATCGCCAAGTGGATAGAGGAGCGGAAACGGCGGTATCCCAGCAAGGAAAACGTTTTAGAACGGCAGGAGAAGCAGAAGGAATTGCTGGAACGCGGCGCGAGGATCAAGAAAAAGGACAATCGATTCGGGAAGGATAAATTTAGATGTGAGTGCTATTTATAAATTTTTATACACCAGTTTTTGAATAGGCCTCTTTTTCAGTAACCAAATCAAACACCAAAGCACCACCTCAGAAGCAAAAGCCTAAAAGGCCTTTCATCGTCGAAAAGAAACCGGTGTCTTTAATAAACGAAAAACTCGATTGGAATGGGACAGTTTTTCCATTTAGAGGAACCTCATCGTTGGAAATAGACACTGGTGATAAACGTGAAAGCGACTTCGAAGACGAAGAATGGCTGCCTCCAGTAAAACCCGTACAAGTTGAGCTAAACAACGCACTAGGCGCTCTAATGGGGGCTTACATGAGCGACGAAGAATGCAGCGAGGAAGAAAAAATCGAAGATAAGAAAAATGTTATCGATAGTAAACCTAATGTTGAAAATACTGTAAATATTGTTAGTACAAATAGTGATGAAGAACCTCCTACCGAAGTAAAAATAGAGAAAACGAACGTACCTGAAACTGCAACAGTTGTAGAAGAAACACAGTTAGAAAATAAAATTGTATCTGCCGCGAGGACGAGGAAACGACATCGACCCGAGAAAAGAAGAACTAAACCTGATCGGTTTAAAAACAATAAAAGGAACGCTGTTCAGAAAAAATCTAATGACTTGCCTTATGCTTTTAGAAGAAGGAAAGTAACGCTTCTGGAAAAATTATTGGAAAGCGAAATCAGGCAAGAGCGCAACGTTTTGCTGCAATGCGTTAGGTACGTGGTAAGGAATAATTTCTTTAGAACTGTTGAGAATAGTTTGTGATAGAATTGTTGATTTTTAATACAATGTTTATGAATTTTTAATAGAGATTTATGATATTTCATATGTTGTGAATACTATTAATACCTTAATGGTTATAAAAGCTATAAATTTTGGTTTGGAACAATGTCTTAAGAAAAAGTTAACAGGAACTAAACTTAAATTAGTTAACAATTTTATTTACATTTCCTACAAAAATGGCACAATAAAACAGTAAAAAATCTAATATCACAATAAAGTACATTCCTAAAATGTATAAAAAATAAATTAAAACGTCGAAATTACAAACAATTACATGATAAAAAGTACTTGTACATCAATTGCGGTCTTTTAATCTTAAATAAATTTAAAACACTTCTGCTTATCGTGTGGTATCCTCGTTTTGAACAGAATCGAATCGGCCCTGTACTGTGTATTTAATAACGGTGTATATCCAAATACCTAAAACAATTAAGTCATAATTAAATCTACCACCGGGCCTAAGTTGAGCAAAATACAATGGCCCGTATTCAACGCCCCATTTTAAAGTTAAAGCCATGTTTACCGAGCGCCTTTAACTTGACAGTTCTACATTGTTGTTATGGAGTAACTAAGGACATTGTTTACGTTTAAGTCGCTCGCTAAACATGCGTTTAACGTTAAAATGAGGCGCTGAATACGAGCCCTTGTCTTGGAGCTCTAAATAACCCTTAAAGAACAAGTCCCATACCTGAGTAAAAAAATTAATGCACTTGTGCCTTTCTTGGAAGTGAGTATCATCCTCCGATAAGCTCTGCGGGCAACCTGGACAGCGGAACGTCCATCTCGACGTCACCTTCACCGGCGGCTTCCTGGTGACGTGGCTGACCAGAAAATTCATGGCTATATCTTCGCAATTCATGTACTCGTCGACTTTGTCTCTGATAGCTTGCGGCAGCCACTTCCAATACAGGTGCAAATAATGGCGATGGATGAACGCGGCTCCGGTTAGCACCATGCTCAGCTCGCAACTGTAATTCGAGTTGTACAACCAGCTGGTCTTCGTGTTGAGATCCCAAGCGTGGTACCTACAACGTATTACCAAAGCTTAGTTAATTTGTTATTAAGAAGATGGTTAGGCACAATTGAGGGAAATTTTTACCTGCCGGGAAACCCGACTATTCTATCCCTGTGTTCTCTCCAAACTCTGAATCCGAATAAAATTTCGTCGTGCCGCAAGTGCGCGTCGTCGTCCACCGACAAAATGGCTTCAGTCTTTAAATTATCTAAGGGCAGAAATCGATTATTCAGGGAATTTCGCGCGGCTTTCACGACATGGACGGGCACACCAATGCTGGGCCATCGGAGCTCCGCGCTCGGAGGCCTGGGAGAGTTCCATATCACCACCTGCAAAACATACATTCGGCAACACTGTCTATCTGTGACGTTGTAAATTTATATTCTACTAACCACAGAATTCAAGTAAGGAAGCCCTCTCAACCGAGCTATGGAGTCGAGCAGCACTTGCTCTCTTTCGTACGTAAGTATTAGCACCGTGAATTGTTCCCTGGGATAGTTTCCGCCCAGAGCCTCCGAAAACTCCTTGCCGGACCCGCCTTGGCCTTGTCCTATCGGTCTGAAGCCCCTGCCAGATCCGATAAATTTAGCGTCCGATGACAAGAACGGATCCACTGGAAGAGTAGGATAAAGCCGGAACGGGTCCCCCCAGTCGTTCCAGAGCTCCGTACCCTGCACCAGGGTCAGGCTGTAGTTCCGGCGGAAGGCTGGGCTGTCGAATGGCGGCTCCAGGGGCCCTAGGCTTTCTTCTTGCTCTACTTCACTGGCGACCTAAATTAACATACACAATTTGGTACAAACGAGGTTTAACTTTGAAGGAAGAATATCCACCGTACCGTCACTTGAATGGGTTGAAATGTTTCATTGAACACGCTCACCGCCGCGACGGTTTCCGCGGGCGTGGCTGGTATGTTTAATCGATCTCTGAGAACGGCTACTATAGTATCTAAAGTGCTTTGCACGGATGCCAGGTATTTCTCCCAAATGAGGCGGCCCTGTCTTCTCATCAGCAGGACGTCCTCGTCCGGAATGGCCCTCAGCAAGAAATGCAGCTCGGTAATACGATGACGCGGCAGGAATATGGCGGCTCGCCTCCATTGTATGACTTCGTAGTAAGCCAATTTGATTTGATCGCCGCCTAATATTACCGGGATAGATCCTAGAATTGAAATGAATTTTAGTATAATTTTTTAGAGCTATTATAAAGTGTGCACACCTGATCGCAAGGCCTCGTACACTCGAGCTTGTAGCAATGTAGTAGATATTAAATCTTCTTGACCTGGTGCGAAAATTAGTACAAATGTAGAGTCTTTTAATAGAGCTCTTCTGCTGCTGTCTGTGCCGCACAAGGCCCAATCTTGAATGACTGTATTCAAATTATTATCGCTGGCTGGATTGCACTCGAATTCGAAGAAGAATTTATCTGAAGTGGTCGTTTTTGATAGCTCGTTTAAATGATTCAGTATAAACCTGCACAAAAAAATTATTTAGTATCTTTACGAAACAATTATATGCAAATGTTTCGTAGTACCTATTGAGTTCTGTGTTGTCTTCGGAGTCGTCGTTTCTGGGATTAAACGAGGCAGTTTTGAGTTTCTTCATTTCGCCTTGGAATGATAGTAAATAGTGCCGGCGAGCTGGCAACATCGGATTGCATTCTTGCCAAACGTCGCCCCCCGGGGGGCCCAGTACCGGTGAAATGATCAAATCGAAGTCTTGCCGATAGAGATCGAAGTTGAACGTAGACTGGACCAATATTGAACGTCCTGAAAAAATACAAAAATTAATCACTCTGATAGAAATCAATGCCAAAAGTTCTAGTGAACTATCACTAGATCTAGGGATGTTTAAAGAGCATAACTCCAGAATTTTTTGCAGACCTGTATCGATATTAGAAAACATGTTTCCTGATAGGGACGAGAGATCTCTTCTAGCCAAATTCAACAAAACGTGATTTCTGCCATCTCCTCCCCAGTACGGCAGTCTTTTTAATGCTTCGGAGTCCAATGCAGGTAAATTTAGATGATTGTTAACATTTTCACTAACATCATCTGTATCTTTCAACGCTTCTCCTACTAAAACGAGGTATATGCATGCCTGTTTGGGGTCATTAGTTAAATGTGGATTGTAGCCTAGGGTTTGCTTCAATGTGGTTTTAAGGAATCCATCTACATCCCAACCATCGTTCATTACAGGGTATTGATCGGGATCGTATAAATATACTGGAAATCCGGAAGTTAACGAACACCTGCAATATAAGTAGTTCAATAAATGCTCTTAATGTAAAAGAATATTGCACACCTGGAGTGATCAAAGCAATTGTGCATTCTGCATTTTCTGGATGAAGATTTTGAAATTTCCGGTAAAACTAGCGGTAATTCATCTACAGTGAGTCTCTTAGGTAGAGCTAAATCCGGTGTATTTTGCTGTAAAGCTTCCCTTTGCGCTACTTGTGCTTGTTCTACTGAAATCTTCAATCTGTTCAAATTGGTTTGTTGGTGCACTAATTCTTGTTTTGTCTCGTCTAATTGTTTCATGTAGCTCTGTATTTCGGACTTGTATTGCTGTCTTTTCTTCTCGATATCTCTCAGTTCGCTCAATACAGAGCCCCTTATCCTAAGCAGTTCTTCGACACCTTTTCTGAGATCTTCCTTATTAAAGCTGTATCCGTCTTCTGGGAGATCTTCGTGCGAGTGAGCCCCATGTTCGATGAAATACGAATTTTTCTCGACCTTGGATAGGTAAAAGTGCGTGATTAAGGGCGTGAAGAGTAAAATGATGAAAACCAACAGAACGATGCGGGAAAGTTTCACATGAACTAGCCAGCTGAAGAAATCCCTGCCGTTATCTGCATCCAACACAACCATTATTTATTTAGAGTAGAGACTGTCGAATCCCTACAAACTAACTAATAATTTCTAATTGCATAATTTAAGCGGTTTTTTTTCAAATTATCTTTTGAAATTCATTTTTTTATTATACACGATATTTTTTGTTTTCATAAACGATAATGACAATTTTGACATGTAATGACAAGTTTGACATTTCTTCGTACCTACTTCAAATAATATTATGTGACTCTTACATTCCTGTACTTTAGTCAATTTTCAGGTACCTAATTCGAAAAAAGAATCCGGGAATAACTACACATTTTATTAATAAAATATTCACAAAAAGGAAATAAAACAATCAAATGAATTACTATACAATTTTATTATAATTATATAAGTTATTTCATATGTTACAGCCCAGATAAGTACTAGGAATATTAATAAAATAATAATTTTTTTCAATTTTAATGATGATCTAGATTTTTCAAATAGGGGTCCTTATTTTCATTCACAACAATGTTACACACCACCTGCCGCAAAAATAATTCCTTTATCTTAAAAAATAGTATTTTTGAGAATATTCATACTTTTCAATTATTGGTCTTTTGAAACGCTTACAATTATTATTTAAATTTTACTGAGATATCTAACTGATACATAGGTAAATATATAGGACTGGTTTATCGGTTTGTTAGATTACACTAGAATAATAGAAGTTTGAACAATTCCAAACACTTTGAGCTCCTAATTTATTATACCTACACGCACATTTATCTCAGTATATTTTTGGCAACCTGGAATTAAAAACGTAAAACAGGTGATAGTAATAATAATAAACTCTTTAAATACAAAGTACAACATTTTTTACAAACATTCGAAAATAGAACTACTTTCCTTATTTTCTATGAATACATAAAATACACAAGAAAATTTCTCGAATTCTTGTACATTTTATATTCGCTTACATTTTACTTTGGCTTATTAGATGACTTACAATGATTTCTGTAAAAACTGAGATTGAAATGTGTCTAAAAATTAGCTTCAGAATGATTTATATTTAATCGCGTTAACATAGCAAACTTGTCTCTGGTAAATTCATAAATATTTTTTATAAATTTATAAAATATTTGCAATAACTATACAGGGTGAGCCAATCTTACGGCAAAGTTAACGCCGCGGACTTTTATATTCATCTGAAGATAAAAATTGTCACCCAAAGAGTTGGCTTCATCAAATAATTACATAAATATATCTATTATAGTTAATTGTCAATAATTATTGCAGAGAGAGATTAAGAATTTATATTTCTTTATCAATAAGAAGATCAATAATTATTTGTCTCGGCTTGGATATTTTTGATAAATTCGCCTTTAGAGAGATATTTTACTCTGTCGTAAGATTGGTAAGAACACCCTGTAATCCCTGTATACGTATTAGGAATAACTAAGTGATATAGATTTCTAATTACTTAGGTATTTAAATTTAAAATTCCAATAGGCAACATATGTTCTGAAAACTATAAAATTACATTAACGTAATTCAGTCTAAGTTGTTAATTTTCAATTTCATATGCCACTTAATTCATTTAATTTATGAACATTAAAGGAAATATGGTAAAATCTGACTATTTAAATAAACTTTAGTAACAAAGCTGTATGTTTGTAAACGTCAATAGTAACAAAAAACAAGAAATATGTATAGTCAAATAGCAATAAAATATGAAAATGTCGCATAAATGTATAAACAACTCTCATTTACGTAATACTGATACATCAACAATTTTCTCTAAAGAATCATTAGGCTAAGAACGAAACAGTAAAAACACCGATAACATCCATTCATAATCAACGAAAAATTTCTGCCCATTTGGTTATTATAACCTACATTTTCTTTCAACAAATAATGCTTTATCTAAAGCAAATATAATCAGATATATTTACATTACACATGAAGGCGCGCCTCTTTCACTTTTCCCATTTTCCCTACTCTCCAATCGACCATCCTCACACGTTCATCGCGTAAAACATCGGCTTGGGGTTGCCGTGGGGCGCGCTCGTCGGCGACGTGTTCGCGCTGGCGGCGGTTTGCACCGAGTCCTGCGGCGAGACGCTGGCCGCCCCCTCCGGCACGCCTCTCTCAATGAACCTCGCTTTGGTGGGGCTATCAGCCGGCGACTCCTTGCTGGGCAGGTAATTGTAGTAGCCGTTGAGGTGGTTGGAATGCTGGAAGCCGCTTTCGTCCACGTAGATGTGCTCCGATGTATCGGGGGTGTTGTATCGAGGTCTCACGGAAGGGAAGCTGTGCCGGTTCATTTTGCTGCCGTAATCTGCCTGCTTGAACGGCGGCCTCAGCGAGTCCCTGAATCTCAACGTTGAAGGTACTGGAAGAGGATTTTATTGGTGAGTTTTGTAGTGAGGGAGTTAAATTTGAGCTTACTTTGATAAAAATTGCACCCCGACATGCACCCCACGGAAGTCTGCGTGGACCTGGCCATGGAGTAGCTCCCCATAAGCGGACTTTCGCTCCTAGATGGCACTAACATCGGCTGGTAGCCGCTGGAATAGGGGTTTTTGCCGATCACTTTGTGGTGCTGCCCGTTGGCCACGCAGTACTCCTCGCCGTGGTGCACCTTCTGGTAAACGGGCTCGATGAATTTCTTGTTGATTTGGTTTTGGCTGTATCTATAGTACTCGTTCGTTTGGTAATTAGCCGCGGTAAGAGGCGGTTGCTGGTAGGTCTCGATGTGATTGTACGGTATGTACACCATCGTCTGGTGGAAGGTCTTGGACACCTCCTGCGGCGGCGGCGACAAGGGCCTGCCGCTCCTGTACGTCGCCAGGCAGTCTATCTCCACGCCGACCTTCGCTTGGTAGCAGTTTTGGTTGGTGCAGCTTTGGTAGTTGTCCTGGAGAGAGGCCGGTCTGAATTGGTAACCTCTGGCTTTGGCGTCGTCCGGTATTTGGTACTGCGTGGCCGAATTTTGCTTGGCGTTGGCCTTGTTGGCGTCGGAGTCCGAGTAATAGGGCCAAATGTTGTTGGCGTTCGTCGGCGGTAGCTGGATTTGGTTCTGGATTTGCTGGAGGATTTCCGTGGTGGAGCCGAAGCGGGGCTTGATCCCACGAACGCTGGGCCTGTGGTTGAAGCCGTAGTCGTCGTTTTCGTCTTCTTCTTGCTTGGAAGGGTCGCTTTCGTATCTGCAACAAGCAAATATTAGTATTTAAAGAGAAACCAATTGATCGAAATTGTACACTTTGTCCCATTTTGGTCGCGACTGGGGGGTATCTCGGTTATTAGACTTTATAGGACAGTGCGGTTTTCGCGAACCTGTACTACTTTTTTGTCAAACTTACAATGGCACAAACAGATTTTTTAAATCTCTTTCCATTTTTGAGTTACAGGGCGATAATGAAAATTCTGACTTATTCAGCCACCCCCGTATCTCGTTTGCTATTGAAGATATTTTAAATGTGTAAACTGATTATTATAGATAATTTTACGTAGAATTCAGTGACGTCCTTAGTTTTTTTATGGGGGTTACGATTTCTGAAATATGACACCAACTTGTATTTTTTTTAATGGGACACCCTATATTTTTATTGCCTATTAAATTTGTAATTTTTTTCTCTTTTTAATGATATGGCGCATTCTATATTTTGAATTTTCTTAAAACGCTCAAAAAAGAGAAAAACTATTTTATTATAAAAATGGTTAGGGGGCTATGCGGAAAAACAAAAAAATCGTAGAAATATTTATGTAATATTCTCAACTACTATTTTTGTTCTAAAAGTATTTTATTTTGGTTTTTCTGCATAGCCCCCTAACCATTTTTCGAATAAAATAGTTATTCTATTTTTTGAACGTTTTAATGAAATTCAAAATATAGAATGCGCCATATCATTAAAAAGAGAAAAAAATTACAAATTTAATAGGCAATAAAAATATAGGATGTCCCATTAAAAAAAATACAAGTTGGTGTCATATTTCAGAAATCGTAACCCCCATAAAAAACTAAGGACGTCACTGAATTCTACGTAAAATTATCTATAATAATCAGTTTACACATTTAAAGCATCTTCAATACCAAACGAGATACGGGGATGGCTGAATAAGTCAGAATTTTCATTATCGCCCTGTAACTCAAAAATGAAAAGATATTTAAAAAATCTGTTTGTGCCATTGTAAGTTTGACAAAAAAGTAGTATAGGTTCGCGAAAACCGCAATGTCCTATCAAGTCTAATAACCGAGACACCCCCCAGTCGCGACCAAAATGGGACACAGTAGTGTACTTACTTTTTCTTAATTCTCTCTATCCTATTGGCGTCTTGTTGAACGAAATCCACCAGTTCATCTCCCGATTCAGAAGCCGGCGTACCAGCCAACACGTCCGGAGCGCACTTCTTACTATCCTCATTCACCAGAGCCTCATCTATATCCTCCAAAGTATACTCGCTGCCGTTAGAGCTATTAAGAGAGCCGTGGTTGCTCAAATGGTAGTAATGATCGTCCGGCTGGCCCATGCCGCTGACGCAGGCCGTCAG
Source organism: Phyllotreta cruciferae (assembly GCA_917563865.1). Classification (NCBI taxonomy): domain Eukaryota; kingdom Metazoa; phylum Arthropoda; class Insecta; order Coleoptera; family Chrysomelidae; genus Phyllotreta; species Phyllotreta cruciferae. The sequence goes on from OU830606.1 coordinate 4,266,236, forward strand.
AGGGGCCAGAGTGGACAGGAATTGCTTGCGATTATCGTGGATGCCGTTCGGTTTGTCCGCGTAGAGGTCGTGGTTGAAGGGCCCCCCGATGTCGGGCAGGGTTTGAGTCTGAACGGCCTTCGGCTCGCACGGTTGGGCGGTGCCGTCTGCGGGTTTCTCGCGATTTTTGCCGAAAATGTCCGTCAGTTTCTTGTAGGTGGAAGACGTGGACGAATTGGAGCTCGTCGTGGACGAGGACGACGGCGAGAAGTTCCTGGTTTCTTTGATTTTGCTCGATAACTGCAAGAAATTACGAGTAGAATTTACCTGCTTATATAGTTATGGCCACTTTAAGTTGTCCAATTCATAGGCAGACAATTTTAATCTCCACGTAAATGGGCCACGAAAACACAAATTAGTACCATTTAGTACTATATCTGGACATTATCGATACCAAATTTCAAACGTCTAGGTGCATTATTAATAGAGATATCAAAGAAAATACATTCGACCGTTCTTGGTTCATAACTCTTCAGGAATTCCTAAAACTTCTAATGCATGGTCATTGGCAAATGACTCTCTAAGGTAGATAAAGACCTTTCTTATACAGGGTGGTCCAGTTTATAATGGCATAACTTTAGGAAATGATGGATAACGTTAAAATAATGATAATTTCTCAATACTATTATAGCCGGGAAAGCTTTGTTTTCGAGATACAGGGTGTTGAAATAAAAAAAAATGTATTATTTTGAATACTGCCAAAACGGCTGCTTGGAAAAAATTTAAATTTGGCACACAGGATAAGCTAAGGATCCTTCATGATTTAGGGAATATGGTGATAAATTACAAAAACCAGTGGCGGAGATATGGGTATGCCATTGCCCTTTTTTAAAAAAATCCTTTACGCCACTGACTTTTTTGCAAATAACAGTAATGTTATTCGATGCTCCATGCTTTTTAGAACAAAAAAGTGTTCTTGCGTTTTTTTGAACGACGCACCGTTTTGGAGATATTTGCAATTTTCTCCGGTTATGTAGGACTACTATCATCGCAAATATTCTGGAAGTAGGCTATGATTTATTTTCATGAAGGATCCTTAGCTTATCCTGTGTGCTAAAATTAAAATTTTTCCAAGCAGCCGTTTTGGCCATATCCAAAATAATACAAATATTTTTTTTTTAATTTCAACACCCAATATCTCGAAAACAAAGCTTTCCCGGCTATATAAGTATTGAGAAATTATCATTATTTTAACGTTATCCATCATTTCCTAAAGTTATGCCATTATAAACTGGACCATCCTGTATAGCTAACTGACTCATTAAGATAATTAAATCACCCTCTTAAGTAGCCTAATAATTTTATCTACCGTGATAATATTATTACCATATTTGATTCAACACTGTCCCCTTCTTCTCCAGTCGGGCTGACTCTGGCCGACAATTCGTCGGAATCCTGGCTGACGTCGTCGATATCGCAGGTCAGCTGTTTGATCCGCTCCACCAGCGAATTATCAGTCTTTTGGGCGGCCTTCTTGCTCTTCGGCTCGTACCGCAACAGCGACCTTCTCAGCGAGTTCCGTTCGATGACCTTCTTTATCGAGTCCGTGGTGCCGGCGTTCTGGATCAATTGGGGCAGCTTCGATCGCTTGGCCTCCTCGAAGGCCTTCAGGGAGTCGGCGGTGATGAGGTACTGGCGGTCCTCCGCCTGTCCGGAGAGGCCCTTGGTGCAAGGGAACAGCTGTCTGACTGCTGAGTTGGGTTTCAGGCTGTTGTTGGATATCAACACGTGGTTGCCTGGAATGTTTGGGGGTGTTAAAAATTGCGGGGATTGTGTTGGAGAGGATTTACCTAATTTGAAGGTGAGGGTCATTTCGGATGGTTCGGCTTTGGTTTCGTTTTCTACTGGTGCAATTTCGTCATCTTTCGTCGATTCTTTGCCTTCCACTTCTCTATCGGTTTCCCGTACGAGTTTGCTGTTCTCTTTCTTCTCTTCTTCGATGAACCGGACTGTTCTTGGGTTGGATTCTTCGTCGGAGATGGAGTCCGTTTTCTGGAAAATTAAACACTATTAGTTTACTAGTAAACCCCAAAAGTTTTACAAAAATCCAAATGGTGTAAACTTACAGTTAGCTGTTCGTTTAGAGTATTTTCTCCGCTTTGTTGCCTCCACAGCCTTCCCCCTTTCAATATTCCGGTAACAGGAGATTCGGCCACTGGTAAAGGTTTCAAGGCTTCAGAAGGCGACTCGTCGTTGAAGGAAGATTCCATTGAATAGTCTTGTCCTTCTAGAAATGGTGATTTGTGAGTTATATGGTTAATGGTGTGAGAAAGTATCTGTAGCTTACCTGAGTTATTTGGAGATGTTGGCGTAGTTTGCTGACTTTGGTCGATTTTTTCTCTATCAATTTCATCTTCTAAATCTATCTTTGGCTTATTAATATCACTATTTGGTTGACAATTATCACCTGAAAAAAAAATACTTACAGTAAATACATTGTAAAAATTCTAGTACTTTTAAAACAAAAAAAGTTTACCCATCATTCCGCGTGTCCCTATTAACGTAGGTAAAAACGAACAGTAACTGTTGTTATTTCGTTATCTTGTAGTTCATTAACATTATTCTCTTAATTTAGCGTTACAATTTGAACTAGCGCTAGTTAAAATGTTAGACGCTCAACTATCTATGACCTACTATCGATGCACTTTGCATATAAGTAGTTTTTTCACTTTCGGAACGTTTCCTTTAGCGATTGCGAAAATCAATCGTAATAAATTCTTATTAATTTACAACATTATTTATTACGAATGGTAGGTAAAACGCTCTCCTTGGTTTTTTAAAAATCGTGCCACATTTTTAATGGAGAAGACCACGATGTGAGATAGGCGGATTTCGGCAAAAGATACGATTATAAATGATTTATTAGAGCTCAAAACCGTTTTCAGTTGCTCAAAATGTGTTATAATTAAAAAGTTATAGCCCTTTGAAATTTAAAAATTTCGGGTTTTGACTCATACCTTATCAACCAATCATAAACCACTCACGTCTTGTTGTATAGTAAATAGTATGAATTTTCGAACGCAGTAACAAAGAATACACAAACGAACAAAAATCAAACTGTCATTTGTCAGATTTTTCTGAAAATTGCACAAAACAAATTACACGAATTGCAGATCGGCACAAAACACTTTACTGATAATATTGAAGTTGACAAGAATGTTGCCAAATAAATTTTTCAGGACCATTATTTGTGTTTTTAACACGAAAATCGGTTACAATTTATACAGATAAAGATGTTATTTCCATATTAATATATTGAATTATCCATTAGGTAATGGAAGAAATGGATAAATCAGAAAATGTTTATTGCAATAAATATACATAAAACGCACATTTTGCGGAGTAAAGGAGAGTAATAGGAAACGTGGCAAACTTGCTAAATGTGACTTCTCTTTGCAACTATCGCTTTGATTGGAGCAGAGTGTATGACGATTGTGTGACGTTTTTCAAACTTTAAAAATCAATTGCGGCCTTATTTGGCCAAAGAAAAAAATAAAAATTTCATTACGCGTCTTCTTAGAACACACGGTTTTGAAAAAAAAATGTCGTGGTCTTCTCTATTAGCATTAAATTTCTCATTCTGATCAAATTTAGCAAATATATTAGCTATTGATTTTTTTAAAATTTTACCTCCAAAAGGGCAACTTCTGTAAGTAATTCGGATTTCAAGCAGGCAATAACTTCTCGATTGAAACCCCGTTTTTTCTGGTAGAAAATTAATCTGTCGAAGAGGCTTGTACTGCGGAATCGATACCAATTAAGAGACACCCGCGTCGCGGCGTCGACGATGTCGCGGCTGGCTTATAAATCCACCCCCGTTTCGCCCTCGTTCCCTGCCTAACGTCTCTGTAATTCCCGGCCGCTTTTTTTCGAGCGCCGCCGCCTCGGGAAAACTTTTATATCGGCCGAAGAAAAAATATTGCACGGGGGAAAAGCGCCGTGTAATATGGAGGAAGCAAGAGATCGGTCGCTAAAGCGGCGACAATTTCCCTTGTCAAAATAATAAAAACGGCATCCAAATAATTGCCTTTGGTGACGCGAATTTCGCGCAGGAATATTTCATAACTCTGGAAAAAGCTGCATTGGAGATATTCCTGTTTAAAGTGGAGCGTAAAAATCCGATAATATAAACGTTGCTTTATGATAAATCAAATTAAATCGCATTGGATTTGCCATAAATTCCGAGCTGTCTACTTTGTCAGACATGATATACATATACCATTAATCCTAATTTATACGGCTTTTACTATTTATTAGATAATCGATTCGGTATTTTATCTGATTGCTTTGTCCAACGCAACGTTTTCTATACCAGCAATATTGCTCGAGTAATAGCACAATTTTTAGACAAGACCTTGTTATATATTTATAACGTATACAGGGTGTTATTTAATAAGTGCGACAAACTTCAGGGGGTGATTCTGCATGAAAAAATAATGATATTTTGCTATATAAACATATATGTCCGCAAATGCTTCGTTTTCGAGATACGGGGTGTTATAGTTTTTTCTTGAAAGCAAAGATAATAAAAAAAAGATATAGTTAATTTACACATTAATTTACGTAATTTTAGATTATCAAAAAAAGCTAATTTGATCATTTATTTGATCATAATTTTGACAGTAGCCTACTACCGTCTAACGTCACTACTAGATAACGATAGAGGAAATGAAAAATAAACGTCAAGATGTTTTATTTTTTTATTCGAAAACGGCGGCCCGTACAAAATAAACACAAGAGATCTTTTTTGTCACAAATTGAACGAGGAATTCATTCATAATTGAATTTTCAATTAAAATGCCTCAGTGGCGTACCAACATAATTTTTTTCTTTAAAAAATATTTATTATTACCCGTATCCGCGCCAATGATGAACATAAAATTTTTAATTTTATATCAAAAAATGCGTAATAGTTACCTCTCAAAACTCACCAAATTTCATTTGAATATCTTGTCTGGTTTCAGAGAAATAAATAAATCTTCGGTTTTTAAGAAGAAACTTTAACACCCCGTATCTCGAAAACGAAGCAAGTTTGTCGCACTTATTAAATAACACCCTGTATACGTTTAGAAATTATTTTAATTTTAGTTTTACTCGAATATCGTGACGTCTGGTTTCGAAATTCCCGAATAAAGGAGCAATAAAAGCCAACGATAAAAATAAATTCGTATCCACAAAAGATTCGTTTTTCTTCGCGCCGGAAAAGCGTGGACGTAGTATGTTTCGATCAAGAAGGTCAATTTAAAGAAAAATTGGTTAACTGTGTCGTTGAGCAGACGTCACGAACACGACATTTCCTCTTTTTTGGTCGCGATATCGGCGGTTTTCCAATTTCAGATTGGATCTCATGGGAGTTGAAAAAGAAATATTACTATTATACTTTACTGATATACAGGATAGTCTGTAATTGGAAGTTTACTTTGATATGTAACTAAAGAATTAGTTGCATGTTGGAGTAGATCAAAAATACTAGAAACCATTAAAAACTGAAATAAAAATAGATCTTAGACCAAAAAAATCCTTAGTCAAGCCAAGACTAGCATCAACTCCATAATTTTAAAACACCCTATTTAAAACTGGCTAAGATCCAGCTAATCCAAGCAATCTCATTTGTTCCCTACTACATATTCCCTAGTATAAATTAGCACCTCTTGCAGGTCTACCAGATCGCAATCATACTTTTTTTGTTAATGATAAATGTGTAATCGATAATCTCTAAGTGATACTGGAGGTGTACCTGACTCCAACTCCACCTTCGCCTTCCAAATTCAATCGAGGAAACCGGAGAAAAGTTTGCAGGAGCAATTCGCAGGAGCGAGACCGTTTGCCGAGGATTAAATGCCGGGGGTGAAAGGGCGGTTAGAGCTGCCAGAGTTACGGTATACATTTTAGGAAACTAACTCGTAACCTGTCGACTGATAAAGTTTCGAGGAGAAACGTGCGTTTGAATAATATATGATTAAAGGGTTGGTAAATATCAACAAAATGAGTGGACGAAAAGAGACTCCCGAATGTGCATGATAAGGATTAATGCCATTCACTATTAAATTTAAATAGGGAACATAAAATTCGTTTTTGCGTTTACTCTGGAGCCTTTTCCAGTTGGAAGTGAAAACCTTTTTTCGCTGAAATAAATGGATACGAAGACAAATTATTGTTGTGTGTTTTTGTCGAAATAGGAAAACTTATGACATTCATAAATCCAGGAGGAAAAATGCTTCTAACGTTAAAATATATTTTCCGAGTTTTCTGGATAAGTTTTTAGCTAGTTCCAAATGCCAGATGAATTATACATTAACGATGATAAATCCAAAATGGACTTAATAGAACTATAAATTTATTCACCATACTATTAATACCATTATCTGGTAGCCTAATTTTCATTCCAACTTTTTAGGACCAGGAATAAATTGTTGGGTTTCTTACTTCACTTTACAGTTTGTCCTTAATTCCTTAAACATTTTTTATACCTTCTGTAATATATACAGGGTGTCGCAATAGTGTGGTAAAACTCATTTTCTCCGTTTTTATGATAAATACGAAAAAACGATGAATAGAAAAAATGTGGGTCACCTTGAGACGCATAATTTAAAATTATTTTGAAATATGCAGGTTGTCCCAAATTTGAGAAAATAGACAAAGTTATGTTTTTTTAAATGGAACACCCCGTATATTATTACATTTTTGGATTCTACTGGATGAGCTGATTCCAAAAAGGGGTCACACTTGGTATCTTGGTCTCTTAATAAAGGACTCAAAAAATTTTGACTTTAGGTGGCTCTGAAAGCCAAACAGTTAAAAATCGAGAAAAACGGCTTACATGGTCCTATAGTACTTTTCAAGTACTATTTAATGACGTTATATAAAGTGTATACAGGGTGATCAAAAATTTCAATTTTTTATCAATTTTTTTTGTACCATTTGATAGTACTTGAAAAGTTAGGATAGCACTATGTAAGCCGTTTTTCTTGATTTTCAGCTGTTTGGCTTTCAGAGCCACCTAAATTCAAAATTTTGTGATTTTTGAGTCCTTTATTATGAGACCAAGATACCAAGTGTGACCCCTTTTTGGAATCAGCTCATCGAGTAGAATCCTGAAATGTAATAATATACTTCCATTAAAAAAAAAACAACTTTGATATGTAACTTTTTTGGGACATCCTGTATATTTCAAAATAATTTTAGATTATGCGCCTCAAGGTGACCCACATTTTTTCTATTTATCGTTTTTTGGTATCTTCACTATTGGTGAAGACACCCTGTATCTCCAAAAATTCCTCCAAACCTTTATCATCCCCTTCGTAATCCTGGCTAGCGCTGCACTCCCTGCAGACGGCCGTCCTCTGCTGCCGGCTCCTCGCCATCTGCTTGTACGCCAGCTCCTCCATCTCCATGTCCTTGTAGCCCTCGGGCGGGCTCAGCGTGACGGCGTCCACGAACTCCATCGGCGGCGCGAACTTGGGGCTCTGCGGCGTCTGGTTGTCGGCGTCCAGCTGCCCGTAGACGCCGCCGCCGCCGCCTCCGCAGGCGCAGTCCGGCTCGCAGCACTGCAGCCGGACCATCTCCTGCTGGTAGCACGTGCAGACGCCGTCGTCGTCCTCTTCGTCGAAGTCGCATTCCTCTCTGCGGGACAACAACAGGAATTTGTATAGGTAACTTTGCAAACATTCAACATTCCTCGGCAAGCAACATTCTTCGATAATGTAACAGAACAAGAGTCCAAACTTTTGGTAGTTAGTCTATCATTGATTACCTGATTAAAATGATGTAGTCGGCGTCGAAGAATTCGTTTTTGGTTTCGTTGAAAACCACCCTGTTGGTCTTCCTCTCCTTCTTGCTGGCGGAGGACTTCTTCAGGGAGGACTTCAAATTTTCGCCGTCGGGGTTGTGCTTGCTCCGCTCGCCGACGCCGTCGGTGCCCATAATGGGGCGGTTGGGTCGTGTTCGTGGAAATTCGCTCGTTGGAGAAGATTATTTCATTCGGGTGAAATTCCAGTCGGCCTTCAAATCCATCGTTGGCGAATTAAGAGCGGCTGCAAGAACAGAAGAAGTGCGTTAATTAAAATTAAAAATTAATCTGTTGGAATGTTTCTTTTTGGGAAGCGTGTAGAATTCATTGTTTCCGTCGTTTGTTTCGGTGTTAATTAGAAATTCTTCGCTTTTTTCTCCGGTAAGGGGAATTCGTTTTAAAAATAGCTCGTACAAAAGTTCAAAACAACGCCTTATTTAGATATTTACGATCTACGAGAAGAATCATCTGGGCCTATTTTGGTCCCTGGAGCATACTTATTAACCTCGTTTATTTTATGAATGTTCCTAATTTTTATTTTGGTCTTTAATGGAGAAGACCACGATGTGAGATACGCGGATTTCGGCAAAAGATACGATTAGAAATGATTTATTAGAGCTCAAAACCGTTTTCAGTTGCTCAAAATGTGTTATAATTAAAAAGATATAGCCCTTTGAAATTTAAAAATTTCGGTTTTTGACTCATACCTTATCAACCAATCATAAACCACTCACGTTTTGTTGTATAGTAAATAGTATGAATTTTCGAAGGCAGTAACTAAGAATACACAAACGAACAAAAATCAAACTGTCATTTGTCAGATTTTTCTGAAAAATGCACAAAACAAATTACACGAATTGCAGTTCGACACAAAACACTTTACTGATAATATTGAAGTTGACAAGAATGTTGCCAAATAAATTTTTCAGGACCATTATTTGTGTTTTTAACACAAAAATCGGTTACAATTTATACAGATGAAGATGTTATTTCTATATTAATATATCGAATTACCCATTATGTATTGGAAGAAATGGATAAATCAGAAAATGTTTATTGCAATAAATATACAAAAAACGCACATTTTGCGGACTAAAGAAGAGTAATGGGAAACGTGGCAATCTTGCTAAATGTGACTTCTCTTTGAAACTCTCGCTTTGATTGGAGCAGAGTGTATGACGATTGTGTGACGTTTTTCACTTTAAAAATTAATTGCGGCCTTATTTGGCCACAGAAAAAAATAAAAATTTCAATACGCACCTTCTTAGAACACACGGATTTGAAAACAAAAATAAAAAAAGTCGTGGTCTTCTCCATTTTCCCAAATTACAATAAGAATAAGAATTTCATACCTAATTGCATCCAATATTACAAATTTCTCTACGCGATTTCATATACAATATTTCTGCACAATTAATGTAATATGTTAATTAATTTTCTCAAAAATACCCAGTTTTTGTTGACATTTCAGTTCATCTATTAATTTGACATTTAAATGACATTTGACATTTGACAAACACAGCATACTAATAAAACCCAAATTAATAATAGAAGAGAGAAAGAAAACATTTCACTAACGCTCTAATACAAGAGAAAAAAGGATAAAAAACATAGATAAAACTAATTATTTTGTCCGCAACATTTCAGAGATTATCTTTCCGAGTCAAGGATACTAGATTTCAAGGATTACACCGACTCGTAAACTATCGGGTTTATTCAGGATACACAGATGAGCTGAAAAGGCATTATAAAATAAAAGCAACTTGATTTTGATTGCCTTGAAAGAAGTATTTAAATGCCTAGTAATTCCAGGAGTTGATATAAATACAGTTGCCATGTACAACTATTTTGTCCATTTCCAGTGAAGCTTCCCGTAAAGTTTGATTGTTTCAGCGATTTTATGAGCACATTTCTGCTAAAAGCTTTCCAAAAATGTATGGACAAACATCCATACGCTCGAATCATTCGAATTCGCTCGTATAATTTGATTTCCAGCCATTCGATAATCGCAATCAGGTCACTGCAGGATACGTCTGCATTCGGCATTTAAAAAATAATTGAAGAAACAGACAGTTGTATTTTTAGCTCACGCGTGACACAAGTTGTCAGGAACATAATTCTCCTTCTTCACAACATTTTATTCCCGTTGAAACTTTATTTTATCGACCAAAAAAAAACTTTTTTCGCCTCGTCCCAGATTCCCAATTCGATTCCATTCAGTGGCAAACCTCTGCTCCAGTAGGAGCATAAACAATTACCCAAATTGTGCTTAAGGGTGTTATTTCGGCCCATTTTTACACACCCTTTGCGACCCGGCTGTTTAGCTAGGATTCTCGAAGGATCAGCGCGCTTCCATCCACCTTTGCACCCGCTCGGAAAGGAATTAGAGCGCTCGAATGTCTGATTGCTGTTTGTGCTCGAAAACGAAACAATTTCGCTCTATTTTAGCGACTCTCGAGTGCGGTAATTAACGCGTCGGTATCGATTTTAGCCCTAACGAACGTAGGAGTGTTAGTCCAGTCATTATATACATTTGGAAAAGAAAATGAACCGAGGAAGCTAAATTTTGGATATGTTGTGGGGAGTGCTTAGAAAAGCTTAACTTTAAGTTTTCGACCGGAAATTCCTTGTGCATTTTCCGCCATCTTGAAAAAAAGGGGTTTAATTCCATTTTTTGACGATAACTCGGCTGTGCGTCGTCATACGAGAATTATTGTAATATACTTTTTTGTTGTTTTTTTTACGCTCTACAATTTAGGTCTTATGCATTTTTAACCTATCGTTGATGGTTGTTAAGATATCGAGCGCGAAAGTTAAAAATAAATTCTTCGCAACCGATTGTTTGCTTTTTTCTCCTTTTTCGTGATATATATCGAAAAATTGTCTACCACAAAACTTGTAGAGCATGCAAATATCTACAAAATTGTTCTCAGGGGTTTTTTTGTTTGACAAAAATTACGACTGTTGGAGCGCCGTAAAGTTGGTAAGACGGTGGAAAGTTTTGATTTCATAGCCCGCGCAGTTGTATACAATTAAGTACAATAGAAATAAATAAAACAGCAAAATTATGAATAATACGTTATAAATTTATTATGTAATTCCATTTCAATCGGTCCAAACAATCAGTTGCGAAGAATTTATTTTTAACTTTCGCGCTCGATATCTTAACAACCATCAACGATAGGTTAAAAATGCATAAGACCTAAATTGTAGAGCGTAAAAAAAACAACAAAAAAGTATATTACAATAATTCTCGTATGACGACGCACAGCCGAGTTATCGTCAAAAAATGGAATTAAACCCCTTTTTTTCAAGATGGCGGAAAATGCACAAGGAATTTCCGGTCGAAAACTTAAAGTTAAGCTTTTCTAAGCACTCCCCACAACATATCCAAAATTTAGCTTCCTCGGTTCATTTTCTTTTCTTCCCCGTTATTTCGTATATAATGACTGGAGTATGTCGGATTTAGCATTTAACGTAGGACAGCGGGATGGTGTCGAATTCCGAAATGCGACTGGGAAACGAATACGGTTGGCGGGCTTCGGCTGCAGAATTTCGCGCATAAATCCAATTTGTAAAACACTAAACAGAGACTCGAAAAATTGGGAAAGACCCGCCGGCGTTGGGAAATAAGTTAAAAATCCCTTCGTGCCGCTTTAAGCGAAAACTTTCCTCCTAGTGCTCTACAATAGGGGGATAAAATGACAATAACTTGAGCTGTAAAACTTGAAGCAGGGCTCCTAAAGGGCTCGTAAATAACCGGTCGAGAGAGCTCGATTGAAGGATGGGCCAATTGCTACAAACTTCCAACAGATTACTTTACCTGTAACAGGCAATTACGAGTATCGAATTCGTTAAGTGCAAACTTTAAAAGTACTGTAAATTAACTTCGAAAGGTGTAGAGTAAAGTGAGTAATTTATGTTCGTAAAAGAGGCCATTTGCTACTTAAGTATCACCTACACGTATCCAACATTGTTATTAACTAATAATAAGAAGCATCTAAAGAACATCTATAATGTTAGGGAAAACCAAAACATATTTATTCGAGAAACAAATTTCAATTATTTATAATCACGCGGTGTAAAGTAAAGCTTCTATAATTAAAATCCTACTTGTGCTTTATATTCCACAAATTAATTAATTTTTAAAGTTTTATAAAAATACAACTCCATTAACGTGCCTTCGCAGGGGTTTCATAAAAAGAACTAAACTAGAAATTACTGAATGTAACTGTTTACCTTCGAGACTCCATAAAGAGCGGCTCTCTTTTATAAAGGATTTTTTATTTTTCTATGTATTTTCACATTAGCATTTTGATGAATTATGCGAAATGGAAAAGCTTTCATATTGAGATGAGAATTTCATTACGATTAGGGTCCATATTTTCAAACTTCGGATACTAATGGAATTTATCCATGAGATTATGCACTGAAAAAAATTCATGCAATTTTTCCTAATTGGTTCTGTAATTTTTACATAACAATATATGTAAAGTCATTTTTACATAATTGTAAGTTTAAATTCACATTTTATGTAGAATTACAATTTATTACATGTAAAAAAAATTTCACTTCTGTAAAAATTTTTGCATTACAATGTATGTTGTGTGAAAATAATATTTTACATAACGAATGTAATATTTCAAAACTCGGCGTGTATATTTAACACCCGTTACACATAACAACTAAAATAATAAAAAAAAAATGTTTCTTTATTTGAACCCGGCTGAAGACACCACCGTATGCAGATCATTAAGTGACAAATGCAGCTGAGGCAGAGGGTTTAAGATGTGATGAACCACGGTAAAATCTATATCCTATAATTATACATTTATATCCTTTAAGAGTAGGGTGGAGGAATAAATATTTTTATATTTTATATCTAATATTTTATTGGGACATTCGGTATATGACGTTCTAAACGGACAATCTATAGTAAGGATAAAAATTACCACAAATATGTAACGAATTTTTAGTTTTAACTTTCCCAATTTGGGCGGTAGTAAGCGCGCAGACGTGAAAAGTTTTACATAATAAAGAACTAATTTTTACATATTATTTTATGAAAGACGGATGAGTTCATTTGTTGGAATTTAAGGGGTGTCGAAGCGTCCTAGTCGAAGCGTCGCGTATCGCTATCGCGTTCGCGTAGGAATTAGGAATAGACGAGTTAGAACGAGTTAGAAGCGAACGTGTCCTCTCAGTCCTCTGTAACCTTACAAAATTGTGGTAAAGTAAAAAGTGTGCTGTTTTTTTTTTTTATTAAGAAGGTAAGTTTTATTTTATTATGTTTGCATGCAGATTGTGCAATTTTAAATCTGTTACAATTCGAAAATACGAATTGCATCAGCATTTACATCGCAATTGGACAGCGGTGAATTTTCTTTGTTTAAGAAATAAATGTAATATTATACTGAACAATTATTTCGCATTTAAAAAACACATTATTAGAGTACATGCTAAAGAACATAAAGGTAACATAAATCAAATTTATAAATGTAATGTTGCAAATTGTACATTTACATCTATTGAAGCAACTTTATTTTTTTCTCATATTTATACTCATATTAGAGATGGCGTTGGCGTTAAATGTCCTTTACAAATTGTTTGTAAAAGTGACACAATTTTTAGGAAGGTAAATAGTATGAGAGTTCATTTTTGTAGAAAACATTACAGTGGTTCTATTTCTTTTAACCAATCGGATAATACAACAAATGTTGCCAATAATGAAGAAGAAAATACCGGAAACTCAGAAAATTCTGTAGAAAATTCTGGAAAAATGACAGGACCTGATATGGAAAATATGAGTTTAAAATTGCTAAGTAATATGTACCTAACCTTACAATCAAAATATTTTTTATGCAATAAGTCATTAAAAACAATAATTGATGGACTAGTGGATATTGAAAATTTGAACAAGGAATATATAAAAACTCAATTAGAACAGCAAACTGATATCGATATTAGTAGCATAAAATTAATGACACTTTTTAATTACGCACATAATAGTGAAAATGGTAAATTAAGGTCAACTTACACCAGAAAAAAGTTTTTTAAAAAAAATTATCACTACATCGAACCAAAAAAAATTTGCTTACAAACTGATTGCATTTCAACTAAATTTTCATTTTATTACATTTCCATATTAGAAACAATTAGAGTATTATTAAAAAATACAGACGTATATAATCAAATTTATTCCAGAAAAGAAAATGTTCCAGATATTTATGAAGATATTTCTGATGGTTTGAATTATAGAAATAATGCATTTTTCAATCAAAATGAAATTCGCATAAAGATAATTTTGTATCAAGATACATTTGCTATATGTAACCCATTAGGTTCTGCGAAAAATAAATATAAAATAGTGGGAATATATATGACTTTAGCCAATCTATTCCCTTGGCATAGAACAAAAGTCGAGCATATTCAATTGGTCGGGTTATGCTTTGAGAGCCATTTAAAAAAGTTTGGGTTCAAAAAAGTCTTTTTTAATTTAATTGAGGAGTTAAAAATTTTAGAATCTGAAGGAATTACTTTTGGTGAAGATAACAAAGTTCTTCGAGGAACAATTATTGCCATGGTAGGTGATAACTTGGGAAGCCATCACATAGGTGGCTTTTTAGAAACTTTCAATGTAAATTCATATTTCTGTCGGTATTGCTATATTCAAAATTTTAATGGGCAAATGACACCAATGCCGCTTAGAAATAAAGAATCACATAACCATGATGTTCAAATGGGGTTATTATTAAACGAAAATTTTAGAGGCGTAAAAGTTGAATCAGTTTTAAATGAATTACAATATTTTCATACATGCTCTCCAGGTCTACCCCCATGTTTAGGTCATGACTTATTTGAAGGGATTGTTTCAGCTGACTTAATGCTCTGTTTTTGTAAAATATTTGAAGAGACGGTAATTACTCCTAATTCTTTAAATAAAAATATAAATAAATTAAAGTTTACTAATGAATTTAAGATATTAATTCCTGAAATACAAAAAAAAGATAAACTTACAGGGACAGCTTCAGAAATATCTCATATCATTACGACTATCTCATTTGCACTTTATGAATACTATGACTACTTAGAAAACAATGATTATTGGAAAATGATACTGTGTTTAAGAAGAATTATCTGTTTAGTTTTATCTTTCAAAATTTCCATCAATCAGATTGCAGAATTACGAAATTTAATAAGAGAGTATATTGATTTTAGAAAAACTTTGTTTCCTAATATAAATCTAAAGCCTAAACATCATTATCTCCTTCATTATCCTTATTTAATAAGACAGTTTGGACCTCTACGACATTTATGGACATTACGATTCGAAAGTAAGCATCAATATTTTAAAAATATTATTCGTAGATGTCCAAATTTTAAAAATGTTTTATATTCTCTTACCGAAAAACATCAATTTCTACAAGCCTTAAATTCAGCAGACCGTAATTTGTACAGTAATCTGATATTGTCCGATAATTTTGAAATTTTTAAATTGGAAGAAACTTCTTCTTGGTGGAAGAAACTTTTAATAAAAAATAATTTAAATGATATTTTTTACATTGCTGACAAAGTGTCATATAGAGGAGTAATATATCAAAAGAATTCATTTGTTTGTTATGGAAGAGATGATTTTGGGTATTTGCAATTATGTCAAATAAATGCAAATTTAGTTAACTCTTGCCAAAATCAACTCAATTTCATTGGAAAATGTGTTACTGTATATTATAATTCGTCTACGGGACTTTATCATGAAGTTCGTAGAGATTTACCCGCCGAAAATGTTTGCATTTGTGTTAAGTTTTGCGATTTGCTATGTCCGGAAACCGTATTGAATTGTCAAATCAACTTTACTGAGTTGTTCTATTTTAAATCATCACCTTTTATGAAATAATATTCATTATTTTCTATACCAAATCTTCACCAAATATCTACCAAATCTCAGAAGTTGTCATTGTTGCACCTATAACCTTTGTTGCAAACAATTTCGCCTACAGTATAAGTATGTAATAATAATAAAAGTAAAAGTAAATATAAGTATAAGTATAAAGTATAAGTATAAGTATAAGTAAAATATAGTGTTGTATAAAATTAAATATACTTATTTACATTAATATACATATATGTATAATAAAATAGTATATACCTATAATTTATATCTACATATAAAAATTATAAAATAAATTATATAAATATTATATAAATTGTTTAGGAATATTTTATAAATATGTATTTAGTATGTATAATTATATTGTCAATGTATTATATAATATTTACAGGATTATTTTGCCTGGATTATTATAAAACAGACTTGGTTTTTAAAATTCTGTTTGTAGGTGTTGCTTCTTACATTCGACATGAACAAACATATTTATACGGTTTGGTCCGTTAATCGCAGTAAAAAGAGTTTAATTGTAATGGATTCAGATGATCCGAATCTGTACGACAATTTAATTTTGAAAGGTATAATATAAAATAATACAAATGTTACTTAATTTATATATTCTAAAAATGAGTACTTTTTTCAGCTTCATCAAAACTCCAAATAAATGGCACATATTTAGTAACCGAGAATAATGGGACACCAGTTGATGAAGAAATTCTTCCATATGTTAGTTCGCAGGTTCTCATTTTGCTGGAAAAAGATGAAAAATGGGAACCCCTTGACCAATATCAATTAAAGTTAAGGGCGGGTAACGAATTGGTCCCTAATGGCACCTCATTTGCGACAGCCTTAACATTATCACCCAGTAATTCGGCCAGCTCTAATACATCAAAAACATTTAGTACTTCCGATAAAGAAAATATTGAAATTCAAAATATAGTAGATTGCAACACAGAACATATGTGGTCTAATTTTCAACTGCCATGGGACATGATGAACGATTCCTTATTACAAAAATTGGAGAGAAACAAAATAAAAAAGAATGAATTTACATCGTTTATTCATATAATAGTGGATAAAATGCGATCCATAAAAACTAACATACCAACCAGAGCATTTAAAATAATTGCAAATAAATGTATAAACAAATACCCTGAAGTTTTTCAAGACGTAGACGATGATGGCGTGGTTTTAGGAGATGGCAGTCATTCATTAGTATGCAAACTTCAAGATCGAAACAATTATTTAAATCGACCTCACAAAAGAAAATGTACGTTACCGGATCCAGCTAATCCTATTTTATCAAAAAAACTTTTTGTTAGAGCAAAAGCTGGTTGTTCAAATTGGGCACCAGACGATACTGAGAGTGCAGAAGTATCCTCTGTAAGAATAAGCAGCGCAAAAGAAACAGATAGCGATTTTATTGAAATTTTGAAAGCCACATACAGCGAGCAAAGACAGTTTTTAAATACTTCGATTCCGCCCACCATTGCGAATATTAAAGAAGAGTGGCCAATTTTATTTTCAGCCAAAGCAATTTATTGGCATTTTAACCACTTGACGAATGCTGATATAAATATGTTTGATAATTTGTCAAGCAAATTAGAAAAAATAAGAAAAGTATCAATAAGCAGAGTTCTAGACGACGCCTCCATATACAGCAGTATTCCTGAGTTAGAAGCCTTTTACCTAATCTCTAGATATTTTAAGGAAGACTTTAATTTATTTTTTAAAGTTTTTTCGGTAAGTTACTTTAAAATATATCATTTAATATTTTTACTTATTATTGTGTATTACTTTTTAGGATAAATCCACTTTTGATCCCGCCGTGTTACCACTAACACCAATCATTATACAATTGGGTAAGTTTCTCATTATTAATGTAAGTTTCTCATTGCAATAATATTTTTTTTGTAGATACAGAAAACCCCATATTTTTTGTTTACATCGACAAACAAAATATAATCGAGGATGGACTTTCATCATTTAATGATGCATTGAAAATATGCTTCGCGCTATTCTTCATTTTGAACATAGAATACCCAAAAAACATTTCTGTATCGCTTGAGCTCATTCAACGATTCATTTTAAAAATACATCCCGATAGTGGATCGAAAAGCGCAAAAAATAAAGTTACACCGACAAAAAAAAAAGTTTTTAACTTTATTAACAAATTGTCAAAACTGTAAAAACCTCTTATTAGTTAATTATGCAATATTTTTTTCTGTATTGGTTGTGAATTCATTTTTCTACTATACTATTGTTTTGTATTGGCTATCTATATGACTTCTATTGGCACATAACTCATTTTACATATACCTACATATCTTTAGTTGCAATATTTTTTTCTGTAATAGTTACCTATGTAGAGAGTTATATAGAGAGTTATATAGGCAGTTATATTAGTTTATATATTAGTATATTAGTTGTTGCTCTGTTACCTACATTAGGTTTTTTTTTTATTAGGACGAACTTATAATGTGTCTTTCTATAACGTATCTTTAACTTTGTTAACCTCTTAATAGTTAATTATTCTACTATACTATTGTTCTGTATTGGCTATCTATATGACTTCTATTGGCACATAACTCATTTTACATAGATATACATATCTTTAGTTGCAATATTTTTTCTGTAATAGTTACCTATGTAGAGAGTTATATAGAGAGTTATATAGGCAGTTATATTAGTTTATATATTAGTATATTAGTTGTTGCTCTGTTACCTACATTAGGTTTTTTTTTATTAGGACGAACTTATAATGTGTCTTTCTATAACGTATCTTTAACTTTGTTAACCTCTTAATAGTTAATTATTCTACTATACTATTGTTCTGTATTGGCTATCTATATGACTTCTATTGGCATATAACTCATTTTACATTTATAACGTTTTATCTTTATAACGTAAAACGTGAATCTTTAAGTTGCAATATTTTTTTCTGTAATAGTTACATATGTAGAGAGTTATATAGAAAGTTATATTGACAGTTATATTAGTTTCTATATTAGTATATTGGTTGTTGCTCTGTTACCTATATTAGTTTTAGGATTTTTTTCAGCAGGATATAATGTGTCGTTAAACGTATCTTAACTTTGTTAAATTTAAAAAGTTTAGTAAATGTTCTGCATTTATACAATAGTATTTTTTACCTATCTTAATGAAATTGCTATTTGGTAAAATATTGGTATAGTATCTTCTGTATAATTTAATGTTTTCATGCAAAAAATCATAATCCAATTTTTCATTCTTTTACCTAGCGCTTTAAAACTTTTAGTTTTAACTTTATTTTTAAAAATGCTAGGTAAAAGTATGGAAAATTGCATTGTGAATTTTTGCATGAAATACATTATTTATTTTACAAAAAATACACATATTACAGTTGAGTTTTAAAGAATACTTACTGTAATAATACATTAGTTATTTTACAAAAAATACACATATTACAGTTAAGTTTTAAAGAATACTTACTGTAATAATACATTAGTTATTTTACAATAAATACACATATTACAGTTGAGTTTTAAAGAATACTTACTGTAATAATACATTAGTTATTTTACAAAAAATACACATATTACAGTTAAGTTTTAAAGAATACTTACTGTAATAATACATTAGTTATTTTACAATAAATACACATATTACAGTTAAGTTTTAAAGAATACTTGCTGTAATAATACATGTTTTAATATGTGAAAATACATAATATTAATAATGAAAATATGGAATATTACAAAATATTTAATGATATATTACATTATTTTATTTGATAAATTACAGTAAACATTCTGTAGCATAACACTAGTTGTACTGGAAAGTCGTATTGCTAACATATTAACTTTACAAAACAAATTATTTAAAATTACATAAAATACTCTGTAAAATTAATTACACAAATTACACAAAAAAATATGTAAAAAATAATTACAATATAACTTATGTAAACTGTACATAATTTATTCTGTGCAAAATTACCAACGATAAGTTATGTAATTTCACAAAACTCTTTTTACCGTGTGTTTTCTTATGAATAAATAATAAGGTATCCACTTTCAGATAGTAGAATATTATTGCATAAAATAAAAGAAAAAATTATCCTGAGGCAAACTTTACTATCTACAGTGTGTCCACTTAAGTTCGCACCATATGGGAAACTTTTTTATTGTTAATGTTACGAAAAAAAGTTATTCTTCATTAAAAGTTCTGCATTGTGTAAAAACTAAAATACAACCATCAGATATTAAAAATTTTCAGTCGTATACGAGGTTTGTCAAAAAATGTGATTTTTGCTGAAGAGTACAGTACCTTTATTTTTGACAATATCGAAAATTATTATAAAGAAAAAATGTTTAGAATTAAAAATAACTTTCAAATATTCAATATTTTTTATTTATAAAAATATTTTTTTCGACATTTTTTCTTGAAAAAATTTCGTGAAAATGTTGAAAATTTAAGTATGCACTTTTTTGCATAACTAATTTAGGATACACCGGCATTTTTTAAAAGTAGTACCGGATTTCACATTTCATTTTCCAAAGTTTTCACAGGGAAAATGTAAAAAAAATATTTTTATAAATAAACAATATTGAATATTTGAAAGTTATTTTTACTTCTAAACATTTTTTCTTTATAATAATTTTTGATATTTTCAAAAATAAAGATACTTTAATCTCTTTAATCTTTAATCTTAATAATTTAATGAAATATCTACTTATTAATCTACCAGTTAATGGTATCTAATGCTACAGTTAACTATCCAGACCTTAACTAGAGGCGAAAATGCAGGGCCTTATACTCTATAACAATACAGTTACACATTGTTCTTTGTCCTTATAAGTGCAATTTCGTTCACGTCGCTGTACCACTAACTTAAAAACGTACATTTAATTTTAACACCTAAACGTACGCTCTACGTGAATTGAATGAACGCGATATTACTTGCTGCGCTCGTATCCCATTGTTGAACAGGTATTGTTTTACTCGTGCCTAGTTTTAGGAGTGTCTAGTTTTTGAATATAATGCACATCCAAACTGTATATGCAACATCATTACGCTTGTTACTATAGAAACATACTGGAATTCTCGTAATGACTTTACAATATTACGTGCACCCTACACGAATATCTACAGGGTGGTTAATAATTACATTTTTTTACATCTACTTAAAATGGTAATTCTCATATAAGAATTCTCGTGTATTGATCGAGACTCAACTTCCCTGCAGCCCAGTACCTATAACAAGCGTTATTTATCTTATCCAGTGAACATAATTAATTCGTATACGTTCCAGGGAATCGACTTTCCGAGGTCTCCGCAAAAACCGCCTAGGATTTATAACTAGATAACCGATCGATTACCCCGGTTAAGAGTTATTTGCGAAGGATCTCGCAACACGTGGAATTTGAGAATGTCGAGGCTTTTAAGTACACCGATAAATTGGTTGTGATATACGGGGAAAGAAGAGAGGCGAACGCGGGGATAAGTAATTTGGTTAATCCTTTGCGGAGTGCATTAATCCAATGGAAAATCTAATGCCATTGCCTCGGCCCTTGTAAAATGGGCGGACGGGATAATTAGATTTCTATAATGTAACTTGATATTTTGATGATACATTTTAGGGGTGTAGGTCTTTGTTGACATTAATTCGTTAATAATATCTATGAGATTATTCAGTAATTATTTTAGGCTTTAATGTAATTTAATTTAACACGAAAAAAATACGGGATGTAGAGGCAATAAATTGTTGGTATCAGAAATTTAATTCTCTGAGAAAAGTTTAATGCAAAATTTTCAAACCCTTTCCACAAATACGCCTCTGGATAATTTCTAAATTAAATGATATCGTGCAACAGGTAGCATGATTATATTTTGAGGAATTAATGGCATGTCTAAATTCATTTCAATAACTCAAACAGTTTATCAAACAATAAATACTGATTGTGAAAGAAAATCAAACACTTTATACAAGGTGTTCCTTAATGACATCCTAATATTAAAGGGAGTGATTCTTGGATCCATTTTAATGAAAAAACTTTATACAGGGTGTATTGTAAGTTGATACTTCTTTTTCAACTGTGTATGAATCTCTTAATTCTAAACAACTTTTTCAAATAAACTTTTTGAATATTCTGAAAAACAAAGATAAAAATTTTTAATAATTTTTACCTTTTTTTTTGAATTTCGAATATTTCCCAATACGTACCTGCTTCATTAAATATGAAATTTATTTATTTTTCTGCATTTATTTGACAGATGCCTGCCATAAATAAATTTCTTATTTGATAAAGCAGGTACGTATTGGAAAATATTCGAAATTTTTAAATTTTCTATCTTCTTTGTTATTCATAATATTCAAAAAGTTTACTTGAAAAAGTTGCTTAGAATTAAGAGATTCGTACACAGTTGAAAAACAAGTATCAACTTACAATACACCCTGTATTAGAATGTCACTAAGGAACACCCTGTACAAAGCATAAAACATAGAACAATAGATCATGGAACATAGAGCTCTAACGCAAAATGAGGAAAATCACGCATTCATACAATTTCAATCAATCTTTATTCAATTTAACTTACAAAACGGAGTTGCTTAATTCGCACTAAAACAAATATTTAAACTTTGCAACTCCTAGACCGAATCCCGTCGGTTAGAATAGTATCATTTCCTTTTAAAACCCCGAAAGGGATCTCAAAGATCCCTATCATCCGCTTTGAGAACGTCTACATTCAACAACGGAGCTCGCGAATTTGAATACTCACCTCTTCTACGCGAGTAACTCGCTCGGAAAACATCCAGCGATCGTTAGGAGTATTTAAAAGGCCCTCTTCGACCTCATCCCTTCCGGTTTCCACTAATTAAATTTCAGATGCAAAATTACTTATATAAGCGTTGTGACATCACCCACTGGAATGGTTCTTAAAACAATTAAATAACAGTGTAATTTAATTGTACTCGAAGAGTTTTGTTGTTGTTCTATGCTCTATTTTTTGTGCGTCCCATATGCTTTAAACTCGTGTCTCTATAGAGTTGTTTTGAAGTTTTTGGAGGGCCATTACTTGTAATCGACTTATCCCTTTTTTGTCCAGAAATCTTCGCAGCTTTGGAAGTTTCTGAAAGCTCGTGTTTTTGTCAATTCTGTGTCACTTTTTCGTCACCTCGTCGTTCTTTCGAGTTATACTATCGAGACTAATTGAGTTGGCTCATCGGTTTTCGTTTATCATCCCTCCACTTGGCAATTTCATTATTTAGAGGAATGTCGGCGATGAGAAAAAACGAAACGGCGTCTAGACCGCGGCATGTGATTTGTGTTTGTTTTTTCCATGGCTTATTCGCTGGGAGTTGACTCGATGGGATCGATTCGAGGCTTTCCCGAGGAAAAGCGCTGGATTTCGGATCCGAATAGAGCTGGCTCCGCGATTGGAATTGCATCATTTCGCGTTGCGATGGCTAAACAAGAGGTAAATCTTCATCGATTTCGGATTTGTGTATCGTCATTGCCAGGAATTGCATTTTGCGGTGCACGAGGATTTGCCCTCGAAACACGGCTCAGAGGCGGATAAAAGTTAGTAGGAGCAATACTTGCAACTAATATAATATAATACCAGTTAATTAGGAATCCTTAGAGATATACAGAGTGTCCACGGATGGGGTTGCCTATAAGATAAAAATTTTTATTCATTTTATATACAAGAAAAAGTCTATCTTTATAAAAATGCCTGCTTTTGAAAATGAGAAAAGCATTCAAAAATCTTAGATTGGATCTACAGGGTGTTGGCAAATTAAGAAAACAAGAAAATACTTGAACAGAGAAGTAGGTATACCATTATTTTTTATTTTACACATCATTTTTATTAGAGAAAGTTATTTATAATATAAAATAAAGCATGAATACAAATTTTCAAATTAAAATTCCAATTTTGTGTGTACAATTTTTTGTGAAATCTTTTCTAAATCTACTAACGCCCTGTACATACCATCTTATCTAATGTCAGCTCCATCATTGGTGGACACATAAAATTGGAGTTTTAATTTGAAAATTTGAATTCATGCTTTATTTTACATTATAAATACTTTTTCTTATGAAAATTTTGCTTAAAATAAAAAATAATGGTACTTTTCTCTTGAAGTACATTTTCATGTTTTCTTAATTTGCCAACACCCTGTAGATCCAATCTAAGATTTTTCAATGTGATTCGCATTTTCAAAAGAAGCAGAAATTTTTATATAAAGAATGACTTTTTGTCGTAAAATGAATAATAAAATTTTTTCTCCCCCATTCGTGAACACACTGTATATGTATGTACGACCTGTTATGAAATTTGTAGAAGTATTCTTCCGAAATTAAACCCATTTCTTGTATTCAAATTAACTTGTTCGCCGTATTCGCGGGAATCAAAGAAAATCTGTCTAAAATTTTCCCGGGCCTCGTTGTTTTCGTTGTCTTGGAATAATTTTGACCCAAACAAAGCAGCCAAGGGTCGAAGAAGTCGAAAATTAATTTGAATAATTTTTGAATAATCTCTATACACTCCAATAAAATTATGAAGAGATCAACGAGTAGATAAATTTGAAAAATTAGAGATCATATTGTTAATTAACAATTAATAGATTGTTGCATAGTTGGCAATGAAACGAATCGAGTGACTTTTAAATGATCCCGTGCATTTACCACTTTTATGATTAAAATGATTGTTATCTACTGCAAAAAATTACTCAGCAAAAAGTTGTGTACAGATGAAACCAATTAAATAAATCTACCAGGTTGGTATTTGCGTTAGAATAAAGGCAGTTATTGTAAATACTAAAATAAATGAAATTTACAACAGGTAAATATTTGAACTACTTTTTCGGATTTGATAACAGATCAACAGGCCGAAAATCCGAATTAAACGAGTTCGTGAACTTTCTAATCTAGCAGAAATTGTTGATTTTGTTGGCGCAAGGAGAAGAAACTACCGTAGATAATTCTACACCTTTAATAATAATAATCTTTAACGTAATAAATTTAGAGTTGTTTCGGAAAAGCCTTCATGTTTGAAAGATGATACCTGTTAACCTGTTAAGCAAAGCTCAAATATTTAAGTTACTCAATACAAATGATTTATATAAACGTTTACACGCTTTGTTAAATAAATTATTTATTTAATAACTTGAGAAACGCTTTTGAGTAAATTGTAAATCAGTTATTTCCAATAAATGCATTAGGTATCAAATAATATTTTTGATAATTCTGATTATGTGCGTTTTTAATTCCTTTCTACAAACAAATGTAACAAATAGAGAATAATAAAAATAACGAAAAAACCTAACAATGATTTAAAAATCATAAAAAAATAACTTTAAAAAACCATAGTACCTAAAAATTCGCCAAGAAATCCTTACCAAAGTAAAGGTGAATTATTGTTACCTTAAAATAACAGTGGCTCATTCATCAGCAGAAACCTGTAGTACACCAATCATCCGGACTTTGACGTGCCGTTCAGCTGTGCAAGAATCCTGGCAAAACACCACCGAGAAACACCCGAATATCCCCCGACCAGACAATCAACAAACCTGCACCCGACAGATCGCAATTAGGCCGTTTACTTGCGAATGGTCGATTCCCAGCGACAGGAAAATGCAATGGAAAAGCTGCGTGGGCCCCGTGCGGCGACGAGCGTACACCGCCGACACGACGTGCGAGAACAGCGCCCCGAATTTTCCTCTCGGCAGTCTCCCCGAGTTTCCCGAAGGGCCGACTGCGGCCTGCGTAGCGCCGCGGCGCCACTGCGCACGACCCGATCGATGAGGGTGGGCGCAGGGGCGCTACGTCGGGTCCCCTAAAAAACCCTGTAACGTCTGGAAAATTGCTACGGATGATTATTCCGAAAGTATAATAAAAATTAATAATGGGGTTTTTATAATAGTTTGTTTGGGGTGGTTTTTCATCGGCGTTAGATGGGTGTAGGTCACACGAAAAATTTTTTTATGTTTTATTTAATTTCTTCTTTATCTGGATAATGCAGTCTTTATTATCTGGATTAATAATGAAAAATGAGAAATTTATTTTTTATGTAGTTAAAAATTCGGACGGGTTCTAGCTGTCTCCCAATTTTCCAAATCTTGCGAAAAGTATTACACAATTGAAAGATGATCCCAATTTTACAGATTTTGATTTCATAAAATCAATATCGTATACTTAATAGCAAATATTGAAAACAATAATACAAAATTATGTATGTAAAAGAAAATTGTAGTTTTATTTAAATTTTGGTACAAAAAATATTTAAATTTAAGTTATTTAATACAATATTAATAAATAAAAGTTACGTGTAATAAATATTTAAATATTCAATGAAGAAGGAGACAACTCGACCACTCCGAAAAATTCGTCTGAGATATTCATCAAAAATAATAAAAATAAATGTAAATAGGTTAAAATATTATAAAAAAAATCAAAATAAACTCCTTGAAAATTCATCGTAAATAAACAAAATCCAACTGAAAAACCCTTAAAAATAAACCTACCCTAAAAAAGTCATATAATTTTAAGGAAAATTACCAATTTTATTGAAACAAAATACAATTTTCCATAAAACCCCCTTCTAATACACCTATACAATAATAGAAAAACCATCCAATTAAATACATCAATCAATAACATAATAAATATATCAAAAAAAAATTACAAGTAATTAAGGGTATGTCTCGGGGAGCCCGAACGAGAAGCCTCGACCTGTCGCAATTTCCCCGGATTTCAACGACCTTTCCCACTTATCCGGCGCCGCCCGCCCTTGCCCTCCTCTGTCACTCCCCACAGTTTCCGTCCATCTTGCGTTTTAATCCCGCCGCATGCGATGGAGTTTTTCTTCTCGCGAAAAGGAAAATTTAATAAGGGTAGAAACGTTGGGAGAAAATGAGTTTCCCGGCTATGATTATGGCGATGTGCGGGCGAATTGAATATGCCTAGATATCGACTCTCGAACGTCTGGACAGGAAAACTGGGAAGCAGGAGCGTAGCTTGGTAATCATTTGCTGCGAATGCACATTTAATGCGGGATTTTTTATACCATTTATTATAATATTTAATAATCATTTTATCCATTAGGCCTTAATGCACTTTATATAACCATTGAGCCTTAATAAAATATAGGCAATGTTAAAAAAAATTGAATAAATGAAGTTTTTTAAAAGTTTTCTATTTTTCTAACTCTCAAGCTGCCCGAAGGAATAATTTTTTTCGGTTGTTGTTTTTGCGGAGAATTTTCAAGGGCTACTGACCCTTTATTTTTTTCAGTTAGTTCACTGGCTGGCCATTTGTGGAGTTGATTCTGTTTTCAACCGCATTTTCCCCTGCTTTCAGATCGGTTTCGATGGAAATTTTAAAGCCGATAAAGTAATGACGTGGATTCGTTTCACGCCGTAAAAAATTAAACCTCTTTTTTTCGAGACGTTTATTTATTCAACGAAATCAATTTTCCTCGGAAATACCTATTCCAATTTATTCGAGTAGGGTCGATGGGGCGGCGGAAAAACAAAATTTTGTATTTGTATGAAAATTGGTCATCGCTTAAAATGTATTTACACGTTCGCGTGAAAATTGCCGGGAAATTTTTTTTTGCAGAAAAAATACCAGCTCGCAGGAGTGCGGGTTGTAATTCGTAAGGATTTTAAGCGGCCCTAATAGGATCAAATCTAACCGTGTTCCGCATTACACAGGAGATTTTTTGGGTTATTCGTCATAAAGAGGATTATATGGACGTTTTTTTCAAGGACAATACTCTTCAAGCAGATTTCTGTTCCTGCTAGAGAAGATATATTGTGCTAAAAACGGAAGCAAATATATACAAAGGCATGCCAGAAAAGGCTTTTCTGACGACAAAAATTACTGTACAGGGTGGCCACATTAATATGGAAAAGCTTTATAATATTATAAAATTGGTTGTATGTACAGAGTGCACAGAGTGTTCTGTTTTTATTGAAGAATTGAATTCAGCTCTCCAAAAATATAATATTGTATAATGTTATACTGAGTGGTTTAAAGTTATGACCACTTTTCCATAAAAGTTGTAAGTTTACCACTCTGTAGAAACTAAATGGATTGATTTGAAAATAAATTATAGCCTCAACAACATTGCAAATATCGTGAAAATGTACAAAATGAATATTTTTCTTAAATTATAATTATAAGTAGGTTTCTAGATACAACTTTTGTAACATTTGTAATGAAGTTTCTTTGATATTATCTACAGTAACTTTTGGCTTTAATGGGCTTTTCCATGCTAATGTGACACTTTACTAGTAGTATTTATAACATTTTATTATGATATTTCAAAGTTTTTTATGGGTTCAATATTACATATAGCAGAAAATCTGCTACCTTCCGCGAGTAGCACCCGAAACAAATCCAAGTAATGGAAATAGTATTTGCAAGTTT
The DNA here is from genome assembly GCA_917563865.1 of Phyllotreta cruciferae. Lineage (NCBI taxonomy): Eukaryota > Metazoa > Arthropoda > Insecta > Coleoptera > Chrysomelidae > Phyllotreta > Phyllotreta cruciferae. The sequence continues at coordinate 4,294,368 of OU830606.1, forward strand.
ATTTCTGCATTAGAATTTTAAATTTCTATGTGTGAAGAAAGCGAATTCTGGACAGAAATCGATGAAATTTCCATTTTCATAGATTTGAATAAATTGAGAAATAGGAGATGACAGTAAAAGTGTGATCGTGGAAACTTTTCATCCCATCAAAATACGTTATGAAAAGAAAATACGATTTCAAATTATCCGCCTGACAATTTGAACTCAAATAATTTCGCGCGAACAATTTAAATGTTTTCTCTCTAATTCACTTTCATATTCCGCAAATTGTTCGCTTCCTTAAGAGAACAGCGAAAGATAAGTATTTACAAGATAAAAACCAGATTCTAATCGCCGAGAAATTCAATTATATCAAATTAATTACTTTCTCTTACGACCCTTTTACAACGACGCTAAATTACGAACGGTTTTCCATTTAGACTCGGGAAATCGACGGCCCGAAGGTCAATTACCAGTTTTATTTCCCGTTCTCCGGATTGCCCTTTATTAAACCCGAAATGTCTGCTACAAATAAAACTGTTACACCGCAATCGTACAGAAAAATACATGAAAAATAAAAATAAATTGCAGGTTATTTGACATTAAATTCACCAAAAATGCTCTCTCCAATTTTAATTTGATAAGCAAATATAGTAAAATGAATATAGTTTATGCAAAACAATAAAGTTCATTGCACACGTCACCATAAATTTACTACGTCACACATAGACAGTGTTGCCGAACTGTTTACAAAATCTAAGAATTTTGTAAAATTGTAAGGAAGGATTTTTAGAGATGAAGTAAGTACATTTAAAGATAATAATTTTTGTAAACTTTCATTTAAAACAGATTATACAAGAGTTGATATTTTATAATATATATTGTTCATGGATGATTTAATTCTGCTTTTTAACATTTTCTATTGTCTTGTTAATATTAAATTAAATTCTATATTAGGTATAAAATTTAATCTGTTTCATGTGTTTATATTTAAAAATTGTGCAACATTGCATGACGACATTAGTGACGTGCATCTAACTTTGTTTTGTGTTAACTATAACTAAACAATTTATAACTTTAGAAATTATGTAGGTACTTTGTATTAACTACTTGAAAGCGGGCCATTAAAAGGTAGATAGATTGGAGAAAAGGAGCGAGAAATGAAGAGATTGCGAGGAAAACGTAATCAGGACCTTGCTCGTTCAAACACGTTTTGTTTTGATCAGATTATATCATGATGTACGAACGGTTTCCTTCGCTTCGAACAAAGTAATTCTTACCAAAACGGGGTAATTTAATGAGCTCTCTACAGGAATTTCGCGCGTTACGTAAAGAACCCTTCCACTTAAAAGCACCCCGAAGAAAAATAGAGGAGAATATGGCGCAAAGTGCATCGGAAATATGATGTAAATTCATCGAAAAATGTTTTATAACGCCGGAAATTTCGATTTTTCAATGCAGCAAGGAAACAAACAACTCGATTAAATTATACTAACGCAATCTGCTTGGAGTTTTCGCTTCCGGAATATCCGGAACATCCGCACAAAGGATAATGGAATCGAGCCGAACTTGTCGCGGAAGGAGTTTTTCGGCAGAGCGAAAATTAACGGGATCCCGTCGTCGTGAAAATGCGAAAATCCAGTTTTCATGCTCCGCCATTTTTCATCGGAAAATGTTCGACATGGAAAATGACGGGCGGGAGAACGAAACGTCGAAGAGGAATTTAAATAAATCACAGCAGCAAGGACAAAACAGGTCCTTTTACAAACGAGTTTTAAATAGTCAATAAAAAAACCGATGAATATAAAAGGAAAATATAAAAAAAATTTATTAGGAGTTTTATGAAGGATTCGAGAAGATTGTTTCCTTTAAGGATTTTGAATTAGATAAAAATGTGCTCTAAAAATTGATAAAAACTCTATTAAACCCCCTTAAAAAATGTATTTTTTTATTGAATTGAATCCACCCATTAAAATTTACAGTTAATTTCTATTAACAATCGAATCTTGCCATTACATCAAATCGGCCAAATTATTTTTTTTACTCGCAATTACACACGGCCTGCCGTTACATTATATTATGAACGTTACCGTTGCGGCCATTGTCGCGACTGTCGTGCATGTTTCCTCGTCTTCATTTCTAGCCGGGCTCCCTCTTTGACGATTCCACGGCTCGAGCACACGAACGTCCACTAATGAATCACTTTTGGCTAATTTCAAAATCGCCATACCGCGAAGCATTAACGATACACCAAGGTACACAAGAACAATTTTCCTTCGCTCGGGAAATCCCCGAAAGAGGTGCAACAATGTTGATATTTAGTGGACGAGCTTAAAATGTTTTAAATGTACATTTGCAAGAATTATTGTACATGTATCTCTCAAATATCTCGGAAAATGTTAAATTTATGTATACAGTGTGTCCACGGATGGGGTTGCCTAATAGGAGAAAGAATGTTATTACTCATATTACGACAAAAAGTCATTCTTTATAAAAAATTTCTGCTTCTTATGAAAATGAGAATAACAATGAAATATCTTAGATTGGATCTACCACGGTGTTGGCAAATTAAGAAAACATGAAAATACTTCAACAGAAAAGTACCATTTTTTTTTATTTTATACAAAATGTTTATAAGAGAAAATTATCTATTTATTAAATAATCTAAAATAAAGCCTGAATACAAATTTTTAAATTAAAATTCCAATTTTGTGTGTCCACAATGATGGAGTTGACCAGAGGAGAAAAATTATAAGGGAATAATTTTAGTCGAGAAAATGAGATTTTCATATTGTATGCATATTTATTTAATAATGATTTATTTACTTGTTTTATTACTTATATCTATTGTTTCATCTCTTTTTTCTACGTTATTTTTTTCTTTTTTTTTTAATTTGTTTGTTTATTTTAGTTGTTTTTTTTCTCTATTCTTTTCTGTCTTTAAAAGGTTAAGAGTTAAAGAATAGCTTTAAGCTAATATTCGCCTTTTTTTTAGACAGCATTTTAGACATAATTCTTCAGTATTCATACTTTTGTTCATACTTTTTTACATATATGGTATTTCTTTTTCTTTCTTTCAATGACGATTATTATTAGTATATACAGGTAAGTATAATACCTATGTGCAAATTTCCTAGAAACATCCGTTTCAAGAATCTACAACTTTTGTATAAAAGTTTTTTGATATTATCCATGCACAATAATTGATATATTGGGCCTTTCCAAACTAATGCGCCATCCTGTATATACTACATAAGTATATAAAAATATTATGAACGTGAATTTCTCTTAATAAAGAAGTTACAAATTTAACAAGCAACTCGAAAATAACCCTTTTATGCAAATTCCTCATCCTCATGAATTTCCTAAACACCATCTTGCGGGTGTTTACTGAGGTGGGGGCGGCGGGGCGAGAATTGCCCCGGTGAAAAGAAAATTTTCGCCGGGCGAAGTAATTAGAGCCCGTTTAATTTTCGTTCGACCCGATGCGGCGTTATGCTCGCCCGCGGCAATTAAACGAGGACCGTGAAAATTTCTAGGAGACCGGAAAAATGGCGGGCGACTCGCGAATTAATTCGATTTAATCGCCGTTTTACGGCCGGCGGCGCTTCGGTTTCGGGGAAAAGCGGCGATTCCCCGGCGAGTTGCGATCTCGGAGAACTCCGCCGGATTAAAGTTGAAACATAAGTGTACACAAAAGTGCGCCCGACAAAGTTGCAAGGGATTTGGCGCGATTTGGAAATTATTCAACGCTAGCAATTTGCCTTGCATTACTAACGAGGATTATACAACAAGGATTTTTTTAATGTTTTTTGAATGTTTTCACAAGGTTTTAGGCTTTTAAAACGCCTTTAGAAAATTTTTTACCACTTTAAAAAACTACTTTTTGTGCTAAAGCAGAAGTCAGGTTCAATCAACTTCGCCTCAGAGGTCTAGTTAAGCCATGTCCCAACTTTTTTGCGACACACTGTATGCTCACGAGTAAGTATACTGGAAAAAGTGGGTAATGACAATGGAGAAGACCACGACTTTTTTTTTTATTTATTTTTTTTTTTCAAAACCGTGTGTTCTAAGAAGGCGCGTAATGAAATTTTTATTTTTTTCTGTGGCCAAATAAGGCCGCAATTAATTTTTTAAGAAAACCGCTTTTTGAAAAACGTCACACAATCGTCATACACTCTGCTCCAATCAAAGCGAGAGTTGCAAAGAGAAGTCACATTTAGCAAGTTTGCCACGTTTCCTATTATTCTTCTTTACTCCGCAAAATGTGCGTTTTTTGTATATTTATTGCAATGAACATTTTCTGATTTATCCATTTCTTCCATTACCTAATGCATAATTCGATATATTAATATACAAATAACATCTTCATCTGTATAAATTGTAACCGATTTTCGTGTTAAAAACACGTCCTGAAAAATTTATTTGGCAACATTCTTGTCAACGTCAATATTATCAGTAAAGTGTTTTGTGCCAAACTGCAATTCGTGTAATTTGTTTTGTGCATTTTTCAGAAAAATCTGACAAATGACAGTTTGATTTTTGTTCGTTTGTGTATTCTTTGTTACTGCGTTCGAAAATTCATACTATTTACTATACAACAAGAAGTGAGTGGTTTATGATTGGTTGATAAGGTATGAGTCAAAACCCGAAATTTTTAAATTTCGAAGGGCTATATCTTTTTAATTATAACACGTTTTGAGCAACTGAAAACGGTTTTGAGCTCTAATAAATCATTTCTAATCGTATCTTTTGCCGAAATCCGCCTATCTCACATCGTGGTCTTCTCCATTAATCCTTGGAAGCTCCTCTATCAAAATGCTCCGATGTGATTTTTTTGTAAAATGACTAGAAAAAAGTTATAACGAAAAAAAGAATATTTGCCCGTAAATTTTTTATCTAATTTCGTTAATAACATGTTTATTTTGAATTCTACGACCAAAAGTTATAGAACTAAAATTGTACATGATTCAATTTGCAGCAAAAAGTGACTCCACAAATTTTCAATACGACAAGTAGTTTGACCGGTATAACGAAAAAACCATCCGCACCTCCTTTTTCAAGATGGTGATCCCTTAAATTTAAATTTTATTTCACACTAACTCCCTCTTGACATAAAAAAATCACCCTTTAACAAACGCACCACTATCCCGAAAAAATGTAACATCTATAATGACACCAAATTTACCCCTAAATTCACAATCCTATAAAACGAATTTTTTTTCACAATTTTCACAAAGAGTTTGTGAAACTTTCAAAAAACCTATACCAAATCTTTAATCAGATGCTCGTAAAAAAATTATTTATATCAGGGATCAGGAAATTATAAATTGCAATTGCACTTTATAAAACACACTAATTTGGGACACTCTATATACTACAAATATTGTAATTAAATGCAAGTAGGTATTATAGCATGTTGATTTAAAAAATCAATACAGGGTGAGTCACAATGCGATCAATAATTTTTTTATTTGACCACCTGCATGGGATATATTCAAATATCATTCAAAATTTCAAAATTGTTATTTGTTATCTCAAAAATGTAATTCTGCATAATTAGCGTATTGTGATATACCATATATTTTGATTTAAATTTCGTGTATTTCGTAAATAACACAATTCAAAAACGCCCCATTTTTTTCTTTTATGACACTTGACACATCTCAATGAACTAGACGTGATTTTATAATATATGTTTGTATATTACTTTATTTTATGTCTTAATTTCTATCAGAAATAGCCGCTCCCCTAGACCCACAACATTCGATTATTCCACCCCTCGGTGTTCGATAATTGAGTACGTGTATCGCTGAAAAATGTTTTACATCGAATACCCAGTTCATGAACTTCCTTTCCAGCGCCCACGAAGCGGAACGGTTTCCTCCAAGTCCGAGCATGGGAATGCTGAAGGTATTTCGGTCGGTATGCGATGATAAGTGAAGTGTAGGAATTATCATAAAAAAAAGCCATTTGAATAATTACCTGGAAGGCTCTAATTCGAATGCGTGTGATTGTTGTTTTTACGACGCGAATGGGAGTGATTATGTTTTCACAAAAATCCCTTAGCAAAGTGCGCAATTAAGTGGATAGTTAAATAAATAAAAAGAAATTGCTTTGTGTGTATAATACCCTTGCAATTTTATTAGCCAACTGTATAATAACTATTTATTTTAAAAGCTCCTTAACCGTAAAACCAAATAGCGTCAGTGGAGCAATTTTAAGTCCGTACCTATTTCAGTAAAGTAAGAATATATATTTCATAGACATAGACGATCGTAAAATTTTATGCACAGAGTAGATACTTAATTTAGTGAGAGAAAAGTCACCTTGTCGAATCCTGTGAGATACTAAAACGTTTTCCATCCATAATGAACAAAGGAAATCGCTGTACCTAATGTATATGTATGTAAACTAAACTTTCTATTTTTGAGGATAGTGCGAAATAAAAATAGGTTTTATAATCTCAAAAGTTATGCGTAGATCAAACAATTTCACTCTACGCAAATGTAAACAAATGCTTAAATAAGAACACGCCATAGCTACATACAATTAAGAAAATTAAAAATGAAAATATATCTTTCATTTATTACGAGTTCGTTATGTATTAATAAATTTGACTATATATACTTTGTAAATATTTACTATTTACGCTTACACAATACTTTAAAAGTCGTGATAATTCCAACAATTAATTTCCTGCTACTAATTTGTTGAAAAATCCAATGAAACGTGTCGAATGCAAATGCTTCCTCGAGCTTAAAAAACCCATCAAAATGAAATTATTTTATCTAACAATTATTATTAAAATGCTTATGACAAAACTGATTAATATTCTGTAGGTATCTCAATGAGAAAGGGCTGTATTCGTGAAAATTTACATTTTCGTTGGAACAGGCTGGAATATTACATTGACCTTGGCCTATTTTCACGAAAATTGCGGATATCCTTAAATTTTCGAGGACAGAATAAATATACAGGGTGAGCCACGCTCAACGGAATAAAGAATGAAGAAATTTGATAGAAATTAAATATTAGACTTTGATTGAAAGTTACTGCATTTTTGTTCATTTTGAGCGCATTGGGTACCCTTTTTCTTCGGGTTTAGGGGTTAATTTTCATTTCTTCGCTCTAAGAATTGTATTCTTTGATTCAGCTCGTTGAGACGCGTCGAATGACACAAAATTTGCCCCTAAATTCACACTCCTGTAAAACGATTTTTTTTTTTCACAATTTTCACAAAGATTTTTTGTGAAACTCAAAAAACCTATACCAAATCTTTAATGAGATGATCGTAAAAAAATAATTTATGTCAGGGATCAGGGAATTCTAATAAATTGCAATTGCACTTTATAAAACACACTAATTTGGGACACTCTATATACTACAAATATTGTAATTAAATGCAAGTAGGTATTATAGCATGTTGATTTGAAAAATCAATACAGGGTGAGTCACAATGCGATCAATGATTTTTTTATTTGACCACCTGAGATATATTCAAATTTCATTCAAAATTGTTATTTGTTATCTAAAAAATGCCATTTTGCATAAAGTAATAATTCTGCATAATTAGCACATTGCGATATATTGCGATTTAAATTTCGTGTATTTTGTAAATAACACCCCATTTTTTTCTTTTATGACACTTGACATAACTCAAAAATAAAAAATAAATAAAAAACAAACCTTAAGCCCCGTTTATAACGAATCCGATGCGTTACGAGCGCACACTTGATATCGCGAAAAAAACGCAAACAACACACAAAGCACCAATGCAACAGCAACAGCAGCAGCACAATACGAAAGTAAGGATAAAAAACGCGCGATTAAAAACCCGACACAAACAAACTCGGCTCGGCTATCCGCGCGACACTTGACAGTCCCGTCAACGAACAGATCGGCCGCAGCGATTGCGAGCGTGTGCATTATTCCCGCTCGCCTTTTGTCTTCCTACTGAATTCCGATTCGGCATCGAATTGAATCGTTTACGTTTCGAGTTTAACTGATCGACCGAGCGAACGGACTTTTTTCGGAATCCGCCCGTCGGTTTTTCTCTCACGCGGTGAGCGCCGGGCGAGCGAGCGAGCGAGTGATCCGCCGATTGTTTTGCTCGCGCGGCCGTATCGCCGGTTTCCGTCAGACTTTTGTTGTGCTCGCCCGCTCGCTTCTGATACGGTAGAACGGCCCGACGCGATGGGAGGTTCGCGGGAACGACCCAGAGGGCCGACAGGCTACACCTTCGTGTGAAAGGTTAGATACTACTTGTAGCAATCTGTAGACAATTGATTAGTCTATAGACAATTAATCAGTCTGTAGACAATTAATCAGTCTGTAGACAATTCATTAACCTATGGACAATTCATCAGTCTATAGACAATTCATCAACCTATATACAATTCACCAGTCTATAGAGACAATTCATCAATGTATAGACAATTCATTAATCTATACGCACAATTCGTCAATCTATTCATAATTCATCAAGTACACTATTCTAAGAGACTATACTCTGACTATACTGACTGTATTCTAAGACAATTCATCAGTATATGTTGAATTGTGATTTATCGGTCTGTAGACAATTGATCAGTCTGTGGACAAATCATTCATTCTGTAGAGAATTCATCAGTTTATACATAATTTATCAGTCTATACATAATTCATCAATCTATTCATAATTCATCAATGTACACAATTCATCATTTTATACACAATTCATCAATCTATGGACAATTCATCAGTATACGTGTATGTTGAATTGGGATGTATCGGTCTGTAGACAATTCATCAGTCTGTGGACAAATCATTCATTCTGTAGAGAATTCATCAGTTTATACATAATTTATCAGTGTATACATAATTCATCAATCTATTCATAATTCATCAATGTACACAATTCATCATTTTATACACAATTCATCAATCTATGGACAATTCATCAGTATACGTGTATGTTGAATTGGGTTGTATCGGTCTGTAGACAATTCATTCATTCTGTAGAGAATTCATCAGTCTATACGTAATTTATCAGTCTATATAAAATTCGTCAATCTTTAGACAATTCCTCAATCTATATCTATACAATTCATCAATCTATAGAAAAATCTTCAATCTATAGACATCAGTCAATTGACAATTCATCAGTCGATATGTTGAATTGTGGTTCATCAGTCTGTTAGACAATTTATCAAGTTTGTAGACAATTCATTCATTTTGTAGATAATTAATTCCTCAGTCTGTAGATAATTCAGCACATGTAGAAAATTGTTCAATCTATACACAATTCATCAATCTGTATACAATTCATCAATCTATACAGGGTGACTCACGCTCAACGGGACTTATTATACGAGGTGTATTATAGGCATATGAGGTAGGAGAGCTTTGCTTTAAACATTGTTACAGGGCTCCAAAAAAGTATGCAGTTAATTGTGATAAACAGTCTCTACCACATAGATGGTTAAAGGTTAATAATTTATAAGTAAAAAAATTGCTATGCAATTCCCGCAATTCTGCTGCATGATGCATACTTAGGCACATTTAAAATACCTGTGCAGGTTTTCATTTTTCTACCACCATAATTTTTTCTACCTTCGGGGTCTTTTCGCTGCGCCTGCACACTTAATAAGTGTGCGCTTGATACAACAAAGAGAGCAGATTAACCTTTTAAAAGAAAACCTTGTTATCTTAGGGCTTCCCTCATCCTTGCGAAAGGCCTTTGTTCTCGCTGTTAAAAACAGGAATTCTTGGTCAAAGTTCCGTGCATTATATAATATGTTCGTGGATTTTTTTCGTTTTGCTTCCTCCACGTCCGGAGGGGAAGCGGTCCGCGGTTAAGGTGCAGTGGTAATTAAAATTTGATCTCCTAAATTGAATATTGAATGAAATTATATTTCGCTTCAACGAGTTTCCAAACTTCTCGGCTTTTCGATAAAGTAGATTATAAAATAGCATCTTCATAGTTTCTCAAACTACTCCAACTAATAAAATATTTCATCCAATTTCACTCAACTAAATTTAATTTTCCGCAGCTTAGCTACGACCTACCCGACACACCATTGAGCCTTAATAACTTGTTTGCTTTTGAACTTTGCTATCAAAGCAATAGCGTTTGTTGCATAAAAATATTTTCACGTTTTTCAAGAACACTCAGAGGTGTCGTTTTAAGATTAAAGCGTAGGAATCCACGGAGGATTTACATACAGGGTGGTGGAAACAACTCTTGTAAAGGATGTAGATAAATCGGACACCATGCGGGTTTTAACAATGGCCTGGCGATTAGAAAACCATGGGAAATTAATATTCAAACAAGATAATCGTGGTAAATGCATGCCTTCGTGAGTGTAGTAAATTTATAGAATTTTTGTTATGTGTACACATAATAAATTCTTGTTATATTCACAGATTCGTCGCGTTTTTATTTACCCATCCAGAAGCCGTTGAAGGTTTTTTTATATCCAATTTATTCTTCATTTATCATCTTTTATTTCGTTGCGCACCGTATTCTCGATCTTTAATAACTATTAAAATTGACGACACGCTTCCCGTTTTCGCCTAAATGCTCATAAAACGCGTCCATAGCAATAAATTTCCTGCGAATAATGATAAAAAACTCAGCGTAAATTCTTACGATTTATTGAAAATTTCACCAATAAGGCCGTTTATAGCAAGCCAAAATTTTAATAATATTTTCTATTGAAAATGGGTGGTATATACAGGGTGTTATTTAATAACATGCTAATACTTAAGGGGGTGATTCTTGGACCCATTTTAAGAAAAAAACTTCATATAAGCCTATGTCCTAAACTTCTTAACTTTTGAGATACGGGGTATTAAAGTTTAAAAAAAAAAATTTTACTGTCATTTTCATACCACTTTAAATATTTTTATGAAATTTGGTATACGGCGTTTATGCATTAAAGAGCATTTTTTGACCCAAAAATCTTTTTTTTATTTCTAACAGTGGCGTCCCTACTGGACTCAGACTAGATATTTTTGAATAAAAAAGTGATACGCCACTGCTATCTCTTAAAATCAAAATTATTTTTCGAATTCTCGTTCAATTTAGAACAAATACGGTTTCTTGACTTTTTTCGTACAACTCACCGTTTCGCTAAAAAAAATTAAATTCATTCATTTGCATCTCCCTGGACCTGGACGAATGACGACCTAAAACGATTTATCTAACTCTGAACAATAATTTATTTAAGCGGATAACTTTAAAACGTTGAAATTATGAAATTAAAGTAAAATAAAGAAATAATTTAAATCAGGTGTTGGAAATGTCCGCCGAAAGTGGTATGAAAGTGACAGTAAAAAATTGTTTTTTTTTCTTAAAACTTTAATACCCCGTATCTCAAAAGTTAAGAAGTTTAGGACATAGGTTTATATGAAATTTTTTTCTTAAAATGGGTCCAAGAATCACCCCCTTAAGTATTAGCATGTTATTAAATAACACCCTGTATTTTAGAAATAGATAACAAAAGATTCGAGATAAAAGACGCATGAGTAAAATGTGATATAGTATGTGGGTACATTCATTTTACGAATAACAAGACCTGTTGAAAGATTCTCTGATGGCATTATTTATCTTATAATATATTTTAAGCTGATATTACAAAATATCACCGATACCAAAATGAACAATCATTAAATTTCTCTACCTTCAAGATTAAACATTAAATCTGTACGAGAATAGATCAGTATTTCGTCATACATACAGTGTGTCCAAGAGGATGCCTATAGGAGAAAAATGTTAGTGTTAAAACATTTTGAAAAATATTGTGTGTCCACAATGATGGAGTTGACCAGAAGAGAAAAATGATAAATAAAATTATTTCTCCTATAGGCAACCCGTGGACACACTGTATACCCTTCTAATAGAAAGTTATTCAACGCTCCTGGCATTCAAAACGTACAAGAAAGGATGTAGAATCCGAGATATTTTCGTAAAGATAAAGGGCACAAGTACTTACGCGAAACATAATAAAACAAAGAAGATTGTTCAATCGCACGAAACAATGTTTAGGCGTGTTATATTCTTTCGCGCAAGACAATGATCATTTTTTTTCGTTAATGACTGTACTCAAGATTGATCGTAGGTGAGGCGAATGCGTGTTATTTTTCAATGACGAACAAGACGTGAATTTTGTAGCCTTCGCAATGATTTAATAACGAATGTAGGGCGTGAACTTGATTTAAATAAATCAATTAGGCATGTTAATAAACGAACGTTATACAGGGTAAATGAAAATGATAAAAACTAACAAAATTATTTTAAGAGTTTGACAAGTCTGTAATTCATAATAAAGAAATGACTTTAACTAGAAGAATTATTTCCTCAAAAGAGCTTTAATTATCTACCTATAGAGAGTCAATTATCTACCCAGGAGAGTTAGATAAAGTAAAGTAGTAAATTATCTAAATAAGAGAGTCGATAGTCTATCTAAAAGAGTCAATTTTTTAACTAAAGGAGTCAAATATCTACCCAAAAGAGCTGGAGTAACATATTATACCTAATAAAAGCGCCCGTACAAATTTTGAATAGTGAAAAATAACTAATAAATATCCCATAAACAGTGGGAAAAATGAGAAATGTTTCTTCTCATTTGCGTACAATAACGTTGTGAAAAAAACCTTCGAATACTCCGGAGTCGTTGTAAGTAATTACTCGCAAACGAGAGACGTTGAAGATTTTTTATGGAAATTAAATTCAGATGAAATATTGCACAAAGGATATCATTAGGAAGCCGTGAGAAGATTATTAAGAATTTCTTTTGTTTTAAGCACTGGAAGGAATTTAGAAAAGGCGAATGACGCAAAATGGAGGGTTCAGCATGCCGTACGGGCTTGCTCTTGTCGTGTTTAGTCCTTTTATTTTCTCCCTTATTATAATTGTTTGCGGTTAAAAAAGAAAAATTAAAAGTTAATTGACTTCCTGGGGACTTTAACAACTTTTTCGTTGGTTACACTGGCGTATTTTTATACGGGGTTAACTCGTTATTTCGGAGGAATTTAAGAATTATTGTTAACAGTATTGGTCGTGGTGGTTCTTATCGATGATATTTTGCGAATTCTTTCGACAGCCCTCGAGAATTTCAGTCTGTCGAAATGCTTCTTTTTGCACAGGAAAATCACGAAGATAAACACACCTGAAAACTAAAATGAATAAATACCAGTTCTAAATAGTTGTTTTCGTTTATACCCTGCAGGCAATTTATGAAATCCCATACGATTTCCACTATAGCTGTAGCTCTGTGTTGGTTGAAATCGTAAAAGGACGATATCACTTCGAACAGATAAAATATCCCCATTATAAGCGACAATTTTACAATCAAGCCGAACCTGAAATGAAACTAATTAATCCGAATTGCACTCACGCTGTAATCCCACATAAATCCGGGCGATTTTATTTCGAGCGGGATTTTAAGATTAGGTGCATTTGCCCTGCATGCGGTGTGCAATTAACGTTACCTTTGGCTCGTGCTTTGTTTTATCTCGCTCGATTGGAGGGCCGTTTAGGAAATTAGCCGTGAAAATTGCAGGTAGGATTTGCAGCGAAAATTCTCGACTCACCTCTGGCGCTTGACGAAAAATTTCCTCTTCTTTTTCAGCGTGGCCGGAGTTTCCACCATCCTCGCGATTTCCTTTTTCACTTGCACGACGTAATTCACGGTCTTGGCGAAATAAACGGAATTGACGATTTGTATAATCGTCAAAGGGGTCGCCCTGAACAACATCTCCGAGTAATTTTCTGAAAATTTATTTCACCGTGAAATTTTTGTATAAAAAATATCGAGCGTATCTACAGGGTGATAAATATGTGTTAAAAACTTTGGGGTAGGTATATTATGTGTAAAAATAGTTCTAATAAACATGTGATGCCCTTGGAGGTTTCTTATGGGACCTAGAACCCTTTGAAGAAGGTGTCACCTAAATGAGACGCTTAAGATTACTTTACAAAAACCCTAGCCGAAAAACCATTATTCAATGTTTATTAATTGTGTCCAGTTTCAAGTTCAAAACTAACAAAGTTCTGGAAATATTCAAGAAATAATGAGTAAAAGGCAGCATCTTCAAAGGGCACTTTGAAGGCACTTTGAAGGCACTTTGACTAGGTCCCAAACAAAACCTCTAAAGGCACATATTTATAAAAACTTTTCAGTCTATTTTTACATACCCTACTCACCATAGAAGTTTGTAACGCCTATTCATTAACACCCTGTATATGTATAGGGGAGACCGGGGAATTCCGCGCACGCGGGAATTTTCAGTAAACTTACATGACTATATGTTACACTTACATGACTTACATGTTTACTATATATTTATACATAATTTCACTCACAAAAACAATTATTATTTGTTTTTTGTCATTAATCAGCAATGACATTTTTTAGGTTACTCACTTAGGGGAAATACCTTCTTAATGTGAAAATTGGTGCTGATATTTAGTGTTTGTATGAATTTTTAGATTTCAAAATGCCCCGTACTTAGGTTCGAAAATCCGAAAAATCAAAATGGACCGAAAATTTTGAGTATAGCTTTATTTAATTTCTGCGCTGAATTGCCCCGTCACATGCGCGGTATTACCCAGTACTTGGGGGAATACCGCGCAATGGCAGTTTTTAAAATAATTTTTTTATTCAAAATCCGTAAAACTTGAAACCTTTTTATAATGGGAATTATGTTCCCAATAGATGCAAGTTTCAGTAATTAAATTATGGAAGTTTCTGAACACATAGGAAATTTTTTATAAGCATTTTCCCTTAGGTGCGCGGAATTCCCCCGGTCTCCCCTACCTTTTTCTATGGCGCATTTGGTAACTCCTATATTAATTTTAATGGAATTTGGTAATATATCTGTATTATGAAGAATCACTAGAAAAACAGTGTATAAAAGCGGTACACCCCAGCCATAGCAGGAATAAATCAGGAACTTTCTCAAGTCTCTCCTTTGTTTTTCGGATATGTCTAAATGAATATTCGTCTTCCTGAAAATAATCTACATTTTTCATCTGCGTTATTTCAACAAAAGCTCTCGTAGGTACGAGAATAACTCACCCGAAAGTTGCATTTATGTCGTAACACATCACTTGAAGCCAAAAGAAACAGCAAAAACCGAGGTATATTACTAGGAATCCTAAAAATAATATTCGCTTTAGAGAAACTAGGACAATGTTCCTTTTACAATATTATAACGAAATTATCCTTATACCTACCACAGAGAAAGAAAGTTGTATACAGGGTGTTTATTTAGCATATGCGGCAAAAATTCCAGGGGTTGTTCCTTGGACTACACTAATAATATTTTGTCCTTAGATGGTTTTTGAAAACCCTCTTCGATTCCAAGATAAAGGGCAACAAAATTTTGGAAAAGAACATTTTATTACAAAAAAAAGTACATAATATTCTTAGAATAGTCCAAGGAACAACCCCTTTGCGCATGCTTAACAAACACCCTGTATATACAACTTATATTTTGCCTATGGTCCTTACCGAATATCTTGCACAAACTCTTCGTAGTGCTCAAATGGAAATTCGTGCTGAATGCGAGATAAATCAGGAACAAGTAGAGAAGCAACAGCGACGAGCAGAAAGACACCAAAGTTTTCCCGAAGGTTTTCTTCGCCTCGCCGAAGGCGACGTAGAAGAAAATGGTGAAGATCTGGAAAGCGCTGGACGCGATCATGGCCGCTCTGTTCCAGAGGAATTTCTGGCGAACGGGCGAAGTTTGGCGGAGGAAGCCGAAGTACCCGAACCCATTGATGACGTGGGGTTTTTCAGCGTGCTCGATGCAATAGGGTTGTCCTGGGTGGGAATATATTTCGTTGGTTTGGATATTGTGGAAATTTCCATTGTCGTCCAGGAAAAATTTGGAAATGTTGCGATTCAAATGGACTTTCGGGGATTTTCCGTGAACCAAAGCGAAACCACCTGGAATATAATTTGACTATAATGGAGAAGACCACGACTTTTTTTTTATTTTTTTTTTTTCAAAACTGTGTGTTCTAAGAAGTCGCGTAATGAAATTTTTATTTTTTTCTGTGGCCAAATAAGGCCGCAATTAATTTTTAAAATTTGAGAAACGTCACACAATCGTCATACACTCTGCTCCAATCAAAGCGAGAGTTTCAAAGAGAAGTCACATTTAGCAAGTTTGCCACGTTTCCTATTACTCTTCTTTACTCCGCATAATATGCGTTTTTTGTATATTTATTGCAATAAACATTTTCTGATTTATCCATTTCTTCCATTACCTAATGGATAATTCGATATATTAATATAGAAATAACATCTTCATCTGTATAAATTGTAACCGATTTTTGTGTTAAAAACACAAATAATGGTCCTGAAAAATTCATTTGGCAACATTCTTGTCAACGTCAATATTATCAGTAAAGTGTTTTGTGCCGAACTGCAATTCGTGTAATTTGTTTTGTGCAATTTTCAGAAAAATCTGACAAATGACAGTTTGATTTTTGTTCGTTTGTGTATTCTTTGTTACTGCGTTCGAAAATTCATACTATTTACTATACAAGACGTGAGTGGTTTATGATTGGTTGATAAGGTATGAGTCAAAAACCGAAATTTTTAAATTTCGAAAGGCTATAACTTTTTAAATATAACACATTTTGAGCAACTGAAAACGGTTTTGAGCTCTAATAAATAATTTCTAATCGTATTTTTTGCCAAAATCCGCGTATCTCACATCGTGGTCTTCTCCATTATAAATTGGGTACTTCCACGTTGTAGGTAAATACCACTTGATTTGTATAATGAAAATGGGGACAAGTATCAGGATAAGTTAGGGAGTGCAGTAAATGCTTCCGAGTTTGGAACTTTAAAACACCTACCGCTGGTTTTTCCCACAAATCCGCGGAAATGGCCCAATTCCAAGCCGTGTACGAATGTATCCCTGCAATGCGAACCGCCGACGAAACTCCTGCCGTCCTCGCAGCATTTCCTGATGCACTTCAAACTTTCGCACACGCTCCAATTTCCACAGGCCCTTTTCACGTATTTCCCATCGACCGTCCGGTCCACACAAAACGGGTTTTTCGAGTAATCCGTGGCAATCCCCGTCGATTTTCCATCGAATTCCGACAGTTTTTCCGCTACATCGTCCGTTATTATTTCGCACTGAGGCAGGCCGATTTTTATTACATTATCCTCATCATCGAATTCGTTGGGGAGATTTGTGGCATCACAGGCTCGCTTGGTGGTGTTGTAGAGATGAAAATTCGGGCAACATTTTGTGGCCACCTCGATTTCCTCCAGTTTGGTGAAAAGGTGTTCACTTTTTTCGAATGTGGCTACTTTGTTACGGAAAACATCCACGCACTTCGTGAAATTATCCCCGAGGAAAGCGGAGTTGATGCGAATTTTTTCGCCGGCCCCCGTATTATTGCTGCACGAGAACGTCCCGTTCGGGAAATCAGTTATAAAGTTTTCGCAACATTTATACGTGACTGCGTCTAATTGCTCGTCGATAATTATAATTAGTAAAATTTCGAGTAGATATCGAGGCATTTTCGCGATGGCGAGGCGCTGGACTGTGACTAAACAAAAATGATTAAAAAACTTCGATTTTCGTGGAAGCTTCAACAAATCTACAATTCAGGTGGACAAAATATGTAGAATGTAAATGTTTGTGTTAAATATCGAGCTTTTGATCTAACAAAAGCAAAAGGAATGATTAAAGTACAGTCAAATTCTTGTATGATAGATATACTTTTTGATTGAAATAAATGGGTTTCAAAATTAGAATTATGGATATAATCCGTGTGAATATTTAATTTGCACCACTGTGCATATGGTTGGTATAAAGCTGGAAATCATCTGTCTGTATATTTATTCTATTCAAAAAATTTTATTTATCGTTTATTTTATTAATAAGAATACTTAAACATATTCACAATTATCTATTAAAATTGATGCCTATCCGGTAAGTTAAGTATCTATTCTAAGCAATTCTACATCATAAACCACTCAATTATAATATGGATTATAACTAAATAGACCAGAACATTATTTTTAACTAATTATTTAATGTCTTGGATGTGAAATTCATATAGTACAATAATGTGTCAAACTGGTTGCCTATCACACAGGTTGAAAACTCCTTACATTAAATTAATGAAATAAAGAGATAAAATATGAATTCGGCTTCCTAATTGTAACATACAATTAATACTTTATTAAAAAATGTTTACAAATAAGCATAAATTGTTATATTTTTGCTAAATTATTATTGCAAAGTTGGCAACAATGGAGGTGGTGATGTGCATTTTTGGCGACAAGAGCTTTCATTTTATCTTGTCTTGTCAAATCATATGTTCTGTGAACCCGTAACATGAATCATTTGTTCAAACAAATGCGCGCGTGTAATTTCGAAATTTCCATTTTATCAAAAACTAAACGAAAAAACGGTTGCAATCAATTGGGTATGTTGATAAAAAAACAGCAACTCCCTGCGGTTTTATTTTTTACTAGAATTACTTATTGCATTTAATTACATCATCTTTTCGAAAACGCTTAAATTTTTGTGTATTTGAATTATTAATGCTATTTTGTGCAAATTGAAGATAAACCAATCATTTTCGAGTTTTAACAGAAGCTGGAATTGAAGCAAAGGAGTGAAAATGTAAGTGCAAACTAATATAAATTAATTAATTATGATATATGATATTAAGATTTTCTGTAAGAATTGCTAAAATGTTATATTAGAGATTTTTGTGTTCAAATTCAAAAATTATAACTTCTTCTGACACAACTTCTTTTTATCAAATAGATGATTTTCCTATACACCATTTCACATTAATCCATGTTCTTTCCTTCCTTAATTTACAAGTTTTACAAAAGTATCTACCTTCGATAATACAAGATGATTAAAATTATCCAATCATTTTTAATCATAATTTATTCCTACATTATTTATTATTTCAACTAATTTAACTTGGCGCACGTGTTTCCTAAATTCCTCTTGCGCCTTATATAACTTTATAAAATCCTGCATTTCCTTTGCCCTGCTATTAATAAGCAGTTTAATGCGCATCAGTTACGCGAAATAATTAGAGCAACATTTGTTAATCTCATGATCCTCGTATGTCAAAACATGTTACTGATGACAGTGACGAGATTGCTCTGTTACCCATAATAAATTCTACAATTAGTTTTGTTAATTAGTTCCAGGTGCAGGGCAATCTAAAAATAAATCGAGATCTTATACAATAGAGGCAAGTGTTCTTCTAATTAAGCTGGTGTAGTACTTATATAAGTACTGTAAAAATATCAAACAAATTGAAATCAGCTTTCATGATCCTATCATGAAATTTTATACCAGGGTCTTTCAACGATAACTTGACCCCCCTATAACTAGAGAAGCGAAAGTTTTTTCTGAATTCGCTGAGACCCTTCAATTTTTATTTTTGGGAGGAGTATTCTTGACAATCAAGCCAACTTGATATGTTCATCCTCATTTAATCGCTAGCAACTATAACTTTATAGAATTTCAAATGGGAGCTAGAGGGGTTAGGATTAGCTACATATCTAGTTGGATTGACTGTCAAAAATGCTCCCTCAGAACAAATATTGACGGGTCTCAGCGAATTTAGAAAAAACTTTCGGTTCTCTAGTTAGGGATTCTCAAGTTTTCGTTTTAAGACCCTGTATAATAATGAATATAAAGACCCTGCATGGTCGCAAAAAACAAGTTCAGACTTGTTGAAACTCGTATCAGCATTTGGAAGCGTTCAGGTGTGAACTTATTGTACAGAAGTAGGTTCATTATACATACGTATTCGGGGTATTCCCCACTCGTTTACCTGTCACCTTGAAAGAGAATTCGCGGAACTTTCGAGCCCAGCCGGCAAAGCAAAGTTCAAACCATTGCCGGCGAATCGGATTGTTCTCGGGTAATGTTAATAATGAAATAAAAATGAGTAATTGTGTAACAAAGTAGTTAAAGAAAATTAGTGAGGACGAATTAATTATAGCTGAGATTCTCGGAATGTGTAATTTGTAGCGTTTTTGCCGGTTTTATTTTGTTTGTAGAGTGTCCATGATACGCCACCGGCTGGTCATTCAACTGTTTACAAATTTTCAATGGAAAATTGCGTACAGTGTTGCCGATAGTTGGAGAATTTTGTAATTTTTGATTTTGTGTCATGCTGGTTTTATGAGGAAAATAATATCTATTTGTTGAAAATAAGTTAAAATAATTTGATAAAGAATGTACTTAAATGCAAAAGAAAAATTATAATTTATACATCTTGATAACTTATCTTGATGACATGATTCTCTAAATTTTTAATAAAAGCAAATAAAATAAATTCTTACTTACGTAAGAAATTTTCAGTACATACGAAAAAAGTACAATCATCATTACTATCATTTCGTAAAAACTGATTACTAAATGCAATTTAAAACTATTGAATAACATCTAAAAAAATAGAAAGTGAATCAAAATATCTTTTATAATAAAAAACCTTCAAGAATAACCCTTTTTAAATCGAAATAATGAAAATATCATTTTTCCAAAAAAAAAATAATAAAGAGAAGCTCGAAAACTACATCAAACGATCAATCATTATTTCATTAACCATACAAAAAATCCTCCAAAACAGGAATTGCTCCCCATTCATGCAACCGTGTAAACAAACAAAAAATAAAGAATCCCAGTCGGCTGCGGTGCCTCTCGAATTTCGATGATTCACAGAAATCAGAAATCACGAGGTGGGAATCTTGTGACATATGAAGCGTTCCCATTGGACGTAATACCAATCGCAGCCTACCAACACCTCCCTATGGTAACCGTTTGCTCTGAGTGCGACAAAACTCGAACGATATCCACCTCCTTGTCCATCCCACGCCGCGCTAACGTGTTCCTGACGTCACTGCGCCTAGACGCTCGACGCCTTCTTGATACTGCGAACGGCGAGTCTGCGGTTTAGATCACTTGCAAACACCGAAAGGAGAAGTCGTGCGTTTTGATCTAATTTTTGCGCTCACAATTGAGTGAAATTTCCTGTATTTTTGGTATCCTTGCGGCCCATTTTATTGTGTATACCGGTGTTTGTACGATTCAGTTGCTGGTATTTGTTTATTAAAAAGTTGCTGAATCATCCATAGTTGCGAAGAGGTGTAACTCCAGTGCGCCAACTTTTGAGTAAGATTTTTTGATTTTTTATATCGAATTTTTGCGGTAAATCGCTTTTGTGTTGGATCAGTAAGCTGTTGAAAATGATACGAATCTAATTGGCGGGCAAATTTTGGAATTTTGGATATTGCGTAATATTTTGCAATAATTATTTTTTTGGGTGATTAAGCGGTTTTTAAGTGGTTTGGTGTGAACTTTGTACTTTTATCTATGATATAACATAATTGAATCGTTTTTTTATTAAATTGCTCTGTTTTGTTTGAATTTAATGTGAGGTTAATTTCATGACGTGGACTTTGACAGTGGTGTACAAAGTAAAAGTCAACAAGGGGTCTTTTATATATTACATATTTTTAATAAATAACTCTTTTTTATAAAATCGTTTCTACAATTTTCTGCAACAAAATAAATTGCATACTTTCGGTTATTCGCTGTTTTATTTTAGCTGTGTCATACAATAAAAGATAAAGAAATCTAAAAATTATCAATCTCAATTGACGTTGGCGTTTGAAGTAGCGCCATTATTATCTTTTTCGTGATAAGTTAATTACAATTATGCGTCGTGTATTAAGCAAATAGTAATTAAGTCGAAAAAAAGAGCGCTATAGTATTTCTGATATAGAAACAACAACCTCAAGGTCAACATACAAATCGATAATCCTAATAAAACGAATGTATACTTTTCTACTATTACAAGTTTGTACAATGTAATATGTACACAGTATACGAAACATGCGTTTCTCGGAACTGTTATCTATTTTTGTCCTTTTTCCTCTTTTATCTACGTCATAACTTTAGGGTATTGTGTGTTGTATTCAATTTAAAAGTATAATTTGTGTATAAAAATATTCACAGAAATTAAACCACTGTTAAATAAAATTATATTGTAAAATAATATGTGGTACTGGTAATATAAAAATAGACATGGATCCTAGATAGAAATTCTTTAAGATTACATCCTTGAAGAGTTCAACCATAATTGTTATTGTGGACGTAATGATTACTAATAAAAAGTGAATCGAATTAAAATTAAGAGAAATCGCTGGCCTACTTTTCACAAGCCACATGCCTATTTTAATCAGAAGATATTGGTAAGGTGTTCAAAATATGTAACTGATAATTTTGTGTACATAACGACGCTCTAAATTGGGAGAGCTCTAAAAGGAATATGACTTATACAAATAGGCTAATCAAATAGTATCAAGCAGTAAGATGAAATGATAAAAGTTTGAGAAGGCGTGTATTTAATCATTTATTTAGGGCCTGATTCGATTCTCAGTTTATTCCTGTTTAATATGATCTGTTCTAAGGTCTTGAGAGTTCAATATTGCTTGATGATGCCTCCTACTAGTAGTCTTAATTGTCCCTGAACTCTTGTTCATCTGATCCTTTTGTGTACTCAGAATACCAAATTCTTTAATACAATGCATGAACTAGTAACAGCTTCATACTACCCGGTGTTATAATTAATAAAATAATAAATATAGATATTAATGATTGACGTTCTTTACAGGTTGAGTGTTGCATACCCTCAACGTCATTCCTGCTAAGGTTCCTTTGAGTTTCAACATTCTTAAAGAAGGACAAGAAGAATTTCATGTAAGTTCGGCATTCCTCTCCTTCATTATCCTTAGCTTTGTGTTCATAAATCGCCATTCACATCACCTCATTTTATAGCAATTTTTGTACTTTGATCAAGTTAAATATTGTTAATTTTAATTATTTAAGATTATGTTAGTGTTTAAATATATTTAATGTAATATTTTATTGTTAGCGAATGAAATATTTAAATATTGTTCGCGCGACAATGAAAATGAAAACTCATCCATTTGTGTGTCGTCTCATTAGAATCGTGCCATTTCCACGATACTACCATTTTGATACGAATTTTTAGTTGGACTTGTAAATGTCTTTCAAAATGCCAAAATGCAATCGTCTTCCCATAGATGGAGGAGGCACACGTAGCTACAACTACTGGAGAAGTTTGATCGTTTTCGAATTTTTACTGTCCAGCGTACCTAGTTTTTACACCCAATTCCCAATTTGATTTGACAAAATGTCTTTATATTTTTCTATGGTAACCATTGATAAGACTGGTATGATTGGGCATTTTGACTGTAAACCTCTTTTGTTCTGTGATCAAAATCTGTTAACATTTTCTCGAATTGGACTAAGCTATTTCGTAATTTAAAACAAAAGTTTGTTTGCATTATTACGATTCTTGTGATTGATGAACTTTCATCTTTAGATAATTATAAAGTTGCGGATATCGCATTAAAAGTTATTTATTTAACTAATGTAGATATCTCATTGCCTGTTTGAGATTAAATAGCCTTTTTTAAAAGCGTGGATTTTTCAATTAACAAAAGAGGTATAAATGCAAAAAATTATATACAAAAAGTAAATTCACAGAATTTTTGTTGCTTTGGACAATTTTTTACAACATTTTAGTAATCTTTTTTTCTCTTTTTTCTGGTTTCTAGGTGACGCTAAAATGAAGAAACATGTGGTATATTTCAATTATTATCAAAGAGTATTTTTTAATATATTTTTTGCCAGTCACGTTAAAAGATTACAAATTTTATCACATCTATAAAAAACATTGACGTTAAATTAGTAATATAACATTTTGCTTTCAAGATTAAGCTATTTAGATAACATACTTTAAAAAAGGGATACAAAATCTCAAAAAAATATTACTAAAACAAAATTAGCCAAAGCAATTATAGAATGGATCTGCTTGTTTTAAATGTGTATGCATATAAAAAACGTTTGCTATCTCAAAACAATCAAATTTTCCATTCAAACGAATTTAATTTACACTTTTTGAGGAAGCAAACGCATTGGAAGGGACAGATGAATAATCTTCTCGAGCTATCCATTGCATTTAAAACGTTGATTGAACTCAAATCGATAACAAGCAACTGGAAACAATTCCAAAAGAGATTTTCGTCCCTTCTAACTAATAAATAAATTTTTACCAATTACCCTCGCCCTAGCTAATTCTCTTTTCGTTGAACTTATAGTCCTTGTCAAGATGGCCTTCCCAAACGAAGCTGCCCACCTTTGTGGATCCTACCGAGAAATATCTGCTCTCAAAACGACAAGAAATAAACCAGATTCAGCACGGAGGCACCGCTATGGAGAAGATGTACTTGCTAGGAAGCGGGTCTGCGGACCCGGATTCCTTGGTTTGCGTCAACCCGCACGAGGTGAACCCGCTGGACGATTCCCGATCGGCTTGTGCAACCCTCACCGCGGATATACCTCTCAAGGTAAAGAAGGCCCCATGGCCGGGTTCAATTCCATTCAAAAAATTTATCAAAATTCTGTTTAATATTGTTGTGTAATTTCAGGTCGAACCCAGCGCTTCATCACGAAGCCAGGACGAAATAAGCTGTGGTGGGTTTTACCAGCCTCAGAAGAAAATCAAATTGGAAATGGAAGAATTCAGCGATCTATCGCATTTCGTTTTGCCAAAGCAAACAAATGCAAACTCTGTGGATGAACTCAATACTCCAATATTTGGTAAGTTAATTTCGAGTGGGAAAATCTTCCATCCAATGTTCATTGTGATGAAGATAATGGACATTGTTCGAAGATGGCTATGTCCAAAGTTGGATGAACAAACACTGAAGAAGAAGTAGATTTGTATATACAGGGTGTTTATTAAACATGCGGCAACAATTCAAGGAGTGGTTAAGTATATTTTGTCCTTAGATGATTTTTGAAAACCCTCTTCGTTTTGAAGATACAGGACGAAATAAATTTTCTATCCGATGAATATATCCTATAATATTTGTAGCTCTCGAAACAAAGAGGGTTTTCAAAAATCATCAAAGTACAAAATATTCTTAGAATACAGGGTGTTATTTAATAACATGCTAATACTTAAGGGGGTGATTCTTGGACCCATTTTAAGAAAAAAACTTCATATAAACCTATGTCCTAAACTTATTAACTTTTGAGATTAAAGGTGTATCTTTTGGGGTATTAAAGTTTAAAAAAAAACTTTGCAGGAGGCGGACATTTCCAACACCTGATTTAAATTATTTCTTTATTTTACTTTAATTTCATAATTTCAACGTTTAAATGTTATCCGCTTAAATAAATTATTGTTCAGAGTTAGATAAATCATTTTTGGTCGTCATTCGTCCAGGGAGATGCAAATGAATGAATTTAATTTTTTTTAGCGAAATGGTGAGTTGTACGAAAAAAAGTCAAGAAATCGAATTTGTTCTAAATTGAACGAGAATTCGAAAAATAATTTTGATTTTACGAGATAGCAGTGGCGTATCACTTTTTTATTCAAAAATATCTAGTCTGAGTCCAGTAGGGACGCCACTGTTAGAAATAAAAAAGATTTTTGGGTCAAAAAATGCTCTTTAATGCATAAACGCCATACACCAAATTTCATAAAAATATTTGTGGTATGGAAATGACAGTAAAAAATTGTTTTTTTTTTCTTAAAACTTTAATACCCCGTATCTCAAAAGTTAAGAAGTTTAGGACTTAGGTTTATATGAAGTTTTTTTCTTAAAATGGGTCCAAGAATCACCCCCTTAAGTATTAGCATGTTATTAAATAACATCCCGTAGATACTCCAAGGAACAACCTCTTGCATTTTAAACGCCCTGTATATAATTTGTTGCTAGTAGTAAAAACGTTGTTCGTTTCAGATAAGGATGCTTTTGATTTCACGAATTACGAGAAAAATGTCCAAGCTGACTTGCACGTCCAACTGAAATACGACACAATAACCAGTGCCGGTGGCGCTCACACGTCGAGCGCCGCCACCCGTCAGCCACGTCAACCACACGACAACAAGGACGTTTTCTTGCAACCAGATTCAACGCATCGAAATGTAACCGCGTTACCTTTAGATAATAGGCAGTATACCGACGCGCCTACATACTCGCCGCCCGCGTCGGAAAACGGTACATACATTGAAAGCATGTCCCCCACCGATGCCGCAATGCCATTGGACTACGACATGACTAATAGTGTTAGTGTAAATCTAGATTGTAATAACCCGTATGGACTCATCACTCCCGAAGGGAGCGAGAAATCTTTTACTCCCGACGAGGAGGCTAAGATTGCAGCTTACGCCACTCCCGCCGTCGACAGGAAGACGTTGTTCAAAGCCAGATCGACGGGGACGCCTAAATTGTCTTTGGACATTAACTTGGGGAATTTGTTCAACTTCGGTAATACCAATAACATCTTGGACGTCAGCACTCCGAATCTGATAGCGGAGGTTGTTAATTTGGAAGCCACCGGTTTCAATATTTTGGATCTCGTTAACGAGGTAATTATTGTCTCACAAGTTATGTAAGTTTTCATAACATTACCTTCAGAATGGTTCTTGCTTCGTACATTCTTGATTCATACCCTGGCCAGACAATAAATTCTTGTTTCGTATCGCAGGATGTACCGGAACTCAGCACCGAATTTACCTGAATATTAATACTTAATACTACTCTACTCTCTAGTCCTGTACTCTCTACTTTCTACCCTACTCTCCACTTCACCCTACCCTACCCTATCCTTCTAATAAAAAGTATTAAAACAGGAATATTAATCAAAAAATTGAAAAATAATTAGGATCTCTTTCGAATTACTATCTACTATCGCACTGTATCGTATCTATCGAATTCAGAAAATGTATTTTTCTGGGTAAGAAACAAGAATGTACGATTGACACCAAGAAATCCCTTATTTTGTCGAAGTTTCTAATATATATTTCCCATTTTGCAGGACAACCTCGCTCTCGCCAGCGACATTTTCCCGAATTTATACGCCAGCGATAACCAGGAGGCGCCACCGGCGACCGGCCACAAAAAGTTGGCTGCGAAACAGCCTAGGAAACGGCGTTCGATAAAATATGACGACGACGATGACGATGATTACATACCTCCCGGTAAGAAGACGAGTGCGATTTACAAACAGGAAGAGTATTCGGATTCGGATAGCGAAGAGGAGAAGGGACGGCCGAGGAAGAAGGCAAGAGGAAGGCCTCCGAAAAGAACCGAGTCATTTTCATCGGATTGCTCCTTGGGGAGGGATGGTGATGTTTCAAAGTAAGTTTCTTACTTGTGTGCTCTTGAGGATGCTTGAAGATTGAATTAAGTTGTAATAATTTGTTGTTTTGTTGATTTCAGGTACAGGGAGTTGAGAGATAAGAACAACGAAGCGTCTCGAAAGTCGAGGTTGAAGAGGAAATTGAAGGAACTAGAGATAGAAAAGGAGTCCGAGGAGCTGCATAATAAAAACATTAAACTTAAAGCACAAGTGGAAGAACTAGAAAAAATGGTGAATAACTTCAGAGATAATCTGTTTAAAATAATGATTAATAAATAATGTAGTACTGTAAACATAGTTTATTAAGTACGTTAGGTTAAGTACTAAGGTGTTTAGATTTTTTGTATCTATTAATTTAATTTTAATGGAAATTGGATTTGTAATCGACTATTTTTACTAGTTTTTGTTAATCCCAATGAGATTTTGTAGTGAAGTTCACCGACAGATCTTACATTAAGATCCACTTTGTGTTTTATCCATACAGTGACAGACTCTTTAATTTTTTAAGCACTAGCACTATTTTGTATTCTTATATTTTTTATTACTTAAAAATGTATGTACCTGTAATTATTTACACGATTAAAATTTTGTAGCATTGAAAAGAATAGAAGTTTCAATTGTTAGGATGGAGGATGTTGGGTTAGACATTAAATACGTTATATATTTTAATAAAAACAAAATAATATTTACTTAGAATGTATGCTAATAAAAAACAGATGAGAGTCAATTCAAAACATTATATTTTCCTTCATAATAATAAATTTTGAAAAAGTACATTCGCTCTTTTCTTATCCAGAAATTAACTATCTACAAAAATGAATTCATGTATGAATTGAGAAAAATGTGATCAAATTGTGTTTGATTTTTTATTGAAATGAAATTTGGAATTACCTACATATTATCAAAAGTCTCGAACAGGAAGTGTTCAAAATGGGGATTTACATTTGCAATTATAAATAACTTTTTGCGACTATTATGTAACAATTTTTTAAACAGTTTTCCGAATAAATTCTCGCTTAATTACTATTTTTACCGCATATCAAAAAGTATTCAACTATTCAAATTTTACAATGAACTTATACATAACAAATATTTTATCGAAGCAAAACAGTTCCAATAAATTATACCTACCTATTTCACGTTACATAAGACAATTATCCTTGTGAATTACTGGCATTTTCATTTTTTTAATAAACGGATATAAACTCTTATGATGAGCATGTTTATTAGTTACTTACCTACCTGTAGCGTATAGCGAATTAAAATACCATTACACTGCGTATGAGCATTGATATAAAAATAAATACACGTACATAATGCTAATAAAATTATTACAGTCAACAATGGTTAACTTTTATGAGAATATCATCTCAATTTTGCTAAAAATTATCACTTTATTATGCTCCATATTAAAATCAATCAGTTCTAATTATTGGCGGAGGTGCGTGGGTATTTTGCTGTAGTATTTCGCCTGACCATGGTGATGATTAAGATCATAAATAACAGAAATTAGCTCCCCCATGTCCCCTTCTCTAATCACCATTATCTTAAATTATTAATTAACAATTAGGTATACCTGCCCAGGAGTTGTGGGAAATGAAATAAATCCATACTAGGTTTCCAAAATTTGCTTAGTATTCACTTGAAAGAAGCAATCACGTGTACAAACAACAATCATCTTAATTTTTAAACGCCTTATTGTGAATTGTCGCAAGGAAATAGAAAATAGAGAGTCGCATGTATAAGTAGCACAAACGAAAAACGTACACATAATCCGGGCAATAAAGGTCGAAAAACACTGCTATAAGCCAGCTCGATAAATAATAAGGCAGTCAGTCATAACACAAACGATAGCGAAAAAGAATTCCGATGGAATTCGAGAAATATTATTTAAATTCGGTTTTTTTTCTGGTTAAAGCGTTTGTTACTTGTTACTAATACTAATTTACCTACTTTGTTAGTGTAAATGTAAGCTTGCTGATAAAGGTAAGAATCGCTATTATTCGTTCATGTTGAAGCAATTAACAGTGAAATAGTTTCCTTCGCAAGTGTTATTAAAGAACAAATTTCTAACAGCTGCAAATTGTTTATGAAATATATAGTTAATAAAATATTTGCTTCCTACAAGTAAGTACAAATATTTTGTACAACCCATTATTTCACTGCGCATAGACTGCCTCTTCTTCTAACAACTCTATATTGCTATATACTTCGCTCTCTTAGATGCGCGAAGCTGGTTATCGAGCATTTTTGGTCGAGCTATATACCTTCTGGAATTCTGCACTATCAACATCTATACTCATTACGCATTCCTCGTTATCTTAATATAGTAATAAACGAAAAATTCCAATTAAAAAAGTGAGCTAAAAAACGAAAATTTCCAAATCGTGTTAAAAAATAGTACGTGATTCGTGTCGGTGCTAATGCAGATGACTGGACTAACGTGACAAATCACACCAATTGGAGGAGAATGGTTCTTGGTCTTGATAGCAGTTGTGCCGATGGTTCCAGCAGTACCAGCGCGGTAGGTTATAGCGCGTCGATGGATCCTCTTGCTCGGTGGAAAAAATTCGTTCGCGTTTAGCAAATTCGAATGCGTATTCTAATATAAAACGTAAATAAATTCGGACGGGAGTACCATTATGAAAAATTCCGGCGCTTGATGAGCATAGTGTGTTGTTGTGGCTAGGACAGCCTTGGTTAGTTTTTTTGTCGTTATAATTAAACTCTTTTTAGAGCGATTATTTGTAAGTAAGCAATTACATTCGTAGTAACCCTAAAAAATAGTTATAAAGTTAGAAGTGGCAAAGTAGTTCATAATTATGTTAAGTTGGAAACACGTGATAGTTGTTCATACTTTACGCTAGAAATTACAAATTTACAAAATCCACCCTGTATATCAACTTCTTGTTGGATACAAAGATTCAATTATCTCTTTATATATACACTAAACAATTACCTAATTTTTCAAATCTTCCATATTTACCACTGCTGATGGAACTGCACTAATTATCTACTAGCTGGAAGTTATTATTATCAAAGTTTGAATTTAGCAAGTTTGAAGCAAAAATATTCCTCCCAGAAATTTCATTAATTTTTTCCTTTATCCACTTATCATGAAATTGAAAGTTAATTATGTAGTTGAAAAAAAATTTAAACGATCTTGAAGATTCCACTTATTCAATAATTGCCCATTCAATAATTAAACGTGCAAAATTGGCCTTGAATTGTGATAGTAAATTGGATAATACCCGAATGAATTTGTGCTTTTCTAGCAATTTTTCTCTTTTTTAATCATTTCCATATAATTTAACCCAATTATATCTGTTCATTTGATTACATGTCCACGTAACTCTATATGTATACTCAGCTTTCATTTAATAGAAAGGTATTTAATTTTCAGTATTTCAATAATTTCTTCAACACCTGCCGAATGCCAACTTATTCTTTTATTGTTTTCAAAGGGTTTATGCGAATTATTTATAAATTTATTAATCTCTGCAATAAACCATATCTACCATTTTATTCAGCATTCTTTGTTGGTGTTGAATCAAAGCTTATTGTCCGTTTGCTACAAATAGAGCCTTTGTAAATTTGATATAATTTCATCACATACCTATAAAAAAGATGAATAATGTTTATTTGTATGTTTATCATATTTATTTAATTATTTTTGCATACAGTCAGGTTGGCAAATATTGGTTATTTTAGGAATCCTTTTAAGTGCCAATTAAAGTATTATAAAGCAATGTTCAATAACTATTACAATTTATTAAATTATTGTCAAATGAGTAACACATATTTTGTAATATAGGTACAGTGAATTAAATAATGTATTTTTAATGAAAAAATATGATCAATTCATATAAAGATGATCCTACTTCCTGCTTGAATTTTTTGCCAACTTAATTTGCATTTGCTAGTTAAATAACTACACTAATAATTATAGCTAGGTAAATACAAGTTTGTGCACAGAATTATAAAATTATATTTGATGCGAGTTTAGTCTACATATTACGAATCGCTCATGTGAATCGGACTTTTGGATTGCGCTATATGTACACATAGGTAATTATTTATAATTTTCATTTAAAAATTTCGTGTACGTACCTCACAGCGAGACTAAAGCAAAAACAATACAACAATATGATTCGCAAATTAAACTTTTATTACCTACAGAAATTTATTAAATAAAATGTTACGCGTTAACTACGACGTTTTAGCGACTATTTTATGATTTCTCTATAAAAGAAATTACCAATTAACTAGTGGAGAGGTTCCATATTAAACAGGTAAATCCCAGGTTCACCTTGTATGCATTACGCAATGCATCTGTGGTACAATTTGCATATTTTTAATGCAACGATTGGTTTGTGTGTAAACGATACGGCACAAGTATTGATAAATTATAATAATTTTCTTAGACAATCTTCTAACCAGGAGGTAATCATGTTCAAACACTCGCTATCAATTCAGTATAACCCTGTTTGTACAACATTATTACCGTCCAATTATCTATTACAGATTCACATGAACATTGAAATTTAGTGTGTATTTCGAACGTCGCTCCTCGAACTCATGGAGAAGGTCGAGGAAAAACGGAGCCCGCTCGAAAAGTCCAATGTTTTCTCGCTTCTAACGTTCGGGTAAGCAGTATTTTTTTAACATTTCCGTGGATTGTTACTAAAATTTTACGCATAACAAAATTTCAAACGCAACATTAATTTAATCAGACGTGCCTTTCATTTTATATGAGTACCTAAACGTATTGAGGAAGAAGATAAAGTAAGAAAATTAATCAATTACACCGCTGCTACATCTTTGTATTTCAATTGCTACCAATGGAGAAGACCACGATGTGAGATACGCGGATTTCGGCAAAAGATACGATTAGAAATGATTTATTAGAGCTCAAAACCGTTTTCAGTTGCTCAAAATGTCTTATAATTAAAAAGATATAGCCCTTTGAAATTTAAAAATTTCGGATTTTGACTCATACCTTATCAACCAATCATAAACCACTCACGTTTTGTTGTAATAGTATGAATTTTCGAACGCAGTAACAAAGAATACACAAACGAACAAAAATCAAACTGTCATTTGTCAGATTTTTCTGAAAAATGCACAAAACAAATTACACGAATTGCAATTCGGCACAAAACACTTTGCTGATAATATTGACGTTGACAAGAATGTTGCCAAATAAATTTTCCAGGACCATTATTTCTGTTTTTAACACGAAAATCGGTTACAATTTATACAGATGAAGATGTTATTTCTATATTAATATATCGAATTATCCATTAGGTAATGGAAGAAATGGATAAATCAGAAAATGTTTATTGCAATAAATATACAAAAACGCACATTTTGCGGAATAAAGAAGAGTAATACGGAAACGTGGCAAACTTGCTAAATGTGACTTCTCTTTGCAACTCTCGCTTTGATTGGAGTAGAGTGTATGACGATTGTGTGACGTTTTTCAAACTTTAAAAATTAATTGCAGCCTTATTTGGCCACAGAAAAAAATAAAAATTTCATTACGCGCCTTCTTAGAACAAACGGTTTTGAAAAAAAAATAAAAAAAAAAAGTCGTGGTCTTCTCCATTTGAGTCTACTAAACCCCACCTAACTAAATTTTTAACTTAACTGTAACTCTTCAATCGTCTGCAGATACGTCTTGGGGCTGCTGAGGAAGGGCTGGAAACGCGACTTGGACGAAGCGGATTTGTACGCTTTGCCAAAAAAATGCAAATCGAAATATTACGGCTACCAGGCCATCAAGCAATGGAAAGAAACTCCCAACACGTTCAAATTTCTGCTGCACAAACTGGGCAAGGTGTACCTGATGTTCTGTATCGCCCATCTCACATGGACCGAATTTCGAAGGTACTTTACAGTCTCTAAAGAATACTGAACTAGCTCTAAATTATCTACTGATTTTTGGCTTTTATAAATGCTTTTTTCATTTCAGTTTTATCCGGCCATACGGAATAAGCCGCCTGATCACCTACTTCGACAAAAACCAAACGTCGGTAACCGAAACCGAAGCTTATTACTGCGCCAGCATCGTCATCTTCACGAAATTCTTCCAGTACTTCTTCGTCTCGCACATGCTGGTGCTGGAGCTTAAATTCCTGATTCAACTGAGGGTGTCCCTTCAAACTCTCCTCTACGATAAGATACTGCGCTTTTCCTCCACCTCCCTAGCGAACTCGAATTCGGGGAATTTGATAACGATCCTGACCAAGGATATTCAGTGCATCGAGTCGAATTTGTGGATTTTCAGGGACTTCGTCATCTTCACCGTGCAAACTGTTACCATTTTTTACCTGATTTGGTCGAAAGTTGGCCTGGCCGCGCTTTCGGCTCTGGTTGTTTATTGTATTGCTCTACCCATTCAAGGTAAAAAGACATTTAAATTTTATTCTACCCAGTACAAATTTGGAGTGGAGTTCAATTGGTCCCCGCGGTCAAATTTACCCAAATATAATCCTTTTTCGAATCGAAAGCTATCAGTCAATTGGTCCCCAATACCGGATTAAGGGTTTCTAGGAAGGACCGATGGGAATATTTATAATTTCAAAATTCTCTGGCAAATTTCGATTATGTATTTTCATTTCGTAGTACAATTTAATGAGGATTTTATGATTAGGGGAAATTTTTTGACTTCTGTCTTTTTTTTTTCTATTTCAATAAAGGGAAAATCCCATCCCATCCCTTCCAGTATACTTCTAGAAAATTAGATGTACTTTTCATAATAACAAATTTCGATATTGTTAATATGAAGGTACTTTACTCTTGAGCAAAATTCACATTTTTTTATATACCTCGTATAAGTTTGATAAAATTTGATTTTTGATGGTTGCATCTTGGATTTTAGATCATGCAGAACTTTTTGTGAAGAATAACTTTGTTTCGTAAAATTAATAATAACGTTTCCCATATGTTGCCAACTATTTTTTGAAATCCGTTCGTATATTAAAACTAAAATAATTCTTTTTTTGTACAGAATTTTTCTTTTAATATATATTGTACCAATTGTATATATTTTAAATTACTAATGCTTAGATATTAAATATTTTTTAACACTAAAAGTTGTCCAAAATTTTGTCCAAATTCTCTCAGCTATGTAAGTACACCAGAAGATGTTAGCCAAATGATAGTTATTCATGCAATGTAAAATCTTTTCTAATCGGATTAGGAATATTTTGACAGCGGGGACCAATTAGCCCATTAAATTTTGAAACTGGGGACCAATCGACCTGTAGGATTATGGAACCCCGCTGACAAAAATGACCGTGGGGACCAATTGACCAACCCCGCAAATTTGAGCAGAATTATCTTGATAATCAGAGTTCAAATGGATGTTTGCAAAGTATCTTTATAATGATTTTTTTCTAGGATATTTGTGCACATTGATAGCCAAGTTGAAATTAAAAGTTTGCAAAAATTCTGACGACAGACTTCAATTGACGCAGGAAGTGCTATCGGCGATACGAGTAGTGAAAATGTACACATGGGAAAAGTTTTACATCAGGAAGATCACGGACTCGAGGCGGTGAGTGCATGTTTGCTCAATACGATTGATATATAAGTACTATTGCCTAATCGAAAACATCTAATTGCCAAATTAAATATTTAAATTACCTTTAAAATTCTCACTTGTGTCTCATTAAAACGATCAAATATTGTTGAAATTTGATATTCCAATAATATTTACCCGTCTTTATCGTCAATTAAGGTGTTTATTGTTGACACCACTGATTAATTCACGCACTCATGCGTAAAGAATGTTCTTGGGACAAGCCAGGAGGGAGATATTTAGCAATTTTTAGTAAGGTTTTTAGAAGTTTTCTTGCAAGATTAATATGTGTTTTTTGGCTATTTCGGTAAATATTTAGGACATACCAATGAATATTTTCAACTTATATGTTTGGTATTTCTCAATACGGTTCAACCTCCCTATAAAAAACTATTTTTAAACTGAATTTGCAATAGTTAGAAGTTGTAAAAAAATGCATGAGTATTTTTTAGCAAACAATTAGACACTAAAACAACCTACACCTTAACTTTAATAATTAAACAATTTAAATAAATCGTAGGTAAAAAATTACATTTATCTTTCCCAAGCAACATATGTATGTTATAAATGCTATAAACATGTTTATGCTATAAATATTTATAGTTGAAATAACTAAAATATAACTACAGTAGTTAACCACAAAGTCAATTTTACTAGTAAAAATTACTTTAAATTAACTCATAAAAAACTGCTATTTCACTACTGTGGGGAATTACTCCTTTAAGTATCTATTACTAGAAAATAATAAAAAAAAATTAAAAAAATTGCTTTATACTGGAACTATACTATTACGTTAATTGTACGAAAAAATACCGTAATAAATTAGTTATATTCTCGTCAAAAATTTGTCATTATTCATATGTGTTCTTTTTATTTTGCATCATAATAGATATTTATTATTATATTTATATTTATATAGTTGTACGTACCTTTTCTACAGTATCCACAGCTTTGTTGCATTGCAAAAATAAACTGACGTATTCTACATTAACGTAATAAAATTAATTACATATTGTTAATCTACGAATATTAGTCAGTATATCTTATTTAATAAACTCGCTGAGTTAATTTTTATGTTAAAAGTAGACAGGTATTGTACCCTAAAAATAATGCGCCTCAATAATTAATTGACCCCTATTAAGCGCCCCATTTTATTGTTAAAAACGGGTTTAAAGTAACTCTAAGTCCTTACAAAGTTCATAGATACTCCATAACAACAATGTAAAAATGTCACTTTTGTTACTTTAACTTTACTCTAACTTTAAAATGGGGCGCTGAATACGGGCCATGTATCTATTAATAAAAATAAGTTTAACACTTTTCTATTGACCTAAATAAAATATATCCTAAATACTCATCAACTGTTAAAAAAATGTAAATGTAATTTACTTAAAATCTTGCTGGGGTTAGTCTAAAAATGAAGAGTTTTAATACATACACTGATGCTCCAATAAATTAACGCACCACTTAATATTTTATGAAAAATATGACCACTTTAAACAAACTGAACAATATTTTAATACTTTTGGAAATACCCTGCTTGTATATTGTGTCTTTTAACAATTAAATAAAGTACTTGTCCGCGCAGATAATTTTTTTATAGTACTAAAATCGTTGAAAGATAAATCGACTTTAAAATCAGTTTGGTTTGATTTATTCCCGTTGGAAGTGACCTTTTACGCATTTCGATATTTTTATGGTTAAACTGATAAGATGCAACGCGAATCCCGAAATTAGACGTCTGTACTTCTTATTTCTTTCAAAATTTCGTATTCATAATTTTGTACTTTTTCCCTTATTTTTTTCCTTACGGCCTATTCTTAGGAATACATTGGTTGAAAAATGCTTTGTTTGAGAGTAAATTAATTAAAATTATTGAAATATAATGTTTGATTACTTATTTTAATTTTGCAAATATAATATTTAGAAATTTATAAGTGGTGCGTTAATTTCTTGGAGCAGTATATATACATGCATTATCTATACTTGCAGCAAAGAAGTATCAGCTCTGCTAAAAATGCTATTGCTGCACTTCGTGCTGGTAGTAATAGGACTATTCGTATCGGGCATAACCTTCCTGGTGCTGATCTTGACCTACATATGGATGGGCAACGACACCAACACCGAGCTCATCTACTACGTGCTGAGCCTCTTCGGCGAGCTCACCCTGGCCATGGGCATCATGATCCCGATGAACATGAGCCGCACGGCCGAGTTCGCCGCCTCCCTGAAGCGAATCGGCCGCGTCCTGGCCGCCGACGAGATCGCCAAAGTGAACAACATCTACAGCGAGGCCGGCATCGACGTCAGCAACGTGGCCGTTCGGGTCGAAGACAAGAAGATACTCGAGGAGGTATCCATGAAAATCACCCAGCCCGGTTTGCACGTCATCACCGGCTCCGTCGGCACGGGGAAGAGCTCCATTTTCCACGTGTTGATCGGACTCACCAACTACCAAGAAGGTGCCTAGAAATCTAACGAACCAAATCTTTTGTTATGAGTTATGTGCGTATTTTCTAGGGTATTGCAAGATCGGCGGGAGCATTTCCTACGCCTCGCAGGAACCCTGGCTGTTTCCATCGTCTATCAAAAACAACATCTTATTCGGAGAAAAGTTCAACAAGGAGCGATACGAGCGAGTCCTGAAGGTTTGCGCTCTGGACTACGACCTCTCCTACCTACAAAATGGAGATGAGACTCTGGTGGCTGAAGGGGGATTGAATTTAAGCAAAGGCCAGCAGGCCAGGATCAACCTGGCGAGATGCGTCTACAAGCAGAGCGATATTTACCTCCTGGACGACCCGTTGACCGCCCTCGACGGCAGCGTGCAGGACTACATCTTCAACGAGTGCCTGCTGAAGTTCCTGCGGGACAAGATCGTCGTGCTGGTGTCCCAAAACGACAAGCATCTGGTAGAAGCTGATGAGGTTTTCACTCTGAAAGCCGGCAAGCTGGTGTGCGACGAGCACTTCAAACAGAAGATCGAGGATGTTGGGAAAAAGGACGATTCGATCGGGAATAATATCGAAAAAACGGCTGTTATCGAGAAGGAAATTCTGGAAAAGGCGGCCCTGGCGGCTAATGAAAAGCGGTACACGAACGAGAATTTGTTCGGGGAGTCCCAGCAAACGGGCACAGTCGAGCTCGATGTTTATAAATCGTATATAAAATTTGGTGGAGGTTATTTGTTCCTCGGTGGGATACTTTTGCTTTATGGTACGTCGCAGGGGACTCACATACTCAGTGAAAAATTGTTTTCAAAGTGGTAAGTAATACAATATAGGAGCAGGATCCGTTTCTCTACAGGGTGTTATTTAATAAGTGCGACAAACTTCAAGGGGTGATTCTACATGAAATAATAATGACATATTGCTATATAAATATATGTCCGCAAATGCTTCGTTTTGGAGATACGGGGTGTTGAAGTTTCTTCTTAAAAACCAAAGATTTGTTTATTTTTCTGAAACCAGACAAGATATTCAAATAAAATTTGGTGAGTTTTGAGAGGTAACTATTACGCATTTTTTGATATAAAATTAAAAATTTTATGTTCTTCATTGGCGCGCATACGGGTAATAATAAATATTTTTTAAAGAAAAAAATTATGTTGGTACGCCACTGAGGCATTTTAATTGAAAATTCAATTATGCATGAATTTTTCGTTCAATTTGTGACAAAAAAGCTCTCTTATGTTCATTTCGTACGGGCCGCCGTTTTCGAATAAAAAAATAAAATATCTTGACGTGTATTTTTCATTTCCTCTATCGTTATCTAGTAGTGACATTAGACGGTAGTAGGCTACTGTCAAAATTATGATCAAATAAATGATCAAATTAGCTTTTTTTGATACTCTAAATTACGTAAACTAATGTGTAAATTAACTATAACTTTTTTTTATTATCTTTGTTTTTAAGAAAAAACTTTAACATCCCATATCTCGAAAACAAAACATTTGCGGACATATGTTTATATAGCAAAATATTATTATTTTTTCATGCAGAATCACCCCCTGAAGTTTGCCGCACTTATTAAATAACACCCTGTATATTGATCATCTATCATTTTCAGGGTGGACGCGCAAAACATCAACGTAACGTCGGAAAATGGTTCCATAAAGATGACTTATTTAAATTACTACAGCATATCTTTGGTCGGTTCCTCCATAGCTACATTTACCACTTTGTACACGCTATTGAGATTCGCTCGTAACGCCTCGTTGACCATACACACGGCGATGATTTCCCGGATAATGATGGCGGCGATGACGTTCTTCGATTCCCATTATCTGGGCAACGTCGTGAATAGATTCTCTTACGACATCAACATCGTCGACGAAAGGCTGCCCTTGATTTTCCTTCATTTATTCAGGGTAAGGGCGATCATTCACTGCATTAATTGGTCAAACAAAATCAATTTTTTTATTTCTTTTAGGCAATATTCAGTTGTTTGGGAATAATCGTGATAATAATAACGGTAAACTGGATCTTCATTTTCCCATCAGCGATTTTCCTACTCCTAATATTGCTCTTACGGTTCTTCTACATCAACACAGGACGTAATTTGAAACGGAAGGAAGCTATAAGTAAGTCAAACTTTCGTATAGTACGTTCACGTTAATATGGCGATGACGTCACGACCTGAAATATGTCCGTAACTCGTGAATTATTGCAGCGAGAAGCCCGTTGGTCGCGCATTTGAATTGCACCGTGGACGGTTTGTCCACCATTCGGGCATTCGACGCCGAAAAACGCCTGTCAGATGAATTCTACCGCCATCAAGATTTGTATTCCTCCGCCATTTTCACAATGAAAATCACGCAGGCGGCGTTCGCTTTCTTCATGGGCACTCTGAGCGCCACCTTCACCACCCTGATCATCGCCAAATACTTGTTCTTCAAAGAAGGTAAGAGACCTCTGATGTTCTCAGTATCCCTCTGTATCTGATATATTTTTTGTCTAGAAACCACTGCTGGAAATGTCGGTTTAGTGCTCACCAACATCTTGAGGATTTCCGATATGATCTCTTGGGGTGTGAACGAATGGATCGAGCTGGAAACCAACATGACCTCTGTGGAAAGGTGCCTGGAATACACCAACGTGCACCAGGAGCCTCAAACGGGCAACAAGTCCAAAAACTGGCCCAAAGAAGGCGAAATCGCCTTCAAACAAGTCCAATTGAAGTACGGAAGCGACGACGTGTCCATTTTAAAGAACATCAACTTCATCGTGAAGCCCAAGCAGAACGTGGGATTGGTAGGAAGGACCGGAGCTGGCAAATCTTCCATTATCTCCACGCTGTTCAGATTGTACGATTTCGAAGGAACCATCGAAATCGACGATGAGGACACCAAAAAAATATCTCTCAATTACCTCAGGTGAGCTCAATTCCTCTACCTTATTACAAACCGTTCCCATGAATCATCTTCTACAGGAATAACATCGTGGTGATACCCCAAGACCCAGTGCTCTTCACTGGCACCCTTCGCGACAACCTCGACCCCGACCGGCAGTACCCTGACGAAGAAATCTGGTCGATACTGAAGAAGCTGCTGATAGACGGCAGCATCAAGAGCTTGGACGCGCCGGTGCCGAGTTTCAGCGCCGGGGAGAAGCAGCTGCTGTGCATGGGCAGGGCGGCGCTGAGGAAGTGCAAGATCGTGGTCCTGGACGAGATCACCGCCAACATGGACGCGGAGAACGACGAATTGATCCACTCGCTGGTCGAGCAGGTGTTCGAGGAGTGTACGATATTGATGATAGCGCACAGATTGAATTTCATTATGAGCTGTGATAGGGTTATTGTGATGGATAAAGGGGAAATCGTGGAATTCGACGAGCCCAAGAAGCTGTTGAAGGATGAGTCGTCGGTTTTTTCGAAAATTTGTGATAAAGTTAAGTCGTAGGGTAGAAAGAGGAGATATTTTGTATAAAAATGTATTATTCATTAAATTAGATGTAATTTAATGGTTTTTTTGTTATCATCTTGTGCTTAAATTAGGCGCTTCTTTAGTGTGTAATTTAGATTGATTATCGGGCCCAGTTATGAAGTATTAATTGAATTTTGCACTAACTTTAAATCAGAGATAAATTTTATATTGATTTTACTTACATTTCCTGTAGATAAATCTCGAATTTCAATTCGAATGATTTGTTAGACTGAGATAATTTCCGTTTTACTCAAACAATACCTATACAATTGTTTATCAGAAATAAATAAACCTTCAGTTTGTTAACCTTTAGTTTATTTATTCCTGACTTTACTAATAAGTAATAAAATATTCATTATATTATGTACTATATATAGATAAGTATAAAAAGTGCGAAAGTATACACAGAAGAGTAAAAGGTTTATTGATTCTTATTACAATCATCATCGGTATATTCCTCATCATCGGTATATTCCTCATCATCGGATCTGCAATCTTCTAATACTTTATCAAAAATAAATCTCTTATATATTAGGCAAATTTTGTAGCTCCAAAACACGTAGAGAACTAGCAATGTGAACGATGCAGCTACATTTATGATAAATAATATCGGTCCAACTATTTCGTAACTGTATAATACTAATCTAAAAATATGTATATACTTATATGTAAGAAAAATAATTAAAATGACTATTACATGTTTACTTACGGATAAATAAGCCACATAGGACACAATATCAACCTTGTAACGACCCAAACTATTGAAAATAACACAAAACAAACTGCAGATGGAGTTTCATAATTGAGGTATTTTAATATTTTGGCTAACTAAAAAAAATAGTATTAAGAACTAACAACTCAACTCGGTTGCTTGTTAATGATTTTTGTCCATGGGCTGCTGAATCTTGGTAATGTAGTAAATTAATTAAAAAATTACCTCCAGGAATATGTCGCTTGGAAACAGTATGAGTAACGACAAACTAGCCAGACGGTATAAATTCGTCATAAGTGCTTGGAAGATCAGAAGGATCGTAAAGAGATGATGGATCATGCTTTCAGTAAAGTCTTTTCTTCTTTTAGTGGTCAATAATCTTATGATCAACGAAAAAAAATAGGACAAATTCAACACGAGAAGGAACCAAACGTCTGTTGTCATCCGATGATGATCATGAAAAGTCCTAAAAATTCGATTTACTCAAAGGATTTTTATTGTAGTATTATTTGTTGTGGACTAACCAAAAATGAGCAAGATCTTTCATCCATGGTTTGCTGTGAAGCACAATTGCAGTATGCGCTACAGCCATTAAATAATAAACGAAATGCCAGCAACTTCTGTTTATGCGATATAGTTTGCTGCTTTGTAATTGCTGGAAAGACAGGTTTTTGTTGAAAACTAAATGGATCAATCAAAAGTTGGTCATAAATATTTGGGTATAGGCAGGTAGATACTTACATTTCCAGATAATTTTTTATTTTTGTGTGTTAAACCGTAACAATTTGCTATCCACTGGAAGCAATACCTGTAAATTTCTTTGTGAATAACTGTTTAATTTATAGTCCTAGGATTTATTAAAACTTCGCCTATACAGAAATCTTGAGAAGACACACCCTGTATAGAATTATGAGATTCATTAGTAGAAAATACAATTCATACTTACTTTTCTAGAGTATATCTACCAATCAGTAGAGAAAAAACACAAGGTATTATGTAAAAAATGTTGGATGCAACAAATTCTTCAATCATTTTTTTCATTTTTTTAAGATAAGTTAATCGGAATAAAAATTGAAATAGTTTTATTCATCAAATAAAATGTGCCAATTGTTAAATTTTGGCTTACTGATACTGAATGAGAGCAGAGATTGAATAAAATGTGAACAATTGTATTAAATGTGGAAATGTACCACTATTTCATTAAAACTGTTTTAAACTAAAACATCAATTTGAATTAACGCATTTACATTGTTTTCACGAAATTAGTTAAAAATATTAAATTAATTTCCTTTCTGATAAATACA
Organism: Phyllotreta cruciferae; assembly: GCA_917563865.1. Classification (NCBI taxonomy): domain Eukaryota; kingdom Metazoa; phylum Arthropoda; class Insecta; order Coleoptera; family Chrysomelidae; genus Phyllotreta; species Phyllotreta cruciferae. Next base: position 4,337,117 of record OU830606.1, read on the forward strand.
GCAGGTATCAATTTTATTACTTTAAATAAATTTATAATATTTATAATTAAAAGTACGAACAGCCGATGTAAGAATAATAAGGTAAAGCAATTGTGTTAAATACATTGTGATTATTGCAAGTGGATTTATGCAAAATTCTTAGCAAATAATTTTCAACTATCCATATTAACCTTTCAGAGGTTATCAATTATCGAACAGAGCATATGCAGCTTTCTAATCTCTTACATTTTTCATTGATAATGAATTGATTGGAGTCTTTTAGAAGCACTTGATCAGGAAATTTTACCTTCTTATAAATTCATAGAACGGTCCTATTATATTCCAAGGCACATCTGTTTGTGTATCAACAACATATAAATAGTTCAAATAGTAAATAACAAATAAAATACAAACATTCGGTGATAGTATTTATTCTTACATCACAGATGAATCGCTGAGTCAAAAATATAATTCTACTTCCCGAAACCACCTCTACACGAAGGGCTACTCTCTACATTCTTGCTGGACTTTTCCCATTCTTCTGGAGTTTTTGCAACTATCGATAAAGCGTGAACACCATTGTTTAATTCCTCTTGTAATATTTCATTCACGGTCCTATGTCTTTTAATTAGGGGCATATTAGAAAAACAATCCGAAACCACTACAACTTTAAAGTGTGTTTCGGAACCCTTAGGAACATTGTGCATGTAGGATTCATTAATAATGTCTAAATATAGGGCTTTTAATTTACTTTGGAGTTTAGTTTGAATGCAATTTGTTATCTTGTTCATTGTATTTGTAAATTGTATAATAATTTCATTTTAAACCACATTTCAAAACTGTCACTGTCACATGTCTCACAGATGACAGATGACACAGTCAGTTGTCACATTTAAAAAAATCAATAATGTCAATTGTCTTTTACATTACTTTAATTTCAAAATTAAAGACTTTTTAATGAAAAATGAATGTAGTAGAGTTTAAACCCTAAAAATTAATTTAGTTCATCTTCGTAAATCACCAGGTAAATGTCTAGAGCCTTTTGCTAGTTCTGCTTCTGAACCAGTATTGCCAATCGAATCAATCCCAAAAATTTTATTTGGATTTAGCAGTACAATTTCTAATTTAAACACTATTTTACTGGAGTAATTGGAATAGGCATTAAATATAACGTCTGAATTTTTGGCGTTGAAATTATATAACAAAATTAATTCGATGGAAAATTTAATTTTTTAGAGTGATTGTCAATGTCAGTCAGTTTTGAATTCTGTGGGTGGCTGCACTGGCACGCTTTGAAGATGGCCGATGTTTAGTAGGAAACGAAAGTTGTGAAGTCTAGTTTTTAATTAAAAGTGATTGTGAAACTTTATTAAGAAACCTTTTTATGGCATTTAATCATTGTTAGTGAAAGATTGCACAAAAATTAAGACATGAATTCCCAAATCCCATTTACAAAACAGTTTTAAAGGTGCAACAGAATTTACTTGGGCAAAAGAGTGTTAAGTTCGTTCATGTAAATTAATAAATATATTTGAATTCGGTATCAGTTGAACAGTTAAAAATAAGACGTGCGATTAGTGGTGGAATCGGTAAGGTATTCTAATTCGTGAGTTTCCCATTGGTACGCCTGCAACTACCTGTTAAAATTAAGCACAGTGAACTTATTGTTTACGTTATAGTTTTCAAATATAAACAAATAAATATAGGCTCCTCGCCCGAACACATTATGGAATTGCACAGTCACAAGATGCATTTGGACAACGTGCAAAGATAAACGTCGCCTTCGAATTTACACATTGATTTAGTAACTTTTTTATGAAAATTCGTTGAGGTTATGTCCAAATCGGGGTGTTAGGATATTCGGGGTGTAGTGGTGACATGTGATTGAGAAAAGACACACTGGATCGAGGGGTACCTGGTCCAGGGGGGTGCCTTGACGGCGGAGGGAACGTGTCACAGGCCTCCGTCGTCCCACAGCCCCCAGGACTGTCAATACACGGTAGTGAAGTTACTCCGAAGCAGGCCCTTGTTGAAAGGTTTGTATTCATATTTAGTTAATAAAAACCCAACAGTGTGTACTATTACTATGTATGTAGTAAGCGACTTATATAATTTTGTATAAAACAAAAAATTAAGTAACTTCTTTGTGTTACGAAAGGTGTTCGTAGATGTATTTTTTTTGCTTCAATAGTATAATTAAAAATAGAAAAAAATATAATTTATGTAATAGTTATTTTGTTTAAACTAATAGATCAATAAATTAACTCTCATTATTTTTTATAGAATAATGAACCTTTTTTATTCTTCTAAACGATTTCCCCGTAAGATTTTTTTTCAATATGCAAAATTATATTGGGAACGTATGCTTACATGTTGCTTTCTAGTTCGGTATAATTTTTATTAATTTACAAGTAAATCTAGACTGATTAAATTATAAAAACTTGATGTCAAAATTTATTAATGATCTCATTTGAATTGCTGGAAATTTGAAATGAACTAAATTTTATTTATCTTAGCATGTCCTGAAAACCACAAATATGAATGCTTATTTAATTACAGGGTGTATTGTAAGTTGATACTTCTTTTTCAACTGTGTATGAATCTCCTAATTCTAAGCAACTTTTTCAAGTAAATTTTGAATATTATGAATAACAAAGAAGATAGAAAAATTTTAAATTTCGAATATTTTCCAATACGTACCTGCTTTATTAAATAAGAAATTTATTTATGGCAGTCATCTGTCAAATAAATGCCAAAAAATAAATAAATTTCATATTTAACGAAGCAGGTACGTATTGGGAAATATTCGAAATTCAAAAAAAAAAAGTTAAAAATTATTAAAAAATTTTATCTTTGTTTTTCAGAATATTCAAAAAGTTTATTTGAAAAAGTTGCTTAGAATTAAGAGATTCATACACAGTTGAAAAAAAAGTATCAACTTACAATACACCCTGTATTTTCTGTTCCACAGTACTAGATTTTTCATAGTCATTATTTTATACTATTTTTGACGTTTGTATCGAATCTGTAGATACCGGGCTCATTAAAATTTTAATTTATGTAAAAGATCGATTTGAGGTACTTCCTTTGCACGTCTATCATTCATAATTCATATATGCATATCGGTTTTTATCAATAATAATGCACTAATTTCCATGCCTTTTCTCCAAAACGATTGTCACATTCATGCCCGACAACGAAGTTTCTATTGAAATTCACAAGGCTTTTCCCATCAGGCAAACTGAAAAAAAAACCCATTAGAAATGAAGTAATTGTAATCTACTGATAGCAATCGGCAAAACCCTCCCACGCAGAATTGCTTGACAAAAACACCTAATTATGCATGAAAATTCAACTCGACAAACAAATTCAAATTAACTTTCTGCACATTCGACGACCTTACTGTTCCGTACGGCACGTTGTACCTACAGCCGGCTTTATTTAGCGATATCCGAATCGGAATAAATACACCAAAGGTTAGTGAAATCCTATTATTTTTTGAAATGCAGGCTTCGTCGTCGTATGGAGGGCTATCGACGACGCCAAAGCGACTGCATGCCGCGCTTCGACCAATCGTTCAACGGCCAATGCGAGCAGAACCTGCAAGACACCTTGCACCTGAAGCAGCGATATCTGGACGCCAAGGCCAAGAGGGTACCCAAGACCAAAGAGAAGAAGCACCAAGATTCTTCGATACAAAGCAGCGTTCACGTGGTAAGTTTCCTTAAAGCTTATTTTCCCCTATCTAAAGCTATGAAAACCCTCTTGGATTATTCCACCGAATCGGGAATATACAGATCGCTGCAAATTTACTCGGAACATGGTCCATGGGTGCGATAAAGACAAATGCCATTAGTGTCATATAAAGGAACAAGAAAGACTTTACTCCCACTCCTCAGTTTCCCCTTAGTTAATTTTGATTGGTCTGTCTAATGTGTCATTCGTCTGTCTAATGTGACATTAGACGTCACATCCAATTAGAACTATTTGCGGGGTAGGGGAGGTAAATGTAGGCTGTCCAGATTGATTGCAACTTTCTCACTCTAACCACTGTTATTTTAATAATCCTTGTTTAACTCATTGAATTGACCATGTCCCGAGTAAATTTGCACCAATCTGTATACGGGGTGGTTCGAAATTAATAGTCAATATTTCAACAGCAGATAGCCGAGGTCGAAATAACATGATTTAGCCAATTACACCTAATGAAATTGTTACCCCTTAAGGAGATAAAGGGTGTTTAATGGAATAATTTGATTTCAAGTTTCTGCTATTACACCGGAAGTAGTAGATGTATTAAACTCGGAATTTGGAAAAGCCAGTTTCTGGGTGTAATAAATCATTATGACACTCAATTTTGAGTTACTCCTAGGTGGTGCTAGTTGCACCACATTAGATTGATAAATTGTTTCATAATTTGTTGACCGGCAGTTTCTTTTGCTGTTTTGGTTGAAGATTACTATGTAGACATGGTTTCTGAAAAAAAAGTTTACTTGTTGAAAGTGCCCAAAATCAACAATTTTAGAGAAATTTGCAAACAAAGTTAGAAGTGTAGGACCAATGATAAACATCAAAATTCAAAATATAGGACCCTAAAAGTCCAAGTAACATTTATTTCAACACATTTTCAAAACGCCCACCTTTCAGCTCTACACATTTTCTCACACGTTTTGTTAGAGACCCTCTAACCTTGAAGAAAATTCTATCTTGGTCGATTTTGATAGTTTTATCAGCAGCATGTTGAATTTTCATCCATAGTTCATGAAAACATGATGACCAAAAAATTGAGGAACATATTAGCTATTAGTTTAAAACCGATTCTGCAAAAGTCTACAAATTTTTTTTTATTTTTTATGTTTACATACGATTAAAAACCGAATGAAGTTCCCGAATAATAGTTGCAGGCACTTTCATAAAATCCCATAGGCTGGTGCGAGTCGCTGGTCGATCGACCGGTATGCGATGCGTATCGATAGAGATCCACCTAAGAAAGGCATTTTATGTAAAAGCGTATTGTATCAAAGACCGAATAGAAACTCGAGGAAAGTGCAAGATGCAAAAATCGTTCCGTTTCGTTCGTTCTCCTCGAGTTGCGACCAAACGAGTTTACTGTAAATAAATTTACCGTTCGCAGTTCGACTGCACCGGATGGGCCGCGATTAGTTTAGAACACAGATGTAATTATTATCTAATAATGTCGGATCCCTATCGTTGTCTTGGTGTTCTTGGAAACATTTCATGGAAGAATCGGGTTGTTCACTAACATTGTCAGCTGAAAACAGCTGGATTAGTCGAATCGAGAAATTTCTTGAGGATAATGAAAGTTCGTTTATGCCAGAGATTTAATCAACTGATTTTTGTATTGATTGTTCTCTCAAGGAACATTAGTAGTAGTAGTAAAGCTTCTGCGCTCTTTAAAATTCTTGTGGAAGACTCCAGACCCAATTAGTCTCTTTTAAGTGTCTCAGACCCAATTAGATTCTACTGGGACACTTCCCAGTCCAAATAAAATAAAAAATTTGTGTAGACGGAGGGAGTATTTCTTTAGAATTCTCTAGTCTTCTTTTTTCCTTAAGATCCTTAAAAACTCCAGTTCTTAGATAGATCGGTTATTCCATAACATTGGCTGGAGTTGTGGGGTTGAAAACAGCTAGGTTATTCGAATCGAGAAATTTCATGAGGATGAAGAAAGTTCGTTTATGCCAGAGATTTAATGACATACCAACTGATTTTTGTATTGATTGTTCATTCAAGGAACGTTAGGAATTCTATTGCTTACTGTAGATGTCGAATTTTCGCCTATTAAATATTCTGTGCTCTTTAAAATTCTTGTGGAAGACTCTAGACCCTATTAGTCTCTTTTAAGTGTCTCAGATCCAATTAGATTCTACTGGGACACTTCCCAGTCCCAACAAAATAAAAAAAATTGTGTAGAGGGAGGGAGTATTTCTTTAGAATTCTCTAGTCTTCATTTCCCCTTAAGATCCTTAAAAACTCTAGTTCTAGTAAGGATCGGTTGTTCCATAACAATTGGCTGGAGTTGTGGTAGAAAACAGCTAGGTTATTCGAATCGAGAAATTTCATGAGGATGAAGAAACTTCGTTTATGCCAGAGATTTAATGACCTATCAACTGATTTTTGTATTGATTGTTCATTCGAGGAACGTCAGGAATTCTAGTGCTTACTGTAGATGTCGAATTTTCGCCTATTAAAGATTCTGTGCTCTTTAAAATTCTTGTTGTAGACTCTAGACCCTATTAGTCTCTTTTAAGTATCTCAGATCCAATTAGATTCTACTGGAACACTTCCCAGTCCCAGTAACATGAAAAATTTGTGTATAGGGAGTATTTCTTAAGAATCCTAAAATCTTCTTTTCTCCAAGATCCTTAAAAACTTATTGCAATGTGTAAGGATGATCCCTGAATATAACTCCTCTATAAGAACCTCTCGATTTATATTGTACTGTTACTGAAGAATACTTTCAAAACGACCACCTCAAAGAAGTCTCTAAAATGGACATATTACTCCTACATTTCTCCTAATATAAACATAATTGGATTGCGTCATGGTTAACTTGTTGATACGATGATTTTCGTTCGAAAGTATCAACAACTACACTCTTTTCTATTGAATACTTGGCACGTAATTTTCTAGCGCATTTCGAGCGCGATTCGCAGCGGATTGTTTCCTCGAACACCGAACGAGTGCAATCGGCCGGCTCCTCATAGAATAGAATATTCTCCTGGCTGTATAGTGACCGTACGAGGCATCGGACGACGTAAGTGCACGGATTGATGTAGTTGTGCGGTAACATCTCCGTAACGTTTTCTCTCTGCCCCCGCCTCGCGTTCCACCCTCTCGTCCGTTTGCGTCACTCGTTCTGCATACTCCGTTTTCGTTTCAACGTTTACACTGTCAAGTTTTATCGGCCGACGGCCGGGTTTCGGGCTCCGTTCGCTTTGCTCTGCTCGTGCCATTGTCGCCGGGACATACCGATCCACGCTATGCGACGGTATTTCCGTTCTCCTTGGAGGTGGTGGCATCGGCCGCTCGGCTCGATTATCGGTTATCGTAGATAATTTTCGAATGAAATTTCGTCGTTTCTCGCTCGATTCGATGACGAACGAGAATTTGGAATTGGAAATAACGAAGAATGATCGCATCTAATTTAATAATGCGATGATATATGTAATTGTTGTTTTATTAATAGAATTAATAACAAATTAGGTTGGTCTTAGAAATAGTTCAAACGGTCCAATCAAAACGAATTTTATTAACTCAGAACGCCGCACAATAGTAGCAATTATTTATTTCATATAACATCCTATATATTTCTGCATTCTTCTAGGGTGTTCTAGTTAAAATACCAACATAGCTGGGATTCGTGAGCTTTTTTTGGGACACAGTGTATAAAACTAAAAACTTAAAAACATTGCGAATGCTTCATATTAAAATTATTAGAAGATATACGCACTAATGCTGGACTCTGTATAAAACAAAAAATATATTTTGATATACATAGGTACAATTCCGTGTACAACATGGTAATGTGACGATAAACTGGTTTTCGTGAACTTGGAGCTCGACTTTAACTTCAATATTTCAACTCGTTACGTTTATTGTTATTATTCTAGTTAGTTACAATGTCCCGCCACGATTATACATGCCATTAGGTATGATAATAAGGTGATATTTTTACCGAACGATTATACAAAGGTACATAAAAAAGATATACGTATAAATTTTGCCTTATTACCATTAACAGGAAACGCATTTTTGCGTTGAGGTATTATTGGAATAAACCAAATGAACAACTGAATACGTAATTTACGCAAAACGTATTTACCCTAATGGATTTATTTTAAAGAGTATTAAACTTTATTTTTTTTTTGTAAACTTTCACAGTAATGGAGAAGACCACGCTGTGAGATACGCGGATTTCGGCAAAAGATACGATTAGAAATGATTTATTAGAGCTCAAAACCGTTTTCAGTTGCTCAAAATGTGTTATAATTAAAAAGTTATAGCCCTTCGAAATTTAAAAATTTCGGGTTTGGACTCATACCTTATCAACCAATCATAAACCACTCACGTCTTGTTGTATAGGAAATAGTATGAATTTTCGAACGCAGTAACAAAGAATACACAAACGAACAAAAATCAAACTGTCATTTAAGTCAGATTTTTCTGAAAAATGCACAAAACAAATTACACGAATTGCAGTTCGGCACAAAACACTTTACTGATAATATTGCCGTTGACAAGAATGTTGCCAAATAAATTTTCCAGGACCATTATTTCTGTTTTTAACACGAAAATCGGTTACAATTTATACAGATGAAGATGTTATTTCTATATTAATATATCGAATTATCCATTAGGTAATGGAAGAAATGGATAAATCAGAAAATGTTTATTGCAATAAATATACAAAAACGCACATTTTGCGGAATAAAGAAGAGTAATACGGAAACGTGGCAAACTTGCTAAATGTGACTTCTCTTTGCAACTCTCGCTTTGATTGGAGCAGAGTGTATGAGGATTGTGTGACGTTTTTCAAACTTTAAAAATTAATTGCGGCCTTATTTGGCCACAGAAAAAAATAAAAATTTCATTACGCGCCTTCCTAGAACACACGGTTTTGAAAAAAAAATTCGTGGTCTTCTCCATTCGATTTTAAAAAGAAGCCTATCTATAGTTAAGATTTATAATTTTTACCAATGAAACATTCGGTAAAATGACTCTTTTCTACTAAATGCTACTAGTCATTGAACATTTGTGTAACGAGTACAAAATTTTCTATTATCAAGGATTCCGCAATGACGTAAAACTTTCTGTTACAGCAGCAAAAATTCCTGAAACGTTCCGCAGACGAGCTGGATCCCGGCGGAGGGCAAAACGAGAGCTTCGAACCGCCGGTGAAATTGCAATGCTCCAACGAGGGCCTGACCAAGTTCTCCGTCGAAATCGTCCAGCAATTGGAATTCACCACGTCGGCGGCCAGCTCGCAGCCGCAACAAATATCGACGAACGTCACGGTGAAAACGCACGCCAACGCGTCCGTCAAAAGCGACGTTTCGTCCCCCAAATTGAACGCCGATCATCAGAATAAATCGACCGGATCTTCCAATATCGGTTAGTGTTGGTTTGTACAATTTGTCGTGTGTTTCCTAAACGATTTAATAATGTAAAAGCAGTATTACTGCATTTGAGAAAAGAGAAGTATTTTATTGTATACAGGGTGTTTATGGTCTGTAATTTGGTGCTTTTTCAATAGGTTTAGATGTGGGGACACTGGTCGAGTGCGTCAAGCAGGAGCCCGACAATGATTTCGCGGACCTGGATCAATGCGCGGCGGCGTTGGAAAAGGACGCCGCCGCCAACGGGGGCGCCGGTTTCGGCGGCTTCCACGATCTCATCGGCGACGACACCAACGACGAGATCATCTCGTCGGCCACGTTCAACGATCTCATTTCGGATATTTCGAACTACCCCGACTATGAGCTGATGAAAGACTTCGATTTCGAAGACACGAAATTAGATACCAAAACCGAAGATGTCAAAGTAAGGACAATTCATCTCGACTGTTGTCTACTTATTATCCATTCCAAATCGACTAATTTATTTTTATTACATTTCTATAGAATATATCTCTTCAAGAAACTAAACCATCTACTCAGAATACAATGTTACAACAGCAGCAGCAACAACAGCAGCAACAACAACAGCAGCAGCAGCAACAACAACAACAGAGTAATCAACAACAACAACAACAGAGTAATCAACAGCAACAGAATCCTACTAACGCGAGAAATATATCTGGTTATCCGAATATGGAATTTCCAAAGACTGAACTCAGTCCCGCGGCTCAAACGTTGAAACAAATGGCCGAACAGGTTTGTAATATTGGTATCAGGAAATTTGATCTAAAAAAAGTTTTCCTATCTGATAGTTTTGCCTTACTCAAATTATCTCTTTATTATTAATAGCACCAACACAAGAACCAAATGGGACTCTCATTTACCGCCGCCAGGTCTCCTTACGGGGAATTTCAATTTCAAGGCAGCGATTACGGCAGTCCTAACTCCATGCACAAGAACAGCCCGGGATTCCCGCAACCGGACATGATAAAGCAAGAAATGATTTTCCAGGTACAAACAACGTCGTCGACATTGTGACCGTCTCACATCACCGATATTTTTTATATTTTTAGAGTAACGAATTCGACATGAAACGCAAAAACGCCGGCATTTACAAACAACAATATTCGCCGTACAGCAGCCCGAGCGCGAGTAGCCACGGCAGTCCGGGCTACCTCCCGAGGAACGCTGCGCCGCCTAACGCCACCGCTTCGGGAGCCTTCGGAGGCGGCACGCCGCCCAGGCCCCCTTCGGGATCCGGAGGAGGAAACAACACGTCATCCAACGGCCCTAATCTACAAATAAATCAAGCGCAACAACTCAACATTAGCCAGCAAAACCACGGCCACACGATACAAGTAAGTACCAGACTCGCTAGTCAACAGATTGCTGAGCTAGATTATCCTTCACGTATTATTTTCAGGTGTCTGCTGGACAACACGTCCACTTATCCGGCGACATTAAGGGTAATATCTCAGTGGCTTCGCAGCAGGGCATGCATTTCACGCAGCAATCGTCGCAAAATAATTCATCTCAATCGCAGTCCGGCCCCAACGCGAGCACACAAAGTCCCATGTCCGCGCCACAGCATCAAGGATCTCCGATGTCCAACGGCGTCCCGTCCCAAAACCCAATGTGCAGTAATCAAATTCCGGGCGGGAACTTACAAATGTCCGGAGGCGGTATGGGCGCAGGCATTCCTGTGCCAGGTGGCTTAGGATCCGGTAATATGACAGGTATTTTGGCGCCAATGTTTCACAAGAAATTGTTTCTAAATGCGATTTGTTGCTAGGTAACGACAACATGAGCAATAACATGACAGGACAAAACAATATGGGAATGCCCGGTGCGAATATGGGCCAACAAAACAACAACCTCAGCGGTTCCGGAGGAATGCCTGGTTCGATGGGTGGCATTCAACACTCCGGAATGCACAACGTCGGAGGCATGGGTGGTCCCAATCACATCGACAGCTACTCGATGTCGCAAACGCAAACCATCAATTTCACGCAGCAAACGCTGCGCAGGGCCGGCAACCAGGGCATGCCGAATCCCATGGCCGGCTCGGCGCCGATGTCGGCGGGCCAGAACAATCCGAACCAAACGATGGGGCCGAGGCTGATGAGCCAGACGCTCGAACAGCAGAAACTGTTGCACCAGCAGCAGATTTTGCGGGCGCAGCAACAGCAGGCGGCCATGCAACAGCACTTGGTCAGGCCGCCGCCGCCGGATTATAAATCCAGCGCGGGGATGATGCAGGGCATGCAGCCGAGGTACGCCGCCCCCGCGCCGCCTTCGAACATGCGGAGGATGCCGATGCAACCTATGCCGCCTTCAGGTAAATTTATCTGTAGGATAATTATCTTGGGATGAATATACTTGATGTTACAACTATCCTAAATGCAAAATTTGCGTTGGTTTGTAGGGCCCATGATGAGATCAAACATGTACATGATGCAACAACAACAGCAGCAACAAATGCCTCAACAGATGCCCCAAAGAGCTGCGATGTACGCCCGACAGCAAGGGCCGATAGCCAACATGGAATCAATGCAGCATAATTCGGAATGGAGGCATCTGCTCATGTCCCAACAACAACAAACTAACTTTAATGCTATGAGACCAAATTTCCAACAAAGTAAGCTTCATTGAATATTCCAACACGAATTCCAGTTACCAGAAGAATGTTGTTGATATAATGTATTTTTTTAAGGCTTTAACATGAACCCCAACAATATGCAGCAACAGATGACTGCGTTGCAGCACCAACAACAGATGAAAAGCCAGCAGGCGATGATATCTGGAGGAGGAGTAGTGGGCGGACAGCAAGGCATGGGAGGACCATCGGGAATGAACCAAGCGATGAACCAACCGAATAATCCCATGGCTCAGATGAACAACATGAACCAGGCCATGTTGCATATGCAACAGCAGCAACAACAGCAGAATATGATGCAGCAACAAAATTCTCATGTGAGTATCCTGATGGGGTATTGTTGCAATTTCACTGTTTATAAGAAAATCGGGGGTGCCTTTACTTTAGTGAAATGGAATTTTCCATTACCCTACCCTACCCTACCCTACCCTACCCAAAATTCCATTTCACTAAAGTAAAGTCTAGCCGAAAATCGAATAACTTTTTTTCAACGTACGGATATTTTCATTTCAGATGTCGATGTCCAACATACACATGCAGCAATCTCAATCGATAAGCATATCGAATCAGTCGCTTCAACAGAATCAACAACAGGGAATGCCAAACCACAATCAATTGAACTCGGTCGTACCTTCCAACAATTCGCAGAATTCCCAAAACTCTCTAGCTTCCAGTTTTAACACCCCGTCGGATTTCAATTTCGAATTCCTGGACAATTTGGCGTCCGGCGACGGCACGCCGTTCACCGATCAGGAATTGCTTAACTCCTTCGACACCGACGCCGGTTTTAATTTAGATTTTTAGATTTTTCCATGTGGTTTTAGGTTTTTAAGATGCGAAAGATATTTTTTAGGACTGGGCGGTTTAGTCCGTTGAATCGTGCAGTCCTAATTTTTTTTATTTGTTTTGATGCAGTTTGGCAATTGATATTAAATGAAATTTATCGAAAACATGGACCAAATATAAATAATATTTGTTACTCAATTTTATTTTTTATAATTTTTTTATATAGTTTTCTTGGACCATTGCATTGCCAGCTATGTCAATTCTTAAAATTAAATTGTTGATAATTTTTTATATTAAATGATATATATTTTTGTACATAATTTATATTTAAACTATGGTTTATGTTTTTGTACTTCCATTGTTTTTTAATAGTATTTTTCTCATTTTTTATGTTTTGTTTATTAGTCAATCAAGCTCTCGAAATATATATGTTTTAGTAATAATAATCTCTAAAGCAATATTAGACGCATTTATAAAAAAAATTCTCAGATATTTATGCGTCGGATTTGTAATTAAAGTTTAAACTAATTAATTACGCACTGTAATTTTCAGTACTGTAATCGATTACAGTACGCCATACGTCGGCCTTTTTATTTTTTTATTCTCTGACTCCTAATTCAAGAATTCTCTTATAAAGTTGTTAGTTATTTTACATTTTCTCGAAATTAAATCTGAAGCGCCAAAATAAGGAGTAAATTTTTCTATAGCGTTTGTTTATTCAAAATTGCTACTTCGTTTGTTTATATTAATAAATTTTGTTCATTTTTAGAAGTAGCTAATTTTTGTAATGAATATACAAACTTTCCAAGAGTTCTATCTTGTATCGAAATTTATATGAGCCTAAGACTGATTTAACAATTTTGGTCGCTCATTCTATAGTAAAACTTACTCAACTTTTTAAGTAATTGAAAGATTTTTTGCATTATAATTACTTGAAAAATTTAAACTACCGGCTTCCTTAATAAATGTGTTTTAACTGGGTACGAATAAGTAATAAATTTCATATACAATTTTGATATAACCAGCTTTTCTACCGTGTAATTGAAACTAGTTGACCACTTAGAATGTTTAAATTGGTAGTCTAAATTTTTCTTAATACAAATCAAAAATCTCGCCTATTCGAGGCACGTGGGAATCAATTTATTAGTAAATTAATGGACATCAAATACATATACATTAAGTACAAGCAATGTTCGATGCATTGTTCACCAAAATACACTCACTTATTCTAATGATATATAAAATAATGTAGGTAATATTTTAGAGAAATTTTTGAATGAGAAGAAACTTAGAGTAGAATCAGTAAAACACTCAGTACGTTATAATACGGAAAGTAGAATCGATAACATTATTTAAGCTAATTATAACTTAAATTCCCGTTTGAAAACATCACATTTCACCATTTGTAGTGATATAACGAGTTTCTAGATTGTTGCACTTAGTGCATTAATTGCTTATAAATCTTTTCAAATTTACAACTGCATTTGTTGTAAATCGGAATCAAGATTTTTAAATGAAATGTGATGTTTTCAAACGGTTTGTTTTGGGAAATGAGTTCTGTATATCTTGAATGGAAAATATGCGATTTTTACAAAAATGAGAAAATTTGTGAGGTTTTCTGTAAAGTTTTATTTATGTAAATAACAAATTTTCGAGTTTTCGCAAAATATTATCACATTCATCATCAGAAATATTCACTTTCATTTTCATATTTGCCCATTCAAAATCTACATGCACTATTAATTATAATGAAAATCTCATATTGTTTCAATTCTTCCAGTTTATACATTCCAGTTTCGTTCTTTTATGGTTTCCAGTTCTTTTGCCAGTATTTTTTCGTTTCAGTTTTTAAAATATACAGTATTTTTCTCATTTAGCATGGACCAATAAAAGCGATTCTAAATTTTGTGCCATATAAGTTTTCACTTTTGAAAATATTTACCAAACGGTTTTTTCGGCACTCGAAATTTTATTACCCACGTCCATGTAATTTATGTATATTTATGAATTATATACCTATTATGTATTTTTTGACAATATTCTTTTTTTCTTTTATTATTTATGTGTACTTAGACAAATTAAAATTGTTATATTCTAATTTTTACAGACATATAAGAGTTTATAATGAGAAATATATTCCATATTTTGTAGATTTATCATAAACAGGTGATTATACATATATAATAAATATATATATAAAATTTTCATATCTCTTTTAGTTATTATTCATGTTAGTGCAAAGTATCTTGAGTTGTTTACAACAAAACAATAAGTAAATATGTATGTTTTATAGAAATATGACTTAAATTATTCAGATATCTATACTCTGTATACGCAGTATAAATTCTGAAAACAGTTAAAAATAGTATCTCAAATGAATAAAACTTGGAAATAGCCTTCTAATATGATTCATAAACCGTGATTTTAAGATTTGTATTTTTCCAATTTTATTACAAGCGATTGAGAATTTGAATATTCCACATAAATTGGCAAATTAATCGAAACAAACTCCACGTCACACAAATCTTAAACCGTAGGTTCGTTATATCCGAGTTTACTTAGTAAGAAATCAACAACATTCAATTTATTAGCCCGAGTTGCGTACTGCAAAGGAGTGTTCCCTTCATTATCCTCAACATCAATTCTGTGTCCCTTGTTCAATAAAAGGGCCATTAAGTTCAAGTTACCCCTATCGATACTTAAATGTAGGGGCGTCTGCCCTTTGTTGTTTCTCACGTCAGGGGGATGATCGCTGAGCAGCAAATTTCTAACGTTGTTTATATCATTCTTACGCACAGCGCAGTGCAAGGGAGTTTCTCCATCGTTGTTCTTAATGGTAACAGGATGCTTCCTTGCTAGCAATTCCCTGACTATTTTGAACTTCTTATCGCACGAAATGCAACTGCTTTGAATTGCAGCATGCAATGCAGTTGCACCGGACGAATTCTGAACAACAAGCGGATGTCCTTTATCCAAAAGCAACTTCACCACTTCGACAGAATTGTATTGCGCCGCCAAATGAAGAGGCGTGTTATTGCATTTGCCAATTATGTACACATTTTCGACCTTCTCGAGGATTTTCAGGAACTCCGGTATGTGATTGTTGCCGATTTCCTCGTGCATGCCCTTCAGCAGCTGCATAAGCTCCAACCTCCACAACTCCTCGTAGCCGTGCTCGGGCAGCAACAGCAGGATCAGATCGATGTTGTTGGGGCACCAGTTCTGCTTGATGAACCAATCGAAAAAGCAACTTCTAAACTCCTCCGGCACGACGTTATTCTCCAGCATGTCGTCCATGAAGTTGTTGTACTCGAAGAAGCTGCTCTCGAAGAACTGCCACAAGAACGCGCGGGGGAACCTGTCGCTGACGATGAGGCCGCTGATGTACTGGGAGGCGAAGTACTCCGAGAAGGTTTTGTGCACGAATTGCAAGTCGTCGTCGATTTTGATCAGCACCCCCATTTTGAGCAGGAACTTTTCGTCGCAATTTTGGGGCGCCTCCAGCACATCTTTGAAGAACTCCTGTGCGTCGGGGAATTCTAATATCAGCGCTTCTTTGACGAACTCCTTGATGGCCGCTTCGAACTGGTTTTTAATCGACTCCATGACGATGTCGTTGCCAGCGGCATTGCCCTTTTCCTCGATGTAAATGTCCTTCTTCCTCTTGACGAATTCGTCGTAGAGCCAGCGGTGGTTGACGTACTCCGGCAGGGAGATCTCATCCGACAAATTTTCCACGAAGCTTTTGCAATTCTTCACGAAAATATCACCAATCATCTTCGTCTGCAACGGTATGCCTATCAGAGTGGACACCCTGTGCCAGCCGGCCCTGTTCGAGAGCCTGTTCAACAGCTCTATGGAGAACTTCCTGATTTCCTCGTACTTGCTCCTATCCTGCTGCTTGTAGAGCACGTCCCACCACAAGTTGGACAACACCTGGACGGATTCGTCCTCGGAAAACGGCATCAGGCCGAAATTGTTGCTGTGCAGGTTCTTGTTCTTGAAGTTCTTCAGCACGTGCACCCTCGAGGTGATGACGATCTTCTTGATGTTGCTCCTGGTGGTGAGCGTCAGCAGCGAGTTGATCATCATGTTGGTGAACTCGGAGCTGATCTCGTCGAGCGCGTCCAGCAGCAGGACGACGTTGTGGGCGAGGTTGAAGACGTTCGTCTCGAACGTCGTCTTCTCGGTGATCTTGAGCAAGGCCATCAGCTCGTCCAGGTCGAAGGAGTCGCGGTTGCTCTTCGAGAGGTTGTAGAGGAACTTGTTGCACTCGTTCAAGTTGATCTTGATCACCCAGTAGGGGTGCTGGAGGAGCACCTGGAAGATGTGGTCGAGTATGATGGACTTGCCCATGCCCGGGTCGTCGAGGATCATGATGGTTTTGTCGCCGATTTCCTCGAGGATTAGGTGGCAGAACTCCTTTTCCGAGTACCGGATCTCTTGTTCGTGCTTGATGAAGTATCTTTCGACGTAGTAGGGGATGTTTTTGGTCGGTTTGACGTCGTTGACGACGATTTCCTCCGGACTTTTCATTAGCAATAATTTCTGTAGTATGCATTCTCCTATTATGTGGGTTTCGTTGTGGATGATGCTCTTCATCGACATCACGTTCCCTTGGAATTTGATTTCCTTTTTCAGCATTTTTTCTTGTAAATCGCTGCTGAAATGGTCGAGTGTGATGGTGGCTTTTTTGATATTCGGGGAGAAGCGATTGAATTCTTCCAGGACTTCTTGCTTGTCGGTGAGAAATATCAGTTTTTTGTAGGACCTTTGCTTTTGGAAGTCGAACAGATTGTAGAACTTGTGCAATACTTGTAGCATTTTCAGGTCGAAAATCGGTAGGATTAAATAAACGTATTGGGGCAAGAAAAACAATTCGATCAAGCTGTCGAAATTATCGGGTATATCGGGATCCACGTAGATGCAAATCTCTCTCAGTTGGGTTTCGTTGTAGTTATTGTTTTGCAGCATCAGAAGTATGTATATTATGAACATGTGCAGATCGTAAGTTTCCCTATAGTCTATTTTCAATAACAGGAATTTTTCGTCCAAGCTGAATGGATTTTTACCCAAAACCCTAGTTTTTTCCGTTATCAACATAGAGAAGCTCTTCACTAGGTTTTCTATATAATTTTCGCTCCGTTTTTGTATCACAAACTGCTCGAAATTATCCTTCGTGAGGTACACTCCTTTGTCGGCTTGAAACCACATTTTAACTTTACCGAAAAAGTATTCGTTAAATGGTTTTGGTGGCGAAAATTTCAATTTCTCGATCAAGCCCGAAATGCTTTCGTCAACATCCTTATCAGTTACGGTTATTAACAATAACTTACTGAAGAACTCTTCTAAATAACCCTCGCTCGATTTGTCGTTAACTTTACTGCGAACAAACGAGAGAAAATCCCCATCAGCATGGAACTTGTAGCATTCTTTATTAGCAATGAAATTAAACGAGTCCATTTGCGGATGCTGGATTAAATATTCCACCTCATTGTTAACATGTTTGCTCAAACATGTGTTAATCTTGAACGTGTTGAATTTGAGATTAGTGCAAAGGACCAGTTTGATCTTGGCCCCGTCGAAGTTTCTCGCTATTTTGGGGTACTCCTTGGCGTACTTGAACAAGTTGAAATCGCCCTTGGGCGCGTCGTGGAAGAGCTGCTCGAAGTCGATGGCGCCTTTGCTCTTGTGCTTGGCCTGCAGCAAAACGACGTCGGCGGCCGTCTCGCAGACGACGTCGTCGAAGTTGCCGGCCTTCTTGTTCTCGGTGGACAGGTTGAAGTCCCGGCCGGCGTGGTAGCCGTGCAGCAGGAACAACTCCAGGAGTTTGATCTGGTAGTCGGTGCCCTCGCTGCCGCCGGCGCCTTTCAGCTTCTCGTAGCTCATTAGCTTGCTCTCCATTAGTTCTAGATAAAAACGCATTTACCATTCGCTTGATCGACTGCGGGCGTGTTCAGTTTTTTCATACGGATTATTTTTGAATCGAAATAGTATTGATTATACACACGGCGGCAAATTTAAAGGAACAGTTAATAAATGTAATTGATTTCTGTATTTTATTGTCTTATGGCCTGAGTGAGGAACACACGGTATTGAAAGAAAATTATTCTACATTTTGAACTTATTTGAATAATTAAATTCATTTTTACTTTTGTTTCAATACCGGTTTTGTTCCTCCCACGAGCCCTTATACAGGGTGTATTGTAAGTTGATACCATAGAGAAAAAAATAAGCTTATACAGGGTGGTCCAGTTTATAATGGCATAACTTTAGGAAATGATGGATAACGTTAAAATAATGATAATTTCTCAATACTATTATAGCCGGGAAAGCTTTGTTTTCGAGATACAGGGTGTTGAAATTAAAAAAAAAATATGTATTATTTTGAATATTGCCAAAACCGGCTACTTGGAAAAAATTTAAATTTGGCACACAGGATAAGCTAAGGATCCTTCATGATTTAGGGAATATGGTGATAAATTACAAAAACCAGTGGCGGAGATATGGGTATGCCATTGCCCTTTTTAAAAAAATCCTTTACGCCACTGACTTTTTTGCAAATAACAGTAATGTTATTCGATGCTCCATGCTTTTTAGAACAAAAAAGTGTTCTTGCGTTTTTTTGAACGACCCACCGTTTTGGAGATATTTGCAATTTTCTCCGGTTATGTAGGACTACTATCATCGCAAATATTCTGGAAGTAGGCTATGATTTATTTTCATGAAGGATCCTTAGCTTATCCTGTGTGCCAAAATTAAAATTTTTCCAAGTAGCCGTTTTGGCCATATCCAAAATAATACATATATTTTTTTTAATTTCAACACCCAGTATCTCGAAAACAAAGCTTTCCCGACTATATAAGTATTGAGAAATTATCATTATTTTAACGTTATCCATCATTTCCTAAAGTTATGCCATTATAAACTGGACCACCCTGTATTTTGTCTATGGTTGATACTTTCTCTTTAATTTTAGATATCTAGATTCTACTACTCTTTAGAATCTCTTAATTCTAAGCAACTTTTTCAAATAAACTTTTTGAATATTCTGAAAAACAAAGATAAAAATTTTTAATAATTTTTAACTTTTTTTTGAATTTCGAATATTTCCCAATACGTACCTGATTTATTAAATATGAAATTTATTTATTTTTCGGCATTTATTTGACAGATGACTGTCATAAATAAATTTCTTATTTAATAAAGCAGGTATTTATTGGAAAATATTCGAAATTTTAAAATTTTCTATCTTCTTTGTTATTCATAATATTCAAAAAGTTTATTTGAAAAAGTTGCTTAGAATTAAGAGATTCATACACAGTTGAAAAAGAAGTATCAACTTACAATACACCCTGTATAAGTGCAGTCATTCTTCTTCCCATACTTCTGGTGAGGCAATCGGTCCCATTCCTCAATCAATGCAATTGTTATTAAATAAACTTTGATTATAACTTGGAACATTGAAATCTACCTAGATATAGGCCATAAGACAATAAAATATAGAAATAAATTACATATATATTAATTGTTACTTTAAATTTGCCGGAGTGTGTATTATTAGAAGAAATTTAGAGACAGAATAAATTACCTGAATATATAATAAAATTTTAAATAATTTTGACCTTGTGTCGTCTACAGTGGGCAGCCAATTACTAACATTTTAATTAAAATTGTATTAAGTACCGAGTAAATTAATATTTATGAAGTTTATAATTGCTCTTACCTTCCGAACGGAACACTTTTACTTAAATTATATCAAAAGATATATTTATTAATAAAATCCACTATAATATTTTTACAGCAGCACTTTGAAATTTAGATGCATATAAACAACTTAACAGGTAGATAAGCAATAAAAGGAAACGCCGGTTATGAACAGATTAATTTGCATGAATCTTAGCCAATTAAACCGAAATGTAAAAAAAGTTGTTATGTATTCCTACCATTTATATTATTAATTTAATATCGGAGATATGTATTTAATGTAAATATAACTGGGGAAAACTCGTTTAACTATATCATTATGTATAGTTCACAAAGGTGTAATAATTAATAATTATTTATGAATTCCTTTGTCTACTCACCTGTTGTGCAAGATTATTTGCTGTAATTAATCTGGATGCTGTTGGTATTCAGTAAACAAGTTAAATTGAGTACATTTGAATTCCCTCTTCAATACATTTATTTATAGTTACTACTAGTTATTATTTGTAATCAATATTTTAGGTTTAAAATTCATAAATACAACCCTGGCAGAGAACCAGTTTAACTTGAATACGACCCTTACAAACATGGCGTCTTCAAGGTCAATCGAATATTGACAATTGACACAGTTAAATCTAGTTCCGTGCTCTACATAGTTCCTGTTCTTGTTTCCTGTTCAGTGTTAGTTGTCACTTAAATGTCAAAGTCAATGTTTGTCAATGTCAAAAAAAGTGAGTTGTGTTTACGTATGCTTGTGTGGTTTTAATTTCAATTAAAATTTCAAAATGAGTAGCATAAAATTCACGGAAATAGCGTATTGTAAAATGATTTTACATGCTATTAAATATCCCCATTGTACAGTGAATGGTGTGCTATTAGCCAAACCGACTAATAGTAATAACGAGGTAGAATTTGTTGACTGTATTCCCCTTTTTCATGTTTGTGTGAATTTAACACCCATGGCTGAGATTGCTTTAATGCAGGTAATACAGTTTAACGTTCTCTAATTAAACTCAATAAAATATAAAATATTTTATAGATAGATGAATATGCTTCTAAGAAGAATTTAGTAATCGGAGGATATTATGTAGCTCCTGAGAATCCAAAAGACCAAAGTTTTGATAAGGTTTACAATCGAATATTTGATAAAATTGCAGCTAATAATAATAATCCTTCATATGTTGTAATTGTAAGTATTGAACTCTATTTTACTACAGGTTTTACCTATTAATGTTATTTACTTGCAGGTTAATAGTACAAATAACACAATTCAAAGGGGGAGAATCGCTTTAAAAGTAGGGCAATATGGCGATGGGAATTATAAATTATGCGAAGATATTAGTGTTTCTGATGACTCAATGAATGTATGTATATCAGGTATTAACACAGCAATGTATAACAAAATTGTAGACTTCGATAATCACCTCGATGACATTCTACTTGATTGGACAAATGCGGAATTGAACAAAGAAATTCGTTCATTTTTATGAGATTTATAAGTGCAATATTTTATCAAATGTATTAATTTAATTGTAGATTTACAGGTATACCCAAGTACAATTAGGTTATGTAAAAAACAGTTACTTACCTGTTATTTAAACTGTTTTCACACACTATAACGTATTCAGTCAGTGTATTATAATAAAAAATTCTTAAATAAATTTTCCTTTAAGGTTATTATGAACTTTAACATTGCCCTGATGTTCACCGAATTATTATCATTCTCGACCTTATTATACTGTAATTTACATATCTCACTCTCGTTTATTATAAAACATTGGCAAACATTTGAGAGTATTAACAACATACTTGTAAATAATGGCAGTTTAAAATTAGAGCGTTGAAAAATATGTTTCGTAAATCAATCCAAAAGAAGTTGTTGCAAAATATAAAAACAGACACCACCAAGTGGCAAAACCAAATAATCCTCTATACACAGTTTTTGTGAAAACCTGCAAAAAACATTACCATTAATACAGTAGCGGAAACTTATGCAAAATAAATTATTACCGATTTCAGACTATCCAATGTTAAATGGAAATCTGCTGCTGAATCGATAATACTTTTGCTTTCATCTGCTTGAGTAGTCGCCTTTAAACTATCATTTAATTTGGTATAATTGGTAACCACGTTTTGCTTATGAAATTCCCCTATCCAATTATATTCTCCTAAAGTTTTGTAGATCAACGTGAAAAAGTAGCAGAGAACAATAGGCCCAGCGTATTGAAGAGTTACTACACAAAGGTAGTAAAATACTGAGGCTACCTAAAAGATAAAGAACAAAAAAATAAATTGTTTGCTAGAATGAAAGAGTTTAGTCCCTGAGACTATAAACTAGGACTAAGAAGAGGGTTAAATTGGATCTATGGTTTGTGCTAAATTACATCAGATGCACATTTAAATGCACTTCATCTCTTGAAATCTTTCTTACAAATATAGAAAATTCTTAGATTTTGTTCTTAGTTCGGCAACACTGTCTATTTGTGACGTAGTACATTTATGGTGACGTGTATGTTGCTTTGTTTTGCACAAACTATAGATTACAGTATACATGGCTCGAAATAGTGATTTATTGGGTAATAATTACCTGTTTCTGCAACTCGATATTTGTAATTCTACCGGCCTCTTTTTTCTGATTTTCCAATCGGTGATAAGCCATATCTAAATAAGCCTGCAGGTACCAGGGCATTAACACTAATTTAAGAACCACTGTCAGTACAACCAAAAATAGCCTCAAAGATTCGAAACTTTCCTCTGACATCCTTAAAAACAAATACATTACTAGTTTATATTTTTAAGCTATGTAATGAATTATTACTTACAATGGTTCGGTTCTTCCTGAAAATATTCTTTCTGTCAAATAAAATCTGGATACTGGTTTTATCCACAAAACGATTAGAACAAAGGGCAAAGCGAATGTAAAATTAAGCAATAATTGCTTAAATCTGTTTTCTTGAAAATACCTACAAATTATACAACAAACTTATAAATATCTGGTTCGCAGTTAGATTATTAAAGCTTACTTGAGAAGTACCCAATGCGTTTTTGCGATTCGAAGTCCCGGAAATGTAAATAGTGCTCCCAAAATACCACACCAAACGGCTATGAAGAATTTTAGCACTATTTTCGATGCCGGCCCACTAAAAATATAATTTATCTATTAAATTATAAACATTACCTACGCAATTTACCTTGATGAGAGGCCCTGTTTTTCCAAAAACGAGGATGCACTTTTATTGAAACTATCATAAGCATCTTCCAAACCGATTTCTAAGGTACTTTCATCAACTATCAATATCACCATGGAGATCAGCAAGTAGATGAAACCCATAACAATGCAAGTGGATCTTTCACCTATGGATTCCTCGCCTTTGAAGTACTGTACAGTCAACGTAAATAATAATTTACTAGACGCTTGTTAAGGATTTACTACGTTTTACGAAGGAGCCAAAATTTTTACGAAATATAAAAAGGATACATTGCAAATAATACCACTAGAATACACCAAACCATGCTTAGGTTTATCTCATTTTTTATAGGAAACCATACTTGATATATCTAAAAAGAGTAAATAAGTATAACAGGACCCCAGTATACTATAAATTATTAAGTATACATACTTCCGTAATCCAATAAATAATAGAAGCGTACACAGAAAAATCAATCAGCCACTGATATTCCACGTAATATCTCAAATGAATAACATCTAAATTCGTGATTTTTATAGCGTCCAACTTAATGTCTAAAGAACGAGGTATGTGGAAGGTATCGGCTTTAGCGGTCCCGTTCGATTGGCCCTTCGCATTCTTACGGTTCTTGGTTCTCTCCTTCGGAATGTTCGCCAATTCCCGCAATTCGCTGTCTGTAGGGTATAAATATCGAACGAGGCCAGTGGAGCACAACAACCATCTAGCAAGGGAATAATGCGGCCCCAGTTTCTGTATAACGCTGATCATTACCATCGTTATTACCAATTGGGCCCCCAATAGCGCCTAAAATTGAAAAAAAATATTTAAATATGCTGAATATTGAGAAATAGTTTGCTTACCATTGCTCCTTGTATAAATTTGGATTAGCAAATCCTGAATTTCATAGCGATTTTGGGGTATTTTTAGAAAATTCTGCACCTGGTTCTGCTTGACATAACCTAAAAATTAATGAATGAGAAGATTAACATAACAATTATTTGCATGTCTGACCTCTTTTCTTTAAGAGGTATTACAGTGAATTAATATTGCTTTAAATTTATAATGGAACAAAAAGAGGAACCTGAGGTAACAATTGAATATTGGTATGCTGTGCAAAATTAAATATATAACCTAACCTCAATATTTAATTTTTTTCAACCAATTTTAGTAATAAATGTGGTTTTTTGGAGAAATATCAGGAACTATTGGAGTATCTTCAACAAGAACATCCTTCTGTTAAAGTCAGAGGGCATGAAGGCCGAAGAGGTAACATTAATTGTTAATTTATTTTTTTTTAAAGTAATAACTTACACTTTATTTTAGGTTCATTCGAAGTTGCTGTGAACGGCGAAACAGTTCATTCTAAATTATCAACATTGGCTTATCCAGATTACGAAGATTTATCCAAAATAATAACGGATGTTCAAAGTGGGAAATCTACAAGAAAATGTAAGGAACAACCAATTACCAGTTGTTCTTTGTCTTAATTGTTTTAGTTTTTAATTGTATAATTGTGTATATATTAATTAGAGGTAAATAAAATATTTATGTTTTATATATTTTCGAAAAATTCCTGCTTTTTCTTATAATTTGAATGAATGGCATTGATTTTTTTTAATTTTGACTGGATAGCTGGCGGTATGTCCTTAGACAAAAGGCCAAAAGAGAATGATGAAGTGTGACTGGATAACACTGACATATGTGACATGCTTTCTCAAAAATTATGAATTTATATTTATAAAAAGAAGAAGAAAAATGACATTTCGTCAACTTTGAAAGTGACAGAAAGCTACAAATTTGTTATTCAAACAAAATGAAATTAAAAATTAAAATAAACTCTATTAAAAGAAAAAAAGTGAAAAAGTAACAACAGCAATCCCAACCAACAATAGACTTTGAAGACTTTTCGGTTGTTTATAAAGAGGTTATATTCACAAGGCCTTTATTGCACTTCTAAGATTTGTAAAAATGAAGATTTGCGGAATTTGCGGAGCCAATCACCAGACTAATGATTGCGATATTATTCAAATCGTTGAACATGTAAGCAAAAATCTTATTAACATTCATCATTTACTTACTTAGATCTTTAATATCCAGGTTGCAGATAGCCCAATTCCTTCCAAGGCAAAGTTGACTCTGCCACTAGACTTAACACTAACGAAGACACCAAATAATAGCTATCGGGTGACAGCTAACAATACAATTGCAAAGGGTATTAAATTCGGTCCATTACAAGCAAAAAAGGGTTTTGCTTGTATCCCGACCATTTCTTTTCCTCTACGAATATTCAATGAACTTGATGGCAATGAAGAAAATTATCTAGATACAACTGATGAAAATGAATGCAACTGGTTGATATTCATTAACCCTGCTTGTGATTTTCATGAACAGAACGTAGTTTGTTATCAGGTATTTATTATACACTATAAGTAAAGATTTTAGTTTATATGCAAGAATTTCTAATTGGTTTCAGGAAGGGGAAGATATCTACTACGTTACTGTTAAAGAAATAAGCGAAGGAGAAGACTTGAAAGTGTGGTATTCTCCATATTACGCTACAAAAATGAAAACTAATATACTGAAACCGGTAATTAATGAACTTGATGACAACTTAAAAACCAGGAAACTTTCAGGTAAAAATACAAATATAAAAAATTTTGAGTATAAGAATATTCTCTATTACTTAATTATAATATCCTATTTTTTAGATGCACTGATAAAGCGAAACAAGCAAATAACTTCCAGGGAAATGTGGAGTTGTAAATTTTGTGGAAAAAGCGAGAGGAAACTTCCAGAGTTTGCTTTGCATTTATTGAAGCATTATTCTAAAAAATTAGAAAGACGGTGCCACTTATGCAATATGTCATTTCTAAAAGTTAAGGCACGTAATTACTTCATTAGCAATGTAACTTTTTCACCTAATAATTATTTACCATCTTATTTTAGAGTTACCAGAAACATGTAAAAATCGTCCATGAAAAAGGCATTACAGATAAAATTCCCACACAAACCGCACTTAAATCGAGTTCAAGCACTGTAGAAAAAAGTGCAGATTTGTCTAATGAGAATTACGTTGGTGGACCTCTATTAATGAATGAAGTGAACTATGATAGTACCGATAATACTGATCTGGTGTTGCCTCAAACAGATATGAGCGGAATGGACCATCAGAATATGCAATTCGAACAAGATAATTTAAATATGGAATCGATACTCTCGGAAAGTGTGAAAGAATTGGATAACTTCAATTTCGAATTAGTTGAGAACGACACCGAACAATTCGTCTGTGATATTTGTTTAAAAGTATTCAAGAAAGTAAAATCTCTGATGCAACATATGAATAAACATACTGGAAAATTCACGTGCATCGAGTGCAACAAGGTTTGCGTTTATTATTAATTACACATTTTTTTATCAATAAACAAAAATTGTTTTCTAGGTGTTTGCAAGGCAAGAAAACCTGAATTACCATTCATGCAGATTAATGTACAAATTCCAATGTTACCGTTGCTCGAAACTCTTTTATCAGAAAAAGTACCTCACCAGGCACATGAAGTTGTTCCATAATAAGCCAACGAATGAAGAAGAAACTGATACTCTCAAGAAAACTAATAACAATCCCTCATTTCAACATGTGCAATGTTCTAAATGCTCCAAAACCTTTGCACATAAAAGTAACTTGATAATTCACCTAAAAACGCACTTGCCAAGAGAAAAATACATTTGCCCCATCTGCGATAAACTGCTTATATCGCAAAAGACCTTTGTGAAACATTATAAATTGCACAAAGATCCCGTCGTTAAATGCACTGCTTGCGATAAAATCCTGAATAGGAAAGACACATTAAAATATCACATGGAGAGTGTACATTCGGGAAATGCAGTAAGTACATACATATATTTTAAAGATTACAGGTCCAATTTAATTTTGTGTATTTCAGGAAATTTGCTCCGATTGTGGTAAACTGATGAAAACCAAAAAAATACTAAAAACTCATAAGAAAGCTCACGAAAACACAAAGACTTACGATTGCTCTTATTGCCACATGAAGTTCAAAAGATCATTTAATTTAAAGAGGCACGTAAAAGATATACATGAGTCGAAGAAATTCGATATTGACAAGAAATTCACCTGTCTTATATGCGATAGGAAATTTAAATTTAACAAATCCCTAAAAAGGCATATACGAACATTACATCCGCACGAGTCCATTGAGCAAAAATCGACCAAAATGAAGAAGTGCGCCAAAATTGTCAACAAAATCGACGATTCCGTTGCGGGATTGAAACGGACTATTGATAGCATGCATTTCACGAACATCGACAACTTTGATACCGATAGCAACGATAGATTAGTAGATAGCTTGATTAATACCCATGTAGATAAATCTGCTTTAGAAAACGATCCTCACCAAACTGTTTCATTAATGTCGATGCTTGAACTCGAATTAATTGAACTTGAAAACGAATCGGTGAATACTTTATGCGGGCCGTAGAAACCTACAGCAAATGTGAAAAGAAAAGTGCTCTATTTGTTTCCAGATTCACTGATTTTTTCTACTAAGACTAAATGAAATGATCATTTTATTATAATTTATATTTAGTTCACACATGGTACAATACATACATATACAGGCAAGTGCAAATTTATACGCAGTATGGTCTATAATATGGGTGAAACAAAGACAACTTCCATTAATCGCATATAAAGGGAAAAGAAAGCTATTGTGGGATTGCAACTTTCTTACTCTAACCACACTGTTATATTTGATAATCTGTGTTCAACTCATAGAATTGATCATATTGCAAAAAAATTTGCACTTATCTGTATATTTGCTTTTATATAAGTATAAAAATAAATATGTAGTTAAAATATCCGATTCATCGTTTGTTTACTTATTCCTGAGACATGATTTTAAACGTAACCCTTAATTGTAACCTGTATACTTGTTATCAAAATAATCAAATTTGTAAACTTAGTAGAGTAATGAAATAACAAATTATTCACTCATCTGTTGGGCGCAAACAAGGAGTATTTTTGCAATTATTATAAAATTATAGGAAGCTGATCTTATTATCAAATAGTTGTTTAGCCTCAATACTAGTTGAGATTTTATTACTCTACGAGAATTATGATTTTACAATTGAAGGTATTGACAAATTAAGGCCTCATTGATAAGAGCCTTATTAATTCTACTATATACAGGGTACACTACTTAATCGTAGACACATACGTAGGTCTAAAATATGAATAAACTCGATTAATTAATTTTTAATAACTTCCAAAGCGTCATTTTAATTTTTTCGACCAACTGAATGATTTAATTCATTATGTAATTAACTGGTTAGGGAGCCTCAATATAAAATCTTTCAAGTAAACGGATCTCTTAAAACTAAAGTGAATCCAAAATAATACAATAAAAAATCAATTTTCTATGTAGTGTATATCCTCATGCAAAAGGTAACTTCATGTTCTAAAAGAATCTCTTTATCCTCCTATTGCTACACTACACAATGCTGTAAATATGCAACAGTGGTCTCATTAAATTCATTTGAACCAAATCCTACATCTTAGAACTCCTTTATCTCTTCCAACGTAACTACACCCCTTAGATATTTACAAATAAAAGGCACCTACAGATTTTAGAGTAAGGGGAATTTAGTAGGTATACTACCCATTATCATTTTATAGTATAAAATATAAGGTCAAATATCGATTGGAATCTTAACGTGATCCACAGGATCTGAAGACATCTATTAATTTCAAACCCACTCCAATAAAACACCTACTCGTATTAAGGAGTTACGCGTTTGTTATCGAGCTATCCATAATTTGTTCCTTGAATTTTCCGTTTACTTGATACCTAGAGTTGTCCATGATTTTGTAATTCGCCAGTTGCTCGTACACCTGCCGCATTCTTTGTATGTTTATCCTGCTGGCCTCCGCGTGATTGATCATCGGCAAAGGGTAGTCCTTGCCGATGAGGCATTTCGCCGCCTGCTGCGTCCTTTCAGGAGCCAACCACGGCTCGTGAATGTACTGCGGCGGTATGTTCTTTAATACCGGCAGGTATTTTCTGCAATTTGGAAATAACTTCAATAACGTATTGATTTGTAGTGGTTGAAATAATTTTACCTAATGTAGTCACCGTTAGGGTCTGCTTTCCGGCCGAATTTTATAGGGCAGTAACAATGGAAAAATTGCTGGAAAAAACTGGAGCAAGATAACCACATCCAACTTCCAGCGTTTACAGACCAATCGGCATCCAATAATAACTCCTCAAATACCTTAAAAAATACATTTTGTAAGCATTAGTTTAGTTGCTTGTGCTTTAATGTTACCTTCATTCCTTCCTCCCACGATATCCAGAGGTCCCCACGCGTTAGGAAGCAAGCAACAGCGTGTCTGGCTATGTGATGTATCCACCCTTCCAGCCTCAGCTGGGTCATGATTGCGTCTATCCAGGGAAAACCGGTTTGACCCTGGAAATGGGAATTTAGCTCGAGGAGCTTGGTGCTTTTAATGTACTTACATTGGCCCATTTGGCCAGCGCCTCTGCGTTTCTATCCCACGGTATTTGCACGCAAATCGGATTCCCGAACATTTTGTCGAAGCTGGGATTCTTCGTGGCGGCGCAGTAGAAGAATTCCCGCCACAGCAGCTGCCCGTGCAGCGACAGCGGCGGAAAGGCTTTCTTAATTTTCTTGTACAAATCCGTCAGCTGGTAGTAAAACAGCCTGGTCGACAAGCATCCGAATCGCAAGTAGGGAGACAGGCCCGTTTGCGACGGCAAGAGCGACTGCGGCGTCATTTTGGGCCTGCCGAAGGACGCCACCCAGGCTTTCCGTTCCAAATGCCGTTCCAGACGAGCCAGGGATTCCGTTTCCCCGCCTTGCCACACCGGCGGATTCAAACCTGCAACTCCTCCACGTCCCAATACGGTTTAAAGAATGCACTAACTCTCACCTTCGGTGTCGAAACCTAATTCCTCTAAGGTTGGTACTCCGTACTTGTCGTCGTGATCGTCCGTTAAAGGCGTCACGGCGCCGTTTAGTATTGACACGCTGACCGGAACTTCCGGTTTCGGCGGTGGCCCCATCGTCGCAATGATGGCCAGGAATTGATTGTAGGTAAGAGGCGCCTTTCCAGCATTCCTGTCTATGATTTGCTGGAGGTGGTAGAGTGTGTGGGAAACGCGCTGTATCACCTAGAAATATTTAAGGAAAGGATGCTAATTTGGAATACTGCATTATAAACACATAGAAAAGCGCCAACTATTAAAGAATACCAATATAACGTAGTCTATGTATTAGGAAACAAATTAGGGGTGGTTTAGAAACTGCTTTATTAACAGATTCGTGACAAACTGCATCGTCGTGAAAGTACTATCGAGAAACATTTCCAAGCAAGTAATAAATCGGCTTGTATTTTGTCTGAGAGATATATTTTTATGTTTAAATTTGCACAAATCTTCAGTTTAGGGTATCAGTTGTAAAAATCAGTGCTTAAATTAGAAATGATTCTAAACACCAATTCATAAAAGTATTTTGAGATAAAAATGGTTATGTTGCTAATTTGGAATACGATAGGTGAAGTTAATTTGGAATATTTCAAAGATATGCCCTCTTGGGTTAATGTAACACAACCTAAGGAATGTGTTTGTTTTTTCCGTAATAGAAAATTGACCGAAAATCAAGAGGGAGAGCAATGGGTGCAATATTTTATGTGCAAAGTCTGGGTGCACAGCGAAATTGCTGGCTATGACTCGGATTGCTAAATTTGTGATACTGCAAGGACTAGAAATCAATAAAAATGATTTATAATTTAGATATTTCAGTTTAAAGCCAAATTACTAGTTAATTAAAGTCAATTATCAAGGTGATTGTAATTTGGAATAGCCTATTCCAGATTATATTCACTTTGGGTAAACTACGTCAATCTGCCATATAATGATTAACCCAAAAATTATCCTACTTATAATAATCCAAGATGGTAAAACGTTTTTATATGAATAAAAGATAAGTGTATCTGTCTTTTAACGCAGTTCAAACTCTTTTATTTCTTAAACATCAATTAATACGATTTTTTTTAAAGGTGGTATTCCAAATTTGCATCCTTTCCTCTACTATTAAGAATACCGCAGTAATTCGTTAGTTTATTGTTTTAAGGTTTACCGTTATGCCTAACTCATTACATAGTGCTGTTAGGTTGTGGTCTCGCACTCTCCCGAACGGCTCGGGGTCTTCTTCAAAGGTGAGGGCGGTGGTGCCCCATTCTTTAAAGAGCTTCGGCAGCACGTCGGCGGGCTGACCCCGTATGACGAATAATCTGGAGTTCAATTTGCGCAGATTATGGTCCAAATCCTCCAAGCATTGTAGCAGAAACCTGAAATTAGGGGGCTCTTAAATATCCTAACAACTGTTAATTTTTCTTCTATCGAGTTTACCTCCATTTGTTGATGCCTACGTTGGAGGAACCGGCGAACCAGGGGTCTAGGACGAAAACACAGCGAAACGTCTTGGCCCCTTTCAGTCCCTCCTTCAGCGAGGGGTTGTCGTGGAGGCGCAACCCTTTGCGGAACCAATGCACCGTGTGTTTCTCCTTTCCGGCCGGTCTTTGGCTCGCACTCCCGCTCATCTACTTAACGTGGAAACACATCTTTATTTTCATAGCTCTCCAAAGAGAAGCTAGCTGGAATATAGAAACTGCCATGAGTCTCAATTGTCTTATTTCACTTGGAAAAAATACTCAATTCTTTAGCAAATTTAATATAAAAGGGTCCATGGAGGGTTCACCTCTTGAAGATTTCCAAACTTTTTCAATAAAAACGCATAAAATATTAAAGGTCAACACTGTTTACTCATTGAATACGACTTTGCATATCGTAATTTCTAATCTACTTGCTGTTACATCTAAGCTGGTGAAAGTAATGGGTACACCTACTTACATTTTCTGATTAATAAAATAGACCCGAACAGGCGATGGCAGCAGCACCGATGAAACCTGCACTAATCTCGCACCAAAACGGCCCGAAAATTTTCAATTGCAGCGGAAAATTGCTGGAAATTAATATACGTTCGAGCGCGATGTAGGCAGTGAATTTTCTCGTCCACGACGATTGCAACGTGACCGGCCGTCGATTGGCTTCAGGTGTCATGTGATCGCTTAGAAGTCACGTTGCATTCGGTGTGGTGTATCGATATCGTTACATGAAATGCACGGTGCATTTTAAAAATACGATTTTGTTGTTGAATTAGATGCCCCTGATTCGAAGCATTATGAGCCCCGTTATCTGAAAATGAAAGCGTGCGTAGGGCATTATACAGGGGGTTTTTACTCCATAGAGATATTCCACGATAGTTGATGGGAATTTGGGATTGATCAAAGTCTCTCAAATTGATCTACAGGGTGTTAATTAATAAGTGCGACAAACTTCGGGGGGTGATTCTGCATGAAAAAATAATGATATTTTGCTATATAAACATATGTCCGCAAATGCTTCATCGTTTTCGGGGTGGAGTTCAATTGGTCCCCGCGGTCAAATTTACCCAAATATAATCCTTTTTCGACTCGAAAGATATCAGTCAATTGGTCCCCAATACCGGATTAAGGGTTTCTAGGAAGGACCGATGGGAATATTTATAATTTCAAAATTCTCTGGCAAATTTCGATTATGTATTTTCATTTTGTAGTACAATTTAATGAGGATTTTATGGTTAGGGGAAATTTTTTGACTTCTGTCTTTTTTTTCTATTTCAATATAGGGAAAATCCCATCCCTTCCAGTATACTTCTTGAAAATTAGGTGTACTTTTCATAATAACAAATTTCGATATTGTAAAATATGAAAGTACTTTACTCTTGAGCAAAATTCACATTTTTTGACATACCTCATATAAGATTGATAAAATTTGATTTTTGATGGTTGCATCTTGGATTTTAGATCACGCAGAACTTTTTGTGAAGAATAACTATTTCGTAAAATTAATAATAAAGTTTCCCATATGTTGCCAACTATTTTTTGAAATCCGTTCGTATATTAAAACTAAAATAATTCTTTTTTTGTTTAGAATTTTTCTTTTAATATATTTTGTACCAATTGCATATATTTTAAATTACTAATGCTTAGATATTAAATATTTTTAACACTAAAGGCTGCATTTTGTCCAAATTCTCTCAGCTATGTAAGTACACCAGAAGATGTTAGCCAAATGATAGTTATTCATGCAATGTAAAATCTTATCTAATTGGATTAGGAATATTTTGACCGCGGGGACCAATTAGCCTATTAAATTTTGAAACTGGGGACCAATCGACCTGTAGGATTATGGAACCCCGCTGACAAAAATGACCGTGGGGACCAATTAACCAACACCGCGTTTTCGAGATATGGGGTGTTAAAGTTTCTTCTTAAAAACAGAAGATTTATTTATTTTTCTGAAACCAGACAAGATATTCAAATGAAATTTGGTGAGTTTTGAGAGGTAACTATTACGCACTGTTTGATATAAAATTAAAAATTTTATGTTCATCATTGGCGCGTATACGGGTAATAATAAATAGTTTTTAAAGAAAAAAACTATGTTGGTACGCCACTGAGGCATTTTATTTGAAAATTCAATTATGAATGAATTCCTCGTTCAATTTGTGACAAAAAAGCTCTCTTGTGTTTATTTCGTAAGGGCTGCCGTTTTCGAATAAAAAAATAAAACATCTTGACGTGTATTTTTCATTTCCTCTATCGTTATCTAGTAGTGACGTTAGACGGTAGAAGGCTACTGTCAAAATTATGATCAAATAAATGATCAAATTAGCTTTTTTTGATACTCTAAAATTACGTAAACTAATGTGTAAATTAACTATAACTTTTTTTTATTATCTTTGTTTTTAAGAAAAAACTTTAACACCACATATCTCGAAAACAAAACATTTGCGGACATATGTTTATATAGCAAAATATCATTATTTTTTCATGCAGAATCACCCCCTGAAGTTTGTCGCACTTATTAAATAACACCCTGTATATACTAGCAGATGTGACGTTTATTTTGAGGGCTCCGAAATTTTCTTCATTTAGCAAAGAGACATTCTGTATAGATAACACTTTTGTTGTATTGGATTTCAATAGCAATTACCTTCAACCAGTCAAAGATTAATTGGCAGTCACATATTTTACGAATAATTTCATAATTTCAATCCTTTCTAAACAATTCGCCCAATAAATTAGACACATTTCATTAATACCCACCCATTTCCTTTCTTATACATAAACTTTGAAATATCACATTACAGTAAAAAAAACCAGTTTGTGGATTTCCAAATTAGCGAATTTCAATCATCAAACGAAAGTTGTTAAAATTTGCTTTCATTTAGAGAACAAAATTCGTCGAATAAACCCACTACATTTTATTCCTGTAAATATTTGATTGCATGACTAACTCATTCCCTATAACGTGATCAAGATTGTCTGAAATGCTACTCAGATTATTTACCTGCTGGAGTGTACATAAAAGGGGGTGATGAATTGACAAGGGAAGGGTATGGCATGATATTCTGTATAAATTTAACGACTAATTTAATCAATAAGTCGTTTTTACATATTATTTCTACAGCAAGTGCAGAAGTAGCATTATTTTATTGAAGGAAATCGCAAAGGATTAAAATTAGTTTGAGTTGATTACGTTACCTCTCCACAAATAGAAATTTAGCATTAATTGCGTGCGGTTTATTCATTTAAATATCCTATTTATTTGGTATTAGTTATGTAAAGTTTGATTTTATTAATTAGGCAAATTTGAATTGGTTACATCGAAAAGTGAGTTTCTAAAATTACGCCTGATTTGATTCTGAAAATTTCTTAGCAGATAATTTCATTAAAGGAAAATTTGTTTCACTGTTTTCATATTCATGTTCACAAGTTATGTTAGAAGTATAATTCTTGATTTTGTTATTGTGAGTTAATCATTGTTAATTCATTAATTTGGAATGCCTTTTTTGGATGAGCTTTTTGTTGGAGCTTTTCCAGATTTTAGTGATTTTTGAAATAATCTAGTATTTTTCTGATTTTGCTCCTATTTGTGTTTTTTTTTAATTTTTTTTGGTAATCTTTGAACCTGTATTTTCAACGGGTGGAGTTCAATTGGTCCCCGCGGTCAAATTTACCCAAATATAATCCTTTTTCGGCTCGAAAGCTATCAGTCAATTGGTCCCCAATACCGGATTAAGGGTTTCTAGGAAGGACCGATGGGAATATTTATAATTTCAGAATTCTCTGGCAAATTTCGATTATGTATTTTCATTTCGTAGTACAATTTAATGAGGATTTTATGATTAGGGGAAATTTTTTGACTTCTGTCTTTTTTTTCTATTTCAATATAGGGAAAATCCCATCCCTTCCAGTATGCTTCTAGAAAATTAGGTGTACTTTTCATAATAACAAATTTCGATATTGTAAAATATCAAGGTACTTTACTCTTGAGCAAAATTCACATTTTTTGATATACCTCGTATAAGATTGATAAAATTTGATTTTTGATGGTTGCATCTTGGATTTTAGATCACGCAGAACTTTTTGTGAAGAATAACTATTTCGTAAAATTAATAATAAAGTTTCCCATATGTTGCCAACTATTTTTTGCAATCCGTTCGTATATTAAAACTAAAATAATTCTTTTTTTGTACAGAATTTTTCTTTTAATATATATTGTACCAATTGTATATATTTTAAATTACTAATGCTTAGATATTATAAATATTTTTTAACACTAGAAGCTGCATTTTGTCCAAATTCTCTCAGCTATGTAAGTACACCAGAATATGTTAGCCAAATGATAGTTATTCATGCAATGTAAAATCTTATCTAATCGGATTAGGAATATTTTGACCGCGGGGACCAATTAGCCCATTAAATTTTGAAACTGGGGACCAATCGACCTGTAGGATTATGGAACCCCGCTGACAAAAATGACCGTGTGGACCAATTGACCAACACCGTTTTCAACATTTTACTGGGTTACAAAATCATTGAAAAAAATTTAAAACCCATTCTACTAATTTTTACTATACTTTCAATCAAACAAGGCAAACACACATCAAAGTGAACGTCTCATCCACACAAATTAGACAGTACCAAAAGAGCCAAGAGGCAAAAATCGAGCAATTTAACAGCGCACCGTTAGAGGTGGAAGCTTTCTGCCTCCAATTGTTCACGCTAAATGAGCACGAGCGAACCAAACTAACAGGTGCGAGTTACTAGACAAGAAATTTCTTCATTACAAACGAAACGCTCGCTGATTGCCATGCTGGTTGGTTTGGTTCGCGTTCCGAGGGTGGACAATGAACACTGTTTGTGCTTCCCGTGAAGTTCGATGGAATTGACATGTTGCTATAACAGGGTAAGATGAATACCAGTATTTTTATTCCACTTGCACATTACTATGGTGATTGAAGTTTGTTAGAACCGGCATTTAAACCACTACATAACTATAACTTTAATGAACAGGTTAATATTCTAGATAGTTAATAGAACATCTTAAATCTAATAAGAACTCTTTGGGATAACTTTTCTCAAGTTTTATAATTTTATTCTTGAGGATTGAGGATTCATTGATTCTTTCCATAAAGTTACTAATCAACAGAATATTTAAAAATACTCATCGTACAATAAAACTACGTAATACAATTAGTTCGAAAAAAACGTACGGTATTTTTTAACATTTTTTATAGAGCAAAATAACCAGCCGTATCGGCGGCGTTCTCGGCTCGAAGGAGCAAATTGTTGTAAAATAATGTGCTCCAGTTGCCAAGGAACCCATAGTATTAAGTCAGCGTGTTAAGAACTTCCGCGCGTTCCGGGCGTTTTGAAATGGGTTTTTCGGAGCACAATGAACGGGAGAGAAATTCATTGTATGGTCGACGATGATGGCAATCGAATTCGTTGCGAAACCATCGTTGACGGGATACGGAACGACAAAAATGCACCGGCGCAATCGGATGTTGTTCGACAATAATTATGGAAATCGCGCGGGCCGGAATTTGCATGATAATTTTACTTTTGCGGGCGTGAACAAGTTCAAAAGCCCGCAGGAAGAGCGTTCTTGAATTGCTAGAATGAAGATAAAAATGCACAATTTGTATTTGGCAATTAACCGATAATGTAAAGACAAGATTTCAAGTTTTTTATGATAAATTTTTCATTACTTAAGGTATATTTATAGTGATTTTTAAACCAGTACCAATAATAGGTACACTCATCAAAATGGTATTTAATGGGACAAAGTAATTAATGGACAATTATGTAAGTGTCAATTTATTTTGAAAATATTGAAATCTAAAAATATGGAGATTTTTCTAACATGAAATTATGAAATACAGAAAAAGTTATCGTTTTATACAGAGGGAGTATAACAAATTGGAAAAAATTAATAAGGAATTCTTATTTAACATTTTTGTGTCCCCTAGACCAATTTGATTAGTGTAATATTTTAAGAGAACAGAAAATTCAGATTCTCTTTACTTTGAAAAAATATTACTTCTTTGTTCACTTACAATTAGTATTCATAAAAATTTACCTACTTTATAGGCAATTAAACGGAGTGTTCGAGTTGTTCCCCGTATTCGAGCAGGTAAATTTTTATAGGTCGAGTTGTTGCCCGAGGGTGTCCGAGTTGTTTCCAGTAGGGCAGGTAGGTACGGCAGGTAGCATTTAATTTCCGATTAATCCTACTTCGTTGAAAAACCCTAAATATTTATTAAAAGTAACCAACTTTTAATTTTTATTATTTCAAACTTTTTTAAATTTTAGATATTTTTTGCAGTATAACTTCACTTTATATAATATGTAAGTACCTACCTATACCTACATTTTAAGTATTACAATTTAAATAAAACTAAAATTTCCTTTTACATGATATAGAATTTATTTAATATAAAACACAAATACTAAGTATTACTCCATAAAAATACTGCAATAAAAATCTGGAACTTCCCCAATATTAAAGAAAAGATTACCTCATTACACTGGAACTATGCCTTGAAATAAGATCATTGAAATGCGATTTATAATTTTCAATAGGTGTAGGAGTAGTAAAAACATCCTACTGTGTCTGTAGGTATAAGGGTAAAAATTCTGATTTAACAATTAATCAAAAACAGCTCCAATTGAAAATGTCCCGACCCCTAAACATTCTGGACTGGAAACAACTCGGACACGACCTTTTTTCGTACAGGTAACATTTTGAAAATTGGGAAACAACTCGAACCCGTCCCAATTAAATTCAAAACATCTTGTTGTTTAAATTTAAATCTTGTTGTTTAAATTTGAATCTTGTGCTGTTGAAAATTCTCATAATAAAAACTAATTTTTTGCAGATGTTTATTATACAATGGCAAGACACTATTGCGGTGCATACAAGTATTTGTTATGGACTTGTTGGATACTTCTACAAAAATCTGTAACAGGTAATTTAATTTCAATACTCCTTTATAAATTATCCTGACATCCTTCAACAATTATACTTACCGGTTCTTTTAGTGGATAAACAAAATTTTGGATCAAAACAACAATTTTGGAACAAAACATACATACATTTATATCTCCATTATTTGATCAGCTTTCTAAAAAATGTATAAAGGTTTAAAACTTCTTTGGTTATTAGGTATTCGTTAAGCATATAAAATTCGCCATCCATAACAATCTAATTCGCATTTACAGTTAGTAAAAAAACCGAATTCATTACCAACGGCGGTGTGCTGGCGCGATTTAACGATTTTTTCTAATACGAAAACTTCAAACTCCTAATAATGCATCTGATAACGGAACAAATTCGAAGAATTCCCGGCTGTTACGCCCGCCGAAGCGGTTTTACTCGTGGAAAATCATTGCGCCAAGAAAGAGGAATTACGGTGCAAAGCACACTCCATCCGGTCGCCGAAGAGCGCCTTTCACCTGTCGGCTTCGGAAGATTTAGGGGGCGATCAAAGAGTATCATTCGAGGCGATTTATGTCTAGGACTTTTCTGATCGAAGTCGATTAATTCGTGGGAATTTCGATGAGATGCGAGGTTCGGATGAGACAACCTAAAATTACGCGTGAAATTATTGCGCTGAAAGAATAATGAGTACAAAGGCGTTTAGGATACGTGAAATTGTGGTAATTTTTGATAGAGGAAGTGTACATAGTCGTAAAGTAGAGCAAAACTTGGATATGATATTATACAGGGTGCTTAAAAAATAGTGCAAAAATATCAAATAAATCGGAGAAATTTGTAGATAAATTAGTTATTTCCATGAAATAACAAATATTAGAGCCTATATACAGGGTGAGCCATAAGGAATTGTATACAGGGTGTATTGTAAGTTGATACTTCTTTTTCAACTGTGAATGAATCTCTTAATTCTAAGCAACTTTTTCAAATAAACTTTTTGAATATTATGAATAACAAAGAAGATAGAAAATTTAAAAATTTCGAATATTTTCCAATACGTACCTGCTTTATTAAATAAGAAATTTATTTATGGCTGTCATCTGTCAAATAAATGCCGAAAAATAAACAAATTTCTTATTTAATGAAGCAGGTACGTATTGGGAAATATTCGAAATTCAAAAAAAAGGTAAAAATTATTAAACATTTTTATCTTTGTTTTTCAGAATATTCAAAAAGTTTATTTGAAAAAGTTGCTTAGAATTAAGAGATTCATACACAGTTGAAAAAGAAGTATCAACTTACAATACACCCTGTATACTTTAACAGTGTATCAAGGCACTTAATAATATCAATATCAGGTACTAGTAATATCAAATACAGGGTGGTTTATGAATTTTTACGAAATTTTCTTTCGTTTAGGTAAATTTTCTTGGTGGTGAATTCGATTTGTTTATTTTTTGGTAAAAGTATACATTTTGAACAAGGAACTCACTGGTATATTAAGAATTAAAAAAATCCAGAACTGTATTCAAAAAAAGGTAATTATTTCTAATTTAATATTTCACCCTGTATACGCTTTTTTGTAAATTTTCAGTTGGTTTCTTTCTTGGTTTCTTGGCTTCATTTTCACACTTTTCTTAAATTGTCAATTAACAATCAACTTTTAAGAAAAATTAGACATTTTATAGAATAATCGAATATTTTACATTAAGATAATATTTTCTATCAAACAAATTGAATTAAAATTAATAATAAAGGCTACTTAATTACTTACCCTTTCTATGAAAAAGTCCTAATATTACAAAAAAAAAACTTAAAATTAAGTAAATATTAAACTCTTATTATTAAAAAAATTCCACCTACTTAATTACATAATTAATCATAATCTCCCTGTATAATTAATTATTTTTACTCAATTTCACGTATACCTACTCCAAATCTCCAAAATTCCTTTATATTTCTAAAACAATGCACTTATTTTAATTCAAAAATGATGTAATTCATACAGTTAAAAATTTTAACACGAACATTGCCCGTATCAAGTTTTACTTCTAATGGCCTTTACCTAGGTAATTTTCGACTTGTTTGAGGAGATTTTTTGTAACAGTATTCCAACGATTAACATCCATCAAATCGTTTGTATCTACAATATTCCAATGTAGAAAAATAGGCTCATTTTTCGCATTTACCTACTTTCGTTTTGATGTTTTACACGATCGTGCGTGTTGAACAAAACGACTGTAACAAAAGGATTTGTTATAATTCTTTTCGTTTCGATTGCATGTTCTACTTCTCGCAAGAAATCGACGGCTAATTGTAAAGAATATACGAAAAATACCTTTATTTAAATACCCTTATTTATTCTCTTCGCTTTTGAAGAACTCGAGAAACAAAAGTGGGTATTTTAATTGCAGTATAAACGATGCAAGTGCACACATTTTGCGCAGAATTTATGTGTTTACGAATTAATGAATCAAAGATTAACCTACAACCGACTCGATATCATCCACTTTCTATAGCAATTTATTTTCCACACGAAAATAAAACGAAAACAATATGCAATTAGCTGAAGAAAACGAAGGTAAAACAACAATACCTATGTTGATGTAGGCGAAACATCATAGGCTTAAATTGCATTCCGTCGATCGAATGTGCATGTTCTACTTACTTTTACCTCGACGAGAATAAAAAAAAATGCATTTTTTTTTCGATTTCTATCCAGCGGATGCAATTTGTCTGTTTTAATTTATCTTTGAAATAAGTTTAATTTATTTTAAATGAGCAAACACGCGGCAGGTGTTAGTAATGTTACCGGTACTAGAAAAAATTAGCCAGCTAGATATCTGATAAACAGATTTCACTAGAAATGTATCAAATTAGATATTTTCCGTTATCCAATAAGTACCTACTATTGCGTTTTTTGCAAGTAATTACACACAAGTACGTTATGGCAATCGGCAAATTTGAATCGCGATAAAAACTGTTGTAGTTGCGAAATTGCACGAAATTACACTAAAAGGGATAACTATCTCAGCCTTCTCTGCTAATTGAAATTCTTTAACTGCCGTAAACAACAGAAGCATCATTACGTAAGGCTTTTCTTCGGTTAGGTGTATTTCCATTATTTTTATTAGCCATGTAATTGCACCTT
Source organism: Phyllotreta cruciferae (assembly GCA_917563865.1). Taxonomy (NCBI): domain Eukaryota; kingdom Metazoa; phylum Arthropoda; class Insecta; order Coleoptera; family Chrysomelidae; genus Phyllotreta; species Phyllotreta cruciferae. The sequence continues at coordinate 4,379,149 of OU830606.1, forward strand.
TCCTTGTATTATTTTCATTACGCAAGTGCATTTTATTACGTAACGCGTTCTGAAGATGGATTCGTAAAGAAAAGGGCGCCGATAACCATCTAAATTGGCTATACTTAAACACTTAAATAATCCCTTGAACGGCTCGTTGAAATTAATTTCTTTTTCATGGTAATTCGTTTAATTTGTTTGGTATTTAAAAACCGACTGTAAATATGCATAATTCGTTACAGCAGTAAATAAATAGTCCTTGTATGGGACGCTATATTCATGCGAAAAGTAACTATTAAAATTATAACAAGATGAACTATAAAGAATAACTTAGGTCAAATAATCATGAAATTTCCTTTCAAATTTTCGAGTGGAGTTCAATTGGTCCCTGCGGTCAAATTTACCCAAATATAATCATTTTTCGACTCGAAAGCTATCAGTCAATTGGTCCCCAATACCGGATTAAGGGTTTCTAGGAAGGACCGATGGGAATATTTATAATTTCAAAATTCTCTGGCATATTTCGATTATGTATTTTCATTTCGTAGTACAATTTAATGAGGAATTTATGATTAGGGAAAATTTTTTGACTTCTGTCTTTTTTTTTTATTTCAATATAGGGAAAATCCCATCCCTTCCAGTATACTTCTAGAAAATTAGGTGTACTTTTCATAATAACAAATTTCGATATTGTAAAATATCAAGGTACTTTACTCTTGAGCAAAATTCACATTTTTTGACATAGCTCGTATAAGATTGATAAAATTTGATTTTTGATGGTTGCATCTTGCATTTTAGATCATGCAGAACTTTTTGTGAAGAATAACTATTTCGTAAAATTAATAATAAAGTTTCCCATATGTTGCCAACTATTTTTTGAAATCCGTTCGTATATTAAAACTAAAATAATTCTTTTTTTGTGCAGACTTTTTCTTTTAATATATATTGTACCAATTGTATATATTTTAAATTACTAATGCTTAGATATTAAATATTTTTTAACACTAGAAGCTGCATTTTGTCCAAATTCTCTCAGCTATGTAAGTACACCAGAAGATGTTAGCCAAATGATAGTTATTCATGCAATGTAAAAGCTTATCTAATCGGATTAGGAATATTTTGACCGCGGGGACCAATTAGCCCATTAAATTTTGAAACTGGGGACCAATCGACCTGTAGGATTATGAAACCCCGCTGACAAAAATGACCGTGGGGACCAACTGACCAACACCGAAATTTTCTTACAGGGTGTTTATTAATTGAATGCCGAACTTAAGGGTTTGAAATCCTTGCGTGATTTTAAAAAGAAAAGATAATATCCATATATGTCTTAAATCTCTTAGTTTTTGAGCTACAGAGTGTACAGTTTTAGGAAAAAAATAACTTTTTTATCACAATTTTCATCACTTCAGATATTTTTATGAAATTTTCTACACCTTTTAGTAGTTTGTGAAAGTTGATTGTTAATTTTTGCCACTTACGAAAGTAAATCTTTGGGCCGAATTTGCTCTAAAATTAATAAGGCTTTGATTTCATAAATAAGTTTTTTTTCCCCAAAAATATTCAGTTCTAACCCCGTACGGGCGTCACTGATAAGAACTTTAAAAAATGGTTTACGTCAAAAAATTCTCCTTAATGATTAAAAGGTGAGTACAAAACTTCATAAAAATATCTGAAGTAATAAGAAAATTATGATAAAAAAGTTATTTTTTTCCTAAAACTGTAACACTCTGTATAGCTCAAAAACTAAGAGATTTACGACATACATTGATATTAACTTTTCTTCTTAAAATCACCCAAGAATTCACACTAAATATAGGCACTCAATTAATAAACACCCTGTATAGATACTAGATATTCAGGAACATCCAGTACACTTTTTACGCACCATTTTCCAGCACTAACAGACAACAGATGTTTCCTGGAGAACGGAGCCTCTTCGGAAAACTTCTTCGTCGCCGAAGACACGCCGGTGGGCTCCCCGATCGGGCAACTCCACGTGCACGGGGACCCCCGGCCGAGCGGCTCCATCAGCCTCCGCCTGAAGGAGGACGACAGCCCGGTGGCCATACCGCCCGGCAGCAAGAACCTCACCCTGCGCAAGCCGCTGGACAAAGAGGGCCTGCACGGGCCGGCCTCGGTCTTCGTGAACGTCATCTGCGAGCGGCTGGGCGCCCTCGACCCCGGCTTTGTGATACCGGTGAGCGTCCGCGTGACGGACGTCAACGACAACGCGCCGGCCTTCATCAACGCCCCGTACATCCTGAACATCTCCGAGGTGACGGTGGTGGGCACCAGGGTGCTGCAGGGCGTGCACGCCGTGGACAACGACCAGCAGGGCGTGTTCTCTAGCGTGAAGTATTCGGTGTTGCCGGGACGGAATTCCGATTACTTCGAATTCGAGAACGAGCTCGAAGGCACGCTGGTGCTCAAGAAGCCGCTGGACTATGAGAGTTTGAGAACGTTCGATGTGCACATTAGGGCCGAGGATCACGGGGATCCCCCCAAGAAGAACGATACTGTTCTTACGGTCAATGTTATCGACGCTGATGATCAAAATCCTAAATTCATGGATGATAGGTAAGAATATTAAACATCTATTATACTTTAGCAAAGCTCATCAACAAGAAGATATGCCTAACTTAGACCTCTCCAGGTGCTACCCTTCAACCAAGAGTACAGGGTGTTTCAAAAAAAGGTGACCCCCTTTCTAGGAGAGGTAGAACATGACAAAATAAGTTGAGTTTGCTCAGTAAAAAAAATTCGTAAGGGCTTCCGTTTTCAAGATACAGGGTATTGAAAAAAAATAATTTTTATACATTTTATACGATTATGTCGAAACTACTGGCTTGATTGTAATGAAATTTTGAACAAATATGTTTTAGAAGCTATTGCATCGTATAAATTTGTTTTTATATCTGCCTCTCATAGAGGGCGCTAGTTGCACGGTTCGTACTGAGTTATTTTTACAATAACTTTTTTGAGGGTAAATTTTCAAGTCCAAATTTTATGTGAGCTCAAACATCATTCAATTTTACACCAAAAAGGTACTCATGGTAAAACTCGATACTGTGTACCGTTTTCGAAATATTTTTATTTGAAATTGATGAAGCAATAACTGATGCTGGTATAAAATAAGTATTTTTAAGTAGCAATTGCCTATTTATTGAAAACAAAAAACAATTACATTATTCTAATGCTAAAATAATTAACTAAAAAAAGAATTACATGAAAAAATTAAAATAAATTTGATTAAAAACATGAAATATTAAATCAGTTGAGTAAGTATTCAAAATGTCCTCCGTTTTCATGAATACACAATTCTTTCCTTTTTTGAATCAATAACTTTACCATAGAATACTTTAGAATAATGTAATTATTTTTTGTTTTCAATAAATAGGCAATTGTTACTTAAAAATACTTACTTTATACCAGCATCAGTTATTGCTTCATCATTTTCAAATCAAAATATTTCGAAAACGGTACATAATATCGAGTTTTACCAAGAGTACCTTTTTGGTGTAAAATTGAATGATGTTTGAGCTCACATAAAATTTGGACTTGAAAATTTACCCTCAAAAAAGTTATTTTAAAAACAACTCAGTACAAACCGTGCAACTAGCGCCCTCTATGAGAGGCAGATATAAAAACAAATTTATACGATGCGATTGCTTCTAAAACATATTTGTTCAAAATTTCATTACAATCAAGCCAGTAGTTTCGACATAATCGTATAAAATGTGTAAAAATTATTTTTTTTCAATACCATGTATCTTGAAAACGGAAGCCCTTACGAAATTTTTTTACTGAGCAAACTCAACTTATATTGTCATGTTCTACCTCTCCTAGAAAGGTCACCTTTTTTTGAAACACCCTGTATAATTGTGGGACAAACTCTTAAACAACTTATTGTTTTGCAGGTACACTTCCGTATTGCCGGAGCCCCCGAAGAAGGGTTCGCTTCTGATCATCAAGCCGAGGGAGCTGAAGGCCTTGGATCAGGACGTGGGGATTAATTCGGAAATATATTACACCTTCAACGAGGTCGGGATAGAGTACACGTTCTTCAAATTGAACAGATTAGCGGGGAAGATTAGCTTAGCCAAAGATCTCTCGGATAGCGATATACCCTATCCAGTTACGCTTGTTATCAGGGCGACCCAGCAGGATAATCCTGATAGATATGCGTTGACAACCCTTACTGTAAGCGAACTATTATGACTAGTGATTGTAATTTTGATTTAATTTTTTGATGCGTAGGTTACCAGAAATTCAGCGAAAGGTATAAGATTCCTGCACAGCACCTTCTACATAAAGGCATCAGAAGCTCTTCCAGCGGGATCAGTTATTGGAACTCTCGCTAATAACAGACCCGGCGAGCACTTGAGATATTTCGTCTCAGACCAGAATATCCTCAGAACATTCACCTTCAACAGTAAAGGAGAATTATCATTAAGGAAGAAATTAGATTACGAAGAAAAACCGGAATATTATTTCAAAGTCTTCGCCACTGATGGAATCACAGTAAGATATACCTCAAATAGTCCATTGAAATGTTAATTTTTAACGATTTATAAGTACTGGAGAATAGTGTTAGTTTCGCAGCGCTGTAAAACCTATTGCTTGAAAACTCCTCTATCAAAATGCTCTGATGTGATATTTTTGTAAAATGACTAGAAAAAAAGTTATAACGAAGAAAAGAAAATTTCTCCCAAAATTTTTATCTATTTTCGTTAATAATTTGTTTATTTTCAATTCTACGACCAAAAGTTACATACAGTATGTCTGAAAAAGTTGGCAACATATGGGAAACTTTTTTATTTGTAATGTTACGAAAAAAAGTTATTCTTTATAAAATGTTCTGCATGGTCCAAAACCTAAAATGTAATAATCAGATATCAAAATTTAGAAGTCGTATACGAGGTATGCCAAAAAATCTGATTTTTACTCAAGAGTAAAGTACCTTAATTTTTCGCAATATCGAAAATAAAGAAAAAATGTTTATAATTAAAAATTACTTTCAAATATTCAACATTGTTTATTTATAAAAAAAATTTTCTTCGACATTGTCTCTGTGAAAACGTTAAAAAGTGAAATGTATAATCCGGTACCACTTTTAAAAAATGCTAGTGCATCCTAAATTAATTACACAATAAAGTGCATACTTAAATTTTCAACTTTTCACAGAGAAAATGACAAAATATGAAAAAATTAAATGAAAAAAATATTTTAATAATTAAACAATGTTGCATATTTGAAAGTTATTTTTAATTCTTAACATTTTTTCATTATAATAATTCTTGATATTGTCAAAAATAAAGGTACTTTACTCTTGAGCAAAAATCACATTTTTTGACAAACCTCGTATATGACTGCTAAATCTTGATATCTGATGATTGTATTTTAGGTTTTGGACCAAGCAGAACTCTTTATAAAGAATAACTTTTTTTCGAAAACTTAATAATAAAAAAGTTTCCCATATGTTGCCAACTTTTTAAGACATACTGTATATAAAGTTATAGAGGACTCGCGGAAAGGTTGGAAAGGGGTCTCCGACCCGTTGCGGTCTCGCCCGCAGCGCGACATGTTATACAGGGTGTTTTTAGTAAAGTTATAGAGGATTCAATTTGCAACAAAAAGTGTCCCTACAAATTTTCATTACGACAAGTAGTTTGGCTGATATAACGCAAAAACCATCCTCAACACCAGCCCGAACAAATGTAAAAATTCAATGGACCACACCAATTTATTCGCACTGAAATAAATCAGTATTTTTTCATTTCCAGAACGATTCCAGCATAGTGAACATCTCCGTGGAGAACATCAACGAATGGGAGCCGAGGTTCCGGTACCCCCATTACGAGTTCTTCATATCGGGCCAGCCGAACGAACTGCTGGGGCGCATCGAGGCGGCAGATGGGGACAAAAACGACAAACTCACGCTGTCCCTCAGCGGGGCGTACGCGTCCATGTTCGCTATCTCCGAAAACGGGGAACTAAGACTGAGGAACTCGAAGGATTTAGACGCTAGGATGGTGAACTTGGCTGTAGTGGCGACGGATAACGGCAGACCGCCCAGGTCCTCTACAGTACCGGTTACAGTTCATCTTCCAGAAGACGCGGATAAGTCTGGTATTATAGCCAATAAAAAAAGTAACGGAGGTTCTATACTCTTGGCCGGACTCGGTGCAATATTATTATTTCTGCTGTTCATAGTGGTTCTTTTGGTAGCATACATTTATAAAGTGTAAGTACTCTTCGTTTGAAGTATGCAGTCTACAGCTGCATTGGTTTCCAGGAAACGAAATCCGCGCCAGGTCGGTTCGGCTCTGCGATCGGAAAAAGATGGCAAAGGTTTGAAGAAAATCACGAATCCCATGTTCGGCGAGAGATCCCGAACGCCGACGGCCACCGCCATGGGCGGGGTGCCCAACGAGCTCAAGATCAAAAGCCCCAAGGTGCACCCGGCGCCACAGCCACCCCTTTGGGCCTCGGACTCCGCCAGGGTCAAGAAGCTCAGCTGGGGGGACGACAAGGTAAGTTAATCGAATCAAAAGAGTCGCTTTTGCTTCCATATAATTCCATATAATCCATATAATTGATATCCATATAATATGTCTTAAATCTCTTAGTTTTTGAGCTACAGAGTGTACACTGGTGTCCCATTTTGGTCGCGACTGGGGGGTATCTCGGTTATTAGACTTGATAGGACATTGCGGTTTTCGCGAACCTTTACTACTTTTTTGTCAAACTTACAATGGCACAAACAGATTTTTTAAATCTCTTTTCATTTTTGAGTTACAGGGCGATAATGAAAATTCTGACTTATTCAGCCACCCCCGTATCCCGTTTGCTATTGAAGATATTTTAAATGTGTAAACTGATTATTATAGATAATTTTGCGTAGAATTCAGTGACGTTCTTAGTTTTTTTATGGGGGTTACGATTTCTGAAATATGACACCAACTTGTAATTTTATTAATGGGACATCCTATATTTTTATTGCCTATTAAATTTGTAATTTTTTTCTCTTTTTAATGATATGGCACATTCTCTATTTTGAATTTTCTTAAAACGATCAAAAAAGAGAAAATCTATTTTGTTATAAAAATGGTTAGGGGGCTATGCGGAAAAACAAAAAAATCGTAGAAATGTTTTATTTAATATTCTCAACAACTATTTTTGTTCTAAAAGTATTTTATTTTGGGTTTTCTGCATAGCCCCCTAATCATTTTTCGAATAAAATAGTTATTCTCTTTTTGAGCGTTCTAATGAAATTTAAAATATAGAATGCGCCATATCATTAAAAAGAGAAAAAAATTACAAATTTAATGGCCAATAAAAATACAGGGTTCCATTAAAAAAAATACAAGTTGGTGTCATATTTCAGAAATCGTAACCCCCATAAAAAAACTAAGGACGTCACTGATTTCTACGTAAAATTATCTATATTAATCAGTTTACACATTTAATCTTCAATAGCAAACGAGATACGGGAGTGGCTGAATAAGTCAGAATTTTCATTATTTCCCTGTAACTCAAAAATGAAAAGAGATTTAAAAAATCTGTTTGTGCCATTGTAAGTTTTACAAAAAAGTAGTAGAGGTTCGCGAAAACCGCAATGTCCTATCAAGTCTAATAAATGAGATACCCCCCAATCGCGACCAAAATGGGACACACTGCAACGTCAAATTGTCATTTAAAAGTAGACGTTTTTCTTCAAAAGAAATGAAAAAGATTAAGCTGAAAAAACCCTTGAAGAGAGCGATAGTAAAGCGGAATAAAAGCGTAGATGAAAAGAGCCAAACAGAGAGTACTGAAGAATACAGTACTACAGATGAAACTGATACCACTAATAAAGAAGAAAGTAGACTAATCACAATAAAAAACGGAAAATTCGTGTACGATATCAAATTTGGAACTGTTAAATTGATAACAGGTATCACGATGGTGCTGATATTTGTTAATACAATATTCTCGCTGTCTTTATTCGATTCTTCCATAAGAATACGCAGTCATTTAGGGTATTTTATCAACATGGTTTCCAATACAGCCGAAGGAGCAAAACTGCCAATTTTCCAATCATTACCAGTCTTAATATTCCTAATTTTCGACATGATCTTTCTATTCGTACTGTGGAAGATATTCAAAAGGAAGAAACAGCGAAAATACAACTGGCTGCTATTCGTAATCATCATCTCCGATTTAGCTCTGATCATTATCACCTTCATCTTGCTATTCGTTATTATGGGCCACATCTACGGAGGGCACGTGTACATTCACGACGGCATCACCGAAGCCATGAAGAACTACTCGAGCAATTCTTTATTCAAAAAACAAATCGATAGGTAAGATCGACTCTCGGATGCAACACTACAAAAGTTCAGTACTCAAACCCAATTCCCGCTAGTCTACAAATAGAATTCCAATGCTGCGGCAGCAAGAAATACGACGAATGGTACAACATCCAATGGTACGACGCGAGCTTGATAAAAAAAGGCCACGCGGAGAAATCCAACGGCAACACGCCCTTCAGCTGCTGCTCCATGGCCTCCCTGACCCCGTGCGTGCACCACAACATCGAAAACACGGGGAAAGGCTACCTGTACACCCCGGAGCAAAACTTGAGCATCTCCACAACGGGCTGCCACGAGAAGATACTGACGAAGACGCGCCAGGTCGGCTGGAAGATCATCGGGAACTTGCTGGTTTTTATTTTTCTGCAAGGCGTGGTGCTCGTTGGAATGCGACTCGTGCAGACCGCTCACTATGCTAATAAGTTCGTCTTCAGCGGGCATAGTCGGGTTTATAGGGCGTGGATTTTCGGCAGGGGGATCATGAAAAATTCTGTAGTGCCTGATGATGGTCCTCCACCTGTACCGCCGGTGCCCGATGAGTTGAAATGATTAATTAAAAGGTCTTATTAGGGATGTTAATGTATACATGTTAGTGTGGAAGGTTTTCTTGGTATATTAAATTTATTGAACCTATTATTAGTAATATCAATTTTATTTTACAGACGGATACCGAGAGCGCTGAAACTCTGAATGAAGCTACCAATTCTACGCCAGCAACATTGCAAAGTAATACAAACTTAACTGTATACTTTTAATTTTTCGAAAATATGTATGTATATGTATAGTGTAATGTTAGAAATAAAGTGTAAAGTTTTAATTTCAATTTATAATGCATACAGAATCGACTTTGTCGATTTATTTTCTTTATTACTCAAACTCTCCAGTTGCTATTCCTATAAGGTTTTGGTTGGTTTTTCATTTATACTCTTAAGTAAAAAATATTTCCAAGAAAAAAACGGTATAGAAATCAACAGGTAATATCAAACTTTTTAGTGTCATTCGTGATTCAAGTCAAAAGCCGGTCAAGCGGGCAATTAATGATATAATTTTTATCATCTAATGCGGCTCTTGGAAGCTTTCAGCTCGGAAATTCCGAGTTGCATTCTCACTCTATCCACTCTTGCGACACCGCGATAAAACTAAGCCCCGGCGAAAGAGAGAGTATGTAGGTAAAATTTCATTTTCTGTTTTATGATTATCCTCACTTTCTTCGTTCAGTTCGGTTCGTCAGCCAGCCTTGCCCATACCGAAGATAACGCGTAAGTGTGTCATGAAAGTTAATGTCGCCTTGTGTGTGTTGTGCATTGTCCTCGGCGACGCTGGGACAGAGTCGGCCGAGGATGATTCGCAAGGGATTTGGAGTTCCTTGCTGGAAAAATGGGCCACCAGCAAGACAACCAATAATAGGTATATTCACAAATGTTGTGTCCAGTTTAATAAATTTTCAAAAATCATTACATGACTCGCATGGTTCATTTCAGTAGACAGAGTCGCGTTATGTTGATACCGATTTCCCCAAATTCGTTCGTGGCGGAGGATAAAATAAGCAATTTTTCGAAAGAATCTAAGGTAATACCGGGGAAAATCGTCAACAACGTCGCGCCTCAGAAAATCTCCACGACCGGAGGAAGGCAAGTTTCAGAGACGGACTTGTACTTATTAGGAGCCATCGAAAAATTGGTGTATAAAGTCGATTTTATGGAGAAAAGGTTACGCAGAGTCGAGGAAATGCTGTACTATAACATGGCAGGAAACAGAATAGATACAGGTAAATAATTACCCTTAAAAAGTTTAAGTTTCATCATAGAATTTTTGAAAATGATGTAATAAATCATTCCATTTTTATTTCACATTATTCTACTTCACAATATACAGGGTGTTTCATAAAGAACGGTCAATATTCTAATCATTGGTTCAAGACCTTCACCTTCAAGTATTAATATTTTACTAAATAACTCTGGGTCAATGTTATTGATACAGGGTGTTGAAATTAAAATTCATTTTTCATTATACATTTTTTTTCAAATATACAGAGTGTATCATAAGAACTCAAAAAAGGGCAGGATTAAAAAAATGGATACTTTTCTTTATCCAGTAAGGTGTCCTCTTTATCTAATCTCAAAATTGATAACATGATTATGATTCACTAACTTAAAAATATAACCATATCAAATTTCAAGTCATTATGTTAAACAATAAAGGAATTATTGCAAAAAAACGAAAATTAAATTTTAACTTCAAAACCCTGTATCTTAGCAGTAAATAAAATTTGACCCAGTTATTTAGTAAAACAATAAAATTTAGAAGTCCTGAAGGTATGATTAAAATATTGACAATTCCTTATGAAACACCCTGTATACTGTTGTATTCCAGAACCGTGCCCCAATAATTATACTCGGGTCGGGCACGAGTGTTACCATTTCAACAGCTTCACAGGAAGGGAATTCGATTGGAAAGTGGCCAGTAAAACTTGCAAGAAAATGGGCGCATTCCTAGCCGAAATGGAAACCATTGAAGAAAATCAAGATTTAGTTACCTACTTAGTATCAACACAACATTTGCGAGGTAAACACAATCCTTAAAAATAATTGTCTAAACATCAAATAACCAATCAATAAATTAAAAACAATGTTTGTAGGTAGGGACTTTTGGGTAGGAGGTTTGAACCCGGGGCTGCTCTGGATATGGAGCAACAGCGCCAGGCCTGTCGCAGCGCCCGGATCTCACAACAACAAAGACAATCCGTCGTCGGCAATCAACGGAGAAGGGCGCTGCTTGAGATTGGCCTACAATCCGGCGCTGCGATCGTACAGCTACAGGGGCACTGACTGTTCGATGAGGTACAACTTCATCTGCGAGAAGCCTCTGAACAAATCCAGTAACGAGATTAAGAGGCTCGGTAGGAGTAAAAATATACTTAGCGACGAACTGTAACTGCAATTTGTATTAATATCAATTATTTATTACATTTTATTACTAATAACCAAGGAAGAATAATCCCAAACACAACCAACAAATATGTTTAAGCATAATAAATAGCTTGTTAAATAAATATACTCTTTTAGATTAATTATACACCTATTAATTTACTATGAAAGCTCATTAAATATGTACATAATTATATGAACATTTATGTTAAAATAAAATTGTATTTATTGGGCTTTAAAGAGAAATATATTTCTTTTGCTACATTACTTTATAAAACTTCTGCTTATTTTGAACCTTGTGCTTCCTTCTCTTTCTGGGCTTTGTAATCATCATGCCATTGCTGATTGAGTTTGATCAAAGACACTCCTTCTCTCGCATCTTTTTTACCTACATACACCATGGCGAAACAGCCAATTACTGTAGCAGCCATCATGTAATTAGCTACTTTGATTCTAACACGGTTCCTGCATTTTTCCATCGTACTTTGTGTAACGTATGTGGGGACTTCTTTGATGGATTTGTAGTTGCCAGTCCATACAAGAAATCTTCTTTCTAAGTTGTTAACCTTGTGTTGCGAACCCAGGTCGCCGGCATTGTGCTGGAACCTGACCAAGTCTATCAAGGTGTTGTGCTTTACGGATTTAGAGAATATGTTTCTTAAAAAAGCCATCTATAAAGAATGCCCACAATTAATTTGATAGATGTTGAAAAAAGAGTTTGTTACATAATTTTTTGTGAACAATAACGCTGCATTTGTTATGGAAATATGAATATTATGATCACGAGAACAGTCGTAAATGCATCTGTTTATAGTTGATTAGTGATTACATAAACACTACTTACTTGCCGGATTTTTATATTTTATAGTAACATTAAAATATATTCTGTTTTATAATAAGTATTTCGCAAATTAAAGGTAATTAGATCAATTAAAAACTGATTAAATTGTTAGAGATAAAAAATTTCCAAATAAACTACTAACCTTAGTTTTTCTTCATTTCCGAATAAATGTCAACTCAATTGTCAAATGGAATTATTCCAGCTACATCAGTGGCTGCAGACGATATAAATATGAGACCAAATATGAGATGAAAATAAATCAAATGCCAAACTGTCAACTGTCAAAAGATAAAATAAATAGAGAAACTTATGAAGTAAAGAAAAATATCAATATAATATCAGTTTTACAATATTTATAATGCAAAATGGGCCGCAAATGTAACGTGGAAGGTTGCCAATCCGACTCAAGTAGGCCGAAAGATGTCGGAGTTACGTTTCACAAAGTTCCACCTCACAGCGATATCAGACCAAAGTGGTTGTCTTTATGTAGAATACCTGAAGACAAAAAGAGCGTTAAAGTCATATACGTTTGTTCCCGGCACTTCCTAAGAGCCGATTTCTGCAATTTCAAAGGTAAAAAGTATATGCTGAAGCAAGGGGTGCTGCCCAGCGTTTTTCCCTGGGACAAATCGAAGCTCGAAGCCATCAAAGCCGAAACGAAGAAAGATAAGCAGTCTGATTCGAAGGATGAATCCGGAACCAGTTCTCAAATCGTCACCGATTTGGACACTAGCATTGATATCAAGGAAGAAAGTTTAGAGGATAAAATCAAACAGGAAGTGTTAGAAGGGGATGAACAATTGAGCGAATTGAAAGTCGAACCGAAGAATGAGGAAGTTATCAAGGAAGAAACCCCCAATACATCGACAACTAATTCCTTAAATTTTACTATTAATTCCAAATTGGAAGTTTTGGATTTCAAAAATAAGTGGTACCCAGCGAAAATAGTTGAAATTGATTACGAGGAGAACGAAGTGTTGATACATTTTGATAGCTTTTCGAGTAAATACGATGAATGGATATCGATGAATAGCTCTCGCTTGAGGCCCCTGCAAGAGGGAGCCTCTGAGGTGGAATCTGAGAAAAAGGCTGATGGAAATGATGCTTTTGCAGTAGGCGAAAGATGCCTAGCCTCTTGGAGTGTATCCAGGAAATTTCCCGCAACTATAACAAAAGTATTAGAGAATGGTACAAATGATTATTTTTTCATGTTCAAGTTTAATTAATATATGCACATTTTAGATAATTACGAAGTACTATTCGATGATGGATTCGTTAAAACTTTGAAAGGCTCCAAAATCACCAAATCTGAGGGTAAATCCACTCAATCCGGTTCTCTATTTGACCCGATTAAGAGCACTAAACAAGACAGAAGAGACAAAAAACGAAAATTAAATGTAGCCGCTTTATTCAGGAAAAGACCAAAACTAGATCTAGTCGATGATAAACCGAAAAAGGCAAATACTAGTATAGCAAGTACATCGGAAACCTCTATCACTGAATCGCCTCAAACAGATTTAATTAGTCCGGGATTGACGCCATCTGCAGATGACATTGATAACTGGAAACCGAGGTATTTAGTGATAAAAAAAAAATAGTTGGTGATTTTAATTTTGTGATATTGCAGTTGGTACAAAGGTAAACCTATAGGGATAGAATCTACACTGCAAACTCAAGATGGCCCGAAGGTATCCTACATAGTCCCCGATCCTCGGCTTCCGCCTGGCTGGAACAAACATCTAATTCGCCGTACAAAAGGCTGCGATGCTGGCAAATGGGATACAATAATTGTCAGGTATGACGAAACAATCCAAATAAGAATCATTGATAATAACATATTTCTTTGCTATTAGCCCTGACAATAAGAGATTACGATCAAAGACTGATGTATTAAAGTACATCGAGGATCATCCCACTGAAGGACTCAATGAGAAAATGTTCGATTTTTCGCTTGTTCTAAAAAGAAAACGCAAACCTATACTCTCAACTCCAATGAAATCGCCTTCAAAAGAACGTCCTCCACCAATTCTCTCAGAGCTCGATGAAAACTTAGAAGCATGTGCGGATGTTCAAGTTAAAGAAGAAGGTGGGTTTCTAAACGGTGAATTATTTAATTTTAATATGGCAAATTTTTCCAGACAATTCCAGCTGCCTTAAAATACTCTTCGAAGACGATGCATACAAATGTCCGATAACCGGATGCGGTAAAATATTTAGAAGGGAAAACTTGGCTCAAATGCACGTGAAACACTACCATCCCGAATACACGAAATTTCTGGATTCAACTCCTAATGTCGCGGATTTGGCTTATGCTCGCACTGTCGGGGAAAGTTTGGATAGATCTCCAGGTAAAACACTCTTAAAAAAATATGTACTTGTACAGAAATGGCAGATAATGCAAACTGTAATGTATAGCTGTAGTACTGTAGTATAACTGTAATGTAAAGTTGGCTTAAGGTTAATTGCAGTACTTTGGCGAGATTTTTATAGCTCAGGCTGCAAATAGACGAGACACTAAAATGTCGACACTGCTCTATGGAGTGAATGTCAGGGTATGTACAGAAGTTAGAGCAGTGTCGCTAGAGCGAATATTTTAGTGCCTCGTCTATTCGCAGCCTAATGCAACATTTGTAATATACAGTGTGTCCACGGATGGGGTTGCCTATTTAAATGTGCAAATACACATGAAAAATACAATTAACAATATCGATTATTATTTATATTTTCAAAATCAACATTCAACTGTTATGGTTGTTGCAAATGTAATTAATAATATATTTCTTTCATTGCAACCTTAGAGGAGTACGACTTGAAGACAGACGGCCATTTTTTAAGTAAATATAAATTTACTTGTTTTGTAGCGCATAGCTGGTTTGTAGGATAAGGATTTTACTTTATTTTTCTTCTGATTTTTTTTATTTGTATTATTCACACAAATTTATTACTAATGAGTTGATTGAACTTATAGGACCTCAAAAACCGCCACCATTAAAACCAGCCGTGAAAACTATCCCAAAAACCCCGAAACATTCGAGTTCTGCACTAGAAGAAATGCCCGAGCTCAAGCCAGTCACCAAACCCAAATCGAAAGATTCCGAAATCATCAAATTGTTGAACACCAAGCCGTACAACAAACAAGAATTAGAGGGCATCCAATCGCCGCCCGCCGCAGGTACCCCCACCAGCCCTTACCCGGACATTAAACTGAAGGATCTGCTAACTAGAACCGACAGCATCCCTAAAAGGGACGATTTGAACATGAAGAGCCTGTGCAAGACCAAACCAGCCGGTATAAAAACTTTACTACCAGGTCACAGACCACCATCAGAACCTCTAAGTAAGACTCTCATCAACAATCACTTATAAAATTTAATTTTTATTACTTAGGCGACCAGTTCGAAGACTACCCGAAGCAACTGAAGCGAAAGCGCGGCCACTTAGACAGTACCGAAACCATCCAAGGTAGAGACACTAGCGATCAACCGACACCATCAACACCTACTCCTACTCTTCCCGTTTCTGCTCCTGCACCTCACAACTTACCATCAAATCCACACGTTCTGCCTTCTCCTGTTCTCCAAGCACCGATCACACAACCACTCCCTGCTCCCTCTCAACCCCCTAATAATATTATCATTGAAGGAGGAGAAGTGATTAAAATAGTGAGAATGAAGCAAGAGGAGATCATCAATTGCACGTGCGGTTTCATGGAGGAGGACGGGCTGATGATCCAGTGCGAATTATGCCTGTGTTGGCAGCACGCTTACTGCAATAACATCGAAAGGGAGAGCCAGGTGCCGGATAAATATGTCTGCTACATTTGCCAGAACCCGCTGAGGGAGCGGCGGTCCCGTAAGTTTTACCACGATCAGGACTGGCTGACCAAAGGGGTGCTGCCGGTGGGGAGTTATCACACTAAGGACGACGAGGCGCTGCATAAGAGGTTTGAGAAGTTGAAGAAATGCCACGATTTGTCGGGGCGGTTGGTGGATTTGGCGCAGTATCAGCACAGCTTGAGGATTAAAATGAAAATAGCCGAGTAAGTTTACGCACTCTAAAATATCTCCATCTATTTTTCGAATATCTTGTATAAAATGGCTTGTTATTAGAGCAAAGAATCATCCGAAGTTGTACTTGTGGTCGAAACCGTGGCCTAAATTGCCACTACCCGAAAAAATTAAGCCGGAATTGGAGGATATAAAGCCGAAGATCGAAGGGGATGGTTCCGATTTTCTTAAAAATGATTTCGACGAGGAAAAAGAGTCTCAAAACGAAAACTCGATGTTGATGATGATACTGAAAGCGGGTAATTAATAAAGAATTATTAACCTGCTTTTAGATTTATTGTTTGTGCACGTTTCAGGTAAAAGTGTAATGCCCAAACTCGATTTAAACACTTTAATGGAGAACAACAGTCCGATTATTCCGCAACCTGAGGCCGTGATAGATTCGGCAGACTGCAGATTGAATTTGCTCGAGCATCTCGTTCACCAGCATTCTCTCGTAGAGGAAAGGCTGGACGATTTCGAAAAGCAATTGGACATTTTAGAAGGAGGTTTCAATGTAGAGAGCGGATCCGAATATCCTAGAACAAGGCACACCATGCAGATGCTCATGAGAGATTTGGAGACGCTGAAAGATTTTAGTCATTGTTCCGGCGTTTAATTTAGTGTGTTCATTTTTGTAAATTTTGCGTTGTATTAGAGTTGTTTATAAAAAAATGCAGAATTGTAAGAAAGATATCGACTTGTTGTTTCGCTTAGGGCCGATATATTCATTACGTAATTAGAATGCTATTTAATAAGAATTGTTGAACAGTTTACGACTTATCAGGATGTTATTTTGACCAATAATATTCATACCAATTTTATTATAAAAATATACATGTAACATTGAATAAACAATTAATATCGTGAATTGGAGCCTTAATTGAATATGAAACTAATCGGATAATAGACCTTTAACAAAAAGATTGTCTCTACAAGCTAATTCTTTTTTCAATTCTTTCACTTTGTTAATCAGTTCCTCGTCACTCATTTCATTCAAATTTGATTTCAATTTCGTTAATGCCTCTTTCACAATTACATCACCATCCTAAAACAACACAAATTACCTTAAATATTAATATGATTGATATCAATCAAATTACCGCTATAATCTTCCTTTTTTGACTCGGGTTAAGTCCCGATAAGTACTTCACTCCATTCTGATGTTCCAAATGCTTCTGGTACTCGATAGCATCCTGTAATGTTCATAAATAAACACTCTGATTGGTATATTAGAAAAGTAACTTACTTGTATAACGTCTTGCGGAAAATCTACCATTCTCGCACAGTGGATTCCATAACTTTTATCGCACTCCCCCTCGCGAATTGAATAAAGCGGAGTAATAATGTTATCGGCCACAACAGCGGACACGTGTAAATTTCCAACGGCGCTGTGCAGCTCGGCCAATTCGTTGATTTCGTGAAAATGCGTCGCAAAGAGGGAAAAGCACTTAATTTCTTTCACAAGGTGCCTGTAATGAGAACAATACGCTTTTATTTTTCACTAGAATTTGTGTAAAACTCACTCTGCAATCGCCCACGCTATTCCACAACCATCGTAAGTCGAAGTACCTCTTCCTAATTCGTCAATAATTACCAAAGAATTTTCTGTGGCGCTCTGAAATGGTAATAAAAGTGAAATCGTGTGTATTAATCAATGCTTAATGTATGTACTTTTATTATAGTGGAGGTTTCTATCATTTCCAACATAAAAGTTGATAGTCCCTTCAGCTGGCAATCGTCAGCTCCCACTCGTACTAAAATTCCATCTACCAGAGATATTTCAGCCGAAATGCAAGGCACCAAACTTCCAATGTGAGCCATAAGAACGCAAATTCCCACGCTTCTGATGTACGTACTTTTCCCGCACATGTTCGGCCCTACAAAAATAAACCAATCACTTTCCAACGCATACACAATTCACGAAATCCCACCTGTAATAACGTACAATAGTTTATCATCCTTTTCGAAGGTTACATCATTAGGTATAAAGGACACGTTATCCTGAGCTTCGAGACAAGGATGTCTGGCTTGCTTCAATTTTAATATCCCCGAGCCCGGTTTGTGGATTTTCGGCTTCGTGTAAGGTATCCTCGCAGAAATGGCAGCTATAGCAAAGGAATTCAAAACGTCTACGGTGGCTATTGTTAAATTCAGGTTTCTCAGGCTCTCCACGTACCCAGCTAAAAATCCCAAGCATGTAGAAACAAGTAGGAACAATCAAGATTAATTTTCTCTCACCGGCTACTTCGAATACTTCTTCGAGCACGGTTTTTTGTCGCTCGCTGTATTCCTCGTTCAGGCTTCGATAGGTGTCGTTCAGCCGCTCCAAAGCGCCGTTTACGAATCTGACGCCGCTTTTAATGACATCCAGTATCTTGTATTCCTTCCTCTTCCTCAACGTAGGCTCGTCCTTCAGCGTGAGCCTGAAGAAGTAGCCGTGCTGGTCGTTGCAATCCAGCTTCACCCCTTTCCCTTGCTCCAAATCCAAGTCCAGCGAAACCTTGTCCAAAACAGCCTGCATTTTCGCTTCCACTTTCTGTTTCTTCTTTTGCAACTCTAAAAACGCGCTTATATTATTAACTGAAGAGCAAAGTGAATATAAGTAATTCTTACCGTTTAGCCCATCGTCGAAGGAGCTTTTAATGAAGAACTCCCCCCGATCGACCAAATCGAAGTCCAACGTGTGCTCGATCATGTTTTGGTAGTTCTGCAATTCCCCTGCGAGCTCCTCCAACGGCTCGATGAGGAGGACTTTCACGCATTTGTTGTTCAAATTCTTCAAAACTCCTATCACGTTGCTAACGCTTTTCACCGTCTGATAAACCTTGTAGCAATCCTGCAGATTGGCCCTTTTGCTCGACAGTTTGCGAGCCACGGGCATCATGTCTACGATCCTGGGCAACCCGTCCTTTAACTGGGACCGCGTTTGGGGGTCCTTCAATATCGCTTCGACGATATCCAGGCGCTCGTTGATGGAATTGTAGTCCTTCAAAGGCTGCTTTATCCACTGCTCGAGCAGGCGGCTGCCTTGGGCCGTCGCGCAGTTGTCCAGGAGGCCCTTCAGACTGGAGGCCTTCAGAGATTGTTGGTTATCCGCGTTCGAATTCCTTGCAGTGGTTTTCGGGAGAACGTTCAACGCGTAAAGAGCGGCGTTGTCTAATCTCACAAACCTGAAAATCGCGCTTTAAAGAGATGTAAAGATTGTGGTGTATATCATACCTATGGCAATCGAGTGTGGTCAATTTGAACTGATTAAAATTCTTCTCAGCGCCGGCCAAATTCAGGAACTTTATCAACGCTTGCAAGCAGCCCATGGCGTTCTTGAGGTTCACCTCGCCGTGCGCCGCCGCGTTCCTTTGCTGGTCCTCGTGGAAGTACAGCAGCCGGTTCAGGTCTTGCTCGATGTCCTCGCCCGAGAAGTCCGAGCTCTTCGCCTTGGCCACCAGGACGCCGTTGCGCTCGAGGAGGTTCCTCACCGTGACCGAGTCGGGGGATTCCCCGGCGGGCATGACGCACTCCTTCGGGCCGATTTGGGCGACGATGCTCTCCAGCTCCGAGAAGGACTCGTTGTCGGTGATTTCGCACACCTCGAACTTCGCTTCGGTGATGTTCACGCAACCCACTGCCAGGAACTAGAAAATGTTCGCTTAATTCTCGGCTTCTTCAAAGCATATAGCATCGTATCATACCTTATTTTGCAGTACTTTAACTGCCATGACGGAATTGGTGAAATCGACTTCGGCGTTTTCGAAGAGCAGGTCCTCCAGTTGGGTCAAGTTTCCCGGAGAGGCCTTGTACTCCAAGGTCCAATCGTTGGCGCTTTTGGAGGAGCCTTTGACGTAGATTTCCACCCTGTATTGTCTGAGGAGCAGCAGGTCTCTCAGGATGGATTCGAATCGGGACTTGTTCAAGCAGATGTAGCTGAGTTGCGGCTGGTTGCCCATGTATTTGATCGGTAATGATAGGAGTTCGTTTACTAGAGAGGCGTCGTCTCCGTGGACTGTGTAGTAATCCGAGCGGCTGAAGAAACGGATTGTTGAGGCTGGTTTCTGAAGCAAATGGAGATGCTTATTAAATGGAGGCTTATTTAATATTACAAGTATTCGAAATTACTTGGAAAATAAGATGATTCTCTTAGAAATATCATTTGAATTAGGCACTTATGGGTTTAGTATCTTTTATGTTTTATCCTAAAAGCCTAGTCAGTTACAATAAGTTGTAATTATGAAATTTAATTAATCATTTAATTATTGTATAATTTACATAATAAATACAGGGTGTATTGTAAGTTGATATTACTTTTTCATCTACGTATGAATCTCTTAATTCTAAGCAACTTTTTCAAATAAACTTTTTGAATATTCTGAATAATAAAGACAAAATTTTTTTAATAATTTTTACCTTTTTTTTGAATATCAAATATTTCCCAATACGTACCTGCTTCATTAAATATGAAATTTATTTATTTTTCGGCATTTATTTGACAGATGACTGCCATAAATAAATTTCTTATTTAATAAAGCAGGTACGTATTGGAAAATATTCGAAATTTTAAAATTTTCTATCTTCTTTGTTATGCATAATATTCAAAAAGTTTATTTGAAAAAGTTGCTTAGAATTAAGAGATTCATGCACAGTTGAAAAAGAAGTATCAACTTACAATACACCCTGTATATTAATAAAATAAAAATGTATTTAACTTTAAATTACTCATTTAATACATTAAATAAATGTTCTAATCAACTATGAATGAGAATTTGTTTCGTAAATTACACTTAAAAGTCTTCTGGTGATTATTATAAAAAACAATTTCGATATTTCGCAATTTCGGTAATTAAAATGTAAAGATATTCTGATATTCTGGAAAACATATTTTTGTATTTTCAATATAACGATTATAACAAAACGCATCCGAATATTTCGAATTTACTTAATATTACATAATTCAACTAATTATTCTTAGAACTTAAAAAGATTTGTTTTTTGTTTATTTCTTACATACTATTTATTTAATATATTAATATGTCAAGGCTTCAATAACCCATTCATTTTGCAACAAGGAATATAAATATTTTAATAAAAATAATATTGAAATGCTTAATGCACTATATGCAACTTACTCTAAAAATGTATCTATATATTTACTCCACCCTTAAGGAATACAATCATTCAAAAATCCCATCTAAATGCATTATAAATAATAAATTTAAATAAATTTATATACAAAATATAGGTACTATTTTTTTCGCTGAAATTTGGAGAATTTATGAAAAGAAATAGATTTTTACTACAAAATATATCCTAATTTTTTTATTTGGATGAAGTTAATGAATTATTATTGAAATGGGAAATTCCCGTAAAAGACATTTCTTGAAACAATTAGCGAATAACATGGAGTTTACAATAGAAAATGTTCTTGACACAATAAGTTAGCGATAATCCAATTTGAACTTCTACTGATACCGTAACATAAACAGATTAATTAATAATTCTAAGAAATTATCGCCGTTAATACAAAAAAAAATGATGGAAAGCAGTGGTAATTGGAATATTTTTTTAATTTTATTTCAGTACTAAAGCTTTGAGAACATTAGGAAAATCTAGGAAAGGTATTCAGGATGAAATGATCTAATCAAATATTAATGAAGGTTAACATATCAAAAGAAATGTAACTGAAATGCTAAGAGTAGATTACAGCGTTCAGAAAATGAATTATAAATGTAAAATTTCTATTCTGCTTGAAAAACTAATTAAATTTTAAGTACAGCAAGAGCTTCTGTGAAAAACAACAGAGTGAAATAATATGAAAAATATTTTAATGTCCTCTCATTAAACACTTGAAATAATTCGGAACACCTATTCTCTTTGAAATTCAAATAATTCAATTTAACTTTATTATTAGAAATAGAAAAAACATCTTAATCTTTCCTCTTTCCAAAAATATAGCTACTACAAAATTCCAGTAAAAATTTTTGTACATGTGTATTTCTACATGGTTTCTCGAGAAATTTCATTAATAAACCGCAAATTTTAATTAACAAATTTAATCCGATTTATTGAGAATTGTTGACATAACATGGGGTCAGTGAGATAAGACCTTCTACATATAAATCAAATAAATCAAATCAATTCAGAATAGGTGGTACAGTGCAAAACCAAGTGGTCGCTACGCAAAGAGACGGTAAGTGCAGAATTACTTATAAAAAAATGTTAATGTCAAATAGTAGATAAATAATAATCTCTATAATAATAGCATCGTTATTATGGTAAAATGAAAATATGCATTTAAGATCAACATTTTTTAGTATTCTCGATAAGATCAAAATGTAATTAAAATTGGTTAAAATTTTACTAATAGATTTTTTTTAACATCTTTATTATAGTTAATTGAAAGAATATTCAGTCTATTAATTTCAAGATTTAAGGCAAATATCAGAATATTCTATATAATAATCTAATAAGTTCATTTATTCGAAAATGAGGTAACTTATGTTTTTTTGGGTTTATTACAATTATGTAATATAATCAAATTCACAAGATAAGAAAAAAATTACAGAATTTGGGGTAAGATTAAATTCAAACCGGTTAATCAGTATAATATTTAAAGCATAAGAAACAATTTCCAATATCTATACGCTATATTAAATGCGTCTTTTGAAAATTAAACTAAATTTAAACCATCATTGCGATTCCAATATTTATTCATATTCGATTTAAGCGAAATTAGAACTAACTAATTAATTACTGGAATTAATCGTTATCAGCCAAAAATGTAATTCCGTGACGCAATAAAAAATATCTATAGGAGTTCATGTGTCAATATAAACAAATTGTTAAAAAATTAATAAATTCGAACGAGACTACATAATCAATTACAATATTTATCCTAATAGCCTGAATTTATATAAGTCACAATCATAAATTATCCAGTAGGTGTTTCCAAATCTTCATTTATCGAGATATGCAATGATCTTACTCCGTTCAGTTTACTTTCAGAATTAACCTAAATTTGCATTCCAGGGACCACAATGAAAACTTCAGTTCTGTTCCTGGCAGTGCTGGGATGCGCTAGCGCAGTCCCCAACGGGTACTACCATCAAGAATACAACTACAAAACATCCTCATCCGAATACAAAAACAACGAATTGCAACACAAAACCGACGATCAAGGTACTACTTGAATCGACTATAGCAGCAAATTCCTAATTAATCGTTCTTTATCAAGGGTACTACAAGAAGGACGGCGACCTGGAAGGTAGGTACAAACCCAAAGTCGACTCCAACAGCGAACACTCCGAATATGTGAACCCGAATCTCAAAAATTCCCCGTACAACACCGACGCCAATTCGTATGGACATATGAGGTACGACAGTAACTTGGGCGCAGGGATGCATGGCAACCATTTGGGCGAAGGTGTGGCCCACAGCGATTCCATTCTCGGAAACCGCAACGGTTATTATGGTTAGTAAAATTTCCAATTCCACCCACTAAGCCTGATCACATTTCATCAACTGTACACTGTGTCCCATTGTGGTCGCGACTGGGGGGTATCTAGGTTTTTAGACTTGATAGGACATTGCGGTTTTTGCGAACCTGTACTACTTTTTTGTCAAACTTACAATGGCACAAACAGATTTTTTAAATCTCTTTTCATTTTTGAGTTACAGGGCGATAATGAAAATTCTGACTTATTCAGCCACCCCCGTGTCTCGTTTGCTATTAAAGATATTTTAAATGTGTAAACTGATTATTTTAGATAATTTTACGTAGAATTCAGTGACGTCCTTAGTTTTTTTATGGGGGTTACCATTTCTGAAATATGACACCAACTTGCCATTTTTTTAATGGAACACCCTGTATTTTTATTGGCCATTAAATTTGTAATTTTGTTCTCTTTTTAATGATATGGCGCATTCTATATTTTGAATTTCATTAGAACGCTCAAAAAAGAGAATAACTATTTTATTCGAAAAATGGTTAGGGGGCTATGCAGAAAAACCAAAATAAAATACTTTTAGAACAAAAATAGTTGTTGAGAATATTAAATAAAACATTTCTACGATTTTTTTGTTTTTCCGCATAGCCCCCTAACCATTTTTATAATAAAATAGTTTTACTCTTTTTTGTTCGTTTTAAGAAAATTCAAATTATAGAATGTGCGCCGTATCATTAAAAAGAGAAAAAAATTACAAATTTAATAGGAAATAAAAATATAGGTAGTCCCATTAAAAAAAATACAAGTTTGTGTCACATTTAAGAAATGGTAACCCCCATAAAAAAAACTAAGGACTTCACTGAATTCTACGTAAAATTATCTATAATAATCAGTTTACACATTTAAAATATCTTCAATAGCAAACGAGATACGGGGGTGGCTGTATAAGTCAGAATTTTCATTATCGCCCTGTAACTCAAAAATGAAAAAAATTAAAAAATCTATTTGTGCCATTGTAAATTTGACAAAAAAGTAGTACAGGTTCGCGAAAACCGCAATATCCTATCAAGTCTAATAACCGAGATACCCCCCAGTCGTGACCAAAATGGGACACACTGTACCTCCAACAATTATATCGCTATCATCATATTTCATCAACTGTACCATTAGTACCCCCAACGATTACTTCACTAAACTTCTTCAATACGCAAACAGGCTCTCAATCCAGCGGCTACGGAGGTTCGCATTACAGCATGAGCTCCAACCTGAGGACGATTTCATCGCGTCTTCAGCAGGAGTGCGAGCGCGAGATGTTGGACGCCATCCGCCAAAACTCCATCTACGGGTCCAGCGTGAACATGGCCGAGCTGGAGCGACAGCTCAGGCACAATTTGACCCAGAGATTCAACGACGAAATCACGAGGAAGTACGGCCAGCAGGTCATCCGCGACGGGATGAGCTACTCGCTGGCGGGCGGAAGGTGAGCGTCAGCAGACGATATTTGTTTGTTAATCTACTAATCATTGACATTGCTGTTTTCAGTAGATTGCAGAACGCCAACTTCGACAACCAGGAGTACATGGACTTGAAGAATCAGTTGGAAAACCAATTGCTCCAGAACCTGCGCAATGAGTATTACAGATTCAGTTCGAACCAACATTACTCCAGCAACAGCCACTACGTGCACAGCACTTCGACGACCAGAAGACCGTACTACGAAAATTACCACACGACCCCGAGGTCCATGTACTTCACGACTTCGACCACCGTCCGGCCGATTTACTCTGAAAACTACTACGAGACAACCTACCGACCAATTTACCCTGCAATTACAACCGACTACGACTATTCGAGAGGACAATACAAGTCCGTACAAACGCACACGAGGTACACCCCAGTACCGAACCCGGAAAGTCTCACCCATCTAGCCTCCAAAGTCCAAACCAGCCTGGACATGGACCTCAACAATATACTAGATGACGTCCGAAGGACGCACTTTTCCTCCAACCAAGCCGCCTCGCTGGTAAACACCGACGTCCTGCTGGATAGACTGAGAAACGAACTCAGAGCCAACATTAGCTACCACTTGGACGACATTATCAGGCGAAACTACGGAGAACAGCGCCTGAAAGACGGCTATCTGTACTCAGTGGGACCCCAAGGCCAGCTGTCCAGAGACTACAATTACGGCCAAAGGGACCTGGAGAGCCTGCGACAGCAAATCGAGACCAATCTCATCAACAAATTGAACAGGGACTTCGAACAGGGCAGAAAAAGGTCGGTCACGGCTCTTCCTTAATTTGGACATATAATTTAAATCTTTCATTCGCAGCTGGTCATCGCAACAATCCTACAGCAGCCAATCCAGTTACGGATCCAGCTCTAATTACGGCTCAAGCTCTAATTACGGATCGAGCTCTAACAACGGATACTCCGGCTCAACCGCAGCAACCGATTACGCTTCAGGCGGGCAATACGTAGGAGAAGCCAACGGCAACATAGCCCAATTGCAAAGGCAAATGCAAGCGGATCTAACGAAGCAACTCAACATGGCCTTGCACAAAGAGAATATGTACAGCTACGGCTCGCATCCGCAGAACTACCAAATGTCCCTGCAGGAATTATCCGACGAAGTGAACCGTAACCTGACAAGGCACTTCCAAGAATACAGGTAGGTCACCGGTGTGGATTGCACACCAAAGAGGTCCTATTAATTCTTTGGATTGCAGTGCTAGCGGCTCCTACGGGGCTTACGGGAACTTCGACCGCGCTCAGATGGCTGATTTGAAGGCCAGGCTGCAGGACAATTTGATGCAGCAGCTCAGGCAAGGTTTACAGCAGTCCTTCCAAACGCACAGCTCGTACAGCGCGAACAGCGCGAGCAGCAGCAGCGGGGCTTACAGGGCGGCCAGGGCGCACGACGGCTACAGGTCAGTATTGGGTTATTTGTAGATATCATTGTCGAGGTTGTGGTGTTCTTTTAATTCTGTAAGCTACTTCCTACCATTCGGTTCGTTCGCTATTCATCGAACAGTTGTACTAGGCGTGGAATCGGGCGTTTTGTGGCCGATTGGGCGAGAATAAAGATCGTTTTTGAAATGAATTGCAATCTAATTTATTTACATTCGCAGATCCAAGAGGATGGCGCCGAAAGTTTTGCCAACTGACAGCGGTTTGGAGTAACCACTTAATTCTGGCGAAATATAACTACGGTTTGGACGGTGGCTAGTGCTTTTATATAGACTGAAATAAATTGTGCATTGCTTAAATTATAATTAACAGAAATTGAAAAATAAATGTAAGATTGCTTTTATCACAATTAAATTGGGTTTCGAAGTAGGTATCGAAAATAAAAGAAATTTATTATAAACGAAAATTACCATTATTGTCATTGTATCATCATATATTAAAATTAACGATCAAAAAGGAAGTTCCTACTGTACATTAAATAAACAACTACAACCTTAGTGTAAGTACAAGAGTGGTCAAATGATGGGAATGATACATACAGGTTTCTTTTAGGTCCGGTCACCAGTCTTGTCAAGAATGCATGATGGGAGATGATCCGCTTGCTTTGAATGCAAGACAAAAACGAAGCTACAACAGTTATCATAGATCCCACTCATATCACCATCAACGATCCGGTTACCATCAATATGGTTCTCATTATCAGCAACAACAGCAATTGGTTGATTTGGATTTGACTCAACAACTTGAGACTGGATATCCGAAACATAACACACATGGAAGGTTGGAATTTGGTTCTCAGGATCAACAACAGCAACAATTATTGGTTGATTCTGATTTAACACAGCAATTGGAAACTGGATTTCCGAAACATAATACCCATGGAAAATTAGAATTTGGTTCTCAGGATCAACAACAGCAACAATTATTGGATGATACCGATTTGGTACAACAATTAGAAGCTGGATTTCCAAAACATAATACCCATGGCACCCATGGAAAGTTGGAATTTGGTTCTCAGGATCAACAACAACAACAATTATTGGATGATACCGATTTGGTACAACAATTAGAAGCTGGATTTCCAAAACATAACACACATGGAAAGTTGGAATTTGGTTCTCAAGATCAACAACAGCAACAATTATTAGATAATTCTGATTTGACCCAACAACTTGAGACCGGATTTCCAAGACATAATACCCATGGAAAGTTGGAATTTGGTTCTCAGGATCAACAGCAACAACAATTACTAGATGATTCCGATTTAACACAACAAGTACAAACTGGATTTCCGAAACATAACACACATGGAAAGTTGGAATTTGGTTCTCAAGATCAACAGCAACAACAATTACTAGATGATTCCGATTTGACACAACAAGTACAAACTGGATTTCCGAAACATAACACACATGGAAAGTTGGAATTTGGTTCTCAAGATCAACAGCAACAACAATTACTAGATGATTCCGATTTGACACAACAAGTACAAACTGGATTTCCAAAACATAACACACTTGGAAAGTTGGAATTTGGTTCTCAAGATCAACAACAGCAACAATTATTAGATAATTCTGATTTGAACCAACAACTTGAGACCGGATTTCCAAGACATAATACCCATGGAAAGTTGGAATTTGGTTCTCAAGATCAACAGCAACAACAATTACTAGATGATTCCGATTTGACACAACAAGTACAAACTGGATTTCCGAAACATAACACACATGGAAAGTTGGAATTTGGTTCTCAAGATCAACAGCAACAACAATTACTAGATGATTCCGATTTGACACAACAAGTACAAACTGGATTTCCAAAACATAACACACTTGGAAAGTTGGAATTTGGTTCTCAAGATCAACAGCAACAACAATTACTAGATGATTCCGATTTGACACAACAAGTACAAACTGGATTTCCGAAACATAACACACATGGAAAGTTGGAATTTGGTTCTCAAGATCAACAGCAACAACAATTACTAGATGATTCCGATTTGACACAACAAGTACAAAGTGGATTTCCAAAACATAACACACATGGAAAGTTGGAATTTGGTTCTCAGGATCAACAACAGCAACAATTATTGGATGATTCTCATTTGACACAACAATTAGAAACTGGTTTTCCGAAACATAACACCCATGGAAAGTTGGAATTTGGTTCTCAGGATCAACAACAGCAACAATTATTGGATGATTCTGATTTGACACAACAATTAGAAACTGGTTTTCCGAAACATAACACCCATGGAAAGTTGGAATTTGGTTCGCAGGATCAACAACAGCAACAATTATTGGATGATTCTGATTTGACACAACAATTAGAAACTGGTTTTCCGAAACATAACACCCATGGAAAGTTGGAATTTGGTTCTCAGGATCAACAACAGCAACAATTATTGGATGATTCTGATTTGACACAACAATTAGAAACTGGTTTTCCGAAACATAACACCCATGGAAAGTTGGAATTTAGTTCGCAGGATCAACAACAACAACAATTAGTAGATGATTCTGATTTGACACAACAATTAGAAACTGCATTTCCAAAACATAACACACACGGAAAGCTAGAATTTGGTTCTCAGGATCAACAACAGCAACAATTAGTAGATGATTCTGATTTGACACAACAATTAGAAACTGGTTTTCCGAAACATAACACCCATGGAAAGTTGGAATTTGGTTCACCGGATCAGCAACAGCAACAATTATTAGATGATTCTGATTTGACACAACAACTTGAAACCGGATTTCCAAAACATAATACCCATGGAAAGTTAGAATTTGGTTCACAGGATCAACAACAGCAACAATTATTGGATGATTCTGATTTGACACAACAATTAGAAAATGGTTTCCCGAAACATAACACCCATGGAAAGTTGGAATTTGGTTCGCAGGATCAACAACAACAACAATTATTGGATAATTCCGATTTGACACAACAATTAGAAACTGCATTTCCAAAACATAACACACACGGAAAGCTAGAATTTGGTTCTCAGGATCAACAACAGCAACAATTAGTAGATGATTCTGATTTGACACAGCAATTAGAAACTGAATTCCCGCCAAATCGTAAGCCTGGAAAACTACAGTTTAGCCCTCAAGAACAACAACAACAAGAACCAATCGACAAGATAGAAATAACCCAACAATTGGAAACTGCATTCCCGCAAAATCATAAACCTGGGAAGCTACAATTAGGATCTCAAGATCAACAACAACAAGAGGTTGATGATTTAGATTTAACTCAACAATTAGAAACTGGATATCCCCTAAATCATAAACCAGGAAAACTTCAATTTGGATCTCAAGATCAACAACAACAAGAATTGGATAATTTAGATTTAACTCAACAATTAGAAGCTGGATATCCCCAAAATCATAAACCAGGAAAACTTCAATTTGGATCTCAAGATCAACAACAACAAGAGGTTGACGATTTTGATTTAGGCCAACAATTAGAACTCGAAAATCCACAAAATCATATACCGGATCACATTCAATCTGGTTCTCAGACTAAACATCATAAAGGAACAAATGAACCTGATTTGACCCAACAAATGGAAGATTTGGATGAAAAAGAAATTGTAGACCTAGAGGTAAGCTTACTTGTATGATTAACCGAAATTGTATTAATATAGCAAGCATTATTTTTTCAGGCGGTCATTTTACCAGAAGATATAACCGAAAAAACCGACTTTATTGAGGATAAACTATCAAAAAAATTGGAAACTGCAATCATAGGCTTTTGCGGAACAGACAAACTAAACGACATGACTAAACAACAATTGACTCAAATAAACGAAAAGTTAGTCGAAGATTTAAAGAAAAATGTCACACAGGAATTTAACAAAGGTTTTTCACGCCACTACCTCGAAACCAATCTGGGTTTGAACCAAAAACAAATACTCAAGGTTCGAAAGATAATATTAGAAAAACTATTGAAAGTACTTAAAGAAAGCATAAAAACCGTACAAGAGAAAGCCGGTTTTATTGAAGTTGCCAACGAGCCTGACTTTACTGTTAATTCCAGCCCTCATACTTTAGATATTAATAAAATCAACCCCTCTCAATTGCCAGAGAATTACTATGGGCCTCTGAAAAATCCTAATACACCATTACCAGAAAACAACGGTAAAACAGACACGAAGCTCGTCGATACAAGAAAACCCCAAGATGTCGCATTTGGTATTACTGACCAAGGCAATGTCATCTTGCAACCGCAATCAAAACAGGAAGCTGAAAACGAAGCGGATTACCTACTTTCAACTCTTAGAAAAATACACCAAAGCCCCAATATTAAAAACGTAGTAGAAGAGGACTTCAACGGCGGATCATCCAGAACCTACAGTAGCAGCAGCAGTACATATTCCAGGAGACACTATTCCAGTCATAGCCCTTCGTACTCTACTGTAGAAACGACCTACTCACACCAAAGACCTACACACAACTATGTTAGTCATTTTGATTCAGACGATTTAGTTGATTCCAGTCACCATGCACCAACGAGCAGCTACAGCCATGATTCCAGATCCTACATCAATACTAATCCAGGTGCCTACCGCCGATCAAACCCAGGACACTCCAACCACCACAGCGCCAATTGGCATTCTCACAACCACCAAGTGGAAATCGAGGAAGTCCCATTAACCTACAGCAGTCACCATACATATTATAGAACGAGCAGCCACCAACAACCAGAAGATGTACCTACAAGTTACACCAGCCACAGTTATTCCAGTCTTCACAACAACAAGCTTCATGCAGTGGACAGTCACCAACAACCCGAAGATGTACCTACAAGTTACACCAGCCACAGTTATTCCAGTCTTCACAACAAGCATCATCAAGTGGGCAACCAACAACCCGAAGATACTTCTTCGGGATATACTAGCCACAGTTACTTCTATGGTTTTGGGGAAGGTGACCAGCAAGAACAAGAAGAGATAGTTCCTCGTAAGCAGCATGCAACAAAGCAAGCCTCGGCGCCTCCCAGGGCACGTGTGTTTGATACACAAGTTGCCGAAGTAGAAGAGGTGGTTCCGGGGAAGTACCATGCTAGTTCGAATTATGCGCAAGCCCCTAAACACCCACAATATGCTGAAGAGCTGGGACACCAACCTGATGTTCCGATGAGTCATGGCCATCTTCATGAAGATGAAGAGCCGGAAGAGGAACTGTCATGGTGGCAAAAGGCGGCGAATAAAATAAAGCATGGCGCCAAGAAGGTAAAAGATGGGGCAGTGAAGTTAAAAGATCAAATTACTGGTTGATGAGATAAAAAATCATTAATTTAAGTTTGTAGAATAGAAAATATGTGTTTTAAATTATTATTTTTTTAAATAAAATTGAGAATATTTTAATATGGAATTTTTATTACTATAAAATAAGATTTGTAAAGTATATAATTAGCTTGCAAGAGTTTTGTATCTTCCAGACTACTAGATTAAAATGTGTAGAATTATCTAGTAAATTCACCTCATAAATATCAATAATTATTATGTAAAATGGTGCAATAATTAAAAAACAATAGTACATACCTCAGGAAGGCTGTTATGGTATCTTACAAAGCTATTTTGCTGGTCGATTTCTAAAAAAGAAAATAAGCAAATTTGACCAGGAAACTTTTGTTTAAAAGAGTATTTACCCAAATTTAATGCTTTAGTAGGTTCTGAATCCATTGTTCCCTGTCTTTGTATATTTTCTAAAATAAAACTTTAGACTCAATACAAATCCAAACACTTTAAAATAAACTAGAAAAAAATGTAGGTTATGTTTTTAAAATTGTAATCGCGCCATTTGTCAATGCTTAACATCTTCCTTTTATTCATTTTGGCCTCCACCTAAAAAAGTATTTGGTCCTCTCAATGACCAATAAAAACGCAAAATGCACAGTTGACATTGACACTATTGACAGTGACGTTTATTTAATCAATAAACAAACGTGACAGCAGCTGTCACAAAGGGAAGTTTTGCAATAAATTTCGAATTAACACGTATCGTATGAAACATTACAATTAATTAAAAAAAATGTCGCAAACAGTGCCGCTAATACTTGAAGAAGATGTGGAACATGGTGGTAAGGAGTACGATGAAGACCTGGAAAACGATTTTGCGTATCGTAACAATGTTTTGAACGCACCGAAAAATATTCGATTGGGATTCATTAGGAAAGTGTATGGTTTGCTGTCGATGCAAATATTATTGACTTTCGTCATAGCCAGCATATGCATGTTTACGCCGCCGATAAGGGAATTTGTCCACAGTAATGATTGGATGTTGATGGTGTCTTTTATTGGAAGCATTGCTATTTTAATTCCCCTGCACATTAAAAGGAAGGAATCGCCTGCCAACCTGATCCTTCTGGCCGCGTTTACTGTGGTTCAAGCTTATACGATTGGTGTTATTGTCACGTTTTATTCCAAAGCTATTGTATTGGAGGCTCTGCTGCTAACTTTGATTGTTTTAGCCGGTTTAACTCTGTTTACTTTCCAAACTAAACGAGACTACTCAGCCTTGCACTCTGGTTTATTTGCTGGCCTCTGCATACTGATTATTGGAGGTTTTATGCAAGTTTTTATACAGTCAACAGTATTCGAAATTGCAATATCCTTTGCTGGAGCGTTGCTGTTTTGCCTATTTATCATATTCGATACCCAAATGATTATGAAAACATTATCCCCTGAAGAATACATTTTAGCAACGATTAATTTGTACATGGATATCCTGAACTTGTTTTTGTACATTTTACGTATTCTTCAAGCCTTAAATAGGCAGTAAAACAAACTGTGAGCAAGTCATCAAAATTTTAAAAATGTCTATTTGTTAAACTGAAAAATGCACTGTTTGTTTTTAAATATTTACACACTTGTTTTATTAATAAATTTATTGTAAATAATTTGAGTATTTAGTAGAATTGTAAGTATTGATAATAATAGTACCTAAACTCTTATAAATCACAAGAGAGGTGTAATTGATTATGGCAAAAAATGTAATAAAAATAGACTAAAAAATTGTATATTGTGTTTCTGGTTATTTAATTTTGGAATGAATCCTTATCATGGAGAATTTAAAAGCTTTAGTTTTTCGTTAATTAAACTGATAAGCCTAAATTAATATTGCTCGTGGAATATTCTAGAAAATACCTAGAAAAACAAATTATTTATCTTTACACCAAAAAGATAACAAAATAGAATAAAATATATTATAATACATATTTATTTAAAATAATAACAATAAATTGTGAACATTTATCAAAAAATGATGCTGTTGTTTTGAACAACAATTATAGTATATTGCACAAATAGGTACTAGACAGGAATTGTCTGTACAACCCAGTTTATAAATGCAATTTTAATTATGTATAGGCTAACAACATAGATTGAACATGTGCAATTATGTAAACTAATCATTACCTTGCACGTATTAAGTAGAAATTCGATTAATAGGAGGATAATCTTAAGTACATAATAAAGGTATAAATAAACCTCATTGTACTAAATTCTCTAGTGGACTGAATATCGATAATCCATTTTATCCAAATAACTTACTGTATCTATCTTTATCTTCAGAATCATGTTCTTTAACTAGTCGTTCAAGATTCGAAAGCTCTTTTTTTACAAGTGGAGTTAACGATTCGTCGAGTTCCATTACTTTGAGAAAATCATTTTTTGCTTCCTCAGGATTCCAAGCACCTACGTGTCCTTTGGCTCTTCTAAAGTAAGCTTTTACATTATCTGGAAATTATTTTATTCTTTATTGACGTTCAAATTATATTTTCCTCCTACCTTTATCAGACTTTAAAATATTGGTGCAGTGCTCAATCACTCCATAATAATCGCCTTCATTTAACTTGCATTGAGCGTAATTCAAGAGAATGGGGATTTTTTGCTTTTCCATTTCGTTCCATTCTGTATCATGAGGTTTTTCTCTAAATATCCAATTCACCATATTATTAGATTTAATATAATAATGAAAAGGAAAGTGTATTACCTAAGCATAAGTTGTTCTAAAATTCCCAGAGCTTTACCGTAATTGTCACAAGCTTTTTTGTAATTTTTCGCTTTGTATTCTTCATTTCCTTGTTCTTTTAGTTTAGGAATTAATTCTATTTTTTCAGTCACTTCCATTTGCCATGTGTCCTTTTCATAGGCTTCAGGTTGCTCAACTTTGACAAGTTCTAAACATAAAATAAAGATATATATCTTTAATTATACAAATATTACGAGTTGTATAATTACTTTATACCTATAATAAATTGCAAATCACTAGGATGTTTAAGGAATTTATCTAAGTCTTCATATCCGATACCAGTGCTTTGTAAAGTCATTGCACATACATGACTATTCCTTTCTTCCTTAGGCTTTTGTAAGTCCCTTAGGGTTTTTGATACAAATGGGTATTGAATACACAACTGAAAGTGCCTAATTTACAATTACAATTTATTAGATATAATAAATAGACTTACACTTTTGTCTACTGTAAATTTAGCCACCTCTTTCAATGCCATTTTCTGTACTATGACTTCCCAAACTTCCAGTTTGAATTTTTTCCCTAATACTAACTCCATAGGTTTTCCTGTCCCAAGTTTTCTCGAATCGTCCAACAAGGTGTTGTCATTGTTACACAGCCTCGTTTGAAAGTGAAAATGAACCTGAAATAGACGAAGTTCAGATAATTCTTTGGAAAATCTGTATTTTCACTTACCTTTGTACCATCCTTAAAAGGGACTGATTCGGTTCCTGCATATATTGTTTCTTTCACAATAAGATCTTTATTTGACGCCATAAGACTCAAATCGACAACAAAATCTTGTAATTAATAAAAATTAACAATATTTAAAGGGAAACAAATTCTAGCAAAATGTTTTTAAAGGACTTGACACTTTTGACAGATGTGACAGATGTTGTGAAATTTTAACTACTTGTAGTATACAGCCAACTATGATAATAATTAAAGATCATTTAAAGAAAGCGATAAAAATTAAATAAGTTATTTTTTTGGCTAATCGTTATACCAGCTAATCTTTGCAGCTAATTTTCAAATATTGAATGATGAATCTTTATGGAGTGAAGTTATCAATGAACGTTTGTCAGACATATGACAGTGACAGTGACATATTTTTATAAGTTTTTTATTCAGAAGTAAATATTGTACGTGGAATAAAATGTAATGTAATCATTTCTAATATTTAAAAAGTTTGATTGATTGGACACTACATTTAATACGAAGCAATAATGGATAACTCGTCATCTACCGAGGCTAAGAAGTCTAACTTGGAAGGCTTGTCCAAGGAAGAACTAATCAAAAAATGCACCCAGTTACTGCAACTCGCCCAAAAAGCCAAGCAGTCAAAATTAATTCTTCAACAAGAAAACGATCAATTAAAAAAAGACTTAGATAATATAAAATCCCATCATATTGAAGAAAATATAAGTATCGCTGAAAATGAAAATTCAAAAATCAGGGAAGAACAATCGCAAGCAATAAAGAAACTGAAAATAGAATATGAAAATAAGTTGACAATATGCGACAATGAAAACATTTCCTATAAAAGACAAATTGATAGGTTGACCCATGAGAATGAACAACTCATAGGAGAATTAGATACTATAGAAAAACAATCACAGCAAATACAACTAGAAAAAGATGAAATTATAGCAAAATTGAAGGAAGAAAGAGATGCTTTAAAAGAAATAATCGTCAATTTTGAATGCACAATTACAGAAAAAGATAGAAACTTTAACAAAATAAACGAAGAACTAATAGCAATTCAAAATAAAGAAGGCGATCAATGCGGTGAGAATATTGCGATGTTAGAAGAAAATAATTTGAAATTAAAGCAAAAAATAAAGTTTTACCATTCTAAAATAGTCAAATTTGCTACCATCTCAAAGGAATTGCGAAACAGCAAAATTGAACTTCTGCAACTCTTTAAATCTTACATTGATCAGGTGAAAGATTGGAAAGATCAGTTAGATTCGGCTCAAAAGTATATAGAAGTATATTTAAATAAAGTGAATAATGAAAATACCATTTTGAAAGAAAAACTAGTTGAATTAGAAAAACTGCAAGTTAGGAATTCAAGTAAGTATCTTAATAATTTGTTGATGAATTTCTTTTGATAAAATATTTTCAGGTATATCTGAAGAAAACGAGAAGATAAAGGAAATACAAGAGAATTTTGAAAGCGAAATGAAAATTCTAAAAGATCAATATGAAGATGAAAAAGTCAATTTGGAGAAAATATTAACAGAAACTAAAGAAAATAACGAACTATTGGCTACCGAAAATAAAGAGCTCCGAGAAAATGCTGATAAAATAGAAAATGGAACAGAACAAGCACATAACACATACAAAGAAATTATAATGGAAACCAATCAGACTATCAAAGAGAGAGAAAATGAAATAAAGCTTCTGAGAAAAGAAAACGCAATTACATCAAGAATTAAAGACGAATTAAACCGAGAATTAGAAAAGCTAAATTCCGACAAAAAATTCTCCAAAGAGCAAATCGAAACCTTCAAAAAAACTATACTAGACTTACAAAACCAAGTAAAATCACTACAAGAACTAGAACTAAAATCAACCGAAGAAATCACACATTTAGCGGACGAAAATAAACTATTACTAGCAGAAAACGAATCCTTACAAGAAAAACTCGAAGCCCACGAAATTTCTCTACAACGTAGAAACGACGGTTCTACGCAAACATACGAAGCACTAGGCAGTAGCAATGAATGCGAAGAGCAAATATCCAATCTCAAACGAGAAAATTCGGAATTGCTCCTGGAAATGAACGAAATGAATCAAGCCATAAAAGAAAGGGGAGAAACCATTTCGAAGCTCGAAGCTCACTGCGAAGAAGTTCTCAAGAAATTGCAAGTTTACGAAGCGCAGGCTAACAAGAACGTTGATAATTTAACAGAAAAGGAGCGAATAATCGATTGCCTTAATAATGATATCGTGGAATTGAAAGATATTTTGAGGGAAAGAACAGAATGTACTGATTCATTAAAGAGGGAAGTGGTGGAGTTAAGAGATAAATTAGCAGAAAATGAGAATCATCAATCAGAATTTGATCAGTCAAAAGGCAAGTTGACAGAAAAAGATAAAATTATTGATTGTTTGCATAAAGAAATCGATGAGCTGAGAGATCGATTGAATTCGAATTTGAATTCCAATAGCTTCGATGACGGGATGTCCACTTCAACGATATCTCGAACCGAGGAAATAAATCGAATGAAGGATTTGGAGGGCTCTTGGGAGGACAGGTATGGAAAGCTGAGGAATTTGGCCGTCAAATTGAAAGGTAAATTCGATTTACTTATTTACAAAAATTCTAATTTATGTGATTGTTTCAGGGAAAGTACGCGAACTGACTCAAAATTTGACCCAACAGCAACTCGAAAACGAAGATTTACAACTCAAGTTGTCTTCTAGCACAAAAATGATCCAGAATATGCAAGTCGACTTCGATAAACTGCAAGATGATCTGGAGGAATCCAAAAAGGAGAGCGCCTTGTTCCAAAAGCAACTCAATGGAGTTGCTCTAGATATTTCCAAAGATAAGCAAAGCTTAGCCAATTCCGATGAAATAATTAACAGCCTGAGGTTTGAATTAGAGAACAAGAGAAAGGAAACTGAGGGTATCGAAGTGTGGAAGAAGCAAGTGGGGTCTAAAATACAGACTTTGCGTAAAGAACTGGAAACCAAAAAGGACATCGAAGCCAAATTAGAAGCTACAGAAGTAGCCCTAAAAAACGAAATAGAAAGTCACAAGCACACCAAAAACCTACTAGAACAGTCGAACAACGAACGCAAAAAAACCTCCGTATTGAATTTAGAAATGCAGGACTACGAAAAATCGGTCAAGGAATCCTCTAAAAAACTCGACCAACAACAAGAAGAAATATCGAAGTTGAAAAACCAACTAGAAAACCAAAAAACCAC
The DNA here is from genome assembly GCA_917563865.1 of Phyllotreta cruciferae. Lineage (NCBI taxonomy): Eukaryota > Metazoa > Arthropoda > Insecta > Coleoptera > Chrysomelidae > Phyllotreta > Phyllotreta cruciferae. The sequence continues at coordinate 4,417,674 of OU830606.1, forward strand.
TGCGACCGCTCTGAGAGAACAAAACAAACTGCTCGAAGAAAAACTAACAGAAAAAGAAGAAAACTTGAACTCCCTAACATCCGAAATATCAACCTACAAAAAACAAATATCCAACTTAGACAACGACGTGTCTCAGAAAAGCGACAAGATCGCCTCCTTGACCAGACAATTGGAAACTTCACGTTCCGAAACCGAAGATTTATCCACCGAATTAACGAAACTGATCTCCGAACATCAGAAAACTAACAGCCTCCTCAAATCGGAGCGGGACAATTTGTCCGCGGAGTCCTTGAGGCTCCAGCAGAGCCTCCGCGACGTCCAGGACGAATTGAAGTTGACCAAGGACGCCATGAAAGTGATCCAAGATGAATATGATGGCTACAAAATCAGGGCCCAGACTGTACTGAGGCAAAACCAGAGCCGAGACGTGGGCTTGGAGGAGAAGCTCTCCGAGGAAGTGGCGGCTCTAGTGGCTCAGAATTTGACACTCACTAACCGTTTTGAAGACTCCAAGTAAGTTTTTTTCCTAAATTTTACTTGTTTGCAGCTTAATTGTTGTAGGAAAACGATTGAATCTCTAGAAAATGATAACAGCAAGTTAACGATAGAGTTAAAACAATGTGAGCAAAAAGTGCGTGAATTGGAAGAGGATTGCGAAGACATTAAAACGCAGTTTGCAGACTTGTCGGCGAAACACGAAAAATCCATCATTGAAAACGCCGAAACTTTAAGGAATTTAAAGGTTCAAATAAACCTTTTTTATTATATCAATCGTTGTTAGCATAGCCAAATTTTAGATTCACGCAGACACTCTCTCCCAATGCTACAGACAGCAATTGTCTGATCAAGAGACGAGGCACAACCGAGAAATTATAGAACTACAAAGCAGCTTGGAAAAGGCCCCGCATTCTTCGGAAACTTCACCAGTTCTCCCAGCGATGATGCCTAGGGGCGAAGGGGAAGGTTCGGAAAGCATAGAAAGTAACAATTCTTCAAGTGTGCACCCCGTCCCGTTGGAGAGATTATTGGGTAATAATTCCGAAGAAGAAATCGAGAGGTGAATATGATTTTTTTTATAAAAAATCGTTATTAAAATATTTTGTTGCAGGATAAAGAAAAAATTGCAAGATAGTGAATCGAAGGTGACGCATTTAACCTCATTACTATCTGATATTGAGCAGGACTTGGTGAAGCACGTTCAAATGAATAAATTACTTAAGGAAGAAATCAGGAGGCAGCAGAGGTCCGAGGAACGGGAAAAACACGCTGAAAATTTGGAGTATATGAAAAACGTCGTGTTCAAGGTAAGGAAATTTTATAAAACCAGTAATAATTTCCAATCATATCCACCCAAAAAAATTGAGTGTATGTAGTATCAATTTAATATGTTGTGGTATGATTTTTCAGTTCATCACTCTGAACAGCTGTGATGAGAGAAGCAGATTAGTCCCAGTATTAAATACGATACTTAAGTTAAGTCCTGAGGAAACAAAACTTTTGAATTCAGTGGCTGCTGGCGTTGCTCAGGGCGGTGGAAGAGGCTGGAGTAGTTACTTGCCAACGTGGAATGCGAGTCCCAAACACCAGTAATACTAGGGTTTATGTTGTCAGTACAGATTAATTTGAGAATTGTAGAGAATTTTATAAAGTTTTACTGGTTTTGGTTCTTGTTTATAAATTCTGAGGTAATATGTTTCTTCATAATACTACAAGATTGTTGAATCTAAATGTTAAGACTTGTTAGGTAAATATTGTACTATTTTCTTCAAAGTATATGATTTTTTTTTATTACATATACATTTAGGTATTGTAAACTGTTTGTAATTTATCTTAGGTTTTCTTTGATATGTGCCTTATATTTTATATGTAATAAATTAATTTAATTATAGCACAATTGAAAGTTGGTAGTTTTCTTTGTATAGCTTCTTATTCAATTTATTATTTTTCCTGTGTATAATAGATAATGCGGCGTGTAAATTATGTATATTATAACTTCATCATATTTAAGCCATTTTAAATAATTTTATAACTAATCAATCCTATGATTATTACAATAAAATATTTAATTTAATCTCTATTTTAATATCTTATCTAATTACTAATATGAGAACTGGCGGACCTAACAAGTTCGGAGTTGTCTCCCGAATTTGAGAGTGTAACAAATTGGAAAAAATCAATAAGAAATTCTTATTTAAAATTTTCATGTCCCCTAGAGAGACCATTTTGATGAGTGTACATAGATGCATTTTAAAAAGTATTAAAATTGAAATAAAACTAAAATTTCATTTTGCATACTTATATGTATGGTCAATTTATTTAATACTTTCTGATGGTATGTTTATGGCTCTCCCAAATATATATGATAAAAATCTAGTTGTGTCAGTTTCATGTTCCTCCTGTTTTTGGTATTCAGATAGCAGTCCTAATTCCTGAATTCTTCTGTGCCACGATAGTCCAAGGTGAAACTGACATCCTTTGATCTGTGATGTTGGAAAGAGTTCAGCTAAACAAAAACTAACATGAAAAGCACATTCAAAATCTGTCGTTATTACAGTCGGTGATAAGGAACAATCCAATTTTTCCACCTCTTCTTTAATCGTTACAAACATTCGTTTATATGTCGACTCTTTTTCATTTGGTAGCAAACCGAAAACGAGAGGAATGTATTGTCCGTCTTTAAGTCCGTACATCGTAAATAGTTGCTTATAAAATTTAGGGCAGTAGCCGAAAGTTCCGTCTACGTACAAATGTGTTGCAGATGCCAACAACAACAAGTTCCTCTCACAGGAAAACAACACAATTCCACTAACTTCACAGTTTTTGATGAGGAAATTTTCACCTTCGTTCGTTTTTATATCCTGTCTTCTCAGTAATTTTTGAAATTCTTCCCTATTCTTCGGTAAAATTGATAGCTGCATCGACCTCGCACGGTATACATTTTTTCGGACTCGAACAATATCCTTTCTTGTAATGGTTTCCGGATCACACTTCATTAATTCCTTTTGGATAAGTTTCATCGGTCGTTCGCATATATCCTCCATAGCCGCACGTTTTACACTATTGCTCAGCGCTTGTCTGTTTAAGGAGCTTTCAGGACGTCTCTCGTGATTATGATTCAATACGGATTCTATAATCACGTAGTCCTTGGTTTCCGTTTTCACGTATGCCTTACACCGTGTTTTTCTCGATGTACAAATCCATCTTTTCTTCCCTAAATTCCCCGCTAACTTTTTTTGAAAACAGAATGTGAATCCTTCTATCAACAACAAATGTTTTCCTTTTTCACTGAAAGTGATAGAACTCATCTTTCACTAAAGGGGGTAAAATGTTTATGCTTACGACTCAAATAAGACTCAAATACTCAAATTTAGAAAATCGGATAGTTTGTGTAAAACAAACAATAAACAATAACCAACAATAAACAATAACAAAGATGAAGCAGGTCACGATGTCACTAATGTCACTAATGTCATATTTGCCAAGCATTGTGACCAACTTTTAAAAATAAAAACATAAATCAGAAGACCTGAAGAAAACTTGCAGAATACTTTACATGCGGGATCGAAGCCGGCTTGGATCCGGCTTGGATCCCAGATCGATCCTGAAGAAACACTAAACACGGATCGAGTTGATTACTCGACGAAGAAAGAATTTACAATGAAAAGTTGGTCACCCAAAAAGTAGAAGGCCTCGCAAAAAGAATTCGAAAAATTTATAATGCACATGCGCAACTGTTTTTTGTTTCTTTAAATTTCGTGTTCTGAGAATGTGATTGTTATGTTTGTTAAGTGCCAAATCTTTTTGGAAACTTTTGATTACTTTGTTTTATATATTATCGGAATTTTATGTTTAATATTTACACTCAAAATATTTCTTCAAACTGTAAATGATCAACTTTAGGGACACTCTTTTTGTATAGTGTAGTTTTTTCACTTTTATCCAAGTTTTTTTTGTTTACATCTCGCGTTTTGAATTTTAACGGAAAAGTGCTGGTACAAAAGTACCAAAATTTTGCAATATTTAATTAAATATGAACATGGAAACGTCAAATTCGGCCACCGATGTTAGTCAATATTCTTCAACGAATTTTAAAATGAAGGAAATCGTTGAAGTCATCCGCGATTACATCAAAAACAGATCGGAATCCAACGCACACCTTCTAAATAAATATTTCCAGGTATGTTACATCAAACTCCTTTCTACAAATATCTATTAATAATATCATTTGCAGGCTTACATTGCTACAATTGACGTAAGTGTTTACAATCCAGATGATTCCTATTGTGCCCAATTCTACGTTAGTGTATACGAATTATTTAAAACAGTCGATCCCCAATCTAATATATCTTGGAATTGTGTCGATATACTTACAAACGCATGCAGGAACAGCCATGCCAGAATCCGGCTAGTAGAGTCATATCAATTTGTTCCAGTTATATCCCGAATGATAACCACTGAGCTGGAAAGTTCTAACAAGAAGAGAGTTCTCGTTCTTTTGCAGGTTTGAACTTCAATGTTATTTATATGTTAATGGATTTGTATATTTTACCAATTTTCTTCTATTTCTAGTATCTAACTTGTGGAATAAAGTTATCATACGAAGTGTCTTATCTTCCATATTTATTCAAAACTCTGTGCCAGTTAATTGAAGATGACGATCAAAATATAGTATGCTTGTCTTTGAGCATAATTTGCAACTTGTGTTTCAAAAATATTTCCGCAGTTTCCACGTTGACAAGAATTACCGATATCAAGGAGTTAACGAAATTTTGCATGAGGCGGTTACAGGTAAAACTTTGCGCCCTTTTAAATGTGCAATTTTTGATTTTGTTTCTTTTCAGGGCTCCTCGATCCAATTGCAACTTTGCAAATTGCTGATAATAATTAACCATTTATATGATGATTCCATTCCTAAAAAAACTTTGTTGAACCTCGTCCAGCCTACATGCGAATCCATTCTGGAGTCACTGCTCAAAAATGATACTATAAACCTCAAATCTACAATTGATTTCTTTATAGATACACTTAAGGCAGATAATGTGGAAGTATTTAAAGAGTATACCCAGTATGCTAAGAACGTACATGCTTTAATAGATGTAAGTTTAAAAAAATTATATGGTGTCCAAAAATATCCTATAAATTAGGTATTAATTGTTAATCTTATAATTTTAAATGCTTATGGAACCCTCAGAAATTTATAGAAATGTATTGTGACTAATTTTATTCTTTTTTTAGTTAATTAATTCAAGAAAAAAAGCAGATCCAAATGTTACTCCTATTCCTCCTTGGAATCTAGACGCTATTGCTTACATTCTTAAATTCATTTACATAATTGAATTTCATAAATTAGCCAATCTTTCGATTTTATACCAAGAAATTTTGAACTTTGTCATCGAATGGATCCCACACGAAAGAGTTACTTATCAAGCAAGTCTTTTATTGAAGCTTATTATTCGAAATTTAGGTCAATTCAACAATAGCAAGAGTGCCGAAATTTTAAATGAATTATCGCCTCATTTAGATTTCTTGCTTAATTTGCTGCAAAGGGAATCAAGTCCAGGTTAGTTTAGCGACTTATTTTTAATCCTCGTTTATTTTATTACTTTACTTTAGTCAACATGGAGGGATACAAGAGATTGGGAGCTCTCCTGCAACTTAACAGGATGATTTGTAAAGTGATGTCGAAGAAAGTGGAGCTCAAATTAGAAGAACAACTACTAACGAATCTTTTTGCTCCGGTGCTATTAGACGACATGATCTATGGAAATTTACCTCAATTAAACTTTAATGAGGAGAATACAACTACTACTGATTATGTGAATGCATACATACATGCAGTGGGATTAGTTTTTGAAGTTTCACAACAGGACACCAAGTGGCTAGCAATGCTTCATAAGCTGATGGAGAGCAGGTATTTAATAATTGTATGAATGGGGAAATTAATTTTTAATGTAATGTTTTCCCTCAGGAACATCCATTCTATTTTAGCTATGGGTTTGGCTGGAGGCGATTCGGAGGTAAAGCAAGTTGTTCTGGAATTGGCCAAATCATCAATGTTTCCAGTTGGAAAAGTCGCTTGTTCCATGGAAAACATTGACCAACTGTTCTGTAAGAAACACAACATAAATCACCAACCTGCTACTACACCAGCATATCCGGCTTATCCGTTAATGAGCTACAATCAAATGGAAAACCTAGACGTTTTGCTCAAAGAAGTCCAGGTGAATCGAAATAGTGTGTATCAAAAACGTTACTTATTTAATGTAGTGTTAATTTTTTAGGCATTGATTCGGAAAGAAAACATATCTAATATATCGGTCATTCAAGTAATGGAATTGTATGAAAAGAAGATGGCGGCGTTGACTCAATCGGAATTCGCCGCTTCGAACGTATCCAAAGCAGCGTCGGAAAAATGCATCACTTTGCAGCATCGTTTGTCCCAAATATCGTCCGTACACAATGAATTTTGCCAAACAATCCGCCAGTATGAAATCAACTTACAAACATGCAAAAACGACGTCAACAAGATGGGTATTTATTTGAAGGAGGAGCAGGAGAAATTCTGCAAGGAATTAAGTATGTCAATCATTTGACTGTTCATACAGTGGAGTCAATGAGTGTTCATTTACGCTCATTTTAGTTGAAATTTTTTTCCATGCTTTGATTTTTAGAGTCATTTGAGAAGAGAGTTCACGACCTCTCAACGAAATTAGGCGAAGCTAAGTCTAAGTTAGAAGAAGTTGGCGCGGAAGCAAGTAGTTTAAAGAAGCGATTAAAGCGGTCTGAAAATTTGGTTAAAGAAATGGAAGAGAAATGCTTAAAAAGTGAACAATTATTGGAAACTAAAGAACAACAACTAAATACCGTGAATTCTGATATCAATAACTTGAACAATGTAAGTTTTCGATTTATTAATTCTAAGAAGAAATTAATAGTTCATGTTTATTGACGTTAAATGTTATTTCCAGCAAATTAAACAACTGAAGCAAATGCTTGAACAAAAAGAATCGAAATTAATGGAAGTTACTGGGGTATTAGAAACAATAACGAGACTAGGGGCTTCTCAAGGTGTTCTGAATGTCAAAAGTTCATAGAATCAGAATAGCAATATTGTAATTTTTTAAAATGATTCAAAGGTATTTTTATATTTGTATATAACGTATGTAAAGTGAGCGTCAGTGACTTTTTTGATACAATAAATGTGTATTTTACACCTTGATTTTATTAATATCCTTGCATTCTTACTTTAATGTTTAGTGGTCTGTGATCAGTACGAACATTATTTATTTAAATGTTGAATACATATTTTGAATCTTGCATGTTCGTATTTTACAAATTTAAATAAGGTCGAAAATTCATATTTTTTAAATTAAAGCGCGATTTGAATTGTACAACTCGCCTACTAGTAGGTACACTGAACAAGTCTGTTAAAAAATGCCTAATAGTCAAATATTGACAACTTTGACATTTCGGTTTCCGTTTCCGACAGACGTCAAAAAGGCAGCCATCTTTTTAAAATTGTGATCAAGACAGGTAAGCATGTTGTTTTATATTTATTAATAATTTAATTGAGAAATTGCTATTTTACTAAGTAAATCACTAATTTCTCTAGCAATTTGACGCTTCTTTAATGAAATATCAACATAAATTTGATTTGTTTCAGTTTAAAATGTCGTCACATCTTGTGTGGGGAATTATTCGCAACAACAATGCTTTTCTTTTGAAGAAAAGGAACATCTCGAAACCGTTCAGTACTGTAAGTCCATATAAATTAAATTAAAAATATATTCTCATTATTTAGTATTATTTCACTGTTAAATTCATTCTACTTGAACATAACCTCAAAATTGGCCGACTTATTAAATTTGTCCATTTGCAGGAACCAAATAACCTGACAAACTTGAACTCGTACAGGTACAATGGATTAATCCACAAAAAATCCGTGGGAATTGTCAGTGCGCCCGATAAGAAAGGTTTTACTGTTGTATACAAGAAATCTAGCAAACAGGTACGTTCAGGAAACAACATGCGTGGTTAGTGTCTATAATAAACGCAATTTTCAGTTCAAACCTAGGCAAAACACCATCAAAAGAACGATGAAATCCGGCCCCAGGAGGTCTTTGCATAAGTTAAAGAGGCTGATGAATAAGAACAAGTACCGTACCGACCTTACTAAGGTAATTTTTTAATCCATTTCTTCTTTAGGCAGTACCTTCTTACTATTCTGGATTATTATTAAAGCATTTGAGTGAATTTTGCGACAATAAAGTTAATTTGTTTTAGGTTGCACTTCGAAGGGCTAGCGCTATTCTTCGATCCCAAAAGCCGATACCGGCCAAGAAAGCTAAAGCTAAGAAAGAATAAATGTAATTTTTAATACAATAAACATTAAAAAGTTTGTTTGATATTTTTTGTGTTTAAAATTCTGGAATTTTGATACATGATTTTTGTATTTTATTTGCACGCCAATTAGAAATATTTATGTGGTATTCACATTTACTATGGTGTATCATTGTAAATTGTTACAATCATTAAGTTACAAACCAATATTATTTTGTTCTAAATGAATGACGGAAAATTTTCCTAATTGTTCAATAAGCTAAGGGTTGTATCAACCTATAAATATACCATACAATTACACCACATATAACTCTTACAATTATACCATAGAGGTAATTCAATTTAACAATTTGTATTAACAATAATTTACTACTGTATAAAAATGCATAAAAAAGAACTGTGCCGATGTTACCTATTAAATAAGGGAAATGAATTCCGAGTTGAATGAAACGATGCAATGAATTTTTTAAGTAAAAGAAAAAACTTCATAAATAAAATATATTTAACTAGTTCTACAAAAAGAATGGTTATGAAATAAAATTGTATAACAATAACAAACAAAAACCACATGAAATTCGAAATGAAAAATTGACAGCACTTTGCTTCCATTTTTGTCACAATAGAAAGAATGAATGCTTGAAATTTTTATGAATCAATTTGTACTTCTACAAGTGATACGTTTAATAAAATTGGAAAAATAAGACTAACAGGCAGTGTAGTAGTTAGTAGTAGTAGTTGAGTTATTCTCTGAACAAATTTGGTGCTTAAAACAAATACAAAATGTGTAAAAACAATAGGTCTTAAATAAATCAATTCACTTTCTTTAGTTTAAATTCGAAAATAACTAACCAGCAGAATTTAAGTGTGTTGAATGAAAAAATAACATATCATGAATGGTCCAAAATAAAATTGAAATATAGGAATAAGTAAGTTCAATGTTACGAATTTAAATACAGTATAACATTTGGAAAAGCCCGTTTTTTTAGTCCATTATTAGAATTTGTACTACACGTAGAGTTTAAAATTTCCGAATACATATATTTATTTGAAGACCGGAAAATTCTCCAATAATTTTTCATTTAAATATTTTACCATTATTACCGAAAACATCAGTTGTATAAGAAATTATTGAAAACAATGATAAACTTGACATAAATCATTTAATACCCAAAGAAAGTGAGTTTATACCTATAAATATTAAATAAATCTAAAGTAATGTATAAGCAGCTACTTTGGCAGTAAAAATAAACTAAGAAAGTATGCAGGGTGTTTTGTTACCATTTTTCATTCTGCTATGATAGATATCAATGAACTACTTAAGGGGGGAGATCCCTTTATAATCTTCAAAATCTATTTTTTTGTATAATATATTTTAAACAAGAGTGGCTGGCAAATTGTTGCCGGCACACTCTATAGAAAGAGACTCTCAATCAAAATGTAAGATAGTGAGGAATAGAAAATATTTTCGATACTGCAACATAAAGCAGGCATCATAGTATCATTATGCTCTCTTTGTTCGATACGTTGCAAAATAATTAACTGTTTCATTGATTCGATATACTGCTGCGACTTGGACACAATGTATATCTAAAACACTTGTCTCTGATCATTATATATCAATGTAGACGCTAAGTTGTAGTAAAAAAATCGTAAAAAATTTGCATATTTTCGGCTTCCCAAAAGGGATCTCCCCACTTAATAAATCAACTTTATTAAAAAGAATCATGTAATGAATTGTAATGTATAGAGTTAATATGTAGAAAACCACAAATCGATTTCTATTAATCCTTAATATCTCTAAAAAACACCCTGTATAAAACATCAGCCACTTAAAAAAAGTTATAAACAGTATAAAAATATCATCGCCCTTTTAGTAAGGAAAAACCCGATTACTAACTGGACTTTTGGTCACATTTACTTAGAGTAAGGCTAAGTCTTTTTCTTGACGATTCTCCTCCGCAAATAGACTTCCTCCTAGTGGCGCTATCACATGGCGTCGGCGTGCCTTTCCTTCTTTGAATACAAATATTACCGGCCTTCCTACCCGCATTCGGCGTTTTCAACGTAGAAGACTTATCGTTATTTATGGGCACGTTGCCCGTCCTAGACCAATTGTCTATTTGCGCCTCCCTCGATTCCTTCAGAATATTACGAATGGGCCCAGTATCGCCCACCAGCTCCTGCAGCTTCTGCAACGTGGTGTACAAGCACACGGCGCTCACCAGCCCGAAGTCGAACAAGCTCGTCATGTGCACCACGAAATTCCTGTACAAATTCTTCATCAACAACTCTCTACCTTTGTGCTCGACGAACATCTGGCAGGCTATGGGGATCTGGCAGTCGCCCACGAAGCCGTACTTCATCACGTGCAGGTTCCACATCTTCATCAGCTCCTTCTCGCCCTCGTTGACGTCCGTGAATTCGTCGATCATCATCGTAGTTTTGTATTGCAGCCATTCCGGATCGTTCTCGCCCTCGGAATCCACGTCCATCTCCTTCGGGTAGATCGGCAGGCATGTTGTTGTGTGATGGTAGAGCCTGTTGTGACCTGAAATACGTACATACAGCGTGACCCAGTGGTATGGAAAAGCCCAATATCTATCTCAGTTAATGGAGAAGACCACGATGTGAGATATGCGGATTTCGGCAAAAGATACGATTAGAAATGATTTATTAGAGCTCAAAACCGTTTTCAGTTGATCAAAATGTGTTATAATTAAAAAGATATAGCCCTTTGAAATTTAAAAATTTCGGGTTTTGACTCATACCTTATCAACCAATCATAAACCACTCACGTCTTGTTGTATAGTAAATAGTATGAATTTTCGAACGCAGTAATAAAGAATACACAAACGAACAAAAATCAAACTGTCATTTGTCAGATTTTTCTGAAAAATGCACAAAACAAATTACACGAATTGCAGTTCGGCACAAAACACTTTAATGATAATATTGAAGTTGACAAGAATGTTGCCAAATAAATTTTTCAGGACCATTATTTGTGTTTTTAACTCGAAAATTGGTTACAATTTATACAGATGAAGATGTTATTTCTATATTAATATATCGAATTATTCATTAGGTAATGGAAGAAATGGATAAATCAGAAAATGCTTATTGCAATAAATATACAAAAAACGCACATTTTGCGGACTAAAGAAGAGTAATAGGAAACGTGGCAAACTTGCTAAATGTGACTTCTCTTTGAAACTCTCGCTTTGATTGGAGCAGAGTGTATGACGATTGTGTGACGTTTTACAAACTTTAAAAATTAATTGCGGCCTTATTTGGCCACAGAAAAAAATAAAAATTTCATTACACGCCTTCTCAGAACACATGGCTTTGAAAAAAAAATTAAAAAAAAGTCGTGGTCTTCTCCATTGTAGGATACTCACCTGTAATGAATGGCCGTTGTCCATCGAAATCGCAATCGTCGATTTCCAGAAACTCGGATAAACTGGGCTTGGGTCTCTTCGGATGGCAAACCAGGATGTGGGTGACGGCAGCCCGGCGGATGGGGCCGTTCCTGGAGAAAGCGCAAACCGACGGTTGCGAAATCAGATCGTGTGGCGAGCCGGTGTAGGAGCCATCGTACATTTCGTTGATAGCTACGTCTATTCGAGCTCCGACCGATATAGGAACGTACGTGAACGTGAACCTCGAATGGCACAATTTCAAATGCTTCAGCAACGTGTACAACAAGTTGCAGTTCAAGCTGCACCAAGGGCAATGGAGGTCTTCGCAGGCTTCGGTCTGTTGGCGGGAGTTGTTGTTGTAGACGAATTGATAGACGATTTGGAGCTTCTCCGCGTTGCCGGCGCCGTTCAGCGCGAGAGGTAGATTTTCCTTGTTTTCCTGCAAGGGATAAGGCTGCGGTCTGTCGACGATTTTCGGACAAGCGTTCGGCGACCAATTCAGCTTGAACTTCAACACGGAGCCCTTCATGAACGTGTCGAGATTACTACAAGCGTCTACTATATCATTAACGTTCTCCCAACTTGTGTGCTTCTTTATAGCGTTTTTGGAGTTAATCGAAAAATCTTGTACGACTATGTCGTAGTCTCCATCACTTAAGTAGCATCTATTATGTTTGTCGTACACGGTGAGTTCAGCTCCGTACAATTTGGAATTATCTGTGGATCCATTTGACTTGCGTTTCTTGGATGCTGGTTCTTCTTCCACTTCTTTCTCAGGAGTGATTTTAACCCTAAAGAGAAGTATATAGGATTTTACTAAAGGGCCGGTCGATGCATTGAATGACTCAGTTGGAATGCTTATGGTAGGCGCTGTTAGAGGTAAATGTTGCTCGTCTGGGTTAATAGGCACATCAGCGGTACCGAGAGTGACCTGCATGCTCGGAGCGGAGCTGTCTTTGCGTTTCTTATGGGTGATTTTTAGGAGGACTGTTTCTACCTGGGCTATTTGGGCCTGATAATCCAAAGACTTGTTGTTGAAAGCTAGGAACGTTAAATTTATGTAACCTGGCTGGATTGTCAAGGAGTCCCTCTTTGATAGCACTTTGTCTAAAATTGAGTCCACTTTGAAACCTTGTCTGCTTTTGTTTGATCTGGACATCCTGTGCTTCATGTAGGTTAAAGTTCTATTTAAAAATATGGGCTGTAAAACACAAAGTACAATAAAAAATATTAAGCCAGTTGGGTGTACTTACTGAACACATATTCCTCGTTCGCAAGTACCTGTATATTTGAGTCGGTTCTGCAAATAAATAATGGATAGTTTGGAAGTAGAGATGTTGATTTTTAACTTACTCTCGAAGGCTTGCAGAAATAATTCATGATCAGCCTGAATGTGGTCAATTCTTGGAGTTTTTACTGTGTCCGGATCTTTTTCCCTCTTCCTGGGAGGCATTTTAATTCAGTAATTTGTGTTACCGCGAAAGTCGACCGTTTATTATTTATCAACGCCTTGCCACAATGAGCGTTTGTTATCTGTCACCTGTCGATGTCGACTGTCACAATTGTCATTTAAGTCATTTTGATGGAACGATTCATAGAGAAAGAAAGTAGTTATTTTGTCTCTGTCTATGGAGCGATTCTTCGTTATAAACATTGTTGCCAAGTTTTCCTTATTATTTTACCCCGTTTACATGCGGGATCCAGTGATCGAGATATCTTTTCTTCGTCGAGTCAACTCGATCCGGTATCTTCCTAATGTAATAAATAAAGACGTCTAATGTTTGATTTTATTTATCAAAGGAATTTTAAGAACTCTTTTCTAGCAGCTCTTCGTAATTTGTGTTTAATTAATCATCTGAAATCTGGCAATATGGCAGATTATATTAGGCAATTAGATACACTGTTTGTGTTTTGATTGAAACGTCACATTTTTGACAATTCGTGAGTTACTTAAAAAAATGAAAACATGAACAACGGTATTGAACGAGAAAACAAAATGATTTTCAAATAACGAAACGTCAAAACGCATTAGCAATGGAACTCTTTCGAACAAATGAGTTTTACATATTCATAAAGGGCGAATATTCGCTGTGGTGGGATCGCCAAACGGGAGCTTTCATACCCAAAACAGGTTGGTTATTAATTCATAACGATTCCATTCTATGTAATTATGTAATAAAACGCCCCCTTATATTATTTCGATCAATTATCAACGAGCTACTTCCGCAATCATACATTTTATACTACTATACAATTCCAAATTGCCTCTTAATATATAATGAATTAATTTTATTATTCGAACAATTTATGTTTATCAAATTTTCAGGCTGGGACTTAACAGATGCAGATGATCCAGTTTGTTTAGGTATATGCGATGGTATCATCGGGCTTGTCGAACACAGCCCTCTTTTCGATGCCAGGTTACTCCTAATTAAAGAAAGTCTTCCAGTAGGCGCCTTACATGGCGATAACACTGTTTACAAAATAAAGTCGGTTGTTTTCCTACCGTTAGGACCGGAAAACGTCGATTTGAATTTGTTGCCATGTCGCAAGCACAAAGCCATTGACTTGAAACAAAACCCCGCGAACACCGGCCTATTGTTCGACCTCCAAAAGAACAACGCCTTCTCGAAAACGTGGGGGACGTTGAAAAACGCCGGCAATACGTTGAAGCAAACGACTCAACAAGCTGCTGCTCTCGCCGGGGTTCAGAAAAAGAGCACTTTCAAAGACAAGGACCGATTTGAGAAGCAAATCGTCGAGGAATTCTACAAGATTTTCAACGATACCAACTCGTTCTATTATTCGCATACTACTGATATAACCAACTCTTTGCAAAGGCTGTGCAATATTGAAAAACATGGTATTACTTCGACTGGTATATGGAGGACAGTGGACGAGCGGTTTTTTTGGAACTACAATATGCTGAAGAATATTGTAGAAATGAGAGTAAGTTAAATTCGATGTAACTTCACTACTAGATTGGTGTAATATTCTATTTTTTAGAATCCTTTATGTGATCCTTGGATATTGCCGATTATTCAGGGGTTCATCCAAATTGAAGAATGTCATGTCGATATGGATAGGGATTTAGGCGATGTTAAAGATAAAAATTATGATACTTTTAAATTATGTATTATATCGAGAAGAAGCAGGTATCGTGCTGGAACGAGGTCAGCAAAATTATTCTATACACTTAATCATGTTTTGTAATTAACATGCTTTCTAGATACAAAAGACGAGGTGTAGACGACGACGGAGAAGTGGCAAATTACGTAGAAACTGAGCAAATAATTTCTTACCAATCACATGAAGTCTCGTTTGTTCAAGTAAGAGGATCGGTCCCGGTTTACTGGTCTCAACCGGGTTATAAATACAGACCTCCTCCTAGAATTGATAAAGGTATTACATTATCGACTTCTGTTGTTTATTGTTTAAATACCTAAAGCTTGGACTATTTTTAGGCGAAACTGAAACGCAAGTCGCATTCGAAAAGCACTTCACCAAAGAAATCCACAATTACGGACCTGTTTGCATTGTAAATTTAATTGACCAAGCGGGCAAAGAGAAAGTAATTTTTGATGCATATTCGAATCACGTTTTTCTCTATAACAGCCCGTTTGTTACTTATGCAACATTTGATTTCCACGAATACTGGTAAATATTACATTCATTGCTTAAACCCCAATGAAGGTAGTCGTGTAGGCCTCGCTCTCTGCTCGAGCTCGGCTTGATCTTACTGATCCTATTTATCGATTTTTAGTCGAGGGATGCATTTTGAAAACGTTTCGATACTTATCAACGCTGTAAGCGACATACTAAAAGACATGAACTACTGTTGGAGGGATAGCCAAGGGCACATTTGTTCCCAAAACGGTGTTTTCAGAGTCAACTGCATCGACTGCTTGGATCGAACAAATGTCGTTCAGGTAGATCCGCAACAAAATGAGTTTCATAAATAATTTGAATGTGTACATCTTTTAGACGGCTTTGGGTAAAACTGTTATGGAAATACAGTTTTGTAAATTGGGTTTGATATCGCCCGAAGGCGTCATCCCTACGAGCATAAAGAATACATTCCAATTGTTGTGGGCGAATAACGGGGATATAATAAGTAAACAATATGCCGGAACTAACGCGTTAAAGGTATGTAATAGTTTCAAATCGTTGAGGTTGTTGGTAAAATTGGAAATGTTTTTTTATAGGGAGATTACACAAGAACAGGAGCGAGGAAATTTACTGGTATAATGAAAGATGGAATGAATTCTGCAAATAGGTAATTTATATTTATAAAAAATATTTTTCAAATCGTTGAAGAACCATCTAAAAAAGTAATAGATTCTTGATAAATCATAAAAAACCTTATCTCGATTATGAATGCTTCAAAATCAACTTCATACTCTTTTGGATGATTATAGAATGTTCACTTCTTATTTAATATTCCTAGTCTTAGCAGAATCTAATCAAAAACCATATTCGTTAAAACAACTCCAAATAAAACCTCTGTCATTTTAAACTTATTGTAGATATTTCAAAAACCACTTCAAAGATTCTGTACGTCAGTATTGCTTAGATATAATGCAAGACGTTGCTTTGAAAGAAGTAGAAATCCAAGACTTCTGGTCGGATTTGCGTAAAGTGGGCAACATTGCCACCGAAATGCTGCCGGCAGAACCTCCCAAAGTTGCGCCCCATTTAGCCCTCCAACAAGAATTCGAATTTGCGCACGTGCTTTACCAAATGTCTAGGTTAGTTCCAAATGCGGAGAATCACTCGCGAATACCTATTATAACGAAAGAAAATAAATATAAGAAACATTTATTTTATTTTTATCTGTGTTTAACAAATTTGGCTTTGCTTTTATTTGTAAAGTAATCGCTATACTAAAGATTTTTTAACTGGTATACGAGTATGTAATTTTTATTTTAATCAATAGAGGATTCGATTTTAAGTTGTTTAGTATCTTTAGTTAAGTTTGCTGGAGAATTTTCAATATTTTGAGATTTTTTGATGAATTTAATGAGGTGAGTCTTACATTTTATTTGCAAACTTACTAATATTGGCTTTATTTGTTTTAAGGCTATAAATCGTTTTTTTTTCAAATGATTTCTAATTGCTTTATTCTACATAATAATAAATGCTTTAACATTAAAGGATTCTTGTCTCACTTTAAATAAATTTAACATACAATAAACTTTTAGGAAATTGTTGTAAATGTTTCTTACTTTTCTACCTACTGATGTGAAGTTCCATAAATCATTTTTTGCTGATTTTAAATGTTTTCCAAACTTAATAAAACTCATCAAATAGCGCTTCCATTTCAAATTTTCTAAACCATTTATCTACTAAAATGCAATTTTTAATCTAATTACCTAACGCATTATTTTGCAGGTATTATTTAAGCAGATTCAAAGACACAACTAGGCAAGGCACTATAGATTTAATGCTGGGTAAGTTATTGAAATTTACTTGTACAACCATATTGTGCTGGTATAGAGGGAATATTTTCGGTGTTTAATAGTTTGTTTCTAATATGCTATATTTACATTGGCAGGCAACTACGTACCTGAAGACATGTTCAACGAATCCAAAGCGGCGCAGTTCGAGGAAGACACAGTCACCGCGGAGCACGTGAAACTGCTGATCGAGGACTGCAAGAAGATGCTGATCAACCAGCCTGAATCGGTGGTGGGCGCTTGGGGCCTGATCAACGCCGACCCGGTCGAAGGCGATCCCAACGAAACCGAGATGGACTCCATACTGATCCTGACCAGGGACTCGTACTTCGTCGCCGACTACGACGATCAAGTCGACAAGGTTACCAATTACCAAAGAGTGCTGCTGGAGGACGTCACGCTGTTGGAGTTCGGCATGGCCGAGAGCAACGTGTCGTTGTTCAAGACTTCGAAGCTCCGATATAGCGTTAGGATTAATTATAAGCTTAATGGTGCTGACGGATATTACCACATGTTCAGGTCGACTAGTTTTCGGTTCTTCAATAATATGGCTGTGGTGATTAAAAGCGTGGAAGAGGAAGTTGGTGAGTTAGAAATTTGTGCTGAAATACCTGCACTATTTTTACTCTTGGGTTCAGTAAATTCGTTCATAATTCGCTGTGATATATTTGTGCTTTTTTTTAAGAGTCGCTGAAGTCGATTTGCGAAGGATTCCTAGTTGCAGCGGACATTTGCGGCTTGCCGGCCATTCCGTTCGTCCAAGGCCAGTCGCTGGACAGGCGAAAGTCGAAGGCCATAAGCAGCGGTAGGTCGTCTAATAGTATCTACTTAGATTTCACGTCTTTGCCCCAAATGACCAGAAACGTTTCCGAAAGCCAGTTGCTCTCGTTGAAAAATGTCGGTAAGTAAACGGGACAGTCGATGGGAGAGCTTTGATTGCTAAACTGACATGGTCGCTTTAATTTTTGTTGGTATTTTGGCATGTAAGTATTTTTTCATAGGTTTAGAATTGATTATATATTTGAATTAGAGTTGCTTCTTAAAATAGGAAATATAGGTAATACATTTATAGCACTGCGTGTAGAAAATTGATTAATATAGTTAAAAAAATTTTGCATGTTAGATTTGATAACACAAAAATGTTTGTTTCTAAAACTTACTATTAGAATAAATTTGTTAATTTTGAATATGAGGATGGGTAAGTTAAACATTAGGAAAAGAAAGTGAAACATTAGGGTACCAATTAACTGGAATTCATCAAATTTTGACACCTCTTTATTTATATTTCAAACCATCTTTGTGAATTTTTTTTCAATAATTTCAGCCAAAAATAACAAAGTTACTCTGTGATGTCCTTTGAATAGTTCTCCAATTGTTTACAATGTAGCCATTTCTATGCCCATAAAGTCTAAACGAACGGGAAGTTCGATTTAAAATTTCGACAGCGTATTCTTGAATAATTTATGGTTTCCACCCTTAATGATTCTTGGACAAAATATAGTATAGTCTATAACACTTAAACTATTCCTGTTCAAGAGTGTTTTTGATCAATGACCGATTTTTTCAGGCTCGAAAGCTCTATCGAACGTTACTCAACAATTTTCCAAATTAAACAAAATCGGTAGCACTTTCAAATCGAGGACGAAAGTGGAGGACGGGCAAAAGATCAAAAACGAAGCTTCCAGCGATTCAGATGAAGAATACGAAAGCTCCATTTTTCAACCAAATATTGAGACTGCTTCCGCTGCATATCCTCCTGACTCAGCTTCACCTGGTAACAAAAGCATTGAGCAAGGTAAACTTGCAATAATAATTCGATACAAGTATAAAACGATCCTGTATTTTAAAGGTTTAGAAGCAAAAGAAGACGAGTTGAGCTTAAAAATGGACACGTTCCTTCCGGGAGTCGGCATAGTGATGGGAAATTCGAGCGATCCGACGGACGTGGAGGAGCTCCTGGAGCAGAAACACAACCTGCTGAGCAGGGCGGACTCGTCCCACATGGACGACGTCCAGCTGTCCAGCATCATGCAGAGCGTGTCGATCAGCTCCGGGCTGAGTCCCGCCCCGGAGATCCAGATAAACTCGGAAAATACGGACGACGGCGCCAAGAGGAACCCGCCCAACACCCTGCTGCTGGACAAAAAGAGCAAATCCTCGGTGGAGGTTAACGACGCGGCGGAGTACAGCAGGAACATCGACAGGTCGAATTCCGATTACGATGTTCAGTTGAACATATCCCAGTCCCAAAGCGAGTCGGCGTTGAAGAAGCTGAATTTGGCGAGTCCCGGTGGCGCTTCCACCAAAGATTTTGTGAGTAGATTGCTCGCGTTCATTGGCGTTTTATGATTTCTTTGTAATTACCCGCAGGTTTTGTCGCCTTTGAGCAAGTTCGCCAAAGGTGTTCAGAGTTTCGGGGCTAATTTGGATCCCAGGAAGTACAGCGGGCAAGTGAGGCACATATCCGAGAAGGATATCGAAGAGCACAAGAAACTGCAGGCGAGATGGAAGGATAGCAAGACTAGGATCATTGCTTTGTGAGTCGTATACCTTGCTTTTATTATACCATAGGAGCTTTTGCACAAATCGAAGAATTTGTAAAATCATTAACAAGTCATTGTGGAATATTCCCACTATTTGCTAGTCGATATTTTCATGAGCTGCTTGTTAAAAAGCATTAAAAACCAACCATTATGCCCGATTTCAACAACCGATTCTTAAAGTTAGGTAATACTTAAACCGGATTTAGGAAGTCCTAATTTGGGTAGAGGCCTATTTCACCGGGCCATGCAATAATCTTCGAATTTTACCATTATTTTGAAAATAATATTGTATATTCCGATATGAATTAAAAACATTTTTACTAAATTTCAATATAAAATTAAAAGTTCACTCTAATTTTTGTATGTACGCTAACTTCTTCAAAACACAATTAATTCTAAATTTCGTGTTTCGTCATATTTGTTGAATGTTAATTGTTTTAATCTCTTACCCTGTAGATTATCATTTACACAAAAATAATTAACAAGAATTTTAAGTAATTCTCAGGCAAGAGCGCGGTAAAATCGTATTAAAAAAAAAACCGATAGGATGCAGATAACCGATAACTGCATATGAAAATAAAATAATTTTTGAGTAATTATTTTATTCAAAATTGTCAATATTCTCCGACGGTACTGAAGTAGCCCGGCGAGCCGACCGCCCGCTAGGAGTGTCGTTAAATAGTCGTAAAATTCGGACATTATTACATGGCCCGGTGAAATAGGCCTCAAACCCCTAATTTTTTCCAATTTAGTTCAATTTTTTATCTAGGTACCTCAGTACTGGATTTGTTATGTTGGTGAAATTCGATTTCGGTAATTATTCGATTTAAGTACTTCCTACCTTAGGAATTACTCAGGTAAGAAATACCTAAAAACAGATTAGTGAAATCGAGCATTAGTTTTCTTGTTGAAAAATACTCGTTTTACAAATTCGTGAGATTTGTTTTTTTTAATTTACAAGCTCAATTAAGAAACCTAGTGATTATCTAGTGATATTTACATAAAATAGAATCTTATTCGTTGCTCAAGATGCCTCTGATTCGTGCCGAATATTTTAATAACATACGGGTAGAATGGTGATTGTGGTAATTTATAATTGAAAACTGTTCCACTGATGAATCAAGTGTGATGAAATTTTATGAAATCTACAAAAAATTTAATTTTTCAAAGAAATTGAAGTATCCGCTTACTTACTATTCGGTGGAACAATTGATATTATTAACCAGTATTATATTTATTTTACCGCAAATATTTATAATTATTCTCTGTGTTAACAAAAATTTTAAGATGAATAGTCGCTATAAGCAACTACTCAGAGGTATCTTTTATATCTATTATCATATAGTGTACAATTAATATCTATAATTAATTATTTTTCCTACATTATACAGGGTTTAATTTATATTATGTTACATTTGTACTTAATTACACTTTAAAATTTATTTATATTTCATTTCTGTTAGTTATATTCAAATTAAGTTATTACTAATATATCATAATTATTGATTTAAAGTTTAAACCATATGTACTTGTTTATATTGTTTATATTTTCATTGTTGTTGTAATTTTCGAATTGTAGTATTTAAAGTTTTATTTTTGACTAGTGAGGTGTAATTCAATTAGCAAACTTAACGCCGGTATGAAAATTCGAAAAAAAAAAAAAAAAGAGTGAGCACAATGCCGTTATCAATAATGTGATAAAAATAGAATCGTAGCAAAGCGCTTGTAGCTAAACAAACGACTTGTAAAAATGAAACGGCCAAATACACGCCCGCTCGAAATAGAATATTTTTTCTATGAAACCAGCTTTTACCTCAAAACGTTTCGAATTTGAGCAACTAACGGACTCGAAAAAGGGAACATTTAAAACTCGACACCATTTCTTCATTATTTGCCTAGCGCACGGATCTGCCGATGCTCGTAACGTTCCAGATTCTAAGTATCCAGATGAATTTTTCGTACGTTTTCCGGCCGCAATTGCGCGGATCGAATTTGAACGTGCACCAATTGGCCATATCCTTCGTTCTATCTACCTTTCCGTCTGTCTGAGCCCCTGCGGGGACTCGTTTTACCCATACCGAATCCCATTCCTTTTCCTGATGCTCCCGACACAAAATAAAAAATACATTATTCATTCGTCTTAAAAGAGAGTCGATTTTTTACCAGATTTCGGGCTATTAAAGTAATACAGGGTGTTAGGACTTCGCTGCAAATATTTTAGTTGCATTATTTTGAACAAAAAGTTTTATACTATATTGCCTGTTTAATAGATATGAATTTTTGGGAGGTTTTTAATATTTTTCGACGATTTTAGGATCAATTTAATACAAGCAATATGATATATAAAGTTATAGGAGTCACTGATTGATTGAGTGAGTTTTCTCCAGAGCTTGAGAAGCAAGCAAGATGACATTAAATATGGTATATGATATGATAGTTATTAACCATTTGATAATACTATTACAAAAAAAAAATTATAATAATTAAAATGGCAGGTCAGTAGTAGAAAATTCATAAAATTAAATACACATAAATGATTATAAAGGAAAGTTATTTAACAAACGTTCAAAGTGAAATTAAAAAAATAAAAAGAAACAGTAAAAAAGTAAATCTATCATCACAGAATTACAGAATATTTGAAGTGATACCCATTCCACTCTGTATCGAAGAATAATCCGAATAGATGGAAAAAATTCCGAATAGATTGAACGTTACGAAGCTTGCGAAATTTTCGTATTTTGCTGTTTCATCCTGTCATTAAAATAATTGTGTAGAATGGATTTACTGCATATTATTTTCGGGATCTGTACCTACTGTAGTAAAATATTCACCCGATGCAGATTGAAGTAAAGGTGCAAATAACAGTGGTTTTCTTGTGTTAATACATGTTTTGAAAATGCAAATTAATTCTACAGTAGGTCTTTACAATAATATTGTATAGTGATCAATATTTGTTGTGTGTCTAGGCCAGTATAGGAATTAGAAAGTCAAAATTGTAGAGGTGCCTTTGCTGATTGATAACTTTCAATAGTATTTTTAGACGTTTGTTGGATAAATGTGACATCGGGTTTGAAAAATTTTAATGAATATTTCCAAATCTTATTGTTGTTCTCAATTTACCATTTTTCTCTTCTGCAATATTGAAAGTTTGATCAAAAGGAAAATATTCATTGAAATTCGAAATTGGTTAATTCTTAACAAGAATAAAAACAACATGTCAATTAATATACTGTACACAAGAATAAATTAGCATGTGAAAGCAAATGCACAACGTTGCTTTATTTTTCCTACCTCCCTCACATAAAAATTCAATGCGAATTTTTAATCATTTCAAGTGATTCTGGTAAGTATTTCATTTTACTTTATTATACTGCAGGATTAAAATATTTATAAAAATAAAATTTCTCGCCGACTTTTCCACGCAATTTCAGTGTTTTAATAAAACGACACATGCATTACGGTTAAAATTTGTTAAAAATTCTGATGACGGCGCCTCGCCCTCCTTTTCGCCGTTCCCTTTTTATCTTCGCCATCGAGAAGGGCGCCAAATGCATGATCAGCGATAAACACTTCTGCTTTATTCACTTGGAAACAATAAGGGTAAATAAAAAGGTCCCTCTTTTAAAGGCAATTTCTGCGACCTATATACACCACACCACGTACGTCTCAATTTTGTCAGGATAATCAAATAAAGGGCGATTGCGGCTAAGTACTTTCACCTTCTTGGCTGGGCGAATAATAAATTGCCGAAGTGCCATCTGGCTTTTATTATTAAAAAGAATAATCAGGGCCGTTTTGGTGTTTTTTTTGTTGTTGATGATGTTAGGATATGATCGATTTTTAATTGATAGAAAATGCTTTTTTATGAACTTGTAATTTATTCTTATGTTGCTAAGTGGAAATTTTTTGATGGGTTCTTGATGGTTTATTAATGAATGTTCTCGATTTTTAAGGAACTTTGAAAAATTGGAATGATTTTTTAAGGTATTTTATAATGGTATTTTCAATTTTTTACATGCTTTTGTATTGGGTATGGGTAATTTTTGAAAAAAGAATTCGGCTCTGCGTATTTAATGGAGGAGCGGAGCGGCTCGTTGGAGGACCATTTGTACATGTCTGGTGAAATTATATTTCGAATTCGGTCGTATACAATAACAATTTTACGTTTATACTTTCTACGAACATAATGAAAAAACACTTTGATGTCGCATTTCCACTCGCAATATTGAAGCGTAAATCTTTAAACGTATAGCGATTCGCCTTCGAGGCGAAGTATTGTCATTTTTTAAGTTTTCAAAATTCCAGCCGCGAGCCCAACCGTGCAGGAAAATGACCATAAAAAAATTAATTGCCAATTTGCTAACTTTATATTGCTATTTCAGGACTTAAAAATGAAACGTCAGTAATTTTGCGCAAAATTACATCAAATCCTGTGATTCATGCTAGGATGATGAGAAACGAATAAAAGTCTTCCTGTACACTGTGTCCCATTTTGGCCGTGACTGGGGGGTATCTGGGTTATTAGACTTGATAGGACATTGCGGTTTTCGCGAACCTGTACTACTTTTTTGTCAAACTTACAATGGCACATACAGATTTGTTAAATCTCTTTTCATTTTTGAGTTACAGGGCGATAATGAAAATTCTGACTTATTCAGCCACCCCCGTATCTCGTTTGCTATTGAAGATATTTTAAATGTGTAAACTGATTATTATAGATAATTTTACGTAGAATTCAGTGACGTCCTTAGTTTTTTTATGGGGGTTACCATTTCTGAAATATGACACCAACTTGCCATTTTTTTAATGGAACACCCTGTATTTTTATTGGCCATTAAATTTGTAATTTTGTTCTCTTTTTAATGATATGGCACATTCTATATTTTGAATTTTCTTAAAACGATCAAAAAAGAGAAAAACTATTTTATTATAAAAATGGTTAGGGGGCTATGCGGAAAAACAAAAAAATCGTAGAAATGTTTTATTTAATATTCTCAACAACTATTTTTGTTCTAAAAGTATTTTATTTTGGGTTTTCTGCATAGCCCCCTAATCATTTTTCGAATAAAATAGTTATT
The DNA here is from genome assembly GCA_917563865.1 of Phyllotreta cruciferae. Lineage (NCBI taxonomy): Eukaryota > Metazoa > Arthropoda > Insecta > Coleoptera > Chrysomelidae > Phyllotreta > Phyllotreta cruciferae. The sequence goes on from OU830606.1 coordinate 4,442,507, forward strand.
CTCTTTTTTGTGCGTTCTAATGAAATTCAAAATATAGAATGCTCCATATCATTAAAAAGAGAAAAAAATGACAAATTTAATGGCCAATAAAAATACAGGGTGTTCCATAAAAAAAATACAAGTTGGTGTCATATTTCAGAAATGGTAACCCCCATAAAAAAACTAAGGACGTCACTGAATTCTACGTAAAATTATCTATAATAATCAGTTTACACATTTAAAATATCTTCAATAGCAAACGAGATACGGGGGTGGCTGAATAAGTCAGAATTTTCATTATCGCCCTGTAACTAAAAAATGAAAAGAGATTTAAAAAATCTGTTTGTGCCATTGTAAGTTTGACAAAAAAGTAGCAAAGGTTCGAGAAAACCGCAATATCCTATCAAGTCTAATAACCGAGATACCCCCCAGTCGCGACCAAAATGGGACACAGTGTACATTTTGCAGGAGAAAAAAATATTTAACTAATATTAGCTTTAGTACCGATATCATCATCCTCTTCTTCCTACTTCATCAAAGTATCCAGTTGTACCAAGACACATTTCTTCTCGTTTGATTAAATAGGCACCAAGTTCTCGCCACTGAATAAGAGCAAACAAACCACAACGAGTGTACATCCAAGTACATCGTAGAAGCAGTTCCAATCGAATTATCTCCCATTTCCTCTAATTGCTTTCGAAAATAAGTCGGGGGGCCATTCGATGTAACGGGCCCGACGCCCGCCGTAAACTTCTTGAGATTTTAATGGCGGGTACCTGGGAAACACTTAGCGTTAATTACTTCGTCGTCTGCTAGGATTAATAAGTCATCGCGGCGAAGTTTCGGGTCGAAGGAGGGCCTTACAGGCCAACTTGTAACGTTCGGCGTCTTCGGGGAGCCGGCGCTGAAATGACGGACAATTGGAGTTGGAGTTGTACGGCCGGGGACGGGACGCTCTTTAATAATTATCGAGTAATTATTAAACGGACGTAAATTAAACGTGGCAGCGCGTGTGTGGGTCGATTTCTTGGTTTGGGTGGTAGGAAACTCTGACTGGAATTGGAGTAAAGGCTCGTTTTCATGCTACATAATAATGTCATGACAATAGGACATTTTTAGTGGTTGTTTTCATGTATTTTCACATTTACAACATTTTTATACGCTTTTTTTTAATCACCCCCTATTTTTGGAACACCCTGTATATGCATAAAAAATTTATAAAAATCGGTTAAAATAATTCTTTTCCAATATACAAATAATTTAAGCTCATCGCGATATAACCTATATACGAGTTTTGGTAAAAGTACTAGCGGGGCCCTCGTGGGCCAGAGGGGTTGTTCGTTGACTTGTATACCGGAGGTCCGGGATCGAGACTCGGCTACCGCAGTATTTTTCAGGGGTTTTTTCTTGAGTAGGTGATGATGTTTGATGGAAATTGGAATTTATTTAAGGTCTGTGGAATTTGTTGGAGGGGATTTTGGAGGGGACTTCAAGTCGGCTTGAAGCCAAGGTCGACTCTCTGTATAAACACGGATCGAGTTATGACGAAGAGAAAATATATCGGATCGAGTTGACTCGACGAAGAAAAAGATATCTCGAGTCGATTCCTGATACCCTCATGTAAACGCGGTATCAGAGAACTATATGTTCAAATTGTGTTAATATTTCTAAATAATAATAATTGTCTTTAATTAGTTAAACTAGAGAGAAGACAGAAAAAAATGTTTTTTAATTTAATTTTTGAAGTATTGAAGATTTTTATTTAGATTTTTTTTTGGATGATTTTTGCTAATTACTCATATTAAAGTTGCACTAACATTGTCAATTTTCAACAGAATCCAGTAAATTAATTTTTTAATACAGGGTGTCCCAAAACTCCCTGTACACAGAGCTACTGTATGTTAGTGGGATCAAAATAAGTCGATTGAGCCAAAATTACCTATGTCACAAATAGTCATTTCCCTCTGAAGAAGCTTCAAAGTTGAAAGAAAATTTTCATTTTTTTTTAATAAGTCAAAGACGCTTCGAACGATTTTTATAAAATTTGGTATGTATTATAGCTATTTTAATTTAGTTATAATTATAATAAATAATTCATTTTAATTGAAGAGCCGTTATACCATAACCTTTAGTTAACCCCTTAAGTTACCAGCTATTTGATTTATATTCCGGTCAAAATAGAAATTGACCGTTGCATACATTCTCAAGAAGCTGAAAATTTGAAGGAACGTTAAGGACACCATTATAATAAGATTGTGAAAAATCCCCAACGTCCCATGTGTGCTAAAAAATAATGCTAGCAGGTTCAAGTATAAAAATGGGTATTTTGGATTTTTTGGCGAAACTGCTAGTTTTATGATAAAAAAAACCTTAGACAAAAATTTAAGATTATGCAATTACTTACAAAAAATGTTGTTACACTTTTTGTCCCAAGTTTCAAAATTTCTGACAAAAAGCGATTCTAAAATTTACTAATGTTGAATATTCTCTATAATATTTTTAACACACATGGGATCGATGGGAACTTTTCACAAATTCATTTTAATGGTGTCCTTATTGTTCATGCAAATTTTCAGCTTCTTGCGAACTTATGCAAGGGCCTAATTTTTCTGTCTAAATTGATCAAAATAGATTGGCGAATATCGGCATATTAAAACAAGGGGCATTTTTTCAATCACTTACCGTTCCCGAATTTCTTGCTGAACCAAACGGAAAGTTCCTCGTGGATTCGTTTCACGATTTCAAAGGCAAACTTACCCGCTCGTGGGTTTATTTACTCATTTTTTTTTGGAAATATAAATCCGCTTCGGCCCACGGTATTTTTGTTTACTTCTCCTTATCGCCGCGAATTTGTCCTTTCTCTCGCAAAACATCCTAAGACATTTCGGAAAACTCCGGTAATTCTTAGAATATCGCCCGAAACTTTTCGCTTTGCATTTTTTTTCGATAATCCGTCAGAGGATAAAATTTCTAATTCATTAAATTCATTAACTATATCGCTTTTACAGCCAATATTTTTACTGAAGAAACGTTTTTTCTTCTTCTTTGTAAGGACTTACACAAAGATTAATGAGTTCTTTTAACAACATATTAATTTACAGATAAAGGAAATTGATAAATCCCATTTAATGAACTCTTCATAACCATTTGAAATAATCACCACAAGCTTTTTCTTCCATGAAATTTAGCCCTAATTTTTTTTGAAATTATTCATGCGTTCGATCGGCGTACGCCATGTATTCGTGGCCTCGTCTATGGTTGTTTTCAAGTCCTCTTCCGCTCCGCAGAATCCATTGTTTAAGTTCATTTTTAGTTTATCGATTTCCGCTGGGAATAAGCGAATTAAGCAAATTCCTGATATGGGAGACGGAAATAAACAGACACCGCCAACAGATTGAACGGCCCTTTCGGAAAACAACATCGACGATCGCGCATTCATATTCAAATTAATTTAATTTATTTGCAATATTGATACCTGTGTACACCGAAGGCAAAATGTATGAGCCAGAAGTTGAATGAATGCATGGAAATGTTACAAATTGGGATTGAATCCTGCTGCTTAATCAATACAGGGTCATTAATATGCTGCAAAATTTCAAGGGGTTTTCCTTGGAGAATATTTTGCTTCAATTTCTAAAAAAATATTTGCATATTATGCAAATCGTGCAGCTTTATTGGTTCACTCTGTACATCAAAAATTGATAGTTGCTCCATGTAGAGGAATTCTTTGTGTAAAGTGCAGCTCGATAATGAATCAAACAATGATAAATCGACGACGGCATCTGTTATATTGCATATTCCTCAAGCTCGACGCAACTTTAAACTTCAGTAAATCTCCTCGCTCGGTATTAATTTTCGGGATCAATTCTGCAACAATTAACGCCATCGCAGCGTCGGCGTCGGGGCCCGAAATCCGGTAATTAATTCGATCAGGTTAATGTTGATAACTAAATCGAACAAATCCGATTTGGGCCGCGCTTAACAAACAGACCTCATCTTTGAGTTTACGCGTCTCCGGAGCGGGTGCATCCGTAATGAAGTTGCATTTGTATGCGGGCGGCGCGTCAAGTTCGTGTGCTATCGAGATTTGATAATGATTTTGCGAAGGGAAAGTAATGGTAAATAAATCATTCCGCTTCGCGGATGTGATGGCTAATTTTCATAATACGAGGTAAATATCTCTGTATTCAAATTTGTATAATAAAGGGTATATAGCACACAATGGAGTAAAACCAAACTTGCATAAATATTTATTTAGGTTACTGATTGTTTCACTTTCTTTGGATATAATTAATTATAACCATGTTTACTTTAATTTAGCGAAAAATAAACATAGAATTAATTCGCTTGATGATAATTTCGATTTGTATCGAGCAACTAAACGTCGCGTCATTCGCATTCGACATAATAGAATTTGATCTAGATAAAATCATGATCGGCGAATAATTCGATGCATGAGCGACAAGCAGTGAAGCTCCATCGAGCTGGCAACGCCGTCATATCTCTATCGATATCCATATGCGTTCTGCGGTGCATTTTCCTTTTACTTCCGCGATCACAGGCGCCCTTTAGACATTGATGAATAGGTAGATTTCGTTCCGGCGGTTCATCGACAAGGTCGATTCGGCCGGCTCTGAAGCGATTTACCCGATTGGATTACTGCGATGACAAATCTACTCGGCTTTGGGAAATCTTTAGATGAAAAAGAATCGTCCAAAATTATAAAAATGCGCTTTATAGGATGTCTCTAATGCCCGATTTTACCAACCAATTCTTAAAGTTAGGTAATACTTAAGCCGGATTTAGGAAGTAGTAAGTGTAATTTGGTGTCTCCATGATCTAAGTAATACTTAAAGGTGGTAGGAAGTGCCTAAAGTCAGGACAGTTCACTGGGGTTTGCCTATATGCATAAAGCATTTAGGAAATACTTGACCATGCTTATCATTTTTAGCAGGCTTTACATGATAATCTCACTTGAGATTAGTATAGATTTTATAGAGGTATTATTATTGATAGTATTTTTGTTGCTGTTAATGAAAAAATATGCGAGCTGTATCAGATGAAGTTGAAAATAGAGACAATTTAATTGAGGTGGGTCAAATTGAGGAGGGTCAAATTATTTATATTAGAAATGAAAATATTTTTCAGATCGAGAATTAATTGTAAATATTTTTTTTAATACAGGGTGTATTGTAAGTTGACACTTCTTTTTCAACTGTGCATGAATCTCTTAATTCTAAGCAATTTTTTCAAATAAACTTTTTGAATATTCTGAAAAACAAAGATAAAAATTTTTTATAGTTTTTACCTTTTTTTTTGAATTTCGAATATTTCCTAATACGTACCTGCTTCATTAAATATGAAATTTATGTATTTTTCGGCATTTATTTGACAGATGACTGCCATAAATAAATTTCTTATTTAATAAAGCAGGTACGTATTGGAAAATATTCGAAATTTTAAAATTTTCTATCTTATTTGTTATTCATAATATTCAAAAAGTTTATTTGAAGAAGTTGCTTAAAATTATGAGATTCATACACAGTTGAAAAAGAAGTATCAACTTACAATACACCCTGTATATGAATATAGTGGAAGTTGATAAAATTATACCCACACATTTATTAACTTCTTACATTTCCATAACAGTAAAAGTAACGAATTAAAAAAGATGGCAAATAAGTTAAAGTTTTGAAGTAGATACTTATTTATTAAATACCTAGTATTGGTTTAAAATTTATGGGGTATATTTAACTTACTTCTCTCTACTGATTTCAGTTATGATCTCCACTTATTCGGTTTACAGTTCACAATTTAGGCAATAACATGCAGAAATTGTCAAAATCAAATTTTTATCTAGGTATTCCTTAGTTACCGGACTTTTTATGTTGATGAAATTCGATTTAAGTATTCGAGTTTAGTACATCCTACCTAAGGAATTACTTAGGTAAGAAATACCTAAAAACAGGTTCGTGAAATCGGGCATAGAGAACTTCTAAACATGTACAAAAATGCACATATTCGTAAGTCCTGTTCCTAGGAAAATCGTCCTAATTTCTTGAAAAATTTCCACAAAAGAATTTATCCCAAAAAATTTTCAGAAACTCCTTAACAAAGCAAAGATGAATACTCGTATCCTGCTCAAAGATAAATATCGTCAAAATGATTTTAAACGTTTTGCTCGTTTTCGGGCAAGTTTTTGCTTATAACATCACGTTTATACCTCATCCGTTCATTCTCTCACCGTCGGCTGAACTTCCAGGGAAATCGATCGACAATCAGGTCATCTCATTATAAATAGTTTATCAAGGAAGTCTGGTGTGTGCGAACTATCAAGTGGTATATTAAAAGCACATTGGCGTATTGTTTCCCGCAATACCTACGTATATGTTACCCCTGGAACTTGAGTATCTATATACAGGATGTTGTACATATTTGTACATCATTTTTTAAACAATTATATGAACGTTACTCTTTGTGGACACACTGTATATATTTTATATGTACTAAAACGGTAGATTAACAAGCGAAATGGGGCAAAACTAATGGAATTAAGCGCGGCGAAATCGCGGATTTTAATCCCAATCGCGTTCGATCAATTATTTTTTGAGAACGGTCGACCGATAGGAAAGTTTTCACCGAGCGTGTATGCCGGAGTAAATTCTATATGAACTGAAAATTTCACTCCAGAATTCCATTAACCGGGAAAATACTAGATATGAATTTTTTTGTCGGATCCCTTCCGTATTTATCAACGTCAAATTTATTCCAGATGAAAAAATTCCTGTATTCCAATATCATCGATGAAAATAAGATTTGGCCACAATGAATTCTAAATACCCGGAATTTCTACGTTCGGAATGAATTTCGACTCGTGGTATTTTACCACTTTTCCGCAAATATGCCACGAAAAGATGTGCTTATGGAATAATTCTACTTTTAGGGGTGGATTTACCAGTGTACACTGTGTCCCATTTTGGTCGCGACTGGGGGGTATCTCGGTTATTAGACTTGATAGGACATTGCGGTTTTCGCGAACCTGTACTACTTTTTTGTCAAACTTACAATGGCACAAACAGATTTTTTAAATTTCTTTTCATTTTTGAGTTACAGGGCGATAATGAAAATTCTGATTTATTCAGCCACCCCCCTATCTCGTTTGCTATTGAAGATATTTTAAATGTGTAAACTGATTATTATAGATAATTTTACGTAGAATTCAGTGACGTTATTAGTTTTTTTATGGGGGTTACCATTTCTGAAATATGACACCAACTTGTATTTTTTTAATGGAACACCCTGTATTTTTATTGGCCATTAAATTTGTAATTTTTTTCTCTTTTTAATGATATGGCGCATTCTATATTTTGATTTTCATTAGAACGCTCAAAAAAGAGAATAACTATTTTATTCGAAAAATGGTTAGGGGGCTATGCAGAAAAACCAAAATAAAATACTTTTAGAACAAAAATAGTTGTTGAGAATATTAAATAAAACATATCTACTATTTTTTTTGTTTTTCCGCATAGCCTAACCATTTTTATAATAAAATAGTTTTTCTCTTTTTTGAGCGTTTTAAGAAAATTCAAAATATAGAATGTGCCATATCATTAAAAAGAGAAAAAAATTACAAATTTAATAGGCAATAAAAATATAGGTAGTCCCATTAAAAAAATTACAAGTTGGTGTCATATTTCAGAAATAGTAACCCCCATAAAAAAACTAAGGACGTCACTGAATTCTACGTAAAATTATCCATAATAATCAGTTTACACATTTAAAATTTTAATGGAATAAAATTTTAATGGAACACTCTGTATTTTTATTGCCTATTAAATTTGTCATTTTTTTCTCTTTTTAATGATATGGCATATTCTATATTTTGAATTTTCTTAAAAGGCTCAAAAAAGAGAAAAACTATTTTATTATAAAAATGATTAGGGGGCTATGCGGAAAAAACAAAAAAATCGTAGAAATGTTTCATTTAATATTCTCAACAACTATTTTTGTTCTAAAAGTATTTTATTTTGGTTTTTCTGCATAGCACCCTAACCATTTTTCGAATAAAATAGTTATTCTCTTTTTTGAGCGTTCTAATGAAATTCAAAATATAGAATGCGCCATATCATTAAAAAGAGAAAAAAATTACAAATTGAATGGCCAATAAAAATACAGGGTGTTCCATTAAAAAAATACAAGTTGGTGTCATATTTCAGAAATAGTAACCCCCATAAAAAAACTAAGGACGTCACTGAATTCTACGTAAAATTATCCATAATAATCAGTTTACACATTTAAAATATCTTCAATAGAAAACGAGATACGGGGGTGGCTGATGAATAAGTCAGAATTTTCATTATCGCCCTGTAACTCAAAAATGAAAAGAGATTTAAAAAATCTGTTTGTGCCATTGTAAGTTTGACAAAAAAGTAGTACAGGTTCGCAAAAACATCAATGTCCTATCAAGTCTAATAACCGAGATACCCCCCCCCAGTCGCGACCAAAATGGGACATAGTGTACAAAAAATTATCAAATATTATACAAATATACCTATACAAACTTTTTATTCACTCTTACTTTCAATATTAGAGTTAATATTGCGAATTTAAAATAATTTCTAAGGAAATCTCAATTATCACAAAATTAACGCAACGGTTTCTGTTGAACTGGAAAATCGTAAATTGCAATAACCGGTCAAGCTTTGTTTCATTCGGTCCAGATTTATTATCTGCCATTTAGCATTCGAAGGGTAACGAATAAATTGTGTATAGGGGTTTCCCTTGGGCGAGCACAAGGGTTTATTTTAACTGCATTAATCTTTGGTATCTTGTAACTAATCTCTTTGATCCATCAGAACATCGACCGACATCAAGATCTTAGATCGTAAACCTGGCAGAATAGAAGCGAATATTTTTTGGAGTGATATCTACAAGATTTAGTAAGAGCAATGTTTGTTTGAATTTGCTACAAAAAAAATTGGAATTTTATTTAAATCATCTCATTAAACTTGAATTTAGGTTTATACTATTCATTCATGACGGTGAAAACGAGAATCGATGAATATTGGATGCCTTATCTTCTTTGAGCCAGAGGATCGGAAGTCCAATTTAAAATGTATGTCAAATCCGTACTGGTTTTATTTAAAATTTCCATAAAAAATAACAAGCATCAAGCTCTAAACTATTTCTACAATTTAAAAGATACCATAAATATTGTTACATAAACGTTTGACAACTTTTTATAACTAATAAATTTGATGCAACTTTCATCAAAGGAAAAGCAGCTTGTGCAGGTATACAGATTTACCAGTCCTGCATTAATTAAAAACTGATTATGAAAAAGGAAAACCCGAACAGATCAAAGCAACAGAAAATGCAATTTTAATCCGAATGAAACGGGTGGGTACCGAGCCTCCGCATCACCGTGTGAGGCTCCGCAATTTCTTCATGTTTTTTTTGTATCTTAATATCTGCGCTATACGGTTTCTTTGTTTTTGTAATAAGATTCAGAGTGCACTCCAGGTAGTCGCGAGATACTTAGATTTTCTAGGTCGGCAATTTAAAACATGTCTGCGGCCAGGAAAGAGAATACTCCGGTAACGGTGGATAGACAAACTAATAAGCACAGGCATTGTTCCGAGAGCGAATTTTATTACTCATACGAGAGTGTGCCTACAGTGGTGGATCTGACGTTTTTATTAACTCGTTTTACAGATAAAATACTGTGCAATTTAGATATCAAAACTTTTTTTTGTAGACAAGATACTAGTGCAGGCACAAGGGAAATAAGTAGGAATGGAATTTAAATAGATTCTCTGCATGAGCAGAATACTTGAAATTTAAACTACAAAACTCTACATCGGAATCTAATTGTTTTTTGGTGAATACAACGTTCTATAATGTAACTCTCATTTATTCGCAACTTACCTACCGGATCATATACCAATTAAATTTACGAAATTAAATGGTAGAAAAACTTTTTGATTTCTTAAAATTTTTATTTTCCCCGTCACTGACTTATCGCGTATCCTTCACACCCTAAGATCTTGTTAACACAAACTTTGTAAGGGAAGGAAAGGTAGGCACTTGTAACTCAAACATCCATCATTTTTTTCTTGATCTTTACAATACACACACATGTGCTTTTTAATTAAGCCTTGTAGAATCTTAACTGATGCATGTCTACGTATGAACATATCCTTTGTACAAGAATAGTTAGTTAATTTTAAGAAAAGAGCACCTTACTGCTTGTATCAACTCCTTGCACTCGCATTTCTCTCATTTTGCCAATACTGTAATGGAGAAGACCACGACTTTTTTTTTAAATTTTTTGTTCAAAACCGTGTGTTCTAAGAAGGCGCGTAATGAAATTTTTATTTTTTTCTGTGGCCAAATAAGGCCGCAATTAATTTTTAAAGTTTGAAAAACGTCACACAATCGTCATACACTCTGCTCCAATCCAAGCGAAAGTTGCAAAGAGAAGTCACATTTAGCAAGTTTGCCACGTTTCCTATTACTCTTCTATACTCCGCAAAATCTGCATTTTTTGTCTATTTATTGCAATTAACATTTTCTGATTTATCGGTTTTATCCATTACATAATGGATAATTCGATATATTAATATAGAAATAACATCTTCATCTGTATAAATTGTAACCGATTTTCGTGTTAAAAACACAAATAATGGTCCTGAAAAATTTATTTGACAACATTCTTGTCAACTTCAATATTATCAGTAAAGTGTTTTGTGCCGAATTGCAATTCGTGTAATTTGTTTTGTGAATTTTTCAGAAAAATCTGACAAATGACAGTTTGATTTTTGTTCGTTTGTGTATTCTTTGTTACTGCGTTCGAAAATTCATACTATTTACTTATACAACAAAACGTGAGTGGTTTATGATTGGTTGATAAGGTATGAGTCAAAATCCGAAATTTTTAAATTTCAAAGGGCTATATCTTTTTAATTATAACACATTTTGAGCAACTGAAAACGGTTTTGAGCTGTAATAAATCATTTCTAATCGTATCTTTTGCCGAAATCCGCATATCTCACATCGTGGTCTTCTCCATTAGATAGTACTCTAGGTAAACAAATTATTTGCTGTTTCATTACCTTTCAAGTCTATTAATCCTGGTGAAAAACTGCTTTCGTACGATGTACGATTTACAGGAACAAAGAAAAGAACTGATCTCTTAAATAGAAATCAAAGTTTAATTTATGGAGTGTCAATTGTGCAGGGAAAGACGGTCTCGAGGGAGCGGAGCCCTTCGAATGATCATCCGGTTATTTATGCTTTTACAAGAACGCAGTCGTTACTCTTCCGTTTTTTGCAGGATTAAGGCGACGCACACAATAAGCTTTAATTCGCACGCAAATTTATTTCATTCCGGCGCAATTAAACCGATTAATTATCACTAATCAGCTCAGCGATTTCTAAAATTTTCCCCTTATTTTTGCCCTCGCGCCCTTACCAGACGTGCAGTTTCCTCCCACTCGAGGATCCGCTCAATTGGCTTTCAACCTGGGTGCATGAGCACGGCATTTCCCACATTAATAAGCGCAGCTGCGGTCGCAACTAATTGCACTCAAATTAAAATTAATTATGGGTCAATAGAAATAGCTTGGTCGATAAATGCTCCTATTTAAAGTTGTACATTTTATTATTAAAATTTCATAAAATTCAAGCTGATAATGCGCTAATGGTTGGGCCTTAAATTTGGTGTCTTCTTTTGTATTAAATATTAATGAGATATATGATGAAATAAAAATTTCTTGATATTTATACCGGAAATTATAAATAAGACTATTTTCATATTTAATTTTTGAAGCTATAATACATTGTTTATCTTATAAGAAACTCGAATTTTTATTCTTGCTCCCTATTCTATTTCCTTACCAATGTAGGTATATTTTGTGGTTGAATCAATTCCCAAGAAGAGCATTTGCAATTTATTATCCTGCATTAGTATAACATATCTATTATTATCTTGGGATCTCCGTTGCATAACATTCCGCTTGTAGCAGAATGAAAATTGATATTCTCTTTCATATATAGCCCACCTATCATGTATTTTCATCAAAAAGTAAAGCCATAAGTATCGAATATTGGAAATTCTTGTGAACTTTTCCGATACTTTTCCGATACTGACCAAAAGTTTTATTTAAAGCCGACAATCCTTTGAAACGGAAATTTTAATGACAATGAACAATGTTATAAAGATATTGCTTTATCAAAGTCTTTTTGAGACACGAAGGGTGGAAATTTAATACTTCAAATTAGAATTTAGAATTTAGAAAGATGTGAATTCGGAAAGGGGACAAAAGTACCCCGACTGACGTGATTTACTAGGTTTTTATAGGAACATATTTTTTTATAATAAAAACACAAATTGATTGGAACAGTTTTATTTAAAATAATTGTTACATTCATTCTTAACACTATTATAGAATTTTTTTGGCAATTTTTATCTTCTATTAATATGTACACACATACATACATTTGATAAAAATGAGGAATTTAATAAAATTTTACAGCATTTGTCGAAGGTCAATTAATATTTACAGATATAGCAGGGATGTAGCAATTAACACATCGATAATATTTTACTTTTTAATTCTTTCATATAATTCGTATTCAACTAACATTAATTGACCGAGACTCTTTTTAACATTATTTAGCGATTACATTTGATGAATATTGTAACAAAAATGAAACTCTATGGACACTTCATATACACGGTATATACAAAATAAATTTTTTAAATTCAATTATTGCCTTAATCTACTAAATAACAAAAAATGTTGGTTGATATTTTAATAATGATACTTAGTCGTACATTTATTTTTAATAACACTAATTAGGGAACAATTATCACAAGAAATATGTATCTACCAAAGAATAGCGTAACTATAATATGTTTTAAAAGTCATTTCATATATACTACAAGTGCAAGAATATCTTTTAAGCTTTTCCCCTGTGTTTTATTTATACATTATCTACAAATAATGGCGAATTTTGTTTTAAATTTTCAAGTATTAAAAAAGTCATTAAACTTTTGCTCAAATAATTCACGGGTTTCTGAATAATAATTTTAAATTTTATTTTTATTTTTCCGGGAACGTTTCGAAAATAAGTTTAATTAATAAAATTTTTCACCGTTACTTGTAAAGAATATCAAATAAAACTTCTATATAGAATTAATTTGATTGTACATGCATAAAATTAATGTTTTATACACATATTACATTATTAAAAATACTTTATTATACTTGGTGTTATTATACATTGTTTTTTGGACATTTAGCATACATTTAGGTAGTACTAATTTAATTATCCTAGTAAATTAAGCTAGTCGATTGTACGAGTTTGGTCAATTATTATGTACAAATTATTTTACAATATTTTTTATTTATTTATTTCATAATTTATTCCAAAAAAATATAAATGCTACCTCTATTCTTATTCGTCACAAATGAAGCAATTTTCTTAAAATTATTTAAAGAATTAAGTAAAATATAAAAATTATTTTTCTACAAAATTTCTACTTTATATGAGGAAACACAACGTGTGACCAGTCTTAAAAAAATATAATGGTCGATCGAAAACGGTAGATATTACTATTATTTCTTAGTAAATAGTAGATATTTATTAATAGGTAAAATTGTAAACAGTTTCATTGATTGGTATTATAAAAGTGGTCTTTTCTTTTTCTCTGAATGTGGAACCTAATGATTTTTCGTTAAATTATGAATCGAATACAATCTGATTGTCGTTGATGTTCATTGAATGTAACAAATATAATTAATTATTTTCATTTCATAATAGTACATAACTCATAATAAATACATCTAGTGAAATTGTGTGGTAGTTAGTTGTAATTCGTAATCATCGATTTTTATTGTTTGTTTAATTTTTAATAAAGCAGTAAAATTTAGAATACAATCAATTGTTAATTACCTTTATACGGGTGTATTTACTCTAGAACAACAGAATACATAACTTGTATTAATGTTCATTGTTATTGTTTGCTTTCTGATATTTTCGTGTTAATATTAACTTTAGGTATGTAACGAAAATTCGAATTTAAAAAAATATTTGTTCTTTCTTTGTTTTAATTTTTTATTTTCCTATACCAAGGATTTTACTAAAGAATAACGAAGGATAAATGTGTAGAAAATGTTGAAAATATGGTGGATGTGCAGTCTAAATTTTGGTGGCAGCCGAGGTAGATTAAATTTGATTTCAATCCGAGCCTGTTCTATCAGTTAGGAAAAATGATTAAAACTCTTAATCACACAAAATGCATTAAAAAAATGTGCAGTGATTTCATTAACATAAATTTTCCATAATTTTCATGAAGCAGTCCTTTAAATAAAATTAAAATTCGGCCATAAAAATCAAAAGTGCCTATAAAATACAACCTTCGTTTCGAAAATAGATTTACCATCGCAGCATTACGAGTTGTAAAAAACCAAACTACCTACTAACAACTAAAACTTAAGCGGCGCTATTTATTTTTTATATAGCGCTCTAACTCATATTAAAATCGCCACAACGCAACTTTATCTACTGGATGAAATTGGCGTAATTTTTTTGGCCGAACTAACGCAAAAATGATGTACGAGAAAAGTTGAATCTGCTTCGAGATTTGTACATAGCCTCAGCAATCTTCGTGGAAACCGCGTGTTATTAAAGTAACCTTAAAACTCTAACTTAATTTTCCAAGTTTCTTATACTGTTTTACGTTGAACTAACAACGTAGCGAGTTCACATATGCGAGTTGTGCAAAGAGAAAGCGGCGATAGAATGGAGTTTCCAAGGTTAATTTTTGCGATTCCGAAGAAGTTTTCAAGCAAATAACAGGGCGCACAAATGCCGTCTGATTTTTATTAAATTATGCCGTCTGCCGGATAAAATTAAACGCACAAAAAACCACGCTATATTCTCCTCCGCATTCAATGTAACTTTCATTATACTCGCGTCATGTCTGACAATCGTGAAAAAACCCGTAAGAAAAACGTCGCGAACTCGTCGCGAGTTTAAAAATTAACATTCCTTCACGTCGCGATCCTGAAGCAATTCCTTCGCATGGATGACACCGAAGTGACATCCGAACAGAAGCGCACAAGTGTGAATTTCGCTTGTTGAAGTTTATCCAATTCGTTGAAAGGAGCGGAGAAGTTAATTTCAGAAGATGCATTTTAAGAGAAGCGACGCATTCACCGGAAACGCTAGGGTACACGAGGAACGCTTATATTTGAGTTTTACCTACTCGATTTCGCTTTGTAAGTATCGCAAGCTTTTCAGTTCCAATCCCCGAGGTACAGAAAATAAACCAAACTGATCTTCGAAACTAATTTTAACCACCAACATGTCTTCTTATTATATATTTTGTTTTATATAAGGTACGGATAGATGCCCCACTTTTTAAAAGGGCCTCATAATTTTGAAACTATTAATTTATCAATAATTATTCCTGTGTATATAGCTAGTTTAATCCTTTGTGCAACATTATGATTTGTTTTCATTGACCTAACAATCACTGATTTTGCTAAAATTGAGTTTTTGCAAAACAACTTTTTGGAGGATATAGATGCCTATCGGTACGGATAGATGCCCCACCATGAAAATGCTAAGGGGGATAGATGCCCTTAGTGTAAAATTTATGCCCTAATGGACTAAAATATGTAAAATACATAGTTTTAATATGTTTGATTTGTAATCTTTAGATGATAATCCTAAGAATCCGTGAATAACTATAAATAAACTAAAGTATTTGTTAAAAAAATATCAAAATTTAATTTTTAATTTTTAACTATTAAAATCATATATAGCAAAACATTAAGTAGTAATTACCAAAAAATATCCAAAAAATCAACAAATATCAACTAAAACCAATAAAATTCATGTAAGACATAATAATGCATCATAGTATATGTATTTTCTTAGGGGCATCTATCCGTCCAAAAATCGGGGCAACTATCCTTTTTGATACGGATAGATGCCCTTTTATTATTTAAATAAACTAAATAAAAAAGGGCAACTATTAATACATAGGTGTGTACTCAATAAACCAATGTATGTATATAAAAAAAATAGAGTGTAATTTTTTACTACTTCAAAAGTTATGCAGCACTATATATTTGGTTTTGAAAGTTTGAAGCATTTTTTGCGTTTGTTGCGGAGATAATCAAACACACACAAGCAAGATGCGTCTTTTTTCCAAAAAATCCTACGGACCATTAAGGCATGTGGACAGACACTTCTTATTTAGTTTATAAAATTTTTGTTGCTATTTTGGAAATGTTGGTTTTGGAGATCTATCCCAATGGGGCACCTATTCGTACTTTACCCTACTCTTGCTGTATTCAATTTTCCGTTCTTTACGACTCGCCCTGTACAATTAATTACGTTTTCGCTCCGGTATTAAAATCTCTCCTGCCCTCGATATGCCTTTCCCGAGCCGTGGGAGTTTTGATCCGCGTATTTTATATGCAGGATGTACGACCCGCGCCATCCGTCCGGGATGCCGCAGGTTTTCGAATAAAATCTCGACGTAAAATAGCGGATCGACGACGGAAAGTTTCTTAAAATCCGGTAAAAAACACTCGGTGCCACGAACAGGTGATTTGAATTACCCAACGAAATGCATCGCGCGGCCTCGCAGGACTATATACCCTTCGCCCGCAGGTCGAACCGCTCGACAGGAAGGCCGCAAATCAACCCCGATAAGCTTTTACTTTGTTTTAGGAATCGAACCGAACGAAGTGTTATCAAAGAGAAATGTTTTTTCTAACATACAGATCGATTGGTATAGCTAAAATCGCGAAGGTCGCAAATAGTGAAAGATTCCTGCAAGTAAACTTGATTTTAATATCTACTAATTAACAGAATATAGAAGATAAATTTTCTGAATTTTCTGATACCATCACTTTGATTACTTTTATGGGCGCTTTCCCTTCGAGAACATTGATTAAAGAAACTTCCTTCGAAATATAAATTAATTAATTAAAAGTAAAACTGCCGGACCGGTAGTGTCTTATTGCGCTGAGTTCAGTTCAGATTTAGTATTATTAATGGAGAAGACCACGATGTGAGATATGCGGATTTCGGCAAAAGATACCATTAGAAATGATTTATTACAGCTCAAAACCGGTTTCAGTTGCTCAAAATGTGTTATAATTAAAAAGTTATAGCTCTTCGAAATTTAAAAATTTCGGATTTTGACTCATACCTTATCAACCAATCATAAACCACTCACGTTTTGTTGTATAAGTAAATAGTATGAATTATCGAACGCAGTAACAAAGAATACACAAACGAACAAAAATCAAACTGTCATTTGTCAGATTTTTCTGAAAAATTCACAAAACAAATTACACGAATTGCAATTCGGCACAAAACACTTTTCTGATAATATTGACGTTGACAAGAATGTTGCCAAATAAATATTTCAGGACCATTATTTGTGTTTTTAACACGAAAATCGGTTACAATTTATACAGATGAAGATGTTATTTCTATATTAATATATCGAATTATCCATTAGGTAATGGAAGAAATGGATAAATCAGAAAATGTTTATTGCAATAAATATACAAAAAACGCACATTTTGCAGGAGTAAAGAAGAGTATAATAGGAAACGTGGCAAACTTGCTAAATGTGACGTCTCTTTGCAACTCTCGTTTTGATTGGAGCAGAGCGTATGACGATTGTGTGACGTTTTTCAAACTTTAAAAATTAATTGCGGCCTTATTTGGCCATAGAAAAAAATAAAAATTTCATTACGCGCCTTCTTAGAACACACGGTTTTGAACAAAAAATTAAAAAAAAAGTCGTGGTATTCTCCATTAAATTTAGTCCGTTGGTGTATAAAATAAATGAAACGTATAGCGGGAAGTTCTAATCGAATTTTCCTGTATGGACTAATGTAAAGTTAATTAGGTATTTTTTGACAACAAAATGTGTATCGCTACGTGGTTAGATTAGCCTGTTTTTTTTTATAACAAGCATTCATCCACCACGCTTTGAATAAGTAAAATTAATTAAATTGTAGTGTAACAGAGTAGGTTTAATGGTGATTTTTTTGGACCTGCATGAAATATTGAACTAGTGAGCGATATGCAATTAACGATAATACCGGATAATTTATAATTATTTTTAGATTTTTTTTATTGCTATATTCAAAATATTTTGATTTTTAACCTGCATTTTGAGGGAAAAAGTATTCATTTATAAAGGGACACTATTTCTAAAGATTACCGCAAACTTAAATTCACCATTTTCAGTCACCCGTTTTATATTTACCTAACGAATTTTATTAATGGTTCAAAACACACGCTATACCAAAATAAATTCAACCCGTATAATAAAAACAAACCTTCGTTTCGTTGAATCGTGATCTACTTACCAGAAATACGTAGACTTCCCGAGAACCTGTTCATTTTTTACCGTTGGTTAACGAACAGCCCTCAAGAAAAGCTCGAAAATACTACCCCTCACAAACAAATACACATTTGTATTTCCGAGTAGGGTCACGTTCATTGGCATCATAGGCGCCGCACCTAATAAAACAATTCAAGAAACAGAAAAAAAAATCAAAACAAAACAGGAAAATATTAATTGGAAAATTGCGCTGCGTACTCTCACGTCTCAAGCTAATCCGTAAACGCACTGTACCTGAATTTAATTAAAATTATCCATCATTTCGAAGCAAGTTCATAGAATCCCCAGTTACGTCCGTGCTGGGGAAAAAGTCCAAGGTGAAGGGCACAGGTCGAAGGGTTTAAATACCTTTATTCGGCATCTACTGGGCTCACATGCGAGGGATCATTAAGACAAGCCGATATGATTTACAGCTCTAATACGACGAGAAAACGACCTCGCATACCAAGGTGATCGCGCGGAAATACTTATACACCTGCTTTCGACAAAGGCGAGCGAAATTCTCGATATCAGATGGCCTAAAATTTCGATCAAAATTCGACAGCGGATGAACACGTGCCGAATAAATATTTCATAGAGAACGAATTGAAATGGCAAAACAATATAATCTCTATGGGCACCTCTGCACGACTATTATGGGAAATTGTGGAAACTGAATAAGGGGTTATTGGATTAGACAATGGAAGAAGGAATCGACGGTATTAGTATACATTTTTTATGAACTTTCGCAATGGAGAAGACCACGACTTTTTTTTTCAAAACCTTGCGTTCTAAGAAGGCGCGTAATGAAATTTATATTTTTTTCTCTGGCCAAATAAGGCCGCAATTAATTTTTAAAGTTTGAAAAACGTCACACAATCGTCATACACTCTGCTCCAATCAAAGCGAGAGTTGCAAAGAGAAGTCACATTTAGCAAGTTTGCCACGTTTCCTATTACTCTTCTTTACTCCGCAAAATGTGCGTTTTTTGTATATTTATTGCAATAAACATTTTCTGATTTATCCATTTCCATACCTAATGGATAATTCGATATATTAATATAGAAATAACATCTTCATCTGTATAAATTGTAACCGATTTTCGTGTTAAAAACACAAATAATGGTCCTGAAAAATTTATTTGGCAACATTCTTGTCAACGTCAATATTATCAGTAAAGTGTTTTGTGCCGAACTGCAATTCGTGTAATTTGTTTTGTGCATTTTTCAGAAAAATCTGACAAATGACAGTTTGATTTTTGTTCGTTTGTGTATTCTTTGTTACTGCGTTCGAAAATTCATACTATTTACTATACAACAAGACGTGCGTAGTTTATGATTGGTTGATAAGGTATGAGTCAAAACCCGAAATTTTTAAATTTCGAAGGGCTATAACTTTTTAATTATAACACATTTTGAGCAACTGAAAACGGTTTTGAGCTCTAATAAATCATTTCTAATCGTATCTTTTATAATAGACTTCAATTGGTTCAATTGGTTATAATAGACTGCAATTGGTGTACTTAATATGAATTTTATTATTACACTGGCGGAGTTGTAGTGAGTTTTATTAAAATCGATAAATTCTGTGATGTAAAAGATGCTACTTCTAAAGCTTAACAGTGATTTCCGAGATATGTTTTCAAAGAAAGAATATGTAAAGTACTATTGAATGCCGAATCTCTTAGCATAATTTCCTTTTCGATAACGCCCCAACGTAAATCGACTGTGAGAAAAGGTATAACTTCCACTATTTACCCAAGTTTTAACTGTTTGCTTCTTGCATTATCTTCTTGCGATTATTGCGATTCCTTCGCCACTTCACGTTTAATTCCATTGTTCGTCTTCCTAATGCACTTTAATTAATTTTCAGTTTCAATTAATTTATATCTCGATTTATCTCTCGAACGCTTAGTTTCAATTTTTGCTGCTAATTTCAATGAGCGTTCGCTCCGAAACTTTGCGATAAACCTGCGATTCGGCACTATTTTAATGCGAGATTAAGTCATTAGTTTATATTGTTTGATATTATTAAATCCGAAATTTACTCCTACAAGGTGTAATTTTTTGCGAAACTCTGATTTTAATCATAAAGCGAGTACACAGATTTAATTTTTACCTTCCGGTCTTTAAACATTTCCGCTTCGAATCTTTTTTGTTTGTACATTCAACGAATGTTTCAAAGGATTTTGATTAAATTCGATTTAAGAAACGAAACGAGTTAATTTTTTCCCAGGCGATTCGAAATGAAACGCCTGTAAATTTTTCACGGAGTATCCTTGGAGGTTAATATCGACCTGAGAAAAACTGCTCGAGAGCTATCCTCGGTGCAATGAGGTTTGATAATTGTTATTTCAAAGGATAATCGAGAGACTTTGATGTTTGCTAGGAAAGTTCGACTCTGAATACCTTTATACCGAGAAGTTATTAGCAAATTATCCACCTATATAGTAGGTAGTTTCGGGAAGTTTAGAGGATGTTGATTGATTGAGAGAATGAAATTGAATGCCTCAATTGCAATTAGTAATGATTGATACCCCTTTTATACGCATATAGTCACAAATTAACTTCATAAAAGTAGTAATGTGAAAATAATGTTAGCTTTATACCAAATATTATATTTATGCTTTACTTACACTAAATTATTGATGCTATTATTTTCGTAATCGTTGGTATAGTAAAAAAAATGTTTCGAGGCTCTCGCAACATTGTGATACAATAAAATCGCTTTGTATGAGAAAGAAATAAAATTTGATTTCATCCGCCTGAGCCCTCACGTATTTCCCTTTTTCATCAATTTCACCTAATAAAATATACCCGCTGCCTAAAATCGTTGTTCCGATCGCTTCTTACGACTTGCCAACTTCATGCTCAATCGACTTTTTACTGTTCATTGTGGTTACTGTTGTGTGACATAATTCAATATTCGATTTTACAAAAAAAAGAACATGAGGAGAGCTTTTACATTTTACATGCGATCTTTGATAATGTGCCTTATTTAACGTTAAAAGAGAATTAAATTGGACGAGATGATTGTATTATTTGCAATCTAATTTTTGTGCTTAACGAGACACTGTTAATTTTGATTTAAAAAATCTCTCGTATTCGAATTGAAGTTGATTTGGTATTCGCGCTTTTATTAAAACAGCGTATCGTAAAGATAAGTATATTGTATTTATTCAGCTAAAATACTCGAAAGTATCCATCTCAAATTCGAAAAAAAAACATTTTCATTCTTCAGTGTGCTTTGTATGCCCAGAAAACGCCAAATTCCGTACAATTAATGCTCATTGAAATTTGCAACTTTGAATAGTTGCCTCGAACAAAGAGCAATTTAAAATTAGAGTCTATTCAAGTTAGTCTTCGGAATTTGCAGGAGGTAATTAAAGTCTTAAGAATCGACAAGAGTTAAAGTCAACCTACGTTTACTTTCTATACATAATTTATTACTTCAGATTGTTGGGAATATTGATGAAAAATGTTCGTTACCGGTGTAGATCAATATATTCATTTGTACTTTTACTTATCTTTACGAAAGCTCTACTACGATTTGATATAGGCAGAAATATTAAAATAATATGTTACATTCCAATTTTAGAAACACAGGTAATAACAGAGGTTTTTAAAATTACATATTCGTACACGAGTTTTTACGTAATAATTTTAAATTATAAATACGCATGGCTGTTACAGTATGCAACTAAATGTGCTTTTAATGTCGGCGCGGAAGTTCTATAAATATAAAATTCCCGAAATTATGATGGATATCTTGCATTTATATGCCCTGTTGTATGCTGTAAATTTAATGCATATTGCGTTCTGAATTTTAATTCGACGGTTAAATAAATATTATCATGAAAACCTGTTTTTGCGGTAATAGGAAATTTAAAAATTATTTAGAAACATAAAAGGTTGTCCCACAGGAATTTTCGTCCACTAAATCGATATTTAAAATAATTGATATCTAAATACCAAAAATACACCGATTCATCATCGCAATAAAAAAGAAATAACTCGATCGAACCACGTCGCAACTACAGCCTTATTGCCTTCGATATGTAACTAATTTCGATCTCTCGCTGAACCCTTAAATAATAGCTTCGTTTTGCCTTAAATTAACGAACTCCTGCTCGGAGAGATTGTTGAACCGCTGCACTATCGCCTCGGCCCGCAGCAGATTGTTGCCGTGCAACTCGCTGGACGCGTTGCTGCAGGTCATCGGCGGCTCCCTGCGCAGCGAGTACTTCCTGCACACCAGCTGCGACGAGAACTGGCAGCAGCTCTGCAGCGTCTTCTTGAACGCCACCCGGAACTCCCTGTTGAAGTAGGCGTAGATCAGCGGGTTGAGGGCCGAATTGAAGTACCCCACCCAGAAGACCAGCGTCACCACCCACGGGGGGCTGTAGCACAGCCTGTACCCGCAGAGCGCTGATATGACGTACCTGAAACATGGTAAAACACCAATCAATGCAAGATGATAATGGAGAAGACCACGATGTGAGATATGCGGATTTCGGCAAAAGATACGATTAGAAATGATTTATTAGAGATCAAAACCGTTTTCAGTTGCTCAAAATGTGTTATAATTAAAAAGATGTAGCCCTTCGAAATTTAAAAATTTCGGGTTTTGACTCATACCTTATCAACCAATCATAAACCACTCACGTCTTGTTGTATATTAAATAGTATGAATTTTCGAACGCAGTAACAAAGAATACACAAACGAACAAAAATCAAACTGTCATTTGTCAGATTTTTCTGAAAAGTGCACAAAACAAATTAAACGAATGGCAGTTCGGCACAAAACACTTTACTGATAATATTGAAGTTGACAAGAATGTTGCCAAATAAATTTTTCAGGACCTTATTTGTGTTTTTAACACGAAAATCAGTTACAATTTATACAGGTAAAGATGTTATTTCTATATTAATATATCGAATTATCCATTAGGTAATGGAAGAAATGGATAAATCAGAAAATGTTTATTGCAATAAATATACAAAAAACGCACATTTTGCGGTGTAAAGAAGAGTAATAGGAAACGTGGCAAACTTGCTAAATGTGACTTCTCTTTGCAACTCTCGCCTTTATTGGAGCAGAGTGTATGACGATTGTGTGACGTTTTTCAAACTTTAAAAATTAATTGCGGCCTTATTTGGCCACAGAAAAAAATAAAAATCTCATTACGCGCCTTCTTAGAACACACGGTTTTGAACAAAAAATGAAAAAAAAAGTCGTAGTCCATTATTCACCCTGTAGGCATCTCCATTTTTTGTTCATGTTTTTATGTAAATATCTGTTGCTCAACATGTTACTCAACTGATACTATCAAAAATAACCAAAATAGAATTGGGACTACTGGATTGGGTGCAATGAAGTTACTTTATTAGACGGATAACATTAGATGCAATATAGAGGCATAGGGACATAAGGTGGTATAATCAGCAGTACAATCCTGATTAATAAAAATATAATTAGATGGGTAATTGCAATTAGAGCGAATCTAATGCGACTCGTGTGCCTTAGGCGTTATGCTTAATTCGTCCAATCTCAGGATGCCTTTAAATACCTAAATAGGTAATCACAGGATAATCGCGTCTAGCGCTCGACTAGCTTTAATAGCATGCTGGCAGCCGGTAGTTTCGTATGTTTTCGATTTTGTTAAATTGTTGCATACACATCAACCGATTAAATTGATCAAAACATAAACAGAATTCGATTACTCCTGTTTGGGCCACATCAGAAAGTCGATCCTTTCGTAGTCAATTTTACGTAAAGTTTGTTATTGAAGTAGGTCACCGAAGCGTGGAGGTTTTTACAAGAAAGTGCAGAAGCAAGATCGGAAAAAATATAGGAAAAATAATTTATTTTAAAATTAGATTTAGCTAAATCATTACCAGCATAATCACTACCGATGTTTTTCTGCGGCATTAAAACTCGGCCTTAGATGTGGAAAACTTATGACCGAGGCTTCCGTGTTAATCGACCTTCCGAGATAACTTCCGTTTCATCCGCGTCGTCTTCGCGACGAACGAACGTCGCCAATTTAATACCGTTCAGTTTATAAATTCATGTCAGGAAAATGGCCTCTTCGCAGGGCCTACCCACCGCTACCGGCTGGAATATCAGATTTACCTTCGAGATATTGAAAGAAGGAAAAACGATATGAACGAAAACGGGGATGCGAGCGGTTTTGCCCGTAGCCCGTAAAGTAAATGAAAGTCTTCATAAGGATGGCGCTGGGCCGTGGATCGAATGAAACCTATACGAAAAAATACGTGCCATAATTTACCAAGGGTGTTATAGTTTTATAGACCTTTTTTTGTTAGTCTTGAGATTTGATGTGCTAATAAAGTCAGAAAAATCAATGCAGAGAAGGTCGATTAACAACATTTAAAATTAACCGGAACGAAAAAGATAATGCGGTAAATATACATTTTTGTATACAGATTATAAATAATTTAATAGCCACTTTCCCGTGCTGAACCCGCCGGGATTTTTTCACTTCGATGCGAGGAAAATTACATGCGCTCTAAGCTTTATATTTCGAACCCTTCAAGAACATTTCACCGCTGTAATTAACTTTAGTTTACTGTGAAAATTGAAGTTCCCTCGCGGTTCGAAAGTTGAACAGGCCAGCTGACCTCTTCGTGCGCGCCGAGCAAGTGGACTCGAACAAGATAAAAAATGTTATAAAATTTGTTCCTAATTATCCAGCAAATGTACCTAATACGAAGGTATAGCCTAAAGTGTTGACTTGAGATGTCACTATACAGGGTGAGTCATGCTCAACGGGACGGAGTATTGTAGGCAAATGGTAAGGGATTTTTGAAGCTTTTTTTTTGAAACTCATTTTCCACACATTTTTATACTCACTCTGTATATTAAAGAGTTTTCCAAATAATAAAACAATAAATAAAATAGTGATACCCTCAAGAACAAAAATTGACGGGTCTCAGCAGATTCAAAAAAATATTTAGGTTCTCTCTAGTTTTAGGGGGGGCCAAGTTTTCGTTGAAATATATCCTGTATAGTAGAGGTACTCACCAAAGAAAAAATGGCAACCAACAAGCCAAAAACGCCGAGACTATAATCCCTAACGTCCTCGCCGCCTTTCTCTCCCTTTTCATTTTACTGCTGGATCCGGGATCGGTAGCCACCGCCTCCGCCGCTGCCGCCTTGTCGTCCGTCACCAGGCCCTCGTCCACTGATTGCCTTAACGACGTCAGTCCGGCGGATATGCCGTTGATTTGAAGGTGTTTGTTGAGCAATGCCGCGGCCACTTTACTCCTGCAACAAGAAACCCACGCATTTTAATTTAAATCCCACTCATTAAGGGGGAAACCAAAATAGCAGGCTGTTTTAACCAGAATTTTCAAGATTTTTTCAATCAAATTTTTACATAATTTTATTTATATTTTAAACAATCTTTGTGAATTTTTTTGAATAATTTTAAATAAATATAACAAAGTTACGCTGTGATGTTCGTTGGGAGTTTGTAAGTATAGTTCTCCAATTGCGTGCAGTGTAGCCATTCCGATTTTGATCCGAATTCAAAAAGATTTTGATTTCACATTAATAACTTATTTTCTAAGAATATGAACCTTGATACAGGTGAAAATAATGAAAATTAAAAATTTTGCGGGTGTTGGAACAATTTACATCAATTTTCATGATTTTTTTCTCTATAATCATGCAAGAAAAATACCCTTAAAATCATAATATCATCTTACAAGTTGGTTCATATAATTCGTAATTTTATAAAGAATCATACTATCATTTCGAGATAAACTCGTTTGAGAAATAACTTCCTGTAGCCTCGATGTGCACTCAGTTCTATGCTCATAAAATCGGTGTTGGTCAATTGGTCCCCGCGGTCATTTTTGTCAGCGGGGTTCCATAATCCTACAGGTCGATTGGTCCCCAGTTTCAAAATTTAATGGGCTAATTGGTCCCCGCGGTCAAAATATTCCTAATCCGATTAGATAAGATTTTACATTGCATGAATAACTATCATTTGGCTAACATCTTATTCTGGTGTACTTACATAGCTGAGAGAATTTGGACAAAATGCAGCTTTTAGTGTTAAAAAATATTTAATATCTAAGCATTAGTAATTTAAAATATATACAATTGGTACACTATATATTAAAAGAAAAATTCCGTACAAAAAAAGAATTATTTTAGTTTTAATATACGAACGGATTTCAAAAAATAGTTGGCATCATATGGGAAACTTTATTATTAATTTTACGAAATAGTTATTCTTCACAAAAAGTTCTGCATGATCTAAAATCCAAGATGTAACCATCAAAAATCAAATTTTATCAATCTTATACGAGGTATGTCAAAAAATGTGAATTTTGCTCAAGAGTAAAGTACCTTCATATTTTACAATATCGAAATTTGTTATTATGAAAAGTACACCTAATTTTCTAGAAGTGTACTGGAAGGGATGGGATTTTCCCTATATTGAAATAGAAAAAAAAGACAGAAGTCAAAAAATTTCCCCTAATCATAAAATTCTCATTAAATTGTACTACGAAATGAAAATAAATAATCGAAATTTGCCAGAGAATTTTGAAATTATAAATATTCCCATCGGTCCTTCCTAGAAACCCTTAATCCGGTATTGGGGACCGATTGACTGATAGCTTTCGAGTTGAAAAAGGATTATATTTGGGTAAATTTGACCGCGGGGACCAATTGAACTCCACCCCATAAAATCTAAACTAATGCAAATTTCTCTTTAAAATTTCGACAGCATATTCTTGAATAATTTAGCTAACGGTTTATTTTATAAAAAATCGGATTTTTTGAACTTCCTAACGCCCTTAACTCGATACAAAGAGGTATCAAATTTCGCAGGTACCTACTCATTGACTCGAGGAAGGTATTATACTAAAAAATGAGCTTGCGAAGCGAACGAGACCTTGTCCTGTATTAAAGCGAGGGGGGTTTGTTCCAACACGAGTCGTGTATTGATTCGGCGAAGCGACGAGCAAAAATTGAATTTTCCAGAAACAAGTTCGAACTTTGACGGTCGGGGTGCGAAAGTTTCTTTCTCCTCTCTTATGTGTCGAAGCAATTTCGCGTAGGTAAACATGCGCTGTCATAAGTTAATAGATAAGCAAAAAGGGCTCGCGTCCGTACGGGACCGAATGCGAGTCCGGAGCTTTGTGTAGAATCGATGATTGTGTAAAACAGCGTTACGCCGGAGCCCTAACATAAAACGCTGCGAAATCAATTCGTCCGGCCGGACAAAACGCGACTTACACGTCGAGGATTCGAAGGGAATCGCGCTCGCTGGCCGGGCGCTTTTGTGCCCCGGTCGCATTGAAAGCTCTTTAAATAGAGAGCCGTATTTAGCGCAGTTTATGAATTTAAGATGAAAGGTAAAGCGCCCGCGCTGAAACTGAGACATCCTCGGATTCGCCTAGCCGGGATTGAATTGAATCCGCGAAAATGAGTTCCTCGAACATTCGATCAACTTCGCTAACTTGCCGGCGGAGTTTTATGAAGTTGCGCGGCGAAATAAAATTGGCGCCTGAAAATGGGAAAACAATTAACACGAAACGTCACATAATTCTCTGTTTCGAAAATTAAATACGTGACATTATTATCCTCGGTGTCTTTCCATCACGATGCGCATCTTGAATGTTTCGCCTGATACCTAGTATATCTCCTCTCGACTTGAAATATTTCAAGGTGCACAAAAATCGAACCACTTGCATACTTTCATTCAGAAATGAAATGTTCCAATTTTAACTTTAAGAGGAGGAAATCCGTGCTGTTCAATTTACGCATAAATTAAGGAGAAAATCGGAATGAAAAGATGTTATTCATTAAAATTAGTAACGCGTATTACCATCTAGAGCCCTTGACATGATTGCTTGAATACGTCTAGGCATAGATTCGATTAAGATCCTAATTATAGGATCTTAATTGATCAGGAAGACATAAGTTTTCCTGATCAATTTGTTCCCACACTTCTTGAAGCGCTGCAGCAACCTCTACCAAGTTGTTTGGTTGGGGAACACGGGCTCGAATATTCATCAAAATAATTTAATAGTATATACAGTTAATAAAAATTCTTGGAAAAAAATGGAGAATAATGAATCCCTGGTTAGAATTGTTTGCACATGAGTGTTTTTAGGACTTAGATTACAGGGAAAAAAAGGTTAAAAGTTACCATTACCATCTAGAGCCCTTGACATGATTGCTTGAATACGTCTAGGCATAGATTCGATTAAGATCCTAATTATATAAGACATTAGTTTTCCTGATCAATTTGTTCCCACACTTCTTGAAGCGCTGCAGCAACCTCTACCAAGTTGTTTGGTTGGGGAACACGGGCTCGAATATTCATCAAAATAATTTAATAGTGTACAGTTAATAAAAATTCTTGGGAAAAAATGGAGAATAATGAATCCCTGGTTAGAATTGTTTGCACATGAGTGTTTTTAGGACTTAGATTACAGGGAAAAAAAGGTTAAAAGTTACCATTACCATCTAGAGCCCTTGACATGATTGCTTGAATACGTCTAGGCATAGATTCGATTAAGATCCTAATTATATAAGACATTAGTTTTCCTGATCAATTTGTTCCCACTTCTTGAAGCGCTCCAGCAACCTCTACCAAGTTGTTTGGTTGGGGAACACGGGCTCGAATATTCATCAAAATAATTTAATAGTATATACAGTTAATAAAAATTCTTGGGAAAAAATGGAGAATAATGAATCCCTGGTTCGAATTGTTTGCATATGAGTGTATTTAGGACTTAGATTACCAGGGAAAAAAAAGGTTAAAATTTGAGCTTTTTTTTTGAAATTTTTCTGCAATATTTTTCACCCGGTATATCTACTTTACACCTTTCTGAAAAAGGGGTTTCATGTACCTAAATAATGAAACAGCTACCTACATCATTCAGGTATGTATCAGGAACCAAATGCACCATTTTGTATCGATTTTTAATCAAGCGAAAAAAAAAATGAGAGCATCCTTTTAACGGATTATTCAATGTTTACCAATTAATTTAAATGGGTGTGACCTAAGTACCTATTTATACCAGGTATTATGTATCATGAAGATAAATACAATTTTCTATAAATTGCCCAGGAGGAACTAACGAAATTTCTCATAATTCTCTACTTAAATAAGATACTTGCGGATCCATTTCGGCTCGAATTTGAATTGTTTTATTTCGAAGTTCCTTTCGGGAGATTGTCGATTCGTGGAAAAGCGGTAAAATAATTCGAACGAAGTGGGAAATAATTGGGAAAGCCCCCTCTCACGAGCGAGTATGATATCACATTCAAATCAAAGGTGCAGCTAATGGATGCGAACAGATGCGACGGTCCCGAAGAACCATCTTTTCGTTCTCGCAGCAGCCGTTTCCATGTAAAACTCCTCCACTTTCGAGTAATTAAATCGAATATGGCCCTTGTTCGGGATATATTGGAGTTGTAAGCGATGCCTCCGTGAAAAATGACACCGATTTTCCGAGTTTCCCAAAACGTTATTGTCGTTTTGATCAATCGCACAAAACAGAAAAATGGTTTTTTTAAACTTTTTTGTCTTTTATCTCCAGCCGGATTGCGAACTGTTGTTAAATGTGCCTACCTAAACGCTCGAATGAAATTCGATTTTCCGTTTTTATCGGCGTTTTCCACGAAATTTCGTTTTAATTACTTTCTGAGATTTAGGTAGGGCAAGCAAAGAATTTAATTTTACTAATATACACCATTAGCCTCATCATTATATTTAGTAAAGCTTTAAATTACTTGCAGGAATTTTGACTAATTTTTTGTAATATAATACAAAACTTTAAGGGATTCAATTCTAAATAATAACTAATTTAAAGCATTCATCTTAGGTATTTTTTGTGGCTTAAAACAGGGTATGTCAGATGGAATTGAGTAGTAATCTTCTGATGTTTTTTAACTCGTAATTTCCGAGCTTTATTGCAAGAGAAACTTTTTTGACGATATAATTAAACTTCTGTGAAATTAGAAGAAAGTTGCTGCTGTAATTAAAAGCGTCTAAAAAGTTTGATCACCCCAATATCCTACATTAAATAGAAATATTTGTGTACAAACATACGTAATGAAAATACTTAATTAAATCCTTGAATTTTCATCTCAATTCTTAAGCGTATATTCATTTATATCGAAAACGAATAAAAAAGATAGTTTAAATTACTTCTCCCTAAATAATGCTCATTACTTAATTAAATTTTTTTATGAAAGGATCGCTCGGCAGGGACATTTTCCTTATCGTGAATCGAAATTTTTGCTTTTCACACGTCCCATTTCCGAGCGGTGACATCTGAAAAATTAAATGAGGTTCAATTAAATCCTTAAAAAGGCTTTTGGGGCGCCGGAAGAATGAAAGTTATTTTATCGATTTTAATAAAAGATTGTTGTTGATGCGAACCCTTTTCATCATGTAAATGTTAATTAAGAAAACGGGGAGCGATGTGTTTTAATTAAAAAAGAAACCCCAACAAAACAGTAGATAGAAGTGAATTTATTATATTTATGTGTATATTGGGTGAGTTTTTCTTGAATGACTTCATTCAAGATGTTATGTTTTATAAGTCTATTTGAACGTGCGTTTGATAAATTACAGGTATTATTTTTTGTGTGGATTTATAATTAAATGCGCCCTAATGTATTTATTTTTTGTTTGGAACGTGATACAAGGGAGAACCGACAATTTACTATACAGCCGAATTTTATCCTAAGTAAACACTTGTCAAAATTAGTTGAAAGAGAAATCCTACTAGCAAAAACGGTTGGAATTTATAATATAGACAGTTTACTTTTCTTATGTCAACATTTCATACAAATTAAGGGACACAATCTAAACAACAGGAAATAAGAGGAACCTACAGAAGTGACGCTAATAAAATCAATTTTTCGTCGTTAATATTAAAACATATTAAAAATTTTATCGACACACTTTACGATCTACTTAACGCAATATTTCCCTTCGATTCCTTACAAAACGTCGATATTTACTCCATTGAAACGGATTTTTAATCCGATTAAATTGCTTCGGTCCGTAATTAAAATTCATCCATCGATTCCTTAATAATAGAAAGCGAGCCGTAAGGAGCTCGCCCGAAAGGTATACAAGTATTTCGAAAAATCGCTCCTCCATAGACGAAAAGGGAATGCGAACGCGAAATGAAAACGTCGACATGTTCGTCGAAAATGTTCTCGCCTCATTAGATACTTTTTGAATAAAACATATGAAGATGTTTGCTAGATATGTTTGCGGAAGAATCGGCAAAAATGACGGACGGAATTTTATACCTTCCGATCGTCGGCAGAAACAAGGCCGGGAAATTTATCAAGGAAGAGGAAAACGCGCGTGTTTGATAACGATTTCGTTTGCGCAATTTGCCGGGTTGTTTTATACATAAGCTTTTCCTATATTTGGATTCGTATTGTGCATTTTCTTTTTAGTTCAATTGCTTAAACTCTATATACAATAAATTTTATTTAGACAATACAAAGGAAAATAACTATATGTCACATTTAGGTAGATAAATGACTCTTATGCCCGATTTCACCAATCAATTCTTAAAGTTAGGTAATACTTTAACCGGATTTAGGAAGACCTAAGACCTGAGACCGAGTATACAATTTGAATTTCACCATGCTCTAAGTAATACTTCAAGGTGATAGGAAATACCTAAAGTTAGGACAGCTCACTGGAGTTGCCTAAAACATTTAGGAAATACTTAATAATACTTTTGATCTTTAGCATCAGGCTTTAGATGAAAGTCTCACTTGAGATTAGAGATTTTATAGTAGATATTATTTGTTGATAGTTTAAAGAATTTTTGTTGTTGTTAATTAAAAATATATGGAACTGTACCGGATTAAAATATAGATAATTTAATTGAGGACGGTCAAATTGATATTATTCGTATTAAAATAATGACAGACATTTTTGAAATCGAGAATTATTTGTAAACATTTCTTTAATATGTGAATATAGTGGATGTTGATAAAATTTTTGTTACATTAGGAATTATTTAGGTAGGAAATACTTAAAGACAAATTGGTGAAATCGGGCATTAGTTAGATAAATGATCTATAAATAGATACCAGTTTCAATAATGAGAACCTCTCAAAAAACAAAATCATTTAAATAGAGTCACATTTTAGTCAAAAATAAACCTCTTACAATGATCTCAAAAAAATCTTAAAGAAAATTGCATTTTTCGCCAATTTGAATTCAAAGTCGCCCGTTCAGTTTCTATTAGGATCGCGACTGCCCGAAAAGAACACCCTAATAAGGACGTCGAGAAACTCCTTCAGAATTTCACTCGATTCGGAATTGTCCTCGACAGTTTCGCTAATTGAAATTTAAATTGTTAGCAAGTCATTACATCGCGTTAATCAACTCAACTTTCCGATTTCGTCGGCAAACAAGGGATTGCCGCTACAACTTAAAAGTTTGGATAAATTTTTGCGCTTTCGCAAACTAAGCTGAAAACGACTGTAAATATGTATATTCGCTGATGGCCGATGTTTATCTTGCCAACTTTTATATAATTCCAAGTCGGAAAGGAATCAGCGAAAATATTCATAATTGACGAGAGCAGGGTTTGCGTTATATATACGAAATAAAATTTGCAAAATTTTAACGAATAGAAAGCTCATTTAGTAGGCAGATTGCAAGAAGCATTTACGTGCAATATAGCAAATATTTAAATCATCATGAATTGTATCAATTATTTGCATAAAAGCATTTATAAACTTCACAGTAGATATTCAAACAAGTAACTATTTCGCTAATTCAGCATATTAATTGGGTAAAGGCCTGCAGTAAACTGTTTAGTTAAGTAATTTCCATTCTACTAGTATCTATACTGCTCCAAGAAATTAATGCACCACTCATAAATTTCTAAATATTATATTTGTAAAATTAAAATAAGTAATCAAACATTATATTTCAATACTTTTAATTAACTTACTCTCAAACAAAGCATTTTTCAACCTATGTATTCCTAAGAATAGGCCGTAAGGAAAAAAATAAGGGAAAAAGTACAAAATTATGAATACCAAATTTTGAAAGAAATAAGAAGTACAGGCATCTAATTTTAGGATTCGCGTAGCATCTTATCAGTTTAACCATAAAAATATCGAAAGTCGTAAATGTTCACTTCCAACGGGAATAAATCAAACTAAACTGATTTTAAAGTCGATTTATCTTTCAACGATTTTAGTACTATAAAAAAATTATCTGCACGGACAAGTACTTTATTTAGTTGTTAAAAGACACAATATACAAGCAGGGTATTTCCAAAAGTATTAAAATATTGCTCAGTTTGTTTATAGTGGTCATATTTTTCACAAAATATTAAGTGGTGCGTTAATTTATTGGAGCAGTGTATATTCGCATCCCCTGTTCAACTACTTCGATTGAAATCGATAGCACCAGTTCACCGCATTAGAATAAACACGCTCAAATGACCCAACTGTTTGAAAGCATTACCGCAAACACTTTTTTCAGTTTATACAAAACGTACCATAAAGTTCACAGAATTAACGTACCCCAAAAGTTCACAGCGACTGTATTATTAATAACAACCAAACTTTAAACTTAATTAATAATAATTAAACTGGTGTGATGTGGGTCAAATGTGAGGGTAACAATTTACGACTGCGATTATAATAACGCGCATTATGACCCGACGAAATAACATCCAAATCGAAATTAGTTGTCTATTCAACCGGCCCTACATCGATCCGGTTAAAGACGTTAAAGAAACCGAGCTGGTAAGTAAACGTACAAGGGCTTAATAAAACGAAGTGTTCGCAATTTCCGCCTGTCAATTTTAAGTGGCAGGTAACCCGGACCCCGAAATATACACCTTTATCATTGTGTCGTGTCCCAATTTTGATCCCGCGATTCGCTAGTTATACCTCCCTTCATCTATATTTCAAGCCCTT
The DNA here is from genome assembly GCA_917563865.1 of Phyllotreta cruciferae. NCBI lineage: Eukaryota > Metazoa > Arthropoda > Insecta > Coleoptera > Chrysomelidae > Phyllotreta > Phyllotreta cruciferae. The sequence continues at coordinate 4,476,885 of OU830606.1, forward strand.
CGACTACTTATTTGCTCTAATCGATCAATTTAATGTTAACAAATTTTGATCTACTTCTACTCTTCATTAAGCAATGAAATATTTAAATAAACTTCAATGTGACAAGTTAATAATGGAGAAGACCACGATGTGAGATACGCGGATTTCGGTAAAAGATACGATTAGAAATGATTTATTAGAGCTCAAAACCGTTTTCAGTTGCTCAAAATGTGTTATAATTAAAAAGATATAGCCCTTCGAAATTTAAAAATTTCGGGTTTTGACTCATACCTTATCAACCAATCATAAACCACTCACGTCTTATTGTATAGTAAATAGTATGAATTTTCGAACGCAGTAATAAAGAATACACAAACGAACAAAAATCAAACTGTCATTTGTCAAATTTTTCTGAAAAATGCACAAAACAAATTACACGAATTGCAGATCGGCACAAAACACTTTACTGATAATATTGAAGTTGACAAGAATGTTGCCAAATTCATTTTTCAGGACCATTATTTGTGTTTTTAACACGAAAATCGGTTACAATTTATACAGATGAAGATGTTATTTCTATATTAATATATCCAATTATCCATTAGGTAATGGAAGAACAGGATAAATCAGAAAATGTTTATTGCAATAAATATACAAAAAACGCACATTTTGCAGGAGTAAAGAAGAGTATAATAGGGAAACGTGGCAAACTTGCTAAATGTGACGTCTCTTTGCAACTCTCGTTTTGATTGGAGCAGAGCGTATGACGATTGTGTGACGTTTTTCAAACTTTAATAATTAATTGCGGCCTTATTTGGCCACAGAAAAAAATAAAAATTTCATTACGCGCCTTCTTAGAACAAACGGTTTAAAAAAAAGTCGTGGGCTTCTCCATTTGAAACAGTTTTTTAACAATATTTAAGTTATCAAACACACAACCTCAAAAGCCTCTTATACCTATTATAAGTACCTTTTTGGCTCGGTTCGTAGGTACAACTCGACTTCCCGAAATCGATTCCGGCAAATCAGGTTTAAACCAAGGCAACGGCGGAATCAAAAGGTGATTTAAACGTGGCCCGAGGCTACGCCGAGTAAATTAGATTTTACTGTTTTGCTGATGATACTGGAGATCTCGCGCGATCGTTCCCGCGTCTATGAATAGATTCCTTGCTCCTTGCAAGCTGAAAGTACGGCTTACCCGGCTCCCCATTTAAGAGATAACTTCATGCAAATCGTCCGGTTTGCATATCAATTCAATTAGATACTTCAAAGGGGCCATATAATTGAGCGAGAAACAGGAGGCTCGTCTTCTGGTATTGATAGTGCGTCTGTACATATTTAGTCCATTAGGATACACATGCTTTTCGGTAGTATACATTACATTAATTATTAATTAGCAAGAAATTTAAGGCTTTGGTTCAATTCAACTTGCTCGAGTCCATTAAGATATTGAAAATCTCCGAGTAGGTCGAAATAAAAGCGATTTAATTTCTATTTCTGTTGTTCCCGCTCGGAAGTTTTTCCTCTCAAACGCGAGCTTACGCGAATTCTCGTCCGTGTATAGGAGCTAAAAAGCTCAGGATTCCTCTGTAAAACTAAAGCCCGTGACTAACTACATATTCTTTTATGAGAGCCGAGCGTCGTTAGGAGATAAAGGTGATTGATAAATTGAAACCGATCACATTTTGAGACCGTAACTTCGAGATAAGGAGGAAAAAGCGCCCGTATACCAGTTCCTTTTTGCTTTAAAGCCAACTTCCAATGCCTATTGTGCTCCGAAAAGGGATTGTATTCCTCGTTGACCTTTTTAGAATCGTTAAGAATAGAAAAGCGTTTTCCTGTTATTGGATGTGGCCCGTCGTTGCATATGAAGCGATTCAAAAAATTTTACTTCCCTTGCCCAGCTGGACTTTTATGGCTACGATAGAATTGGTACAAAAGGGTTTCCTTTGATGTATTTAACTACATGAGCTTTATTTTCTTGTTGTCAGAAATGTTCATGATACTGCTAGATGCTCTTCCAGTTAGATTACACACTCTAATCAAGATAAGGTGCATAAAAAACAAGGGCAAATGGCTAATGGAGAAGACCACGACTTTAAAAAATTTTTTTTTCAAAACCGTGTGTTCTAAGAAGGCGCGTAATGAAATTTTTATTTTTTTCTGTGGCCAAATAAGGCCGCAATTAATTTTTAAAGTTTGAAAAACGTCACACAATCGTCATACACTCTGCTCCAATCAAAGCGAGAGTTGCAAATAGAAGTCACATTTAGCAAGTTTGCCACGTTTCCCTATTATACTCTTCTTTACTCCTGCAAAATGTGCGTTTTTTGTATATTTATTGCAATAAACATTTTCTGATTTATCCATTTCTTCCATTACCTAATGGATAATTCGATATATTAATATAGAAATAACATCTTCATCTGTATAAATTGTAATCGATTTTCGTGTTAAAAACACAAATAATGGTCCTGAAAAATTTATTTGGCAACATTCTTGTCAACTTCAATATTATCAGTAAAGTGTTTTGTGCCGAACTGCAATTCGTGTAATTTGTTTTGTGCACTTTTCAGAAAAATCTGACAAATGACAGTTTGATTTTTGTTCGTTTGTGTATTCTTTGTTACTGCGTTCGAAAATTCATACTATTTACTATACAACAAGACGTGAGTGGTTCATGATTGGTTGATAAGATATGAGTCAAAACCCGAAATTTTTAAATTTCGAAGGGATATAACTTTTTAAATATAACACATTTTGAGCAACTGAAAACGGTTTTGAGCTCTAATAAGTCATTTCTAATCGTATCTTTTGCCGAAATCCGCGTATCTCACATCGTGGTCTTCTCTATTACCCAACATTTCACCGATGTATTTATTACTGAATCAACATTCACCCAATACACCTACTCTAATTACGACAGTAATTAATCCTTCAAAATTACACTCACCGTATTTCATGTATTATTTACCCGTTAACATGAGACAAATTCAATTCAGAATTGATTGCGATGGGTCGACTAAAGGCGATTAGGCTCAAATTTTTCCCGTAGGATCGGATACGCTATGAAATTTTACGATTTTTTATAGCGTCCGAGGCAATTAATTTAGCCCATTCGTTGTGGAATAATGTCAGGGTCCTCGTACTGGAAAAGTTAAATTAACATCGCGGAAACTTTTTATTGGCGACAGCGGGAATCGTTCGGTCGAGTGACGATCTCTCGGGCGATTCGGCCCGCCTGCCAGGTAAGAAAGAAGCAGTTTGCGAAGACAGAAGGGCTTTAAAGGTGACCCGGATTAATACGCGTGGCTGGGACTCTCAACGCCGATTGGGCCTAAACGGAGCAAGAGGAACGACATCGCGTTGTATCCCAGCGGAAAATTGGATTCTCCGCCATAATTTGCAATTATCTTGGGTCGAAATGGCGCTTCACATATAAAGTGGGCGGGAAATATGTAAATTTTTCTGACATAGGTAAAGATTCGGTGAAGTGTCTTAACGCCTTAATTCGCACAATTTGCCATGGTTCTAACTATTATGGAAGTTCTTATATGTTATGTAGTTTTATAAGATTTTTAATAAGGTTTCTTGTTTCCCTTATTCACTGGCAATTTCGCTTTGCATTATTCAAAAGATTAAGTCCTTCGAGAAAAGCTTTTAGTCTCCTCAATGGGTACTTAATAATATCCTGTAATATCTACTGAGCTGAAAACATGAGAAGAACAAACCTCAAGTATATAAGGCAGCCTAATATGTCTTCAATTTATTAAATATTTTATGATATACATTATTTTTACCTTGATTAAACATTCCATTTCACTGTCCCCTGAAAATCGTCCTACCAAAGTTTCCCTTAAAATTCCCACTGAATTTAAAAGAAGTACTTTCTAATCAAACCTACTAATATGAATCTATTAACAGATTAGTTTTAAGTTGAGCAAAAAATTCTTGACGTAGGTCTGCCACCTACATCCATACATATATAAATTATTTCTTCTCCGCCATCCCATGGAATTTAATTTGTTACGTTTCTACATTCTTTTCGGACGCTACAATGTAAAAATGTCACGTAAACCATTATAAAAACCAACAGAATTGTTTCCTTTGGGATTATAGAGCGCTGCTCAGAGACGGATTGAGCCCTAAATGAAGCACTAAGCGCATACGAAGCATGTACTAAGTTAAGCAAACTGAGCTGCAAAATGGGGGTAAATTATGAGTAGGATTGTTGAAGAGAGGGTTGGAACTTCTAATGCTAATTAAAAGGGGGATTTATTGACTTATATGAAACGCCTTGTATGATTTCCTGCAACATTTTAACACGTTTAATAAATGCACTTCATAGACTTAACTTGGAAACAAAGAATGCAAGTACAAAGGGCCAAGCAGAGCAAAATGGAACCACTGAACTTTTCCATCAACAAATTAAATTCCGTGAAAGCTGAAAATTAAATTCATTGGTTTGGAGGTTCCTTAGTGATCCTTTTTCCTATTTAACAACCTGACCATTTTCTCTCCGAGTTCTACGATTTTCAAATAATTGTGTAAACAGTCTATTATTAGACCCTTTGTTTTGAGTGCTCCCTTAACTTTTCGAACGGATCGGAACCCTTTGATCCCTTGCGCTTGCGATACGTTTTTAATGCGGCTGAAATATGATCAAGAGCCGAACGCCTTCCTTCCGTGAAGTCTAGGGCAAGTCGTCTCGTATAAGGCATATCTAAAAATCGATACGTTCACGACGAGTACGAGTTAATTAAGTTTTGTCGCCATAAATTCATAAAACTGTCGGAAAACGTGTTCAGACGAAAATAAACTGCTCAGAAAGATACAAGCAATTATCAACTGGTAAGCGGGCTCGTTACAACTCAATTTCAATTTACTTCGCAATATATGAAGTTTTCGAACGCTTTTGCTCGCTGTTATTCCCCCACAAAGATTCTAATCCAACGACGGATTAGGGAGCTCGGTAATTCTGTTACCAAGATTTTAGCTGTACTAAATTTTACTGCAGAATAATAAGGTATTTTCACTCAAAACATTTTACAACTATCTAACAATAAAATACACAGAGATACAAAATAATATTATAACTATTATTTTATTAGATATTTAATTAAAAAAATTCCACGATTGTGTATTGTATAGTATAGAAATGTTTAATGAAATTGTAGCTAGGTAAGGATGTATTAAAAAATCTATCTTAATACATACCTGCTTCGTACATTGTAAAATCAAAATTTTACGATCATTTAAAAGCATATACCATTCAATTTTTCCCTTTATAGATATGTGAGTATTTTTATTGAAAAGGGGTTTTAAAGTTGACCATTTAATTCACACATAACTTTGATGTTTGAGGTAAAAGAACTACATATATATTTTTATGGGCACCTACAATGGATTCAAATGAAAATGTACGGAAGGATTTATATCAGAAATTTTGTTTACTTATTTTAGGTTTTATTACTGCTAAAATTTGTCTCAGTTACTTGTATAGTTTTACTGGTTTTTTGGTTCTCAATTGTATCTGCGCATATCCAGAATATATGAAAGTTGAAAGTTCAGTAAATTGCGAGCAATTTTTTGCTTGTTCAGGATAAGACGCAAAAAAACCTGCAGTTTAAGGACGAGACGAGTACATGCAAAGAATTTTCGCAATTTTTAATTCCACCACACCGAACGTGATACGTTTTCTAATTAAACTCCGGACAATCCGACGTCCCTCTCGTTTCCACCACTCGAGCCTCCGCACAGCGCTCTTCCTCGTCTCTGCGAAAATCTAATAAATTTTTAACGATATACTTTTTTCTTCTCCCAATGTTATCCCCTCCGGCGATTTATGTGCGCCGCAAAACGCTCGACGGTTCAACGTACCTCCAACTTTACGTTTAACAAGTTTACCTGTCGGTTTCTACGCCACACTCTATTATGCCTTAACGGGGTGTCAATTTCGAGCAAATCGAAAAATTTTCCCACAAAGAAATTGGAAAATAGCGAAGCAATTTCAGCCAGGAGATTTTCGAAATCGTATTAAAAGTTTGCCAATCTTACTGCAGACAATTTGTTAATATCGTCGGCTAAATTCAACAATTTTATGTATATAATTGAATTTTTTGGGTACATAAATTTGTAGGTGGATTGTCATATATAAAATTAATCTCTTCAGGACACATATAGTTTATGCAATACAAAGTTAGAAGCACGTCACTAATGTCGTCATATTTTCCAAGCACTGTGCCAAACTTTTAAATATAAACACATAAAGCAGATTAAGTTTAATACTTATAGTATTTAATTTAATATTAATAAGCGACGATAGAAAATGGTGAAAAGCAGGATTAAATAATCCAAGAAAAATATAAAAATTCAACGTTTGTATAAAAATAATTAATTTGTTTGCCTGTTGTTGCCGTTGTCAACCGACCGCTACTTTTAATTTTCAGTTTGTTTTGTGGCATTTTGCTTTGTATTTGTTGCTTTATTCTTTCTTTCTTGTTAATATTTAGAGTTATTAAACAAAACTGTTCCAAAAGAAGTTTTAAATAAGGGTTTACGAGAATTTTTACTTTTAAACGCAGAAAATTCTTAGATTTTGTAAACTTTATAAAAGTTCGGCAACACTGTCTATTTGTGACGTAGCAAATTTATGGTGACGTGCACCTAACATTGTTTTGCATAAACTATATGATTTTTTTGTGATCAGTTCTGTTAATTATTGTAGAAAAGCGTGATATTCTAGATATTCCAATATCTAATCTATCTTCTTTAAACCTAAAATCTTCGATCCTTTTCCGGAGTTGTTCATCTTAAAGCAGCATTAATTAGAGAATTATTTTCTTTCCTCTCATTGTTGTTTGATAACATTGAAAAATCGGACCCCCTCTGCGTCTTTCGGTGTTCCCTCTGGTCCCTATACTAAAATAACGTTGAAAAATCCTTAAACGAAGTTAGAATTTTGTTGCAGAGTCGTTATTGGTTTTCCAGACCCTTATCTTAAGGGAATATTGGTCCTCGGTGTTTATTTTTACTTTTTCTTCGGATTTCCGATTCGGCGTTCGATTTCTCGCCCGAAAACACTGTTTATTCTAGTGCAATAAACTGTGAACATGTAAAATCGGGCAAACCAAATATTTTTACCATAGGATTCTCTCAGAAACTTTATATTTTCAGGGTTCTCATTACTCACATTTTTCGCAGGAAACAAGAATTTTCTTTTGTTTGTAAAAATCGTAGTTAGGTATCCAGGTGTGGAGACAGGCTTTACATGAATTTCGCCTCCAGATTTTCCAAGAGAAACCGGAATGGGGTAATTTAGGGCGTCGAGATGTTTTCCTTCGTGATGTATAGCCTAAACACGCATTTACTACAATATAGAAATAAGCATTTTTACGGGATTTCGCGGGAAAAATGCAGGGGGAGTTAAGTAAATGTACACCCCGTTCTGTTCCCCCGCTTGACACGAGATTAGAATGAACAAAGGCGCACGTGTGAGCTCGCAAAGTCGTAAGAGAAATGTTGTTATAACGCCGAGTATGCTGCGAAAGCGCGAATTTAGCTCGTAAACATTATAAAATACGGAAAGTACATTATAAAAGATAACTGATTGAGCTTTTGTGAATTTAATATTACCTGCATGTAGCAGGCAAAATTGGATTTCATTTACGTGAGACGACGTAAAAAAATTTTAATATCTTTTTGTGAGTAATAAATGTTAACTTTAGAATATATTTAATATCAAACTGATAAAAATACGCACATTTTAGGATGATTATTAAAGCAATTTTGTAAAATATATCTATAGAAAGTGTTTATTATTAACTGGGTAATGATACTTCAAGGGTTTAAATCCTTGGGTGATTTTAACAAGAAAATATCATAATAGGATTCACACCCTTAAGTATCGTCACTCAATTAAAAAACACCCTGTAATTTACTTAACTGCTGATGATGTGTCATTGGAAGAAAGAGCTTTCATAAAATTCAAAGTTTTGTATGAGCAACTTTAATAGACAACAAATTTCCGACCAAATAAATGTTTATTTTTATGCGTGCTCCAAAGTAATAGCATTAATCCAAGAAAGCTGGAAACGACGAAATAAAACCAGAAAAATACAAGGGCTCTTCATTAGAAAGAAACACTGTATTTCCAAAATAAAAAATAAAATGAAGCTTTCTCACTTAACCAAATGTTATTAAAAAAGTTTATGAAACAGGGTATTTAATTAGAATCGCAACGCAATATACCCTGGTATTCAAATAAGCAATATCTTTCCCTATAATGCTTCGGTGTCCTCGACGTAGTTTTATTTTAAATCCGGATACGAAGCAAATAGTTCGTTGAAAAGGAAAAGTTTTGGAACATGTAAACTCCGGAACAGCATCCTTTAACATTTGGTATAGCAGAGAGTTAGCTCGTTTATGTTGGAGCTTTACACAACTTTTCTCTATTGTGTACCGTTCAATGTTGGCGTAGGTTCGTGAATAAAATAGAAGAAACAACAGCGAAGATGGAGGTATAAAAAGCGTACTGCGTTCCATCCTCATGGTGCGTGAATTGTTAATTCTAAAATTCTCGTTCGGGAACACATTAATGCACTAACAGCCATTCTCGAAATTAAACGATATGAAAAAATGTTAATTGCGCCAGACACGTTAATAAGTGCTGAACAAAACGACGTTGAGTTACATCCTCAATGTCCTTAGTGATATTTAACGTAAAATTCACCAGACCGGAATGCTCCTCTGGCAGTGGAAGGCTTCAAACCATTTCGATTTTCGTTTATGGCAGGTTAAAACTTAATTAGAGTACGTTTGCTATTCATGGAATTCTAGCAGAGAATTTTCTCTCGCCGAACGAAATGGTTTGGGGAGCGCGTAAAGGCCACTTAATCTACACCGAATTAGTATTAAGATTGCTCACCCATGACGCTTGGGATGGAACCGTTTAGGGTATTTATACGCGTTGAATTTTTTTGTTGTTGTGGAAATATTGGAATATAATTTTTTGCCTCTAATAAATCCATTTATGTATGAGCTACATTCGAGCTCTGAGGTCTCTTCTTATTATAGGATTTTTTTGAGCTTCTGAAAACCTGCTGATATCATTTATGAGTAGCTATTGTAGGAGTAGCAGAAACGTATTTATAGAAAGTCATCAAATAATCTTCAAAAAGAAATCCTTAGAAATAATATTAAATTTGTTAGTATCATGTATGTAACCGTTTGTCAGTCTTATTTTATCCCCTTTAAACTTAAGTGAGAACTTTATTGATGGACACTTATGAATATTTCATCGATTCCGTTGCCGAAAAAACGAGGCACAGAAAACGATCGCGGTTGTTTGAACTGTCTGGGAGTTATAAATTGTTCGTTCTTCCACCAATTTTTTATGGTAATGCTGAATATTACATTGATAGTTTTTTTTCTTTGCGGACGTTCCCCAGAGCCGCGTTGGAAGTCTCCGAATACATTCGGAATACACGTAAAGATTTACCTGAATGTCACAAACAAAAAACTTATTTTTACTTTGTAGTAGGTTAAGGTTGAATGAGAGAATTCGAACGGTATTATTAATGAGCCGTTTGATAACTAGATGAGTATTTTGATATGGGGGCATAAATAAAAAGTGAAAATTCTATACAGAAAATCACAATAACACACGTCTGCAAAATTTTTGCAACATACTTTTTTCATTTTTAAGGAGTTGAAATCTATAAGAAAATGTATAAAAATCATTTATATTTTTTACTTGCAGATCAAGTGTAATGGAGAAGACCACGATGTGAGATACGCGGATTTCGGCAAAAGATACGATTAGAAATGATTTATTAGAGCTCAAAACCGTTTTCAGTTGCTCAAAATGTGTTATAATTAAAAAGTTAGAGCCCTTCGAAATTTAAAAATTTCGGGTTTTGACTCATACCTTATCAACCAATCATAAACCACTCACGTCTTGTTGTATAGTAAATAGTATGAATTTTCGAACGCAATAACAAAGAACACACAAACGAACAAAACTCAAACTGTCATTTGTCAAATTTTTCTGAAAATTGCACAAAACAAATTACACGAATTGCAGATCGGCACAAAACACTTTACTGATAATATTGAAGTTGACAAGAATGTTGCCAAATAAATTTTTCAGGACCATTATTTGTGTTTTTAACACGAAAATCGGTTACAATTTATGCAGATGAAGATGTTATTTTTATATTAATATATCGAATTATCCATTAGGTAATGGAAGAAATGGATAAATCAGAAAATGTTTATTGCAATAAACATACAAAAAAACGCACATTTTGCGGAGTAAAGAAGAGTAATAGGAAACGTGGCAAACTTGCTAAATGTGACTTCTCTTTGCAATTCTCTCAAGAAAAAAATAAAAATTTCATTACGCGCCTTCTTAGAACAAACGGTTTTGAAAAAATAAAAATAAAAAAAAGTCGTGGTCTTCTCCATTGTCCAATAAAGACTTTGATAAAACCATTTTAAATGATTTCTTAAATTTCCGAAGAATAATTCTCTTGTGCACCTATATGTACAGATGCAATTGGTAGGCATGCAAGTGCCTACAATGTTTTCAATTATTTCTATTAAAAAATTAATCTCTCAGTAACGGAGTACGTGCAGCAATCGCGGGATTCTAATTAATCGCGCGATTAAACCCAATTAGATTCCCATTAAACAACTTTCAAATCGGGCACCAACGTTGCAAGCGACCCCCGTGGGCGATCGCGAAAAATTCTATACATAAATTAGCATAAACGATTGCGTTACGAGCTTGTTTTTCCGAATTAATTGTAAAACGCCGTCAACGAAATAAAAACGCCATTTTCCCTTCACGCGCCCACTTGCTCCTTATTCCAAACGGGCTCAGCCGAGAGGGCAATTACGCCAAAAATTTGAAATGCTCTCTCAACTAATGGAAAAACGATTAATATTATAACTATGAATCTCTATATTTCAGAAGCACTTCTTTACTAAGTATAAGATTCGTTTATTTACATAGTGGAGCTCTTTATCCGGATAAAGGAATCATTTACATAAACAAGTTATCAACTTATGAAAGTCATTTATGTATCCACTAGAGTTAACGTGTCTAAAGGAGGCTATTTTCAATTTAAAAGGATCGATTATTTACCCAAGAATTGAAACGATATAAGTATAAAGGTAAATTATTGAAGGAAAATAAACCCACGTAAACCAATATCCCCGGTTTATCTATGATTAAACTGTGCACATAAAATTGCTGGAACCGATTCAACTGTTGTATGTTGCATTACCTTCTCCAAGAAAATTCAATATTTCACTGTCAGACTGCAAAACAATAGAAGTGTATCAGCTACCATGGGATTCTTCACGTTTTTCATTATACAGTTGTCCCTCATTTTATTCCCTTTCTAATCCAACAGTATTCCCGAATAAAATCGCACTTTTTATTTTAATTCAAATCAGAAATCACCTTTTTGACATGATAACTTGTAATAGTAATTTACCCCTTGATTGAATAATTAAACCAGAGACTCGACCCATTCAAACGGATAATACCGAAGTTTTCCAAGATTACCTGATGAAAAAAATATTTTTTATTGATAATAGCACACGCGAGTGTCGACCACAAAACGTTGAGACCCTGGGAAACACGCATTTTCCCGATACTTGAGGCTATGTTCTTCCGAACGTTGGGTTAAATAAATTGAGTTCTTGATGTGGGATTAAATTGAAAAGGCTGATGAAATTCATAGAGATGTTATTTTGTCGAATAGGAAGTTCAAGAATCGCGCTATTTATCTACAAACTCTAAAGAAAATTGAGAGAAGGATATCTAGAGGGTGAGGAATTGTTAAGCTCGTGCAGTGAGCGAGACTGTATAATGCTAATAACTCGTGTGAAATTTTCTAAAATTTGCGAAAGTTCGCTGATAATTCTTCGTTAATTACGACCATTAAGTATAGGAACGGGTACTTAACGAAAAATTATATGTTTAGAAATCACGAAATACGTACCTTTTTATAATTTAAAACGCACTAATGGGTGTGACAAAACACGAAACTAGCGTATAATTATCAAGCAAAACCAGAGAAATAGCTGCTAATGGCGCAATTTCCCCGAGCTCTCGTACCTCCCATGGGACTTCCATAGTCTGGGTTTGTCGATTATAAATAACTAACAAACAAGGAATTTTCATTTAAGCAACTTCTCTCGACGTTCGCCTGGAAAATTAATGATCAGGAAAAAAATGAGATAGGTACCTGTTTCGTTAACATGGATAAATATTTAATATATCCGATCGAATTTATTAGCGGTTACGAAGTTCTTTATTTCACGAAGGGAAGTTCCGGAAAATTCAATGCACTTGACTAATAATAATCGTAGGATATATATTAAATATTAACTAGGGAATTAATTATTTATAGTTAACCAGTTTTGACTTCCATTATTATAGTACTTAAAGTTTGTACGAACAATATTTCGTTCCATTTGTCGTTTCCGAAACGAAATACTAGGGAATGTACTCGCATAATTTTAGTACGAAGATATTTCAAAAATGCTTTCACATGCGCGATTCCTACTTCAAACGTTCATTGCTTTCTATGGATTTGTGCAGCTACTATTTTTTCGCAGGAAAATCCGGTGAAGTATCGTTGACAGAGCTACTGCAAACCTATTCAAAAGTAGCGAGCATATTTGACTTCGTTTTTGTATGGGAATAGAAAAGATGCTTTATTGGTAATATGTAGTAGGTATTGCGGAAGATGGGATATACATATGTGTATTGATATGATATGAAGTTGCATGGAAATTGTGTAGGTAATATTAGATTTATTCGCCTCAGTGTAAAGTTTTTTTTTTGGTAATTTTTATGATTTTCAAAGTTTTATTTAAGTTATATTTAAAGTTGATTTTTGATCTGTTATTGTTGTTATTTCAGTTATTTTAGTCTTTTCAGCAACTTTTTTCAATTATAGCGTCGATTCAATAAATCAACATTTAATGTACGATAAGAATATTTACTCAAGACTTCAAAAATTTTCTATTTCCTTGTCGAAAGATACACTAAATTAAACGAGAGTTTCACTCTATTTACTCACCTACCTACCAACCCTTTTTGCTATTACGCTTCCTCGTACTCTTCGAACATCATCTAGTCGAAACGCTCGACAAAAAAATTGAAGTTTATATCTTTTTTTTCATATTCTCACTTCTGTCGCGAGCCTTTCACAATATCAGCGCATTCTTTTCGAAACTCCGCCGCTTCAATCATTCACTTTTTACGGCGATTTTTCCATAACTGCGACCGTTTCCAACTCAACTTCGGAAATTGCGAACAGATACGCGATTCGCAAAATCGAGCGCAAATAAAAAAAATTATATGCCCGATTTCTCCAACCAATTCTTAAAGTTAGGTAATACTTAAACCAGCTCTCAGGAAGTCCTAAGTACAATGGAGAAGACCACGACTTTTTTTTTCCAAAACCGTGTGTTCTAAGAAGGCGCGTAATGAAATTTTTATTTTTTTCTGTGACCAAATAAGGCCGCAATTAATTTTTAAAGTTTGAAAAACGTCACACAATCGTCATACACTCTGCTCCAATCAAAGCGAGAGTTGCAAAGAGAAGTCACATTTAGCAAGTTTGCCACGTTTCCTATTATTCTTCTTTACTCAGCAGAATGTGCGTTTTTTGTATATTTATTGCAATAAACATTTTCTGGTTTATCCATTTCTTCCATTATCTAATGGATAATTCGATATATTAATAGAAGTAACATCTTCATCTGTATAAATTGTAACCGATTTTCTTGTTAAAAACACAAATAATGGTCCTGAAAAATTTATTTGGCAACATTCTTGTCAACTTCAATATTATCAGTAAAGTGTTTTGTGCCAATCTGCAATTCGTGTAATTTGTTTTGTGCATTTTTCAGAAAAATCTGACAAATGACAGTTTGATTTTTGTTCGTTTGTCTATTCTTTGTTACTGCGTTTGAAAATTCATACTATTTACTATACAACAAGACGTGAGTGGTTTATGATTGGTTGATAAGGTATGAGTCAAAACCCGAAATTTTTAAATTTCGAAGGGCTATAACTTTTTAATTATAACACATTTTGAGCAACTGAAAACGGTTTTGAGCTCTAATAAATCATTTCTAATCGTATCTTTTGCCGAAATCCGTGTATCTCACATCGTGGTCTTCTCCATTTGCGTTTCACCATGCTCTAAGTCATACTTAAAGGTGATAGGAAATACCTAAAGTTAGGACAGCTCACTGGACATGCCTAAAGCATTAATTTCCTAGTTATACAATACGAATTGGGCGATAACGACGCGTGTACTTCATAAGGAGGAAATACCCTTCGAAAGCTTAGGACCTAATTCGATACGGTGGGCCCGGAATTAATTGGAACTCTAGGAATCCGCTGATAGATGATCTGGAAATCACTAATCTCCCCATAAAACCAGTGGCCTTTCATTTCGACTGATGGATTCCCTCGATTCAATAGAAACCCGAGAGGCTTATTTCTAGCCTTTAATCAAACGTACGAGCTTTTGTTAATACTTCAAATAAAATCCGCGTTACTCCGTGAGTTTTAAAGTTTCCAGTTCATGAATCCAATATTTTAATCACCACTTATTTATACCTAGAGAACAAAAATGATTAACCATTTTCTAAGAAGTGAAATTATATTAGATCATTACTAAAATAATAATTAATTAACTAAATGATGAAACTTTGGGTTTGAATTGGGCCTGATGGTCCAATAAAATACGAGAACTTTCGGCTCGCCCTCGTCCCTACTGTATTCAAATTATCCTTCATTATGCCCGGGAGAATTTAATAAAAACGAAAAAATCCGCGAAAAAATCACTTGCAAGCAAATTTGCATTCTAAATGATCCGGATGAAATGAAACGAATCGCGGCAATTTCGAACGGACGGGAATCCTTTAAAAGGATTCTTCATCAATATTAATGCAATTAAGAAACTTATTGAAGGCCTACCGGCGGGCGAATGGCGAAAATCGTATTTCGACACTGCTGTTTTATCCATCTACAGAGGCTTTTTCGATCGCTGTGACAAAAATCGCGCTCGAGCGGAATGTGAAGCTTCCAACGACTGAAAGGGTGCGATTTAATTTTATTACATAAACCACGTTAAAGGGCTTAATTTTCAATTTACTTTAAGAGTTCATTTGTTTCCGTACGAACGATGAAATAACAAAATAAATTTTTCCCGGAGGATTATTTTTTAAACATTTCAATTCATAAGAGAGACAATTAGGTTAATTTAAAGTTTTGATTGACTTTTAAAAAAGTCTTCCTTGTTAGGAAAGTATCACTTAAATACATATACAGGGTGGCACATTAGTGTGGCAAAGCCATTATACATATCTGTTGTTATACAGAGAGTTTGAAAAATATATAGATGGAGATATTTTAGAGGGTAATTCCTTGTTAAAGAATATCTATGAAAGAAAAGGTTTCTATAAACATGGGTCCGGAAATGCAGATTTTTCAACATACAGGATGTTAATTAAAAAAAAAATATTGATATACTATTAAAAAATCTTTACTTGATTCTCTTGAAATTTGGTAATGTTATTTGTTGGTATCATTTGCAGTATTTATATTGAGCATTTTCGTATTAATGTGCCACCCTGCATATTGATGTGAAATATCCTCTTGATCGAATATCTGCACTAAATTTGCTGAATTTTTAAAGGTAAACATTCGCGGGCAAATCAGCTATGCTAAATGAAATCAAGTTTTATATCCGTTCAACCGGTATTTAAACACAATTGTCAAAGTTGGGGAAAAAGCCCTCGCATTGCGCGCGGATAAGCCCGCCAAAATATCCGCCCGAGAGAGTTTATAAAACCATTCATAAACTCCCATTTGGAATATTCACGGGAGCAGGAGTATGAAAACGGAACGGGGAGTTTTCGGCGTGTTATTATTAGCTCCTATCTCGTACCAGAAAAGTTTTTTTAATCCCACACCTTTGTGCGATATATGCAAATATCAATTTAATTTTACATAAATTAACGCGCATTATTAATTCACCAAAAGAATTAATAATTTAATTATAGAAAAAATTAATTCCTCACTATTCAACAATGTGGTATTTATACAATTTTGTCGGATCTAAAGAACCAACATCATTTTTCCGTATTTACTTAGGCAGTAAAAATCCTTTACGAGCTTTCACTCTCACCCTTTCCCCGGCAGGATCTTTAAAGCCCATGTGTCGTGTGTTTTTAGGCGCTGGTGTTCGCTTTCCCGAGATCGAATACGTGGAATAATTTTGATTTGAGCAGAAACTGCTGACGGGCACGTGGAAATGGCGCCAAAGTTTCTATTTCTTCGCGATGGAAAAAAATCGCGTTAGTTCGTTTAGGGAGTAGAGCGAATTAGGCGCTATCATCTATCATTATTTGGGAGAAAGTTACTCCGGCGACTTGAGGCTTGAGGTATAGGGGTTGAAAATTGGGTTTTCGGTTTCTATTCACTTGGCTCATGATTAAGCAAGATGTAGCTATTTTTCAAGCTATCAACTATTTAAGAATAACTAATAGAAAATGCGTATGTATAAGGAAAGTAATAGAGGATTTAATACTACAGGTATTTAACAACAATTTTGTCGTTTTTCTCTTCTTGTAGATTTGATTGACTTTTAATCCAACGCCTGCAAATTTTCGATTACTGAAGTTATAGCCATCAAACTCTTGACGTTACGACAGAAATTAAAGACTGAATTATAACCTGCTACAAGTAAATTAGTTGTTCCATTCACAATTCACACACAAAACGCTCGAACCCGTTTATAAATTGTCAACCCACCGTAATATTAATCTCGGTTATACGCCTACGCATCTTTGGTTTCCCTATTAGTGTACCAAGTTCGTTTGCACATTTCGATTAAATCTTACAAAATTAACTTCAATCATTGACGTGGAGCAAGGATTAAAGCGAACAGGCTTTATTAGTATTTAAAAATACACATTTCTTATTATCAGCATACTAAACTCCACTTTCAAGCAGCCCTAGTTTCAACAAAACCTCTTGCTTATAGGAACTTTATCCTCTCTTGAATGGAGTAAACAAACTGTTAAACGTAACAAGAATTCATAAACACCCTATGTCTAAAAGTCAATGTCTACTCGGCTCAAATTAGTTGTATTTAATGCTTAGCTCAACTTTTCCTCCGACTGGAATTTTCCAACTAAACTTCAAGGAGCACCTCTGCGAAGCACATTTTAAGTTTCCATTCGCCCCCGACAGCCGGGGAAACTATCCGGAGCCCACGCTATACATCGATAATCCGCTGCGGTTTACCCATCGGATACGCCTCTAGTATTCGGTCTAATTGAATGCCGAATTCACAGATAAGTTTAGAATTTCGGTAGGTGAGCAGGCAAGAGAGCGGCAGATTCGGATACAGCGGGAAGAATAAATTCTAACCGCCCCCCGCATTCGCTCGTAACTACCCCGTGGCAGGGGGATTTAGTGTAATTTGCGTCTGAACACATGTAATTTTCGGTTTTAATTCGACGCCGACTGATGGTTGGTTATTAATTGGTGTTGCGGGGATTAGATGAACGTTAGGTATTTGTACAGTTAGATTCGTTAAGAGGTGATTAATATTCTATTTTTTTCGGGAAACTAAATAACTTTGGGTTGGTGTAATGGTGTTTTCGCAGAAGTGGAAACAACATAATGCCTCATAAATAGAAATTGAATGTTATATATTTGGCGTTGGTAGTTTTAGAGGTTTAATAGGCTCATTTTCAGGTCAGCATTTTACCATAATGACAAACCAGCACATATGTTTGTGAAGTTGTTGACTGTGTACTCTCCTACGGACCGGAATGTGTAATTATACTAATTGTTCAGTTTCTGGAGGTTCTAATCACACGGTGTCGCCATTGGAAAACCTCTAGCATCGGGTTAACCCCTAACTGAAGGGCACACAGTCGTTTTCACCTCGACAGATAAACAGATTTTATTTGGAGATTACAATTAACATAACAGGATGGGATGGCGCAGAACGATTGTTGCGCTGTTTATCGTTCGGATTATTCGATTTCAAAATTTGTATTGATTCTATTTACACTGCAAATTAAAAAGCAAACCCCGTAAAGCGTATTATCAATTGGAATAAATACATATTTGTTTGTGTAGTGAGTATTTGATGTTTTATAAACAGGAATATTATCAGCAAACAATTGGGTAATTAAATTTATCGGAATATCGGCTCAGTGATGTGTACAGTTGTATAAAAATTTATGATTCAGTTGACATCTCTATTTCTCCGGAGCGATAGTAAAATGAGTAGATTTTTTTCTTGACAGGTGAACATATCAAAACTACTCCTTTCAGCGATTAATGCATAAGCGCTTGTAATTCAAACATTCAAACACATTCGAAACACAAGCGGTTCGTTCGTCTGGGAGCTTCCGAATCAGACTCGCAAATCCAGCATTTTCAGTCGAGTTCCCCATATCCGCGGCTTACGCGTTTTCGAAACCCACTGCTTTGTCGCACATGTGTTCGCTAATCCCTCTGTGCCCCTGCCATGAAAATAAATTTACATTTTTAGCCGGATAATTTTCAATCGCAGATTGAAGAACGCCACGTCCAGCCGTGCCCCAATTTCACGGAATGGAATTTTTCACACCAGGGGGTCTATTATCGAATCTGGACCTGGCACAATCCGATATTAGTGCGTAGTTATTCTACTTATTATTCGGTGACGAAATTGTGGATTATTATTAGAAGAGTTGATGGGCTTATGCCCAGTTGCACCAAAGCATCCTAAGACGAATTCCTATCCTAAGTCAGACTTAAGTCTAAAATCAGTTTTATACTGTTGCACCAACTAAAAATCTCTTTCCTGTGATACGGATTGATCTGCACAGATCCTAGGTCGTCGATTTCTACGACTTGAGACGAGAATTCTAACCTCAAAAATTAAAAAATTGAGGACACTAGTAAAATTATGGATGTACGATGCAGATATAAATATTGTGGATAATGTAGATATAATAGATATTATAGACCCTAAGGACATTTGCGACTGGTGGATATCTAATAGCTACTGGAGATTTTATAGGAGCTGATAAGTCCGCGATATCAAGAATTGTTGCAAAAGTGTCGTGAGTAATTGGTGGTTTAAAAGACATGGTCATCTACATCCCAAGAAATGCTGTTGAAATTTGAAATTACAGCTGAGCAAAATAATTTTTTTTGGATGTAGCTGCTTTCCCTCGTGTTGTGGGAGCACTTGTGTAATTAACACTTTTTTGTTTATCTTCCATCTCAATTTATTAATAAACACGTACCTATAACACTATATAAAATAATACCAAAATTTAATTATGAATGTAGGTGCTAATTTATATCTACTATTTATAGATTATATGATGAGGCTAAAACCACAACTTCTTCTTCTTTTGTAACTGGCCTCAGCAACTAATAGGTTATTTGGACGCTTAAAATAACAACTATCTCCTCTTTTTATAACGTTTTTCAACAATATTCCTACGTTGCCAGTTGTTATTTATGTTAAAATGGATCCTAGGTAAAATAGCCTTTTTTAAACTTGGTGCAACACATTCCTATCTTAAGTCGAACACACATTTAAGTCAGACTTAGATAAAATGTAGCCTAGGATATATTGGTGCAACCGGGCATTAATGCAGTTATAAAAAATAGACCTCTACATTCTGCACCTAATGTTATAGTTAAAAAAAAACCCCTGTATTATTTAGCTTACCTATACAGCATTCTTTCCTGCCTATCGGCCTCCACGTATATCCTGTAGTACATGAAAATCATAACCATTCCGGGCACCCAAAAACTGACGCTCGACGATATCACTGAATAAGTTCTATTCACTGTAAACGAACAGATGTGCGGATTCCTCCTGCGGAATTCCAAGTGCTCGGCCGTCGTGTACCATTCCATAAAAATGGGCAGGAATGAAAGTAACGCCGGGGAAAACCACACCACCGCTAGCATGAACACCAAGCGCACGTTCGTCATTATCAGTGGGTAGTCCAGGGGCTGGACTATGGCGTAATATCTACAAAACAAAAATATTTTTGATCATTTACATACGATAGGCATGTGTTAGTTTAAGTAGAATATTGATGTATTGGTGTATGAAGAAGTTGGCATGGAGACTTTAACTGGAATAAATACTAACGAGGAAGTGAATAATTTTTCCAAAATTTCTATAAAATTGGCATTTTTCATATTGCTTACAAAATGTTGGTAAAACGTTGACGTGTCTCGGGAGATTTTAGAAAAATTATTCTCCTCCAGCTAGCGAATTGGACGGGTTCGAGTTGTTTCCCAATTTTCAAAATGTTAGCTGTACGAAAAAAGGTCGTGTCCGAGTTGTCTATTGTTAACGGTTATTTGTAGATTATAAGGGTCTAATTACCTGATAAGGAGATTTAGGTACTGTTCCTTCCGTGGACTTAAGAATGTTTCGGGTTCGCGACATTTTCAATTGGAGCTGTTTTTGATTAATTGTTGAATGAAAATTTTTACCTTTATACCTACAGACACAGTAGGCTGTTTTTATTACTCCTACACCTATTGAAAATTTTAAATCGCATTTCAATGATCTTATTTCAAGGCATAGTTCCAGTGTAATGAGGTAATATTTTCTTTAATATTGGGGAAGTTCCAGATTTTGATTGCAGTATTTTTATGGAGTAATACTTAGTATTTGTGTTTTATATTAAATAAATTGTATATCATGTAAAAGGAAATTTTTGTTTTATTTAAATTGTAATACTTAAAATGTAGGTATAGGTAGGTACTTACATATTATATAAAGTGAAGTTATACTACAAAAAATATCTAAAATTTAAAAAAGTTTGAAATAATAAAAATTAAAAGTTGGTTACTTTTATTATAAATATTTAGGGTTTTTCAACGAAGTAGGATTAATCGGAAATTAAATGCTACCTGCCGTACCTACCTGCCCTACTGGAAACAACTCGGACACTCTCGGGCAACAACTCGACCTATACAAATTTACCTGCTCGAATACGGGAAACAACTCGAACACTCCGAGCGAATTTATTCCGATTAATGTGTATAAAAGAAATGTCTGGAAAACATTGGATGAATATTGAAACTGTGAAATTCTTAGCGGCTCTTTCTTTAACGAAATTTCTGGTGCAAAATTGAACTTGATGGAGGATCGAGTAAGAAAGCTCGACACCTAAATTGCGCCAAATGAAACGTCAACTTCAACCAAGCACTTCTGCGATATACACGTCGAATTTCCAGTGCGATATGCGTTCCGTACCGAAAGCAGTGGAAGGTGAACATTTTCGGGAAATTATTGACGTTGCCGCGGTAACGATAACGATCTGAATATACAACTTTTATTGGGTGAAAATGATGGAGCGGAAGTTGTGTTGTGAAATTTTCGGGACTGGGCGCGATTGAATAAAAAGGAATTGTTTGCTTTTCCAGCGCCGATAAAAACGTTTAAACAATTCGATTTGAAGTGGGGCGAGCGGCGCGCAATGAGTGTGTCTATCTGGCGTTCTAAAACAAAACCCTATATTGATTTCGCTGCGAACAAAATAATAAATAGCAGTTTTCAAATTGGCTTTAGCTTTTGTCCCGCTCCAAGCTAATGGAATTGCAACTGGATAATCTTCGGAAAATGTACTTTTCGCCTTTGGATTACCCTTATCTCAATAGATTTAAAAAAAAAACGATTTTTCTCGAAACGAAACGAAATTATCCCCTCTTACCTACATAATTCGCTTCAATATCAGAAACGAAATTATCTACTTAGCGATTGTTCCTAAAATTTCTCTCGCTCGAAACTTTCAGTTATTTCTGTTACCCGTTTCATATTAAATCTGAAGTAAATATTTCCAGTGGAATTCCCTGGAGATAGTAAATCAAGAACGAAACCCACAGCCAAATTGAGTTGTTCAGGTAACATCAGCGTAATTGCTTCATCCAATTTAAATAGGAGAATGCATGCATTCCTAGTACACCCATTGGGAATTTTCGAGCTCTGCTAATAATATTATCCAATTGATTCAAAGAAGCAGGTAAATATATATACAGGAGACAAATACTGGATTCCTTTTGACCATTACATTTATGAGTTGATTTTGGGTTTCCAATTAAGAAAATGTAATTGTTTCAATTCCAACCAAACTCTCTAAGTTATGGTATAACACTTTGCACATATGGTAGAATTTAATCTCAATTAAACTACTCTCTATAATTAGAACTTAGCAAGACTATAAGCGAGTTTAAATTCAGGGAATAAGACTAAAACGACTACTTAAATGAAACTATTATAAATTAATATTAGTCTTCCAAAGTTATACTTATACGTATACATATAATATATTATATAAATTTAAAAACTTTGTCGAAGACATCTGTTTCAAAGACATCGATACTACGAAATAAATGATGCAAATACCCACAGAAATAACCCGCTTTTCTAATTTATTTATCCGATTTTTCTATATTGCGATAGGGGAAGGACGAAAGAATAATTTAAAATGTAAAATTAACTACTGAAATCTATTTTTGCTATCCCAGCGGCCGGCACGTAAATACGTTTACGTCGGTAATTATTAATGTTGATTGATTTGCAAGCAATTGCGGTTCAAAGGCTCCATTGTACCCACCTTGGTTTCTCATGTAATACACCAAACGACCCAAATCGAATTGATTGTTATTGCTACAATCACTGCAATCTGATAGGCTCTATGAAATCGCTAAGAAGTTAGTACACAGTTCCTATACATAATACGATACGATTACAAATGATTTATTAGAGCTCAAAACCGTTTTCAGTTGCTCAAAATGTGTTATAATTAAAAAGTTATAGCCCTTCGGAATTTAAAAATTTCGGGTTTTGACTCATACCTTATCTACCAATCATAAACCACTCACGTCTTGTTGTATAGTAAATAGTATGAATTTTCGAACGCAGTAACAAAGAATAGACAAACGAACAAAATTCAAACTGTCATTTGTCAGATTTTTCTGAAAATTGCATAAAACCAATTAAACGAATTGCAGTTTGGCACAAAACACTTTACTGATAATATTGAAGTTGACAAGAATGTTGCCAAATAAATTTTTCAGGACCATTATTTGTGTTTTTAACACGAAAATCGGTTACAATTTATACAGATGAAGATGTTATTTCTATATTAATATATCGAATTATCCATTAGGTAATGGAAGAAATGGATAAATCAGAAAATGTTTATTGCAATAAATATACAAAAAACGCACATTTTGCGGAGTAAAGAAGAGTAATAGGAAACGTGGTAAACTTGCTAAATGTGACTTCTCTTTGCAACTCTCGCTTTGATTGGAGCAGAGTGTATGACGATTGTGTGACGTTTTTCAAACTTTAAAAATTAATTGCGGCCTTATTTGGCCACAGAAAAAAATAAAAATTTCATTACGCGCATTCTTAGAACACAAGGTTTTGAAAAAAAAAAAATTAAAAAAAAGTCGTGGTCTTGTCCATTGCAATGCTGGTTGAATATGGAACTTTAAGGGAATGTATGTATGAATGTAAATTAGATAGAGCCTGATAAATGGTAGTAGCTATTGAACTTCATATTCTGGTGTATACAAATGTTTTTCAGTCTGTTAAAATGTATGGGACATTAAAATCCACCCACCTATCGACGCTGATGCAGCACAGATGCAGTATGGACGCCGTCGAGAAATAAACGTCCAGCGAGTTCCACACGTCGCACATAAAATACCCGAATATCCATCTACCTCCGCTAACTTCGACACTAAAGTTAAAGCACATGGCCCAAATGGCCACCAGCATGTCGGCCAGGGCCAAACTCACGACGAAGTAATTGGTGATGACGCGCAACTTTCTGTGTCTCATCACGGACACGATCACTAGGAGGTTGCCGAACAGCGCCGCGATTATGATGAACGCCATCGTCAGCGTCTTCAGCGCCACCATGAAGCAGAGCAGCCACGAATGGGACGGCCACGGGTTGAACGGATCCGTTACGGAGCTGTTGGTGATGTGATCGGTGTAGTTGTCCTCGATGATGTCGGAGGCGTTTCTGGTTTTTTTCATAAATTCGTTCATTTTGTGGGTTTTGATTGAGCGATTGAGCAACAGGATGGTGATGGTTTACTTGGAGCGATCGCACTGGATGTGGTTGCTATGGTGATTGGCACTTCATTTTATTGTCTGCTGGCTAGCCTATAAAGAAATAGCAGATTTTATTTGTGAATAATTTGCGAATAACAAAGTAGATAAGTTCTTTAATATCGTTATTGTTATTGACCTTTTCTACTACTGGGTAAATTTAGAATGTACTGTTTTCATTAGGAATGTAGGCGTATTATGTTCTGTGCTGTTCCGGAAAATTTTGCAGGAAGTAGGCGAAATGAGGTTTGTTTTTGTCGTTACGGCTTCTTCATGGTCTCAAAGGATCGGAAAACAATTCCAACTCGTATTTTTGATATTCCGATATTACGTACTTTTTTGTTTTCTTTGTTTTTATCAGAACGAATAGACGTCAAATTAAAGTCATGGATTATCTTTATTTTTTAACTTTTCTCGTTCGAATAATGAGAAAAAGAGGGCGACTTTAGTACAAAGGGCACGAGAATATACTCAAAATCGTATTGAATGAATATTTGAGATGAAAAACGATATGTTGCCTAATATACTTTTTTATTTACATTTTTTGTTGGAATATAAATGAGTATAAAGGAAAAATATTTTTAATCAGTGAACATCACTCATATTAAATAACAGAAAAAGCCCTATTGAACCTTTTATGACGCATTAGCCATATTCGAAATTAATGCAGCAGACGGGTATAATATCGTTATAATTTTTATAGTGATTACCAAGGGTTTTGAATAAGGCAAAATTAATTATTTAGTAGGACATATCTCTGATACTATAGCGAACAATCACTGGAACCTATTTTCAATAAATAAAACGACTCTTAAATCCTCGGACAATATTGGCAAGGAAACAGAAATGAATAATAAAAGTTCCGAAAATAACGTCTTTGTCATGTGAAGACCTTGTCAATATTATTATGATATATGACCCTTCGATTATTCGGTAGCAAAAGTTTTTGTTTCCGATAAGTTTAATAAATCGACGATGTAATGCAATTCCACCACTCTGTATGAAAATAATCCTAATTATTGTTATTATTATTGAACGATAAGCTCGTTTTCCTTTTCCTTTTCCTTCTAGCTAATATTTCGACTTCTTTGCGGAAACTGGGATATTCAGTTTAGTTCCCTATTAAATTTCAATCCTCTTTTTCCTCTAGTTTTCTGTCCGATAAAGTCTAAAAATAAAGATCGTTTTCAATATGGGTATATCCCCGTAATCCGAATGCTGTGATGGAATTCGATTTCGAAAAACGAACTAATCCTCTTTCTTCGGGGCCATTTTTCCTTCTTTCCTAACTGATTATTTTCCACTAAGAATATATTTAAAGGATTTAAAACTGCAATAAAAATCGCGAAGTATCCCATAAAGGCGTACAGTTAATTTTATTCTAGTATTCTAGTTGGGGCGTCGTAAAGCTAGAGCGTAAAAGCTGCTGATGTTTCTCCAGTTGCAGACTTAGTTGCTATTAAAAATAGTGTTTTATTGGCTCGGTGCGCTAAATAAGTACTTAACTCAGTTTTTTAATGCGTTCTAAAATGTTAGATTCAATTCGAATTCACTCCTTGTATTATGTGGAGGAATCATACAACAGAATCAATTTCAATAACGGTTTTAGAAAGGCCTCAAAATCTGCTGAAATTCTCTTCACGAATATCATCATTTATCAGAACTGCTGCAGATTTATCAGGGATTTAATATCGATTTCAAAAAATATCTCTTTTAGAAAAGTGGATATTTTCGTAAGTTATTTTAAGTAGGAAAACCTATTAACTGCTTTTGTATTCAGAAAAATGAATGAAACTCTATCATAAAAGTAGATTTTCTTAATAGGAATGTTCTTAATATATTCAGCTGAAAATACTCAAATAGTATTCCTATATATAAAAAATCTTTTAACATTTCAAATACCTAGAGTTATGTACTTTAAAACTTGAGTATAGTCTAAATAAGTATGCATAACGCGGCTGCAGCGACTTGTTTTTTGCGAACATCAGTATATAAGGCTTTGGTAATATGAAAACTGATGAGAGGAATACGTCAGCCGAAGGAATGTGCCCTTATTTTTTGATGGATAGACTTTATATAAGCTACATTGCAAATACCTACAAGACGCTGCAATACATTTTCTTGTCACTTAGTTTAATGAAGAACGTTCGGGAATTCTTTAGTTGGTTGCCAATTTTTACCTAATGTTCAAGGAAATATTACATAATGCATTTCATTCTTCCAGTTCCAAAAATAGCGCCTTCCCAATTTATTCGAAATCTAATAGAATGCGCAGGTAACTTGAATGATTTGTGATCTACACGTATCAGAGCGACACCAAATTACAGTTTTTTTTGCATGTAAACAAGCGTGCAATAAAAACCAGAATTACAAATGACTAATCCCGGAGGGGTTCCTCAAGCACTAATCGTTATTCATATTTCTCCCTTTTGCAATAAATCATTATGGAAATTATCCACGGAACGGCCGCAATTTCATTCGAACAAGTAATTTATATCTACTAAAATCCGTATCAGAATACACGCAATCACTTATAGGCCCGAATTTCCTACTGTTTGAACAACATTTTCGGTGTGTCTTGCCAAATATGGAAATCAAATCGTTGTTTGCGATAAAAGACTGCTGCTTCAAAATGCAGGAAAGTGTAATGGATTTATCGAGGAATTGATCGAGTTCAAAATGCAATTGCAAAAATAACATATGTTTTTCAAGATTTTTTTTTAATTTTACATTTCAATTACACAATGAGTACAGTGAAATGAGTGAAAAAAATACATATGTGCGTGTTAGAAATTCGCTTTCCTTGACCTGTTAACAGCAGTAACTTGCATTTAGAATAGTTTTAAAATTTAAATATTGGCTTGAGCATAAAGCACTTTTTTGCTTTTTATTAATTTATAGTTAGATATCGTTCTCCGGAAGGAGCCAAACGCATTTAGCTTTTCTAATGGCCTTTTCCTTCCCAGCTATTCCGTAATATAGGCACTGTATTTTTAGCCTAGTCGGGTTTTCTTGTTTTGTTTCGAACGCTTGTTGCATTTGCAGGCAATTTATTTAATTGAAGTTCTATATGAAACTAATTGTGTAGAAATTTATTGTATTTATTTTACAACAACATTTCTATTAAACATCGTTATTGAAATGTATAATATAGAAATATATAAAAAATCTTATTGAAATGACATTTTCGATATAAAAATAATAATGTAGTGAAACAAAACCGTTGATTAATTTCCCAAATGCCCAGGAGTTTATTGAAAATAATTGACATACTCGTATAAGTTTCACTCGCTAAAATTTTTGATAAATCGATTTTAAATTTAATTAACATCGCTGAAGAGTAATTTATTAAATACGTATTTATATTGATGAAACCAATCATTTGAATCAATTGAAGTCTATAATGAAATTGCAAAAATTTAAATAACTAAAATTAATTATAGGTATCAAATTTTCGGGTAAACCTTATTCGATTGTTCAAATTTTATTATGTTTATTGTGGCTAAAATGGGCCAAAAAGGTTGAGAATAATATTTCCCTAATTACTTTAGGTATACTCTGCAGAATATGTGCATCTTGCAAATAGAAAAGCCCTTCTCCTAAGGCATCTTCCATTATTAATAATGCGATTATTTAGCAAATACACGAAAGGCATTGTTTCGTTTCATAATTTCTGTTGTGAGTACCTGGCTTCGATACTGTAATTACTGATAGTAATCAGCACAGAAATTTAATTATTCAACCCTTTACAAATTATGTAGGCAGATTTTAATTGAAAGAATAGCCAATTCATCGCAATAGCATCTCTAATTACTATTGTTGTTTCATATCAAAAGCGCAATTTTCATTATTGCAAATACATTTGGAAACACAAGATTTGTCAGGTTAAATAAAATTGTTACTGAATTAATTTCACAACGAATTGGAGTTTTGGTAAAAAGTATTATAACTTACTTAGGTAAAATTGTAAGCTTTGAGCAATCGATTCAACCGATTTTTTTTATTTCTCTCAAAAATTTTTCACGAATTCTGCAATACCATTTTATGGTTCGTATTTTTATAATGCAATCACGTTTCATGTCGAGTCGAAGAACTTTGAATGTTTAAATCCGTGGAAAGGTTCCTATTGTATCGACCTCGGGCTGTTGTGGCAAAATAAATGTTGGCAAATGTCAGTGAATAGCGAAGACATGCTTAATCATTAATAGTACAGAACGGAGCGTACGTTTCAGGAATTGTATATAAGAGCACGAGGTATCGTTTGACATTTAGTAAGAGGGATATATACCGCTCTAGGGAAGACAAATTTATTCAAAATTAGCCATCAATTTAATAATTATAAAGTTTCGCTATGGGATCTTTTTCATACTTATTCTTTATAATAAAATCCTTTATTTTAAAATTAGTGCATTATGTAGAGGTGCTATTTGCAGCGTAAATTCGCTAATGGCTCCCTGAGTGAGTGTTTAAGGGAGTTAAGCTCTCGCAATGTTTTGCTCACTAGGTGTTTCCGTTGCCCTCAATAATACCACTAACACCAATACAACTAGAACGGAATAAATAATGCAATCTACGAGACGGACGAATAGTAAAACGATCTCTAAGGACGTTCCTGAATAAATTTCCCAACCAGCTTTTTTTAGTTTTGCTTGGTATAAAATATTAAAAACGCCCTTCCTCCTTTTAATGGAAATAAAGCGAAACTAACCGGCACGAACGACTGATGCAAAAAAGCCTGCATAATAGATATTTTACCGAGATTCGCCGTAATAATTTCGCGAGTTCCATCGAATCGGAAAAACGTCTGATTTAGCAACCGAAAGTTCCCCAAATCGCTCCGGAGTTTACCAATGAATTGTGGTATGATTAATCAATCCATTAATCATCCGAACGAATGTGTTCGAACAAAAAATATTGTTTTAAAAATGGTCGGAGCTAATCAATCACGAAGCAATCGGACAATCAATGACTCGGGATTTGATTGCCGAATTATTGCATCGCAATTCGCAATTGGATAAAATTTGTAGATGTTTTGATTTTCAACATATTTACTTTTAATCAAAAAGGATAACGAATATTTATTGCATAGATACGGTTTCTGGAAAACTTTTAGCGTCAGGTAAAAGCTTTGCATCTGTTTGCATGCATTTTGAAAGATTTAAAACATTTCCTTCTTTCACTAATCTCTCTATTGTTTGTTTGTGCTATTTAATTTTGTTTCCATGTAGTTCTTTCGTAAAACAGAAGTTTTGAACTTTAGTGGATTTTTACTTCTGCATTATAGTGTTCGGAATGCAAACTTTGCGACTTTGAGGGTATTACAATGCTTGCTGTACTCGGAATTATTTGAATGACAAAATAATGTGGAATTGAGAAATGAGGTTTTATTTAAAAAAATGATAAATTTGAATTAAAGCTTGTTGTTATGCGTTTATATTAATTTTGGCTATGAAATATAATTGAAATTGCGTTATCAACTTTCCCACTTCCCGGCGTGATTATTGGATTTTAATCGCATTTGAATTCAATATAACTAATGAAAAATAAACATTTGCGAAAAATACATATTTTTGAAATCACTCTCGAAAATATTATACCTATTGTTGTTGGCCAATGAAAACTTTTTTTAGTATACACATTTAAGTTCGAAAAGTATGAAGCATCAATTTCTTGCTTCTTAAATTAATGCATTAAATAATGTATCTATAACGTATACCTAGACTTGAGCCAAATAGTTTTTATTGAATTAAACTTCCGTCTTAGAAACTCCGGTATCGTATTATACTCTAACGACTTTAAAAGTATCTACTGATTATAAGGGATGTTCGCTAATTAACTATTCATTAGACCACATTAAGGGCAGTCGATACTCCCTCGCTGGCAATTTACTACCCCTTCTTCTAAC
Source organism: Phyllotreta cruciferae (assembly GCA_917563865.1). Lineage (NCBI taxonomy): Eukaryota > Metazoa > Arthropoda > Insecta > Coleoptera > Chrysomelidae > Phyllotreta > Phyllotreta cruciferae. The sequence continues at coordinate 4,506,978 of OU830606.1, forward strand.
ATGAGCTAGTGAAAGATCCAAGCGAAGAAAAATTCAACGACTATTTTTTTAAGATACGATTTATACGGTGGGTAGTTGTATAAATTCCTTTATTTACGCGAAAAACATCGATTTGTTTTGCACACAAAACATACCCTCGTCAAACCCGATTCCATTGCTTTTAGAATATTTAATAATCATCGCAAATACCTTTGAATGGAGTTCTAAATATAGCAATTCTAAAAGTAATTGTATGAATTTCAATCGTCCCTGCTTGGACTATTTTGGGAGTTTTGCTTTTTAATGAAAGGATGGATTTGCAGGTAAAGGGGTCCTTTTTCGTTAAACAGACAAATTTAGTTTATGTTTACGGCATTTTTAAATCACGATTCACACCTGGCTGCCGATAATCATCCGCTTAATAATTCCGGAAAGGCGCAAGAAAACGGCCGAGGGGCTCCTAAATTAAAAATCCGGTATCCGCTATCCGAAATGCGATATTAAAAACCGGGAAATCTCCGGAGCTTTCCCGATGCTTAATAATCCAAAAAGACGGTGTATTTCTTAATGACACAGTTTATCGGGATTCGAGCCGGCATAAAAACTTCAATCTATCTCTCGCTGACGCGTTTTCGGCATCTTCGCGGCAATTTCGGGTTACTCGCGGTCGCCGCTGGAGGAAATTTATGAAAATTCTTAATAAGCCAGGCGATTTTTTTCATGTAATTCCCTATCGTTCCTAAACTGGTTTTATTAAATTTTCTTTAAGTGGGTATATAATTTTTTATTGCTCAGAGACTTTAGATTTTTTATGAAAAAAATCATCTCTAATTTGTTTACTATAAACTACATGAAAATGGCAATTTTCGAGGAAAGCGATTAATTGCAGGATTGAAAGATGTTGTCAAAATTGTGAACAATATTCAAACCTTTAACAATGGTTTGAAAATATAAGACAGGTCCGCAAAAAGTTCATCTGTATTTGATAGTATTCCTGTGAGATTGTGAGAAAGCTTATAGTTTTAAGGCCATTTTTTAAATAAAAACAGAACAGAGATCAAAATTTAAGTTAAAAAACCAAAAAAAAACTTCAAGTATAATTTTTTTAACTTCAGTCCAATTGGTGCCCAAAAAAGTACACCAAAAAAATCCGACTGAAAAATTAACCCTAATTTCAGCAAAATAAAAACGAACAAATATTTCTCATTTAATCGCTTTTCCCTAATAAATTATCCTTACCTACCACGCAATGATCGTTAAGAATACCCCAAAATTTCCGGCCGCATACCGCACTCTTAACCAAACTCTCGAAGACCGCTGGCACGGCGAAAACTTTCAAACCAGTCCGGGTATCGCTAATAGTGGAGTTTCCCGAGTAGCCGCGCGTTACTGTGACCGGTCGAGGAAAGCGCTCGCCAGGTTTTCGCGGCTTTCCTCCGCCGCGGATGCGCCCTCTGCCAGGTGAACGGGACACGCTCCCGGCTCTTATGGTCTTCTCGGATTTTCGGATGATAAAGCCGGTTTATTTATAGCGGCGCTGTGCGGAATGCATAATGAAAAATTTTGCGCGAGGAACGAGAGCGCGTCTTGTTACTAAATGCAAATTTTTATTTGTGCTTTGCGAACGATTACGTTCGGTGTAATGCGAGACGCTGTCCGAGTTATTAGCGAGTAATTAATGGGCGGTTTAAGGGGTTGCGAAGGGTACTTTTTCGGGTTGAATAATTGGGGTTGGTGGAAACGATTGGGAAAATTTGTTTTATGGATCAATTAGAAGGGCACTTAAATACTATCTTATAATACAAGGAATTAATTTGTAGGATAGGGAGTAGTTTAGGGAGGAGGTTAGGGTGTTGGGAAGAGAGGAATGGTAATGAATAGAAGGAAAGAAAGTCCGTCATCTGAATTATTTCTAAAAGTTTTAAAACATTTTTGTCCATTTTGAGCGCTTTTTGGCACCCTTTTCCCCTTTTTTAGAGGGTTAATTTTACCAAATTTACACCTAATTTACCCTAAAAATTCACATCCTATAAAACGAATTTTTGCCCAACTGTTTTAAAATTACAGAACAATAATTACAAATTGTAAAATCAAAAAACACGTATCCAATTTTTTTCCAAAAACTATCAATCGATACTAATTTCGACCCTGCACTGGCAACCCTTAAGGGTGGAAAGGAGTGCAACTTTAAAAAGTTAAACGGAAACCCCTATTTTTTATTGCAGGGCAATAAAACAATTAGGCCTAAAATTGAACTGATATTCGACCGTTTCCATACTTGTAAGACACCCTATATATGTTATTGAAACTAGATGTATTAATTCAATATTTAGTTTATACTGACCTCCTTTTTACATAATTTAATAAACTTCTTAAGTTATTGTGCGCATAATTAAATTACTCAATGCAATATTTCAAAGATGTGGCGCAGTAGAACATCCAAAAATGATTAAAAGTTGAGTAGTTTTAAATACCCACAATTCTATGTTATTTATTTTTTATGTATAGGAAGAATTTTTTTGGAGCTTCATGATGAATCTCTGGGTACATTTACTTCCTCAAAGCGATGAAAAAAGCTAAAATGTATGACATCTTGTGGTATAGAAAAATTCCAGAAATCAATATGTGGCAGGTATCTTCGTTTCTTTGATCAATATCCCTGTTTGGAATCACATTATGTAAAATGAACATCAGGTGTCTATCAATAATTAAAATTATTATTAAGAGCATTTCTAAAAAATAGCTTAATTGAGAATACTGAGTAAATATTTCAAAATTGCTATTTTCATTTAATTTTAATTGCACGAATTTTCAACAAAAGCACCAATTTACCCATTGCGCCATCTCTTTTTGATTTCCCAGTTCAAAGTATTGATTTATTTTCCCTGAAAGTTTCCACCAATTCCAGGAACCTTCACCAGAATCTGTTAAAATTTACCTACTTTTTGTTGAATTAAATTTTGTTGAAGAATTCCGGATCAATCCAGACGAGGAAAATTTGGGGAAATAAGCACGCGAATTATGAACAAACAAATGTTTATTTTAATATTTTGTGTACAATCTGACACGGACTTATACTTTACTTGATTTATTCCTTAGAGACATCTGCTATATACTTTACAAATAGGCCTACACGATTGTCTTTTATGTCAATTTTATCATGGTATTCCATTTATGTACAACATTAGATTATATTTTGTATTATCTAATTTAACATCGACAAACGTCTACTAACAATTGTCTTTCACAATTTCGTAGGAATGATTTATTAAAAAATAAACCTTATAAAATTAACAGTAGATTTTTCAACGGAATTTTTAAACAATATCTACATTTAAGTTATAAAATGTTTGGCTAATTGGCAAGATTTTGGAACAAACGAGAATTCCCTCTTCTTCTGTGACCTTGCAGATCATTAAATTCATTTCAAATTTTAACAATTAGCTCAGTGAAATTAGCCGTATAATTGGTATAATTGAGAAAAAATCTGGGGGATGGATTTTAGCACAGTTGTTTATACAAGTATCCTGTACAAAATACTAAAGTCTCAAAAGAAAGCGATGCGTTCTCTGGGGAGATTTTCAAGGAGAGAAATATCTCGTTTAAAATTTCCTTAAATATTGAATTTAGCAAAGAATGTCAATATTAAAAGTTTTTTGTACTGCACAATAAATTTCATATGGTTGAATGTTCATCAATCCTCGGGAATTGTTATTATGTTATAAGGGAATAATCAGCCATGCCAAACTTTAAAACACCGGAATATTCTTCTATTTTGGCTACACTGACTGGGCTAAATACCTAATGAATCGTTATGTTTGTTTTCGCGTTTAGGAAAGCCGAAATAAATCTGGAAGACAACAGAAATTCCAATAGCAAAATAGAAACCACTAAATGTATTTCCTAAAATGAAAGTGATTATTATTCACGCAATATCCCATCTAGAGGACATTTAACGATAAAATATTACATATTTATCACGAAAAATATCTGAGTTAAATGGGCAACTTTATGTATTACATTTAATACTATTAAAAGGTTTGTCAACATAAATGGAAAGCAAACGAATGTAATGGATATTTGATTATATTTTTAGGCGGCTTATAAAGCGTTCAAGCTTTCAAAAGAGGTCATTAAATAAAAATAATTTGAATAATATAGCTATTATCTCATTTTTTATCTACTTGCCAATGAATATTTCTCCTTTAAATGATGTTCAAGTTAGCCGGACAATCCCACCAGATGAAGATAGTTATTGGCAATCATTACTAAATTCGAAAAAAAATTAACAAAATCCTCTTAATTAAAAGCTTACAAAAATGGCTATTGAATAATGAAAACTAATTTTTATTCCATCCATGTTGACAATTACGCAATTCACATTGTTGTGACATCACAAGATAATATGTTAAATAGCAAAATCGAATTATAATCCAAATTTTCCAAAATTGTAAGCACGATTCAACCATTTAATAATAAGCACAAACAATCGAATAAATGTCACAATATTCGATGGTATATACTTTGAATACTAATTGATGTTATGATGTTATTTAATGGAATATTTTATTACTGGTACATATTTCATTAGTGGTATTTCATGGAACATCCTGCAAAATATACATATAGGTAATGCATTTAAACATATTTACATAACATTACATTATCACATTTTTAACCGCGAACGGATATCTATCTTATATGTATTTACAAAGGAAATTATGTATACGCTTAATAATATCACAGAACAAAGTTGTGTTATGAGAACAATGTGATTATTTAGGAATAATGTCAGTTGTATTACCAGTGAAAAAGTCCTTAAAAAAGCAATTAAAGTTAATTTATCAAGAGTTAAATAATTTCTAAGAAACTTATTTGATGCGAAGACTTCTCATCAGAAGTCATCAACTTACATGAAAAAAATGGTTAAATTTTGTGGAATGTCACTAGACCTGGCAACGTCGACATTCAGTAAACATAATAAAACGCATTCCAGTAATGTTTTTATTCATCAGATTTACTAAAACGGGAAAACTTTAGTTCAATTTAGTTTCTAATGGAGTTCATAAACAATCACGTTGTGTGAAAACCACAAACAGACATGTAGACATGCAGGCGAATCCATTTCGATTCGTTTTCGGCGTAAACGCTAATTAAAATTGTATCGTGAACGTTAATTACAATTATCGACATTTCAAAAACCATTTGCCTAAATTCTTGAAATTTCATACTCCCTGGACGGATGCGCTATCCATTATCACTTACCATTAGGTAAGTATACAGTGCGATTGGAATAGCTGGAGACGTATGCGCAATGAGTTATAGAAACTATTTATCTATTGAAAGTTGCGCAGGTCACGTTTCCATTTATTGTTGTCACACTGTATTTATTACGTAAATAATTGAAATACCTACATATTATATTGATATGCTTGGTTACTGTACTAGTTCAAGGTAGATTGTCGTCATTTTTTTTAAAACCTGATGATAATTTTTATGATATTAGTTTCGAACGATTCATTTATTTTATAATTCATTTTGAATTTTTAACAATACATTTTATTAGGTCTGTTTGTGGTTTTTTAAGTAACTACAAAAGCCAAAAGAATAGTCTTGATTTATTGCTTTATGTATCCAACTGTACCACATGTAAATAATTAAAAAAAAGAAGGAAAATATTAATTGTAAATTTTAAAATTCAATAAACTTTATTTATAATTTCGAGTTAGAATTTATCGCTTTTGAAAATCACTTTTATAATAAGCAAAAAAATAATAAATCTAAAAATACAGTTATTTTTTCATATCTCTCCTGCTTGCAGTGTCACAATTTATAAAAATATCGACAATTTGTTAAAAGACAAAAAAATTCATACAAAAATGAGCAACAAATCTTTTTCCAAAATAGCTAGTTAATTTTGCGACACTACATCGTATTCTTTCCACTTAATTTCCATCCATTAAAATGAAGCATCATCTTGGAGAACTCGAAGTCAGAAGTATCTAATCCTTTTCCAAATCCAGCTGAAAATCAAAATATCAAATTAAGTCAACCACAAAAATTCATACATATAAAATTAATTAACCTATCAGCATAAATTAAATAATTGTTAAAACTCCAAATCAACTTAAACGGCGATAATTACATTCGCAGGTGCTTCACCATTTACAAGTCAAATATTTATTATACAGCGGATGAGTCCTGAATTTCATGAAGTTCTCGAGTTAAACAATTTAACTGAAACCTTCGAGCTTTCGCAACCTTTCGGCGATTCTACAAACTAATTTAACCTCAACTTCAAATTACGAGTAGGTAGTATTTATATATTCAGCTGGGGATGCTGATAAAAATGTACCTAGTGAAATGGTCACAATGAAATAACACTAACTTAAAGATATCCTCTTTACCTCTTATAGATAAATTCATTTATATTGGATACTTGATATTTAAATATTTAGCTTTTTTAAATTTTTAGCAGGTACTATTACTACATTTATTTATGGAATCCTCAAGTGAAGACCCAAAGTTCTTTTTAAATAAAATTAAAAAAAATAAATAAAATTAGAATTTTTATAAACCGATCTTAAAAACAATTTAAAATTACTATGCATGCCTCTTTTGAATTAAAAATTAAGTTTTCTTCAGCAGAAAGATATCATAAAAGTGGAAGCAGGAGAATATTAGATACCAAATTGATGTTCTGGGCTTGATCGGCTTAAAAGCTTGGGTAAAACGTCGCGTAAGCTCGCTGGGGAAGATTATCTCTCCTAATAACAATTCATCAATAATAAATGTTTAGTAGTTATAATGCTTTCGATATCAGCTTACCTATACATCATTACAATTACCATCACACAAAATTATAAACCCCATTCTGTCGAAACAATCGATATTCATTATACCTATTATACATATGTATATTACACCGCGAATTTTACAGGCGATGACGTATATATTACGTAACAACGAACTAATCCCTTTTATCTAATTAACCGACCTTTTATACAGGGTTATTCAACCAAAATTTGACCCCCCTATAACTAGAGAACCGAAAGTTTTTTCTGTAATTTTCAGCCAATTTTTGTTCTTGCAGGGGGGAGGAATTCTGTTCATCCCCCTAACCCCCAGCCACTCTAACTTTTGAATTTCAAATGGAACTACCCTATTTCCAAACCTCCGTCATTTTGGAATCCGACTAATAGAAAAATTAAAAAATATTTTTATGAATTGAAACTACAAACGATTTAGATGATTGTAGTGAATTTTATTTCTTTGTAGTTCTAAGATTTTTCCAAAAAATTAATAAGCCATAGCAATAACTGAAAACTACAAACGTACAAAATGATTGTAGTACTCTTAAATCGTTTGTAGTTTTGTGTAGTGAATGAAAAAATTTGAAAAATTCAAAAAAATGCAAGGTCCCACATTATAAAAATGAAAATTATTAATTTTCATAGCAATAACTGAAAACTGCAAACGTACAAAATGATTGTAGCACTCTTAAATCGTTTGTAGTTTTGTGTAGTGAATGAAAAAATTTGAAAAATTCAAAAAAATGCAAGGTCCCACATTATAAAAATGAAAATTATTAATTTTCATAGCAATAACTGAAAACTACAAACGTACAAAATGATTGTAGTACTCTTAAATCGTTTGTAGTTTTGTGTAGTGAATGAAAAAATTTGAAAAATTCAAAAAAATGCAAGGTCCCACATTATAAAAATGAAATTTATTAATTTTCATAGCAATAACTGAAAACTACAAACGTACAAAATGATTGTAGCACTCTTAAATCGTTTGTTGTTTTGTGTAGTAAAAGAAAAAAATTGAAAAATTCAAAAAAATGCAATAATTAATAATTAATAATTAATTAAAAATTAATAATTTTGATTTTTATAATGTGGGACCTTGCATTTTTTTGAATTTTTATAATTTTTTCTTTTACTACATAAAACTACAAACGATTTTAAATACAAATTAAGCAGTTTTAAATCATTAAAATATCATTTAATATTTAAAATTATAATAATTAATTGTTTTTTTTGGAAAAATCTTAAAACTACAAACAAATAAAATTCACTACAATCATCTACATCGTTTGTAGCTTCAATTCATAAAAATATTTTTTAATTTTTCTATTAGTCGGGTTCCAAAATGACGGAGGTTAATTCCAATACATCATTTTCGTTGGAAGACCCTGTATAAATTAGCTAATATAAATGAATACTCACTCAATAAGAAGAAAAAGCTTTATAAGCGACTTAATATCACAGTCTTTCGTCTTGATAGTAATCGGACCTCGAATGTTGAGGCTAAAGGAACCTAGCAGGCGTTTTCCAGCAGCTGAAGCAGCACGGCATCACGCACAGCAGCGTGTCCATGAAGGCTTCTCGGAAGTCCCGGTTGAAGTAAGCGTATATCAGCGGATTGAGAGCGGAGTTGAAGTAGCCCACCCAGAAGAGCAGCCCCACCAGCCAGTCGGGAGTGTAGCAGGACTCGCCGCACAAGTTCGTTATCACGTACCTGCGAATCGCCGGGAATTTAATCGAACATCTAAAGATTTTTTATAGCGCGGCCGGTAAAATCAATTACGAAATTCCAGCGGCTATTATCGCCGTCGCGTTAGCAGCGTCGCGATAAAGCATAATACACCCTCTCTATAACATTGACAGGCTAAAAGATAATCGATCATCTCAACTCGAAAATTCACTCGGTAGTTAGATCCACGGCGTAATTCTATTTCCGACATAAAAGTCAATTTGTATCTGCTATCTTCCGAAATTACGCTGATGGTATTTTAAACCAGAAATTATATCGGATTCGCCGAGCACAGAGTGCAATTATAAATTGACTAGACGGATTTAATAAATTCGATCAATTACGCAGCTCGGTGAAATTTTGATCGCAATTATCATATCAGCGATTAATTGCACGCATTGCATTGATTAAATAATTGCGCTGATTTGGATCTATTATTTTAATCGAGAAACTGCTTTACAATATTTAATAAACCCCGTTAGGAATTCTCTCTGTTAATTTTCCAATAAGTTTTATCGGCGTAACCTGCGTCCGTTACACATTGATTGATTATTCTGCTAATTCAATCTTGGCACATATGAGCACGGATGGACAGACGATAACGGATATAATTTGACTTTCATGTCGGAAACAGAATTACGTCGGGATTTTAACTTGCCAATTTAAACGTATTTATACCTGCATAGTGGAGTCAGAAGGGGGCCACTGATATTTTGATCGCTTAATATGCTTGATGTTATGAATTAATTCGACAGGTTATTAAATTATCCCTCTATGGAAAATTATTCATTTAATATCTATATTTAGATGGATAGGTACATTTTTTATAATGGATAAAAACTTTTATTTATAGGGCTTTTATATAAAAGATAATGAATTTACTTTGTGTACATGTGTAATTAGTTTTTATTACATAGTCTCTGAATTATAGGGTGAGTTGTGCTCAACAGGAGTATTTTTAATGTGCTATGATTTAACAATAATTGGCGAGCGAGAATTTTGGTTGTCGTTTTCTAAGTTGAAATTAATCATTAAAGATTATGCATATTTATTTTTCCACCAAATTTCATAAAAATATTTAAAGTGGTATGATATAAAAAATTGGTTTTTTCCTTAAAACTTTAACACCATGTATCTCAAAAGTTAAGACTTTTTAAGAAATTTTTCCTGAAAATGGGTCTTTATCTACATACAATCACCCCCTTAAATATTAACATTTCATTAAGGAACAACCTGTATACTTTTGGAATAAAATAGTTAATATGCACAAGTCAATAGACACAAAGTACTCTAAAATTTCAGTAGATTTCAAAAATGCAATGAACTCTTTATATTGGTTTTGAAAATTGGGACAACCTGTACATGAATCTCACAATTTCTTGTTCTTCTTTTCCGTTCAAATTAGATATTGCACTTCATTCACTGTGCAATGTGGTAACAAATTTTAACGCGAACGGAAGCAGACGTAAAAGCTTTAGTAAGTATAACAGAAGCGGCGTGAAAAGTTACAGGTGAATTTAACACGAAAGCGCTGTTTAGTTCGTTTTAAATCGCTCGATTCCAAAGTGGCACAAAAACCCTCTAGCCGCGTTAATACAAACGGGATGATTGTGAAATCCCAAATGAAATTGTATAATACACTTGTTAATAATTTATGTACAGCAGGTCTCATTTTTACCGGTTTGGTGTATAAATATTTGAAATGTTTTTTGTGCCAGTTGATGATACAATTTAAATTTTACAATTTGACACGAGATTTGCATTTTAGGTGAAAAAACTAATCGAGCTCAATAGTCGTTGCAATTGCTTTATTATTGAAATTAATTTATTGAATTGTTTTTCGAAATTGCTGGTTGGTTTTAATAACGGTCGAATGATAAATTCATCGGATTCGTTATATTTTCCGTTCAAATCGTTTTAATATCAAATTTCATTTTAAATCGAGTTCAATGTCCATTTCGAATGCATCGATTCTCAATGCACCTAAAATTACATCGGCTTACCGCGATTATATCCAATATCAATATCGTGAGTTATCGATTTTCTTTTTAAAGTTAAGATTAACGAAAATTCTAATAAATTTTGCATATTTCATATCACTTTGAAGCTCATTATAATTATTGATCGTGATACGAATTTATGCTAAGGATTTAATTAACTTATGCAAGGATAATAAAACGGCCGTAATTGGCGTGCAAAAATTAAATTTATAAATCCATCTTCGGGGATTCGGGATTAGCGAGGCGTGTGCGTGCCGAGAGTTATACGACGGAAAAGATAGACTTTTTAAAAAAGTCCCCGAAGCAATTTCAGTTTAATAACTTAAAGTCCTCAGATATGAAAACCCCGTTATGGTGATAGTCACTGAGGGAAAATGATTTGTGCTATTAGTGCTCCCCCAAGGTATTAACAGATATGTACGCTCAGTTTTCGAACTTTAATTAAAGATTCCCAACCAGAGATATATCTACATCACATATGTAGATATCTAGAAAGCGTTTCTTATGTAAACTAGAATTTAATTAGACGCCTTTGAATTCCCTTTAGAATGTGTTGATGAATAGATTTTTGCGGTTAATTTGAATTAAAAATTTTGTGGTAATGAATTTAGAATCAATTTATAACATTTTTGCCAAGACTTCTTCCTCAACTCATCATCATTCTTCTGCCTGAGGGTTCTTCTAAGGATTATTCGCTTCTGTTAGTATCCCAAAGGTACAGTGAAATAATGAAATTTTTCCAGTTGAAATAAATTTCTTAACACAAACTTTTTGTAACTCCGAATTGCCTTTTGTGTGAAATACTCACCAGAGAAAAAACGGAAGCCAACAAAACAAAAATGCACCCATAATGATGCCGAGTGTCCTCGCCGCTTTGTGCTCGGCTCTCCAACTTTTCGTTTGTTGTCGGATGGTCGTTCCTGCAAAAACGAAATAATTTACGTTAAGAAACCGTAAAAATTTAATACATTTATTCGATCTATTCTGGCCGGGATTTTGTTTCTTTTCATTTCGAAGCGACCTTGTCCAAAACGGGAATTCTCCTAGGGCACAAAGCGAAAGACACTGCCAGCTTCAGCCTTTAACGCTGCTTTTCCGGAAAGTAATTACTATCAAATTAAAAAAAAAGCTAATAGAAAGCTTTGGGCGGATTCCGTTCGCAAAGAAGGCCATTCGAACGTCAGGATGGAAAAGAAGGAAAGCTACTAGTCGAGAGGATTTCATCAAAGTTTTATTGTGTCTGCTAAAGTGCGCCGTAACATTTCAATTATTCGTTACGGGGCGATCGAGACATCTTGTGCTTTACATAATGTAGACGGAGAAGTAACTTCTTGTGTTTTATTTCCAATCCGACGGTATTTTCTCTTCGGCGTTCAGTTGATTTTCAACATAACACCTCTTGAAGTTTTAAAGATTCACCTACAAAATTTCGAGCACCATTGGAGTTCTTATTTCCCTTTTTCAACGATTCGAATTTTTAGTTGTTTCGGTTGAATTTTTACTAAGCAATAAATTAACACTCTTTTTGCTCGCGGAACATATTTAAATACGTACGTTTGCACTACCGCTGTGCCGTTATATTAATGACCGAGCTAAAACTTCAGCCATTAATTTAATAAACATGATGTAATTAACTGTTAGGAGTTACAAAGTTGGCAAAACGTTAAAATATATTATTGCAATTAATTTTAAGGGTGTGTTGTGTTCGGTCAACAGTGGTAACCAAATCCCTATAAATATTGCGTGATATTGGAGATATTATTTTTTATAGCAAAATATAAATTTACAGTATTAAGAATTGTTAATTCTTAACATATAACTTGTAGATATTATTAAAGTTATAACATGTATGTTTGTAGGAATTCTTTAATTTCTGAATAAAATGCGAGAATAACTCAAATATTTTCATGAGCAGGTATGTGTGAACAACAGACTTTATTCGTTCGAATTTTAATGGGAATGAAAAATTCCTAAGGCACTAAATTAGTTTTATAATGTCTTTCATATTCCGTTTCATGTACGCTCTGATTTTTATTAGGTAGTAGAAATATGGCGGTTGAAAATGAGAAATCGGTAAGAACAGGGTTGGATTATTTTTCATTTCTTACTATACCTACTTATTCTTAATCCTAATTTGAACCTGGAAATAATGGAGAAGACCACGATGTGAGATATGCGGATTTCGGCAAAAGATACGATTAGAAATGATTTATTTGAGCTCAAAACAGTTTTCAGTTGCTCAAAATGTGTTATAATTAAAAAGTTATAGCCCTTCGAAATTTAAAAATTTCGGGTTTTGACTCATACCTTATCAACCAATCATAAACCACTCACGTCTTTTGTTGTATAGTAAATAGTATGAATTTTCGAACGCAGTAACAAAGAATACACAAACGAACAAAAATCAAACTGTCATTTGTCAGATTTTTCTCAAAAATGCACAAAACAAATTACACGAATTGCAGTTCGGCACAAAACTCTTTACTGATAATATTAAAGTTGACAAGAATGTTGCCAAATAAATTTTTCAGGACCATTATTTGTGTTTTTAACACGAAAATCGGTTACAATTTATACGGATAAAGATGTTATTTCCATATTAATATATCGAATTATCCATTAGGTAATGGAAGAAATGGATAAATCAGAAAATGTTTATTGCAATAAATATACAAAAAACGCACATTTTGCGGACTAAAGAAGAGTAATAGGAAAAGTGGCAAACTTGCTAAATGTGACTTCTCTTTGCAACTCTCGCTTTGATTGGAGTAGAGTGTATGACGATTGTGTGACGTTTTTCAAACTTTAAAAATTAATTGCGGCCTTATTTGGCCACAGAAAAAAATAAAAATTTCATTACGCGCCTTCTTAGGAACACACGGTTTCGAAAAAAAAAAAAATTAAAAAAAAGTCCTGGTCTTCTCCATTTTTTTAGTATAGTACAAACATTTGAAATTAACAGAAATTCATTTATTTGTATATCTATTTATTTATATACACAAATTTATACCCTAAAGAAACCCCAAAGAAACCCAATTTATTTACTTTTCTTTTTCTGTTTACTTCCCAAAAGGGCTATTCACATTTTTGCATTCGATTTGAAGCTCCCGTATCTGCATAATATTCGGAATATAAAAAGGAATTTAATATCTAGAAATAGGTATTCGCGTATTCAAAAATATACCAGTTACCCCAGAAACAAATAGCCCCCCGTTATTGCGAGAAGTTAGAGGAAACTTTACCGTAAAATTGAATAAGCACACCCACCGGAATATACGAATATTTATGTATGCGACGATTATTAAAGTAAGGTTTAAGATCTCGAAGAAACTTAACAAATTAACCCCCCAAAAACCCTTTACAAAAAGCTTTTAAAAAGCTCATAAAAGCTATCCCTAAGTAACGCAAGAACAAATTGCTAATCTAAACCCAAATGCATTATTCACCAAGCAAATTTATTAGGATAATGCGAGCGATGTAAAATGTGTTTCCCGAGACAATCGCTTTCGAATTTTCCCAATGCTCTTCGAACCGGCACTGACTGGAAAAGAAGAAGCGCACACGGCGAACCGGTGCGTAAATAGAAGTTTGAGTGACTACGGTTCGGGGCGGCGAGCGATGTAAATTTTCAGCATAAGGCGAATTCCTGTCACGTAATACCTCTAAACCTTTTTGCGGCCGACATTCGTGGAAATTTTACTCCATAGTCGATGTGCCGGGGTCGGGGCGCGCCGAAGGGTGAACGCCTAAATTTCATGGTAGGGTATCGGCTGTGGGTGGATTACGGCCTCTCCGCATTCCTTTCTGTTGTCCTTTCTACAGAAATTTTGATTAAATGCAATTTAGTTGCTAATACATGGTGTCTTGTACCAAAATTTGGGGGTTTATTTACCTCATTTCCCTTATTTTCTCTACTTCTTTCAGTTATGATCTCCACTTATTCGGTATACATACATTCAATTTAGGTAAGTATTTGATTTAAGTAGATACTTCCTACCTTATGAAGAAATACCTAAAGACAGGTCGTGGAAATCGAGCATCAGGGTATACCTATTCTTAGTAACAACTTGCATGTTATCCGTATGCATAATATACGCCTTAATCGAATGCAGTGCATACAGTAGTGCATATAATTAAACCTCGTAGTAATTTGAAGGTAGATATACAAGCTTGTTGATGTGCTAACTATACATGACTGAATAACTTAATAAACCCAAATTGATATACAGCAATAAAAAGAAGTGCGTACCAACAATAATTAAGTACAATCTTTATTTACCGAAAATACAGTTTTCCTAACAGCGATCGGCGTTGCAAAAACTTTTCCCGTTACCCTCGAGTTAAGTCTTATTAGTGGCCTCATTAAACTGGATCGGTTCGACAAGAAACTTTTATTTACTCACGGCCGATCATCGAAACTTTTCTAATAACTAATACTTTCCCGACTGGTCAATTTGGTACGCTGGCAGAGAGCTAACTATTATATTAAAAAAATCCCAGTTTGTCTGACCAATCGCTTAAAATATTGAAAGTCAAGTCAGCAAATCAAAAGTGCCATGGAAATGTTTCTTGCAATTTTTTAACACTTTCTTGAGATATTAGTGTGCATTTTTGTATGAGTAATATCAGAATTTTGTAGATTAAAGCAGATTAATCTAGTAATTTTAGGCATTTGTAGTGCAAAATTTGTACACTAAAAACACTAAAAACCTTCCAGAATTTTAAAATGAACATTGAAGTAAACGTTTAGTTCACCAACAGTTTCGTTACCATCATCCACACCGTCGCTATTCGAGTAACAGAGGGCGACAAAGCGTAAAATAGAAGGCTTTATGAAGGTTCGTCTCATTAGAGCCGTAAGGAGTGTTTTACGCCGCCGACTGAAAATACAGACGACTTTTAGTGGCGTTTAGTCGATTCCGACCGTCTTAAACCCTCTTTCGCTCAAGAAGAGAAGAGCGAAAAGCGTAGGCCAGCAGTATCTCGAAATTCGATTAAAGTGTAATTTAATTGGCGGTAGTTCTGTATCTTTAGCCGATTTACGGGAGGGTTCGGGAGAGAAACGGGTAATGGAAAGTCGACGGGAACGAAATTTAAGTGGGTTTGATTATTACTTCGGAGATATTATGTTAATTCACTTTAGATGGATTTTATATAGGTACCCAATTATTAATTAATGATCTTTGAAAATTATCTAACGATTATATAATCGATATTTTTAATAAATATTTAATACGTTGACTTTCCAAAAGATGAAAATTTTGTGCACATTGAGGAGTGAATTAAGGAGGGAAACCACATTAGGAGGATGTTTGAACCTGATTTTTCAGGATTTTTTTTGGGTGGGAAGAATTAATTTGAATTCACTCAAATTTTGACATCATTTTATTTATATTTCAATAAGTTTTGTGATTTTTTTTGAATAATTACAGCCAAAAATAACGAAGTTACGCTGTAATGAATTAAGGAGGGAAATCACATTAGGAGGATGTTTGAACCTGATTTTTCAGGATTTTTTTTTGGGTGGGAAGAATTAATTTGAATTCACTCAAATTTTGACATCATTTTATTTAAATTTCAAATAAGTTTTGTGATTTTTTTTGAATAATTACAGCCAAAAATAACGAAGTTACGCTGTAATGAATTAAGGAGGGAAATCACATTAGGAGGATGTTTGAACCTGATTTTTCAGGATTTTTTTTGGGTGGGAAGAATTAATTTGAATTCACTCAAATTTTGACATCATTTTATTTATATTTCAAATAAGTTTTGTGATTTTTTTTTGAATAATTACAGCCAGAAATATCGAAGTTACGCTGTAATGAATTAAGGAGGGAAACCACATTAGGAGGATGTTTGAACCTGATTTTTCAGGATTTTTTTTTGGGCGGGAAGAATTAATTTGAATTCACCCAAATTTTGACATCATTTTATTTATATTTCAAATAAGTTTTGTGATTTTTTTTGAATAATTACAGCCAAAATTAACGAAGTTACGCTGTAATGAATTAAGGAGGGAAACCACATTAGGAGGATGTTCGAACCTGATTTTTCAGGATTTTTTTTGGGTGGGAAGAATTTATTTGAATTCACTCAAATTTTGATATCATTTTATTTATATTTCAAATAAGTTTTGTGATTTTTTTTGAATAATTACAGCCAGAAATAACGAAGTTACGCTGTAATGAATTAAGGAGGGAACCCACATTAGGAGGATGTTTGAAACTGATTTTTCAGGATTTTTTTTTTTTGGGCGGGAAGAATTAATTTGAATTCACCCAAATTTTGACATCATTTTATTTATATTTCAAATAAGTTTTGTGATTTTTTTTGAATAATTACAGCCAGAAATAACGAAGTTACGCTGTAATGAATTAAGGAGGGAAACCACATTAGGAGGATGTTCGAACCTGATTTTTCAGGATTTTTTTTGGGTGGGAAGAATTAATTTGAATTCACTCAAATTTTGATATCATTTTATTTATATTTCAAATAAGTTTTGTGATTTTTTTTGAATAATTACAGCCAGAAATAACGAAGTTACGCTGTAATGAATTAAGGAGGGAACCCACATTAGGAGGATGTTTGAAACTGATTTTTCAGGATTTTTTTTTTTTGGGCGGGAAGAATTAATTTGAATTCACCCAAATTTTGACATCATTTTATTTATATTTCAAATAAGTTTTGTGATTTTTTTTGAATAATTACAGCCAGAAATAACGAAGTTACGCTGTAATGAATTAAGGAGGGAAACCACATTAGGAGGATGTTTGAACCTGATTTTTCAGGATTTTTTTTTGGGCGGGAAGAATTAATTTGAATTCACCCAAATTTTGACATCATTTTATTTATATTTCAAATAAGTTTTGTGATTTTTTTTGAATAATTACAGCCAAAATTAACGAAGTTACGCTGTAATGAATTAAGGAGGGAAACCACATTAGGAGGATGTTCGAACCTGATTTTTCAGGATTTTTTTTGGGTGGGAAGAATTTATTTGAATTCACTCAAATTTTGATATCATTTTATTTATATTTCAAATAAGTTTTGTGATTTTTTTTGAATAATTACAGCCAGAAATAACGAAGTTACGCTGTAATGAATTAAGGAGGGAACCCACATTAGGAGGATGTTTGAAACTGATTTTTCAGGATTTTTTTTTTTTGGGCGGGAAGAATTAATTTGAATTCACCCAAATTTTGACATCATTTTATTTATATTTCAAATAAGTTTTGTGATTTTTTTTGAATAATTACAGCCAGAAATAACGAAGTTACGCTGTAATGAATTAAGGAGGGAAACCACATTAGGAGGATGTTCGAACCTGATTTTTCAGGATTTTTTTTGGGTGGGAAGAATTAATTTGAATTCACTCAAATTTTGATATCATTTTATTTATATTTCAAATAAGTTTTGTGATTTTTTTTGAATAATTACAGCCAGAAATAACGAAGTTACGCTGTAATGAATTAAGGAGGGAACCCACATTAGGAGGATGTTTGAACCTGATTTTTCAGGATTTTTTTTTTTGGGCGGGAAGAATTAATTTGAATTCACCCAAATTTTGACATCATTTTATTTATATTTCAAATAAGTTTTGTGATTTTTTTTGAATAATTACAGCCAGAAATAACGAAGTTACGCTGTAATGAATTAAGGAGAAAAATCACATTAGGAGGATGTTTGAACCTGATTTTTCAGGATTTTTTTTTGGGTGGGAAGAATTAATTTGAATTCACTCAAATTTTGACATCATTTTATTTATATTTCAAATAAGTTTTGTGATTTTTTTTGAATAATTACAGCCAAAAATAACGAAGTTAAGCTGTAATATCCGTTGAAGGTTGTATAACTATAGTTATCTCCAATTCTCTTGGTTTCTCCACTTAAATCAATAGACTTTTACTTGAAAAACGCACCATCATGCATTCACCCAAGCAATTATAAGTACGAAACGAACAAAGTTGCCCAACATGCGCTATACGAAGATTAATTAACTATAGTACAGAAGTTTTTTACCGAACTAATTCTGAAATGGGGAACTCAATTTAATAGAATAAATAATTTGTAATCCTATTTCCGTCCCAAGAAGTAAAGGTGATAATAAGTTTGCAACTCGTTACAAAGACAACAAGAAACGAAATGTATATTTTAATAATCCCGTTGAACTTGTCGAATGAATTCTGCCCTAAATACAAACATCAGCGTTGTTTCAAAACTTTCCTGATAAATTCCCCTTTATTTACTTGATAGCTGCTTATTTATAGCGCACCGGGAATTCGCAAAATAAACCAACAGATTAAGGGAAAAATAGCGTTACGCTATTTTGACGTATCTCAAACGTCAATCATTGTATTTTTACGCAAATCTTCCAGAAATTGACTATCGTTCACTGGAATCAAAATCCAGAGGTGAACTTAAAACTAATTTGCTAAAAATGACTAATGCCCTCCAACGTTTAATTCCGCTCCCGACTAATTGAGACAAATGGCTATGTATTAACTTTAATGCTAAAATATATTTCTCTCGAGCCGGTTTTGTCTCTCGCGCCCCCGCTCTCTTGTAGGCCCAAAATGACCTTTAAATTAGTGGAATTACGTCAGGGAGTTAACTTAACGCGTCGAACTGTCCGCGTGCTACTCCCGGTTAGAGTTAATCATTCCCTCATGAGTGCTCCTTACATCCTATTTAATCTTAAAGCACTCGTATTTATTAAAAAAAATTGCATAACACGAAGCCGAACAGTCGTATAGGAGCTGGATAAATGATGCAGGAGGTCAGTCGATTTGTACTCCGCCGGGAGTTCCCGTTCAAAAAAGCTCCCCAACAAATCCATTCTGCAAACAAAAAGTTTTCTTTAAAGCCATTACTGCGGATTATCCCACGGGGAGCGGAACCCATTCCGTTTGTATGAAGTTAGATAGCGACATCTCGCTACAGATATGAATTTCGCCCGATGTCGCCGACGTTGCGTGCCATCTTCAAAGAGCATCGGCTGCGGATCCGGTTCAATAAGGCTAACGAATCGATTAATAGTTTAAAACGCTCGAGACGCTAATGCCTCCGCCTAACTTTCGAAATATTCATGAAGTAACTGTGTAAAACGTCTCTAGATAAAGCGTTTGTAAGTGCTTTAATTAAGATTAAATTGTCCATAATTTGTTGCGCTAGAGACTTTGGTAGAATAACGATTAACAGTAAAATATCCTTTAGATATAAAAAAGTTTCGTGTAGCGATTTGTAGCAAGTTGATGCAGGTAGGATAAAAACATGTGTAGATAATTCGATGAAAAATAGTTACCCACAATACCCTGTAGAAAATGTCAATTTAGCAAAGAAAATGAAAGTGAAAACAGCCGGCAATAAGCGGCTCATAAAAATACTTTTATATCTGAAATGCCACAAATAAAAGAAAACAACGCACTTTTCAGATCCCGAATGAAATTTCCTGCTCCATTTTTATGCCATTTCAACTTTTGTTTGAACTTTTGCTAATATTTTTGGAATTTCTTTTAGCGAATGAAATAGGTAATACCTATACCAACCTTAAAGAAGTTCCAAGTATAGTATCCCTATAAACATACCCGCAAAAGTTTCGTCGCAGATAGCTCAAAGTATAAGAAGAACATTTAGATAATTCGTCCATCAATCACCCGTTCGGGATTCTCTCGAATTTCTCAAGTTAAATTAGCAATTCCCTTTTTATACATTTCGGTCCGTTCGCGCTTTAATTTATTAACAAAGTGCTAACGTTGGCTCCTTTTTAATACCGCCGATATAAATTAGGGTAACTTAAAAAACGTAATTAAATCTCGTCAGCTGATGCTTGAATTGAAGGCGGGATATTTTAATTAAGAATGATAAATACGCCCGAGCAATGAGCTGTAATTTTATTCATTCTTGGCGTACCCAAGGGTGCTAAAATTTCACCCTTAAACTTAGAAATGTTTACCGATAAGAATTGTATGGACTGGATAAACGACTAGCAAATTATTAAAAGTTCATTTTACATGTAATTAATCTAAATGCATGCTCAGTAAAATAATAAATATTTGACTTCAATAAATTTAATAATTTCAATAAGTTCAATAAATTACTTTATTAGATTTTACTAAATTTTATTAAATATTGAAAGTATTTTAACTATAATGCAAATTGAATATTTTACATTGCATTTTTTAATAAACATTAAGGCGTTTTCCATTATTTTGTAATGCATTTTTAATGCGTCTTTTATTTATTTCACGAGCAAAATGCATGTTTTAAATTCCTACCCGAATTGTATGGATATTTAAAAAATGGTGTAAGCGTTTGAAATTATTTTTCCACCAAAATTTTCAAATTATTTTATACAAACTTCTATTTTCCAGAAAATGTATTAAGCGTAATTTTTTGATTTATATCAGTCTTAATAGAAACCGGCGCATTATCAACGTTTTGCTTCCTTTTACGATTTTTTTACCGTATTCATAATACGTTATTACGAAGAAGAGCAGCGAAATATTCATCGCGCCTCGCGCATCAAACAGCAGGGAAAAGTCGGTATTAAATCAGCACAAGCTGTTGTATCTCATTTTACTTTGTAGCAAGACTTTTTCAATTACAGCCGTTCTGGCGAGTTCACCTCATTGCATTATTCATCTCTTAATCAGGTTATTGATTAGCGGAGTTTAAAATTTTCTGTCATTTTATTAAATAATGGATGAGTTAAATGGAAAGAAAAATGTACACAAAATACATTATCATATATTATCGTTTATTATATGAAGAAAACAAGCAGATATTGAAGAGAAATCCTACGATTTACCTACTCATAAATGCCACAATATAAAATTATTATACGGGCATTTTTATAAGGTCTAAAAGGAGAACCTATATGAGTTCATACACTTTACGAGCTTCAGGTGAGTCTTATTTATAAACAGGTAATTCATGTATGAAGATATAGTGTACTTCCATGTAAGAATCGCATAAAACACCTTTCTTTTTATACATATAAAACATTCCGTTTTTCCTAGGGAAATTCTGGTGGAGCTTCGAATGCCTGGAGGTCGCGGGCACTCGTACAACTCTTTTTGTTCGCATACAGCCCCTCATAGCGAACGCGTTCGCTTTAAATGTAAATTGGCGTTGTATATCACGTCGCTTTTGCGGCTTTTGATGTTGTTTATAGTTTAAAGGTTATTTTCGGCTTTATGGTTGAAAAAATGCATTTTTCATCCGGCGAATTTTTGCAGTTTAAAGGCTAATAGGTCGCTTGGTTTGTGTAGATATTTGTTATTAAAATATTTACACGCTAATCCGAGCGATAAAAATATTCAGAAGGAAACCAAGCAAATATAATAATTAACATATTTATCTCAAAGTGCAGGCAGGGGTTTTCATTTCAATTTTAGTCTATAATCATTTTCTCCGCAAAAATAAAACATATACGAAGATAATTAGGGGAAAAGAGATTTTAGAGCATTTTCCGGGCATTTACTTTACAGGCGTATTTTATTACTTGACTCATTTAATCACCCAGAGAGCCCCGAGAATAGCCGGACAACCACCCACGGTTATATTTTTTTCTCTTAATTAACTGATGAATCTTTATTGTTCGCATTAGATAGGAGCACCAAGGTAATAGTCGTAAATTTTATTGTGAATTACATCTCGTTTCCTTAATAGTTCCGTGCGAAAAAATCTCCATCGATTTGATATTATTTAAGATTAATGCCGATGGAACACATAGATAATGTTATCCGATGTGCGTAGGTAGAATTTTGAGGCGTGAAAGTCGATTGTCAGAAAGCTACGACGCAAAAATAAAATTTATCGACATATAATCATGGTCGAATATAAAGGATATTAAAGGAAAAAGAATGTCTTTCAACCTTAGCAAAAATTTTGCTTATCGAATTTAGGGGTTATAGCTAACAGCAGTTTAAGTTGTTTCGATTTTATTTTAACATCAGATCAATATCTACTAAAATCCACGATAAAAAGTAAACGTAAAAACATCCATGTAAAGCGTCGGCTTAACGTTTATAAAAAAACAAATATCGTGGCGCTTTATCGTCGCAATAAAGAGGCGTTTACAGAGAATGTCCCGAATGAAAGCAATTTTAACGTAGTCAATTTACTCAAAGCTAAAAATCTCTCTGATGGCATTTTCGGGACCTCCGGAGAGTACCGGAATCCCATAAAGTCTCCCGATGGTCTTTTTAACCTACTTCAATGTTTTAGCCGATGAGAATTAGTCTGTGAGCTTTCAAAAAATATGCGCACTACTCATTACCACAAATACAATTTAAAAAAATGTTGTTAATTTTTTCATACCCATATGCTTGTCGTCATAATGGATTTATCAAAAAAAATGTTTCAATGGCTTTAAACATAAAAAGATACGATTAGAAATGATTTATTAAAGCTCAAAACCGTTTTCAGTTGCTCAAAATGTGTTATAATTAAAAAGATATAGCCCTTCGAAAATTAAAAATTTCGGGTTTTGACTCATACCTTATCAACCAATCATAAACCACTCACGTCTTGTTGTATAGTAAATAGTATGAATTTTCGAACGCAGTAACAAAGAATACACAAACGAACAAAAATCAAACTGTCATTTGTCAGATTTTTCTGAAAATTGCACAAAACAAATTACACGAATTGCAGTTCGGCACAAAACACATTACTGATAATATTGAAGTTGACAAGAATGTTGCCAAATAAATTTTTCAGGACCATTATTTGTGTTTTTAACACGAAAATCGGTTACAATTTATACAGATGAAGATGTTATTTCTATATTAATATATCGAATTATCCATTAGGTAATGGAAGAAATGGATAAATCAGAAAATGTTTATTGCAATAAATATACCAAAAACGCACATTTTGCGGAGTATAGAAGAGTAATAGGAAACGTGGCAAACTTGCTAAATGTGACTTCTCTTTGCAACTCTCGCTTTGATTGGAGCAGAGTGCATGATGATTGTGTGACGTTTTTCAAACTTTAAAAATTAATTGCGGCCTTATTTGGCCACAGAAAAAAATAAAAATTTCATTAGGCGCCTCCTTAGAACACACGGTTTTGAAAAAAAATAAAAAAAAAAGTCGTGGTCTTCTCCATTGTGAGGTCAATAAAACAACAGTAAACAGCAATATTAATTTACTGTTCAACGATTATTTCCACATCAAAGAATGATGTTACGCCTTTTTGTTGTATTCTGTGTATTATTGTATCGACAAATTATGAAGGAAAACCATGCGCAATTTTCCTGCAAGTAAATTATCGACCCCTACAACTACCATGTTTTTCATTTCTTCGAAGTCATCTAATATTTTTAATTTACTCTACTTCCCTCGCCAGTTCAGAAACTAAGCTAAATGCTTTCTAAACGAATATAAAACCTTGCATGTATTAATCTAAAAGCTTCAGTAGGTATATATACAAGAGAGGGGCTTTTAATTCAAAAAGCTTGATAAATCAATACTTTCCTACACATTACGAGTTTCATCCAATTTTAAACTTTTCAAAATAAGATGGTAGATACTCGTAAATGTATTTATTTTTAATGGATGCACTTCTCTTCGTTGCCCATATAAATTTGAAATTTAGATAATGGAAATATACAACGAACAATTTTTATTGATCCACATACATTAATTAAAAATGTTTAAAAATATAGATGCATAAGAACATTGGCAATAAAATAAATGGGAGACGCACAACATTGAAACCACAGCCATTTTTCCGGTGTTATGATTAAAAATGCGAATGAAAAATGAGGAGGAGCAAAAGAAAAGAATAATGGAAAACCAAAAAAATGCTCTATGATTGTTTCTATTTCCATGGACGCTGACTGAAGCATTATAATTAGAAACAAAGCGTAAGTTGTTGTGAGGGTTGTCGCTTTATTAAGCGGAATTGTTTCAGCAACGCAACGCTAAATTCCTGACTGGTAGGTCGTGCTTGAGCACTGTAAAAAAGGTTCATTTCAGCTACAGGTCCCGGTACGTAATTAAATATAAGTCAACGGGTTGAAAATCCATTAATAACCCTATTAATTTACGGCGAATACAAGATTGATCATTTCAACAATCTATATATACGCGAAAGCGCAGGCAGTTGGAGTTTTTTAATAAAAAAATTCCACGTTAAATTCTAAAATTTGTTTTAAATACACCAGGCAACTTATTCATTAATAAAGGGAAAACAAGCGAAAGCATGAGGTTCATACCGAAAAAATTTAATAACCTGTAGCAAATATTCAAACGAAATTCGAAGCAATTAAGCCACTTTTCAAATAAAACCCTCAAGCCTCGTGCACCTCAAAAGAAAACCCTCCTTTCAATCATGCAGTGATCAAAGGCCGTGACACAGTTTCCACTAAAGTGAAATCGCCAACTGCCTAATAAAATTTTATCAGAGGCCCGCAGACCTAAGAAAACCGGACTCGGAACCTCTGCCGACTGACCGGACTCCTTATTGGAAATGTATAGTGAAGACCATTAATCAGGTGAAAGAACATCGAGTTCGCAGGGCCGCGTTTATCTCTTGAAACACTCCGGGATCTGCGAAATAAAAGGGTAAACGCCGAAGTGGGTTAAGACGGCCATTGGGGAGCGCCAGTCGAAAAGATATGTGGGTAATTGCCGCGGCTTTTCAATTTGTATTAAAGTTTAATCAAATTGACCGAGCAGTGGAAATGGAAAGCACTCACACCTGGTGACATAGTGAGTGTTATTTTAGCGAGTATCTATTATTTATGCAAATTATGAAAGCCTGTTGCAATTAGTAAAGTTTGTAATTAGTAGGTATTCCTATTGGTGTTATACGGGGTGGTCCGTAATTAATAGTAAATATTGCAATAGTAAATAGCCCAGATCGTAAATTTTACTACTTAAAATATTTCCACTAAACACCCTGCGTAACTCCTTAAGGACCAACAATTTCACAAAGGTATGTTTGGCTAAGTCTTGTAATTACGACCTCGGGCTATCTGCGGGTGGAGTTCAATTGGTCCCCGCGGTCAAATTTACCCAAATATAATCATTTTTCGACTCGAAAGCTATCAGTCAATTGGTCCCCAATACCGGATTAAGGGTTTCTAGGAAGGACCGATGGGAACATTTATAATTTCAAAATTCTCTGGCAAATTTCGATTATTTATTTTCATTTCGTAGTACAATTTAATGAGGATTTTATGATTAGGGGAGATTTTTTGACTTCTGTCTTTTTTTTCTATTTCAATATAGGGAAAATTCCATCCCTTCCAGTATACTTCTAGAAAATTAGGTGTACTTTTCATAATAACAAATTTCGATATTGTAAAATATGAAAGTACTTTACTCTTGAGCAAAATTCACATTTTTTGACATACCTCGTATAAGATTGATAAAATTTGATTTTTGATGGTTGCATCTTGGATTTTAGATCATGCAGAACTTTTTGTGAAGAATAACTATTTCGTATAATTAATAATAAAGTTTCCCATATGTTGCCAACTATTTTTTGAAATCCATTCGTATATTAAAACTAAAATAATTCTTCTTTCGTACAGAATTTTTCTTTTAATATATATTGTACCAATTGTATATATTTTAAATTACTAATGCTTAGATATTAAATATTTTTTAACACTAAAAGCTGCATTTTGTCCAAATTCTCTCAGCTATGTAAGTACACCAGAAGATGTTAGCCAAATGATAGTTATTTATGCAATGTAAAATCTCATCTAATCGGATTAGGAATTTTTTGACCGCGGGGTCCAATTAGCCCATTAAATTTTGAAACTGGGGACCAATCGACCTGTAGGATTATGGAACCCCGCTGACAAAAATGGCCGTGGGGACCAATTGACCAACACCGCTATCTGCTGTTGAAATATTGACCATTAATTAAGGACCACCCTGTATGAAAAAATCCTGCTTCGTGGAAAGGCGAAATCTTCAACAAAGATCAAGTTCGTCGTAATCGAGGACTCAGCTCGCCGTTATATACCGATGGTTTCGTTTTCGAAAAACCTAATTCCAACGCGGTGGCGTGTTTGCGCTTCATTTTCCGATGCAATTTGCTCCCGAAATAGAATGGAGAGGGCTCGAATTTGACTGTAGAACCGCCGCTAACGGTCAGTGATTTACGCCTTGGGCTGCGCGATATTTCGCAGGCACAGTTTCGGCGGGCGAAGGTTACCTGGGAAAAATTATCGTAAGGTTTTTCCAAGCGGCAAGGAAACGCCGAGACGTTTGAATATTAATAAGGCATTAAAAGCACTTTCCGCTGGAATTTCCTTTTGCTCGTTCGGGGGTTGACCGAGGCACGAACTCATACTTTAATTAAATCTATTTGTAACATTGCGCCCCTAGGTTTAACGTTTTAATTGAGCGAGCATTTGGAAGCTAACGTGTAATTTAACCTATTGTTTGCTAAGTATCCAATTTCATTATATCATTCCAGAATTAACATGACAGTTATACGAGTTACAAATAGATTTAGATAGTAATTCTCAAACCATTTCATTAAATTTTTTTATGAATGAATTTAACGGTGTTGGTCAATTGGTTCCCACTGTTATTTTTGTCAGCGGGGTTCCATAATCCTACAGGTCGATTGGTCACCAGTTTCAAAATTTAATGGGCTAATTGGTCCCCGCGGTCAAAATATTCCTAATCCGATTAGATAAGATTTTACATTGCATGAATAACTATCATTTGGCTAACATCTTCTGGTGTACTTACATAGCTGAGAGAATTTGTACAAAATGCAGCTTTTAGTGTTAAAAATATTTAATATCTAAGCACTAGTAATTGAAAATATATACAATTGGTAAAATATATATTAAAAGAAAAATTCCGTACAAAAAAAGAATTATTTTAGTTTTAATATTCGAACGGATTTCAAAAAATAGTTGGCAACATATGGGAAACTTTATTATTAATTTTACGAAATAGTTATTCTTCACAAAAAGTTCTGCGTGATCTAAAATCCAAGATGCAACCATCAAAAATCAAATTTTATCAATCTTATAAGAGGTATGTCAAAAAATGTGAATTTTGCTCAAGAGTAAAGTACCTTGATATTTTACAATATCGAAATTTGTTATTATGAAAAGTACACCTAATTTTCTAGAAGTATACTGGAAGGGATGGGATTTTTCCTATATTGAAATAGAAATAAAGACAGAAGTAAAAAAATTTCCCCAAATCGTAAAATTCTCATTAAATTGTATTACGAAATACATAATCGAAATTTGCCAGAGAATTTTGAAATTATAAATATTCCCATCGGTCCTTTCCTAGAAATCCTTAATCCGGTATTGGGGACCAATTGACTGATAGCTTTCGAGTCGAAAAAGGATTATATTTGGGTAAATTTGACCGCGGGGACCAATTGAACTCCACCCGAATTTAATTTCATAAAAATCATTGCTCATAAATAGTTTTATTATTAATTCAAATAATGTAGTATTATAGGAGCAGACTACGGCTAAATATAATAGCGTAGAATATGATACCTATAATAACATTTAAAATAATTTCCGGGTTTAATCCGTTCAAATTGATACGAGCACGGTCTAACTGGGTCTGTGGAGCCGGTTCGGGGGAATCGATACCTGAAATGATTAAGTTTATTTTGAGATCTGGATTTTATCCGGATTAAAATATGCTGTGTGTAGTGCGATCGATCGGCGGGCTTACGTAATTCTTCGCGTAATTCCGCGGATAGTGCGGAAAATCAGTGTTTCATCGATTTCAATTAAATGTAAAATTGAATCTTTTCTGCCCGGTAAATCGGTGCGGTCGTTTCTGCAATTTAACAACTGGAAAACCGCTTTCAACACGCGTGGGCTGCTGCTTGTTAGGGGTCGAACGTCCATGAATCGTCGAATTAGCCAGGCAAATAGCGATTAAAATACGCTCGCTAGATAATCCCGCATTTGTACGCACGACACTTTCAGCGAATTCCCGAACGAAATACTTTTGAATCCATTTTTTGAATCAACGAACTGTTTAATAACCACATCAACATCATTGTGCATAGATCAGCGATTACAAAGAACCAATAATTTCCGAGATTTAACTTTCGAATAGGATTAGAGCTGGCTGACCTACTTGAAACTTCCACCGCGCTATTAGTTGAAAAAAAGGCCGTTTCGATTGGAGTTATTGAAAGGCAACAATGAGGGCACGCGCGACGGCGTCCCCTCGAGGCTGGCTCCGAATTAATTTCAATTAAAAAGGTTTGATCCGAGCGTAAGTCATTAAAAATCTTTAATATCTGGAAGGCCTCGGTCGCCTGATTTTAATGGTAAACGAATTCTCGAATCGTGACTGAATTCACGGTTCCGGTCATGTCTGAGACTGAGAAATTCCGAGGAATATACGCTACACGAGGAGAATAGCGATGCCTTGTTGTTCCCACCGGTTCGGATAAAAAGAAATTCGCGAAGGGCTGGCGGGATGTATTAAGAGACAGACGAATGGCTTTGATGTTTCCTCGAACACGTAGAAATGTGATTAGAGTTCTGCGAGCAGAAGTTTGTTGTTATCTTGTTATTGTTTGTAAAAGTCTCTTTTAGTTTCTTTTTATACACTTTAGTGCGCACTCGAACTGAGTCTTTTAAATGAAATTATTCCGTATGATATATTCGGAATACATGCGGGTGTTCCCGAAAAGGAAAATTTGAAGTATTAGGTAATTCAAAAAGTTGCATCTACCTACATTTGATGTTATAAATATACGGGGTGTTCCAAAATTTCGTGTACATAGAGGATATTGATCCGAAATTACCTATATCACAAAGTGTTTCGTTTGCCTGTGAGGATGTTTCGAAGTTGAAAGAATATTTTAATTTTTTTAATAACTGTAAAACGCTTCTTTCAATTTTTATAAAATTTGGTATAGCTGTATTAATTGAAGAGCTATTGTTCAAAGCAAAAATTACACGTACTCAAATCATGGAAGGGTAAAATCCACCCTAATCCTTCCATAAATAACATGTTTTTTTTGAGGGGCGCCCTTGCTCCCCCTTTTTTATGGAGAGCTTTATTAATTTGTAGCATTTTTTGTCTTCAGCAAAAAGCATGAATTTCTCATGGTGTTAAGTAAAAAAACATTATGTACTGAATGGTTATAGTGAAATTATCAATAAAACTAAGTTGGTGGTTATAACAACCGCAACCCAACATTGTCGATTTTAATATTATTACAATAAAAAAAAAATCATCAATAGGCATAGGTATCGACTGAAAAATAACAATTCAATCTGATGGTTAGAGGCTTATTGTAAAAAAAATATACTTTTCTTTGAATGGAGAAGACCACGATGTGAGATACGCGGATTTCGGCAAAAGATACGATTAGAAATGATTTATTAGAGATCAAAACCGTTTTTAGTTGCTCAAAATGTGTTGTAATTAAAAAGATATAGCTCTTCGAAATTTAAAAATTTCGGGTTTTGACTCATACCTTATCAACCAATCATAAACCACTCACGTCGTTGTATAGTAAATAGTATGAATTTTCGAACGCAGTAACAAAGAATAGACAAACGAACAAAAATCAAACTGTCGTTTGTCAGATTTTTCTGAAAATTGCACAAAACAAATTACACGAATTAGAGATCGGCACAAAACACTTTACTGATAATATTGACGTTGACAAGAATGTTGCCAAATAAATTTTTCAGGACCATTATTTGTGTTTTTAACACGAAAATCGGTTACAATTTATACAGATGAAAATGTTATTTCTATATTAATATATCAAATTATACATTAGGTAATGGAAGAAATGGATAAATCAGAAAATATTTATTGCAATAAATATACAAAAAACGCACATTTTGCGGAGTAAAGAAGAGTTATAGGAAACGTGGCAAACTTGCTAAATGTGACATCTCTTTGAAACTCTCGCTTTGATTGGAGCAGAGTGTATGACGATTGTGTGACGTTTTCCAAACTTTAAAAATTAATTGCGGCCTTATTTGGCCACAGAAAAAAATAAAAATTTCATTACGCGCCTTCTTAGAACACAAAGTTGTGGAAAAAAAAATTAAAAAAAAGTCGTGGTCTTCTCCATTGTATTTTTTTTCTGCGAATAGATAATTTTGGTTCAATCGACAATAATTAGCCTCAATCCATTGACTCACCAAGATACATTCGCTCTATATACATGGACTTTTGGGGCACCCTGTAGAATCAAGAAAATCACTAATTACCTCAATGATGTAATGCAATTACCTAGCATATTTAAATGGCAATTTAACAACTAAGTTTAGTTCAGTAAGTAGAAAACAAGATTTAGTATAAGAATTTTTATCTTTTACCAGTGTACCTACCCGTGCACCAGTACCTATATTCTCTTATAATACCAGCTAGTTTTACGTCAATTTTTACTGCCGAGCCCACGTTTGTTGTTCACAGAGGAGATCAATGTCGGTAATTCCGAGTTTTAAGTTAATTACATCTGCAAATCCATTCCGAAATTCGTGCATGTAGACGTAAAAGTAAGCGGAAAGCGGATGGCTGAAAATCAGGGAGCATTTCATGCATGGCGTATTTCATTTTCCCGACGGGTCGAACGGGAACCTTCTTGTTTGCGACCATCGCTGCTGGTGCGCTTGCGATGGCAAAAAATACACGTTGATGATGAGCAAGTCGGAGCTATTTCCGAAGCGGTTTGGCCGTTAGATTTAATTACCGAAATGAGAGCGATAGGTTTTTTTAACTTTTCTCACCGATATAGTAACTTGTTTTTCCGGAGCAATTAAACCAGTTAATTGGTTTCGTTCGGTTGAAGTTTTTGCCAAAAGCCTCCGCGGGAAAGTTAGTTAGCTGCAGGAACCTTGCAAGTTTGAAGCGAATGTTAACTCTCAAAGAACTATTTTAATTTAATTTTTATGTTTGGCGGAATTGCTAATTAAATTGAAACATGAAACAACAGAAGTTGGTGCTTTTTATAATCCCGCTACTTCAGTAAATAAAAGAACATTTTTTTACTAAGGATACGGTAAGGGTTTTATAACGATAACGTTTTTTTGCAGTAGAATTAAAACGGATAGGAATGAATTTTAATTTTAATAACACAAATTATAATGTAAAAAGAAAATTCCACATTTTTATTATCTATTTGCATATTTTTACTTCGCTGCAGACTTTTAACTTTCGAGAAGAGTAACAAATATGTAGTTAAAAACGTTTGTGCGTGCTTAATGACCCCTCATAATTCTGGCGAAGGACTGTTTAATGGCGCCCTACGCAGGGGTATATTAATGTGTGATATTTTTAATGAGCGATACGAAATAACATAAAGCTTTTAAATATTGCTTAATAATACCGCAGTAAAAATACATAAAAAATTGTAACCTCATACCACACTGATTCATTGATTGAATATTTCGATTCGTATGCAAAATTTAATCAAACACTAATGTTTCCAAAATTGCGAATTTTGTACATATTTAAGCACGTAGTGTTGCTTCGCCTAGGATTATAACTCACTGTATCTATCTACTATTTGCTCAATTCAACCAGCATTGTTATAAGCGCTTTATCAGTTAAACTGGCCTAAAAATTCTTCCACAAAATACCGTTTTTAATACCAGCACAATCGGTTTCATCACGCAGCGTCCCCACACCATTCCATTCATTTCGTACTCGTACAGCAGAGTAATTAAGATAAAACGTTTAAAGCTCTACCTTTGCATTTGGAAAGAATCGCACACAAACATCCATCTATATTTAGTGTTGATATCTCGCTATCCCAGTTTGGTGTGTGCAATTACGAATTTATGCGTTTGTATCCGGCGAACTCGGCCGCGTGGGCGTTTGGAAAATAGTTTCTAAAAAAAGGACAAACCTGATATCGGGAGCGATGATAAAACTGACAAAATGATCCGCAGAAATGCGAGTGGGCGAGTACTCATTTAAAATGATGAATTTTTTAATTTTTGTCGGCTGTTCATTGAATTTTTCTACAGCGAGTGATTATGAGAATAAAATACAGGGTAGATACCACCCTTTATAAATACATAGTATACAGTGTGTCCACTTAAGTTCGCACCATATGGGAAACTTTTTTATTGTTAATATTACGAAAAAAAGTTATTCTTCATAAAAAGTTCTGCATTGCGTAGAAACTAAAATACAACCATCAGATATTAAAATTTTTTTGCTCAAGAGTAAATATCGAAAATTATTATAAAGAAAAAATGTTAAGAATTAAAAATAACTTTCGAATATTCAATATTGTTTATTTAAAAAAATATTTTTTTCGACATTTTCACAGAGAAAATGTTGAATATTTAAGTTTGCACTTTATTGCATAATTAATTTAGGATGCACCGGCATTTTTTAATAGTAGTACCGGATTTCACATTTCTCTTTTCAACGTTTTCACAGAGAAAATGTAAAAAAAATATTTTTAAAAATAAACAGTATTGAACATTTGAAAGTTATTTTTAATTCTAAACATGTTTTCTTTAGGTATAATAAGAATTTTCGAAAATAAATGTACTTTATTCTTGTGCAAAAATCACATTTTTTGACAAACCTCGTATACGACTTCTAAATTTTGATATCTGATTATTGCATTTAAGGTTTTGGACCATGCATAACTTTTTATGAAGAATAACTTTTTTTCGTAAAATTATTAACAATAAAAAAGTTTCCCATATGGTGTGAACTTAAGTGGACACACTGTAGATGAATTTTAAACGACGAATAAATATTATATTCTTCTAGTTTTAATTACTCAAAAAGGTTATATCTAATACCGACTTTAGAAAGTTCAAAGTGAGACTTGGAATGGAAGTTAAAATTCACAATGTCCCAGTTTTCAATCTAATACCTACAACTTGCTTACCCATTCATTTCCTATGAACTTGAAGTCCTTTCAGCATTCGTTCTCAAAATAGATCTTTTGTGTGCCAAGATCCTTCCAGGTGTATGGGCTACGCGTTTAAAAAGGAACTCTTTTAAAATCCACCGCCTGCTTTAAATTCGGTTTTTGGTTAAATTAGTTTTCCGGGTCTGCAGGGAAATGAAGCGTTGGAACATATTTTCTTTTCTATATACAAACCTGCATTTATCATGAAAGATTAAATATCTGTAAGCGAAGATCTCATTAAAATCTGCCCTGGTAGTCTAGTGAAAGCGCTAATAGGAGTGAATTTTCCAACTACGCATTTAGCTCAGCAATGCATGAAATACATCAGCTACAAGTTTAGAAAAGTTGAACCTTCGTCTAGTCTAGAAATCCCCAGCAAACAATAAACATATAAACCTGTGCTAATAATTATCTGCTCGAATAACACTTCAGATTTGTTCCGAAACAGCAACGTTTCAAAAACGAATGAAAATTTTCCCAGAACCCTCCAAATTACGTGCTGCAAGTGAAATCGGTTTCACCAACGGTACCAACAGAATACAACGGAATGATTTGTAACGAACATGTTCATGACAAAGTATAATTAGTATGAACAGGTTCGTTTCCTCATTCTAGTTTCGACGAAACACCCGGAATTAATAGATAATTTTCCGGTCGATCCATCGGCGAACAATGGTTAAAGGTGCTCGACCCCTAGGATAATTTTTTTTTGTAAAATATGAAATTATTCGTATCAATGTTCATACTAAAGTAGAAAAAAAACTTGAGCTATAATGGAGAAGACCACGACTTTTTTTTAATTTTTTTTTCAAAATCGTGTGTTCTAAGAAGGCGCGTAATGAAATTTTTATTTTTTTCTGTGGCCAAATAAGGCCGCAATTAATTTTTAAAGTTTGAAAAACGTCACACATCGTCATACACTCTGCTCCAATCAAAGCGAGAGTTTCAAAGAGAAGTCACATTTAGCAAGTTTGCCACGTTTCCTATTACTCTTCTTTAGTCCGCAAAATGTGAGTTATTTGTATATTTATTGCAATAAACATTTTCTGATTTATCCATTTCTTCCATTACCTAATGTATAATTTGATATATTAATATAGAAATAACATTTTCATCTGTATAAATTGTAACCGATTTTCGTGTTAAAAACACAAATAATGGTCCTGAAAAATTTATTTGGCAACATTCTTGTCAACGTCAATATTATCAGTAAAGTGTTTTGTGCCGATCTGCAATTCGTGTAATTTGTTTTGTGCAATTTTCAGAAAAATCTGACAAATGACAGTTTGATTTTTGTTCGTTTGTGTATTCTTTGTTACTGCGTTCGAAAATTCATACTATTTACTATACAACAAGACGTGAGTGGTTTATGATTGGTTGATAAGGTATGAGTCAAAACCCGAAATTTTTAAATTTCAAAGGGCTATATCTTTTTAATTATAACACATT
The DNA here is from genome assembly GCA_917563865.1 of Phyllotreta cruciferae. NCBI lineage: Eukaryota > Metazoa > Arthropoda > Insecta > Coleoptera > Chrysomelidae > Phyllotreta > Phyllotreta cruciferae. Next base: position 4,541,820 of record OU830606.1, read on the forward strand.
TTGAGCAACTGAAAACGGTTTTGAGCTCTAATAAAACATTTCTAATCATATCTTTTGCCGAAATCCGCGTATCTCACATCGTGGTCTTCTCCATTGCCTCGAAATCTTATTAAAATATTGAAAAATTTGATCGCCCTGTATATTGCAATAATAATTTGCAGTTGGTGTGGGGTTTTGAGCGACAAATTGTTCCGAGATTTTTGTTATTGCGACTGGCGAAAGCTCTGTAACAGACGTTTAGTGGCCGGGTCCTCGCAGGACTCTCGACGAAATTGAAATTTATTAAATTCTTTGGAGCGGCCCGGCGCGAATTGAGGCCGAGCGAATTTCATTTGCGGGAATTACGAGAATTTTTAGGCGAAATTAACGTGTCCGTTTGGATATCATTTAGTTTCGAGGCGGCGGAGCGGCGAATTTAAAATAAAGTTCTGTAATGGAGTTGAAGCAACGCTTTAATGGCAGTTAATTAAGCGCTGCGAAGAGCGCAAAGCGCATTCATTAAGTTAAAATGATCGTAAACAAACATCGAAAAAATGTATTCAATAACGTCGAATCGAAATGGAGGCCGCGGTGAAAATAGACTAAGGGCAAGCTCGAATTTAAAATGCGAATAGAAAATTAATTCGACCCGTTTAAAGGAAAGTGCAACCACTTAGCATTTTTTGCGTCGCTCGCCGATAACCCATTACGAATTTCGAGAATTTTCCAATACTAATTCCCCAGTTCGCTCTCGCCAACAATGCGGGAGTTTTCAACTTTCTTAGTAATGATTCCAGAAAGAGGTCATATTTTCCTCTCATTTCTTCGATTCGTTTTTTATGTAGCCCGGAGAGTTATCACCCCAGTATTAAACTTTTATCTCCGGAGTTATTACTCGAACTCCAAAGATAATGGTTGATTAAGGAGTTTTAAATGTACCAAAGTGGTTGTTAAGAATAGCAAAAAGAAAGATAGTAATTGAGATTTTAGAAGTTTGTTCTGTAACTAATTCTATTAGTTTCCTAACTTCTCGAGATAATATCAATCAATTTATTATCACCCGGTATTTTAATAGTCATAATTAAAATACAATATGCTTCTTGCCTAATAAAACACAACTATATCATTGCGGTATTTATTACTTACGAGTTATTAACACATTTTATGACTGAGTTATATCCCTTTTCTAATAATTTATTGCCAGACTCATAATTTTCTTCGTCCTTTTTATTTATTTTTTATTGCTCAAAGGGGGAGAGTTTTTTATGTATGCTGTATTTAGAAATAAAAACGTTATAGTAACGTAAAACTGGAAAAACGTGCGATTGTCACAAAATTGTTTCACTTGCGCCGAATTTATCGGTTCCAGTGAGATGATATAAAAGTTGGCGAAATATGTATTTATGGAATTAAGTAGGTAGGCAGGGGATAAAAACTTTTTTTTTTAAAAATAACGCCCACGTTTGCCATAAACTTTAACGAAATGTTCAAAAGATTAATCAAAATAAATTAGGTATATTATAGATGTTTGTATACGAAAGTTAATGAAAACTCAAAATAAGCTTTTACAAGACTTTTATTTTTAGCAAATCGAATGTTTCTAAACAAGTAAAATCATGAAAAGATAAGAGATAAAAATTTAGCCGTAACTCAGATCGCATTAAACAAAATTTTCCAAGTTATAGCAAAATGCATTTGCGATGTAACTTAATAACGTCCCGAGCGGATGAATCCATTCAAAAATAAACCAACTTATTCGGCGACAGGAGATTTAATTAACTCTTTTCCTAACTAACTGCAGCCCGTTAAATATTCCAATGTCACGAAGAAGAACTTTTGAGTTTCCTCCATTCCCGGCGAATCGTAACAGACGTTTTATTATTTTTTCCTCCGCGCTTTCAGTTTATCCCAGCAATATTCAAGAACATCGACGTGATTACACGTCGGGAATAAAAAATGCCTGACGTGGATCTTGGCAGGACTCGAACGCGTAGAACAAAGGCGAATTTTCTAAATGGAGTAGGGTTAACAACCTGTCGAGATAAAATATTTGTCACTACCCTTCGATTACGCTGTGTTTTCGTGGAAGCAATATGGGGAGTACAAATTTATTATGGGTTCTTCTGATGATTTTTATAGCCGCCCGTTATACAAACATATTGATTAGATTTATAAAAACCCATCCCTGCGTTCTTAATTTACTTTCCCAACACTAAAGCTGGAATTCTATATTAAATTCTCCCTTCAATTTTTTGCTACATGTATCTTTTCCATCTGATACCTATACCCCAATCTAATCATAAATATACCTGTTCCATCAGAAAGGGAGCTTTAAAAACGCTAACAAATCCGATGTTCAATAACCGTTTTAATAATGACTTCGCCATTGAAAGAAGCCTTCGGGGTCTAAACTGTAGAGTTTTTTTCCAATAACAGCCGTCTAACTTTTTACGAGAATCACTTTTAAGACGGGATCTTTTACGCGTTCGGGATAACTCCGTTTTTCATAAATAACTTTAATGTATTTTCGGTATGGATCCGAGCCGAAGATGGATATTTATTGGATTTAAAAAAATCTTAGGCAGAGATACTCAGCGTTTTTCTTCATTATTATATTAAATTTGTAACAGTAGGTACCAGATACTACTTATTAAGAGTGATTTGCTCTTAGTTTATTAAAAGGATTGATTTATTAAAGTGTTTTAAAGATTCCTTACACTAACTATATGTTTTCAGTTTTGTAATATCAGGTATTCTCGAGGTATGAATTTGTAAATGTCGTAAACGAGCAAAGTCGCAAAGAGGATTCTTGCATTGAAAGTATAAAAAATTACCAAACTCCTTTTGCTGTTGTCGTTTTCGAAGGAACAAACAACAACATGCAATCTTGGCGCTCATTCCACATTCAACATTCGCAGTAACAACAAGAAACAAAACGTGTATGGTACGCAAAGTTCGTGAAAACAAGCACCCGGGTTTCGAGTTTCGACCTTTCACGTTTTCGCATGTCGTTCGCAACGCATTCGAAATAAATCGATGCGACGTTAACGGCAAAAAGTAAAAATAACCGAAACCACATTTTCCTGGATTCTCCATCCCGAATGGAAGGACGCCATGGCATCAGCATCCCCCTTACGATTGACATAAATTTATGCATGCGCGACATTATAAAGAACACGCCGGATCAGGGGCGCAGCGTACCCCACTGAAATATACAGGGTGGAGACCTTAACTGGAATAAATTCGCTAGATGGGAGGAGAATAATTTTTCTAAAATTTCCCGAGACACGTATACATTGCAAGCAATATGAAAAATGTGACCCTTCGAGGGTAGCTAAAGCCACCCTTAACATGCGTTTTTCGAATGAAACCCTATGGCTTATGACCCCTCATTGGAAAGCGTACTGGAACAATGTTTTTAGGATGTTTATGGGTTGCATAAAATGAAAAGGTAATTTAAAAGTTTAATTTATTTTAAAAGTAATTGCTGAAAATGATTGTTATTTAGTCAATGTTAACATTACTTTTTAGATGTCCTCTATCTTCCAGCTTTCCAATGAGGACTCATAAGCCATATGGTTTCATTTGAAAAAACATGTTGAGGGTGGCTTCTGCTACCCTCGAAGGGCTATATTTTTCATATTGCTTGCAAAACGTAGGCAAATTATTCACTTCCTCGTTAGCGAATGGAGAAGACCACGATGTGAGATACGCGGATTTCGGCAAAAGATACGATTAGAAATGATTTATTAGAGCTCAAAACCGTTTTCAGTTGCTCAAAATGTGTTATAATTACACATGTGTTATGTGGTTTTGACTCATACCTTATCAACCAATCATAAACCACTCACGTCTTGTTGTATAGTAAATAGTAGGAATTTTCGAACGCAGTAACAAAGAATAGACAAACGAACAAAAATCAAACTGTCATTTGTCAGATTTTTCTGAAAATTGTACAAAAAAAATTACACGAATTGCAGTTCGGCACAAAACAATACTGATAATATTGAAGTTCACAAGAATGTTGCCAAATAAATTTTTCAGGGCCATTATTTGTGTTTTTAACACGAAAATCGGTTACAATTTATACAGATGAAGATGTTATTTCTATATTTAATATATCGAATTATCCATTAGGTAATGGAAGAAATGGATAAATCAGAAAATGTTTATTGCAATAAATATACAAAAAACGTACATTTTGCGGACTAAAGAAGAGTAATAGGAAATGTGGCAAACTTGCTAAATGTGACTTCTCTTTGAAACTCTCGCTGTGATTGGAGCAGAGTGTATGACGATTGTGTGACGTTTTTCAAACTTTAAAAATTAATTGCGGCCTTATTTGGCCACAGAAAAAAATAAAAATTTCATTACGCGCCTTCCTAGAACACACGGTTTTGAAAAAAAATTAAAAAATAAGTCGTGGTCTTCCTCATTTATTCCAGTTAAATTCTCCACCCAGTATATTTCTCGCTTGGCGAAAATCTCCGATCGACTGGGAACACGTCCAAGAAGTATGTCCGCATTGAAAAAGGGTGAAGTAGTGACGCTGCATTTGCATATATCTAACCAACTACCCCTCACATCAGGGAATCTATGTGTAGATATATGCATACCAACGAGTTCAACTAATATATGTATATCATATTATGCCATACGTAATACTAACATATTTCTTAAAAGGAAAAAGTTCATAAGAAGTTCATAAGAACTACCCTCGAATAGCTGAACTCGATTATGTTCCGCGGAAATGTTTGAAGTTATTACTTGATGTAAGATCCTGATGTAAATAAAATTAATAGGAATTTCTCCCTCTTGTCGTATTTCCAGTAGGCAATATAATAAATTATGAATATTTCAACTTCATAAATATCTGTAATAGCCGTCCGGGTTACTGGATTTAAAGGATTTTATGTTCCGCATAAGATAAAATATAGGGGCGGCGTAAAAATTCAACCGGTTTTTTAGTTAACCGATTCGGAATAAAGGACAATAAAAGTGAAAATATTTGCTACGATTGTGACATAATAAGCCCTTCGTTGCTTTATGTAGGTAAGTATATAGGCATATCTGAACGTTACTAGCCCATAAAAACCCAGCCGCGACTAACTAATTGGTAGATATTTCTAAAAGTGTATCAAATAGAAATTTCACCAAAAGGAAAACTTCCGTCTGCAAATTATTATTTCGTTCTATCCGCAACAACAAAGATTAATCTCCGCTAAATTACTTTCGAATATATAGACATCAAATTATAAACATATATCCTTTGCGATTTAAACTGAGTTCAACTCGCGACTCCTATTCTGGATTTTACCGGTTTGAATATTACGCACAGCGAGATAAAAGCGTTAGAGAAGCGTTGAATGGAAGGTGGAAATAATAATTTTGATAACGTTAGGTTATCCACTAGGCGAGAACGAGATAAAGATGAACAGGGAAGTAATTAAGGGGCTCTTACGGATGGAAAGCCGAGCGGAATAAGTGCAACAGTTTGTGCACCTTAGCGAATTTTACCTGATATGATGGGATTTGCTGAAATTGTTGTCATTGACAATATCGATTTTGGAAGATAAATGTTTATTTCTTAAATACTTGGATGGTTGGTATACTTGCTCAATTAACAATTGCGTTTTTTTAGAGGTAGGTAAATCACTCTATTCAGAAGATAAATGATTCTTTTAGTTAGGTAATTGAAACTTTTCTGCGTACATAAATTACTCACTTTTATCTAGATAAATGGTTTTCTTAGATAGTTCTTAGATTTTCTTAGTTAGGTAATTAACTCTTATTGAGTACACACGTTATTCTCATGGATAAATATATCTCTTTGATACCTACATCATTGTCATTGTACAGTGTGTCCCATTTTGGTCGCGACTGGGGGGTATCTCGGTTATTAGACTTGAATAGGACATTGCGGTTTTCGCGAACCTTTACTACTTTTTTGTCAAACTTACAATGGCACGAACAGATTTGTTAAATCTCTTTTTATTTTTAAGTTACAGGGCAATAATGAAAATTCTGACTTATTCAGCCACCCCCGTATCTCGTTTGCTATTGAAGATATTTGAAATGTGTAAACTGATTATTATAGATAATTTTACGTAGAATTCAGTGACGTCCTTAGTTTTTTTTTATGGGTGTTACCATTCCTGAAATATGACACCAACTTGTAATTGTTTTAATAGGACTACCTATATTTTTATTGCCTAGTAAATTTGTAAATTTTTTCTCTTTTTAATGATATGGTGATATGGCACATTCTATATTTTGAATTTTTTTAAAACGCTCAAAAAAGAGAAAAAGTATTTTATTATAAAAATAGTTAGGGGGCTATGCGGAAAAACAAAAAAATCGTAGAAATGTATCGTAGAATTTAATATTCTCAACAACTTATTTTTATTCTAAAAGTATTTTATTTTGGTTTTTCTTCATAGCCCCCTAACCATTTTTCGAATAAAATAGTTATTCTCTTTTTTGAGCGTTCTAATGAAATTCAAAATATAGAATGCGCCATATCATTAAAAATAGAAAAAAATTACAAATTTAATGGCCAATAAAAATACAGGGTGTTCCATTAAAAAAAATACAAGTTGGTGTCATATTTCAGAAATGGTAACCCCATAAAAAACTAAGGACGTCACTGAATTCTACGTAAAATTATCTATAATAATCAGTTTACACATTTAAAATATCTTCAATAGCAAACGAGATACGGGGGTGGCTGAATAAGTCAGAATTTTCATTATCGCCCTGTAACTGAAAAATGAAAAGAGATTTAAAAAATCTGTTTGTGCCATTGTAAGTTTGACAAAAAAGTAGTACAGGTTCGCGAAAACCGCAATGTCCTATCATGTCTAATAACCGAGATACCCCCCAGTCGCGACCAAAATGGGACACAGTGTACAAAATCCATTTACTTATCAATTTCCCTTGCAGGTTTCTTCCATCAATAATCGCCTTGAAAACTTCACACATTAATCCGAATAACATAAATAAGATTTCTTCCGGAATTTTCCAAAACAAGACGACAATAATTTTCCAAAGTACCCGTTACGAAGTCGAGGACTCGTCCTCGCACTTTAACTTTCCGAATTATTCTTGAAAGTTTCTATTGTCGCCCGGCAGCCATTTAACTTATCTTCCATAAACAACGTCGGTAAGTCAAACTTCGTCTCGGGTTACAAATTATCCTTTCGAAGGGTATTAATATCGCCGCCTCTAATGCATTTTGTTCGCGATAGATTAACCGGAAATGCGCACTTTTCCATCGAACGCCCGGAGGAACCGGACTTGTCTGTACATAAGTGGTATTAACGAAAACAAAATGCGAACGAGAGGGATGTAATTCGATGCAGTAATTAGTGCTCGGTCAGGAAAATTTAATTATACTTTCAGAAAATATATTGATGAATCTGGCGAGGAAGGAAAAATTGGAAGATAAAAAAATTGTGATTAACAATTGTAGTACGATTACTTACCATTAACGTTGAGTTCGGTGGCAGCTTTGCTGTCTCTGGTATTAATAGCAGTATTGAACTCGGTGATAGTTGTTCCGTAGGAAACGGCCGATCCGGAGCTGGTGCTTCGCCTTCCATTAATCTGCCCGACAGTAGTGAGCTCCCCGTCGTAAGGATGCAGATACTGTTCACTATACCTATCACTATATCGATCTCGGTAAGACGTTCGGTGTTGGTGAATGGAATTTAGAATAATGTTCGACGACGTCCTGGTGAGCGCCTTCCTCTGCCTGACGGCTTCCTTGTATATCCTACAGTACATGGTCACCATCACGATGCCCGGTATCCAGAAGCTTATGGAACTGCTGATCACCGCGTAGTACTTGTTGGTGATGAAGATGCACACGTCCGGATTGTTGAGCCTGAACTCCTTGTGCTCCTCCGTGGTGTACCAACCGAGGAAGATCGGCGTGAAGCTCATCAGAGCCGGCAGCACCCAGACGTTGGCCAGCATGAAGGACACCGTCTTGTGGGTCATGGTGATCGGGTACTCCAACGGTCGAACGATCGCGTAATATCTATCTACACTTATACAGCAAAGATGAAGGATGCTCGCTGTAGAGAAGTAAACGTCTAAGCTATTGTAAACGTCGCACATGAAGTAGCCGAACAGCCATTTGCCGTTCGTTAATTCTACACTTGCGTTGAACGTCATTGCACAGAGAGCGACCAGCATGTCCGCCATGGCCAAACTCACCACATAATAATTCGTTATAACCCTGAGCTTACGGTGGCGATGCACGCTAATTATCACCAGGGCGTTGCCCAAAACCGCGGCTATGATTATTATACTGAATATGCATCCCTTGATGATTAAAAGCAGCAAATCCAGCCAGTCGGGGTGGGTGTTTTCAATGGTCGTTACGTTAGTCCTGTTGTGCAGGGTGGCGTTTTGCAGGACGCTCGCTAGATTCGTAGATAGTGTTGCCGAATGTGAAGCCATAGCATTTACTATCATTGTGTTTTCATTTGGTGGTCATTGATGGATTATAACGCATTCTGGTAGGTAATTAGGACTATGCTGGGAATATGTGGAAATGATCCATTTTGGATGTTTCGTAGGATCATCTGAAACAATACAAAATTTGACAAGTTAAAACAATGTTTTCTTTTTTCTCGTGCATAAAAAGCATTTCTTTAATCAAAGTTTATTTAATTTTAATTAGGTTGGGAAGTACACTGTGTCCCATTTTGGTCGCGGCTGGGGGGTTTCTCGGTTATTAGACTTGATAGGACATTGCGGTTTTCGCGAACCTTACTACTTTTTTGTCAAACTTACAATGGCACAAACAGATTTTTTAAATCTCTTTTCATTTTTGATTTACAGGGTAATAATGAAAATTCTGACTTATTCAGCCACCCCCGTATCTCGTTTGCTATTGAAGATATTTTAAATGTGTAAACTGATTTTATAGATAATTTTATGTAGAATTCAGTGACGTCGTTAGTTTTTTTTATGGGGGTTACCATTTCTGAAATATGCACCAACTTGTATTTTTTTAATGGAACACCCTGTATTTTTATTGGCCATTAAACTTGTAATTTTTTTCTATTTTTAATGATATGGCGCAATCTATATTTTGAATTTCATTAGAACGCTCAAAAAAGAGAATAACTATTTTATTCGAAAAATGGTTAGGGGGCTATGCAGAAGAACCAAAATAAAATGTTAGAACAAAAATAAAACATTTCTACGATTTTTTTGTTTCTCCGCATAGCCCCCTAACCATTTTTATAACAAAATAGATTTTCTCTTTTTTGATCGTTATAAGAAAATTCAAAATATAGAATGGGCCGTATCCTTAAAAAGAGAAAAAAATTACAAATTTAATAGGCAATATAAATATAGGATGTCCCATTAAAAAAATACAAGTTGGTGTCATATTTCAGAAATCGTAACCCCCATAAAAAAAACTAAGAACGTCACTGAATTCTACGCAAAATTATCTATAATAATCAGTTTACACATTTAAAATATCTTCAATAGCAAACGGGATACGGGGGTGGCTGAATAAGTCAGAATTTTCATTATTGCCCTGTAATTCAAAAATGAAAAGAGATTTAAAAAATCTGTTTGTGCCATTGTAAGTTTGACAAAAAAGTAGTACAGGTTCGCGAAAACCGCAATGTCCTATCAAGTCTAATAAATGAGATACCCCCCAATCGCGACCAAAATGGGACACAGTGTACAATAAATTGTAAATAGGTCATATATATGGATTTGAATGAATCGATTCATTTCTTGAATGGCTATTAATATCCATAGAAGTTCCTTAACTATTAATAATAATAGGATTCGGTTTCAAACTATTAAAGCAAACTTTGAAAACCATCAAAACAACATATATAGCTAATTGATAGAATGTTAATTTAACTACAGGACAATTGAAATACCTAGATAAAATAAATTCGGATTATTTAAAATAATCAACAAATAGGTACACATCATTATTGCCTTTGATGTTTCTACATGTGCGCAATTTCCGTTGGCTTTGTGTGCAATACCGATAATTAATTATTCAGGTGTATTTATTCACTAACATCAACACACAAATAGAGTTAATGTAGGCTAGTGTAACTATGTACACACTGTTAAGCTCGCTTAGATTGTTAAAAAGAGAGAATACTGTGAGATATTGTGTGCTAAACTCCAATAAAATTGAGAGAAATGTTTACCCATAAATTATTCACTAAAGTCTATTCATAAAAAGCGCAGAGAAATTCGTGATCCTTGCAAAACCAACGTAGGATGAACGATCCAAGAATTATTAAAATATCGTACTATAAATGTACATTTTTTTCTACTTCTGTGTAGCCTGGAATTTGGTCAATTGATTGATTTATTACTGCGCGCCTTTTATGAATAGTATAGAACAACTATTCTCACAATTTTGTCCACCAATTTTTGAGCATAATTTTTTTGTTCGTTATTCGATTAGTATGAATGAATATTTGAAACGATAATAGCAAACAAAAAATAATGTTTATAAAAATAGGTTTAAAATTCCAGTAAAGGGTATAAATAAAAACCGATATGTAGAGGTATACATATCTATTATAAAGTTTTTATTGAATTTTTAACAAGAACGCTGAAACACAGTGTAATAGCTTACACAGATTAAATCACTAACGAGGAAAATATTATGGAATATTCCGTGTCAGGATTCGGATGGAAAATTCGCAGGAAGCTACATTGTTTGCAGCTGCAGCCGCCTCTTTAATAACACATTGCCGCAAAAAGACCAATTCGAACAAAATGTTTAAACGTTTTTATTTGTACTCTTTTCGGGACGTGATTTACCGGAATGTAAACAACCTAATTTGGTGCAGGTTTATTATACAACACGCTTTATTTTCTTTTGTAATGCTGAAAAATTCGATGGAATTTCGTTTTACAAAAAGCCGCATCTCGATACACAATTATTATATTGTACTCTTTAACCTTTATATTCCGAGACCGAATTATCGATTCTTTTCCTTGCTCCGCAATTGAAAATAAGTCGTCTCTGTAAATATTTCAGTAAGTCCTTCCATTGGAGGATTTATCTAAAAGGGATCGCTGTACATTGGGATAAGGAAGTGGAAATTATTTTCTTATTGTTAGATATTTGTCCTTCATAAATATTTTAAGAATTAAAATGGGAAAATTATACATTGAGGCTATTAAATATAAATAAATTATTAAAAGTATGATCATCTGTGGAGAGAAATATCTTCATGTCGGGTTTATAAAAGATTGAAGTTAGAGATAAGTATAAAATATGAGTGTTTGCGTAAAGCTCAAAGTATTGTCCAACTCACTTACGGCGTCCCTAGAACACCGTTTTATCTCAATATTTCCGCTGGATTTGTTTGGAAAATTTATTTTCTTTTTAGTATATATACCCAGTAAAGATAAGTGTGATATGTAAATATTTCGAGGCCATTTGCAGATTATTTGCCATTATTACCCATAAAATAATACAATAATTTATGTCATAATGAATTCCTACAATATAGATACGAGTAAGTAAACGTTGAAATGATTGTCTATTTTTTAGGCACATACACCTTCTATTACCCATTTAATGTCGCCCTTCCAATCGATGGATTATGTCAAATAACACATCTAATTTTCTATTTATAGACGAGAATTATATGACTATCGGATTCGTCCTTGATAAATCAATCTTTCAAAACGACATTTTAACTACGTTCGTTTACATATTGTTGGTTGGATTTTGTATTGTTCCTTGACCTGTTTCAATAGGACTCGAAGTTATACATGTAGCTACTTTTTTCCATAGAAAACATAAACACATTATAAGGATTCGGTTGTCTTTATAAAGTTCCGAATTTCTTTTTCTCGCTTGCTTCGCAAGCTCGATTATTCTACACGATTTCAAGCGTTTTGACCGTGAAAATACGGTTAAAATTAAATTTCCATGCATTGAAAAAGCACTTATACACGCGACACGACGAACCTGGGTATGTATTTTCAGCAGGATATTAGCGTTAAGCCCGAAATTCCGATTTATTACGCTGTAATAATATGTTAACTGTCTGTCAAAATCGTAATTAATGGTCTAGAAAGGCGTATTTAATCATCAACTCGTGTTAAATGAAATATCTTGTTTCGTTGCCAAGGAAGGGTGGGAATTTTTGAATCTGTGTCTAAACCAGACTATCAATTTCCATTTAAATAGTTAAATATTTAGTAGATATCTTCAATTGCTGGAGTTTTCAGCGGAGTCTGGAACAGAACATTATTGAATGTACATAAGTTTAATGAACGTCTACTTGATCGTTTTGCATTGTAGTGATAATTAATTATAATTATAATTAGTTCGCATTCTAATAAGTTTCTTCACTCAAACTTTAACGGAAGATGTGAATTGTAATTTCTTGTTTTATTGCTGTCTGTTGATTAATAGGCAATTACAAGCATTCCCATGAAATAGTTGAGTTTAATTAATTTGAATAATTACCAGGAACTTGAATAATTACTAATTGTAGGAATTTTAGTGGAGCATAAACAAAAATTTGACGGTTTAATCAAAACTTGTATTATTAGGTTAAACGAAACGTTCGAATTTACGTTTCGCATGTAAAGCTACGCTTTTGCCTTTACAAATTCTTTATATAAAACCTTGAGAATTAATTAATCTTCTGCCGGAAGGGTTCTACCGTTTAAATTTAGAGCGTGTTGCCTTGTTTTGTTCCAATGGAGAACTAGGTGAAAACTGAAAACTCTTGTAATTAACAACACCCTGAAATAAAAGACAGTATATACCCAGGATTTCGCAGGTTTTGCATCAGTTGGAGCTTTCACCCTAATATTTCGCGATAAGCTGCTTACATTCGTATATATTATTTTTTTGTTTACAGGTACAAGAGAAAATTGAATATAAAAAAGCACACCACGTATATTGAAAATTCGGGGTAAAACCCCCAAATAAATATACAATATCCGGCACATCAGCGTGTCTGTAGGTTGCGTTCGTTGAAAGAGGTCGCATTGTCGTTGTCAAGAGGATCAATATTTCGCTTTGTTTGAAAGTTAGCTCACAAAAAAATACTTTTAGCACGGCTCTATGCAAATTCGATGTTATCCTCTGGTAAATCGCGGGCGCGTTCTATAAAAGAGGTCTCGGAAAAAAACGAGATTTTATCCGAGAGACAAAACAGAATGTCTGTACCCAGCGGGCGTCCCTTATTGGGTCAATTTTTCGCTCGTCATAACTTCTTGGGGACATTTTCCCCTGCAACGCCTATATTAAAATATTGCTGCGTAATCGCCAGCTTAGTCAGATAAGAGAAACTGCAGTTATTGAAATTTTACCTATGTAGACTTCTATATAATATAGGCTCAAAAAAAATAATATTGTACCTAATTACGTTCTGCATTACTACAAAATTTTAGCTTTACACTTTAGTACATAGTTCAATATAAAAAATGCGTTGTTAAATTTTCTTGATTAAATCTCAAATTGGGTACACAAGGCGATGCAAGATCGCCTTCAAATTGAACGAAATTGTATCCCACTGGGTACTTATCCCCAATTTCCGTACGCTACAAAATCCACTTTCGCTTCGCGATACTATCTAAACAAATACATAAATTCTCATTTTCGAGGCGACCTTCTCAAAAAATATTAAGGTTTCATATTGTTCTTTTATCCCGACCTTACTGAAAATGATAATAAATCCGATCTTTCCCTAAATCCCTCTAATCTACAAGCGGCAGAAGGAAAGAAATTGCAGGAAAAATCGATCGTCTCGTTAGATCTCCCTTATTCGCCTTTCAAAAGCGTTAACTGTAATAAAAAAGTCGTCGAAACACTCTCAAAGCTATTTCGAATGTGCATGGGTGCTGTTAATTGCTGCTAAAACGATTTGAGGTATAAATACAAAACAATAATGATTTATGTTATATGTATTCTTTATAGCAATTTCTGCTATAGGTATAGGTGTAATATACAGGGTGTTTCTGAAATAAGTAGTCAAACTTTGGGAGCATGTAGAGAAACTCAAAATGTGATAAAAACTTAAATGAACATTTTTTCGAAATGTCCTTGGTTGTCAGTATACAGGGTGTTAAAGATGGATTCTTAAGAGTTAATTTTATTAATAATTTCATTAATTATGGTGAAGGTATAATGATAAAATTTGATAGTTTTATTTTAACGTGTACCAGAATTTTTAAAAGTTATTTAGAATTACCCAACGACTCCCCATTTTGACCCACCCCTGGACAATTTTTTTGACCCAATTATATGTTGCCATAAGACATTTCATTTACTTAGTATGTGTACCAAATTTCATCAGTATACCTCCAATATTAATGAAATTATTAAAAAAATACCTGTTCAAAAATCCATCTTTAACACCAGAAGTTGCAGAAGTTTTCTACATAAAAAAGGTATACTTGTTAAATTTCCGCAAAGTGACCCGCTGTCTCAAAAAATAACTTTTTAAAATTCTGGTACACGTTAAAATAAAACTATCAAATTTCATCATTAAACCTTCACTATTAATGAAATAATCTTTAACACCCTGTATACTGACAACCAAGGACATTTCGAAAAAATTACATTTAAGTTTTTTGTCAAATTTTGAGGTTCTATACATGCTCCCAAAGTTTGACCACTTATTTCATAAACACCCTGTATATTTTGATATTTTGACCAATAGTCCATTTTAAAGAAAAGCACGTTATGTCGAGGCGAAGGTATCATTCCCATCTATCAAATGGCATAAATTAAATAAAGCGAGCCTGTTCACGTTTGACGTTTGCGATCTTGACTCTGGACGTGTGTCCCCAAAAATAAGGGTATATAGAAACGGGAAAAAATAAGGGACGAAAACGTAAAAATTGAATTAGATCATATATTTTTGTGACAACCGTCCATGACAAATGGTCCAGGTATACAACTACAGCTGTTAACGTAATTTATGTCTTTTGTTTTCGAGAAAACACCGGAGAGCAAGTTAAGGCGTACGTTTAGATTTAGGAATGTTGTTGCGAATAAAATATTAAAGCCTCCCCGACCGAAATGTACCTAAATTACATCCAATAACCAACAGTTGTATATTTAATATCTAGATACTATTTAAATATCTGATAATGGAGAAGACCACGATGTGAGATATGCGGATTTCAACAAAATATGCGATTAGAAATGATTTATTAGAGCTCAAAACCGTTTTCAGTTGCTCAAAATGTGTTATAATTAAAAAGATATAGCCCTTCGAAATTTAAAAATTTCGGGTTCTGACTCATAAATCATCAACCAATCATAAACCACTCACGTCTTGTTGTATACTAAATAATATGAATTTTCGAACGCAGTAACAAAGAATACACAAACGAACAAAAATCAAACTGTCATTTGTCAGATTTTTCTGAAAAATGCACAAAACAAATTAAACGAATTGCATTTTGGCACAAAACACTTTACTGATAATATTGAAGTTGACAACAATGTTGCCAAATAAATTTTTCAGGACCATTATTTGTGTTTTTAACACGAAAATCGGTTACAATTTATACAGATGAAGATGTTATTTCTATATTAATATATCGAATTATCCATTATGTAATGGACAAAACCGATAAATCAGAAAATGTTAATAGCAATAAATATACAAAAAACGCACATTTTGCGGAGTATAGAAGAGTAACATGAAACGTGGCAAACTTGCTAAATGTGACTTCTCTTTGCTACTCTCGCTTTGATTGGAGCAGATTGCATGACTATTGTCTGACGTTTTTCAAACTATAAAAATTAATTGCGGCCTTATTTGGCCACAGAAAAAAATAAAAATTTCATTACGCCCCTTCTTAGAACACGCGGTTTTGAAAAAAAATTAAAAAAAGGTCTTCTCCATTTCAAATTTCTCTTACGATATGCATTTTAGCTTTAAAATTTATACAGGCTTTTATCTCACGAAGAGTTCAAAATAAATTGATTGTCTCAGTATAACACACATATTTTAAATATAGTGCCTAAATATACATCGTTCCTCCCACCTTTCCTCGAGAAATAAGTGGATACATAACGGGGAAAATTTTAATATCAGTTGAAAATTTCGAAGCGATGTTAAATTTACGAAATTAATTGGCAACAAAGTCGCCTTATCAGGATTATAATTAACAAATGAACCAGCCTTTTGTTACCCTTTCCCTTTCTATTTTCCCGCTTAATCCCCCGAAATAATCGCCCGAAAACATCAGCCTCCGCAGAAATAATAAATTCCTCAAAAGATTTTGACACCGTCGCAAATTTTAAAGCTGCGCGCAAATCCGCCATCGTGTAATGCATACTTTCGCTGGATTGTGGGCGATCGAGATCAAAGCGAAATCAAATATGATTTTCCTGGAATCTTCCTCGAATAGCCGAAAATGATATTCCATCGGCAAATACTCGCTCTATTTTTCCAGGAGTTGTGAATGAACGCACGAAAAAACAACGAAATTTATAAAGATGTTGGAATGCTTGGAGTTATTGGCATCGAACAAATACGCTAACGATCGAAACAAACGCGGTATTTTTTTTGCCTCCCGAGGGACGAACTTTATTGGATCGCTTTTCAAACGTTCTATTATTGGATCAAGAGCGACCACGTAAATAGCTGGTCCTGATTTCACTTCTTAAGGTGGATTCGTCAAACTGAAGATATTCGATTTTCTCCCAACCAGTCTACACTGTTGGCTACATTTATCTTCTGATGCTCTTTTTTGTGCTGGAGATTAAACAGATACAGAAATTAATGATATTTGCGCATCGAGGGTAATTAATTCTGTTGTCGTCTAGAGATCTAATCATATTGTAAAGACGCAGACATCTACAGACTAAATGTGAATCATCCTTTGATAAAAACTGTTTGGACGAGGGATGAAATATTACTAAGCAGAATAGATATCTACGTAAAATCATTTTTGTCACGATGGTAATAAATTCAAATCGAGTTCCTAATAAAAGGGGACTGAAACCGTTCGATCGAAGGCAAACAGAACGAACCCCATACTCGGTTATTACGCGATAAAAACCAGGACTCCACGTATGGGCTTCCCATAAACGACCGATGAAAGACAACGGAACCGCCATCACCCGTCCGATTACAATCGATCTCCCAGCTGGCCCAGTAGCATCCTTCTGGGCTCCACCACCCGGAAACGGCCGAGATATTCCAGATTTTCGAATCCACGTCGCGATGCGTGTGCGGCATGCCCGATTTTCCGTGCGGGACGATTGCGGCTGGAGGCGTAATAACTTTGATTTCACCTTGTTGCATACGAAATGCGGAGCTCGTCCCTCGGGCATCGGATGCGAGCGAAAAACTTTATGAGCACTCGACCGTCCTCAGCGAAGAACCGGATAAAAGGTTCATTCGAATGGATGGGTAAAACAGGCGACATGCATGATAGGCGTCCTGAGTTATTGGAGCTTCGCCATGTATTTGCGGATCACCCTGTACAAGATTAAAATCTCTGTACTCGCTGATACATGGAGCGAAATTGATTTTAAATGAAATTCCTGTTATAATAGTCGATAGTCGATGCGGCGTTGATCAAAAATTCCGAGCGATGCATATGTGCTGGGCTTCCCCGCATAGCCGCCGGCGCTTTGTGTGTTGCAAAGTAGCTGCCTTGCAATTGTGGTTCATTAGCCAAGTTAGCTGCAGCGCCACCAGAGATAACTTGCTAAGCGCCCGTTAATTGCCATTATTCGGAGTTATGCAATGGTGTAGATACCGGACGTGTCTGCGCCGCGTGAAAAGGATCAAGAGGATGATGGTGGTTAATTTTGGTTGAGGAATCGCTATCGATTTTCATATTTGTTGATGGCGTTTCATGTTCGAAAATCGGTTTAATTATATTAACTCTACAATGTAGCCGATTTTGACTTCCTACACTAAATTAAATCCCCTTCAACGAGCTCTAGTATATCTAGTTTTTGGTTAAAAAGTTTTGAGTATGTAACGATTCACGTTATTATGTAATTACAAATAACAATAACTCTTCCATCATCAAATTCCAGTTATGCACTACATAAAATTATCTGCTTTTGTTTATAACATAGGATGTTAATGAATTATTAGTTTTCATATTGTAGATGCATGGACTATTAATCATTTTATGTTTATTAACGAATTGCTGCAGTCAATGAAGGGAATTTAATTAATTTCTGATTCGAAGGACAGGCAAAATTGCTATCTATTAATTCAACCGAAAATTTAGGTTCGTTGTATGTTTAGATTTTCACGCATTTAAGCATTAACAATTCCCAAAACAATCCTAAAATATCGAGTGTAATATAACAATTGGCGATTGGAGTAGGTATTGCTTAGGGGACTGAAAATTAATGTGTTGGGCCAAATTCAAAAAGTCCCAGCACATACTTTACGTCGTATTGTATGATAAATAGAACAATAAATCGTAGCATTCCAATTTCTTAAAAATATTTACTACCCCGCATTTTCTTTTGTGAGACAAACTCTTCATATCTATTTGCAGTGTTAATGTGTGTGCAAATAGGAGTACGGGAAAATGTATATCGAAATAAAAGAAGCAGCGTACATTGAAATTGCCTATTTATAGAGATCCTGAATGTTACGTAACAATGTTTCTCCTTCGATGATTACAAGGCACAAATAAACGAATGGCTGATAAGAGAGCGCCCTGAATGCCGGCACACAAGAGACCCCGAGAATAAGTACAAATTTTCAAACAGTTAAGGAGAGAGAAGCTTTCGAATCGATTATATTTACAAATGCCAGTGGAAAATGGTTCATCAATTTCGGATATTGACAAATAAAAATTTTTATGTGCCCTTTAATTGACTGTTATTATTGAGTTTTAACAATACTGCGATTTTTGACAAAATAGCCCAAGAAAAACTCCTCCAAAAATAACTCAAAGACAAAATCTCCCAAACACAAAATAGCATGAGACAAAGCAGCTCATAAAATTTATTATTTATTCGATCTCCAGAGTTTCCAAAACATTTTTTCTTTCTGTTTTGTATAAGGTAAACTATAATTTCATTTTATTCAATTCAATAATAAACTTCTAGTTGCTTTGTTAATAGAAAATACATTAGACCATTTTTCCGAAAAATATCGAAAAAAATTAAATAATATCCCCAATGTTTAGTATCTATCGGTCTGTAGATGGGTTTTGTATTTTGTCATCTTTGCCTTCATTAATATTTCTTTTATTTCATTTTATTTGAAGCTATATGAGGTTCCATATAATTTTAATCCTGATGCCTGAAGTTTCTACCTGCCATCGTAGGTAATTACAAGTCCATTAACTTCATTAATTATTTTCCTATGGGGAAGGTAAAATGACTGATTGTCCTAAAAGTAGCTCGACAAATTCATGATTTGTGATCATTCTTGTACTGTGATATGTTTTTCCTCTAAAGCTATTTTATTGGGCGATTTTGCATTTGGGCTATTTTGTCAAAGCTGTTCTGCCTTTGATCTAAGTATGTTTATAGATGGTGCGTCTTAACCTGATGATGTTTAAAGATTCATCTGTAATTAAAAGTTGATTCTGCTTGATTGAAATGTAGGTAATAATCTTTTGTTATAGAAACTAATTTAATAAAAAAAAGCTGGCATTCAGTAAATCGACAAATGTAATTCATCAACAAACCCACCACAATGCGTTAATCAAATTTCGCGTACAATATTTAATTTACCGTTCGAATCCATTCCGCATTCCGGTCGATTCGCTTTGTAAAAGTCGAAGCGACCTGTTAAGCAACTCGCAAGTGAACATATTATTCTTCTAATTCAATTCGCGGCTCCTACGTGCGATTTAATTACAAGTGAAAACCTGGAAATACAATTTTCCACTTTCCAGCGAGGTACACGGCGCTCCCGACCTGGATATGTCAACCCTCGTTAACAGATATGAATATTTTATGTGTTGTAAAAGCTGTTGCCTTTCCATTTTTCAATAAAGATCTCTGTGATTGGTGGGCGCTTTCCCGTCGATAGACTGACAGGCGACACCGGGCCTCCGTGAATGTATCTATACCTTTATTTAAAGGTTACATTTTTCATCTTTGAATCGACGCAGGGCTTACTCGGCTTAGAATAATGGAAAAATATAGCATCGGGTTGATGTTATGCGAAGCGAAAAAGTTGAGGAATAACGCGATAATTTGACAGGAATAGGCGTAGCACCTACAAAGCCGGGCCCTTCTAATACTTCACATCTTGCAGGAAAAGTTATTGATATTGCATATTTTCTTAAAAGTTTTACCATGATAAAATTATTCACGAGTCATATATACAGTGTGGTGATAAAGTATAAGGAACAAAATTCATAATTGCATTATTTACTGTTTTCAAGCAAAACGCTCGGACAGGTCGATTTTAATATTTAATTAGCTACCGTATGGCATAAAATTTTTACTTATGACGTCATATATTTTTTGCACAATGACGTCATCATTGGTTTTTTTAAATGACAACCCTATTTTTTTTGTTGTTTTTAATAGATGGTCCCATTACTTAAATGATAAACAAATCAAAATTTAACTTTAATGAAAGAAAATCCTAAAACGCCCCAAAAACAAACAAAATTTAGCGCAAGTGTTCAAATTACTCTTCTTTAACCATTTGGCATTGACAGATATGATTGTAGGATTTTCTTTCATTAAAGTTAAATTTTGATTTGTTTCGGTAAGTTGTCATTTTTTCAAAAAAATTGTTATTTAAAGTACCAATTTTTTTACACCATCATTTAAGTAATGGGATCATCTATTAAAAACAACAAAAAAAAGGGGTGTCATTTAAAAAAGCAATGATGACGTCATTGTGCAAAAATATATGACGTCATAAGTAAAAATTTTATGCCATACGGTAGCTAATTAAGTATTAAAATCGACCTGTCCGGGCGTTTTGCTTGAAAACAGTAAATAATGCAATTATGAATTTTGTTCCTTATTTTATCACCACACTGTATTATAATCGATCATTTATCAATTCATCATTAGTATAGAATATTAATTAACGAAGCATTGACCACGTTTCTCAATAAAATATCCCAGTGATTGCTCAGTCATTTGCATGTATTTCGCTTCACATGTAAAATCAATACACAGTTGCCACCACGCCGGTTAAGTTTCTAAATACCTCTATTTATCTATCTGTTTACGTTCCCGCAATCGAAATGAACCGACTAATTTCAATTCTCGGCGCAAGTTTCGGCTTTATCTCGCCCAAACGTCGGCTACCAGAAAATTCCGAACTAAAATTCCGCCTCGCCCATTTTGAATTCGCAATAAGTTTCGATATTGTCAGGCGGCCTAAGTTTCCGAACTTATGGCGCGAGCGAAAAGGGAAATTTCTCGGCTTTGTTTCGCGTGTAACATTGCGGATGAGCACTAAACTTCAATTAGAGAGACACACAACGCGCAGAAAGGGTGCTGTGTATATAAGTTGTTTTTGATATTTGTTAAATGCGACAGTTGGAACGTTTCATTAACTTCGTGTTTGAGTTTATTTAGCTCTTTTACTTTATCATATACAGGGCGTTCCAAAACTAGTGGACAAACCTTCAACCCTGTTCTTCCACATGAAAAACCCTGAAACCATCTTCATGTGTCCCCCTTTAAATGGGCGTAGCTCCTTAGGGGGCATTTGCTTATGGGGGAAAGGAAGGCAAAATGGCCCCTGTGGGCAAAACGGACCACCTTTATAATGGAGAAGACCACGATGTGAGATATGCGGATTTCGGCAAAAGATATGATTAGAAATGATTTATTAGAGCTCAAAACCGTTTTCAGTTGCTCAAAATGTGTTATAACTAAAAAGTTATAGCCCTTTGAAATTTAAAAATTTCGGATTTTGACTCATACCTTATCAACCAATCATAAACCACTCACGTCTTGTTGTATAGTAAATAGTATGAATTTTCGAACGCAGTAATAAAGAATACACAAACGAACAAAAATCAAACTGTCATTTGTCAGATTTTTCTGAAAAATGCACAAAACAAATTACACGAATTGCAGTTCGACACAAAACACTTTACTGATAATATTGAAGTTGACAAGAATGTTGCCAAATAAATTTTTCAGGACCATTATTTGTGTTTTTAACACGAAAATCGGTTACCATTTATACAGATGAAGATGTTATTTCTATATTAATATATCGAATTATCCATTAGGTAATGGAAGAAATGGATAAATCAGAAAATGTTTATTGCTATAAATATTATACAAAAAACGCACATTTTGCGGAGTAAAGAAGAGTAATAGGAAACGTGGCAAATTTGCTAAATGTGACTTCTCTTTGCAACTCTCGCTTTGATTGGAGCAGAGTATATGACGATTGTGTGACTTTTTCAAACTTTAAAAATTAATTGCGGCCTTATTAGGCCACAGAAAAAAATAAAAATTTCATTACGCGCCTTCTTAGAACACACGGTTTTGAAAAAAAATAAAAAAAAAGTCGTGGTCTTCTCCATTTTGAAATGTGTAAAGCTATCTATGAATTTGTTACGTCAAAATTAGAGCCTGATTATTCCTGCTTTCGGTCAGTGTACTCAAATCCACCACCAGTCATCTGAAATTGAATTAAAGTGTGATTTAATGTGAATTAATTATTTTTAGAAGTGTTTAAAACATTCCTATACTGGCAATGATGCTTGTAAATAATATACATACCTACACCTACAAAGTTAAGAGATTTCTCTAGCATCTACTATCACATTTTAACTTATTATAGGAACGTTTTATGTTCATTTATATCTACTCGTATATGTACATAGATATCTATTACTTCTCTACAAATTAGAGTAACAGGTGGTGGTGATATACACATTTAATTAACGTACAGTTTATATACACTACAGTAAAGTATTTTAGTACAATTCGTTTTAAATATTCTAAAACATTTTGAATTATTTACAACTCGCATTAACTGAATGAAATAGAGATATTATAAATTTAAACAAGCTTTACTTAATTAATGTAATAATCTAGTGTTTTTGTTAATAATTTTGAAGAATACAGCAATCAAATGGTTTAATGGAAACGAGAATGTTCCGAAGAGATTTCAGGAGTGAAGCTTAAGTGAGATCCGAATGTTTTAGAAATAGTGGACTTTGGAGTTTAGGGATTTTCCGTATATCCACGTCTGAAGCACACGTATATTATAGTAGGCGCGTCCCCTTATACATAGTCTATAAAGAGAGGTTCGCAGGAGTAAGTGGGTTTCGGGCCGACCCAATGCTGTGCAAACTAAATGGGTGGCTTCGCTGCAAAAAATACAAGAATAATTTATTGACTGAAAAAGACGAGCGGGATTTAGATGGAGAACTTTAAAGCTTCGGATTGCATCTGCGAATCGGATTTATACTACACATTTATCCGAAAATGTTGTCTCTCTGTCAGTAAAGATTTTATTCCACGGTTCGATATTTGTTTTAAAGCAAGTACCAAAAAAGTAAACAACCATCATCCCTATCGAACAAAAAAAAATCAAATTTTGCGCAAAGATACTGAAAATTATATTAAACCTGTAGCAAATTGATGTAACACTTATACTTTTATACGCAATTTCTCAAGAACTCTCTTTGTAAGGGTTGAAATATTCGTCGAGCACGATAAAAAATCACCCCATCAATGCAACGTTCTGTTGCTTAAATTATTGTTAAATCGCCCCTTCGGATCCCCATTTTTCTTCTTTAGAATCAACGCAGTGTGAAAATGACCGACACGGGCGCGAAAAGTAGAACAAACTTTTTATTTATGTTGACAAATAACCAGGCAAGGAACGTGTAGTGGCTAAGGCAAGAAATTTCTTCGGGGTTAAATTAATGGCTCCATCGGGCATTCTCGCGCTAGTACTATTTTTCTGCATAAAGTTAATTTAATCTAGAGAGAATGAATTATGGCGGGCAACCCTTTAGCTGAGCGAGCTTCTGCGCTGCAATCGCCAGGATTTTCCGCATTTCCACGGCTTTCATTTGTACTAGATTTTAATCGTGTAGAGTAGAAAATTCTATATAATGGTTATAGGTATAATAGGTACATTTTTGTAAATTTCGAGTAAGGCACAAAAATAGTCATTGAAAATTTTTCCATTTAGATTCCAGGCTCTCATTTTTTTAATAAATATTCATAAGGGTAAATAGCCTTCTAATATGCATATAAATCAACAGGTTGGATGATAAAGCGAATTCCGCGGTCTGAGCTTGACGGGAGCGCTTTATAAAAATTAGATCTCGACGATAACGCAGGAAACAAGATTGTAATCGACTGTAATTAGTATGTTTTTCATAAAATAAAATCGACTCTAACTGGTATAACATCATGTGCAGGATATTTAATCTCATATTGTGTACAATCGCCCAGTTTTCGACGAGGAAATTCAGCCGATAAAATTGAATTTATTCGAATTACCTCTATTCGATTGAGCACGGCCCGTTTATGACTGTGAGAGCCCGCACGGACATTCATCCGCTTGTTTATTAGAGTAGCCGTATTCCCGGTCTTCGGGATAAATTCGCGGAGCACTTTGGCAACCCTCTCTCGACAACATTCTATCGGAACAGAACACATTTATCTGATCGTGTCCTAGGGAGATCATTCACTACTTTGAAACTGTAATCCCGAATGGGACCAGATAATAGAAAGTTTCTGCGGCTGGGTCCGTTGCCTCCGACCTGACTAACCCAATTATAGTCGTAGTTATGCTTAGATAGACGCTCCCGACAATTCTACGGAATACGTTTATTTATAAAACTTGTTAACTTTGAGAGTTTTCCGAACTGAAAGTTGGTGTATATAAGAGATATAAATTCAATTTTGTATCGATATAAACAAGCAACAAAAAGTCCTTTCAAATATCTAACTAACATACACATACGAAACTAACTGGTTAATAGAGCTCTTGATCTATTAATTTATACTTTAATTATAAAGGTGGTTTCATAAGAAATGGTCAATATTTTAATCAAAGGTTCAGACACCCCAAACCGGTGTTGGTAAATTGGTCCCCACGGTCATTTTTGTCAGCGGGATTCCATAATACTACAGGTCGATTGGTCCCCAGTTTCAAAATTTAATGGGCTAATTGGTCCCCGCGGTCAAAATATTTAATCCGATTAGATAAGATTTTACATTGCATGAATAACTATCATTTGGCTAACATCTTCTGGTGTACTTACATAGCTGAGAGAATTTGGACAAAATGCAGCTTTTAATGTAAAAAAATATTCAATATCTAAGCATTAGTAATTTAAAATATATACAATTGGTACAATATATATTAAAAGAAAAATTATGTACAAAAAAAGAATTATTTTAGTTTTAATATACGAACGGATTTCAAAAAATAGTTGGCAACATATGGGAAACTTTATTATTAATTTTACGAAATAGTTATTCTTCACAAAAAGTTCTGCATGATCTAAAATCCAAGATGCAACCATCAAAAATCAAATTTTATCAATCTTATACGAGGTATATCAAAAAATGTGAATTTTGCTCAAGAGTAAAGTACCTTGATATTTTACAATATCGAAATTTGTTATTATGAAAAGTACACCTAATTTTCTAGAAGTATAATGGAAGGGATGGGACTTTCCCTATATTGAAATAGAAAAAAAAGACAGAAGTCAAAAAATTTCCCCTAATCATAAAATCCTCATTAAATTGTACTACGAAATGGAAATAAATAATCGAAATTTGCCAGAGAATTTTGAAATTATAAATATTCCCATCTGTCCTTCCTAGAAACCCTTAATCCGGTATTGGGGACCAATTGACTGATAGCTTTCGAGTCGAAAAAGAATTATATTTGGGTAAATTTGACCGCGGGACCAATTGAACTCTACCCCCCCAAACATTAGATAATATTTTATTTAATAACTTTAACTTCAACATCCTGTATTTTAGTAGTAGATAAAAGTTGACCCAGAGTTATTTAGTATTTGAATGTCCTCAACCTATGATTATAAAATATTGACAATTGCTTATGAAACACCCTGTATACTAATTACTTCAGTTGCAAAATGTAACTATATTTTATCAGTTTCTGATGTAAATAGAAATCCAAAAGTTCGGGTAAGATCTAGTATAACAGGATCTTGGCTATTAATATTTCTTGCAATAGCGGAGAAACCTAAAAATATATACGTTCTCTTGCGGCGGTTACAAAAAGTTGGTATCGAAATCGATAACCATTGTCGTGCACATAACGCGACTTGAAGATAAAAATTTCATGTGGACTTTTATTCGGCCACTATCGACAATGATTTCTTCATACGAATAAAAAGACAATGCGAGCTTCGAACTCCATATTCCTCTCCCGCATGCATTGAAGCTCGTGTATTGTATCATCGATATCCTCCTTTATTAAAATAAAATTGAAATGTTAACGCACGATGATGAAAAATAATGGAATGGTTTTCGCGAATGGTTAATACTTGTTCATTCATACTCTTACGCGAAATTAATTTTCATCGGGTATTATTAACAGTTCCAGAAGTTTCATTCACAAACGAATTTAAGACGGCCTTTACGGCAAGAAAATACCTGTTTCAAAAATTTAATTATATTCCAATTTATCATTTACGCTTCAAAAATATAATACGTTCTTTGATGTTTAAATTTCCAACTCGAGCAATATCAGTGCACGTTACTTTGTGTTATATATTTTTATGTGACACATATGCTTTCATTTGATCGATCCCTCCCCTGGGAGAAGTTCCTCTGGGGCTCTTGTTTGATGTAATTAATTAACTACTCTTGGTCTGGTAAAGATCTTCATCTAACTATCTCCATATACATACCCGATTGTATATAAACCTTCAGTCACCACCATTAAATACACATCGTAACTAATAGAGAAGAGAAAACGATTTTCCGAACATATTTTTCCTTTCGAACGATTCATCAAACAAATTCCACGCAGGACGTATCAAAGCGCTTCGCAAGCGGCTCTCTCGAGTTCGGGAGCTCTTTGCACGGCCGGCAGGAATATAAAAGCCGCGGAGGATTAAAATTTATATTCCACGGGTTCGCGTTTACGAGAAACACAATACCGTATGGACAGCGCAGCAGTAAATTTAAATTCTAACACGATTGTTTCCCGGCCGGTGTTGGGTATTTCAAAAATGATATAAACGGCAGGTATTGATCGATGTTCAATATTGTTCAAATATTATAATTTTAGTTTGTGCATTATGTAAATGTTGTGTGTAGATATGAGGAATAATTTATGAATATTTGTTAGTAACAATCGATTTTTGGTAATTGTGAGTTTGTAACTAAAATGCTAAATCAACATTAATTTTTTAAGCAGGATAGATATTCATGATTAGAATTTATGAAAGAAATGTGACAAATTTATTTTTTTGTATTAAATCGTCGAAAGAGAAATCCTATTCAATTTCATTATTCCTCCCAAGCATTAATGGCTATCAACGGTTGTTACAAATGAGCAAACATAATACCGCATTGTGATTAATGAACTCGAGATAACCGAAAAAAAATCCTAATTTTAAAGTAATCTCGCGGTTTGATTTATGGCAAATATTTCTCCTCGAGTCGCAGAAAAATCGCGAACTAAGAGAGCTCCTCTATAAGAATGAGGCTTACTTTTAATTTAAAATGCTCGAGAGTTGTACGAAACACGAACAATAAATCCTGCGATCCAGAAAATCGCCATCGAACGGTGTTGGTGCAGAAATATAAATCACGAAGTTTTTATTTATCTCTCGAAAAAGTGGCTATCCAATATCGAATATAATGGAAGCAGCGGAAATATATCCTCAAGGAAAGCGGGAAAACTATTGCCAATTTGGGAAAGTTTAATTTGATGCTTCTAGTGCAATGGTGTGATATTTATTGTGTATGATCAATACAATCCTAACCTGTACAGACACTTATGGTATCGAGCTATCAACTCGCACAGCAATAAATCCTCTGATGACACCAATTGTGCGTACTACAGTAAATTTAGCAGTTGTTAACCTTCAAGTTATCCTGCTTAAATATCGGATGCACTTCCTACACAGTCCAAGCTAGCAAGTGAAGTGGGTATTACCGTCGGGGCGGCAGAATTCAAGGACGCCTATACGCTATTCCCCTTTTGTTGGAGAACCCATTTCGTTTGAGATTAATGTTTACGTTTTTAGCAACAGCCGTCTCTAAGAATGGTTTCGCCTCTAATGGATTTTTTACGTGCCTCATTATCAACCTATTTCTATATAGGAGGTTTCCGTAACACAGCCCTAATGTAATCAGACATCGGGCGCAGATATCGCACAAGTGATATGGTGATACGTATTGCGCCAAGAAAATCGAAATCGATTGATAACCGAGATATTCAAAATAATTCCCATTCCGTATGAAAACTACTCAAAATAATATACGTATATACCGGGTGCGTTTATTAATTGAGTGCCGATACTTAAGGGTGTGAATCCTGGGGTGATTTTAATTTGGGATTTAATGGAGAAGACCACGACTTTTTAAAAAATTTTTTTTTCAGAACCTTGAGTTCTAAGAAGGCGCGTAATGAAATTTTTATTTTTTTCTGTGGCCTAGAAATAACATCTTCATCTGTATAAATTGTAACCGATTTTCGTGTTAAAAACACAAATAATGGTCTTGAAAAATTTATTTGCCAACATTCTTGTCAACGTCAATATTATCAGTAAAGTGTTTTGTGCCGAACTGCAATTTGTGTAATTTGTTTTGTGCAATTTTCAGAAAAATCTGACAAATGACAGTTTGATTTTTGTTCGTTTGTCTATTCTTTGTTACTGCGTTCGAAAATTCATACTATTTACTATACAACAAGACGTGAGTGGTTTATGATTGGTTGATAAGGTATGAGTCAAAACCCGAAATTTTTAAATTTCGAAAGGCTATAACTTTTTAATTACAACACATTTTGAGCAACTGAAAACGGTTTTGAGCTCTAATAAATCATTTCTTATCGTATCTTTTGCCGAAATCCGCGTATCTCACATCGTGGTCTTCTCCATTGGGTTCATATATTGATTGATTTTTCAGATGTCTACCTATTTTAGGGAATTTTAAATTTCAGTGCAAATAACCACCATAACAAACAGCAAGGATAATTCAGAAGGCCCATCACGGGCGAGGTCCTTTTCTCGACATCCCGGTAATTCTCACCGCAACAATGCCGAATTCATTTCAAATACAAATTGGGACGAGAGTATAGAAAGTGGATTCGTATTGTGCGAATGCTTAAGCTCATTTTATTCTTGCGCCCGCCATCAGCGAATACATTTCCCCGGGTGCTGCGAGTCTGGTATAATGCGGCACCACTTCAACAAGTAGGTGAGCATCAGGATATTCCTGCGAATGCTCGCTTTTAATTCCGTTATTATACGAGTAACGTAGGAAGGCATACCGAAAATATTTACTCGGCTATGCTCGTCAATTTCTTTTGTACTTTTAGTTCACTTTACTGCGATGCAGTAGGAATTTCCAATGTGAAAACTTGTATATAAATTTTGAGGATAGAAGGTAAAGATTATGCAAGTTAGTATAAGCTATAATATAGTAAATGCAAGTATTAGGTAAAGTTTGAGAAACTAACTTACTAACTGTCACCTATTGTGTAAACGGCAGCTTTGTGTTAATCATCTGGAAGTCTGGGAAATGTAATAAGCATTAGACAGATTGTAAGGTAAGTTATTACAGTCAATTAAATATCATACCAGAGATGCCAAGATTGAGCAAATGTTTATTAGAGTAAATAAAGTTGCAGTATACGAGTATATTGAGTTGGTAATTCCTTATTTTCTCCATTATGTGTAGATGAAAGGACCAAATATTTATTAAAGTTGAAGTACTTATCTGATAATCATCATCTAATATAACACAAAGAAAGCTTTTAAATCGGAAAGCTCCTATTACAATCAGAAAGCATAGCAAACGCAAAACAAAAACACTTCCTGAAACATCTTCAGATTCGAATCCGAGCGGCTTTAATTACGAAATTGTAAAGCTTTGTGCGAACGCAGAATAACACAAACCTATTAAAAACGAAGAAGTCATTATTAAAATATCGTCGAAGGCAATTCTGGTTGTTTTAAAAATCACCTTTCGAAAAAAGAGATCCGCTATTCCGCCGTTTCCGTCGTCGCTTTTCATTAAATAATGCCCGAAAGGGGGATCCGGGATACGCAAACAAGAGTTTGTTCCAAACGCCAAAGCCGAAGTTATTTCGATCAAATTCGAATCTCATTACCACGGGCGATGCGAAGGTTGAACGTCAAAAAAATTGGTATATTTCGCACGCGGGTCTTCAGAGGAAAATCCGGACGAATTTTCGCGAGGAAATGATTCCAATTCGCCTGCGTGTACGCAACAAATTAATTCAATTTTATACCGTTATTACATGTTTGTTTTCCTCGTATTAATATCTCCTGACTGTTAATGATTTCATGTAAAAGAGACATCGCTAATCCGGCAGATGATACAGGTATTTTTCATTTCAATTTGCGAAAATATTATCCGTTGACCTAAATAACGCAGTTATTTATAGATGGACCAGCACAGATAATTTTCGCGCGGAAGAGAATAAGTATATTTCGGTGTACCTGCGAGTTAAAGAATAATGAAAATAAAGCGACTAAGCGGGGGTTTAATGGAACTCGAGCAGTAAGACATCAGGATTTCATTTAAATTACGTAGGTAAACAAAAATAGAACCCTTCATTAAACAAAACAGACACAAAAAGATCGTGTGAATTATTAAGTGAATACGAAATTATCAATCAAAAGTTGGTGTTTCTAGTGATGAAATATGTTTGAAAATTTTGTTGTTTTAAAGAAAATTGACTCTCTATAGTGTATAGATAATTACCCTAACTCGGTGTTGGTCAATTGGTCCCCACGGTCAAAATATTCCTAATCCGATTAGATAAGATTTTACATTGCATGAATAACTATCATTTGGTTAACATCTTCTGGTGTACTTACATAGCTGAGAGAATTTGGACAAAATGCAGCTTTTAGTGTTAAAAACTATTTAATATCTAAGCATTAGTAATTTAAAATATATACAGTACAATATATATTAAAAGAAAAATTCCGTACAAAAAAAGAATTATTTTAGTTTTAATATACGAATGGATTTCAAAAAATAGGTGGCAACATATGGGAAACTTTATTATTAATTTTACGAAATAGTTATTCTTCATAAAAAGTTCTGCATGATCTAATATCCAAGATGCAACCATCAAAAACCAAATTTTATCAATTTTATACGAGGTATATCAAAAAATGTGAATTTTGCTCAAGAGTAAAGTACCTTGATATTTTACAATATCGAAATTTGTTATTATGAAAAGTACACCTAATTTTCTAGAAGTATACTGTAAGGGATGGGATTTTCCCTATATTGAAATAGAAAAAAAAAACAGAAGTCAAAAAATTTCCCCTAATCATAAAATCCTCATTAAATTGTACTACGAAATGAAAATAAATAATCGAAATTTGCCAGAGAATTTTGAAATTATAAATATTCCCATCGGTCCTTCCTAGAAACCCTTAATCCGGTATTGTGGACCAATTGACTGATAGCTTTCGAGTCGAAAAAGGATTATATTTGGGTAAATTTGATCGCGGGGACCAATTGAACTCCACCCACTTTACTTAATACATTTTATTTGTCACTTTGCTTCCTATTACCTGTTGTGTAACAAATACTAGCATAGGAGGAATTTTGACCAATAGGAAATTAGAAATAGATTGTTCTAATGTATATACTGGAGCATTAGAAGAGGCAATTTAGGACTAATCACTTCGGACAAATGTTTAGATTAATTGTGTTTACAAGTAGCTTCAATTTCCACCGAAACATATTACGTACTCGCGTATAATTTGATCCGATTCATTCATCATTTGCTAAAGCTTTATTCAGACCATTAGTCGATTAATTTCCCCGAAATAGGCATACTCAGCATTTTCCTTTTTCCATTCGCTCGTCAAACGAGCCTCTCGTTTTTAAATCTTAATTAAATATTTTCCATCAAAATTTCATTTAGTGCGTGGCAGCCAAATTACAAATTCCGACAAGAAAAAAGCGAGGTAATCTGCGACTTAAATGACTTTTAAGGTGTCATAGCTTGTTTATTCTTTGCGCGGATTTGTTCGGGAAAATATCAGTCTCAGTTTAACCCACTTTCTCGTTAAGAAACTCATTAAAACTGTTTACATTTCGGCATGCCTCATAGAAAAGGACTTTAATTTGAGGGTTTGGTAATAAGGCGGAATTTTACAATAATTAAAACGCACCTCTTCCTTTTTGGCTCTTGAGTTCTCTTAAGTTCTTAAGCTATTTTTAACCTTCAGGGATATTGCATTATTATGAAATTCGCAAAGGGAAGGGGATGTGCTTGATTAATATCTACCATATAATCTGTGAATATTCTAAGGATTTTATTCGTTTTAATAAGGCACGTCTAACAAGCAACCACTTTTATGTATGCTTCAAAACACGTTTAATGAAACCTTTGAACCGCCAAAGTACCCCTTACATATCATCCCCCGTTCGAGATACTCCCAATTGAAATTAGCGCTCGACAAACTTCCTATGAACATAACCTTGCGCCAACTCCGTATAAAATAACGTTCAAACAGAAGTTCGGGCGAACCAAAACACGAAACGCTTATTCCTGAAATGTCCTGCGGAGATCCACAACAAAGCTGTATCACATAACGTTTATTAGCCATATTTGGGTTGCGCCGTAATTAAAAGTTTTGGGAATTGATATCCTAGCGTTTCGGATTAGGTGTGTGATTAAAATGAACGTTTCGTTACGGAAATCGTTCAAAGTTATAATTTATGCGTATTCCAACAAACGATTCGCTGTTCGAAGAACGTCGATGCCGAAGTTCGCAATTAAAATTAATTAGTACCGGAAGCAACGCAAGCAGATCTAAAGTTTGATGAACCAAAAGTGTATTCAGATACCTTTGGAAAAACTTTAATAAAACCATGCAAGCACAAGGGTTGTGAATATAGTTACATTCTTATTAATGAGGCTATGTGTTTCAATATGGATTAATTTATTATAATGCTCCAATTCACCAACCAATTGAGAAGACCACGACTTTTTTTTGTAATTTTTTTTTCAAAACCGTTTGTTCTAAGAAGGTGCGTAATGAATTTTTTATTTTTTTCTGTGGCCAAGTAAGGCCGCAATTAATTTTTAAAATTTGAAAAACGTCACACAATCGTCATACACTCTGCTCCAATCAAAGCGAGAGTTGCAAAGAGAAGTCACACTCAGCAAGTTTGCCACGTTTCCTATTACTCTTCTTTACTCTGCAAAATGTGCGTTTTTTGTATATTTATTGCAATAAACATTTTCTGATTTATCCATTTCTTCCATTGCCTAATGGATAATTCGATATATTAATATAGTAATAACATCTTCATCTGTATAAATTGTAACCGATTTTCGTGTTAAAAACACAAATAATAGTCCTGAAAAATTTATTTGGCAACATTCTTGTCAACTTCAATATTATCAGTAAAGTGTTTTGTGCCGAACTGCAATTCGTGTAATTTGTTTTGTGCATTTTTCAGAAAAATCTGACAAATGACAGTTTGATTTTTGTTCGTTTGTGTATTCTTTGTTACTGCGTTCGAAAATTCATACTATTTACTATACAACAAGACGTGAGTGGTTTATGATTGGTTGATAAGGTATGAGTCAAAACCCGAAATTTTTAAATTTCGAAGGGCTATAACTTTTTAATTATAACACATTTTGAGCAACTGAAAACGGTTTTGAGCTCTAATAAATCATTTCTAATGGTATCTTTTGCCGAAATCCGCCTATCTCACATGGTGGTCTTCTCCATTCTTAAAGTTAGCTAATACTTAAACCGGATTTAGGAAGTCATAAGTGCAATCTCAAGGCGAGATTAGTAGATTTTATAGCAGATATTTTTGTTATTGTTGATTGAAAATAAACATGAGTAGGTACTTTATAGGAATTACTTAGACAAGATATGCCTAAAGACTGGTTGGTTAAATCAGGCATAAGGACATCAATATTTCACCTTCTGTAAAATGAAATAATTGATTATTCAGCGACTCGTTGAATAGCAAACGAAAGCACTAAAATCTTCAGGACAAAACAAACTTTTAGCATCCAGTCATTCAACCGCCATCCACTTATTTTGCGAGATTTTACGATGATCTAGAGTTTTGCGATTATTGCTCTCGACTTCTTGGTTTGCGGACAAATTGAATTAGGCATTCGTGAAACACAAAGCGTGCCTGGATTCAGGCCAGACTGCACCATTAAAGTTCCTTTATTCCAAATTTAGTTGATATAACGCATTGTGGAAAGTTGCGGATGCGATTGAACCGAGTTCTATTAAGAAATTTTTTTTATTCCTCGCAAAAATACGTGGGCAGAAGATTTAATGAACAGCGCAAAATAAGAATAGCTACAATTTTAAGTATAAAGGGTGACTTCATTTCAGTTACAAATTAGTAGATATTAAAATCCTTACTTATACATTTCCAAAACGAAGACGTTCTTTTAATTAAAACGAATTAACCGAACCACCATTTTTCAGGAGACTGCCTTATTTTAATTCCGTTGACTTCGTCAGAAAATTCTCATTTACTTCGTGCGGAGAAGGAATTATTTTTCATAACATCTTTCTTCTGTATAAGAAACCGTCTGACGTTTAATTTAAAATGAAATACGAAAATCAAACATCTCCAGATATTAAGGTTAAACATCCGAAATTGACTAACTATGCAAACTTCTTATGCAAAGCGATTACAAGAGATATTTAGCAAATTGCCAATGTTTCAAGTGCAGAAGTTTTTAATTCTTTTATTTACATTGTAACTAACTTAAAAGTTGTTTTACTTTAAAATGCAATATCTTCACCAACTTTTATTTAAATCGAAATGTAGCCTACAATTTGCAAATGTGCTAAATAAAAACATGCAAAACTAATTTCGGCAAGATTACACCTGTACTTCCAGCCCCGCAAAACACCTTTCAAAAACGCCGGGGCTCCACTCGCTCAAAGATGAGAATTTAATATTAAAGTTGTCGACTTCCCGCCTCGGAATTGTTTGGTTTTCGACTGTTTTGAGATTGAATTTACACATGGAACGCGAAAACGGGCCCGGCTTTCTCTGCTTCAATTATTAGACAAGACGAAATGCAAATTGGGCCCCACTCGGTCTCGTCGAGTTTATTTTAATTTCGCCCGCGTTATTTCCGGTCCGCGTCGGGGCGACAGCCCGAGAAGGTGGAGGTAAAAAATTGATTCCGGAACTCGGGGGTGCGTTTTAAATTTTGGAGGTAATTAAATGGTTAATTGGAAAATAAATAAGATTCTTTAGATATTGCGTTCGGTGAATTCCGTGTAATTCTAAATATTTTTGGACATCCACGCAGCATTTTATGGAGGAAAAATGATAAATTTTTAGGTTTATGATAATTTTGTTTTCCACAATTTTGCGGCGAATATAACGAAGATAATAAACCCCCAATGAATGTTGCTTAATAAACTTTACCTGAATTTTAACCCATTTACTGCATCATTAATTTTTTCAACTTAATCAGCCAAATCTACTGCACCGAATGGTAATTCCTCTTTTCGGATTAGAGGACAGATCTAACAGAATTCCCATTTCCACGTGTCAGTCTTGCTCGGTAGCTCCGGGGGGCCCGTCTCAATCTTTCACGCCAGTGAACGTCAGGCCAAAGTGAATAGGAATTCCTTGATGGATAAACTTGATTATGTGGTGAGTGAATTTTTGAGATAAAGATGACCTACTTGCACCTTCGTATAATGCAGCTGTTGCCGAGCATTCGCAAATCGAACATAAATGAAATTTAAATAAAAAATCATATTACTGGAATCATCAAATTGCCAATAAAAAATCGTACTTTTTTTCGTCCTTCCCGGACTTTTGCTCGGGGTATTTTATTCTCTCGTTATGAATGAAAAACTTCTTGTTATAATTACGAAGTTTCCGGAAGGACGATTTCCTTTTTCCTTGAGTGACACGTGGAAATGGAAACTTTTATTGAAGACATCCGTAGCTGGTTTCCACATTTCGTTGCGAGAGATCTCTCAATTTGGATAGAAATAGGGGTTGGATTGTGATCATTGATTCTCACCGACATCAGGATATTCCAACTTGCCCTCCTCTACAGGGTGGCCCATGAATAATAGGCCAAATAGTGTGGTAGTAATAAGAGTGTTATAGTTTCATTGTAAACTTACCTTACATTAAATTTTTTTCTTGTTTTGCAGTTAATATTTTATGATTTTGGATGGATTTTTTTGATATTTTTCCTTGATTTTTTATTTATTATAGTTTTAACGATTAGGTATAGTCCATTCATAAATGAGGCGGAGTAATCCGCCGTTGTGATCCTTGATGCAAAACCAATACAGGGAGAACTATCCAAGTAATATTAAAATATCGTGTAAATGAATTGTTTTTTTCAATTTTTGAGTCGGGCTGGTAACTTCTATGTAGACTGGAATTTGGCCAATTGATTGATTTATTACGAAATCATCATCATCGCCTCATTTATGAATAGACTATATGTGATGATTTTATTTATTTAAATCATGCAAAAAACATTCCCAATCTATTCCGTTCAACAAAAAAAAATTGCCTATTTTTATTCATTTACATATTTATTATCTAGTAATTTTTCAAATGCCTACTCGATTATTTTTAATACAATTTTAAAATTGATAAAATTGTAATTTAAAAAATCTACAAGCTACAATAGTCGCAAAAGCGTACTCACGTTCGAACCGCAGCTCATAGTAAAATTAATTTTTCGCGGCTAAAAAGTTCAAAACCGTCCATTCGAAAAATCCCAACACTTCGAAAAAAAAAATCCACAACAAACGTCGGCTCCGGAAGTTCCCCTGGCGCGACTTCGGAAACTAGAACACCGTCCAAAACCGACCAGTGTCTTTCTCTCTCATTGATGATACTATCTCAAAGAGGCGTCGGCGATGCACATGTACGCGCGACCTTGGCGTCCTCGTACAGACTGGTTGGCGTCCCGGCGACCGGACTCGCGGCGTCGCAACGCAAGCGCCCCGTCTTCAACGCACGGGACCCGATTCGGATGTGTTTTAATTCAACCCTTTGGATTT
Source organism: Phyllotreta cruciferae (assembly GCA_917563865.1). Taxonomy (NCBI): domain Eukaryota; kingdom Metazoa; phylum Arthropoda; class Insecta; order Coleoptera; family Chrysomelidae; genus Phyllotreta; species Phyllotreta cruciferae. The sequence continues at coordinate 4,578,990 of OU830606.1, forward strand.
ACATAACCCTCTCGGATTATTTTGTATCTCGTGTATTTTCGGGGAAATTGAGGCACTTAAAATTTCGGAAACTCGTTCGATGGAAACGGGAATGACGTTTATTTACAAGGGATGATTAGAAATTTGTTTGAACGGCGAAAAGCGCTTGTTTCAATGCTGTTCAATGAAGTGTGCCTTTGTGGATTAAATGCATTGCAAACAAAATAAATGATTATCCATCTATAGTTTGTGCGAAACAAAGTTACATGCACGTCACTAATGTCGTCATATTTGCCAAGCATTGTGCAAACGTTTTAAAAATTAACACACTTAAAAGAAATTAAGTTTAATACCTACAAAAATTAATTTGATACTTATTAAACAAGGGATGATAGAAAATGTTAAAAATTGTTGTCATCCGAACAGTATACTTTTAATTTTCAATTTGATTTTGTCATTTTGCCTTGTGGTTGTTGCTTTATTCATTCTTTCTTGTTAATATGTCGAATTATAAAACAAAACTGTTCTACTTATAACCAGTTTTAGATGAAGGTTTAAGAGAATTATTATTATTTTTAAATGTACTTCATCTCTAGAAATCTTTCTTGGCAATTTTAGAATATTCTTAGATTTCGTGAACTTTATGAAAGTTCTGCAACACTGTCTATTTGTGACATAGTAAATTTATGGTGACGTGTATGTTACTTTGTTTTGCACAAACTATACATCAGAATAAAAAATTAAGCACATAAGTATGGAAGTACCGGCGGTTCATAACTGTATTAATAGCATTGAAAAGACAATAATTAAATTAATATAACAGAAAAATTACATAAAATTTTCTTTGAGCTAAACCTTTCTATGTCCTAAAGGAGCTTTAATGAATAATGAAAGTCTAAAAGGAAATCGCAGTGTAAATATGATTTTGTGCATGATACACCTCTGTAATATCTCAATTTTGTAATTATCCGCATAATGAAACTTTAATCCTTCAGTCTCGAATATAAGTAGAATGAAAGTGTTTTATTTTTTCCCATTCCAATTCTTATAGCATAGCCATGACGTTGCAGGTACTAATTATTGAATGTATTAGGTATATGAATATTTCGAACAATTAAGGAAAACGAAGAAAATAATTAATTAATCTAATTATTCTGCACATACTTATTAACTATTAACAATCTGTGCAGTAATTTTCAGCGCAGCGTCACTTACAACGAACAGGGCTAAATTATCTTAATTAACTAGCTCAAGTTAATTTTAGCTCTAACATATTCACCGGTAGGGCTCGACACGCCATGCACTTTATTCCAACAACCATATTTCAATAACTCCAATCCCCGGAGCATTATTTCCTTAAACCTCGTATAATTCGGGCAAGAGAGGCAAGCTGGTAACCACTTACAAAAACTTCGTTTGGATCTGAACCTAGAAAGGTACTTGGTAAATTTCCTCCCATAATCCCCGTCCGTTGCGCCCGGTGTATTAGCTATTTATATCGAAAAATTTTCCCCTGTCTGCTGCTTCGAATTATCCGCACCCTTAAAGGACACGGTCGGGATTGCGAATGGACTCCCAGGCGAACAGCTAAAAAATTTACGAGCCATTTTTTCACTGAGTTCTTTATACTAATGGACGGTTCAACCGATTAGACAAAGAATAATATCCTGCGAGCATTTAAAGTTGCTCATGAATTTTCTGCACCTTCATGAATTTTATATCGCCTCAGGAGCTCAGGAGGTGCGTCGACTTTAAATGGCGTTCCGGTGAATGATTGAAGAGCGTATAAATTTATGTATAGTGTAAATATAACCAAAGATTTTAGTATACGTAGGTATCTACTATTTTTTAGAGGTTTCACATGTGTTCCAATTCAAGTAGATTTTTCTATAGGGTGTATTTACAGAAAAAATATAATGTGGAACCAGCCCCTTCCTAATTGCACCCTATACCTTTTCCAGAATACCTTGTATATCCTACAAAATTAATGGTGTTAATAGGTAAGTAGGTATAGTAAATCAGATTTATTGGAATTAATTTGATATTTAGGACTTCCCTTATCGTGTCATTTCCAATTGCAGGTTGCTCCTAATGCAGATTTATAGTATATTCGCTGTATTGTTAGGTTTGAGCAATCATTTTCTCGGCTGTCAAGCCTCACAATAAGTACACCTATGATCTCCGAATCTCCACCAAGGGTTGAACGAATAATTTGCGGAATATCAACAAAATCAATAGCGGCTCCCGGCAAGATAAATGGCAATAATCGTCCTCGCACAAGGTCAATGTATCCATCCAGACAGGAATAACGGGGCATAATTTATGGCTAAACTGGAACATCATATCTATTTGGATTTGGAAGCGCGTGGCAGGAATCGTAAGCCAACGTGTTGCTTTTTTGCTTCGATATTTATTTTATAAAGGAAAATATATGGGAGATTTGGGTAATGGGTTCGCTGCGTAAGTCCCTAATAAATTAAATTTTGCTAAGCCGTTTCACTTTGCAGAAGAAATATAAATCTACGCCCCGATCCGTTCTAGTGTATAAAAAAAACATGGTGAACAATTTGCTCGAATATTTAATGTTTGTTGCAATTTATTTCCCAACCTGCTCAATTAACTTTCTTAAATCTAACGCTTATAAAACAGCAGTCTTCGCTGACTGATTCGCTGAATGGTAATTACTCATTAATTAAAAAGTTCCAATTATATCTGTGAACAAAAAGAATAAATTTGTGTAGGTACATACTAAAAAACATAAAGTATCTCTTGAAGGGTTGTTTATGTGTATTTATCCAATTTGTGATCAAATGTTAGGTATATTCAATTAAATTTTAAGCAGGTCTTATATTTACCCTTCGAATCGACGAATTGATTAACAAACAAGCAAATTCGACACATACACTGAAAGGCAATCAAATTATTCGCCCCAATTTTCAACTCACGTAGATGAACTCGACCAATTACAATCGTGACATCAGATGTTCGGTTGCAAATTCGATGCCGGCTGTTGTTCCTCATTTATTGTCAAAGCGGACTGCGAATACACCAAATTGAACCCCACACTGTTAATTGATAGGATTTGCGCCGATCCCTGGCGAATTAAGGGAACAAAAAACCCCGATAAGGTTCGCGAAAATGGTCCAGAAATAGAGCGGCCGGTATTTTTCCTATCTCGAATCCGAGAAGGCTGGTTGGACGGGATTTTTTTTACTTTAATTACGGCAGAGTGTAAGCATTTTACTTCCATTCCGATGTGAGTGTACTGTTGGGGTTTATAAGGCTTAAAATAACTTGAATTGCCGCTCGCCTTTTAACTAACCGCCCTCTGTGGTAGCTAATTAATAGGGAAAATCGCAAATTTTATCCATGAAGGGTAACAAAAGTAGGTAAATGACGTCAGACTATGTTGGGTTGCCTAGCATTCATTTTCTATTATCGTTTTATTATAATGGAGAAGACCACGATGTGAGATACGCGGATTTCGGCAAAAGATACGATTAGAAATGATTTATTAGAGCTCAAAACCGTTTTCAGTTGCTCAAAATGTGTTATAATTAAAAAGATATAGCCCTTTGAAATTTAAAAATTTCGGGTTTTGACTCATACTCATAATATTGAAGTTGACAAGAATGTTGCCAAATAAATTTTTCAGGACCATTATTTGTGTTTTTAACACGAAAATCGGTTACAATTTATACAGATGAAGATGTTATTTCTATATTAATATATCGAATTATCAATTAGGTAATGGAGGAAACGGATAAATCAGAAAATGTTTATTGCAATAAATATACAAAAAATGCACATTTTGCGGGCTAAAGAAGAGTAATAGGAAACGTGGCAAACTTGCTAAATGTGACTTCTCTTTGCAACTCTCGCTTTGATTGGAGCAGAGTGTATGACGATTGTGTGACGTTTTTCAAACTTTAAAAATTAATTGCGGCCTTATTTGGCCACAGAAAAAAATAAAAATTTCATTAGGCGCCTTCTTTGAACACACGGTTTTGAAAAAAAAAAAGTCGTGGTCTTCTCCATTGTATAATTTGTAACAACCTGGCTTATTTAAGCTTATGAAAGCAAACAAACATTGATCAATAAAAAAAGCTGTGATACGGGTACTCTTTATTATTCCTCCTCCATTGCATATTTTGTATTCAAACGGCATTTGCTGTTGGATTATAGATAGGTTTACTTTTTTCCAGACCAGCAACAATTTTCTTTTAAAATCAAACGTGACGAGGAAATAAACTTTGAGGATAATATACGAATCTACAATATGGGTCACTATTTCTGTTTATTTAAATGCAATTCCACCTACAGCGTAACCAAGGAATAATTGATAAAATTAATCGTTGAAAATGTAAATAAAATTGCTTACAATTACGCAGTGCAATTAATAATTATGCAAAAATGAGAATTAAATTTTAATAATTTTTCCCTCGTCAACTTTGATTTTTCCAGCGTCTCTCATTCGCTTCGTCTTTGCGACACGAACGGGCTAAATTATTAATATTCGCAAACTACTCAACAACGAATAATTTTATAACTTTTACAAGCTTCATCTCCCTCTGTAATTAATGTTAGCTCCATTACAGACGATAATTAATTCAGAAATGCCAGCGTGTTCCATATGCTTCGTCGGGCATTGTGATGTCGCGCGCGGGGCACATGGAAAGAATCAATATTATTTTGTGGAAGTGTGTACGTGTAATAAATTAGGGGAAAATGTGAATTGTTAATTATTTAGTATATGTCTGTTGTTAATTTTGAATTATGAATTTATGAACTTTTGTGTTATGTTATAAAATAGTTATAGGAATAGTGTGCAACAATAAAAAGTTGAATAATTTCAGCACTCACTAATATCTATAATTTAATTAATATCTATTATTCAACTCCAATAATATTACGCAATTATTCATGATGTACAAAATTTCGGACTTCAACCTTTTTATTGACCTTATAATATCTAAATTTAGTATAGCGTGAATCCCTGTTATTCTATTTCGTTCTGGTTTGTTACTATTAATTTATTTACTTTGTAATTAATTTAGTATGTGTCCAAATTTCGAAGAACTTTAATCACTACACCATTACGTATAAAAAATAAAACCATATATCCACACTTGTGAATCCCTGTATTTCGTTTACGATTAGATTAATGTATTTTCCAATAAAATTATGTAATTCAATATATAATTGCTCTTTAAATATTAAGACTAATTGTGTGGGAATCCCTTCTTTACCTAATGCAAATGCTTAACTAATAACGTTCACTAATAGTTCTCACTACAATTTATTGTGTTAAGAAAAACCGCAATTATACCGCTTATTCAATTAACATTTAAACAATAAAACGTTTTAATTAGCAGACGTGACTAAGCAGGATGAGAATTGAAAATCTAAACCCATGAATACCTTCTGTAATCAATGATGAATTTACAACGTCTTTTGTTAAAAAATGTTAATGAGTTAGGAGAAGTTAATAAGCGAATTATAAACACAGCAGCGTACAATAATATATTGTTGGATACGAACAGAAATTAACCTAAATGGAAGAGTTTTCCGTGATTCTCCTCTTGTTCTGCCCCATTTACTTTTGAATATCTGTTTTGCTCTCCATTTAGCTCTATCTACACCGGTGTATTCTACACGTGCTAACCAAACTAAGGCTTCCCGCAAATAAAGAAAAACAAACTGTTCACCAGTATACGCACATTCACGGGGTATCGTTGTTCTCATGTCCTCGCAGCTAGCTCACGAGTTGGGATTTCGCGTGCCGTGGTCGAATTTTGCGCCACTACACCGACGTGGTCGATCGGAAATTCCACCGGCATAGTTTCACAACGTCGATTAACTCATTCAATTCCGAATGGAACGGATTTATCTGATGATTAAATAAATAAGTCGCCGGATTGTTTTACCAGTTAGTTTCAGCCCGAAGTTTCCATTGCATTGTTCCCGGCTCGTCGGCAGCTATATTGTGTCTATTTAATTTTCCGATAATTTCGCAACGTTTATAATGGTGAGTTTCAGATTTTCATGTTTCAATGCTGGTTGACGAATTCTTTGTTAATAGATACTTTTTCGACTGGTAATTTTATTCGTGCAGTTTTAGAGCGTTTTTAGTTGGATCAAAAATTAAGCGATGATTTCTGATTTTGTAATTCCTTTATTATCCACCAATTTTAGTGGAAAACTCATCCACTTTTAAACCTACTCCATTCAATATAACCCACAACCCCTAACCAACATTATTGACTCAAACCTGTTCTATAATTACATTTTTTCTTCCTCTACTTTCAGAACACCCTGATAATCTTCACCTGCATCTTAGCCACAGCGTTAGCCCAGAGGCCATCTTTCGCTGGCACCAGAGTAATTGGCGTACCTGACTTGCATCCGAATTTCAGGCAGAATGAACCAGAGGGTTCCCTATTTACAACGCAGGCAATAGCCAGCAGATTCGGAGAACCTGGTGGTACGACGCTGAAGATACCGATAGACGCTAGAGGAGATGCGAACCTGGTGAATCGATTGAACACCTGGCCAAAGGAGAATAGGCCGTTTTGGCTGACTAATTCCGAGGTGATCGAGAGCCAAAGAGGTAGACCTAGTGGCAAGATTGGCTCTCAAAGGGCCAAACCTACTGTGACCGCCCGACGTGGAGGTGAGGTGAATGAGATTGTGAGCCGGTTTGGAGAAGCTGATGACCAACCGATTGTGAATAACAATTCGTTTTCTATTTTAATTAATGGTCAATTTAGAACATATGATTATAATTCTTCGACTGATACTTGGAACAGAAGGATCTAGACTAGTAGATAAAGTAGTTATTATGTCTATAATTTTATGTAATTATGTTGCACATCATTATTGAAAGTGTTTTATGAAGACTGCGTAGTTATAAGTTATATCTACCTAATTGTTAGATATTAAATGTGTTAAATGTGTAATTATATTGGTTTTTTTATGAGTCAAATATGTTTACTTACTTTTCAATATAGGTATATACGTATATGCTTTGAATAAGCTTGATTGCACTCTTTATGAAACAATTAAAGTAGTTTTATCGAAAACATTGAAGTGTTTACGAATATGTGTTCATATCATATATCATATGTGTTGATGTGTAGGTAGGTATATGTGAATGTGTTTTATAGTGTAAGTAGTTTCTTCAAATTTTGATATGACATGGCCCAAATTGGACTGTACCACGAACCCCTCGAATAATTGAAATTATTGCAGTGAACAACAACGTGAAGAAAAACGAGATCAATATACAAGTAATCTTCAAAGAAATCTACTAGGTCATCGGGCAGTTCAAAATAAAGTCTCAGAGAAACATTAATCGGTTTGAAGTTCTTAGTAAAGCTAGCTAAACTCATTGAACGCCTTCGGGAATTATACCTCATTGAAAGTCGCGGTCCAATTTAGGTTTGTCTCGTTGATTAGTGTTGAAGGTTTTGAATTCTCTGCTGTTTCCTTAAAATAGCCTTGTTTTTCATACTTATTACAAGCACACTATAATGATGGTAAGTTTTAATTAAGTAAATAAATATTTCCGACATTGTTGCATTTTTACCTAAGTAGATAAATTGTAGTTTTAGATAGGTACTAATGGGAACAGATTTTTTAAATATTGAATACAATAATCTAAGATTACTCTTTGGGTTGATAACTAAATTTGTAAAAATTATCAGAAGATCCAGGAATCTAATAGGATCAATAATTTCTCATTATATAGAAACTAATATAGCAGTAATATTACGCAGATCGATTTATCTCGTTTTAAAAATGAAAATATCTACTATTTTGTTTATAATTATATCGAATTTGACTTAATAATATACGTTATATTTAAATTTGTTGTTACACGAGATAAAGGCGAGGTGAATTAACATCGCTACACAAAACAGGACAGAAACGAATTAACTTGTACTAGGTATAGTAATTAAATATAACCAAACCAGTAACTTTTAACCATCAGTAATTTTAAAATAAATTAAATAATTTTTTGGGTTTATTTCAGAAAATCCTAGTGATACTAGCTTTGTTCACATCGTCAGCCATATGCCAAAGTCCGTCTTTCGCGGGCAGGCCACAAAATGGCGTGCATCTAATTTTCAAACAAAGTCAAACTCAAACTGAACAAACAACCTTAGGCAGAAGATTCGGAGGAACAGGTGGATCGACCTTCCCGTTAGTCGATGCCAGAGAATATTCCAACATCGTCAATCGCCTTAACAAATGGATGAATGAGAACAAGCCCTTCTGGTTGGTCAACAATAAGATTATCGAACAGTACAGAGACACTTCGATCCAAAGAAGCGGTATAGCAGTAGTACTTACTAGTGGTACTTACAGGGTTCGGAGACAGGCTACACCCGCTACACCGGCTACTCCTGCTACTCCTGCGACTCCTGCTACACCGGCTACTCCAGCTACACCGGCTACTCCAGCTACACCGGCTACACCGGCTACTCCGGCTACTCCAGCTACACCGGCTACTCCAGCTACACCGGCTACTCCAGCTACACCGGCTACTCCGGCTACTCCAGCTACACCGGCTACACCGGCTACTCCGGCTACTCCAGCTACTCCAGCTACTCCAGCTACACCAGCTACTTCAGTTAGACGGGCTATACAATATACACCGCCTACCCAGCCTACACAGCCTACACAGCCTACACAACCTACAAATCCTACACCTCCTACACCGCCTACACCTCCTACAAATCCTACAAATCCTACAAATCCTACAAATCCTACGAATCCTACAAATCCTACAAATCCTACAAACCCTACAAACCCTACAAACCCTACAAATCCTACACCACCCACAATGCCTACACCACCCACAATGCCTACAATGCCTACACCGCCTACAATGCCTACACCACCCACAATGCCTACACCGCCTACAATGCCTACACCGCCTACAATGCCTACACCGCCTACAATGCCTACACCACCTACAATGCCTACACCACCCACAATGCCTACAATGCCTACACCACCCACAATGCCTACAATGCCTACAATGCCTACACAGTGGTGGGATTCAATCAAGTTATACCAGATTTAAAGAATGCGGGAATCGGCCAGTAACAACTCGTTTTCTATTGCAGTGAACGGACAATGGAGAACTTTCATGTACAACGAGGCTAATGATTTTTGGATTAGCGTTCGTAAAAATATTTTAATACTACTTTATTATTAAGAGAGACTATGTTTAAGAATAAGCTTAAATAGTCGTACATTTATGTTTAAGAGAGAATTTAATATTAATTTGAAATATTCCTAAGTTTGCTTCATTACCTATGTAGGTATATTCCCTATTGTATCTCGATTTATCTAATTGTAAAACATTAAACAATTCTTGAAATACCTACATGTAATCCAGTCCCCAAATTCAACATTACCATCAACAAGTACCAAGATAAAATATATTCCTGGTATTTCTTTTTTAAACCGCAGCGGTTTCTATTTATAACTTATAACAATTGCATAAAAGCCTCTAAGTAAAGATCAGGCATAAAGCAATAATTACTAGGTCCTAAATATGGATAATTGACGTGTTATTTGTAAAGTACGCTTTGTAAAGTAGACATTTTAAAGAAATTGAAACTAATTTTTCAAAAAATCGCGTAGTTGGAACATGTTGTAACTAGCTCGTATATTAAACGGCGATTAATTTTTCTGATAACTAGCTCGCTATATTCGTGTATTATAATGCATGTGTTCTTTTAATTGCATTAGGTAATTGGTTATACAAAAAGCATAGAAAGATATTACTTATCTCTAAGAAACTGTTTTAATTTACACCTATAATAATAAACATAATCTATTGTTAGTATATAGCAATTTAAAAATAATACTATAGGTATTAAGCACTAGTCAGCATAATGTTGTTGACTGATCATTTTACGTTTGTGAGTAGATTCGTTTTCTATTTTAATTAATGGTCAATTTAGAACATCATATGTTTGTAATTCTTCGACCGATTCTTGGATCAGAAGCATCTTGATTAGTACCTAGATTCAATAGTTTTTATTTCTACTTTTATGTATATTGTACATCAATATTGTAAAGTGCTTTAATATGAAGACTGCGCAGTTATATGTACCTAATTGTTATTAAATGTGGTAGTTGAGTACCTAATTATATTGGTTTTTTTATGAGTCAAAAATGTTTAGCTAGTTTTCAATATTAATATACTGCTTGGAATTATTTGATTACATTTTTTTGTGAAATCTGTTATTAGATAAATTTAAATAGTTTATTAGTAAACATTGAAGAAATATGTGTTGATTTGTAATTTCTTCAAATTTTGATATGTCAAGGTCCAATAACAATGATTGTACTAATTGGACTATACCAATTTATGTTCCTATAACTAATCAAAATTATAAAAACAAAATAAAACCACCGAATTCATTCTCTTCGATTCCACGACTTGTTTCTTTGAATGTCTAATCCCACGAATAATTCAAACTATAGCAGAGAACAACAACACGAAAGAAAACGAGACCAAATTGCGAGTAATCTTCAAAGAAATCTACTAGGTCATCGGACAGTTCAAAATAAAATTTCAGACAAACATTAATCGGTTTGAGGTTCTTGGTAGAGTTGGTTAAAATCTGTTGGTTAAAGTCTTCGGGAATTCCCTCATTGAAATTCGCGGTTCAATTTAGGCGACAAAATCTATACACAAAGAAAAAATCGCATGTAGTATAAAACAAGAAGCAGGTTTGTCTTGTTGGTCAGTGTTGAAGGTTTTGAGTTCACTGCCGTTTCCTTAAAGGAGCCTTGTTTTCAATATACTGGTTACAAACACACTATAATGATGGTAAGCTTTAATTAAATCAATTAAATATTTACTCGCTTCGTTGCATTTTTATACCTAAGTAGATAAATTGTTGTTAAGTATACGGTTTTAATTAATGGTTTAGATGGGTACTTTTAATGGGTGCAATTTTTATGGTATTAATGTTTCGGTTGATAACTAGAATTAGGGATATTTTGTAAAAATGACCCAGGAATTACAACTGGTCAAAAATATTTCTAATTATGAAAACAAACTAATATAACTGTAATATTACGCAGATCGATTTATCTCCGTTTTAAAAACGAAAAAACAGGTTTCGTATATAAAATTTTGTTTATAATTATATCGAATTAAAACATATTTGACTTAAATAACATACGTTATATTTAAATTAGTTGTTACACGAGATAAAGGCGAGGTTAAATCACAAAACTAAACATAAACGAATTAACTATAGTATAGCACCTAGGTACCTTTAACCAAAAGGAATTCATTAAAATAAATTACTAAATCTAAATATTTTTGGTTAATTTCAGAAAATTCTAGTATTACTGGTTTGCTTCGCCTCTTCAGCCATATGCCAAAGACCATCCTTCGCGGGCAGGCCACAAAGCGGAGTGCATCCAATTTTCAGACAAAATCAAACCCAAACTGAACAAACCAATTTAGACAACAGATTCGGAGTAACCGGCGGATCGACCTCTCCATTACCAGTCGATGCCAGAGGAGATTCCGACCTCGTCAATCGCCTGAACGAATGGCCGGATGAGAACAAGCCCTTCTGGTTGGTGAACCACCAGATTATCGAGCAGCACAGAGGCACTCCGAGCCAAGCAGGTGGTACTGCTTCCGGTGGACAGACTGGTACCACTGGTACCACCATAAGTTCAACACCTGTTCAGGGACAAAACGTGGGAAATCAAGCCAATGTTGGTACTACCTCCACTTCACAACCTAGTGGTGGCACTCAGGGGATTAATAACAGATTCGGAGAAGGCGCGAATCGGCCAGCAACTAACAGCAACAACTCGTTTTCTATTGTAGTGAACGGGCAATGGAGGACTTACATGTACAACGAGGCTACTGATACTTGGGTTAGAGTTTAGGAAAATATTTTTATGTTTAAAATAATTAAGAGAGACTGCGTGTAGGTATTAGATTAAATATTTATGTTTGACGATAATATGGAAAATGATAAGGAATTATAATAATTCGAATTAGAATTTATAAGGTTAATTTGTATCTAATATTTCAAAGAGGTGTTTTCATTAACTATGTTTCATAACATAGTGAAACATTTTTATAAGCATCTATATAAGTAAATAATTAGAAATAAAGAATTTTTATCTAAATTTTCTATAATTTGTTTCTCCTATACTTAAATAATATGTATCTAGAAAGGAAATCTAGATGAAGTATTATGAATAAATAATATTTTATTATTAAAAAACTACTCAATTTACCTCTAACTAATGAGCCTAAATTTATTCTCATCATATATTGCTTACACACTCCCTTGATTAATAATACCCCGTATTCCATCACAAACAGACACAAACGTAATAAGTAATTCTATTGTCACTAAATTCACATCATTCCATTAAATATACGTGCCAGTTTAAAGGGGTTCTTCCAAAGAGGGTTTCTACGACTACTGCATACACAGGTAATATCCCAGGCTTCTTCCATTGTTTTCAGCATAGCACTTCAGAGCATTCTTAATTCAACGCACTGCTTAGTTAATTCCATTATCTTACGAAAACACATAGTCGACGTCGTATCTACAAATTTTAGTTGCACTTAAATTCTGGCTCATGTCAATTCCGAAAGCGTACACACGAATAGAGCAATTCCGTTTTATCTCTGTGTATATTGATTTCCAATCTCATTGCATTCGTACTTTATAAATATTGCTCCAGACCAATGTCTGAATTCCGGGAAATGAGGGTATTATATGAACAGAAAGATTGAGGACAATTCCTGAGCGGAATTTTGTAAAGAAGATTCATTAGGTATTTTTTTATTAGTAGGTATTTAGGAAAATAAGTTCTGTTATTAACATTCACCGCATTTTAATGAATATCAAATCGGCTAAATCCTTGCTTTTAAATTAAGCAGTAACAGAATTATACAATTAAATAAATGTATAGGTATCATTTATTATTTTATTTTCAAACGGCTCAAAAATTGAATCAAACTCAAATGCGATACAAAAAATGAAACACCAATATCCACTTAGTTATTCCAGCAATCAATTTCCTTCATTACTAAACTTCACCACTTCACAATCCAGACTAAACCGTTAGAGACTCTTAAGTCTTATTCGAGAAAACTTTCTTGGAAAGACACACACAACTCATTGACAATAGCACTGCAAATTCAAACTTCCAATTAATCCTCGAACTCCCGCAAAAAGTGTTTAGGACCTCGTCCTAAAAACCACCTTCGAAAAAAAAAACATTCATTGTTGTTTCCGTGCGGTTTCTTCGACCTTTCCTACGGATGGGCCGGCCACACGTCGGCGGAAATACCTCTTTTCGAAAATCGCTTTTTCCATTAGCCCGGGCTACATGGAAGCAGATTACTCTGTGGTCAATAAATAAGAAGGTAGACCTGTTTGGTCATTCAGTGTTACGGTGAGAGTTCAAGGCGATTAAGCGCGATAATTAGTCAAACTAAATAGCGATAACGGGTGACTTGCGGTCGATTTTTACTTTTCTGTGATCACTGTCCTCATTTACTTGTTTAGTGTCAATTCAGTACGATAATGGTGAGTAGATTAAATTAGAAATAATATCCCATGGGTTATAATGCTATATTAAATGGATATGACCAACAAGCAATATGTTAGGACTTATCAAAACTACTTAATATTTTTGGGCAAATTTTTCAAGAAAATCTATAGACCTTTTGGTGACAAATTAAAGAGTAGTTTGAATGGAACGCGCTGAATTTTCTTGTAATTTTAGATAGAAGGCTTGAATTAAGAAAAAATCAAAATTAATTGATTAATAATTTAACAAAATTTCTCTAAAACCATAGTGAAGTATACAAAACCTATAATTTAAATATGGATTGAAATATCTATTCAAATTATGGAAATATTAGAATATGAAATAGCAGATTTATTTACTTTCAAAAAATGTTCCATTCCCATAATTATTACCAAAATATATGAAAAGTTAGGTGGTTTTTAAATGGTGTTTTAAAGGTGGTATTTAAAAATTAAATTTTTAAATATTCTAAGAAATGTAAAATTAAATATTCGTGGAAACGCTTATTAATCCCAAGGCAATGAAGTGTAAATTATCATTTAGGAAACGGAAATATACATTTAACGTATAATTAACATTCATAATTGCACGAAGGAAACTACAGATTAGATAGGAGAGTCCAATTTTGATGTATTATAATTTTTATAAAATATGAATCGAAACAAACTTTTACCCAGGTTATAATATAAAATCACATGGCAACAAATTTTCAAATTTTTCAATATAACCCCTTATAACAAATTCGTGTAAAAAGACTCATTGGACGCGTAGAAACATTGTAATCTGGTATAGGTCAGTTCCTATTATTAATACACTACAAGAGAACGCGACGTAGCGCATGCTGATGGGATGTAAACCGGTGCAGTGCTCATTAATATGATCTAGTTCACAGACTAATCCAATTACTTCATATTGCTCCATCTTGTCTTGCACTTTATATTCATTCGTTGCAAAAGAAACAAAAACAATAAGTACCTAAAGTTTTAATCAAAGCCTCAAAAACGACAACCATTAAAGCACCCAGTAGTTAATCACTCATTATATCCACACCAGAAAAAATAACTATTTTAATTTAATTAACTCCATATGCAAACTAAAAATCTCCAATTTTTTTCAGAGACATCTCATACTTATTTTCTGCATCACCGCCTCCGCGATGGCCCAAAGGGGGTCCTACGCCGGTCTGTCAGCCAAGGGGGTTCCCGGCTTGCAGCCCAGATTCCGAACTGACAGCACCAGCGGGAGCGCCTCCTCTGGAGGTATAGGAAGCAGGAACGGCGGAACAGACGACGCTATCGCCAACAGGCCGTACGACGAGTACATGGCCAATAGGTACAACGAATGGCCCAGAGAGAACCGGCCCTTTGAATACACGAACGCCGAGATTCTCAGACAGCACTTGGGACGGACGGGTTCTAGCAATGTGAACCAGGTGGTTCCTTCGAGCCAGAATTCGCTATCGGGGAACGGCGCAACAAGCGGTACTTCAAATCAGAGCAAGCCTAATCAAGTTGTAAATAGCAGGTTTGGTGGTACCAGCAACCAAGAAACTAATAACAACTCCTTTTCTATCGTGATGAATGGTCAATGGAGGACGTATAGGTACAACGAGGTCACCGATTCGTGGGTCAGAAGTCAATAGATTTAATATTTACTACATATTTACTTTATTTTGATTATTTAATAATATTTTAAAGTACAAATTTGTGAATGCAACAATAATTATCTCAGTATTTTACAAGCTTATTGTAAATTTTAAAATAAAAACTCCAAGCACGGACAAACTTTTAGTAAAACATCGAAAGATATATCGGGGAATTTTTTAAACAAACTATCCAGGCTTCCCGAATTTATTTTTATTGGACGCATCCGAGCGAAGTTTTAAATTTCGCCGATCGTTCAAGAGGTTGGAGTGCACACATGCAGCGCATCACATGTTCCCTTCCTGCTCCTAACTTTCTTGCTGCTCTGCTCGGATTTTTCCGAAGTTTGTTCTTTCGGATGCACCGCCATTTCTCCGAATTAGCATCGCACACCACTTGCTCGTAAATTGAAACCGGCGAACGTGATTTTTTGAAATGTTTTCTACAACAAACAACCGCGATATTTGCAGTTCCGTGAATTAATTAAAGGAGTGTATCGGTTCGATAATAACATTTTAAATAAAATAAATAATAAATATGCACTGATGTATTAATACAAAAAATTAAAGTTGGATTTTTATGGACCTTCATTCAGAGGATTCCTGATTGTTAATGAAAGAATCTTTACTGCAAATAGACGATTTTTTAAACCTTTAACAAATATTGGTATGAATGAAGAAGACCACGACTTTTTTAATTTTTTTTTTTTTTCAAAACCGTGTGTTCTAAGAAGGCGCGTAATGAAATTTTTATTTTTTTCTGTGGTCAGATAAGGCCGCAATTAATTTTTAAAGTTTGAAAAACGTCACACAATCGTCATACACTCTGCTCCAATCAAAGCGAGAGTTGCAAAGAGAAGTCACATTTAGCAAGTTTGCCACGTTTCCTATTACTCTTCTTTACTCCGCAAAAAGTGCGTTTTTTGTATATTTATTGCAATAAATATTTTCTGATTTATCCATTTCTTCCATTACCTAATGGATAATTCGATATATTAATATAGAAATAACATCTTCATCTCTATAAATTGTAACCGATTTTCGTGTTAAAAACACAAATAATGGTCCTGAAAAATTTATTTGGCAACATTCTTGTCAACGTCAATATTATCAGTAAAGTGTTTTGTGCCGAACTGCAATTCGTGTAATTTGTTTTGTGCATTTTTCAGAAAAATCTGACAAATGACAGTTTGATTTTTGTTCGTTTTTGTATTCTTTGTTACTGCGTTCGAAAATTCATACTATTTACTATACAACAAGACGTGAGTGGTTTATGATTGGTTGATAAGGTATGAGTCAAAACCCGAAATTTTTAAATTTCGAAGGGCTATAACTTTTTAATTATAACACATTTTGAGCAACTGAAAACGGTTTTGAGCTCTAAAAAATCATTTCTAATCGTATCTTTTGCCGAAATCCGCATATCTCACATCGTGGTCTTCTCCATTGTGAAGATTAATTTAAATCCTTGTAGGATTATGTGATACGTTTATTTTGCGTTGAAACAAACGATCGATGAAACAGTGATAGCACAATTTAAAATTAAAAGCTTTTTTAACGAACCGCTTTATTAAATCATCCAATGTATACACGTAGATACTATTACATACAACGTAATTAAAAAAAAATTACTACATTAAACCAGTCCATTATTTTTAACTTATAAAATTTTTTCCTGGTCCCTACCTACATATTTTTAAAATTGCGGTTTTTAATTACAACAATTGCATAAAGGCCTATAAATATTGGATCAAGCATAATGTAATAATTACAAGGTTCTAAATATGGATAATTGACGTGTAATTTGTGAGGCATGCCTTAGTAAAGTAGGCATATTAAAAGAAATTGAAATTAATTTTTGTGAAAATCGCGTAGTTAATATGCTGTAACTAGCTCATGTATTAAAAGGCGATTAATTTTTCTGATAACTAGCTCGCTATATTCGTGCATTATAATGCATGTGTTCTTTTAATTGCATTAGGTAATTTGTTATACAAATAGCATAGAAAGATATCTATTACTTATCTCTGTGTGATAGATATTACTTAACTGTTTCAATTTGCAACTATAATAATAAACACAATCTACTGTTTGTACTATTTAGCAATTTAAAAATAATATAATAACCACTATGTATTGGTCAGCATAATATTGTTAACGGATCATTTTATGTAGAAACCATAAAGTTCTAAACTTTCCTGCAAACCCGAGAACTTTGCATAAAAGAGCGGTTCTCAGCGATACGCAGAAATTTTTGGAATGCAAAATTTTTATTGGCCATAATTTGGTGCATTTTTACATATGTTGACAAACAAGTGTGATATCCGTTTGTTTTTCGCGTATGCTAAATTCAAGGCTAATGAAATGGATTTGTAGGAACACGATAGCAAACTTTCATAAACAATTTATTGGAAGGTTGTTCAGTGATAAAACTTTCATAATTTCTACATTTTTCTCCTCTTTCTTAATTTTAACCAGATTCGTTTTTAAACACAGGTAACCTACACAATTTAAATCCAATTCTGAATGAGTTTTTTCGTCAATATATGCTTATTTTAGAATTGAATTATGTCGAAATATCAATAAACAAACCTAGTTGAATTATGGCGATATAAATAAAAATATAAACGAAACTTAAACAGTTACAGGTGACCAAAACAATGTTGATTATACAAAAACGAAATGTATAGCCTGTCTCCTGTTAACTGTGAACGCGTGTGGGAGGCAGGTATTTGTTTGAGATAAATAATGGCGAATTCAGTAGAGCAGGTGGCGGAACCGGGAAATGTTATTATCATTCCTTTGGCCATACAATTTTCATGTGAGGCCCCATTAATGGCCAGAAAGTAACTAAAGCCGTTGGACGTTGAACAAAGTGTTTTTTGTTGTTTAATTACCATCTATAAGAAATATGCATAAATAAGAGAGGTATAGAGTTTAACTTTAGTAAATAATGACTATTTTTCCTACTGTGTTTTGAATTAAAAATCAATACACGAGAAATTAACGTAACGCAATTCTTACCTGAAAAATTTCCTGTAATTTATATTTTTTAGTCAATTATTATTATCGTCTATCGTCTATCGCCCTAGAAATGCGACAATACTATAAAAATATAAGGCACGTTTATAGAACCATTTTTATAATAGATTACCATCGAGTCAGGTAATTTTTCACAGCGGAAAACCCCGCCGTTTTCATTGCTTTCATTTGATATCGATAATGCTGTATTTTCACCCTTGAAAAAGGCTAGTATCGAACCGAATTTCCCAAGCAAAAACTTCCTATTATTTATAACCGGTCTATGTCCATCTCGTCGGTCCGATGATTGATGGTTTAGCTGCACTTGCACGAAACCGCGCCGGGTGTAGGTCAACGTGAGCAGTTAAGATCGGACCCTTTGAAGGTTATTTTTGTGGAAAAAAATTAGTCGATAACGCGTGGCAATGTTCGTTTTTCCTCGGCCTTTGCATCTTTATGCGACCTTCAATTTTCGTTTTGACGCGTTTCGTGTAGACGGCTGATGGTCATACAACGTATTTGCTTTGCTAAAGTCCCAACGCTTTTAGATTAAATATTTATGTATTCTTGGGCGCTTTTAGGGTTAACGCTCCGGTGTTGAAAAAATTGAGTTTTTGCCAAAACTTTTGGGAAAATAGCGTGATCGTAATATAACCAAGTTCTAACCCTTGGGATCTGCGGTATATTCTTATTTAATCGATTGCTACATTATGAAATCCACTTAGCAGCATTTTTAACCAAAATGTACAATTCCGCTCTCCTTAAAGTCGCAGGGCAATAAACGCTTCCTTGTTTAACCCGCCCTACCACCTATTTAGACGGCCATCATCGTCTTGAGAGAGCATTGTAAAGCTGGCAACATTGCTATGGCCAGGCCAGTCGAACTCGAACTTGGTACTGTTTGCTCCATTTAGATTGCACGTCTCCCTATATTGGGTATCAATTTGTTTATACCTTCGATGCAAGTCCGACTTCGACTGGCCTGGCCATAGCAATGTTGCCAGCTTTACAATGCGCTCTGAATTGTACACACATTCATTAATTATAACGAAGAATTGAGACTTGTCAAATTAACGTAACGCTAAAATATTCATCAAAGTTTCCAAAGTAATCATTCTACTTAGAACGTATAATATAAATCCAACAATTCTCACTAAATTATGCCGAAATACTGACATAAATTATCTTGAACCCTGTCTTTACATCTCACATCATATCTTTACTTCCACCATGCACCTCTCGAACGTTATTTACGTTGCCCTTTAACTTTATGAAAATGATAACTAAGTCAGCGCATCGGATACAGGGATCGAACTAAGTTCGCGGGACTTCCCACTTCGGAGACTTCAAATCCTCGAAATCCTTAAGTCAAATGGCGGCTTATTTGAGTAAATCACATACGCGAAGTGGTTGGCAAGACTGGCGTAAGTCGAGATATGCCGGAGGCGTCGATTTAGACTTGTTGTAGTTAGATACAAGTTTGGGTGGCGGGAATTTCTATTGAAATATCGAATTTCCGGTCCGTTTTAACCCTAATTAGTGAATATTATTTTAAGTTGTTATACGAGAAATTTACAAGAGCCTAACATTGTTATTTTCAATGAACATCATGTACAGGGTGTTTCTTAATAACTTGCTCATATTTGAGAGGAAGGCTTTGACGAAATGACAATAAAAATTTGATTTTTTTCTTAAAACTTTAACACCCTGTAACTCAAAAGTTAAGACGTTTAGGACATAGATGAAGTTTTTTTCTTAAAATGGGCCTAAGAATCACCCCTTAAATATTAGCATGGGTGGAGTTCAATTGGTCCCCGCGGTCAAATTTACCCAAATATAATCCTTTTTCGACTCGAAAGCTATCAGTCAATTGGTCCCCAATACCGGATTAAGGGTTTCTAGGAAAGGACCGATGGGAATATTTATAATTACAAAATTCTCTGGCAAATTTCGATTATGTATTTTCATTTCATTGTACAATTTAATGAGGATTTTATGATTAGGGGAAATTTTTTGACTTTTTTTTTCTATTTTAATATAGGGAAAATCCCATCCCTTCCAGTATACTTCTAGAAAATTAGGTGTACTTTTCGTAATAACAAATTTCGATATTGTAAAATATGAAGATACTTTAGTCTTGAGCAAAATTCACATTTTTTGACATAGCTCGTATAAGATTGATATAATTTGATTTTGATGGTTGCATCTTGTATTTTAGATCATGCAGAACTTTTTGTGAAGAATAACTATTTCGTAAAATTAATAATAAAGTTTCCCATTTGTTGCCAACTATTTTTTGAAATCCGTTCGTATATTAAAACTAAAATAATCCTTTTTTTGTATAGAATTTTTCTTTTAATATATATTGTACCAATTGTATATATTTTAAATTACTAATGCTTAGATATTAAATATTTTTTAACACTAAAAGCTGCATTTTGTCCAAATTATCTCAGCTCTGTAAGTACACCAGAAGATGTTAGCCAAATGATAGTTATTCATGCAATGTAAAATCTTATCTAATCGGATTAGGAATATTTTGACCGCGGGGACCAATCGACCTGTAGGATTGACAAAAATGATAAAAATGACCGTAGGGACCAATTGACCAACACCGATTAGCATGTAATTAAGAAACACCCAGTATGAAGTGTCCAACAAAATATATTATTTGTTAAAAATACTTTCAATATTAATGCTGGTTTTTCTCAAATTGAACATTTTCGAAGGTAAGAAATAAAAAATTAACCTTTCTCTTAAGGCCTCCTATTATTTTTGGCATTGTCTTTCAAGGCCCAATTTACGAGGCTCCTATTCTGACATTGTAATAATAACTGAAATGAAAAACCTACACATCAAGACGGTAGAGATATAAAGACTCGAGTTCGAAAAGTCATTAGTTGTGCGTTTACCTCTATGAAATATAAAGACATAATGAAGGAATAAAGAACTATCAGATAATAATCATCCATTAACGTGTTAATGAAGACATTCGAGAAAATAAGTAAGGACATATCAATGTTCACGATAGATAAATGACAAAACATTCATTCCGTCAGGATTAATCTTTTTCCCGTGAAAACAACTTATGGTGGAATAAGGAAAACAGCCCATCCAAACAATGAATCAAATTAATTATCGTCCTCGCAAAACTAATTTCGGCCCATTCATCTCTTATCAAGTATTAATAAAACTCCGCTTCCTATTCTCGGTTTTTTTAAGGGCCGAGCCATCTTTTTCGCATTGTATTCCCAACGAAATTGACTGCATTTCCTAATGGAAACCGAGAGATAATTCACCGACGCGCCATCTCCGAAAAACCAATTTACGAACGGAAACGCTGAAGAGAGGGCTTTTCCAGATAAGATAATCTCAGTCAGAAAGAAACAATAAATAAGTCGGTACAGACTGGTTCAACATTAGTTACACGGCGTTCGAGGCGACAGAGATGAATCAAAGGTGGAGTGCCCGTTAGGGAATTGCAGCTGATTGATGGATTACATCGAAGGAAGCGAAAACTAGCTAGAAACTGCGATATTTTAGTTGTATCAGCAGCTTTGCAAGTAATAACGGGATTATTTGTGTTTATGAAATTTATTGGAAATGAAAGTGGGAGACGTGTCGAAACATGTTTAGGAGTTTAAGGGAAAAAAACATCGAGTGATAGCTCGAATTTTAATTGCAAATTCCGGCCGGAAATGGTTGATGTTTTAATCGTACTCGTTGCCAATCGAATAAATTAAGCGTTAACGGCATTTTCCGAACTTCGATTCTATCGAGCTAGATTTTATTTAATTTTCATCCGATCGTCGATGAAATACTAGCTTTTTTCGGGATGATAGGTGATTGATAGATAATATATGAAGTGCAGAAATATTTCGAAACCATCGCGTTTTGCGACACAATAAAAAAATCGAGAGTACGTTCCCAAAAAGAAAAGAGCAATTCGCAGGCGGAAGGCGGTAAAATGGAAATTTATAACGTCACATTGCATAAATTCCTCGTGTATCCGGAAAATACAAAGATTTTTACTTAAAGTTATCCTGTTTGAAATGTCTCCGGGCTTTGTTTATATTAGTGTACCGCGCATTCAAATGGAACAGGAGTTGTAGAATTCCCTGGCATTCTGCACCAAATAAGAACTAGCAAGAATATACTTGAAACTGGAAATATCCGAACTAATCCCCTTCATCAAGTTACTAACTATAATGGCTTTATAATTTCAACTTCTATAGTGCAACAAAAAATTAAACCATCATAATATATCACTTATAAGCTACAAGGAGCTTAATGGACAAAATTGATATTTGACGAAGCTGGCAAAATCTGCGGCAACAAATCCTGAAAGTTTTTTTCTGTTAATGGTAAGCTAAAGTTGTTGACCCAATGCATCCAATCGATATGAACTTGCTCCGGACCACCGGAATTGTGTCTGTAACCAGCGCCGCGACGACCCACTTTTACATCTGATAAAAAAATGCATTTTCGATTGTATAGGTGCTCGGCGTGTTTATCAAATCGAAAACGGACAGTTTTGAGATTACCGTTCAAACAGTAGATTTATACTTGCTTTAACTACAAACTTGCAGCCTGTCTTTGTTAAAGCTGCATATAGACGAGGCACTTTTTTTTGCGCAAACGCAGGAAAATTCAGAACGGTTCAGTACAAGTTAAACTTCTATTCCGGTCCATGTAATTCCAATATCTAGTGCTTTTCTTTTAATTTTAAGCTCTGGAAAACCACGGCAGGAGTTAGGCTGTATATAGAGGAGATTATTTCAAAGCCTAACTCCTGTGCCATTGTTTTGCAATATTTAAAAACACTGGACATTGGAATTATATGGACTGGAATAGAAGTTTAACTTGTACTGAACCGTTCTGAAGTTTCGTGCGCTTGCGCAAAACAAAAAGATAGGATTAAAATGATTGTTCAAACAAATTGTGAACCATAATAAAGTAAAACAACTAACTAATGAATTTTCTTTTATCTTTTCTTTTAGCATTAACGAGAAGTCTCGTTAAAAATACGGCAGCGTGTTCGCTTCATCGAAGTTTCCTCGAATGTTTACAGGTTTAATTTTCACTTTGGTAATCAAAGGAAAATTAAGAAGCGTTTATACAGCCGTTCCGGTTTTAATCACACTCGTTTTTTATGCCCAATGTACGTTTAAAACAATAATTGTTTAATCTTTTATGGTTACAACTCTATAAGATGTTTTGTAAGTAAAGCCCTTATAATATGAATAATTTACATCCATCAACTCCAGATTCTCTCTAGGTATCTATATAATTCTTAATGTCATCAAACACCTGAGGTAAAATAATAAAATTAGGCATCAGTATAGGCATGATAATATGCTAAATGTTAAATGAGTTTATACACTATCTGAGGAAATACATTGGTACTAAAAATAGAGCTTGATATCGGATGGAGATATAAATACTTCAATTTACACCTCTTGTAATTTTATTGGTACTAAAATTTTATTACCTTCACACGTTAAAGGATTCAATATGGTTACGAGCAGATTTCTGGTTTTTCATTAAATTTTCTCTAATTCCGTTTGGATATATTTATTTGTATCCAGCTAGATGGAGTTTCTATCCAGGATCAATAACGAGCGTTCCCGCCTATTGCAGGAAACTCCTTTTTGCATTTCATGAATTCATGAGCACGGAACATATCTCAGGAGAGCACACATACGTCACTACAGGTACAGGATATGTAATAATAAATATACTTGAAATCCAGTATAAAATTATAATAATTAACAAGCAATGAAAATACTATTAAAACGTCAACAGATAAAAACAATTTGAAATAACTTAAATTTTACATTAAATGTTTATAGCAAAATATCGAAAACTTGACTACTGTCGTACAAAATTAGATCAATTTTAGACCTAATCAAATCTAAGTTTATAACAATTTATCACCTTTACACCTTTTCTAATCAGAATACCAATAAATTTATCAATTTGAGTAATAGACAATATCAAACATAATCAATTTTTGAGTAAATTTTCTACATGACTTATCCTGAAATCCCTAACCAATTCATCACTCATACCGCCGACACTCCTATCATGACTATTATTCCGGCGTATAAAATTATTCATAAAGTCCGATATTCTTTCCGGATTATTCAAATGCACATGATGACTGCCTTCGATATAATTAAAATCACAATCCGTACTACTTTTTTTTAGAACTTCTAACACACGGTAGTAATTATTTCTATCTTCGTAGTAACTAGATTCAGAGGCTTTCAGAATGAAAATGGGCATTACAACATGTTCGGCCATTTTCTCTAGTTCCTCTTGGCAAAAGAGGGCTAACGCGCCTGTTTTTAGTCTGGGGTCTCTAGTGAAATAATACTTATCTGGAACAAATTTAATCATCAGACATAAACTCGTATGCTCGATTTCACCAACCAATTCTTAAAGTTAGGTAATACTTAAACCGGATTTAAGTCCTAAGCACAATTTGCTTTTCACTATGCTCTAAGTAATACTCAAAGGTGATAGAATTTTACCTAGGTATTTCTTATGTTGGTGAAATTCAATGTAGGCAAGTATTCAATTTAAGTACTTCCTACCTTAAGAATTACTTAGGTAAGAAATACCTAAAGACACAGGTTGGTGAAATCAGGCGTTAATAATAAGAGTGAACAGGCATATCTTACCAGGATGTATAGTAGAGGGCGCTATATTTCTATCCAGAATGTAAGTTGTGTATTCTGGCAAAACAGAATAACGGTTCGGTTTGGCAACCAGATCCATCATCTCTTCTAACGTGTAACTGGGCGGTTCGTTCGAACCAAACGCCTGGCTGTTGTACTTAAAAAATAATTCGTAAGCCTTGGCAATTAAAATGTGCCTGTTATTCGGAACCATGGGCTTCAAGGCGTCCAGGCACATTAAGAAATCTATTTCCAGCGGGAAAAACATGGAGTATACGTTCGATATCACAGCTCCCAACGAATGTCCCAACAACGATATGGTGGGCCATTTGAGTTCCTTGGCAACGCTCTTTATGGTTAACATGTAGGTTGATAAATGGTACATCGAACCTTCGGAAAGACGTGAGGAATAGCCGTGTCCTGGTAAATCTATGGCCAGAAACCCGACGTTTTTGTCTAACATAGGGATTAGTCTATCAAATGTTCTACAATTGTCCTAAAACATACAAATGTTATAAAAAAAAGACGTGGAAAAATCTGAAGATAATTTTAAGTATGAAACTGGCAACACTGCAGAGCTAACAATATGACAAATTGTATTTCACTGGCAAAACTAGCACAGCGAGATAAATTTGCATGTTTTGTTAATTTGCGAATTAATAATCTGACCTCTTGAAAAAATTAACTTACCTGCCAGCCATGAATCGATAAAATAGGCCTAGTTTCGTACGGTTCCCACCATTTTCCTGCTACATGTCCCCAAGGCACTTTTATTTCGATTTCTTTATACTCCCTCTTTCTTGTAGAAACCCATCTAACACTTCTAATGTGTTTTGTTTGGGCAATGTTTGTTATCCTACTGGAATAGAACATTTTACTTAAATCATTCTAACCTACAAATCTATTCTAATGTGAACCTTCATCTAATCATTTTATACTAAAGGCCAGCTGTGTTGCCACATGTGAGGGAAAATATTGAAATAAAGTAAACATAATAGTTCATAAGAAAAAGTTAGTATTTTTGTTTGTATTAAATTTTTATATCCTAATTAAAAATATTGAATATCTTAAATAACTATTTGTCTTCATTTTCATCCTGTTCTTCAAAGTCTTTGCTCCTTACATCTTGATCTTCTCCGTATTGTATAACATTGTCTATGGTTAACAAAACATCACTAATACTTTCTAATGATTTGAGGTTTAATGGAATAAATCTAACCAAAGAATAGTCTTCGATAAGCTTGCCGATAGCTTCAGTAAGCTTCCGGTGCTTCGAATTAAATGCAGTGTTACCGCAAAGCTCAATGTCCCCTAAGATAAAATGCGAATCCGGCTCCAAAAAGGTATCCAATCTCTTTTTAGCCCCTTTGCTCAGCAAATCCATTTTAGACAGTAGGTTAACATGCGGTATTTCCAGATTGATCATTACACTTAAGGCAGCCATCGTGCCTGATAAAAATTTTGCTCCGTCCGTTATGAACTGAACATCCACCAGGAAAACAGAACAAATGCTGAAATTCCAATCCTGCAGGTGCTTGACCAGCTTCTTCATTGCCGTTAAATGCGTGTACAGCTCGATTTGACCGGGGCAATCGAAGAGTATGTAATCGTCCTCTTGTTCTCCCAATTTGTCGTGCAGCCAATCGGAGTTCTCTAGAAGGTATTCGATGCAAAAAATCAAGCCGCCGTTGGGGCCGAAATGCAGCTCTTCGTCCTCCATGGTGTCTTGGACGTGTATCAACTCCCTGATGTCGGCTATTGGCGTGTAATCGAAATATTCAGCTGCCGGGTCTAAATTTACTACTTCGATGTTCCTTTTTGAGTCCACCCCGTGCTGGGCTAAGGCGCTGCAGTAGGTTGATTTTCCGCATCCGGCTGGGCCTATTACTAGTTGAGCGTATCTCATGATTTTTAATTTGGTTTAATCACAGTGAAGAAATGTTTAATAGTCAACGGAAAAAGCAAAATATTGATAAACATAACCTATCAAAATCTTCTTTTCATCTGTCTAATATTATAATTTGTGACTTTGACTTTACGGTTAAGTGTCACTTGGTACATATTGCCCAAAACTGGTTGTGCTTATGCAACCGCCATTACCTATATTTACAATTTACATGTATGACATTTTTTGTGGTTGTTTTCATGTATTTTCACATTTACAAAATTTTTATACGCTTTTTTTTAATCACCCTCTATTTTTGGAACACCCTGTATATGCATAAAAAATTTATCAAAATCGATTAAAATAAGTTTTCCAAT
This sequence comes from Phyllotreta cruciferae, assembly GCA_917563865.1. Lineage (NCBI taxonomy): Eukaryota > Metazoa > Arthropoda > Insecta > Coleoptera > Chrysomelidae > Phyllotreta > Phyllotreta cruciferae. Next base: position 4,606,185 of record OU830606.1, read on the forward strand.
ATACACCTTCAAATAATTTAATCTAATCATTTAGCAAAAATCATCCAAAAAAATCTAAATAAAAATCTTTTTTTTCTTCTTTCATCATCTTCTCTCTTCTCTCTTCTCTCTTCTCTCTTCTCTCCTTCTCTTCTCTCTTCTCTCTTCTCTCTTCTCTCCTTCTCTCTTCTCTCTTCTCTCTTCTCTCTTCTCTCTTCTTCTCTTCTCCTCTTCTCTCTTCTCTCTTCCTCTCTTCTCTCTTCTCTCTTCTCCTCTTCTCTTCTCTCTCTTCTCTCTTCTCTCTTCTCTCTTCTCTCTTCTCTCTTCTCTCTTCTCTCTTCTCTCTTCTCTCTTCTCTATCTAGTTTATTAACTACTTATTAAATTTAGTTCAACTTATTAAAGGCAATTATTATTATTATTATTATTATACCGACGAAGAAAAGATATCTCGATCACCTGGATCCCGCATGAAAACGGGGTATAAGTATATGAAAGAACAAATTAGAGCGAATAATCAAGGTTCCTTTATAATCATTGTCTGATTTCTAATTTATCTAATTGTAAATAATCTTCAAACTTTCTATTTCTCAAATATGAATACAACTATAAAACATACCCTGGTATAATTTATCATTGTACTATTTTGAGTAAATGATGTGAATTAGATTCTCCATGGCGTAAAGCATAATTGCTATATTGCAAGTTTAATCAAGCATTCCTGTCCTTGCGCCTTTGACATCGTCCTTTGTGCCCGACGGCTTTGACTCTCTGATATGCACCTAGAATACATAAATACTTACATTTTTAATACTGCAATTCTTCAAGTAATTCATATAACGTTGGTACTGCAGAATAAATCAAATTTTTCGAAACTAAATATCCTCACAAATAGTTCAAATTTCAATATAACCTTACGGTTTTTATATTCAATAATTGCCAATTTATCTGTCATCATAATATCCATAAACTGATAATTACCGTCATGGCCGAACGAAATTATAACCCTCACAGTCCAGCCTCCACGCCACCGCCTCCACCGCCTCCTCCGCCTCTTAGTTCTCACGCATTCATGCCGACTTCAAGGCCAGCTGTCCAATCCCCAGGTTTTCCCTACAGAAGGCTTTCCGAGGATGTCGATATGCTGGTGCCAATACCCAGCATTATTTTACCCCAACTCCAAGAAACTGAGAAGCGATTTTTCGAGTTGGTTGCTTCAGGTAACCATCGATTCGTGCGGGAAAGTCCATACAAGCGCAGTTACTACTAGTATTTTACAGGTGACGTTTTTGCCGTGAAGGAATATTTAGACCAAAACCCGAATATCAACATAAATTGCACTAACTTTCAAGGGGTTACCGCCCTTCTGGTTGCTGTACAAGCGCATTTCGACGCCATGGTAGAATATCTCTTGACCCAACCGGGAATCGACATAGGCGACTGTGTACTCCACGCAGTAAAAGACAACCAACCGAATATTTTAACCATGCTCCCTCGACAAACTAAGCATAACCGCGCCCAGTTTGGAATACGTAGGAGTAACGCACAGCTCCGATTTTCCCGACTACGTTACCCCTTTGATCCTAGCCGCCCAATGCGGTCACTACGAAATCATTAAAATGCTCATAGAGCGCGGCCACACGATCAGCAAGCCTCACGCCCCAGCTTGCAGATGCTCCGAGTGCAAGATGCACCTCGAAAACGACGACACGCTGCACTCCGAGAGCCTGAAAGCTAAACCTCTACAGAGCCGTGGCGAATCCCGCTTATCTCTGCTACTCGACGTACGATCCCATTCTAGCCGCCTTCCAGCTGTCCAAGGAACTCACCGACTCCTCTTTTCTAGTGCCGGAGTTCAGAGTAGCCTACAAGGAGCTGGCTGCGGAGGTCAGCATGTTCGCGGTGGACTTGATCGCTTGCGTGCGGAGCACCACGGAGATGGAGCTGATTTTGACTCAAAGCGCCGGCCTGGAGTCCGCCCATGGGTTTATGTACCCCAGGCTGTTCCTGGCCATGGACTACAAGCAGAAGGCGTTCGTGGCGCATCCCAACACGCAGGCAAATCGTCGAAGCTGCGTGGTGCGGCGATTGGCACACTTACAAGTTAAAGCCGGTCATTTTGAAGCTGTTTTATCCGATTGGGAGGATATTCATGTTGCCGGTGATTTGTGTAATGAGCATGTTCACGCCGAATAACGTAATGGTGCGGCATTGGAGCATCCCTTTGAACAAAATGATCAGCCACATCGCGTCGTACAGCGTGTTCTTGCTGCTGGTATTCTTCGAATCTAACATAGATAAAGCGAAGCAGAAGCGCAAACCTCCCAATTCCGGTTTGGAGCCGCTTATAATCATTTTCGTCGCGGGGAATATCTGGAACACCGCTCGCATGTTCATTCTAACCGGCCCAAACAGATTTTTTAGGAGTTTGTGGAACTGGCATTCCGTTATCAACAACATGCTGTTCATTTTGACGTTTCTGTTCTGGCTGGCCTCTTACATTGACGCCAAAAACAACGACCAAGTGGACCTGGAGAGGAAATACTGGCACCATTTGGATCCTCTTTTGATCTCCGAAGGGTGCTTCGCTATAGCGACCATAATGGCGTTCTTTAAGCTAATGTTTTTCTGTCGATTGAATTATTACATGGGGCCATTGCAGATTTCTCTAGGCAAAATGTGCGCTGACCTAGCAAAGTACATAATCATCTTCACCATTGTTATAATATCGTTCTCATCTGGGTTGTGCAGGTTCTACCAGTACTACGACGGTATGGTGAAGATAGACGTAAATCAAATCAAAACCCAACAGGTATCGTCGTTTGTGAATTTCGCTGCGACTTTAAAAACCTTCTTCTGGGCTATACTTTGCATGGGCACCTTTAGAATCAGCCGATGTGGTGATAGAAAATCTACCGGGAGAGTCACCTGATACTACCATAATAAACTCCCACGAATTCACCGAAGCTGTCGGGTACATAGCTTTCGCTCTATTCGAAGTGCTAATTGTGATAATGATCTTGAACATGTTGATAGCCACAATGTCGGCCACATTCCAGAGGGTTATAGACAATTTGGACGTGGAATGGACATTCGGCAAAACTGATTTCTATTTGGAATACATGCTTCAATCCACAAATCCTTCTCCGTTCAATTTGATACCAACTCCGACCGGAGTCGCCACTTTCATGGACAATGTTAATGAGAGAAAATCGTCGAACACGAAGTGCTGCAAAATGGCCGAGAACAAGCCGTCTATTGAAAGGAGTAAATTAAGCGATTTCGAATACCCGGCATTAATGACGTCGTTAGTGCAGAGGTACTTTAGGGAGAAGGATAACGCCGTAGCAGGACCCACAGATGCCGATTTACTGAAGCAGGAAATACACGAATTGAAAAACTTGCTAGCTCAGATTATCGAAGAAAAGTAGTTACTGTGATTATAAGTATTGTTTTATCTATTGATTTTATCTTTACGTATATTTTATGCTATAAAGCTAATTATAAAGTTATAACGCTTTATTTCGTTTCTGATGGTAATGTATTTTTAGTTTTAAATCAAACAATTAATTTTGCAAAAATTGGGTTGAATCGAAGTAAGAATCAAAATAGATATTCAAGCTTTAATTAGTTTCTTATATCTTATTTATAATACAATTAACCACTTTTTTATTCGAATTTCGTAATAAATTTCCTTCGGGTGCAATAACTAAGTCAGGATTCATGGATTTTTATATCTGAAATAGCATAAACTAGCAAGCATAAACTTTTAGCGACGTTTCTGTAACAAAAAGTGAAAAATATTTCCCGTCCGTGCTGCAGACAAGTGCAGTAATTGTAATAAATTCCATGCGTACTGGCGATAGAGATATCATTAATCACAGTGTCTTTGAAATGATAATAAATTCGTTATTTGATCATTTGGACATTCTCCGTTTAAAAACCAAGGCGAATGTTTTAAATTTCGTTTCTTTGTAATTGTGTATAAATTGGCTATTTTGAAATCACATGTTAATTTTTTAACTACAAGTGCAAAATTGGATCATTTTACCTATAAAACTCATTATAACTCCAATTTCTATTCTTACTTATCAATCTAATTCACAAACATTATTAATTTATTAATTGATCATTCTCACATCACACTAATTTAATGAAATTAAAATTAACTTTTGTTATTTATTTCCAAATTTAACTTATCTCTAATTATAATTAAAAGCAATAGGCTCGTTTTGAACGGTATGAATGTATTTAGGTATTTCATTCCTGGTTGAATGATGAAAGTGAGTAGATACTTGATTCCAGGAAGGGCGTTCGTAATTAATTAAAATCTTCGATAAGGGTTTAATCACGTAGGTGGCAAAATATAGGGTACCAATCTCATTGCAAGTTGATTTTCAGGCTAAAAGTTTTTAATTAATTACTTTGGGAAGACGGTAGTGCCTTTATGGATAAAAAATTATCTGTAATTAAAAAGCTCCGCGGTGAAACTGCAGCTTTATATCTTTTTGTTAACTCCATTACACAATTATAGTGAAATAATGTTTAGATTTAAATTTTTGATGTAGAAATCACTTTACTTGATACATTTTTTTCTCTTAAGAATATAAATATTACAACATGTAGGTAGGTATTTTGAATTGGCCAATATTTCTTTACACCAAGGATAACGTTAAGTTAATTCAATGAATGTTATTATGGTACTATACAAGAGAGATAGGTACCTAATAATTAAGTAGTTCTGAATATAGGTTACATAAATCTTCAACCAAAATATTTGTTGATTGTTTCTCTCAACACAAAACTCAATAAATCTCTATATCAACATTGAGCATGAATCAAAAAAATCCTTAGGATTAACTTTAGGAAAATTAGTAGAAACATATCAAATTTCTCGTATACGTATACAGATAATAATTAGAGAATATACATTGTATATATACCTCAATACATGCCAATAAACTAAAATCTCAAAGTTTAAAGTTTAAAATCGCACATAAAATAAAACGTCCGTGAAACGATTGAATTCAACCTTTCAAAAGTAATCAAATACCGAATTTATTATCGGCGGACTGACAATTTCATCGCCGGAGCATTTGCATTTAATAGTAGGAAAAGACTTGTTAACCGCTAAATTGTGCAATCGATTCAAATTTAATTAGAAATAACCGCCGAGAAGTGATTTTTTCCGATTTAAAACGCCAATCGTCGAGATTTTTGTTAAATTAACCAGGTTAATGAGTATCAACGTTTATCGATAATTTCTCTTAGAAATATGGGAATTTATTGTGCGCACTGAGTCGAAACTGGTTGAATACTTCTTAATATTCTATTAATTTATTATTCTCTTTTTAGCAATGTAAGATTTCATATTAGAATAATTTCTAACGAAAAATGCAAATTCATTTCACTGTTTTACATACATTGTATCTTCATTTTCGCAAACTATTGCAGGAAGTTAACCTGCACAACATTTAGAGTGAATTTTACAAATTCGCACAATTTTGTAGCGGATTAAATTTCAATAAAATGCAACGCTTGTTTGCATCTATGTGGTCTTAGATAACCGGAGCTTTTGTTAAATGTTATATTCCGGACTTGGGCCATTTACGTTACAATATAAGCTCAAATTAACAAGCCCGCACTTCAGAGAGAAACCGGAAATCACAGGGAAGCGCCACTAAATTATTTAGTAAATTAATGGTGGGATTATGTATTAACACAATTTTCACGAGCTCTAGTGTAATTGTTTCGAAGTCATTTAACGATACAACTTTCGTTACTCGATCGGAAAGTTTGCAATGAAAAATGGCTAACAAAAGCGATGTTTTTATTTTCAAAGTGTGCCCCAACCATTTCGCATTCTACACTCGTTCTCCATCATTCATAATATAAAATATGATATCTACCGTTCACCGTTAAAGAATAGTGAATGTGGTATCGGATAAGAGTTAAAAAAAATTCTATTATATTTTAGGTAGGTATCTATTATTATTTAATAAATTTTCTGGTATAAGTAACTGGTTTTTCAGTTCCTCAATTTTGTTTATTTACGATTATGCTCTATATAAAAGCTCGATAAATAAGTAAACAAAAAGCTTCGCTCAGATGGTTAGTTAATAAGGCAAGAGTCCTTTGTACATCTTTCGGGCGATCAATTTTTATGTACCACCTATTCTACTTTCGCAGAATCTATCCCTACACGAGCTCCAGTCTTTATGATAATGATGCAGGAATGCTCGGGAAACTTTTTGCCGGAGAAATCTCCGTCGTCGAGAGGACGACCGTCTCTGTAACGATTAGTTTTCCGTAGCACAAAGTACATATGAAACTTTTTACGCAATTATCTTTGGCTAAGTGAATTCATATAAGGAGCAAACGGGCCCATTTCTGAGACTCGCAGAAATTGGCGTATTTGTTTTTGTGCAATTTTGTTGTATACAGGGTGTTTCAAAAAAAAGTGACCCCCTTGACATGACAAAATAAGTTGAGGTTGTTCTGTAAAAATTTTTCGTAAAGGCTTTCGTTTTCAAGATACAGGGTATTGAAAAAAAATAATTTATACACATTTTTTACGATGATGTAGAAACTACTGTCTAGATTGTGATGAAATTTTGAACAAATATGTTTTGGAAGCTAACGCATCGTATAAATTTGTTTTTATATATGCCTCTCATAGAGGGCGCTAGTTGCACGGTTCGTACTGATTTGTTTTAAACATAACTTTTTTGAGGATAAATTTTCTAGTCCATTTTTTATGTGAGCTCAAACATCATTCAATTTTACACCAAAAAGGTACTCTTGGTAAAACTCGATACTGGTGTACCGTTTTAGAAATATTTTGATTTGAAAATGATAAGCAATAACAGACGCTGGTATAAAGTTAGTATTTTTAAGAAACAATTACCTATTTATTAAAAAACTCAAACAATTGCATTATTCTAATGCTAAAGTTATTGATTCAAAAAAGGATAGAATTGTGTATTCGTGAAAACGGAGGACATTTTGAACACTTACTCAACTGATTTAATATTTCACATTTTATAATCAAATTTATTTGAATTTTTCCCTTAATTCTTTCTTTAATTATTTATTTTAGCATTAGAATATGTAATTGTTTTTTTGTTTTCAATAAATAGGCAATTGTTACTTAAAAATACTTACTTTATATGTACCAGCATCAGTTATTGCTTTATCAATTTCAAATCAAAATATTTCGAAAACGGTACATAGTATCGAGTTTTACCTAGAGTACCTTTTTGGTGTAAAATTGAATGATGTTTGAGTTCACATAAAATTTGGACTTGAAAATTTACCCTCAAAACAGTTATTGTAAAAACAACTCAGAACGAACTGTGCAACTAGCGCCCTCTATGAGAGGCAGATATAAAAACCAATTTATACGATGCGTTAGCTTCCAAAACATATTTGTTCAAAACTTCATCACAATCTAGACAGTAGTTTGTACATCATCGTAAAAAATGTATATAAATTATTTTTTTTCAATACCCTGTATCTTGAAAACGAAAGCCCATACGAAAATTTTTTACTGAGCAAATTCAACTTATTTTGTCATGTTCTACCTCTCCTAGCAGGGGGGTCACATTTTATTGAAACACCCTGTATATGAGGAGGAAAGAAATGATTTTAGCTTTTGTAAACACATTTAGGAAGGAAGGGCGGTTTCGCCTCTCGTTCCACTAGTAAATAATTGTTGTGGAAGGCTTTGAAAAAGTTCTGTGAAATAGTCATACTGTAAACGAGTGAGATGTTAAATCTTGAAGAAAAGGAGTCGAACCGGAGGCCGCGTAGGTACTTTATGAAAACGAGTAGAAAAGCGTCACCACAGCATCGCCCGGAATCACTTCCGAGCAAATGAGAAATCTTGTATAACAACGACGGTTATAGTTCTGCAGCAACAAATACGGTTCCGTAATTTGTGGCGAGAGAGTCAGAAAAAGGTAATCTCGATCGTGAGGAGCATCATTTGAAATTCCGACTTGTCGACCGATAAAATGCGACAGTGGCGGGTTGAACTGGATTTTTTGGTCAGCCCAAACGGGCTCGATGTTTGCGAAAAAGTGCGTGTTGCATTAATCTTGCTTTGTTTAAAATTCGAAGGGGCCAGACGACGTCAATTCCGAATTCAATTCATCAAAAAGTTCTTATTGCTATAAACAGTTAATTGAGAAAATTCGGTTGGGTGTTTTTGTATCCTGATTGACTGCTCGGAGCGTCATTAATTTCGCTGTAATAAAAATTAAACCGCTCTTAGACAAGGGAAGGTTCGAATTTCGCAATTTTTGCCATTATCAGCTTCCGTTTCGACACGGTTTGAGTGAAGAAAATATTTTCATAATGAAACGTCCTCGGGCGATTTCAATTTTACTCCTTATTAGCATCTTAATCGCGGGCTAATGTAATAATTCTGAGCTGGTATAACCAAAGCAAAGGACAGATAATAATGCAGAAAGGTAACTTTATTATGAAACATTATTTCAATTTAATTTAAATATGTGAAAACTTCTTTGAATTGTTCATACAAAAGAGCTTTTTTAATGATGTTAGAAGCTTTTTTTTTCATAACCATTTCAGTGATTGTTAAAGCTTTTTTCATTAATTAAAAATTTATCTAGTGAAAATATTTTAAACATGTCCTTAATGCACAAGATAATCACCAACAGGCCCATTTGCATGTATATCAAGCGGTTAAAGGTCGATTTTTCTCCAATACACCTCTGCGTATTTTAATTGATCGCGTTATTTTCTCCGTGTTCGAATTCCAACTACAGTCGTCTTAATACAAACGCGATTCAATGTCCTCATACGTTGCACTATTTTATTTCCACCGTCGTTGAAATATTTTTTGCATTTTATGTCGGGCATAAAAAATTATAGATTTTCAACGTATCTGTTATCGCATCGAATACGCTTTACGATAATGAGTTTCGCGAATGCGTCGAGAAAAACTAGAGCATTAAATTTGATAAGTTTATTATGTAAACTGAAATCATAAGCAGGAGCGTTTGAAATTTTATACTTTAGTTACAGAGCATAGGATAGTGCAGCTTAGTTGGAAATAATTGTGTAGCGGGTAACACTGAACAGATAATCCAATTATAGTCCGAGTATTCTGTGGTTGTAACTAGTTCCTAACTCAATTTTGATGTGCCTTTCCTAATAGAAGAACGAATAAATTATTGAATGCATTACTAGCAGTTAATGGATTTTCTTCTAATGAATCTAAAAATTCGATTCGAACGAAATTTAAACTGCTTTAAATGCAGATAAACTCTCCAATTTTAGTACTCAAAATTCAAGCATCTGGTATTAGTATCCTTGCAGCTTTGTATATTCCAATGAACTTATTTTCATCGTGAGCTCCGGTACAATTTTTTGCCATTTATTTGCTGCAAAACAACAGCGACGTTTCATTAAACATTTGCCCGAAAGACGTTGAATGAAGGCTCGCATTTTTAAATATTTACGCGCTTTTGGCTTTTCGTCAATCAACTTACGCCGGATTTCGGGTGGGTTTTTTGATTTAGGAATTGTAACGTTTTATTTACGTGCGCGTAAGGACGAAAAAGTCGAACGCCCGCCGAAGCAATTCAAAGCTGTTTTGACAGAAATTACTCGGAAATAAAAGCGAGTTGCGTTTTAATGACGGCCATCAAAAGGCGCAAGCCGTTGTAAAAGCAAATTCGCTATTTATTGCGATGGGATTCGCGTTTAGACGAAATTATCGTTCGGAATACATAAAATTCCGAACTTAGAAAATTTTGTGATTATTTGTTTCTTTAGTTGCGCTAAGCGGCCGTCAATTAAAATTTACGGTTCACTAGCAAAACTGCTTAGAATTATGTCTGGAAATTGCGTAATGATTTTAATGTAACTTTTGTATTTCTCACCTGGATTATTGGTTTTATTTATGCCGATTTTTTTAATGTGTGTATCAGCTCTTTTTATATTTTTTATCATCACACGGATTTGTTCATCTCTAACTGATTAATACCATATAGGTCTGTGAATGCTACATCAGAGCGGATTTAAAAAAATCTAGCAGGGTATATTCAACACAGGATTATGATTTTTATATGAGTATAGAGATAATTGATGAATAAGAGCCCGCAGTTTTTTTTCAAATGAAATTTCATTCGTAATTTTCTAATTACATTAGGTACTACTTAAGTAATTAAGTAATAAAATGAAAGTTGATGATATTATTATTGAAGAAATGCATACATTGATGCTGCAATTTTATTTAAGAAAAGTACCTATACCTGTAGGTAAAGAATAAAAATGCAAATATTATCATTGATCTGAATATCTGTTGCTCACTCCGAATCGATATTTTCCGCTTTTCCTCGCTACTTTTTGTACATTTGTCATATATAAGTATATACTTTACTCGGTAAAATTTGTGCCGAATTTATTCATGAATAAATCATATATAATAGCGCAAATATTTACTATTTTAAAGAATAATTTAATACTTTTAAATCGGTTTAACTTGTTAGTTTACAATTTTTCTTACTTTAATAATCCTAACATTTACTTAATGTAAGTTCCCCTACATATCGTATAATTTTCTATAACCGATAAATTTAGTAAGCTCGTGTGTAGTATTTAAACATAAACAAATACATAATAATCGGGTGTAGTTACTGGTTAAGTTTTCCAGTAAGTGAGAGCGATTCAACTGCCTATTATCAAGATAACAATGATAGATAGACAGCACAATAAATTGCAATGAACATAACTGTTATTTACGGTGTCTATTTCATTGTAATTCCAATAAGATAAATGCCTTTTCCAAATGGGCAGAACTCGCGGTACCCGTTTCGTGAAATTCAAACCTCCACATGAATAATAATTAACTCCATCCGTATGAACATTTGATTAATTTAGTCAAACAATTAAATAATTAATGCAATTAATTTTTTTGTGTTATCGTTTTCAACTCAATGGTACCAAAGGTAGAGATGTCAGTAAGAAAGTCGTTATTTTAATATAAATATACAAGATTCCTATTTGGTAGGATTGCATCTCTTTGCAAGGATGTAAGAAATTCATCTCTTTGAAAGCTTAGATGTATTGCAAATATCACAAGGAGAATATCACACGTATAATAATTATTGACTTTATTTTATATATTCAGTATTATGCAACATTGCACGACATCGTGCAATAATGCACGTTATGCATCATTGCACGACATCGTGCAATAATGCACGTTATGCATCACTAATATTGCAAAATTTAACTAAAAATTTGTCAAGATAATATTAGAAAAATAATTTATTTAGAATAGAATACCCAAATTTAGGCAACTAAACACACACCAACGTCATGTACCTGCACTTATTATTAATACACAATTAATGAGTACCTACGTTTAGGTACTCATTAATTTTTCCAACGCCAATTTACAGCAATCTCTTTGCAGATGGAAGGCATCTAATAGCCGGTAAAAATGCTGGAAGCAACAATTCCCTTCTCGAGCATCAGTAGGCCTAATTAAAGGAGGTAGTTTTACTAAAGTTTCCTTGACGTCAGTGTCGACATATCGAGATATCCGGGGGTGGCGCACACCACTTCCAATGCTCCGGCCGCTTCTGTAACTCGCATCCAACTTCTCACTTGCATCTTGGAAGCGGCGAAGCGTCGACGGGCCCGAAGAACCGTGTGGCGGCGCGCTCTTCGAAATTTCCGCGGGTATTTTTGTTACGCTGTTGGAGTGATCAAAGTGAAGAATTATCGCTTATTGTACTCGGTAAAGTTTGTTGGTGAAATGGGAACTTTTTCGAGAAGAGTTTGTAAAACTTTCGATGTTGCTGAACGCTACAATCAAGTCGTTTCAATTGAATAAAGGTAAGATAATAATAGTTAGTAGGTAATTTTTTGTCAGTGGAAGAAATTTTTTCTACCAATCCATCACCTGGTAAATTATGAATGTTATATTTATTCAAGTAGGTAATTAAAATGCGAGTTGTATAGGCAAATTACCCACTGGAAAATGTTTATGGAGCGGGATTTAAATTTTTCGGAATTAGTAGCGGAGCCATTAAAAACACAAACAACGAATGGAAGTTAAATAAAAAATGGATTTTTCGAGTTTCTAACAACTCTCCAATGTAAATTGAACTTGAAGTTTCGAAATGAAAAAAGTTCTCCGTTATTAAATTTGTACGTTACCTACCTCAAGAGGCGGAGATTCGCATATTTTATTTATGACTGCGAATTATTTATCTCTTAAATAAACTTTTGGAATAAATAGGTTGCGGATTTAGGTTTATTACAATTATCTAAATTAAATTTACGTTCATCTAGGCATGTAAATTTTATACAGTTTTATAAAAAAAATGTACTATGTATTTTTCAACGCATGGAAATAGTTAAATAAATAAACTGGCAGTTTCATGAAATTAATTTTGTGCAAATTTAATTAAAAATTAAACATATGGTATAGACCCTTTATAATAATAGAATTATTGTAGTTTAAATTAATACTTGCTAATTTGATTACAAAATGTTTGCAGCTGCATTATTGTTCAATTAGTCAATATAGTGAAATGATTAATTAATCTGCCTAATTAATAATCTGTTTATTTTCAACTCGTTATTGAAATAATAAATCCACCTACTCTCCCAATTTCGGTGTTAATTTCGGAATATACAAAACCCCAAAATATTATGTTGCTGCCTTCGTGGAAAATATGATTTTCGAAATATTTAGCAATTACTCTGGTAATTTAAGATTATTTGTATCATCCCTTGAAAGGTTTCAATCTACCTACATACTTAATATTTCTATTTAAGCATGATTTTTTACAACAGAAACTAATTTTGTAAGAATTCATAACTGCTTTCATAAATGTCATATAAAGTTTTTATTATGTAATAAATATAAACTTTTTAACACCGTCAATAATAAAAAAAAGTGTTATATGTATTAATATCTTTGTGAGTATTTTAGTATCTATTTGTGAACGTTTCATCTGTTTAAATTTAATTTATTTCTCCCCAATTAGTAGAAATTTATGTAAATTATGTTCGGTAATGATCATTAGATAAACATGTAGTAGGTAATAATAAAACAAAAATATATTTGGATTGTTCGGATACATCAAAAGTCCCGCAAATCGAGTTACAGCACCTCGGGCTTACATAATTCATTTTAAATCAAAATTTACAATCTTTTACGATTATGTTGTTAGGCATTTTTTATGGAGATAACAGAAGTCTTTTCATCTTCTTATTTCACAATCACTATCGTTACAATAAAATTATAAATAATATTGTGAAAGAAGAAAGCTGAAAAAAATCATCTAACACGATTTTACTAGATACTTACCTCTTTAGTTGTCGTTAAATTCGCAATGAAGATTGTACAAATTTCAAATTTTGATTATGCTCTAATGATATTTGATACTTGTGTATCAGTTGGATGATTGAATACAATAAATTATGATAAATAGTCATAACACAATATCATTCCCTTTCGAAATTCTCGTCGAGTTTAAGCGACAGTATTTAAGGGCGTCGCAGGGCGGATGGTAAAGTACGTTAGCCACATTATTATGCGTTCGTCTCGAAAATTTATTAGGTCTCGATAAAAAAGTTTCCTTCCAAAGCGTTCGTACAATGCTCCGTTGAAACGTCAACATCAACATAAATTAGTGCGGAGAACGAGGGCGAAAATAGATCAGAACTTTGCTCCAGGTTAGGAACGAACGATCCAACGATCCGTAAAACAATTTCGTTCTGCTTTCATCGGAAAAAATAAATGTCGTGAGAAAACCGCGATTGTTTTATGAATATCATGAATACTAAGCCACCTCAGGCCTCAGATGAATATTCGAGCACTAAATTAGATCGCTTTTAAAATATTTGTTTGAAGTAAAATAACTTCGTTAGTTGATGTTTTTTGAAATAATATCTACGTATTCTCTAGATTTATTATTGCTTTTATCTCTATATCTATAATTCATAAACCCGATCTTCATTTTTGCATATTTTTTATTATCATTCCTCTTTCATGTGAAGCGAACCATTTCGGTGTTATTCTCAGCATCATCAGTCCATGCCCTACAGACATTTTATTCTTCTACTACTTCCTCTTCTTCCATTTTTTTAGTAGCCTATTAGACAAATAGATTATATCGCTCGAAAAAATTGCCCTCGCTCGGACCAGCGTCGGCTCATTTATTAACACATGGAAAAACACAGGAAAAAACATCCGATTAAGTTCGACGATTTCCCTTTGGGTCTACTTGTTGATTTTGTCGAATTTAATTTGCTGAAATTGTGAAAGAGGAATTTAATTCATGTCCCTGATGTATGTACATGGTGTCCACGTTACGGAAATGAATGCTGTAAATTCTTTTGGATGCTTTCCAAAACAAACTGACAGTTATTTGTAGAAGACGGCATATAGGAACATAAGAAGGGGTTATGAGGAATTCATCAGTAATAATAATTTTTTGGGAGACATAAGCTATCATTGTTGATCATATTTTTAAAGAATCACTTACAGGGGGGCACATTAGTACGGAAAAGCCCAATGGAGAAGTGGTCATAACTTTTAAACCACTCAGTATATAACATAATACAAGACTATATTTTTGGAAAGCTGAAGACGAGATAAATTTAATTTTTGAATAAAAAAGAGGGTGTCCAAAGAAAAACGGAACACTCTGTATAAATATAATAACCTATTTTAAAATATGCAGCATAAAAGTATTTACAACTTTTGTAAAGTTTTTTTGATATTATCCACAGTAACATATACTGAGATTTTCCCTAATAATGTACCATGTATGTATACTCTTCTTTATTTTTAAATAGGTATTAGAAATAGAGAAAAAGTATTCATATCTAGATATTTTTATAAAGATTTTTCGAAAATGCGGTTTCATATAAGTACCGAAGCTCGTGAAGTACATATATTTTTCAAACCTAAAATATTTGTCCTAAAGCTTTCATATACCGAAAGCCCAAAGCTCCAACGACTCTAAAAATCTGTTTCAGATTAGCATTTTCCATTATCCTACTCGCTAAAAATTCCCTGCAGGATAGAAATTTCTCTCTAGTTTAATACATATGGTGCGGACTTTAATTTATTTTCAAGTTTTACTAGCCTTCAGCAATTTAATTGGAGTGTTTACTATTGAAATTAAGCCATGTTTCACACCCGACCGATGATCAAGCTCGTATTAAATCATAATTTATTTGGTGCAACTGATCATACCTACAAAAGCTAACAGTGAATCTGAATCGAGGCTAATCTTTTAATTTCACGCCATTTTTATCCCGCATGCTTGTTTACTTTCTCGTACATTTTTCTCTGAAATTTGCGGGAAAGAACAAATATTTGAGATGGTAATTTTCACCAACCGCACTCGAATTTACTTTTTAAGTGCACACGACAAAATCGTAGCACTGCGCACACAATCCATTATCAAGGATTTTTAGCGTACAAAAATAATTAATAAATAATTCATGATAACCCAAATGCACTTTCTAGGTATTGTGCAAGCAATGCGTAAGGTTAGACCGATTTGTCTTTTATTCGTAATAAATCTTCCGTTTGGTCGGAAAATAATAGCGAATGCATTTATCTAACTGGCACTCCGGCAATACATCAACATGATAAACGAAGTTTGTTGTTTTATCGGAAGCTTTTGCGACAGGGTTTAATTCAGTAGCGCAATTTTCCTGCAATTTTTGCCCGCGTAAGTTCAATTCGATGACTTAAAGAGAACGAATTTGATTTACAACCGGCGTTTCGCTATTCGCGAACGCGATCAAATCTTCACTTATCGCTTCCTTCCTATTCAGAAAGTTTTACTTATCTCTGTGTTTACTTATTTACGAGTTTCCAATTTGCTTTGTTGAGCATTTCACCGTAAGAAGACACCTTATCTATTATGCAGTACCTAACCTTTCTAAGTTAAATTTTAGGAAGTCAGTTAGGTAAAACTTGGATAGAAATTAACTCCACTGAACCCAATTTATTTTTAATGCAGAAAAGTTAATACTCAAAATAATTCACTAGAGTCAAGAGAAATTCGTTTGTGGCATTAATATACAGTGTGTCCACTTAAGTTCGCACCATATGGAAAACTTTTTTATTGTTATTATTACGAAAAAAAGTTATTCTTCATAAAAAGTTTTGCATTATCCAAAACCTAAAATGCAATAATCAGGTATTAAAAATTTTCAGTCGTGTACGAGGTTTGTCAAAAAATGTGATTTTTGTCCAAGATTAAAGTACCTTTATTTTTGAAAATATCAAAAATTATTATAAAGAAAAAATGTTTAAAATTAAAAATAACTTTCAAATATTCAATATTGTTCATTTATAAAAATATTTTTTTCGACATTTTTTCTTGAAAAAATTTCGTGAAAATGTTGAAAATTTAAGTTTGCACTTTTTTGCATAATTAATTTAGGATGCACCGGCATTTTTTATTTTTAAAAATAGTACCGGATTTCACATTTCACTTTCTAAAGTTTTCACAGTGAAAATGTAAAAAAAATATTTTTATAAATAAACAATATTGAATATTTGAAAGTTATTTTTAATTCTAAACATTTTTTCTTTGTAATAATTTTTGATATTTTCAAAAATAAAGGTACTTTACTCTTGGACAAAAATCACAATTTTTGACAAACCTCTTACACGACTGAAAATTATTAATATCTGATGATTGCATTTTAGCTTTTTGGACAATGCAGAACTTTTTATGAAGAATAACTTTTTTTCGTAATATTAGCAATAAAAAGTTTCCCATATGGTGCGAACTTAAGTGGACACACTGTATATTTTTAAAAAATATAGATACAATTTTGAATAGATTTATACATTACTGATATATTTGATATTTTTAAAATATCGTAACAATAGATGAAAATTCTATAACCATCGATTCCACCCACAATGAGGATTAAGTTTGGTGTTGAAAATCAATAACTGGTCTTTCTGCTTGGTTTGCGTGAATCGAAAATACTCTAATTCCTTTTTCAAACCTTTTCAAACATTTATAAACCTGTTGAATTAGGGTTCAACAGATTCCAGACGAACTCTGCGATTTTATCTAGCCAATATTTTAAAAATAATCATGCGTATACTTGCACATTTACCTCACAAATAATTCTTGCTTCGACTGTTCATTCGTCAAAGTGATTTTTCTTGTAATGCTGGCAGAAAATAATATTTATGAGTTCTTTGATGTGTACGTAAATAACTGCTCTCATCATTAAGTAAGTACGCGTATTACACGGCCAATAAATTTTATGTTTATAATGAGTTATTCTGAATGTAAATTTCCTATGCATATCAATAAAATTATAAATAATCGATTCATAGATGCTCTAATAAACATATGACAGAGCTAGTAGTGTTTTTCTGTTTCCCATATTAGAATTTGAACGTATTCGAAAACAGTGCTTGCAAACGAATCGAAATCCTTGAGATCTTTTTTTGATTATCCACTGGCATTTTTTCAAATGTGTCGCACACTAAAATTCACGCGAGGAATTCGGGGAATGTTGTAAATGCACAATAAATTCGTAATTTTATTCCCAAATCCGTTCCACGTTTGTATGTTACTTGCCTTCGGTTTCGATTATATTATACAAATATACGCCTAATTCACGAGACGGAACACTCGTGTAAAACGGGCACAAACACGGCAAACTACCATATCGCTTAATTTAGAGTGCACTAAAGCTGATTGCATGAGATTGCAAATCGAAATCTATATTAAGTAATCGTGATTAGGATGTAAGAAGGCAGGTAAATTGCGAGGCGGACTTGAGCAAACGCTTTCAATTAATGATATTCATTACAATTAATAAGCTTTGAAGTTAAGCTCACTTAATTGGAAGCAGTAAATGCTCAAAATTGGTCGTAGAGGTTAATAGTTTGTATTTGATAACGGAATGAAGTTATTCTAAATTTGTGTACATTTTTTGTGTCCAAATTCATGCGTAAAAGAGGAATTCTGCTGTGAATTCCCTTTCGTAAAATTTGCAGGTAGAGAGTACGCAACTGAATACCAATCAGGAAATAAACAGAAATAACAATTTGACAATACATTGACTTCTATTAAAACAGAGAAGTAACTTCACAGTTGAAATGACACGCGACGCCTCATTAGCGCATTTCAGACGTTTTAGCTTTCCTGGTATCTGACGGATATTTTTCAAAGGATGTTTTCAGAAATATAACTAGCGATCGTCGACAAATTAAAATGTCCAAACTCTATTAAATGCTGTGCTCGAAAAACTGGCGGGATTTTACTCGAAAAATATTGTTTATCTAGGTGCTCGTTAAGCTTAATTGGATTCTTTTTATTAAAGTTATACAGGATTATATATCTCTGTGCCATAGAGGTAAAGAGTCGTATAACTCCACTTTTTCTCGATTTTGAGTTATTGTGGTTTTTCTGGCTAAATATCGCAAGGCCCGGAACTTTCCGTTTATAAGAAAATCGGCTATTTTTTTATACAAATTTTGAAATTTTTTATTACCCTGAGTACATTTTATATCATGCCATTGGATAGTAGTTGAAAAGTTAAGATAGGAACATGTAAGCCAATTTTCTCGATCGATTTTCAACTGTTTGGCCTTCAGAGACATCCAAATTCAAAATTTTGCGATTTTTGATTGGCTGTATAGCATTTATTTTGAGACCAAGACATGAAGTATGAACCATTTTTGTAAACAGCTCATCGAGTAGAATTTAAAAGTGCAAAAATATACAGTGCGTCCCATTTAAAATAACGATAACGATTAACTTCCGGTATAAACGGAAGTCGGCCATTTTTAAAAATATATTAGATGAATTCTTTATATCCAAAAATCCTTGGGATACACAAAATTTCACAATTTTATACCAAGCCGCTCACGAAATACTTCTAATGCACGGCTACCCTCAATAACCCTGTACCTATATAAACTTTGTTTTTAATATAACCCCATATAAAAAGGGTAAAGGAGTTAGATCTGGCGATCTTGCGGATCAACGCCAAGGCCAATTTCGATACATTTGAATGTCATGGGGCACCATGCAAGTGGTACCAAAAATAGATATGTAGATATTATTTGGTAGATGATTTAAGATATTTTACACAACTCCTCAACTCCTCTTAGAATATTTCTAAAATCCTCTTATCATCTCTTATCATCCTATCCTCGTAAATGTAGTAAAGCTCTTCCTAATCCAATAACTGCAAACATATTAAAGCTGAATGCATATTGAAAGTTTGGTTCACGATGAAAACGAGAGTTTGCATCTGCCCTGAAATGGAATTGCTTTCTATATTAATAATTCCTCGTCGTGTGAATTTTGATTCGTCCTACCACATTTCATTTAAAATTTCAGGATCTTCTTTGAATCCGTGCAAAGAGCCATTCGCATAATTAAATTATTCTCAAATTATGACTTGTGAAATTTTCTTTCAGCGTAAGGATGTCATTTATTTGGAGCTGAAATTCGATGTACTGATGCTCGGCTAGAGCATCCTGAACATAAAACCTGAGGTCGCACAGACTTCATTTTATTTTAATTTGAGGGCTTATTCCTTTATGCTAACCTACAAATTGGCGAAAAACAACCTAATTACGTCTCCATAAAGTTCTAATGCCTGCCTGGGCACGGTGTATAGGTACGTATTTCTGGTTTATTTCGGGATGATACAAACTGGCAATTAAAGTTAATCATATTTAAGTGCATACAGGATATAAAGGAAAAAACTAGAAAATAATTGCTACTTTGATTTCCTCGTCATTAAAATGCACAAATAAATAACGACCCGACATTTCATCAAAACAAGCTTATTTTCTCTATCGACCGAAAGACCTAAATTGAGTTTCTATTGGGTTTTTCTTAAACAACTTTATAGATTTATACAAATTACATACACATTAGAATTCGTAGTAATAGCGGCAATTATCTGCACAAAAACTTCTGATTCAATCGATAATGGTTTTCTCCAGACAAGTGCCGCGAAAAAAACGCCAGAAAAACCGAAGGCCTGGAAACTGTGGGTTTGTTTGATCTTCGATGTCATGAAAAAAGTTCTTATTATATTATCCGAGAATATCCTTTATTTTATTTTATTACTCTGAGAAGGAGAAGACTATATAGGCCGCGAATTCACGTTTGAAAAGTTGGTAACAATCATCAAAAGAAACTTACTAAGTCGACTGTATAGGTACTTACTCATAAAAAGGGCAACACTAAAATGGAAAGCCCTTACTTAAATGAGTTACTGTTACTGAAATAATGATTGCTTATACCTACAAGTATCTAACCATACAAATACCATAACATTTGGTAACTCTGTGTAGTTCAAAAATTGTATCAAATTTAGGTGAATTTTTCTAGATCTGGCTACAGTGTTATACTCCAACTTACCATTCCCTTTATACCCTTTTTTATATTGTGCATTCCCCAGCAATTCGTAAAAAATATTGCCTCCATTATTATTTTTATTCAGTATTACTGCATCGCTACGGTTAGGAGACTTTGCAGGAACTGAGTGGATTTTATTACCGGAAAACATGTTTACATTTCCCGCTGCTCTCAAAGTTCAATTCAATTGAATTACGAATAAGTTTCCCTTTAATTCGAATTATTAGCGTCAGTGGAACAACAGGAAGCACTATCTATATTTAGCGGGATATTTCCCTAAATTCCCATTCGATGCAAATGAGACATTTATTTCTAATCGAAAATGGAAAATCGGTCCGAATTACCGACGCTTCATCGAACGAAAGCAGTGTTTTCGGCGAGGACACTAATCCTCGGTTTCTATCCAATTATCGAACGAGCAGTCCTTCCCCCTTTGATTAGTACCCCAGCAATTAATTATAGGCGGACATAAAACGGGGCTCGATACATATTTTCCGATTTAAAGGCTTTATTGAGTTGCTTTAATGAGATCAAATAAATTTCAAATTGCACGATTTTCAATTAAAAATTATTTGCAGTTTCTCGCGCATGTTTTTCAATAAAGCAAATAAAACTTATTTAGTTTGCGGATCTTTGTTTGCTCGGTCCGTTTTTCGATTTTGTTTCATCTGCTTGTTTGCTTTGTCCAATACCATATACAGCGGCGTAAAATTTATTCCATACAGGTGATTTCTACACCTAAATCCTAAAAAAAATAATTTTTCATGGGCCGAACAAGCAATTACAAGGCGCTTCAAGCCGGCGAACGAGCGATACAAAAACCGAATAAACACGCATAAACATTTCCCCCGGCGCAATAAACATCTCGTTTTCGAGATTCTTGCGGTACAACAACGGGTAACATAATTTTTCCGCTTATCCTGATTTTTTGTCGCGTCATAGATCCGATAAACGGAGGTGGATTGAGACAGCGATCGTTAAGTTTTCATCAGCCGGCCATAATTCCGCTTGTTTTTTACGATACATCGCTTATTTACGGAAATTCTTTCTGCGAATCTCGTCACAGCTTTATGTGAAATTTTAATCGCTATTAATTGCGCTACGCGGGAATATGTGCAAACTTTAAAAGATATTAAAAAAAGCACCTATAGGGTGTTTAGTGATAACGACGTTTGGCAATGGAGAAGACCACGATGTGAGATACGCGAATTTCGGCAAAAGATACGATTAGAAATGATTTATTAGAGATCAAAACCGTTTTCAGTTGCTCAAAATGTGTTATAATTAAAAAGTTATAGCCTTTCGAAATTTAAAAATTTCGGGTTTTGACTCATACCTTATCAACCAATCATAAACCACTCACGTCTTGTTGTATAGTAAATAGTATGAATTTTCGAACGCAGTAACAAAGAATAGACAAACGAACAAAACTCAAACTGTCATTTGTCAAATTTTTCTGAAAATTGCACAAAACAAATTACACGAATTGCAGTTCGGCACAAAACACTTTACTGATAATATTGAAGTTGACAAGAATGTTGCCAAATAAATTTTTCAGGGCCATTATTTGTGTTTTTAACACGAAAATCGATTAAAATTTATACAGATGAAGATGTTATTTCTATATTAATATATCGAATTATCCATTAGGTAATGGAAGAAATGGATAAATTAGAAAATGTTTATTGCAATAAATATACAAAAAACGCACATTTTGCGGAGTAAAAAAGAATAATAGGAAACATGGCAAACTTGCTAAATGTGACTTCTCTTTGCAACTCTCGCTTTGATTGGAGCAGAGTGTATGACGATTGTGTGACGTTTTTCAAACTTTAAAAATTAATTGCGGCCTTATTTGGCCACAGAAAAAAATAGAAATTTCATTACGCGCCTTCTTAGAACACGGTTTTGAAATGAGTACGTGTCTGTATTGAATAGCAATAAATCGGTGAAATGTGCGAGAGAAATAGGCGACCTATCTCATTGAAGAATAGAGTGAAATAATGTCATTGCTGACATGAAGCGAAAAAATTTTTGTAAACAGTGCCGACCCTCTATAATTCGTCATCTTGATTTTGATTACTTATATGTTTAAAAAAATTAATTAAACCGTAACTTTCTAAAGTTGTGGGGGTAACCATCATAGAAAAAATGCAATTTATCAGTTCGTGCCGTTTGCGCCGTAACACCGAAAGAGGCACGAACAGAAAAGCGACGCAACGAGAAAAGCAAAACTCTATTACCTACATCCCATGTTAGATGTCCGCAGCAAAAAATCCGGTCTCCATTTAAAGTAACGCCCGTATAAATTGCGACCGTTCGATATAGAATACCGGCGATTTTCTTAGCTCTCGGGAAGTAATATCTCACACGCCGCATCGTATTAATTTTTTTAATACGCGCGGTTAGACGGAATTTCCTTGCGGGATCGCGCTCGCTGTTTAATATTAATAAGCTGGAAATTAATAAAAGAATCGCCGTCGAACATCACACGCGTTATAACGGCCGCACGTTTTGCAAATTTTGAAATTTGCATATAAATCGCGATAACTGTCGGCACGTTTCTATGATGGGTACCCGTTGCGAATTGGAAAAGTTCCCATAGGTAGCGCAAATGAAGTTTTTCTTAATGCATTTTCTAATTCTGATAGCATATTGGCTTTCGTATTTACCATTATTTATAAAAACTAATTGATATTTTTAAAATCAGTTTTTTCTTCACTTCATTTAATCCATGAAATAGAGAGGAAAGTTATTCAGATCAACGAAAAGAAGCCCTAAAAATTGCGATTTTTGTCAGCAAATTTACGATTTTCAGTCGCTACCCAAATTTAGTGGAAATATATTTATTTTACTGCTTACACTTAAACCCATTCTTTAAAAAAATGTTTGAATTTTTGAAAAATATTCAGTAGTTTTCTCAGGATTTGGGAAATGCTTTAGCATTAAAAATCCTATACCCAAAAAATGTTGGTACGCTCTTTAGTACTTAATTCTTTAAATATTATTAAAAACTATTATTTTGGAACCCTGTACAGTTGAGTCCTGATTACGAATTATCTGGCCATTATGTTAAAAACTAAAGGGCAACGCAGTTTAATAATGCGCAAAAGTAGAGTGCAAACTTTGATTGCTTTTATTTTAACACAGAGTGCTTGGATTAAAATATTTATTAATTGAAAAGCTAGGTAGAAAATTCAAAGTAAACAGAATGTTAAAGTGGTTTGAACAATTGCTCCCAGAGGGACTAATGGAAATTCAAATGAATGTGCCCGATATTTAATTAAAATTTTATGACTATTTCAATGATACTTCAGGAAGTTGAGATATTAAAGTGATTTACAATAACAAAAAAGCAGCAAAACTCATTAAATCATGACACGTTAGAAAAAACAATTCTCAGAACCTGAAACCGGCGAAACAAAACGCCGGGCTCTAATTTTCCGCCCTTTTTCTTTTATTGCTTCACGGACCCTCGGCCCGCGATACACTACATCTTACTTCTCCGTGTTAATGTTGTTTTATTGCCTTTCCCGGATAACTGTAATATAATTTGTTGTTCGCTTAACTCCAGCTTAGATAACTCGGGGACCGTTTCCTTTCGTCTTACGGGAATTTAATAAACTTCCACACAATAGGAGTTCTATTAACGTCTCTTCTACAACTTGTGCCGATATTTCTATTTGTTCTCCAATCAGAAGAATTCAGATGTAACAGGAACGGATTTTTTTCTATAAATTTTTGTACAATAATACGATCTCTTTGATGTATGTAACAAATAATGTAGTGCTGCTTATAGCTTGTAGTTGTCTATAAATATGTAAACAAGCGAGAGTTGAAACGGCGGTGTCCCGGCTTAATAAACTGTCATCGTAAAATTAGCAGAACGCGGGCCCCGATTCCGATAAATCGCATCTAATTAGATTTATTATAATGAAAGCGATTCGAGACGCTGGCGCTTAATCAGGCTCGTTACCGAGCTTGTTATTTTCATTTAGACATTCGGGCCAGATTAATTTAGTTTTAGGACGGCCGGAGGTTTTTCGCCGGTGCAAAAACGAAAAGCGCCCGTCGAAAAATCCCAGCCGTTCGACTGGACAGAAATAACGTCGATTTTAAGCCCGCGCGATTTGCCAAACGGGCTTATCGGAGATAATCCGGTGAATTTATAAATACCGTATGAGAATTCAATTCCAGTCACAGTGGTTAACGGGTGAAATGCCTCCTAGTAGGGTGAATTTTGGCTTTGTGCATGAGCACAACTTTATTTGCAATTTTCTCGAAAACTGTTATTTGTTGAGTACTATTTCAACGGGTGGAGTTCAATTGGTCCCCGCGGTCAAATTTACCCAAATATAATCCTTTTTCGACTCGAAAGCTATCAGTCAATTGGTCCCCAATACCGGATTATGGGTTTCTAGAAAGGACCGATGGGAATATTTATAATTTCAAAATTCTCTGTCAAATTTCGATTATTTATTTTCATTTCGTAGTACAATTTAATGAGGATTTTATGATTAGGGGAAATTTTTTGACTTCTGTCTTTTTTTTCTATTTCAATATAGGGAAAATCCCATCCCTTCCAGTATACTTCTAGAAAATTACGTGTACTTTTCATAATAACAAATTTCGATATTGTAAAATGTGAAGGTATTTTAATCTTGAGCAAAATTCACATTTCTTGATATACCTCGTATAAGATTGATAAAATTTGATTTTTGATGGTTGCATCTTGGATTTTAGATCATGCAGGACTTTTTGTGAAGAATAACTATTTCGTAAAATTAATAATAAAGTTTCCCATATGTTGCCAACTATTTTTTGAAATCCGTTCGTATATTAAAACTAAAATAATTCTTTTTTGTACAGAATTTTTCTTTTAATATATATTATACCAATTGTATATATTTTAAATTACTAATGCTTAGATATTAAATATTTTTTAACACTAAAAGCTGCATTTTGTCCAAATTCTCTCAGCTATGTAAGTACACCAGAAGATGTTAGCCAAATGATAGTTATTCATGCAATGTAAAATCTTATCTAATCGGATTAGGAATATTTTGACCGCGGGGACCAATTAGCCCATTAAATTTTGAAACTGGGGACCAATCGACCTGTAGGATTATGGAACCTAGCTGACAAAAATGACCGTGGGTACCAATTGACCAACACCGAGAAGAAACTTGAAATACTCTTCTTAAACACCCTGGTATCTCCTTAAGGAGAACAATTTTACCAAGGTGTATTGGACTTAATCATGTTATTTCCACCCTGTATATCAAAGCTTTAGCATGCTTTACACATAAGCGCGGGAAATTGAAATGGGTTGGTAAATTAATAAATGGCGGGGTAAATAAGATTTATTTATAATAGAATCCGAATGGGATAGGTTAATCTCGGCAATTTTAACGTCGCCTGGACAAAAAAAAAGAGGATAAATGAGGTCGCATTATTTTAGATGGCGGTGCTGTATAAAGAAAGCCGCAGAAAAAAAGTAATTTTCAATTCATGTGCCCTTAGATACCTGCCTAAAATTACACTAATGCTATATCTGTAGACAAATTAGATCTTCGCAAATAAGGTCTTAGGGAAGATTCATTGGCATAATCCTATTTTATTCCTTTGAATTCGATATTAGATTTTATTGAAGCATACCTATACATATCTTATAACGTTTCAGAAATTAATGAAATCCTGATTTTTAGTGTCGATCAATTCAGCAATAAGGAAAAATTATGTTTCTCCGACATTCAAGATGTAAACATTCGTGCGAAGGAAATCGCAATTGAACCGAACTGCAATTGCAAATTATAATTTTTATTCGCAATGCATATAATTAAATTATATTATCGCGTTGTTGCTTACGACATTTGCGCGCCTATTAATTTAATTATACGTTACAAAGATAGATTTGTCATGCGAATTTTGCAAAACGTTTTCAGTTGGAATACCATCGCATTTTCAGGAATAGATTTTAATTCTCCTTTACGTTCACTTTTAACCTTAAATTTCGCCCGTTATAAAGAAGCAGTTGGATTGGTTTCCCAAGCAAGAATTAGAATTTTATTGCATATCGAATGTGAATCGAGCAAAAATTGCCATAATTTCCATATGTAATTTTTTATGGGAGAAAGATCGCCTGCGTGTGCGTGAAAGTGTCAACAAATCATTGTTTAATGAGTGCAGATGACAGTAATCGCATCGCTATGAAATTACCGGTGGACTTGGTAGTTTAATAATAAGCTGTTATTATATTATTATCCTACAATAGCTGCAGGTAACGAAGCAAATAATTTTCTAGTATGTAAACGACTATTATACAGATTTAAGTTTTTGTGGAAGATTTATGAGTCGATTTAATAATCACCTGCAAGGCATAGGATTAGAAATTTTTGTTAATGTCTTATTCGTATGATTTAATTTATGAATACTCCTTGTAAGGACTTTCTATAGTGTGATAATATTTTAATATTTTGCTCTTGTTCGTCCTTTCGTGACCAAACCTTTCGCACTAATTAGTGGTTTTGAAAATGTTGAGGAATATAAATTTTTGTGGATGAAGTTTGGTGGAAAAATTCATTTTTTCCGGCCGAACCTTAGAAGTTTGTAACTCCTACATTGCAACACATGTTTTTTTTTTGAAAGGAGAAAATAAAGGATAATTTGTGGGTATGAGACGAGGTACCTCTTGTTTCATATGACAATATATGGTGTCACAAAAACAAACAGTAATTTACTTTGAAAGTTCGCTGTTCAAACGCAACACGAACTGTGTATTTACCTGTCTGTAATATACAAAGAGAAATTTACGGTGGGACCACACGGTGTGACAAAGTAAAGGAGTTTTTTTTAATATTAGATGTGTTAAAGGAATTGAAAATTGAAATAACAGTTTTAAATGGTACGTATACAGAAAAATACACAAGCTGCAGATTTATGAATTTTTTGATTATTTTTCTAATACATATAATGATTTGAATATCTTTAGATTGTCCTGTAGATGAAATAAAAACAATTTTGTAAAAAGAAATTGTGCTTGTTGCAGAAGAATAAAAAATTCATTAGTTCTAAAAGTTTCTATATACCAGTAACATTTTCCAGTTATCTCT
This sequence comes from Phyllotreta cruciferae, assembly GCA_917563865.1. Lineage (NCBI taxonomy): Eukaryota > Metazoa > Arthropoda > Insecta > Coleoptera > Chrysomelidae > Phyllotreta > Phyllotreta cruciferae. Next base: position 4,633,701 of record OU830606.1, read on the forward strand.
GTTGACATTTTGAAAAGAATGTAGTATGCTACAATTTTCATTTTGATAACAGTTCATTTATTCATCAGAGTATTCGAAACCCATGCGTACACCTACGTGAATGTTTCTCGTGCTTTTATATTGAATCGCCATTTTGGCTCGAAAAGCTGCCGTTGTTCGGAATTCCTTCATTATTCTTTTGTCAGCTTTTGTTTACGAGAAAAAAATGTATTTTCCTACATGTGCACGTGCTGCGATATACATACATGTATCTCCCTAATAAAGGCGCCCTCGTAGGGACGAGTGACAGACAGCAGCCCGAGCTCGATGTGTATTTATTAAAAACTTATTATGAAACAGTATAAAAATGGGTTGGTTCAACTCGAGCTTTTGTAGAGCTTTACGCAAACACATAAAACGGCCAATTAGGTTGAAAATTGAATTTTTCGCGTTTTCTCTCGCGTAATTTTTCTTAATATGTCGATTTGAGGAAAAAAAGCTCAAGTATAACCTCGTTAGTCTGAGGCAGTGAAAAGAAAAATCCTTTGAAATGTATAAATCTAAGTCAAGAAAGTAATAAACGCGTCCTTGAGGAAATTCTAAGCGAAAACATTAGCCGATGTGAAAGAATTTTTCGACGTATCTAATTGAAGAAATCGCCAAATTTCTTGTCAACTTCGGAACATCAAAAACTCCATTATCCCGCGGTGGTATTAATATACAGCCGTATTTTTCTGCTGCAGGCTCAGGTATACGGCGTGAATGATGGCAGGCTCCTCCGCTCCCGATGTGAGGAACACCGGCTATTTCTTGGAGTTCCTCCTCAAAAACAACAACGAATTTCATCAAGCGAGTCACGATGTCATAACCACGATTTCGCCAATATTTTTACGACCGGCGGACGACTCAAACCACAGTTCATGGTGGGCATCAGCTAACGCCAATGCATCCAGACCTCTCAAAAGAGAATTAAATTCCTTCTACTTTTATAAGGTAAGACTTCAAACCATTCGTAATATGTATTCCAAAACCATTCATTAAAAACATATACAGGGTAAATCACGTTCAATGCGACAGAGTATTGTATAGGCGAATGGTAAGAGATTTTGAGACCCTTTGGCTTAAATATGCATATACAGTGTGTCCACTTAAGTTCGCACTATATAGGAAACTTTTTTATTGCTAATATTACGAAAAAAAGTTATTCTTCATAAAAAGTTCTGCATTGTCCAAAACCTAAAATGCAATCATCAGATATTAAAAAAAAATCAGTCGTATACGAGGTTTGTCAAAAAATGTGGTTTTTGCGCAAGAGTAAAGTACCTTTATTTTCGAAAATATCAAAAATTATTATAAAGAAAAAATGTTTAGAATTAAAAATAACTTTCAAATATTCAATATTGTTTATTTATATTTTTTTTTCGCATTTTCTCTGTGGATACTTTGGAAAGTGAAATGTGAAATCCGGTACTACTTTTAAAAAATGTCGGTGCATCCTAAATTAATTATGCAAAAATGTGGAAACTTAAATTTTCAACATTTTCACGAAATTTTTTCAAGAAAAAATGTCGAAAAAAATATTTTTATAAATAAACAATATTGAATATTTGAAAGTTATTTTTAATTCTAAACATTTTTTCTTTATAATAATTTTTGATATTTTCAAAAATAAAGGTACTTTACTCTTGGGCAAAAACCACATTTTTTGACAAACCTCGTATACGACTGAAAATTTTTAATATCAGATGGTTGTATTTTAGTTTTTACACAATGCAGAACTTTTTATGAAGAATAACTTTTTTTCGTAATATTAACAATAAAAAAGTTTCCCATATGGTGCGATATTTAAGTGAACACACTGTATGTGTGGTACTTATAATTTAAAATTAATTAGACTCCTACAGGTTGCCCAAATTTCGCAAAAAATATATTTATGAAATTTTAAAACGAGCACACTAGATTTCATTGCATTTTTGAAATCTACATAAAATTTTAGTCTAAATTTTTTTATTCCAAAATTGTGAAAAGTTGAGCTCCAAAAAAATATCAAATTTCCTCATTTATACATACACTTAGATATTTAAGCCGAAGGAATTTTAGAAATTTCTCACCATATACAAGGTGTTACAATTATAATCAATGTTTTAATGAAACATCCTGTATAATAAAACCATTCACAAACTACACCACATTCAGGACACCTTTCATTGTATTAGTTGTATTTTAATTCATTATCGTGCTATTTTTACTTCGGACGTTTAGGCATTGAATTGCTGAAATTCAATTAATAAAGCTATGGAAATTCCTCGATGACCCTCAGCGACGGGTTCAAGGGTCACTAAATCATTTTCCGCTACTTGAGCAAACTTTCGTCGAAAGGAAACATTGACGTGTAATTATAATTAATGTTCTCGTAGTATCAAGTTGTACAAATGTCCTTTCAAGTCGACGAATTTAACGTTATTTTGTTATGAGTGGACGAATTGGCGAAGATGAATTTCTATGGTAAATTGAATATTTGAGCCTTCTCCAGCGGTACTATAGTCGCTAATAATTATGTGGGAAGTATCGATTCCTTCGGAATACATCCATCGTGGAAGTTAGTTTGATAGCTTATTTGTTAAATTAAAGTAGGCCATCTATTAAAGTAATGTTTTATAGGTTAGTTGGCTAGATTGATTAATTTTATGACACAATGGAGAAGACCACGACTTTATTTTAAATTTTTTTTTCAAAACCGTGTGTTCTAAGAAGGCGCGTAATTTTTTTCTGTGGCCAAATAAGGCCGCAATTAATTTTTAAATTTTGAAAAACTTCACACAATCGTCATACACTCTGCTCCAATCAAAGCGAGAGTTGCTAAGAGAAGTCACATTTAGCAAGATTGCCACGTTTCCTATTAGGCTCTTCTTTAGTCCGCAAAATGTGCGTTTTTTGTATATTTATTGCAATAAACATTTTCTGATTTATCCATTTCTTCCATTACCTAATGGATAATTCGATATATTAATATAGAAATAACATCTTCATCTGTATAAATTGTCACCGATTTTCGTGTTAAAAACACAAATAATGGTACTGAAAAATTTATTTGGCAACATTATTGTCAACGTCAATATTATCAGTAAAGTGTTTTGTGTCGAACTGCAATTCGTGTAATTTGTTTTGTGCATTTTTTAGAAAAATCTGACAAATGACAGTTTGATTTTTGTTCGTTTGTGTATTCTTTGTTACTGCGTTCGAAAATTCATACTATTTACTATACAACAAGACGTGAGTGGTTTATGATTGGTTGATAAGGTATGAGTCAAAACCCGAAATTTTTAAATTTCAAAGGGCTATATCTTTTTAATTACAACACATTTTGAGCAACTGAAACCGGTTTTGAGCTCTAATAAATCATTTCTAATCGTATCTTTTGCCGAAATCCGCATATCTCACATCGTGGTCTTCTCCATTTAGTATTTGTTACATAGGAATTAGGTAATTATTATGTGTTGGAAATTATATCCTGTGAATGTGAATAACTCACTGATATTTCACCGGAATAATTTCCTTTAAAACTAACAATCAATTTGTTTAAAAAAATCGAAATATTCATCAAATTATAGTAACTTTAAAATAACAACCCTATCGTTATCCATATTGATGTATCCACGCCTTTACATACATTACCAAACTTCTGCGGATTACCGCCCTCATCTCTAAAGGTACACTCGACTAATTCCCATCCGCAAAAGTGTTTCGACCCCTCGGAATTGATTAGTCTAAACCCGCGCGGAAACAACAAATTGAATTCCAAAATGGGATTTACACTTCGGCAAATCGGGAAGTTAAGAAAGCGAAATGAAGCGGAAGTCGCGCTACTCATGATGAGGTTGTAGGACAAAATGATTTCCAGAATTCGGAGGCGACGTTCCTAAGGGGGAAATAGTGTAATTAATTTTCTTAGTTCGCTTTTCTGATCACGTTTCAGCGGCGCATTCAGCTCGCGAATACATAAATCGTGAAATGTCGACTATTTGTGATAGAATTTCTGCTATCCGTGGTTGTTTAATAACGTGTTAGCTAATATATCGGCTTAATGCCGGGGTTAATATCCTCTTAATGTCGCCAACTTTAAGGAAGCCATGTTTATGTCACCGATATCCTATAAATATTCTTCGGTCGCACTGCCCACCGAAAATAAAATTTTAATATAAAATAAAATATGATACTGGCGTAAAAAATCATTTTTATTTTCGATTCTTTGACAAATTATTTTATTCAAATTTGTTGTTATGTTTTACATATGAATATTGAAAATGGAAGTAGGTAAGTGAATAAATAGATAATATTTCTTTTTTTCAATATGTTACATAATTCTCGAAATAATAAACACATTTTTGTGACAGCCTAAATCAACAAAGATATTTTACGTTCGCTTTCCCAGCAACACAAAGATAATAGAATTTCCTTTCAAAAATCCCCGTGGGGAGCAAAACAGAACTGTAACATTTTTTTACTCCAAAAAATCTTTTTATATTTAATCCTCTAAAGTTTACCGTGGGTAACTATGTTGTAATTTAACCCAATAAAGAATCTTTCATAATAAATCTGTTTATAAAGACAAATAAATCATTATTTTTAGACAGTAAATTTTCCCGAAAACTTTTAAAATCTAAAATCCAATAACAGATATGAAATATGCAGCACTGCGTCCCAAAGTATTTTATTCGTGTAATATTTGATTTTCGTGACGTTCGCTTTGCTAGAAAAACGAGACAAAAATTCGAGTCGTGTTTTAAATTTCAATTTATGTTAATCGTAAAATGTAAAATAACTTAAAATCCTATTTTAATTTTCTTGGTCACGATTTATTCGTCTGTACAGTTAAGTGTACATTAGGAGTTTTGAATTACTTATCGTTACTGATTCGCACGATTTCGGCTTATTTCCTGCCAAAAAAACAATAAAATTTGTAATTAACTGCCCTATTTTTAAGTTACAAAATGCGGAATTTATTATGTTAAATTAAATTTGACGATTTATGCTGAATATTGATCTTATTTTCCAGTTCGATGAACAAGATAACTCTATTTCCTACACTTCAGGGAGCTTATGGGATCCACAATATGTATATTTGTGACGAAAAAAGAAAATTCAATCAACTTGCAATATTCAATTTTTTCCGTCCCAAAATCAAGTCCCCTTACAACATTTACAACAAGTTACTAGATATTCCAGGAAGCCAACACAAGAGTTCCCTATAAAATATTCACATTGCCATCAACGTGTTTTAAAAAAAACATAGTTTAGTTTAAAACTATTCCAATGCTCTCTTGCACTTTTCATTACCATAAAAACTCTGTTAATTCAACGAACACGGTGCAGCTAATGCCGCCGATTCTTCCATTAGGAGAAACGGAATTCATTTCTCGCATTAACCGAACCGTCATAACGAAAATTAGCGGGGCAATTTTTAAAACTCCGCTCGCAATTGAATTCGAGAGAACGGTTGCGACGGAATGGGCGCCGAGCGCGAGGCGACGCTGAGGTCTGAAACAATTTGGAATAAATTTGGAAGCTCCTTCGGATGTCTTTGAAAGATCCGCCGCCCGATCTGACGTAGGTATTTGAAAGGTTGAGCGAGACAGTCGCAAAGAAAATTAATTCTCATCCAATTAATATTATCGGGTGTAGACGAACTCGAAACAAGGGCAAACCTGCTGGGTTCTTCTGCAAATCTCGCTAAACTGGGAATTTTCAGAGTAACAACAGATAGGGTTTTTAAGAAGAAAAACTTGTGGAGATATTTGTAAAAGTTTATTGTCCTCTGATATGTGATAAGTTTTAAAGGAAATCAATTTGGTTCTTGCAAATTCTACAATCTTTTGAGTTTTATATTTTACAAAATGCAAACGTTTTAGATGTACATTGAGTATGTACTCAACAATCAATATCTCGAAATTTTAATTAATTTAAAGTGCAAACATTGGCAGTATTCGTTCGGAATTTTTATTAAAAAAATCACCTTTATGTTCAGTTTTCGTCGGAAAATCCCAAATATTTGACACGAAATCGATGGTAATATTAATGCTGCAATTGTGGACAGTTTGTTTTTTGCGAGTTGACGTAGAAGGAAAATTCATCAATGACGAGAAAATTCCTTTCTCCGCGAAAAGGCGATTAGGAATATTACATTATCGATATAATACATCAGAGGCTTATTAGATACGTGGAAGACGAATTACTTTTTCTTAGAAAATTCTCGCAATTCCGGATAGTTTTTTTTGAAAGCTGGATTATTAGATTTTTCATGCAATTTTCTTGTTACGTTTTCTTATCGTACGACTTTTACGTCTTATCAACGAAAGAATTCATTACTGGCAGAACATTTTTAATTCACTAAGAAATATTAGTTTTCGTTTAAAAATTTCTATTAAAAATACTTTCCTTTCATTTATTGAAAATAATGAAATTTCCTAATCTATTTGGTCTTCAAAGAATTTTCTTAATGCTTTTTACGAGCTCACAAGAAATTCCAATGTACCAAGTAAGTGCGCTCTGCTAGAAAAGTAGCGAGTAAGCAATGTATATTTTATTCAAGTTAATTTCCAATTTGATATTTAATTAAGTGAGCCATTTGAAGAGGCCTTAGAGAAATATTTATTCTTCTCTACGCCAAGTTCTGGAAGAAATTTCATTTATAAAAATAGTCGCCTGATATTTCCTTAGAGAAACCAAAAGCGCTGTTAAAGGTTAACTATTATTAGAAGGATAATCCGCAATCCAGTTCCCGATCTCATTGTCGTTGCCGTTTCCATTGTTATTTGTTTACTTGCAGATAGCGCCCACAGCCCATGCCTTCCTGGATAAAAAGCGGACAATCAACCCGAAAAAAATCATATTCCTCGACGAAAGCTTCCGAGACGGAGCGAAATTTATCTAACAATTTTATTGTTCGGACTCGAGGAAATATATCAGGATTATCATCTCGGGGTTAGTCTGCGAAGCTTCCTATGCGCGCTTCTCCTTTGATGGGCCATTTGCCAAAAATGGACTGTCAGTGTTTTTGAAGAGATCCGGCTTTTTTCCTATTGCGCGCTACTGAAATAGTTCTTTGTCCTGGCATCCAGGTGTTAATTGTATCAACTCTAAATGGAATGTTTTCAAGTAGCTGTCGAGTAGAAGTGCTGGAAAATAAACCAAGGAGCGAAGTTGTGAAGGGCGACACAAATCAACTTTTCTATTTAACCGGCGAAATCGCCCCATAAAGGCCCTTTTATGGGAGACGGTCGCAGGCCGGCAATTTTGCTTCATTACAACGGGGGAATTACATACGTAAAGCGAAAGCTGCTAAGGAAATACTCGAGGCTTTCGGGTCGAATGGAGTATTTTACTTATTCCGACTTTCACTTATTTCACACCCTCTAACTTCGAGTTATTTCGTGAAAGGGGATTAATGAATTTATCGATTCTTATAACCGCTGTCCTTTTAGCAAAGCAAATTTCCCGTCCCTTCAAAGGGAAGTGGCGACTGAAATTGAATACCTTCAATTTTGTAAAGGGTGTTGCTGAATCACTGAAGCTACATAGGCCTGTCGAAATTGAAGAAAACATAATACACCCAACGCAACTCCTGGAAACAAAGGGATCATTTATATTCGCCCGGTGCATGGCGGAGAGACGAGTACAGCAGAACTTCTCTGCTCGGCGAATTTCAAAAACTACTTTCAATTTAAATAACGTGAGTTGGGAATGTTCGAGTCTTTCAATTGACCTCTCCGAACTTGGGAAGGGTTATCCGGCTGCCGATGATGCGATTACGTATTACGGCTAATCCAGTAACCAGACAACCACCAATTTAGCAAAATAAATTAGGTCGTTTCAAGAAGTAGACGGACTTTTCAGGATTGGAGCCGATTGAAATCGGCGCGTAACAATGGAAGCTTTGTTTTCCATCGGGTTTTTCCAATTACAATGGATGCTTGGGACCCGCCGGTGGGGAATGTAAAAAATGAAGTTAATTTTAGAACGATATAGTACTGTTTTTTAGTGGCGCTCGAAGGGAAATTTCGCGAAATATTTATGCTTCTGAGTCAAATGAAATAATACAGCGCGCTTTATTTATGTACCAATTTTGTTTTTCGAGACCGCCAAACAACATGTCGAAACTACATTATTAATTTTTTTATGAAATCCACATTCCGAGACTTTTATACTGTAATTTCATCTGAAAAAAATTGCCCCTAAAACCGCCAGCCGATCACGTCGTATTCCAAATTATCTGCCTACTGTTTTCTTGTTCTCTTTCTATAAGTAGATTTAAAGTATTTTTATTTGCAAAGTAAAAAAACAATTCCAATAATATTCGTCTGCTACTACAAATTATTGATATTTTACGTCGCCTGTTACAATGGAGAAGACCACGATGTGAGATACGCGGATTTCGGCAAAAGATACGATTAGAAATGATTTATTAGAGTTCAAAACCGTTTTCAGTTGCTCAAAATGTGTTATAATTAAAAAGTTATAGCCCTTCGAAATTTAAAAATTTCGGGTTTTGACTCATACCTTATCAACCAATCATAAACCACTCACGTTTTGTTGTATATAAGTAAATAGTATGAATTTTCGAACGCAGTAACAAAGAATACACAAACGAACAAAAATCAAACTGTCATTTGTCAGATTTTTCTGAAAAATGCACAAAACAAATTACACGAATTGCAGTTCGGTACAAAACACTTTACTGATAATATTGACGTTGACAAGAATGTTGCCAAATAAATTTTTCAGGACCATTATTTGTGTTTTTAACACGAAAATCGGTTACAATTTATACAGATGAAGATGTTATTTCTATATTACTATATCGAATTATCCATTAGCTAATGGAAGAAATGGATAAATCAGAAAATGTTTATTGCAATAAATATACAAAAAACGCACATTTTGCGAAGTAAAGAAGAGTAATAGGAAACGTGGCAAACTTGCTAAATGTGACTTCTCTTTGCAACTCTCGCTTTGATTGGAGCAGAGTGTATGACGAATGTGTGACGTTTTTCAAACTTTAAAAATTAATTGCGGCCTTGTTTGGCCACAGAAAAAAAATTAAATTTCATTACGCGCCTTCTTAGAACACACCGATTTAAAAAAAAGTCGTGGTCTTCTCCAGTTCTTCAATTAAAAGTTGTAGATATTTGTATATTCGAAACGTTAAATTCAGTATAAATTTATCACGTTTTTCACCAGAAAATGCTCTATGAACTTAGAGGATTTTATTGAATTTGAGTGACATGTTCTGTTCGCTACGTCGAATACACATGTAAGCGAAATGAGCCGTATAAATCCAAACGGATCGGCCGGTATTGTGATATCGATAGGAAGCAGGAATGTGCGTGATCCCCATTCGCAATTACGGCGTGATGCAAACGTTCTGCGGGCAATTATACCTTGAGGTCGAGTCGATATATCGGAAAATGAAAACTGTTTTTTATGTATTTTCCGGCTGACGAAGCCGCACCGATAGCGCACAATTGTTTCGCCTTTATAGAGAGCGGAAAAGTTATATGCATTGATTAAAAACCGAGCGAGTCCTTGCGCTAAAAATAAAAAATAAAAAATAAAATTGATCGTAAAAGGGGGAACACAAAGAGCCACTGCGGAGTCGGAGTTGACATTCTGTTTACGTTTTTCAGTAAAAAAGGGCGCGACTTCTTATCTGTTTGGGCATGAGGGTTTTTACGAACTTGTTGTTACAGCGAGTTTTCTTTGACCTCCGATACAATCAATTTTTAAGGGCAGATTCGACTAGACTGCAGGAAACTGATGTTGTATGCAATTGGAAAATTGCACGGAAAAGTTATTGAAATTAAAAAGAATGATCTGTGTAGTTTTTTGGCAGATTGGGTACAAGACACTCAAAACTTATCCATTGCTTTCTACTTCATGGTTGTTACCAAGTCCGTCTTTTAATGAAATTAACCAATTTATTGTTCAATCTTCAATTTTCTCATGAAAAAATGAAAAAATTTTATAATTCATATTTAATTATTAAACGAATTATAAAAAATTATATAGAATTGATCAATGTATTCAGTTTTTCACAATATTTTCAAATTTTAAATTCAGTTAAATAATTATTCGTACAGGGTGTTATTTTGTATTTGGAGTTTTAATACGATGTTAGACATAGTTTCAGATGAAAAGAGGTGTATACCTACTTGTTGAAAGTGCCCTAAATCAACAGATTTCGAGAAAAATGCAAAAAAAGTTGTGGAATATGGATGGGACCAAATATATGGGACAAAATTGGGACCCTTCTCGAAATGTTCACCTTTCAGTTCTACACATTTTATCAAACTTTTTGTTAGAGACCCTCTAACCTTGAACAAAATTCTATCTTGGTTGTTTTTGATACTATACATCAGTAGCATTTTAAATTTTCATTCATAGTTCATCACGAGTGTTAATATTTACATAAAAACATGATGAACAAAAAATCGATGAACAGATACTGGTGTTAGTTATCTGTTTACAACCGATTCTGCAAAAGTCTATTCTACAAAATATCTACAAAATATACTGCTAGAATTTAGAACTGCACTAACAACTTTATTTGCATTTTTCTGGAAAACTGTTGATTTTGGGCACTTTCAACAAATACACCTTTCTTCTTCGGAAACCTACATCATAATCTTCAACCAAAAGAGCAAAAAAAATTGCTGGTCAAAATATTATGGAACAATTTATTAATCTAATGTGGTGTATAAGATGGTTTAATCAATCTAATCTGCTGTTTGCAATATTGACTATTAATTAAGGACCACCCGCTGTAGGATTAAAATATTGCCCTTTCCCAACAAAAAACCCTATAGTCACCGAACTTGTTCAAGCAACAACTAGAATTATCACTAAAACCAACGCTGTTTGTCTATGATTCCTAGCGGGAGACGTGAACCTTATCGAGTATACGGAGATTGGTCCCGTTTTTACGATTCATTTGGCCGGTTTTATTGTCTCCAAGTTCGCTCATGATGCGAACAGCTCAATTGCAGCCGTCCCGATTCCCTCTGCATGATGCACTTGCAACCGGATTTCAAACGCCGAATCTATTTCGAATCGTTTCCGCGCCATTTTCGCGCGAATATTTTCCGAAGCAGTGCTAATAAAGTGCGGAAGATTCGCGAACAAAACGGAGTGCTGATATAACACACGTCCTTAATCTACGCCCAATATTTCGGCAGAGTAAACATGGAGAGGCGAGCGAAGAAGAAGGGCCGAAATAAAAGTGTTTACTTAATAAAGCGAGCCGGGTCTTCGCTTGTATTACTGGAACATTACGAGCAAATGAACCCTTCAGTGAAATGCAAATCAAAAGCGATACTTTTCCATTGAAGGGTTAATAATAATTGCGCTACGCTCGGGAGGAATTTTTACATAGTTAATGTGAATTGCATATTTTCCGTGGAGTCGAGTTTCATGCAAAAATTCAATATTTGCATATGAATGCCTATTTTTTCATTATGAAATAAAACTGTATTTTTGGATTTCTCCAACGTTCTGGTTTTGATTAAACTCGCATATAATGTTGTGTAGGAAGTCTTCTAATAAACTGTTCTAATCGAACTGCATCTCCGGGAAAGTTTGTTGAGGGAAGTTATGAGGAAAATTAGTTTCCAATTTCGTGCGGTATTCGTTTAAAAATAACTCCAAAACTAAGATTTTTGTTACTCAAAAATCCTAAATTTAGCCTGGCGAACGTCTGGAATTCACGAAGCAAAGGCAGCCAATAACATTTTAAGTTACTCGGGCCCCGACTTAGTAAAAACCCTTTTTTGCCGCGCGCTAATAAACATGAAAAAACGGAAAATTGATATTAGACCGACGTATTTCAATTAGGTAAGTTGCGAACGAGGGAAAATTCGACGTCAAAATTCTTCGATCTCTGTTTTGATTCCAGCCATTCGCGTCGAATTTATTGCGAACGGGAATACGAACTGCGACATCAAAATACTTGCCGAACAATGCGGGGCCCTCCCGCGATGGCAGACAAAAGTAAGTTTTCCGCCAGCAAAAATCAAATTAGAGACAGACGCTCGTTCGTGCGTGGGCCTATCGTTTACCATTACTTTAAGGGTACCCAAAAAATAGATGATTATTTATTTTCGTACTACATTTTGTCTACGGCATTTTATTAAACTTGTTCTGTTGCTTAATGTCCCATTTCACCAACCAATTCTTAAAGTTAGGTAATACTTAAACCAGATTTACGACGTCCTAAGTTCCAATTTGCGTTTCACCATGCTCTAAGTAATATTCAAAGGTGATAGGAAATACATAAAGTTATAGGCTTGGCTAAATAATTTAGGAACATACTTTTCATCTAAAGATGGTCATGGTATCCTTCTCATTGTAACAAAATAGGTTTTGGTTTAGATTTTATCAAAGTAATAATTTTCTTTTGATTCAGGCCGAGCAGTTCACGGTGCTTTGGGTGCTTTTCACCATGATTGTGCTGGGCAATTCTGCGGTTCTCATCGCACTTTTCGTCAGCAAAAGTCGAAAATCTCGAATGAATTTCTTCATCAAACAACTCGCTATAGCAGGTAAGTACCTAACAATTACTACTACAATATTCACCTACTGCATACTACAAGTTTCATAATTTCGAAAAACACTTCCAGTTGCATTTTAAAGACCAACCAATATAATTTGTCCACGCTGTATATGTCAGCAAACTTACATGTATTAACTTTTGTAAATAACAAAAGCTGTATTTGCATCTCAGAAAGTTAATCCGTGCAGTTAGAGGAGCACTCTGAATGGAATTATTGTGTACAAAGATCTTTTAACAGCATAATTTAATAATTTATAGGAATATTTATTAGGAAAGCGAGTTTCTAACAGTTTATATGAGTTAAGCGCTCAACTAAATTCTAAAAGGAAGCCAAACGTTTATAACAAATATGAAAGTATTCGTCAAACATTAAGTCGTAATTTGTCGTAATTTTGTACATTAGTATTCTTGTACCTACAACATTAATTCAGATTTTAAGTTTATATAATATAGTAAATCTTGTTTGGGAGCTTTACAAGTTTTGATGTTTCCTGCAGTTTCACCTGATTTAATGACTTCTCTGAATTTCGCAGTACATACCTAGTTGAAAGTCTCAATGAATATAATTGAGCAAATTTGCGATTCAATGGAAGTTAAATTAGTGTTGCAAATTGTACGGCGGACTTTCATTCGGAAGATGACAATAAAAATTGATTTAATAGGCGTCTGGCGAAGGAAAATGCGCTAATTTCTATTAAGCACGAGTATTTTAATTTGACTAAGCAAATTCACAACGTCTACAGCAAATTACCTTTCTCCGTTAAGAAAGTTCATAATTGCGGTGCTCGGGCTTTTTTCCGAGCTTTTATCCACGGATCCTTTTCGTCGGCCGCTCAATAACGAATCGTAATTATTCGTCGAAAAGTTAATGTACTCAATAAATAGAGAAAAAAATGTAGCTTTTATTAAAACATTTTCAGTTATCCGTCGTTTTTAATTGATATTAAACTTCGTAAATCTTTGGAAAGCCCCTTGCTCGTTTTCCCTGTCTTAAGGGACTTTTTTAATTATTATTAAATATTTTATGGAAGTTTAATTACACTGCCTGGAAGGTTTTAAGATATATTGCGATACAAATGCGCGTATTTTTTTTTTCATCTTCATTATTTGCCATTAGGAGCATCACAAACATTTAACAAATTAATTTTAAAAAAATTCAAGTTATGAATTAAATTAGTATACAGTATGGGTCGCCCTATATACTTCAATTTAATGTTGCTTATTTCGCATTTGGAGTTATCTCTCGAAAAAGTACAAAATGTTACTTCCCCTTCGCAAACCTTTCATTCTCTCGGAAACTTTCAAACATCATGTTTGATTCGAACAAAAGCGGCACTCTTTCGCAAATAAAGCAATAAATGTCCCCTTAAAAATAATGAACTTCGCATTTCCGTCTCTTGAATGAGTTCAGATCTGTATTCGACTTTACAGTTCAATTGAAAGAGCCATTAAATTCTTTTCATGTTTGCAAATAATCCCAATTAATATAATATTTGTGTAAATGCGTAATATACGTTCAAAACTTCGTTATGAAAATTTAATAAGAGTGTTTAACATATTAATATTAATATTAATTTCTGTTTTTGTACCTTGTTGGGACTCCCTTTATGTAGGGATTTATTTGTTATTGTTTTAGTTGACAACAATAAAAATAATATTTTACTCAAGTAGTCGCAAGTAGTTTAGGAAAGCTCTCGACAGAAATTTGTTATCATATTTTTCGAATCGCCGAAGGTCCTACGACTTGACTTCCTCGTAATTCGATTTTGTGTACCTATTACGGAAAATTTCATTTGCTTTATGCGTCTTTCTTGTATTGCTTTTATGGTTCGTAATTTCGAGGAAATCGCCTCGGCTGAAATAAAATCCACTTAACTCTTTGTTTTATTCCGAATTGCGAAAATCTATATTGCCTTCTTTGACAAACCTTTTATTCCGATTCCGATTGCATGTTACGAAATAGTGCATTCCTCAGAGCTGGGTTAACTTCGATTGGCGCAAACAGCAACTTTACTGAATCTATAACTAGTTATTAAAAAGAAATACCTAACACAATGCGCTATATTGCGCAATTATTGTAAACTCGCATTACATTAATGCTCCTGCGCCTACAGGAAAGCGTAGGAGTGTACTCGAAAGCAAAACTTTACCGAGAGCACAAGACCTACCGCAACTACTTGAAGTGCTAATATTTGCATAATGTTTCAGATCTTTCAGTGGGCCTGATAAACGTTTCAACAGATATCGCTTGGAGGATAACGGTGGCTTGGCATGCTGGAAATGTACTTTGCAAACTCATCCGCTTCCTGCAAGCTGTAGTAACTTATTCATCTACCTACGTACTTGTTGCATTATCCATCGACAGATACGACGCCATCACGCACCCCATGAACTTTTCCGGTAGCTGTGAGTATTCTCTGACTACTGCTAATGCTAATGATTCTTACAAAAAATTTGAAGATAAAAAAATAATGGAGAAGACCACGATGTGAGATACGCGGATTTCGGCAAAAGATACGATTAGAAATGATTTATTAGAGCTCAAAACCGTTTTCAGTTGCTCAAAATGTGTTATAATTAAAAAGTTATAGCCCTTCGAAATTTAAAAATTTCGGATTTTGACTCATACCTTATCAACCAATCATGAACCACTCACGTTTTGTTGTATATAAGTAAATAGTATGAATTTTCGAACGCAGTAACAAAGAATACACAAACGAACAAAAATCAAACTGTCATTTGTCAGATTTTTCTGAAAAATGCATAAAACAAATTACACGAATTGCAGTTCGGCACAAAACACTTTACTGATAATATTGAAGTTGACAAGGATGTTGCCAAATAAATTTTTCAGGACCATTATTTGTGTTTTTAACACGAAAATCGGTTATAATTTATACAGATGAAGATGTTACTTCTATATTAATATATCGAATTAGCCATTAGGTAATGGAAGAAATGGATAAATCAGAAAATGTTTATTGCAATAAATATACAAAAAACGCACATTTTGCGGAGTAAAGAAGAGTAATTGGAAACGTGGCAAACTTGCTAAATGTGACTTCTCTTTGAAACTCTCGCTTTGATTGGAGCAGAGTGTATGACGATTGTGTGACGTTTTTCAAACTTTAAAAATTAATTGCGGCCTTATTTGGCCACAGAAAAAAATAAAAATTTCATTACGCGCCTTCTTAGAACACACGGTTTTGAAATAAAAATTAAAAAAAAGCCGTGGTCTTCTCCATTGAAACAAGAGAGAATCAATTTTTCCGTTATATAGGCTTTTATGTTCCAGGGAAACGTGCCAGACTGTTGGTGATATTAGCCTGGATGGTTAGCATATTGTTTTCGCTACCAACGATTTTTTTGTTTGAAGAAAAACCCATCGAAGGTAACGTATGACGCATTTAATTGGATTTTCAAATATCGTGCATAATTGATAAAACACTCTGTGACCAAATAACAAAGGGCGACAGGCCCTTCATTTGATGGATATTTCGAGCCGGTTTGGTCGTTAAAATTTCACGAACTTCATGAAAAACTTAGTCGTAAAATTTCGTTTAATTAGAGGTTATTTAAATGGTTTTCTAATCTCTAAGCAACCTTTAATTAAAATTATTACTAAGAACTTAGAGTTTTTCCGAGCTTCATCCTTTGTTCCTATTAAAGAGCTAAAAGAAAACTCGGCGAGATGGAGAGAACAGTCGATTATCACTACCTCCATTTTCACGTAAAATTATTAATCCCCTAATCCCTTTATCCCTTAAAAGTATAAAAAAAATCTAATCCGGTAAAATAACAGCACTATTTTGCACTAAGCCACATAAGTATGATTCACGCAAAATCCTTTTCTGTTCGTTGAAAGAGCTTATTTCAACTTATAACCAAAAAATGTTTTTCATTTGTTGGTAATGAATTTTAGATAAAATGTGTTGTTTATGTTTGATGAAAAATACTAAGGTTCCACAAAATATGATTGAAAAATCTGTAAATTCGAAAAATATAATTATTTCTCTTTCTGGAATGAGACCACCGGATTTTCTCAGAAGCTACACGAAGGAAAATGTGTGTCGCGGATGCTCGCCGATTAAAATTTAATGTACATTTTCCCAGATTCTTATATAAGA
Organism: Phyllotreta cruciferae; assembly: GCA_917563865.1. Lineage (NCBI taxonomy): Eukaryota > Metazoa > Arthropoda > Insecta > Coleoptera > Chrysomelidae > Phyllotreta > Phyllotreta cruciferae. The sequence goes on from OU830606.1 coordinate 4,650,411, forward strand.
AATTACAACCGACAGTAAGGATTTGAACGTCAGAAATATAAGATATTTTTCACATAAGGATTCGATTAGAGACAATTCCTCGGTTACCCACATCTTCCGGCTCGGCCCGGGATGTGAGGAAAAGCCTTTTCTGACTTTGCAAAATATCAATATTTATGTCGACCTTAAATCAACGGGAATGATATTAAATTGCAACTCGCATCGCAATCCGAAGATATCCCCGTTTTTTCGCGAAGTTTATCACACACTAGTAAATTTTAGTGCAAGGACGCAAACAAGGACTCTGTTTTCATATTATATGAAACTTGGAAATGTGATATTTGCGACAAAATTGTAAAAAAAATCTGGAATAAAGAGGTGAACACGCCCTTATCCATAATTCAATGTTCCAACATAACATTCGAACATTTCGGAGATTATATATTTTCGTAAAGTGCAGTTCCAGAAACTAGTCCACCAACTTCAAATGTCTATGTCTAATCGCATAAAAATACAAATAAAAGAAGGACCCCTTTACAGGATTTAGTACTCTATTCGATAGGACAAAGAAATAAAAAACCGTCCAAGAAAGCTATAAGAATATTAAAGCATAAAACTGAGATGGGGATATTCGGGAAGGAAACGCTACTCAAATAATTTTATTAGCGGGAGTTGCAAGTAAACATCTGATCAAATACTCGTAAAATAAGACCGTCGCTTCAACTCCATTTTAGTTTAATAATAATTGTGTATTCTACCACATACGATTCTCCTTTACTGCTGCATTAAAGAAGCGCATTTTAACTTCTGCTGGCGGAAAGATTACTGCAAACTCAGCAGTAAACAGAATAGTTTTTAAAAGCATAAATGAATACATAAAATACTCTAATATTTAGCTAGACCAAAACCCCCTTTAACTACTTTGAACTCCCTAGATACAATTGTAATAATGAAGAATTTGTTTTAGATATCCCTCAATGTTGGATAGACCTGTTGCAATGGCAATGGAAAGTTTACATGACGTTGGTGGCTCTGGCACTGTTCGTGATACCTGCTTTGATTATTAGCGCCTGCTATGCCGTAATAGTTTGGACTATTTGGACGAAGAGCAAACTGCTCATTCCCATGGGTCATATACCAATTCGACAAAGTGAGTATTGACGAAACATTAAATGTATTAATTAATTAGAGATTAGTCGTGGTGGTGGTAATTAAATCAGCGTAGGCGTGTATTACAACGTCCAAAAATAGCTTGATCACAAAACCAATGTATAATATGAACAAATGTTGCAGGAATTCATGTATATAAATTTTGGGCATTTCGCAGGAAAAAATAACTGAGTTTATATAGAGAGTTTCAAATAAACTGTAAATGGAATATAAACATGAATTGATAAAATATTCGAAATTGAATTTAGGGAATTAAATATAGACACAAATTAATAATCCTGCTTCAGCATACTATAGTGAATAAATCCAGTGCGGAGCTTTAACATATAATCATGTTTTGCACTAATTATGAAAACAATCCCGACACATTCGATCGGTGCGTAATAAGAGGAACAAGATCTTATAAAGAGCAACGGATTAATCCTTTTATTCGATTTGTACGACCGGTGCAGACATTCTTGAGTTCGAGGTAAGCGCGACCGCCGATCCTGCCGGCGTATATCCAGACTGTATTGTGCGTGCCCGTAAAACGGCAGGAATTTGTGTGCCGACATCAAATACAGATTCCTTTCATGTTGGTCTAGGACAGCATCTCCTTCGCCCTTTAATTGCTTAAACTGATGTAAACGAGTCGTCGCTAAAAATGCCAGGCGAAGGGGTTAGCAAGGAGGACTCCTTTTAATTGACTTAGACGATATGTCAATATCATCGGGCCATTTTTTTGGGGGGAGCGACAGCTCCTCAGGAATTGTCCTCTGGAAGATTTAATTTCGCGGAGTTTACGTTGTTATTGATTTTGATTGATCAAAGGACGATATTAAAATTTAGTTGGACCATTTTCGAATGGAGAAGACCACGACTTTTTTTTAATTTTTTTTTCAAAACCATGTGTTGTAAGAAGGCGCGTAATGAAATTTTTATTTTTTTCTGTGGCCAAATAAGGCCGCAATTAATTTTTAAAATTTGAAAAACGTCACACAATCGTTATACACTCTGCTCCAATCAAAGCGAGAGTTGCAAAGAGAAGTCACATTTAGCAAGTTTGCCACGTTTCCTATTACTCTTCTTTAATCCGCTAAATGTGCGTTTTTTGTATATTTATTGCAATAAACATTTTCTGATTTATCCATTTCTTCCATTGCCTAATGGATAATTCGATATATTAATATAGAAATAACATCTTCATCTGTATAAATTGTAACCGATTTTCGTGTTAAAAACACAAATAATGGTCCTGAAAAATTTATTTGGCAACATTCTTGTCAACTTCAATATTATCAGTAATGTGTTTTGTGCCGAACTGCAATTCGTGTAATTTGTTTTGTGCATTTTTCAGAAAAATCTGACAAAAGACAGTTTGATTTTTGTTCGTTTGTCTATTCTTTGTTACTGCGTTCGAAAATTCATACTATTTACTATACAACAAGACATGAGTGGTTTATTATTGGTTGATAAGGTATGAGTCAAAACCCAAAATTTTTAAATTTCAAAGTGCTATATCTTTTTAATTATAACACATTTTGAACAACTGAAAACGGTTTTGAGCTCTAATAAATCATTTCTAATCGTATCTTTTGCCGAAATCCGCGTATCTCACATCGTGGTCTTCTCCATTATTTAAGAAATAACTATTTCCTGAATTTAGGCAACTAAATATACTCTGACGTCATTTAACTGTTACAAAGTAAATACAAGCTCCTTTTTTAAATTACGAATAATATTTGAAAGATGTTATTTGCTTTCCAAGTACAATCGGTCCTTTACTTTAGCCCTTTTTACTTTTTCTACCTAGCCCGATCCAAACGTTTCCATTGTTCAACTTCTATAAATGATTTTTCTCGGCAAAAAACGCCAAATTTGTATTCCACGATCCGCCAATTACGGCCATCTACGTGAAATAAAACACTCGACCTTCGCGAAAGGCGACTCCAACTAATTCGGTGGCGTTGAAGAAGTTCGGGCAATATCTGCTCCGCATTGAATGAAACGATTGCGAAATGTATAGGTTTTAGTTGTACATTCGAGAATCCGGCGGAGGCCTCTCAAGAATTTAATTACGATCACAGAAATCTAGAGTCTGGTTACTAATCGATTTCGGAGCTATCGGCGTAGACAATACCAAAACTTTTACACCTTCGCAGTGTGTATTTATTGTACGAAAGGCATGGCAGGCGTTGCAGGAATATCAATTATTATTTGGGCTTTTGGTAATGGAATAGTGAGTTTTCTGCATTCATTAAGGTCTTTTAACGAATGCAATTTATTATCTGATATGATCATTTGGTAAGTTTAAAAATATGGTTATTTAAAGGGGGACCAAAATGGAGAAGACCACGACTTTTTATTTATTTATTTATTTCAAAACCGTGTGTTCTAAGAAGGCGCGTAATGAAATTTTTATTTTTTTCTGTGGCCAAATAAGGCCGCAATTAATTTTTAAAGTTTGAAAAACGTCACACAATCGTCATACACTCTGCTCCAATCAACGCGAAAGTTGCAAAGAGAAGTCACATTTAGCAAGTTTGCCACGTTTCCTATTACTCTTCTTTACTCCGCAAAATGTGCGTTTTTTTGTATATTTATTGCAATAAACATTTTCTGATTTATCCATTTCTTCCATTACCTAATGGATAATTCGATATATTAATATAGAAATATCATCTTCCTCTGTATAAATTGTAACCGATTTTCGTGTTAAAAACACAAATAATGGTCCTGAAAAATTTATTTGGCAACATTCTTGTCAACGTCAATATTATCAGTAAAGTGTTTTGTGCCGAACTGCAATTCGTGTAATTTGTTTTGTGCAATTTTCAGAAAAATCTGACAAATGACAGTTTGATTTTTGTTCGTTTGTGTATTCTTTGTTACTGCGTTCGAAAATTCATACTATTTACTTATATACAACAAAACGTGAGTGGTTCATGATTGGTTGATAAGGTATGAGTCAAAACCCGAAATTTTTAAATTTCAAAGGGCTATATCTTTTTAATTATAACACATTTTGAGCAACTGAAAACGGGTTTGAGCTCTAATAAATCATTTCTAATCGTATCTTTTGCCGAAATCCGCATATCTCACATCTTGGTCTTCTTCATTGTCATTTGAGGCATACAGTAACAGCTCTGTACATGATATCTACTTTTTAATTTTATAATTTCAAGACCAATAATAGCACATGACAATACATAGAACCTTATCCCAGAATCCTTATTTTTTCTTTTAATTTAAAACTCTCTAAATTACGTATTGGTTCCTTTGATAAAGCATCTCCAATAAGCTTGAAGCTTATGCAACACGACTTGCACATGCACTATTAGCTAAGACTTAATATACCACAACACAATAGATGATATCTTAGCAAGCTTCTATTGCTATTTTATTGCAAATGAACATTTATTATTTCAGGTGAAGACCACAGGGACATTCCTCCGCGAATCTTCCACGACGACCACGATTGCCGTCGAGCAAGTTCCAGAGGAATAATTCCCCGTGCCAAAATAAAGACTGTCAAGATGACGTTCGTCATCGTATTCGGTAAGAAAGCCCTCCACATTCTCGCCAACGCGACCGAGTATCCGAAACATCCTTTCCTAAATTTTAATTCAAGTCAGGTCGTTTCGGACCGGCGGCAATCAATAATAAAATGCGACAAATTGAATTCGGCGGGGCTAGCTATAAAACAAAACAATCAGTAATTGCGTTGGACGTGTCGCGAAGGGTGAAATCCTATTGATTGGAGCAATAAAAAAGTACGCGCCCTTACTTTCAAGTATTTATCAACGAAACTACTGAGTATTTGTAAATGTTAATTTTTGCTTCTATAACTGAACTGGAACTAACCAAGGGCTTCGCAAACTAATTACAACTAATTAACTGAATTATCGGAATTATTTAAAAATCTGTCGATTATATTATTTGCCGTAACACGTTGTATAAATCATCAATAATACTCCGAATTTCCACGCGCGCCAGGTCTAAACGGCATCGATCTAATTAATATTTTTTGCAGTATTTGTTGTTTGTTGGAGTCCCTACATAATATTCGATTTGCTTCAAGTATACGGACACATTCCCAAAACCCAGACGAATATTGCTATAGCGACACTCATTCAGAGTTTAGCACCCTTGAATTCGGCCGCCAATCCAGTCATCTATTGTCTCTTTTCGACGCACATATGCGGCAATTTGAGGTAAGCAATGGAAGACAGAATTTCGAGTAGATGATGGGTCGAGTCGAAAAAAATTACAGAATGTAAATTTGCTGTTGTAATGTTGGACTTTTTATGTGGATGTTTACGTTTTGTAGCACGTATAGGTAGAGAAAAACTCTTCGAATAGGTAATAGATTGTATCAGTAATTTTAATTCTATATACATTCCATTACAGCACCAGTAATGTAGCAAGTAGCTAATCACTCATACCACTTAGTTAACTAATTAATATTAGCAATTATATGATTAATCGTTGTATTATTACCTATTGACGTAAAGTGTTGCTTCTATAACCTTTAAAAGCTACTAACTTTTTCTCTATAGATGCAGCAAAATACTAAAACATTTAAACTTCGATCCGTGTAGACACATTCCTCCGTTCACTTGGTTATCGAATTGCCTGTCTATGTGCATGCCGTCGTGCTTGGGCCACGAGATCTCCACGACCACCGGCACCGTCACCACCACCGTGACCAATTCCTCCAGGAGGTCCACCTCGGCCACGTCGCTGAGGCACACGATCAGGCTGCAGCCGGCCCTGCACAACGGCCACAAAGTCGCCATTTCCGTTGTCTAGTCGCAGTTGACGAAGTTTTTCTCCATGTATTCGAAATAAAATTCGGATTTATCGTTTGTCTATTGAAATGGTGCACGCAGGGCGTTTTGTTGGTACAAAAACGTATTATTGTAATTAGTTTCAGATAGGATTGTCGAAGCAGGATTTTTTAAGAAGTTCAAAAACTGTAAGTAGAAAAAAAATAGGTATCTACATATCTACGGGTGGTCCAGTTTATAATGGCATAACTTTAGGAAATGATGGATAACGTTAAAATAATGATAATTTCTCAATACTTATATAGCTGGGAAAGCTTTGTTTTCGAGATACTGGGTGTTGAAATTAAAAAAAATATATGTATTATTTTGGATATGGCCAAAACGGCTGCTTGGAAAAATTTTAATTTTGGCACACAGGATAATCTAAGGATCCTTCATGAAAATAAATCATAGCCTACTTCCAGAATATTTGCGATGATAGTAGTCCTACATAACCGGAGAAAATTGCAAATATCTCCAAAACGGTGCGTCGTTCAAAAAAACACAAGAACACTTTTTTGTTCTAAAAAGCATGGAGCATCGAATAACATTACTGTTATTTGCAAAAAAGTCAGTGGCGTAAAGGATTTTTTTAAAAAAGGGCAATGGCATACCCATATCTCCGCCACTGGTTTTTGTAATTTATCACCATATTCCCTAAATCATGAAGGATCCTTAGCTTATCCTGTGTGCCAAATTTAAATTTTTTCCAACCAGCCGTTTTGGCAATATTCAAAATAATACATATATTTTTTTTTAATTTCAACGCCCTGTATCTCGAAAACAAAACTTTCCCGGCTATAATAGTATTGAGAAATTATCATTATTTTAACGTTATCCATCATTTCCTAAAGTTATGCCATTATAAACTGGACCACCCTGTATATGGAAGTTTGTACAAGTAGCAATGAAACGCCCTGTAGGTGCATGTGAAAAGTGATTTTTGTAATTAGATATAAAGTGAATGTTGATTAAAAATTTTGATTCGAAATAGGAACTTCCAGTTCACATTGTAAATCGTGTAGTTAAGTTTCAACAATCCAAAAATAACTAATGAGTGCTCATCAGTTTGATCGATATTTTGTCTAGAAATTTGTTGATAAAAACTCAATTTACTGTAAATAATTAGGGAAATTTATATCAATTTTCCTGCTAGCAATTGCTATGTCAAAATACCTGTAGGCCAACATTGGCCAGCTTAGTTATTCGTACGTATGAAATATGTTGGTAGAAAATTATTTATTGGAGTGCGTACAATACGTTGTAGACTCGCCAATAAATTGATTTTTCAGCCTAATTTACAGTCAATAAATATCATAGTGCACTGCAGTAGTCGTACTCACAGTAATACGGGTTAATTAGTTGTTCGTCACCTGCTTTATTTATTTTATTCATAATATAATATAATATAATAAGTTTAAGTATAATAAGTTTTCGTTGAAGAAAATTACAAACCGATAAAGTGTATATTCTATTAGAAAGTTTTTGTAAAGTTTTAGTCGAAATACCTATATGTTGTACATTACAAGTAAAAATTATTGTATTATTGTAATATATAATAAAAATGCTGTTACCGTAAATGTTGTGATTATTAGCCATTATTATTATTTAGTTTTTTGGATTTATCAATTGGATTATGCATATTATATACAGTGCTTTCGGAAAGTAACGAATAAATTCATTATTTCTGAAATTGAGGATTTTTTCGAAAATTTCCTTTGACACGTTGATTTTGTTTTAAACCAAAGCACTTTTTGATATTCATTTTTGTACGCAATTATTATTCGGATTCGAAAAACTCTCAATTTCAGAAATAATTAATTTAATCGTGATTTTTCGAAAGCACAGTATATAAAAATTTCTTTCAAAAAAATTTACTTCTTTTCGTATATTTAATAAATGGTAGATTTTTATGAGCGAGTATTTTGTTCTATTTACAAGAGATAAACAATAATCAGAACGATTTGAAACATCCTGAACATTGTCAAATAATATTAATGTATAGTACGTGGACAGTTTATTTTATGAATCGGTTTGTTTATTAATTGTGTCCATGTGAGTATAAGATTGTATTAAAAAATAATTCGCTTTTACCAAAACTTTGCGCCATAATTCAAAAAAACGTAGATTTATCATAAGAGAAATAAAGGAACATAGGATAAAGAAAGGGGTAGATACATAATTTTCATTTGCGGCATGTAGTGGAGCTCTGTACATGATATCTACTTTTCAATTTAATAATTTAAAAGACTAATAATAGCACCCGACTAAATAAAACGTTATCCCAGGATCCTTATTTTTTCAAATTTAATTTAAAACTCTCGATAAATTACATAATTGTTCTTTTGATAAAGCATCTACAATAAGCTTGAAGCTAATGCAACACGACTTGCGCATGCGCTAGTAGCTAAGAACTAATATTACACAACACAATAGATGTTAGAAAACATACTAATTTCAGGGCTACCGTATATTTGATGGTAATATCAGCGGTATTTTTAGGCAACTTAGAGCAGGTCCAATCTAGTTGCGAAGATAAGGTCAACGATACACGTCATTACACTCAAGGTTACTATAAGAGACATTATTTTTCTAATGACGAATGGATTGCACCAAGGTTAATAGGAATAACAGTCCACAACATAACAATAACGTGCAGTTATGTTACATTTCCTTTGCGTTTTCAATCAAAATCGTCATGCACTTGCCCGAGAAAGCTGGAGCTGCGTCTTTCGCATTTAGATACAATTCCACCGCAGGCTTTTATTGGAGTTTCAACGAGCACGATTCTAGTGATGAAGAATCTGGATATACGGATCTTGAGCCCGAGTGCTTTCGGCGGGCACCCGTTTGAAAACATTGATTTGTCTGTAAACAAGATAAGAGAAATATCCGATGGGGTTTTTAGTTCTTTGAAAGAATTAAAAATTTTAGATTTATCTACAAACGATTTAGAAATAGTGTCGAACCAGGCGTTTTCCGGAGTTTTGAATTTGAAAGAACTTAATTTGCGCAATAACAAATTGAAGAAGTTCGGCGATAATGTGTTTTATCGCAACCTCGTAATGGATTCTCTTGATTTGCGCCAAAATAGCTTGGAATATGTATCATTCAGATTAAATGTGAACATTAATGTAATTCGAATGGATTATAATCGCCTTTCGGACATGCAATTTTGCCCTTTCGCATTTAATGAACTGCATTTGAGCAACAATCTTTTAAAAAACATCAATACGTCCCAATGCGCCAAAAATTCTTACCAAATTTCAACGCTATATCTGGACTCCAATGACATTACTAAACTAGACGCTTTTGTGTTCGAAAAGGCTCCCTATTTGCGTAATTTATTTTTAAACACCAACAATATTGAGAGCATTTCGACTAGTGCTTTCAACCATTTGAAGAAGCTGGAACATTTGGATTTGTCTCACAATAAGCTAAGTCGTTTCGAGTACGGAACATTCGATCACCTACAAAATTTGATAAGTTTGAATCTGTCTAATAACAAAATTGAGGATGTTGATAATACATTGCACGCACTAAAATCCCTACAAACTCTTTCAATTGAAAACAACAATATTACATTACTTCAACCTATGAAAATGTATACTTATTCTCCTAAATTGCTGCGAATTAGTTTCTTCAACAATCATCTCACCTGCGAGAACTTAATCGATATTGAAGCATTTTTTAAGCAGAAAAGTGTATTAATATCATACGATGATAAACGAAACACCACAAACGTACACGGCATTGCCTGTAGAAAAGAAGCGGTAACTGAGAGTCCAGAAAAAGAACACTTTCTACAATTAAATAACAATCTGAAAAACATTTCTGCGCTACTGAATCAACTGATCAATCGCAACGAGCGATTCACGAGCCAGCTCGCTGATGCGCTCGTTAAAAACGAACAGAACGACAAGAAGTTTAGTGAAGATTTCGATTTGTTCGTGAAATCATACACTAAAAACCAAAACGGTAACAAAACGGAAATGGGACTTCAAAATATTACCGAGTTATTGCATCAGCTCATTAGTAATAATGTGCAACATGCGGACCAAAGTCAGGCGAATATCAGGAAAATTTTTGATATGTTTGTGGAGAAATACAACACATCTGCAAGCGAGGAGATTGATACAATAAAAACGGGGCTTCAAAATATGACTGAGCTATTGCATCTGCAAATTAGTAATAATGTGCAATATTCAGATCAAAGTCAGGCGAATCTCAATAAAATTTTACGCGAGGTACAACAACACAACACAAGCGAGGAAATTGATGCAATAAAAATGGGACTTCAAAATATTACTGAGTTAATGCATCTGCTAATTGGTAATAACGTGCAACATGCGGACCAAAGTCAAGCGAATCTCAGGAAAATTTTTGATCTGCTTGTGGAGAAATACAACACATCTGCAAGCGAGGAGATTGATACAATAAAAACGGGGCTTCAAAATATGACTGAGCTATTGCATCTCCAAATTAGTAATAATGTGCAATATTCGGATCAAAGTCAGGCGAATCTCAATAAAATTTTACGCGAGGTACAACAACACAACACAAGCGAGGAAATTGATGCAATAAAAATGGGACTTCGAAATATTACTGAGTTAATGCATCTGCAAATTAGTAATAATGTGCAACATGTGGACCAAAGTCAGGCGAATCTCAGGAAAATTTTTGATCTGTTTGTGGAGAAATACAACACATCCGCAAGCGAGGAGATTGATACAATAAAAACGGGGCTTCAAAATATGACTGAGCTATTGCATCTGCAAATTAGTAATAATGTGCAACATGTGGACCAAAGTCAGGCGAATCTCAGGAAAATTTTTGATCTGTTTGTGGAGAAATACAACACATCCGCAAGCGAGGAGATTGATACAATAAAAATGGGACTTCAAAATATTACCGAGTTATTGCATCTGCTAATTGGTAATAATGTGCAACATGCGGACCAAAGTCAGGCGAATCTCAGGCAAATTTTTGATGTGTTTCTGGGGAAATACAACACATCCACAAGCGAGGAAATTAATACAATAAAAACGGGGCTTGAAAATATCGGCTCAGTTTTAAATAACACTAACGATGAGCATAAAATTTTGATAGAAAACTCTTTGAAGGAGGTCGCAGAGTTATTCAAAAATGGAATCAACACGTTGCTGAATAGCAGCATGAAGTTTGAAAAGAATTTTACTGAAATTTTCAGTGTTATTAAGGATTTTCAAAATTCTAGCGTTGTTAAGGATAACACTACTGCTGTTAAATTTGAATTATTTAAAAATAGTTTAACGAACATTACAAAGTATTTTGAACAATTCAGTGAAAGCGAGAAAAATGCATCTATAAATATTGCTCAGAAATATATAAATAATACCGATCTAGCTCGCAAAAATTTCGAAATTTACCAATTAAATTTAAGCAACATAACAAGTGAAATTCATGAGTTATTTTCCGAAATTAAAGGGTCCGATTCAATCGAATCCCAAGCAAAGCTTGAACAACTTACCAGTCTACAAGACTCCTCGGATAAAATTGTGATTATATTAGGTATCATATTAATTATCCTAATGTTTCTAAATTGTTCATTTATGTTCTACTTTGTGTTTAAGTCCATTCAAAAAAGTTGTGCATTTATGCAAGAACCAATTGAATTATTGTAAACTTGTGAACAACATGTAGGGCTATTAATCTTTAGTAGATATGATTAAATTTTGAAAATTAAACTATTGATGCAATTTTTACTATTGTATTGTGCTACTACAAAATCAGCTTAAACCACATATTTTGCAAATTTGCAAATTTGCAAACCTTTTATTATAACCTTATAACCTTCTTTATTGTAAATATCTATATTTTTAAAAAATAATTCATTAACCAGCATAAATTTAGTTTAGACAATAAAATTTTACAACAAAAATGATTTGATTTAATTTCGTAACTTCCTTTATGTTGTACTGGTAATCGATTAATAATTTTTTATTGCAATTTTTTATATCTAGTCAATAGGATGTACCGACTCTGGAGTAGCGTTTATTGTGATAAACGATACTCAACAAGAACGAAAATTTTCCGAATTAGCACATTTAATTGTTATTTGTCAAGCTTTACGTTACGTGCGTCGTCTTGCCTGTAAAAATGGCAAAAAGGTATGGTAAATATAATTTGTCCTAACTAATTTCGTTGAGATAATTAATTAATTAATTAAAAATTTATACTAAATTTTAAAAATTAAAAAATATATGTGAAATTTATACAATATAAACTTTGTTCTTAAAATATATTTTTTAGGGTTTTCAGTGGAATCTGTTTTCTGTATTTAATTATGGAAAATTCATTTCTGTTGGGTTTGTGCCAAACTGAATGCAGGGATAACTCCGAAACAAGAACCATTACAATTTATGTTGGGAAACATTGGGTATATGATGAGTATGATGGAAGACAAGAAGTAACTGACACTGATAAAAAAGAGGTACTCGCTAAATTAAGGATTTTTTGTGAACACGTTACCTTTCCACTGGTAATTGACGTGCCATTGAAACCATGTGAGAGTGAGAATGATTGTACCACTGCATTAACATTGGAATCATTTGTTACTAATCCACCTGTATTACCGCAGGGTGCGTTTGCAGATTTTCGGTTTAATATATTAAATTTAAATAATACCGGAATTTCTGCCCTTTCTTCAGGAACATTCGCGCCCGAATTCTTGACAGAAATAAATTTATCTTTTAATAAACTAACTGAAATCGATGTGGGCGTTTTTAGTGCTCTAAACAAACTAACAACTTTAGATCTTTCCAATAATGACTTATATAAAATATCGTCACATAGTTTTCTCGGTTGTGTAAAACTCAAATCGTTGAATTTTTCGAAGAATTCTTTAACTGATTTTTCATGGGATATTTTTGATCCAATTAATACTGAATTTAATTATATAGATTTAAGTTTTAACAAATTAACTTATATTAAGATTAGTGACAAATATCGCATAGCAGAGCTTTACTTGAATCATAATTTTCTTAAATCTATTGAAATTTGCCCTTTTATAATCGAAAAATTGCAAATAAACAATAATTTGTTAGAATCACTCCCCAAGGTAAAGTGTAATAATGAAACAAGTAAAAAGGACGAATTGACATATTTCGATGTTAGTTTTAACAGAATATCCAAACTGGATCCATTTTACTTCAATAATAGCGATCATTCAAACTTATTGCACTTATATTTAAGCAACAACAACCTTACGATGATTTCAAATGGGTTTTTCTTCCATTTAATTAATTTACAAGAATTAAATTTATCCCATAACCATTTGCAAGAATTTGATCATGGAACATTCGATTCTTTAGATAGGTTATATAGTTTGGATTTATCTTTTAATAACATTACAGACATTAAGACTAGGCTACACGCTTTGAGGTCTTTGAGAAATCTGTACCTTCAGCATAATCAAATAACCAATTTAGACGGAAAACAAATTATGCACGACTTTCCTGAGTTATTTTCCATTTATTTTTATGATAACAAATTTACTTGTGATAATTTACACAGACTTGTTTCGGAACTTAAAGATGTATTAATTTATAGAGGTCAAACTGCAAATACATCCAACATATTTGGTATGAGTTGTTCTGTAAATAATAATTCGACTAATGATGAACACGAAACTTTCGAAGGCGCGAAAGAAAATTTCGAAAAAATTTTAAAAACGATTTTAAAAGAATCAAATATCGGAAGACAAAATGAGAAAGTTAACCATAACGAAAATTATGAAAATTTTTATAAAGTGTTGAAAAACATCCAAGACTTAAATGTAAAATTCAACGATACCGGTTTTTTTAAGTATTTCAATGAAGATTTCAGGAAATCCAATTTTTTCAAATACTTAGAGAACCTCAAATATCTTAAATCTGGCGACTCTAGCTCTAATAAAAATAATTTCAACCAATATTTGGTGGAAATAAAAAATATTACTGAAGCGTTATTGGAAAAAATTCAGGACACTGCTAATACGCAATTCCAAAATTCGCAATTGTACAAATATTTCAATAGCGATTTTGAAAATAGCAAATTTTACAAATTTTTAGAAAACCTAAAATATCAAAATAACAAAGAAATTGTACGATTATTGGAAGATTTAAGAAAATCAGCTATTTCCATTAACGAAAATATTCAACAACAAAATATTCTTAGACGTAATGAAAATTTTGGATCTGCTGCTGCTTCTGAATTTGTGGTAAATGCTAATTCACAAAAATTGCAATATTCTGACGACTTTGAACATCGAATATTAACGGCGTTGTCAACTAACAATATTATACTCATAGTTTTTGTTTTATTAATTTGTTGCATCTTTAGCATTTATACGTACAAATCGATTATAAAAAAGTACAAAGGAAATAACGAGAGGATCGAATTACTCGATTCCAAATTAACCGATGTAAATGAAATATTATAAGTACTTAAAAGTACGTCGAATTTACAATTTTTGTGAACTCATATTTTACATTTACGAAACAAATTATGTATGTTATGTCTTAAACTTAAGTTCATTGTTATTTATTATTTAATCCTAGGTAAACAGTCATATCTAATATAATAATTAGTATATTTTTATACATATTGTTGTAACCAATTAATAAAAATTAAACTGTTAAAACTATTTTGCAAATTTCAGATTGTAATGTACTTACCTATTTTGTTTTTTTATTATAAAAGTCTATGTATATTTTTAGAAATTAACCAGAATTAATTTAGACAATAAAATTTAAAACAAAGTTGATTTGATTTAATATCATACCTTCCTCATGTTCAGGCGCTAATTAATTAAGAATTATTTTATTGCTAATTTTGATATCTAGTCAAATGTAGGATGTGCCGTCTCTGGAGTAGCGATATCTTTTGATAAATAATACACAACAAGAACAAAATTTTCCAAATTAACACATTTAATTGTTACTTGTGAAGCTCTACAGTACGAGTAAGTGTCGTCTACAAGAATGGCAAAAAGGTAGGCTAAGCATACTTTGTCCTAATTAATTTAGTTAATTATTTAATTAAACCAATAAAATCGTGAAAAATATATGTGAAATTTATATATTCGTAGGGTTAATTTTATATTAATTTCAACTACGTGTTTTACTTGTTCCTATAAAAGGTTTTTTTTTAGGGTTTTTAGTCGAATCTGTTTCCTTTATTTAATTATGGGGAATTCGTTAGGTTTGTGCCAAACTGAATGCAGGGATAATTCCGAAAAACAAAACATTACAGTGGTTGTTGGGAGTCATTATACGTATGATCGATATTATGGACAAAAACTAATTGATGACATTGGTAGTAAAGAAGTGGTCACAAAATTGAGGATTATTTGCAAAAATGTAACCTTTCCGCTTGATTTTGACATACCATTGAAACCATGTGAGAGTGATAATAATTGTTCTTCTGCATTAGCATTGGAATCAATTGTTACGAATCCACCAGTATTACCGAAGGGAGCGTTTGTACATTCGTTTAATACGTTAAATTTAAATAACATCGGAATTACTGCCCTTTCTTCGGGAACATTCTCTCCCAAATTCTTGACTGAAATTAATTTATCATTTAATAAACTAACTGAAATCGATGTGGGCGTTTTTAGTGCTCTAAGCGAACTAACTACTTTAGACCTTTCCAATAATAACTTATATAAAATATCGTCTCATAGTTTTCTCAATTGTGTGGAACTAAAATCGTTGAATCTTTCGAAAAATTCTTTAACTGATTTTTCATGGGACATTTTTGATCCGAGTGTTACTGAGTTTAATTATATAGATTTAAATTTTAACAAATTAACTTATATTAACATTAGTGACAAATATCGCATAGCAGAACTTTACTTGAATCATAATTTTCTTATATCTATTGAAATTTGCCCGTTTATAATCGAGAAATTGCAAATAAACAATAATTTGTTAGAATCACTCCCCAAGGTAAAGTGCAGTAATAAAACAAGTAAAGAGAACGAATTGACATATTTCGACGTTAGTTTTAATAGAATATCCAAATTAGATCCATTTTACTTCAATAATAGCGATCAATCAAACGTATTGAACTTATATTTAAACAACAACAACCTTACGATGATTTCAAACGGGTTTTTCTTTCATTTAATTAATTTACAAGATTTAAATTTATCCCATAACCATTTGCAAGAATTTGATCATGGAACATTCGATTCCTTAGAGAAGTTATATCACTTGGATTTGTCTTTTAATAACATTACTGACATTAAAACTAGGCTACACGCTTTGAGGTCTTTGGGAAATTTGTACCTTCAGCATAATCAAATAACTAATTTAGACGGAAAACAAATTATGCACGACTTTCCTGAGTTATTTTCCATTTATTTTTATGATAACAAATTTACTTGTGATAATTTACACAGACTTGTTTCGGAACTTAAAAATGTATTAATTTATAGAGGTCATACTGCAAATACATCCAACATATTTGGTATGAGTTGTTCTGCAAAAAATAATTCGACTAATGATGAACACGAAACTTTCGAAGACGCGAAAGAAAATTTCGAAAAAATTTTAAAAACGATTTTAAAAGAATCAAATATCGGAAGACAAAATGAGAAAGTTAACCATAACGAAAATTATGAAAATTTTTATAAAGTGTTGAAAAACTTCCAAGACTTAAATGTAAAATTCAACGATACCGGTTTTTTTAAGTATTTCAATGAAGATTTCAGGAAATCCAATTTTTTCAGATTCCTAGAGAACCTCAAATATCTTAAATCTGGCGACTCCAGCTCTAATAAAAATAATTTCAACCAATATTTGGTGGAAATAAAAAATATTACTGAAGCGTTATTGGAAAAAATTCAGGACACTGCTAATACGCAATTCCAAAATTCGCAATTGTACAAATATTTCAATAGTGATTTTGAAAATAGCAAATTTTACAAATATTTAGAAAACCTAAAATATGAAAATAACAACGAAATCATACAAGTATTGAAAGATCTAAGAAAATCCGCGATTTCCATAAATGAAAATATTCAAAAATTAAATATTCCTGGGCGTACTGAAAATGTTGGAACTCCTGTTACTTCTGAATTTGTTCAAAATGTTAATTCACAAAAATTGCAATATTCCGACGACTTCGAAAATCGAATATTAACGGCATTGTCAACTACCAATATTACACTCATAGTTTTGGTGATTTTAATTGGTTTCATTTATACCGTTCATATGTACAAATCAATTTCAAAAAAATACAAAGGAAATAAGGAGAGAATCGAATTACTCGATTCCAAAATAACCGATATAAATGAGATTTCATAAGCAAAAGTACGTCTAATTTTCAATTTTTGTTAATTTATACTTTATCATTTACGAAATAAAGTATGAATGTTATGTTAAACGCATTGTTATTTATTATTTAATCATATGTTAATATTCATGTCTATTTGATTGTTTTTATAATGTAACCATAGGTCAATATAATTTGTAGAACTGTTCAAATATAAACATCTCATGAAATACAGTTTTTCACTTAATTCGAAATTTGTATAGTTTAATATGAATGATAACAGCTTCCTGTATTATTGCTATTCCTCGAAATGCGATATCTGATTAAATTTATATTTCATTTCCTACGTACTGTTATCTGAAATACTGTGCATTTTTTTTAAACTGGCGTGGAATTTTATTTAAGCAAACCATGCACTTTCCCAATGTTGCCTTTACCCAAATTATATATTTACCAATAGTAAACAATCAGTTTAATTATATTTTAACAATAACAATTTGCGTGGATTTCTAATAATTATTTCGTAGTACGTTCGCTATCCTTGCACGTCAAATCGATGAAATTCGGCCCGACGTCTTTGTGCAAAATTTTCTGTTCTTCTTTCTCGTTTGGCGTCTTCGGCAACTTAATCAAATCGTCCATCAAAGCTTTGGTTTCCTCGCTTTTCTTGCTGGCGACATCCGGCTTGCTCGTGAGAACCTTATCTATCAATCCAAACGCCAGCGCTTCGTTGGGCGTCATGAAATGGTCCCTTTCCAAACTGGTTTCGACCAGTTCCAGCGGCATGCCGGTGTGCTTTTGGTACAGAGAGTTTATCTGCTTCTTCAGCTTCAGGATTTCCTCGGCTTGTATTTTGATGTCGGTTGCTTGACCCACCACTCCGCCCGACGGCTGGTGGATCATAATCCTCGCGTTGGGAAGAGAGTTCCTCATTCCCTTCGTTCCTACAAATTACGCACACATTGAATTATCGAAAGAAACGAGCGCATTGAGTAGGCGTGCAGAAGGAATTTACTTACCGGCAGCTAGAAGTAAAGAAGCCATGCTGCAAGCTTGCCCAACGCACCAAGTTGCAACTGGCGGTAAAATGTACTGCATAGTATCGTAAATGCCCAGTCCGGACGTTATGACCCCTCCTGGAGAATTAATGTACATGTGAATGGGTTTCGTGGACGATTCTGATTGCAAAAACAAAAGTTGAGCGATTGTAAGGGAACTAGAAATGTCATTTACCGGTCCCATGAGACACACTATTCTCTCTTTTAGCAACCGGGAATAGATGTCGAAGGCTCTTTCGCCTCGCCCGGATTGCTCCACGACGATGGGAATGTGGTGGAAAGAAGGAAAACCGGCCATCGAAAACACCCGGTGGTGTTCGAATTTCTGGAATAGCTTAGCGAAATGCTTGAATGCCATTTTTATAGAGTTTATTACTTCAAATTTATAAAAACACTTACAATATGTTTGGTGTGTCAAATTTAATGGAACATGACAGTTAATCAATTTAGCAATGATTAATGTATCTGGTTTAAGCTAATTTCAGAGATGAATGTTAAAATCCTACAATTTCATTGGCCAATTTTTGATTAGAACCAAATTTATCTCTGTATAATGTCTGGACAATTTTATTAGTTATGTAACTCCCATTTATACTACCCATTTGTAATGGTTTAAATTCAACAATAATGCCATAATATCACCATTAACACATAATTGATGGTTCATAAGTCGAGCTCTTTCTTCCTGTGAGAATTATTCTAATACAAAATATATCCTTTTCATTAGTTCAAATTTTCGCTCATTAATATTTTTGAGCCATTATCAAAATCTAAACTATGCTGCCCAAATGATGAAACATGTTAAATTGACAAATGACTAATTATTGATCACTTTTGAAGAATGTTTATGGAAGGATTACTAAGGTAAATTGCAGTGGTACTTTCTCTGAAATTATCTCAATATGAATTTAACTTTTAACGAGTGATCGGCGGTGCGAATAATAAGATCAGGCACCAAATTGATCGATTGCGGTGTATCCACAGGTTCTAAAATAAAAGCCTTCAAAATCCCGCACAGGACGGCTTTCATCTCCAGTAAAGCAAACTTTTGTCCTGAAACGAGAGCAATAATTTTTGTTAGTGTTAAAAAATTAAATTTAAATACTGGTTACCTATGCAGTTCCTGGGTCCTGCGCTGAAAGGAACATAAGCGAATGGATGGCGATTATTGCAGTTATCGGGCAAAAATCTCTCAGGATCGAATTTTTCAGGATCCGGCCAGTGTTTCTCGTTCCTATGTATATCAAATATGTGAATATTTACAACAGTATCTTTCGGTATAAAATAACCCTCTACAACCATGTCTTCTTCTAAAGTTCTACCAATAAACGGAACGCTAGGGTACAGCCTCAGGCTTTCCTTGATAACCCTTTCCATGAATTTCAATTCGTTTAAATCGTTGATGTCTGGCTCGTTTTTGTCGCCCAGAACTGATATTATCTCCTGGTAAACTTCGTTCTGAAAAAATATAAGTTTTAGATGTTAATTTTTGGCCCTACCGAAACTTACTTGATAGTTTTTGTGGTTAGCCAATAGCATCAATGTGAAACAGAGGGACATAGCAGTTGTATCGTGACCCTACAATAAAACAATAAATGTACCTACTGAAATTTCCTTTTGAAGATTCATCAACTATAATCTCGCAGCCAAAATTAAGTGACCCACTCATTCATTATACAGAGGCTTTTATTTTAAGTGGTGTACAAATGGTAGATTATATTTACCTCAAACATAAACGTATTGACTTCGTCTTTAATGCCTTCATCGTCAATTATCCCGTGCGATAGTTTTGCGTTAAGAAGCAGATCCAGAAATACTAATTTCCTTCTTTTCGAATACATATTGCTGTCGTCGTCCGATGGTACGTCGAATTTTTCGAAAGTTTTACTTCGTTTTTCGATGATATTATTAGTGAAATTGTGCAATACGTTTACTAGTCGTTTGAACAACCGACCACTCGGACTGAAGTTGTAGAAAATAACGTTCAAAAACAGCCAAGGTCTCATGAATCGGTGGTACATAATTTTGCCGATTTTGTAGATGGACGAGACATATTTCTTGTCTTCTTCGCATTCCAAATTCAAAGCAGCGCCCATCGATGTTTCTGAAATTTGTAAGTATTACAATGGAGAAGACCACGACTTTTTTTTAATTTTTTTTTTCAAAACCGTGTTCTAAGAAGGCGCGTAATGAAATTTTTATTTTTTTCTGTGGCAAAATAAGGCCGCAATTAATTTTTAAAGTTTGAAAAACGTCACACAATCGTCATACACTCTGCTCCAATCAAAGCGAGAGTTGCAAAGAGAAGTCACATTTAGCAAGTTTGCCACGTTTCCTATTACTCTTCTTTAGTTCGCAAAATGTGCGTTTTTTGTATATTTATTGCAATAAACATTTTCTGATTTATCCATTTCTTCCATTACCTAATGGATAATTCGATATATTAATATAGAAATAACATCTTCATCTGTATAAATTGTAACCGATTTTCGTGTTAAAAACACAAATAATGGTCCTGAAAAATTTATTTTACAACATTCTTGTCAACTTCAATATTATCAGTAAAGTGTTTTGTGCCGATCTGCAATTCGTGTAATTTGTTTTGTGCATTTTTCAGAAAAATCTGACAAATGACAGTTTGATTTTTGTTCGTTTGTGCAATCTTTGTTACTGCGTTCGAAAATTCATACTATTTACGATACAACAAGACGTGAGTGGTTTATGATTGGTTGATAAGGTATGAGTCAAAACCCGAAATTTTTAAATTTCGAAGGGCTATAACTTTTTAATTATAACACATTTTGAGCAACTGAAAACGGTTTTGAACTCTAATAAATTATTTCTAATCGTATCTTTTGCCGAAATCCGCGTATCTCACATCGTGGTCTTCTCCATTGATTTGATAGCAAGTTATTTAGTAGATGATTTTGTACGTATTTACATACATTTTTTGAAATATATGTTATACCTGCTATTGAGTATAGGGTAAATTGTGAGATATGTGGTACTACATTTATCCATGGTTGGTCACATTCTGTTTTTAGTGAAGCCACCAGTCTCTTCGTCTCGTTATTGAATATGGATATAAATTGTTGCAAAATAGAGAAATGGAAGGCTGGTGTTAAAATCTTTCGTGTAGTATGCCATTTTGCACCTTAAATAAAAAAAATCATCTAGTAACTGTATAAGAAAATTTAACAATGTTTCATTTAGAAGTACAAACATTTTAAATTCAAATATGCTGCTTACCTGTACTCGTTAATAAGCCCTCGCCTAACCATAAGTCCAAAAATCTATACACTTTGTGCTTTTCAATGTTTTTGGTTGTTGATGCAATTGCCTAAAGAGGAAATATTTATTATTATTTGTCTTTATTTATCTTTAATATTTCTCTATTTTTATTACAAGGTTTGTGATACTCTTTTATGCATTATTAAAGTATACTTTAATTTAATTGTACACATACCTACTAATTTCAAAATTTAGTTAAAAACTCACCTCAAAAGTTTCAGGACTCGATATGTTAAGGGAAGGAAAAAATATGGTACTCGATATATTGTAAACAGGGCCAAGCGTTCGGCTCCATTCTCTAAGTTTCTTGAATACAGTTACTAAAAATATAAGATATGTTAAATGTAGAAAGCTTCTGTAATGTTTATAATTAAAGATATAAAAAGTGGAACTGCGTTTGTACGTAACACCGCAGAAAATTCGTGGTAAAAATGCTATAATTAAATAACGAATTGTATTATAGAAATTGAAACATTACACAGGGTGCACTTAAAAAGATTTTACAATTCAAAGAGATTAAAATTCATCCGGTTGGAACTTTTATGTGCATTTCAGTGTCTTACCATCTTCATCCTTTAAACTAATCAGATCTCCTGCGAAAATATTTCGTTGGTTATCGCAAGGTAACTTTAACAAATGGATAATTATTAGTATTCTTTGTTTTAAAAGATACAGGAGGCTCAAAATCAATATGAAAGTCACATACATAACTACATTTACTCACACTCACACACCAAGTATCACTGATAGTTATGATGGTAAATTTGAAATTTGATTAAAAGCGTTACGTATGGTACATTTTTATGTACTCAAACGTCAATATAAGAGGATTCTGATTAAATTAAAACAGTAAAATATTAGTAACAAATACAAAATGAAATAAATACATTTTTATTGTGATTATACTTATCATAAAACAGATAACTTATGTATGGGCATGATTGATTGGGATCGTTAACCACTTACACAAGGTCACTTTTCAAATACTTTTTTAAAGTAATATAGTTTTGAATTAAAATATGATTCAAATTAACACCAAAACTGTGACAAAATAGATATATGAATGTTTTTTTACAGTCATAATTTAATAAATGAGCTCCAAAATTTTGAAAAAATTAAATACTTATTTTACTAAATGTCATTTATAAAAAAATATTTTATTATCTACTGTTCAATAATGTCTTGATTAAGCCTGATTAAACATTGAAAAATAATGAATTCACTCAGTCCACTGTTCAATAAGTTACGAAACATACGTGATACAGATAATATGGTACCAATTCTAATAGATTCTGTTAGAACTAAATTGCAGCCGCATGGATTCGATTGTATTTATAAATGTAAATGTACTTAATTACATGCTTTTTTCAACCTTTTCACTTATTCTTATGATTTCATTAATTACCTACTACACTATTACTATCAAAAATCGCTTTACATACACACTTTTCATTATCACACAAATTAAAAAATAATTTTAAAATCTTTTGGAAGATGGTTTTTGTTAGTAAACAAAAACTGATCTATGTTAACATGAAATTTTTTAGACAAAATCCTGTGAACACCCTAAAACAATAAAACACTAGGGCACGCATCCTGTGGAAATATTATAAAATGGATCAATATTAATAACGAATTAAAAAAGGTACTTACCATCATCTGATTGAAGATCTACTACATTTGTAATAATAGGATGATCTTTAGTATCAGAAGGTAATTTTCTCATGTAGTACATGTGTTTTGCCTTCCATTGTACGTAGTTTGATATGTAATATATAAATAATAACAGAGCACCAGAACAAAAAATAGTACTTACTATATCCATGGTTAAACAGAGTTGAGTCAAAAGTGCAAGATAAATTGAAAGTTTTCGTTATTTATCTACATAATAGCATCTCTATTCTATTTTTAGTTTACCAAACAAGTATTTTTGCATATTTATTTTGTACTTGATTCGGACTTTCCTCCATTTCCCTACGTAAGTTAAGTGGTTAAATTTTTATCTTTAATTAACTCATGTAATTTTTTAAACGCTGTCTATTATATACATAGTTAGAAAATTAAATAACCACAAGGTTATAGTTTTAACAATTTGATTACGTTTTAAATTTAATAATTATTTGAATATATTGAGGTAGGATCAAGACATTTTTGCATGATGCCCTTTTGCATATAATTTTAGGGACACTCGTTATACAGGAAACATACAAAAGAAAGTAACAATACCAACTTCCGAATTCCGGGGCAGAAACAACGCAGACACGTACTCGAAGATCAGAAACTGTAAACCACAAATTATGAAACGTTAAACAATCCGAGCAACATCGTTTTCAATTAAGGACTTAATTTCGTCGAGAGCAAAATCGCCTCGTATTATCACTCAACTATGAAAGAAACTGCAGAAATAGACGATTGAAAAATGTTTAAATCGGTTCGTCGTTTATTTTCTTTTCACTCGATGCGACGGTATAAAAGAGCCGAAGGAATGGTTTCACATCCATTAGTCAGTACCAATTTCTTAAAGCAGAATGAAATATTCCTGTGTAAGTACCTGCCTGATCGGTTCGTGAATCAATTGATCTGCATTGGTATGCAGTGAGTGTGCGTGTTTGAAGTGACAAAATTTAAATTATTTAATTTAAACAATTATTATCATTTTATAAGTTCAAAAATGCAAGATATTCTTGCATTGCTAAAAGTAGTAAGAGTATTCATAAAATTATTTTTAATTGTTACAATTTTTCTTGCATTTATGGAAGTTGTAGACATTGTTTTTTCTCATTACAACATAATTTAAATTTTCGTTTAGAATAGAAAGTTGTTAAGTATCTTTAAAATTATTAGGTTTCTCCTAAAGCAATTAAGAAGAATTTCGAAGCTAATACTTGTAATTAATGATCTATAAAATATATTTTATTTTTGCAGTTTGGAATAGTCTGGTTATGCGTCTTACTCGCTTCGACAAAAGCTAAAAATTCGACAAAAAACCTTTCCAAGCCCAAGAGAAATTTATCCAGGCAAATCCAATCCTATGAGGAGCCAAGCTTTCTAGTACCTTTAGCTAGCAATACTAAAATTTACTACGAACCTAAACCGGCCAATACGTTCTACCAAGCCAAACCTCTGGCTCTAGTAGACCTCACTCAACCCGTCAAAGTAATAGAACCAAAGGTACAATTCCTAATCTATTTTTCCCACAAACTAACCAAACTTTACTTAAGCAGGTCGCATCCGAACATGTTTTGTACGAATTCCAACAAACGCCCACCGACTCCATCTCCAACGTGCACGTCAAGCAACTCTTCGAACCCGACTTGAAGCCACCGCCTCCGCTCCAACCGAGCCAACCCCCAGCGAACATCATCACATCAGAGACCATCGTATCGCCGGCCCAGCAGCAACCCTTCGCCCAGAACAACTTGCAAACCTACAGCCTCAAGCACCATCCCCTTTACAACGTCCAGCCCGCCTTCGCCGAACCGAAAAAATACGTTTACGGCAAGATCATCGTCGACTCCACGCTGCCCCAGCCCGGCCAATTCATGCACGCCCCCACATCTTTCCATTCCAGCCAGCAGTTCGGCCCGCACTTGCCCAGCCAGCCCTCGCAGTTCGTGCAATTCACGCACGGAAAGCCCATCATCAGCTACGTCAATCACTACCCAAGGTACTTGGAGTATTTCGTTTGCTTATACCAGATTCGATCTGAAGCGTGGCTTGTTTAGAAATAATCCCGCGCAATTGCCGCCCATCACCCAGCCGAGGTTTCGCCCGCCTCCCTTGAGCCAATACCAAACCATAGACATGCCTGTTGTAGTGGAGAAGCAGCGGAAGGAGAAGCCCAAACCTCCAGCATCGGTGGTCGAGAAGCCTGTGGAAGAAGATAACGTGGATTCTGAAGATGAAGACATCGAGGAGAAGCAGGATTACGAAGAAAACGATAGGGATGAGTACGAGAGTCCCTTCGACAAGTACTTTGAACACGATGATGAGGATAATGATAAGTATGCTACTAATTTTGGCCAGTAAATATAAGTTAAATGGGTTGCCTATCTTCACGAATAGATGCACTGCATAATACTATTTTCTGCTTGGTAGAGATCATGAGGGTTACGAAGAAACAGGCGAAGAAACCGAAGAGGACAATAAACGGGGTTCGTCGAGCTATTCGCGAACGGAGTACCGCCCTAAGAAGCTTCAGCAATCGAAGAAATCCAAGCGGGGTAAGCGCCCGGAGGATGAGTACGTCAAAGACAAGTACAAGTCGTACAAATACAAGCACGCTAAGAAGTCCAAATATCCGCATTCCGAGTTGGATGGCAGGTTTTCCGAGCCCATACCGACGACGCACAAGAAGAAGATACTGAAAGAGCAGTGGTACTTGTCGAAGAGCCTGAGGGACAAGTTTGAAAAGGAATAAATTGATGATAACTACGTTTTATATATAATTAAGATCTCAAGCGAGGTGGTAAAATTTGGAAAGTGCGTCTTTAATCAACGCCCGATTAAAAAATAGTAAATTTTTTGAATTAAAAATTGATATATTACATTTTTTATCTGTTAAAATATACATTGTTTCCTACATTCTATGGATAATTTTATTTTTTTACTCCTACGAATTTTTTACCATCCATTGTTACAACTGTCTCTAAAACTTGCATTTTCTGTCTATAAATAATGTTGTAAATGAATAATAAATAATATAGTTGCGTGTATAACCTAAAGGAAAACACGTCATTATGTGTTCCAGCAAGGAAAATCGATTTTATGTATTTAATTATATCTTATGTTAAATCGATACAAAATGATACAAATTGTCGAGCTAATAAATATTTTCCTTCAATGTCTAGTCTAGTTTGAATGCTGAGCGCGAGTGGCATCCGGAATTTTATTAATCCGTAAGGGAATTAACATTAACTTCACCAATTATGCTAGCCAATACTTTTCCATTTGCTTTAAAAATATTAAAAAATATGTGCATTTATCATCTCTTTTTTGATTGCATCATTGTTTTATTTATTAAGATTTTACGTCCTAAATGTGCTACAGGATGGCCAAGTAATACCCAAAGTAAGATAAGATCTTTTTCTAAAATAAATAATAAAATAATACAACAACCAACGAACTATTATAATGCACTATAACTTTTCCAATAAATTATTTCTCTTTTCTTCTAATATTTATTATTATGGGAGATAACTGTGATACATTATTTGGCCACCTTGTACTTTTTTCGTCAGCATGACTTTACATTAATTATATCAACTATCTAAAAATATGAAAATTAAAATTCTTCTCCACTGATTCAGAACCGACCTAAAATAACAAATTTAGTTATAATTTTTTGATATAGATGGATATAAATGAATTTAGTTATCGCATCAACTCGGTCGTAGAAGTTAGTGCTCGGACATTCAATACAGGAATAGAGATTAGATAGAAAATTACTGGTTTGATCACACTTTCTTGCCGGATTATTGATAGAAAAATAATAAATAGACAGATTTTATGTAGATTAACTGGCTATCTGGTGAGTAATATTCAAAAATATCAATATTTAATCCACGATTTAGTAACGTAGTAAATTGTTAAAGCACAACGTGCGCACGTGAAATGCTCGATATCTCTTGTAAATTTACCAAAAATGTATAAAATTCGAATTTTCAAAACAAAAATATCTATTAGAAAAGTGGTATGTACCTGCATTATGAGCTCTGTTTTACATGAATTAAATACTTTTATTGATTATAATATATATTTTGTGTTTTTTTATGTTTTTAATATAAATCTCACGATTCTCATAAACTTTCTTGGAAGGTAATTAAAAAATGTCTGTTTTATTTTAGGTTTTAACCGTTATAGCCAAAAATGAAGTGTGAATTGTTCGTGCTATTGAAATTAACACTATTAATATTATTTCTGAGTTTACCTACTGAGCAAAAGTTAAAGAAAGGTGCCGTAGTTACAAACGGATATGGATGTTCTGATATAGGAGCGTAAGCCAAAATCACAAAATATTCATTAGGAAAATGTACTAAAATATTTCTGGTGCTTCAGTGCCATTTTAAAAAAAGGTGGCAACGCTGTGGATTCTGCTATTGCAACCTTATTTTGTGAAGGGGTATCGATGCCCCAATCCATGGGTCTTGGAGGTGGTTTTATGCTCACTTTATACAATAAAACCACTCATGAAATATGGACATTGGATGCAAGAGAAACCGCCCCCAAGAAAGCTTCTAGAGATATGTTCCTGGATCATCCAAACTCCTCAAAATGGGGTAAACATATTTGAAAATAAACTCTCTCGATTCAAGAACATTGGTTTTCTTCCTCTTCGTCAATCACTAATTCGAATTGATTCGCCATTTTAGGTGGTAAAGCAGTAGGAGTACCGGGTGAGCTGAGGGGGTACTGGCATCTTTATAAAAAATTTGGAGGAGGTTTACCGTGGAAGCAATTAGTTGAACCCACTATTCACATGTGCACGAATGGAGTTCATGTTACAAAATTTTTAGCCCACGTTTACAAAAGAAAAAAAGATTTTTTATACCAAGATCCAGTATTGAGGTAAATCGATTTTTCTCTCCATTTTATAATCTCGTGCAATATGTGATACCATTCCAGGTCCATTTATATCAAGCCCTCGGATAATGAAACCTACCAAGAAGGAGAATCCGTGAAGCTACTAAAACTAGCCGAAACACTAGCAATAATCGCAGAAGAAGGCGGCGATGCCTTGCACAACGGCTCACTAACAGAAAATTTTGTTAAAGACATCCAAAACAACAAAGGGATAATCACCAAGGAGGACATGAACACCTACGAGTAGGTACCGTTGATTTATCGTCCTAATTTCTCCACTAAATTAACAAGTATTGCGTTATAATAACCACAGTAATAAGTTAATTTTTATTTACATTGTAGACCACTTTGGGATCAACCTCTATCCATCGGTCTCAAGAGCGATAACACTCTGTACACTTCACCTTTACCAGCCAGTGGAATACTGGTAAGCCTCATTTTAAACACGTTGAGTGACTTCGTCGCCGCAGAGGATGATGAAGTAACGATAACGCAGAGAATCGTCGAAACTTTTAAATACGCATACGGAAGAAGAGGCGAAATGGGGGATCCGAATTTCGTGAATGTCACCGAGGTAAAACTGTTAAGATTTATATCACTAGAGTAGTATCTGTTTATTGTAGTTTGTAGAAACTTGTAGAGATTTTGTTGCACTACTCTTGTTAATATTTTCAGTTAATAAACGACTACACTTCCGAATCGTACGCAGCCAAAATAAGGAGTATGATATCGGATAGAAAGACTTACCAAAATCCTGATCATTACAATGCCAAGTTCTACACGCCGGACGATCACGGCACTGCGCACATTTCCATTCTATCTCCTGATGGGGACGCTGTGTCCGTCACCAGTACCATTAATCTTCTGTGAGTATTAAATTTTGCGGGTTCTGCTTCATGACGAGCTATGTGGTGCAGGTTTGGAGCAGGATTTGCGTCGAAGAGCACCGGAATCATTTTGAACAACGAAATGAGGGACTTTTCATCGCCGAATATGATGAATGGTAATGGTTTCGCATCGTCCTCGTCGAATTTCGTGGCGCCGGGAAAGAGGGCCGTGTCTTCTATGTGTCCTGTTGTAGTTTTAGACGGGAACAAAAACGTTTTGATGGTTGTTGGTGGAGCTGGCGGGCCCAAAATCACAACTGCCGTTTCATTGGTAATGAATATTTTCTAGCAACTGCTATTCTTCTCCAATTCGAATTGGATGATTCTAATTATTACTTTTATTTAAGGCTATACTGAGGCACTTGTGGTTGGGAATGGATTTGAAATCTGCTATTTACGAGAAGCGGTTTCATCATCAATTATTCCCCATGGAAATTATTTTTGATGCAGAATACGAGACGGAGGTAATGATTAATTATTCTTCTACGTATCTCAAAATTAAAGCTAGGTTCTTCTTCTTCCCAAGCCTGATGTATTTATCCACTTCCTTTAGACCTCTTCCAGTTGCTTCCATTTCCTTCAATCTCTTGCAGTTCTCATCCATTGTTTTTCCACGATCTGTTTAATGCCATCTATCCATTTTTTTGAGGTGAGGTCTGCCTATTCCTTCTTTATTCTCTCTGGTCTCCAGTTCAGTAGTCTTAGTTAGCTTTCTTTAACTGGAGGAAGCTAGTTTAATGAGTTTATTTCTTTAGGGAAGAAACGTAGTAGAGGCTTTAGCGAAATTCGGGCACAAATATAGTTTTCACGATGACAATGGATTCGCAGCTGTAACTGGAATATCTACGAAAAACGATGAAATATTCGCTTGGAGTGATAGAAGAAGACCGGGATATACGACTTATATCTACTAAATTGATTAATTTTCTTTAATTTGTGATAAAATTAAAAATTCTTACTACTTAAAATTTTATTGTTTTAAGACCATTTAACCAGAAATAATGTAGCACAAATATTTTCTAGTAGTGGATAAAAGGTAGTATGTAGTTAAAAAAAACGAAGAGGTAAGTCAATAATTTTTATTATAATTTAAATAAGTAAATATAATTTAGGTAGAATATTCATGACAATAATACGAACTAGTTCATTTTGCGTTTAAAAGCATACATTTATCAGTAATTGTAATTATATCAGTTCACTGCTCCAATCCAATGAAATGAGGTCGCAAAAATTGTGGTAACGATTTACTGAAATTCACTCCAAAAATCTGTTTCTCTTACACGTATTTACGTCGTATCTTATCATTACTTATCCGATTATACAAAAAAATATTTTAAAAAATGCATTAATAAATAAACTTTTACGTCTTATCAGATACATACAAAGTGTATGAAATCGTAAATCAGGAACAAAAAACTACTTGCTTGACACGCTTGGTACTTTATCTCACAAATTATTTACAAATCGATTCATTGAAAAACGCTTAACAGCTAAGTAGATGTTCTTCAAAAATAATCAGCTACTAATAAAAAAGTGATTATCCAAATTTATTGAGCACATCTTATACAATAAAAAACAAATTTTTGATAATGTAAAGCGAAATTTCTCATGTTTATCGAATTTTCTAAATCTTTCCTTATCCGACAGGTTTCGTCTAGGCAAGTGCCTAACACACTTAAACAACCCATTACAACTAAATTTATTAACTAACGTAAGTTAATTCGTCGCGGCATTCTATACAAGGTGATTCCTTATAGAACCTTCACGAACATATGAATTTTGTAATAACAAACTCCGTAGGAGTTACTCGCAAAGTTATTCAATGTTTTCGTTCGCACGATGAAAACATTTTCAAAGCACTGATAAAAATATCCTTTACACAAATGCCCAATTATAAATTATTTCGAAAAAGAAGTTTCTGTTATGAATCACCTTGTATACTGTTACAGAAAAATATTCAACAATTTATATACTAAAAATGGCATCTTTTCTCGCATACGGACCAGCCTTTCAGGAAAGTAAGCTCGCTTAGTAAGTACAATTTTAGAGGAATTAGAAATGTTTTGCACAAATTGAACAAGTTTACTCGCGGTTATTTTTATGAAACACGACAAAGCACGATGAAATTAAAAGGCTAAACCATTGCAAAACAGACAAAGATTACCTCTATATACCACCAAATGAACAGTAGCTAGTGAACATCAGCAAAGTCTTATAATTTAGAACGGATTCAGTGCACATATACTCGATTATTTCGTGTTTGACAACATATCTTTTGACACAGACTAACTACATTAATATTCAAACATAGCGTAGTCGATGGACAGTTGCGCTAATCTAAAATTAACAAAACTTAATTGGTCATGATACTACAACATTAGATTTTCTCGAAGATACATATTCTCGACAAGAATGTTGAGCTTCAATTTACGAGGAGGGGCAGAGGGACACGATGCAATACATTAACCACGTAAGTGTTTTATTTTAGGGTGTGTAAGTATAATTAGACTAAATCGTGGAAAATTAACGAAACGAAAATGTTTAACTGTAGGTTATACTCTGCGCCACCCCGTTCACAGTCTTTGATTTTAGAACGTCGTTTTCGTAGGACAATACCGTCTCCTTGCCATTCTCGTAGATCCTGTAACCAATGCAATTGATTTAATATTTAAATTACAGCGGTAGTTTTATTTACAGCCAGATTTACCAATTTTGCAGAATAACATTCAAGAATAACGGAGGAATTAGGTAAATGCACCGTGATAACCACCTTAATTAGTTTATTATTTATTAACGTACGCAAAAATTGACGTAATCGTTACGGTACTGCCATTCCTGACTGTTAAATTTAACTTTGAATCTATGTATGCATTACTTGATTCATAGCTAATCATTGTTTTCATTAACATTAATTAACAATCATTAGAATGGAGAAGACCACGACTTTTTTTTAATTTTTTTTTTTCAAAACCGTGTGTTCTAAGAAGGCCCTTAATGAAATTTTTATTTTTTTCTGTGGCCAAATAAGGCCGCAATTAATTTTTAAAATTTGAAAAACGTCACACAATCGTCATACACTCTGCTCCAATCAAAGCGAGAGTTGCAAAGAGAAGTCACATTTAGCAAGTTTGCCACGTTTCCTATTACTCTTCTTTAATCCGCAAAATGTGCGTTTTTTGTATATTTATTGCAATAAACATTTTCTGATTTATCCATTTCTTCCATTACCTAATGGATAATTCGATATATTAATATAGAAATAACATCTTCATCTGTATGAATTGTAACCGATTTTCGTGTTAAAAACACAAATAATGGTCCTGAAAAATTTATTTGGCAACATTCTTGTCAACATCAATATTATCAGTAAAGTGTTTTGTGCCGAACTGCAATTCGTGTAATTTGTTTTGTGCATTTTTCAGAAAAATCTGACAAATGACAGTTTGATTTTTGTTCGTTTGTGTATTCTTTGTTACTGCGTTCGAAAATTCATACTATTTACTATACAACAAGATGTGAGTGGTTTATGATTGGTTGATAAGGTATGAGTCAAAACCCGAAATTTTTAAATTTCAAAGGGCTATATCTTTTTAATTATAACACATTTTCAGCAACTGAAAACGGTTTTGAGCTCTAATAAATCATTTCTAATCGTATCTTTTGCCGAAATCCGCGTATCTTACATCGTGGTCTTCTCCATTCTTCCTACCTGAATGTTAAAATTATCCCTTAAATGTGACGATTTATATCTGGCCTCAACTAACTTAGCGATTCAGCCACTCACTAGGTAATAAGCACATCGTCGGTATACAAGAGAAAGTGACCAAGAACAAAATGGACTTAGTCTTTATGAAATTTTCAAATTATTATTATAAGTATTATTACGAAATTAGTCACGTTTGCAACTGACTTTGTTTTGCATAAACTGTACATAAAAACTAAAAATCAAGAATTTTGGACTTCTCTCTTTGGTCACTTTCTCTTGTATACCTACAATTTGGCCTTCAACAATACACCCATCGAGCTAACTCGAAAGTAGAGGTTAACACACCGAATCCAAATATTCTCACAAAACTTACTTTTTAGTCGTTATCTTCTTGCCGCCGACGAATTTCGTCGAAGAGGACGTTCTTTTAACGTTGGGGTTGCCGGGAGATCCATTAAACGAAGTATTTATTGAACTAAAAGAGGTGAAACCGGCCGCGTGCGGGCCGGTGTTGAAGAAATCGTCCATCAGATCGCCGCCGAAGCCGAAGCTGAACGGCGCGAACAACGAAGCGCTGCTGAGGGCGTTCTGCGGGTGCGAGTGTCTGTTCCGTCTCCTCGAATCCCTTCCCAATTGAGGATCTACAACATACATTTATCGTTTTGAAATCTAAAAACCACGAACTAGTATTCCACTTACCTAGCAAATCGAATACCGAAGCGCCGAAGAACTCTCTGAAGACGTCCTCCGGGTCTCTGAAGGAGAAGAATCCGAAACCGCCGAAATCTAGATCGTCTTCGTACCGGCTTCTGGCGCGACTGTTACCATTCATCAATCCATCTTTGCCGTATTGGTCGTACGTGCGTCTCTTTTTCTCTAAAATGTAACCGCAAAATGCATAAGTATTACTTCATTTCCGAGCCGATGATGAAGCGTCGAGAGATGATGACTAGCCAGACGAGTTTGAAACGTTTAGAAGGTAGTGAAAGCGTCGATAAATCAAAGCCACCGTATCCAAATGTTTCAGATTATCCGGAGACGATCAACATGCCGCATGCTCTGATGGTTCTTGTTCAGCCAGTTCAAAGTAAGTTCGAAATTATAATGTACGCGTTAGTTCCTAAAATTCTACTCCAGTTGATAACCCTTTTTTTAGTTTGCTATGATTAGTATGAGAACGAATAATTTAGGATGTATGATAGTGAAATTGAGGATGTAGCGAAGGCAATGAATCAAAATATGATAAATAAAATTATTGTAGCAAAGAGAAGATATTTGAGAAGACAAATGAAATGGCAAGAAAAAGCATTCAACAGAAGTATAATGAAATTTTTTCGAGTTACAAACAGTGTTTTTTCTACGACCATGTGGATTATAGTCTATTCATAAATGAGTGGGAAGATTGGACAGATTGCTTCTCTGTAGGCTGGAATTTGGCCAATTGATTGATTCATTACTCCGCCTAATTTATGAATAGACTATGACCAAGACCTTTGGGTTATCTGGAAACGTCATAAGAAATCCTGGGTAATTTTATATCCTCGATTTAACCAGTGATAATAGTTGGTAAAAGGGGATTCACGAAAGTTCTGATGGAAGAAAAAATTAAACTCCCACTTTTGGAAATTCCTGTTTCTCACAAACGTCGCTTACGCAAATATTCTGTACTCATTGATGAATCGAAAAATATCCAATTCATTCGTATTCAATTTTTAATCGCATTATAATTTATTCCATAATTCCTACAAAATACTGAAAAAAAAATAGTGAAAGACGGATCATCGACTGACTCACGACACAAAGTGATGCATTCGAAAATATGTTTTTTCAAAATTTATTATTCGCACGGTCATAGACATCTGCGGTACTCAGCGACACTTTTAAAGATTTCAAATCCCACCACTAATTTTACCACCTATAATTATGTGCGTCAGCCAACATAATGAATCATAGTAGTCGACAATAATGAATTACAGTTATAATTTTACAT
Organism: Phyllotreta cruciferae; assembly: GCA_917563865.1. NCBI lineage: Eukaryota > Metazoa > Arthropoda > Insecta > Coleoptera > Chrysomelidae > Phyllotreta > Phyllotreta cruciferae. The sequence continues at coordinate 4,685,183 of OU830606.1, forward strand.
ACCGTAATCGAGGAAACAGACCGATAAATTATAACAATAATGGAGGCATTTTCGCGGATGCTATTTTTACGACTTTTCCACTCTTTACTTTCATCATAATTGACATAATTGAGCAATAAGTAAGATAGTACCTCTCGCGCTGGTACTATTTATTTAGAAACGTTGTTAATCACCTTCCGTTGGTGATTCACTTGCATTAAATAAAACATTTTAACAGATGTTTACGTACATTTGTAACCGCGAGAATCGATTATATGGAGTTTATAAATAAAAATATTAATGGTGAACATGTTAGCGACACCCTTGAGGAAACTCGGAAACATAATAAATTTCCATTACAATTACAATGTTCGTCTCAGGTGTGAAATAAAGAAAAACAGGCTCGTCTATAGATGAATAGCTACATATTTTTCTGTAATAGAGAATATCAAAAAAATGTTACCCTTTGTCTGTAAAATTACTTGTTCAATGGGGCATTAAAATCGAACACACGCAAACAATTGGTCTTATAAAGGAAGTGATTTAGTAGCAATTTAACTTCGTTAAAAAACCCATAAAATTTAAGGAAGCAAATTAAACAGAATCGTTAGTAAAGACAAGCGGAAATTAGAAAACCCGCGACCCGTCGAAATTTTAAGTTATTCAGTTATTCGTGATAAATTACGATTATACAGCGAATTTTGACCAGCATTCTTGCTTCATTAATTGCAATTATACATGGTGGATCATAAGTAATGAGGCATGCCGAATCGGTGGATCTTTGACATTAAAATATTGCAATTTCACTAAGTTAAACGTACTTAAATATTATTAATGTGTGACCAATTACTTTTGGACCACTGTGTAATAAAAATGAAACTATTTAGCAAATATAGAGAAGATAATACGTATTTGAGAATGCAAAACAGCAAGTGTTTTTTTAACCGGAAATTGGCTTAATTATCATAAGAGACACTAAGATTGAATTAAACATTTTAAGAAAATCATAACAAACACCAAAAACAAGTTAGTCCAGTCAAAGTGTCAATCCAAATCGATTATTTTTAAATCAATATCACAGCAAACTTAAATAACTTAAAAAAACAAACGCAGTTAATAATGAGGGTTGGTAAACGAATGGTATGAACGAGATTATGTGAAAATCCAAAATCAAAAAAATTAGTCGAACCACACAGAAAACAAAAATCTGTAAATGTACCGAAATATTTCTGAGAGAAAGGATTGAAACTGTCAAAATAATGGCTGCGGTACGATCTCGATTTCGCCGAACTACTTCTGCTGCTTCGGGTATCATAAATTTTTCTTTTCGAATCTATAAAATACCAATCATACTAAGTAACAATAACGATTCGCTGTAATAACAAGAAATATTTAATAAAAATTCAAATGGCAAAACTTTATCTATTAATATTCTTCTCGTTATGTACCAGTGTAATAACAAAAGAATTCGTATTATCAACAATTCGAATTAGGTTGTTGAAAGAATGAATTAGTTTTTAATCATACTTGAAATTATTTCTAAATGTTTCAAACCCGATTATAGAAAAGACATTAGTGAATAGAATATTACTCACCATCTGATAATACTTCATACGCCTCTGAAATTTCCTTAAATTTTTTTGTAGCCTCTTCCATATTTTCAGGATTCTTGTCAGGGTGCCATTTCAGAGCCAATTTTCTGTAACTACAAAACAAATACATTTTTATTAATTAAAAAAATGTTGTTTATGAAAAAAGAAAATAGAGTTTCTGTATTAATATAAATTTTGAGAAAAATTTACAAAATTGTACTTACGCCTTTTTAATGTCTGTACTGCTCGCAGCTTTTGGCACCTCGAGGACCCTGTAATAGTCCACCATATTGGTGCCGTTTAAATCCTTATGCCCCAGGTTTTAGAACACTGCAAATAAGAACTAAATTAGACAAAATACAAATAACAAAAATAAAATATTATATATTAAAACTTTACGACGGTAAAATACCTCCAAGGTGTGTTTACTCTCCCAACATAACCAGCACGTGTTAAACTTTTTCGCCCCGCTCAATACAACAAACAAATCAATTATTTTATCGGCAACTAACGCCTTGTAAGTAAACCATCAATGGCAATTTAGAGAGCAATTATTCGCGTGAACTCACGAATTTTATTTCGACGTCTCAAACGACGTTAACACGAATACTATTTATTTAAACCGCCGTACATACTTTATTAATGACGACCATTTGTAGCGACCATCGAGCACTTATTGCCAATCAATTTATGTTAGCACGTTGTAAATTTTATGTTCAGCGGTATTTACGGATGCAATAGTAGAAACTAGCGAATCAGTACGCGTACTTACACCTACCTACGTCTGGCTACTCGACGTAAAATATCTACAAACCGTAAAAATAACGGGCTAAGCTGGGCTAATTTAGGTGACAAAACATTGCACAATGGTACGACCTCATCGAATCATTTCTTAATATTAGTACCAAAAAAATCGCGTAACCTTCGAATGCTCCTAAAAGCTAAACAAAATTTAGAGGTTGTACAGGTAGATTAAATTGACATTAAACGAAAAAGTAAATATTAAAGGCGAGGCCTTTTTTACTACATTTGATGAATTCGTCCCGTGTGGCTTTTTGATGTTCGAATTATTTTTAGAATTCGCGCGATGATATGGAAAGCAATTGAACGTGCTTTATTTGAACTAACAATTCAACAAGTCAACGGCCGACCTTCTGGATGCTGTTAACTGCGACAGAAATGCTAATAAAAAATTCACAAACGCCCACCTAACTTTAAAACGTTAATTGCAATCCATCGAAAATTATGAATGGGGACACGTAGAAAAAAATCTCTATGATTATTCTAGACGGTATTAATTCTAAACGACTTCAAAAAGACGATAAAAACGAAAATTTCAATGATAAAAATTTGATGTGCAGTTTGACCTAATAATGAAAAGAAAGAATTTTCCCCAAGTTATAGGAAATATTTTAATTTGATGTCCTTTTACATTACTAAATTAGGATAGAACTACAGTAATTTACTGGTTTGTAATTGAATTACTTTTATTGTAATTGAGGCGGTAATTAATTACATGCTCCTCAATTGTAATTCATTTGTAATTCAATTACTCGTTTTGTTACAATTACATTTTGATTAAATTCGACAAGTACTTTTAATATTTTCAATACGTGAAAAGTTTAACTCCGATTGCGAATCCATAGGCAGGTAGTCGAGGTATGTACCTGCTTGGACCCAAACATATCCTATAAGAATTATTTTTTACAAGAATATTCTGTAGTTATAAGTAGATTCTGTAGTAGAATATTCTGTAGATGCATAACAGTTACAGAACTCTACATGAATGAAATTCAAAAACACTTTTTTCCTTCAAATAATAACCAAATTCCTATCGAATCTCCTCTACAATCTAATAGTCAAATTTTTGATTATATGGATACTCCAAAGCGGATTATTTGAAATAACACCAAAGGATGTAATTGAAATAGAAATTATTATAATTAAAATATGGGGTGGAGTTCAATTGGTCCCCGCGGTCAAATTTACCCAAATATAATCCTTTTTCGACTCGAAAACTATCAGTCAATTGGTCCCCAATACCGGATTAAGGGTTTCTAGGAAGGACCGATGGGAATATTTATAATTTCAAAATTCTCTGGCAAATTTCGATTATGTATTTTCATTTCGTAGTACAATTTAATGAGGATTTTATGATTAGGGGAAATTTTTTGACTTCTGTCTTTTTTCTATTTCAATATAGGAAAAATCCCATCCCATCCAGTATACTTCTAGAAAATTAGGTGTACTTTTCATAATAACAAATTTCGATATTGTAAAATATAAAGGTACTTTACTCTTGAGCAAAATTCACATTTTTTGACATACCTCGTATAAGATTGATAAAATTTGATTTTTGATGGTTGCATCTTGGATTTTAGATCATGCAGAACTTTTTGTGAAGAATATAACTATTTCGTAAAATTAATAATAAAGTTTCCCATATGCTGGCAACTATTTTTTGAAATCCGTTCGTATATTAAAACTAAAATAATTCTTTTTTTGTATAGAATTTTTCTTTTAATATAGTATATTGTACCAATTGTATATATTTTAAATTACTAATCCTTAGATATTAAATATTTTTTAACACTAAAAGTTGCATTTTGTCCAAATTCTCTCAGCTATGTAAGTACACCAGAAGATGTTAGCCAAATGATAGTTATTCATGCAATGTAAAATCTTATCTAATCGGATTAGGAATATTTTGACCGCGGGGACCAATTAGCCCATTAAATTTTGAAACTGGGGACCAATCGACCTGTAGGATTATGGAACCCCGCTGACAAAAATGACCGTGGGGACCAATTGACCAACACCGAAAATATGTAGTAAATTTTGTAATTTCAATTAGGTACAATTAATTACAATTTTCCCAAAGTAATTGTAATACCATACTCATCATAATAGAGATATGAAATATTCAATTATTATTGTCAAGTGTGGGATTAATAGTTGCAAAACTAATTGATTAACCCGTACATTCTTGTTTGTTCGAGACTTCGTTGGTGAAGAAGCGTATGAATAGCTTTAATGAGCGCTGCCAACACAATAGACATTCGATGTTAACCTTCTTTATTAGGCGAGTAAGGAGAAAATAACGTATTGTGATCGAATGTGTGCCATTACAGAGCCCAACCTGAAAACCGACAAATAGGGCGATTAAGCCATCGGAATCGACAAAAACATTTCAACGTTCCGTGCTCGAAACTTTCGGAATAACAAAAATATATTTTCGAAGTATTTTAGCGCACGTAGTTTCCAAAATAGCGCGCGTTATTAATGAATTGCTATACGTACGTTCGGGTTAAAAATATTTTTAACTTTTATACATAATAGCAACGTTCGCTCTCGATTTTTGGCGTTTCGTAACATCGTAGATAAGAAAGCGCGGAAGTTTAAACACCGCGGATTTACGGCTTTTAGAAGACGAAATTAAACGCTATTCTGTTAACAATTCGATCGTGACCTACGTGCACTTCTCCTGAAATAGCTTTGGCATTGAGATGTGTTCGGCATAAAATTAATCTCCAAGACAACGGAATGGGCCTCTCCGAGTGCGTGGTATTAAAAACCCGCAAAAAACTTGTAATGAATCTTCTTTGTGTATAGTCAAAAATCACTTCCTTAACATAGAGATTGCAGAATAGGTAGAGGAACTGATTAATAACAGCTATTCATGTACCAACTTGTTGAGGCTGAGTCATTATGAATATGATCTTACGGTTCTTTAAACAATTATTATAATTATTTTCACTTCTAAATTTATTCAATTCCTTGTTAAATTTTGGAAAAAGGGAAATAAATGCAAACAAATTAAAACTTTAACTATTTTATTTTTAAACTTATAAAAAAGCTTAATATAAAACTTAATAACCAACAAACATGCTAATCTGTGCTTGTGTGAAAACAATATGAATAACAAGAACGATCAGTAATTATTATTAGGACTATTCGATACTGGATGAGGTATTAAATTAATAGTCGATTCTTCGCACAGCCTTCCCAATTTAGCATTGAACAAAATATCAGAAATCAACTTCTGAGCGATTATTCCTTGCTTCGGTTCCAGGTTCTTCAATTGCATTCCCACAGATTTCCCGAAAATCTCCCATTCTTCTTCCCGTTCGGTGAGAAGCTTTGTGGCTATATCAATGAGCTGGTCTTGCCTTTTCTCTATCGTTCGCCGTTGCTTCTTGTTCCTGGCCACAAGTTTCGCCATAGGCGGTTCATCGTTAACCGCGGAATGCGATGGGGACGATTCCTGGATTAACGGGGATGAGGAATTTGACGATGAACTTTCGTTATATCGGGTTTCTTGCTTGACCTGTTGGTTGGGATTGGAAAATTCTTCGAACAATTCCGGATCTGATAAGTAAATTGTTTCCTAAAAGGGCGAAAAATTGAGTAAATAAAGTTTGTAGATACACTGAAATCTGTACAAATTAAAGCTTTATTCATTAAATTTACCAATATTGTTGACAAAATCGTCTAAAAAATTTCACGGCATAATTATATTCCTTTTATCAAACAGGAAACCAACAAATTTGATTGACCGATAAATATCTCCGATTTATAGCGGCTGTTCATACATTGAAATCCAAATTTTTTTAGTGCCTTCTTTGTATTCACCTGTGTTTGACAGTATTACAATAGGTACATTAACCAAAAACGTTTTGTAATCGTGATACTTTAGGCCACATAATTTTAAAGCATCTTCTCATTGTTCAGCTTATTCACTAAATTTACCATCAAATTATCAAGCTCTGTTTAACAGTACCCTTTAAAATAGCACTGGCTCTATTAGATACTCAGCTTACGCATACTAACCCGTTGCATTTCAGTTTGAACATTTTGAAGCGTTTCATCTATTTGTTTGAAAGAAGGCTTTTCTTCACAAGGCAGAGGTTCCGAATATATTAGATAAAATTGTTCCTTGTGTTTCGCAAACAAATGCCTTTTAAGTCCGCTCGTATTCGCCAGCTTCATTTTTATAAACACATTTAGGCCATTCGCCTCGCACATTTTACATTTAGCGCGCTTGTCCTTCGATTCGCTGTCGATGGAATATTCGAAATACCACTTGAATTTCTCCGACTGCAAGATTTTACTGGACGCAGTAACATGGAGACTTGTACTCCCTTTACCGTCCTCGTTTTCCTGGATGTTGCGACTTGGATATTTTTTCTTTGTAGGTTTTTTTGGAGGCTTTGTACTCTCTTCTTCGAAAAAATCATCCTGACCTTCAAAGCTATCACCAGTTGTTAGTAATTGGTAATTTTCCGTTGAACTCGACCTTTTGAGTAATTTTGCAGGGATATTTGCGGTCGATTCCTCAGGAATTGTTAAACTCGGTCTTTTCCTTTTAGATCGTTCATCCATTTTATAACACTCTATAACTTGGTTATTAAGATGAATTGGAACTATCGCCGTCCACCGAGTGTATTGACGCCACAAAAACCGACACCAGTCTCGTCTCGTCTCGTCGAGAATCGAGAATTTCAACTCTGTCGTTAGTGCTTGCTTGCCGAGGGGACCCGAGACCACACGAACACGAGAGTGTACAGTTCTCTCGCCTTGGGTTCTCGTTCTAATATCGACTATCCCTTGGCTTGTTCGGTCTCGTCTCGTCAGATGGCAAGAGCAACACTTTTATCGATTTGTTTGTATAGTCTACTTTGTTTCAAATTGTATCTGTTGCGATCAACAGGCACATTTCAAAAATTTATTTACTTAAGGGTATCAATTATCTACCTACTAAGAGAGCCAATTACTATTTACATGAGTCACTTGTATATGTAAAGGAGTTGATAAATTGAAATGAAATATTTTATTACATACCCCTTTGAGATCTTCGGATAGTTCATTGTTTTCCGATAAAAATGACAATAAGTTATAATACCAAAGGGAGGGAACATAAACATCGTCTGAGGAAGCAGCAGTTGCTTGTGAAGCTCTCACCTAAAATACATTGGTATTTGCATAATTTATATTATAAATGTATTTTTATTAATAAAAATTTTATTCAACTTACCTTCCTCAATTCTCTGAGATAAACGGTCCTCAGATTTTTCAGTTTCTGTTTAAATGCGGGTACGGTAACATTTTTGTCCAACTTTTTGTAAATATCACACAGACGTGCATTCGCCGACTGCCTCATCTTTTTATTAAAATAATCCGGGTCTTTTCTATCCCACAAATATTGCATCACTTTGTACGATTCAATTATTTCCTTCCACACTTTCTTTTCAGTTTGAAACATCGTGCTCAAGCAACTAACCTCAAAATGACACCATTAACGTAAACAACAAAACAGATTTGCCTGCCAGTGGGCACAGGGAAAACGAAGGGAAACAGATCGATTGATGAACTCTCTACACACGGCATCGAGGTACAAGTAGTAAAAATACCCCAATAGCATATTTGCATGGTTCTAAGTTTAGCATCGTAAGCCCTAAACAAATCCAAACCCCCTCTTTTAAGCATCGATACCGACCAACTGGAGCTCCAAGATATTAATAGTTTACAATGGAAATTATTTTAGTTCCAAACTAATAATAACCTACATTTTTGATGAAAATACGACGAACTTATTCCAGGTGTTTAAATTTTTCTGTAGTACATCATTAAAATAGTATCAGTATACCATACTTGGTAAGATGCAACATTACTAGCTAGTTATTTGGAGAGCATCCAAAATTTTTTTGGCATGTTTTAATTTCAAAACAAAAATAGCGGTAATTCACAAACGGTGAATAGCTTTATCTACTTACAAATGATAAAAAAAACTGTATCATATGATGTTATCAGCCACCATTGTATTATAGAAAATATCGCTGATTAAACATAGATAATTTTTGAAAATCCCTCATATTTCCCATCCCTATCTTAATGGATGCATATGAAGATATTTGGACATTCCTTTGCTGTCCACAACCTTTCTTTAAGTCACAAAAAATCGCATTGTGTGCCAGATATCACGAAAAATTGATTGCTTTTGTATAAACGGTTTTTAATAGCGAAATTTAGTGAAATTTTAAGTGCCATTAAAAACCGCGAAGTGGCCTAGAGTTGTCTGGGAAGTTGGAAACCTCCGATTTACGTCAAATCACTTATTTTTGGAACAATCTCTCGATTTTTTTTCGTTTTTCTTTCTCACAAAATATATTAGAACGGATAAACAAGGTTAAGTGTAAGGCTAGACTCACTTGCTTTATTAAATAGATTCATTCGTTGCTGCACTTAAGGAATTCAAATAGTTCATACAACAATTAAGCGAAGATGTGTTCTGAAATGAGTGCATTAACTGCATATGCGATAACGTTTTGTAAGATTTATTACTGTTTTCCCTCGTAAACATAAATTATGAATGCATATTTAATTGTTATTTCTTTGGTTATCAATATTATCACTTATCAATCCCTAACTATTAATTAATTAGGCTTATATTGGTTGCCATTGTTTTTATATCTTAATAACAAAGGTCTTAATAGGATTCAACGTTGTTAGTATGATCATCACACTTAATAAAACTGAAGTAAACAAATAGATTAACGTCAATTTATAGATATAGATTGAAACTATTTTACAACCTAATTTATGCATCAAAACAATCGACTTAATATAAATTTTATTAAAATAAATACAAATATAAGAAATTGTTGTTAATCATACATAAAACAAATCCTTCAATCGAGGTTCAAAACCTATAATTGAATGTTCAAATTTGCTATAATTCCATATAATTAACGTTGTTTGTTCATAACAAACCGATTTCAACAAGAAGCTAACCAATTTAAAAGTATAAGCGATTTGTAGTTAAAGTTTTTATAGGTATTTAGGACATACATCAACTCGCTTTTTACACCTTACAAGGAGTGTACCTATTATTTTTACCTCAATTTACGAGAGCTTTCTATTTTTTTGAATACTTTCCATTTAATATCTATATCTGGTAACATAAAAACAACATAAAAAATTAAATTACAGTTATCAATTTCAAGTGAAATCAACTGTACTCCAGTGAACCTTGCTTTAGGGGGAAACTTACTTTAAATTGACCAAATATGAATGATATTTCCATGACGACTGTTGTACGATGTTTGGCCAATAAATTTCAATTTTTATTAATAGTCTACTGATCGAATTGTAAAGAGCAAACAAACATTTCAACATCAATAATGGAAATTTGTAACAAACAAACAAACGGGCGAAAATATAAAATCGAAGGAAAAGAAGAAACATTCGCTGGATTTTATTAAAATTCCTAATTAAATTTCATAAAGTTTAAAGTACAAATAAATAAATCTATTTATTTATATAATTTTTACGGTCCAAATTATATTTAGCATTTTAGATTTCTTTTAGTACCTATTGCATATGAATATACAACGATTTTACGTAAGTCGCGATAGAATTTTTTACACATATTGTAATTCGCTTATTTTTATAAATTCAAAGAAATTCTCACATAGGAATTGTATTCAATGGAGTAAGAGTTATGCAATCTCTATTATGGAATAAATTAAACCAATTAATCTGTCAAGGTTGGTTCAGGTAAATGACATACATTTCAAATTAACCCCAATCATTCAGATTCAACGACAAGGATATTCGAAATACATATGTCGGATTAAATAAGAAAATGAGTAATATTTTTTTTATTTACCTTATTTAAATAATTATTACTAAACATCATCGCGTTTCGGAGTCATTTCCTGATATCTTACATTTTATTATAAAAGCAAAGCGTGGCGAAACTATTAAACATTTCTAATTTTAAATTTGTAGAATCCTGATGTCTAATAGGCAAGTAAAAAATGGGATTTTCTGCATGTACACTCATCAAAATGGTCTAGGGGACAAAGTAATTAATTGATAATTAAGTGACAACTTGATAATATATTTGGAAAATATTGAAATCTAACAAATATGTTGCTTCAACATGAAATTATGAAAAACAAAAAAAAAATTGTCGTTTTATATAGAGGGAGTACAACAAATGGAAAAAAATAAAAATAAAAATGTCATGACCCCTAGACCATTTTGATGAGTGTACTTACCTATAGAAATTAACCATTTTAATAAAGAAACTCCTATGAATTCAACAAATATTCTAATTCAAATGTTGTATCAAGGCCTATAAAATCTAAAAGAAACAATACAATCCATATGAATCGAAGAGTGTTTTAGAAAAATATATCATTCGATAAATAGGAATACTACTTGATCAACAACAACAACCTGTTAAACCTCATTCACTCTAACTTTACTGAGCTTCGCAAATTTATAGGCATGTAAAATATCATTTATAATCTTTGTTGCTGCTTGAAGAACTAACAAGAAAAGCTTATTAGCTACTGGAAAGTGTTTAATCGTACAATTATGTATTGGTTTTTAAAATAGCCCTACAGTATATTTCGAACAATCTAAAAAATCATTGCAAACAATTTTATTTGAATAAATGATAAAATCAACTTAGTGCAATGTTTTGTCGCCATTTGGGCACCAGTTAGGTGCACCAATAATTAAAGATACATAGGTGGAAAATATTGAAATTATAACTCCCACTTGTATGTAGAGTAAGGTAGCCCACTCTAAAACTATATTTTAATAATGAGTGGGCAGGAAAACATAAAAGTCGCCAGAATTTTACTCGATTTTTGGTTGATTCCTACCTCATTTCAAGGTCAGCTTATTGATTTTCTAACCGAAAGAACCAAATGCGAGTACCGCGAACGTGAAGTTAATTTCACTAAATGCACTTTACGACATGGGTATAATTACTCGAAATACTTAATCAGCATGAAGTGAAAATAGTAGACATTTTCTCAGAATGAACCAGGATGTGCTTTGTTGCGCCAAACACCCAATTTCGAGCTTTTCACCGCGTAATTATTAATTAAAAATTATAAAGAAACACTCACCTCAGCAGAGTAAAATACGAATTGACAAACTACTAAACACTGCAGTTTTGTTATCTATTTTTTCCTCAAACTTTCATGTTATCAACTGAAGCAGTCCAATCGGATTACTAACACTCTCGACTAAAACAGAAATGAATCAACTGAGTATAGAACCATCCGTTAACGAATTTCCCAAGCCAAATGCACGATTATTTTAAAAATCATTAAACAAAGTACTTGCACGCACCTCTCGTAATTTCAGGTGGCTGTCAATTACTGTTTAAGGTCACTTCAGAAGCGAACTCACGGAACACGGTGGAAAATTTGACGTTTCTGACGCAATCTATATACAGCTGTGATTGGTCGAGACGAATATACGTCTGGCAATAGCGGATTGTGTCATCAAATAGAAAACGATTAATTTTACACAGCTGCCACATTTATTCTCTTTTTTAATATGTATTGACTAAACATTTTGAGTATTCCAGCTCAGTTTCAATTTGAAAAATAACGAGTTAATATTATTAAGCTATATTTTTGAATGAAATGATTTTTGAATATACAATTGTATCAACTAGTTTATTTAATTTACTCTGGACGTTTATATCCCAATTTCAAAATATGAGATTTGACGTATGACGTATGATAAAAAAAGAAGACAGGCAATTTTCATTTAACCCGCCAATACTGTCAACAAGAACGAAATTTTAGTGTAAGAAATTCTGGATTCCTAATTCTAATCCTACAAGTTTTACAACAAAAAAACAAGGTATCTATTTTGATTTAACACTAATACAACAAACGATTTTATACCGGTAGAAAGGTTGTCATGGAATAATTCATAAATACCTCCCTCATTCAACCGTTACAATTTTGTTAGTAATTTCCATATCGTTAGATACTTAAATAAATAGCAATTTTTTACGTTTATCATCATGAATTCGTCTATTTTAGATGGCAAGCAAAAATACAACCGAAAGTGCAGTGAGCAACGGAGATGAAGAAATGTCTGCATACAAGAAAGATGCGAATGCTGTAGTAACGTTTCACGTCCATTACGGCCCCAGCGAAAAAATGGCCAAAAACAGTTTCAAGCCAATCATGTCGCACCAAGTTTTCGGCGAAAACGAATCCATCTTCGGCTACCGATCTCTCGAAATCGACCTGAATTACTTGCACAACTCTGCCCGTTGTTTCGTGAACATAGAGAGTTCGGGAACAATCAAGAGCTCCATTCACAAGCCCGACGATATCATGGAGGCGCTGAATCCCTGGCTGCCTGAGAATTACGTTTCCTCCGAGGAAGAGTTCTCCACCATGTGCCAAAAGGAAAACCACGAATTAATATACGGGAAGGTCATTCACGAGTTTAAAGACAAAACTAAGTGCTCGATTTTCCCCAACAATGAAGTGTACAGCTCGTATAAAATAACTCATTGCGATTTAAAAGATGAAGAATTCAAGGCGTTCCATGCTCGTTTTGAAACGTACGTCATTTGGCTTATAGATGGAGCTAATTTTATTGACCTCGGCGATGAAAAATGGGATATATTTTACGTGTACGAGGAAGTGGAGCATCCACAAACTCGACAAGTGTACACTTCACCTATAGGGTACTGCACAGTGTACAAGTTCTACGCCTATCCTGAGAATGTACGAGCTAGAATCAGTCAGTTTTTCATCTTACCTTCACACCACAGGCGCGGAATCGGATCAACACTGTACAAAACGGTCTTCGAAACACTCAAGTCCGATCTCAAAGTTGTTGATATCACCGTAGAAGAGCCTACAAGTGACTTTCAACGTATTAGAGACATCTACGATGGCTTGTTGTTATTGAAACTATTAAAAGAAAAAAACTTAAAGATACTGAGCTTGCCATTGAAGAGGTTATTTAGCATTATAAAAGAACTGAAAATAGGTAAAAAACAGTCTCATAGGTTGTACGATATTTTGTGTGGACTTAGCACTATTAGCAATGAAGCATCTTACCAGGAATATCTAACGAACATTAAAAAAAGAATGGAACGCGAAAGTAAAGAAAGAACAAAGTTTTCGAAATGTCTGAGGCAAGACGATCAAACGTCCACGTCGTTCATATCTGATCAAGCGTCGCTTCTCGAAAACGAATTTAAAAATTATAAGAGAGACCTAGAAATTTCAATTGAATGTATTAAGAACCGATTGGATAAGTAAATTATCTCTTTATATGTATAAGGCTAATTTGTATTTTCGTAATGTATTTTGTATTTTACCAATATTTGTTATAGTTAAGAATTTGTTAACGTTCGTTCCAATTAAAGTTTCTCATTTTTTAGAGTAGTGTGTTTTATTATGTGATTCTAAAATTTGGTACTTAAGTAAGAATTCTAAAAAGAACCTTTAACCTTTTGATGAAATCCAGTTAACTTTAATAAAAACCTTTAAATATGTAGGGCTCGCGCAGCCAGCGAGATATTCGATTTTTCCTCTGTGATGAAGACCGTTTTATTTTTGTCTGCTCTGAAAGTATACTGGGTGGAGACTTTAACTGAAATAAATTCGCTAACGAGGATGTGAATAATTTTTCTAAAAATTCCTGAGACATGTTTTAATATATTTTCCTGCGTTTTGAAAGCAATATAAAAATTGGAACTCTTCGAGGGCTACCCTTAACATGTTTGTTCAAATAAAACCCTATGGCTGGTGATTATTCATTGCAAATCTGGTGGAACGAGGAATCTACACATGACATACCTTTGCATTTGAAAAAAAAAGTTGGGTAGGGTTGCAGCTAAGGGGTTGAAGAAAAAAAAATCATTTTAATGGCAACAAATACGTCTAATGTAAAATCAATTAACGTGTTTCAGCGTTTTTTGTTTAAGTTACTGGTTCAACAGATAATAATTTTATTCCGGACTTTTGCCCAAATCTGTATTATATTCAACAATTATCCTATTAGCGAAATTTATTTTAAACAAAAAACCTTAAACTTTTGGTAATATTAAGAGCAATTGAAAATATTAACTAAAGCGGAGTTTAAAATTGCAAAATAGTTCAGCTCGGCAGCGTAATATAGCAACTAGTTCACAAAATCAATATGATCTCCAGAGAGCAGTCGCCATGGCTACGAAAGGAAAGGTGTGATGGGCCGAGGTCTTCTCGCATTTAAAACGAATCTGTTGAACTGTAAATAGAATTATTTAAAAAATGTTGAAGTTTATAGTTTTTATTTACACTTGCTGTGATGTGTTGTCGTCGATATCGGCCAACCAAAGAGATTGGAATTCTCCAAATCCGACTGTTTTCAATATCGGAGGTGTGCTCAGTAGCAACGAAAGCGAGAAATATTTCCAAGAAACGATTGCTGTAAGTCCCAAACGCAACTTAACCCTAACATAGCCTCTTTTACTGAGTCTAATTTTTTGTAGCACTTAAATTTCGATTCGCAGTATGTACCAAAAGGCGTTACTTATTACCACACAGCTATATTAATGGACCCCAATCCAATTCGTACTGCTTTAAATGTTTGCAAATATTTAATATCTAGGAAGGTACGGAGTCATAAATTTTCCTATCCACAATTTTCCATTCTAAAACTAATCTTGTAGGTATACGCAGTGGTGGTTTCGCATCCTATTACAGGAGATTTATCACCAGCTGCTGTATCGTACACCAGCGGGTTTTACCACATTCCAGTCATTGGAATATCCTCCAGAGATTCTGCCTTCTCAGACAAAGTGAGCTCTAATTTACTCTACTCTAAAGAACTACTCTAAATCTATCAACTTCCAGAACATCCACGTTTCGTTTTTGAGAACCGTTCCCCCGTACTCCCACCAAGCGGACGTCTGGGTGGAAATGCTGAAGCACTTCAAATACAAGAAAGTCATTTTCATCCACAGCTCCGACACCGACGGCAGGGCCCTCTTGGGCAGATTCCAGACCACCTCTCAAAGTTTGGAAGACGACGTGGACATCAAAGTGCAGGTAAATCCCTCTCTACAATCGCACTAAACTCTCCATAACTTCACGCCGATTTCAGGTCGAATCGGTCATTGAATTCGAATTGGGCCTGGAGAGTTTCAAAGAGCAGTTGTTGGAGTTGAAAAACGCCCAGTCTCGTGTTTACTTACTGTATGCCAGGTTAGTAGCTGGTCTGATCTCATTCAAAGAGCCAACAGAACAATTCTTGCTGTATACACAAGATCACAGAACTTGAGGCTAGCTGGGCACATAAAGAATCCGTAATGATTTGTTCATGTTTCCAGTAAACAAGACGCGAAAGTGATATTCAGGGACGCAGCCGCATTCAACATGACCGACGCAGGATTCGCTTGGATAGTTACAGAACAAGCTTTAGAAGCTGACAACGTTCCTGAAGGGATTTTGGGGTTGAAACTTGTTAATGCTACCAACGAGAAAGCTCATATTAGAGATAGCATGTAAGCATCAACACTCCTACTGATCATGGAATCACCTTGATTGCCTTTCAGATACGTTTTAGCATCGGCATTGAGAGATATGAACCAGACGAAAGAAATTACCGAGGCTCCGGAAGACTGTGATAATTCGGGTTCCATTTGGGAAACGGGTCGGGATTTGTTCAATTTCATTCGCAAGCAAGTGTTGTTGAACGGGGAAACGGGGAAAGTGGCTTTTGACGACCAAGGCGACAGAATTAACTCGGAATATAACATTGTCAACATACAGAGGAAGAAGAAGAAAGTTGTTGTAGGGAAATACTTCTTTAACAAGGTCTGTTCTAGCTACTAGCGCAATGTTCAGTGGTAAAAGTGGCCGTTAATCTTGCAGGAATTGGATAGAATGAATTTGAAGGTGGAGGAAAACAGCATCTTGTGGCCAGGAAAGCAAAAGGAAAAGCCGGAAGGAATCGAAATCCCAACGCACTTGAAAGTACTGACCATTGAAGAAAAGCCTTTCGTGTACGTTAGAAAATTAATGGACGGTCAAGATACTTGTACCCCGGATGAAATCGAGTGCCCACATTATAATGTATCAGACGAGAGTAAGTATGCACAATAAATCTGCTTCTTTTCACCAACTGACTCATCTCCTTCTTCGCCTCTTCGGTTGCAGCCTCTGCTAGCATTTACTGCTGCAAAGGATATTGCATGGACTTGCTGAAGGAATTGTCTAAGAAAATAAACTTCACCTACAGCCTGGCGTTGTCCCCAGACGGCCAATTCGGAAACTACCTAATAAGAAATAGCTCTGTGGCAGGCAAGAAGGAATGGACGGGGCTAATAGGCGAGCTGGTGGGGGACAGGGCCGAAATGATCGTGGCCCCGTTGACGATAAATCCAGAAAGAGCCGAGTTCATCGAATTCAGCAAGCCGTTTAAGTATCAAGGGATAACAATTTTAGAGAAAAAGGTATGTATGATGTTACCTGCTAGTAGGTGTTACATAGGAGTTTGTTCTAGCCTTCAAGATCATCAACTCTCGTGTCGTTCTTGCAACCTTTTAGCAACACCTTGTGGATTCTGGTCATGGTTTCAGTGCACGTAGTAGCTCTGGTTTTGTATTTATTAGATCGGTTTTCTCCATTTGGAAGGTTCAAACTGGCTAACACTGACGGTACAGAAGAAGACGCTTTGAACCTCTCCAGCGCAATTTGGTTCGCTTGGGGAGTTCTGCTCAATAGTGGAATTGGTGAAGGTACTTTAACATTTTATAGCCCACTTAAGCTTTATTCCTCATGGTGAAATATATTGAAGGAACACCCAGAAGTTTTTCTGCTAGGGTCCTTGGCATGGTATGGGCGGGATTCGCGATGATCATCGTAGCTTCCTACACAGCTAATCTCGCTGCTTTCCTCGTGTTGGAGCGCCCGAAAACCAAGCTGACTGGAATAAACGACGCAAGGGTAAGTTAGCTCGAAGTGCGCCAAATACAGCAATAAAATCTTTTCTTCCCCAGCTGCGGAACACCATGGAAAACCTAACGTGCGCCACTGTGAAAGGTTCCGCGGTGGACATGTACTTCAGAAGGCAAGTGGAGTTGTCCAACATGTACAGAACGATGGAAGCGAATAATTACGATACAGCAGAAGCCGCTATTAAGGATGTCAAAGAAGGGTAATTATGAGAAATACAAACAGTTGTGCAAGTACTCGAATCGATAACGTTATCTATTCGATTTTGCTTTTACGCTGCACCGATCCCGCGTGAAACAATTATAGTAGTGCTTCTATTTGCGAGTGTAATCGTACGTGGCGTATTTGTGAAGTCGAGTGGAAAATAAACAAACTGCTGTTTCTAGAAAACATATTGGAGTATCAATATCCGATTATTTATTTCTAAATATCGATAACAACAATCGATTGATCATACGATCGTACAAAGTTAAATAACTTTTGTGGGATTGTACACGAGAATTTATACATTTTTCATTTAACCAGTACTCTTTATACAGGGTGTATCAAAATTATAGGCCATAAATTAAACCACATATTGTGGGGCCAAAAATGGCTCGATTGAACCTAACTTACCTTAGGACAAATGTGCACCAAAAAAAAGTTTCAGCCCTTGGAAGTTAGAAATTAAAAATCGATTTCTTCCAATTTCTCGAGAACATTTTAGTATTTTTTTATGAAAATTGACAGGTGGTTCTCCTATTGCAAGAGCAACTTTCTACAAAAAAATTACGAAATCTGTGCACCCCATAAAATTTTTATGGGGTTTGTGATCCCTTTAACCTCCCCAAATTTTTGTGTACATTACAATTAAATTATTTTTTTCACGCCATTAGTTTAACACATTATTTTGGAAACTTTTTTATCTCTTAGTACTTTTTCGATTAGCCAGTTCTTATTGAGATATGGGCACTTTTCGATTATGTTTCAAAAATTCTGAGAATAGAAAAAGTAGATTATAAGTGAATTTTCAAGTCAATCGGATGTTACAAATTTTTTTTAATCTAATTAAATATTTTTTGTTTTGTAAAAATGTCTTCTCAGAAGCCAATGATTTTCCAACATATTCGATTTTCCTTGATAAAACGTTGCCATAGGTGTTCAAGAAAATGGATGCTATTTTCACAAAACATAAAATATTTAATTAGATTCAATAAAGATTTTTTTAACATCCGATTGACTTGAAAATTCACTTATAATCTACTTTTTCTATTCTCAGAATTTTTGAAACATAATCGAAAAGTGACCATATCTCAATAAAAACTGGCTAATCGAAAAAGTACTAAGAGACAAAAAAGTTTCCAAAATCATGTGTTAAACTAATGGCGTGAAAAAAATAATTTAATTGTAACGTACACAAAAATTTGGGGAGGTTAAAGGGATCACAAACCCCATAAAAATTTTATGGGGTGCACAGATTTCGTAATTTTTTTGTAGAAAGTTGCTCTTGCAATAGGAGAACCACCTGTCAATTTTCATAAAAAAATACTAAAATGTTCTCGAGAAATTGGAAAAAATCGATTTTTAATTTGTAACTTCCAAGGGCTGTAACTTTTTTTTGGTGCACATTTGTACTAAGGTAAATTAGGTTCAATCGAGCTATTTTTGGCCCCAGAATATGTGGTTCAATTTTGGCCTATAATTTTGATACACCCTGTAGATTACGATGCTTCTACCACAAAATTTTTTCCAGAAAACTAATGGCGTTCATATGGGACAGTTCTCGACTGGAGTTCGAAGCAGCCCAGGACTGCGAATTGGTGACGGCCGGAGAGCTATTCGGCCGCTCCGGGTACGGAATAGGCTTGCAAAAGGGATCCCCTTGGTCAGACGACGTCACATTGGCCATCCTGGACTTCCACGAAAGTACGACCGCGTTTCGAATCCCAAGGAACCCGAATCATGCTGAATTGTTGCAGGTGGTTTCATGGAGAGCCTGGACAACAAATGGATACTCCAAGGCAACTATCAGCAGTGCGAGCAGTTCGAGAAAACGCCGAATACGCTGGGATTGAAGAACATGGCCGGGGTGTTCATACTGGTTGGAGCGGGAATCGTCGGTGGGATCGGGTTGATTGTTATAGAAATGGCGTATAAAAAGCATCAAATTAAAAAGCAGAAACGCATGGAGCTGGCTAGACATGCAGCCGATAAATGGAGAGGAGCGGTGGAGGTAATTTAATTTAATTATCTGCGCTCATGTTATGGAAAAATATGCTTGGTTTCGAATTCGCGGCTAATTGAAGCTAGTTTTTAACGCGGATGCGAAACCAACAGAGCGATTTAATTAATTTTATTGTTGATAAGAGAAAGTCCATTTCCTATAAATAATAGAAATAGGTAAATTGTCTTTCTATTTATTTTATAAGCGTACGAAAGATTATAAATTAAAATTACGTATTTTTTGTAAAGGACTCCAAAGAAGACGTAAGTAAAGCAATCGATTCGTAGTTTATTAAAATTCAACTTCAACACGATTTTTCAAAGCTATCTTCTCACGATTTGTTAATTAATAGTTCTTACAACCCCTTCTACATTCATGAAACAAAATACCCAATTTTTATTTTCAATGTACTTCATTTCGTGTATCATCTAGATCGGATGACGTTATGCACACAGTTTAGAAATTAACATTTTTCGTAGAAACCTCAATATTTCACAGTTGTTTTGGCTTAGATACGATTTGATCGCATACAAAACTGGCGCACATATGTGGTAAAATTCTTGCATTTACACTAAATCGTCTTTAAAAGCACCTTAAATGTTATAGAAATTGGTAGAAATAAAAAATAAAAACTAGTTGTAGGTGTATCTACTGAAGGGGGAAACCATATTAGGAGCCTGTTTGACACTGATTATTTTGGGTGGAAAGATTTAATTGGAATTGGATCAAATTTTGACATCATTTTATTTACATTTCAAGCAATTTTTGGGAATTTTTTTGAATAATTTCAGTCCAAAATAACAATGCTACGCTGTGATATGTCCTTTGAAGGTTGTAAGTATTGTTCTCCAATAAATTGCGTGCAGTGTAGACATTCCGATTTTCATCTGATAGCAAAAAGGTTTTGATTTCACATTAATAACTTATTTTCTAAGAATATGAACCTCAATGCAAGTGAAAATAATGAAAATTAAAAATTTTGCGGGCGTTGAAACAATTTACTTCAATTTTCACAATTTTTTCTCTATATAATTATGCAAAAAATACCCTTAAAATCATAATATCATCTCACAAGATGGTTCATATAAATCATAATTTTATAAAGAATCTTACTATCAATTTTCATAATTATCAGTCTATTACTTTTTGAGTTAAACTGCACGCAAATGTGAACAAAGTCTTCTCACTGTGTTCTATACTCATAAAATCTAAACGAATGCGAATTTCGCTTTAAAATTTCGTCAGCATATTCTTGAATAATGAAGCTGACGATTTATGCAATAAAAAATCGGATTCTTTGAACCTCCTAATACGGTTTCCCACCTTAAAGGGTGACCCAATGGTGTAAAAAAACAAGATATCTTCTCTACTAGTTCAGTATAAGTACAGCTCACACAGATAAATACTTATAACATTAGCTCACCCTATATATTGAAGTGGAAAAACAACTACCCCATTCGATTGATCCACTCATCCTGACCAAACTCAATCCTCGTCCAGTAAACTCGCAACTAAAGCTGACTTTGTTATAGAAACGCAAGACCATGAGGGCCACCACGAACACCCAAAGGCGGATCAAGTCGAACGGCGTGAACGAGGCCGTGACGATATCGGGGGTGTTCGACAAGTTCCAGAGGATCGGGCAGTTCGGGCACGAGAGGACCTGGCCCGGGGACGCGGACATAAGGCAGAGGAGGACGGACGACGTCGGGGGCGGCGGGGTGCAGCCGGTGCCGCGCTACTTGCCCTCGTACACCCAAGACGTGTCGCATTTGATAGTTTAAAAAATTCGATGTACTGGATATTTAACCGATGTAATCCGCATGTACGTAGTTGATGTGGAGATTAAATAAAGTCCATCGATAAATAGAAGATAAATTACTATCGATTTTATCTTTAAGTATTACAAATTTGCTGAATAAGATGCAATATATTGTCCACGTAATTTCAGCACGCTAAAGTATTATTTCGTACTAGAAATATGTAAATTGTTGTTTAGAGTTATTTATACAGGGTGTTGATTTATTCAATCAGTTAAAGGGGTATTAATTCATCCAAAAAACGTATCAAAATTCATCAATTAAAGAGAGCTTTCTCGACCAGTTGAATATTATAACACCCTGTAGATAATTGCTGTTATTTAGTAATGGCCAAATAAATTATTGATATTGCCTTCCCTTAAAAATTGAACCTAACTAAAACAAATTGTTAAAATAGAATACCTAAATATAATAAAATAATCGTGCACTGATAATTTTTCTTTCGTTGGTACTCCATCAAAATGGTATTAGGTTCTTAAATAACGAACTAATGAATTAACTAATAGATTACACTTTTATTACAAAAATGATAAATAACAACAAAAATCTTTTTCCCTTAACATGTAATTGTTGTGGTGTTTGGTGATGATTCTTTAATTCAAACCTATGCTGTTGATTAGCTCTTGCACCTTTGCGACATACAGCTCCTTGGCCTTTTCTTTATCTAGACCTTTTTTGCCATTCCAAGCGTCCCACTTGGCCTTACCCTTCAAGTCTAACAGTCCAGGACGGGCTGAAAAAATTGGAATATTATTTAACAATTCATAAATAGTTCATTCGCAAATCTCGAAGATACAAATATTTTTCTCTTCGAAAATATCAGATCTAAAAAATATTTTTATCCGAAATAACTGATAATTTTTTAGATAATTCTAGGAATAAATCAAGGACATGGAAACATTGGTATGGTTTCAAATATTTCCATCTTATCGACGCCGGTAACCAGATAATGCTCTATTAAAAGTAACCTCTATATATCTTAAGGCGAAGATAAAAAGAATTTATTAATATACTGCTCCGAGAAATTAACGCACCACAGATAAATTTCTAAATAATATATTTGTAAAAATTAAAATAAATAATCAAACATTATATTTCAATAATTTTAATTAATTCACTCTCAAACAAAGCATTTTTCAACCTATGTAGGTATTCCTATAAGAATAGGC
The DNA here is from genome assembly GCA_917563865.1 of Phyllotreta cruciferae. Taxonomy (NCBI): domain Eukaryota; kingdom Metazoa; phylum Arthropoda; class Insecta; order Coleoptera; family Chrysomelidae; genus Phyllotreta; species Phyllotreta cruciferae. The sequence goes on from OU830606.1 coordinate 4,707,728, forward strand.
CGTAAGGAAAAAATAAGGGAAAAAGTACAAAATTATGAATACGAAATTTTGAAAGAAATAAGAAGTACAGGCGTCTAATTTCGGGATTCGCGTTGCATCTTATCAGTTTAACCATAAAAATATCGAAATGCGTAAAAGGTCACTTCCAACGGGAATAAATCAAACCAAACTGATTTTAAAGTCGATTTATCTTTCAACGATTTTAGTACTATAAAAAAATTATCTGCACGGACAAGTACTTTATTTAGTTGTAAAAAGACAATATACAAGCAGGGTATTTCAAAAAGTATTAAAATATTGTTCAGTTTGTTTAAAGTGGTCATATTTTTAACAAAATATTAAGTGGTGCGTTAATTTTTATTAGAGCAGTGTAGGTTAATTTATCGATTGCCGGTTTATTAAACAAAACTGATGTAGACATCACAATTAAATTCTTGTATAACGTATTAAATAACAACTATTCGTGTGTTCTATACATTTTAATATTCAATTAAATACCTCTCGTCAAATTTAAGCTTATTTTTGATGTTAAAATGGTAATTATAATTTAAATAATTATAACTTACTTGTATTTACATCGCCTTCTGAGGCTTGTTTGAATAAAGCGTAAATTTCTAGAAGGTCTTGGTCTGAAGGTTTGCTCTTCAGCTTCTTGATGTCTTCAGCGGCTTTTTGGAATTTCTAAAAAATTATACAGTGAAAAAAATGATTACCGTTACAGAATACCGATTTCTTTTTGTTCCTGCTTGTCGTGCTTTGATCATTAAAATTTTACAGCAAAATACCGTTCAAGCAGAACAGCAAAGGAAGTCCTCTTACCTCGTCTAAAGACATGTTGATCTGCAAAAAAAAATTAGAAATTGAATACAATCGCTAAAATAACTGGTACTAATTAGATATGAGAACGAATGAATGTAACTATTAAATAAATAATAAACTTTTATAGTTTATTTAGGTAATGTAAAAATTCTTAATATCAATTTCAATGTCCAGGGTCGGATATAAAATTTTACGATAAAGCGGATTGTACAAGGAACGATGTCGAGTAAGAAAGGAAACCTATAAAAGCTTAAATAAAATCGATTGTATTTCTCTTTTTAGACGCAATTTATTTATTAATGCTATTGATTATATTAAAAATTAAACTCGGCCTAAAAACCAACTTATCTAAATACTTAAAATAAAAAATAATTATACAAAATTTTTAAATTTGCCCTTGTCAATTTCTAATGTAATACCATTTTTATCGGCATTGCAACGTTTCAACAACGTAAACGATATACATTATCCACGGCATTTAAAAATTCGAATTTCTTATTCGCACAACATCACCTACTATTTTGTGAACCAATTCATATTCATAAGTAATTGTTTTTAAACACCAAACAATGAACTTATTACAATATTATTATCATCAAATCTAAATAAACGTGCTAACCTTCAAAAGTGAAATGTTTAATTGTTCACGTCTGTAAAAGAAACACCCAGAGTAGGAAATTAACTTTGCAATTATACTTATTCATTACTGATTAGCTGATAAATATATGAATTAATTCGTCTAAAAATATAGCACTCTAGAACATCAGGTAAGTGCAAAAATAATAAAAATGCAGCATATTAGCTGGAAAAAAATAATAATGACGAATAAGAAAACCTGAATTAACTTTATTTATATGCAATAATTTATTACACAGATAAGGAAACCACCGATAATTTAATACACAATTATGCATCATTTCAACAAAGTTAATCGCATTTAAACAACTAGATTGTTAAGAATTATGTACCTACATTTACTGTGGCATGTATCATCGGCTTTTATAAATGCTATAATTTCCCGGAAACCGGAAAATTCATGACACTAGGACTGTGGGTATTATGGGAAAATACTCACAACATTCACGAATTATATTTAATTTAAGCATTAAATCCGAATAAGAAGCAAAAAATGCTCAATTTAATGATCGATGATGAATCCAAGATTTGTTTGATCGATTAATCTGTAGAGTTAGATATTTTATTTTTCGCAACGTCTCGCAATACCTATAAATATTTACCGGCATTATAAATTTTAGTTTTATCAAACTATTGTAGCGGAAATATCCAAAAAATAAATAATTTAGCATAAAAAGTAATGATTGACCACGTCAGAAATGAGAAAACAGTTATTTCACGTATACAAAGTAGACCGGTTCTTGAACGTTAGCCCGAAGAATTCGGATTTAATCAATAAAAACGCCACTTTAAAAGCAACAAGTAGCCCACGAGCTAATAAACTCCAAAGTTACATTGGTAAAATAAAAATTAGCAGTAACTAAGTTAGAAATAATGCTGCACGTTCTGCCAGTTATTTTTAGCTAACTGTACTCACCAAATTTTACTATCTACTGCGAATCCTAACCAAATGAGACCACTTGTATCCCGGCCACGCTTCGAGCAACTGAACAGCGAACAGAAGTGAACGATGGAACACACATTTTATTGACTAGCACAGAGTCGTATCAACTCGTTTGATTTTGATAAAACAGGCGAGATAAAATGAACTGAACGAAACACGAAACCGTACCTAACAGATTTTTATTGGAACTAATTTGATTCCTAAAATTACATTATGTAATGGAATGCTTTTGGCCAATTTTATTGGCCATTTTTGCGCTCAGATGTCGGCGGAAAAGTTACATTTGAAATTAACATCACTTATTAACAAAAATCTTGCAGTTTTGAGGATACTTCGCATTCCATACGGTTCTGGAAAATAAATCGCAAGTAGAAATTCAATTACGTGTTGGACACGTAAACCGTGGCTTGTCGCTTTTTTTACATGCTCCTTCAATTAAGGCGGAGAATCCACCAATATAAAAAACAAATTAGTTTGCATCAAAAGATGTTTACCTAATTGTTAAAATTGCTGCAGCAAATTACACGTAACGAACGCGCACAAAAAAACATAAGTATATATGAGGTCTATCAAAAGACCTTGGCAATAATACCACCCTGTATTTTAACATTTACTATAATCACCCTGTATTTTAAGGCATTGGGCAATGCATATTTTTAAGCCCTTTCGATCCATATGGTTATTTCCTAAAGATAATGGACCAACAATACTTAATAAAAAATACGACTTCTAAGTAAGAACTACGAAACAAGATATAGGTAGTTTTATTGTTATAAAATATTTTTTTGGACTTGTCTGGTTTTTGGAATGAACCCCTCAATTGTATTCTTGAGATATGAAGGGTTCAAAGCTGAATTGGACCAAGTCCGTGTATAATCAATATGAGTTACGACGATTTGAAGTTGTGTGTTAATTCCTATGTTTTATTTTTCGATCGAGGATCATTTTTAGTTCATAGACTTGGTTCATTACAGCACTGAAAATAATGACCTTTCAAGAATATCATACAGGATGTATCAAAATATATTGCAATTATGGACTTAATCCACAGTTTGAATCCTTCAGTTTACCGTATGGTGTGTGAGCTCTTGACTGCTTCGGTATAACTGTCCAGGTTTACAAAGACTTGACAAGCATACCTGTGCAGGTTTACCTGACTTGACAGGTATACCCATTCTGGTTTACTTGACTTGACAGGTATACCTGTGCAGGTTTACCCGACTTGACAGGTATACCTGTGCAGGTTCACCCAACTAGTGACAGGTACACCTGTACAGGTTTACCATTTCATAGCATTTAGTTTTAGGATTCCAAAACGCACGAGTCTTACCAGTCCAATAGCACCAATCGTTTTAATATTTTTTTTAAATTCCCATGCAATTCCCCAAGTAATTTTGGTGCGTTCGACGAAAGCTCCATTCTAGTGCATAAAAATCTTGATTATAAAATTAAATTCTCTACCCAGAAGGAGGAAATCAATAAAATCAATATTATTTGTGAAAATATTTATTCAAATAAAAATTTTTTTTACAAACTTGATTCACAAAATATTTTATAAGGGTAAATTCCTATCATCAAATACAGCTAATTTATTTATATTGGACAAATTAATTCGAATCTGATATGGATTACAATCATAAATTCATTATTATCCATTACGATAAATCTATGATCATAAAAAATAATTTTGTTTCAAGAAACGACCAAGCAGCATCAGATACAATAATTGCTTTAGTTATCATTCTTTACATTCCTACTTTTATCATATTCTATTTTGTTATTCAACCTTTTAAATCTACAAACTGTAATTTAACAATCATGCCGTCTTTTACAAAAGCTCTTTGTTTATAAGCTACTTATATCCTTACATGTAATCAATAGGAATTGATGATTAGTTTCAAAAATAGTTCTCCAATATACAATAATCAATGGCATTAATAAAAAACAAGCGAAAATCTTCCGAAAATAGGTGACTCATCCAAAAAGTTTTCCTATGCAGTTTTACTTTCGGATTGTAAATACAATACTTTGAATAAATACTATAAAACCAAAAACAAAGGAAACATGCCGAGTGATATATTGCGTGTTAATAAAGCGATTTCTTTTTCATACATAAAAATATAGAGGAACTAAGTCTACATGCTCCATTTGTTTTCAGATGTACATAATAGGATACATAAATATGATGTGTTTGAAGATTAATATAAATATGCAATATTAAAGAAAAAAATAATAACTAATTAGATACAATACAATACAGTACAGTTAAGAAACTAGTACCTAATATACCTATTATTTGAAGGATAGTAATGTAAAAATTTCCAGACTATTACGCAAGAGAAAGAAATTGTGTTAACGCATTCTTCAAATCTTGATCAACTTTCAAATTCCACCGAATACTCATCCATTAGCGTCGAAAGAAATTCCTGACAAATATGAAAATTTTACCATTTAATATCAACTGTAATTAAATTTACCTTACAGTATTATTAAGCTATAGTAAAAACACTCACCCATTTAAACGCCTGGAATTTGTAATCAAAAGAATTATCGAGAATTACTATCGCAAACAGATATTTTTCTTAGTTTGGCTCTTCAAAGGCATTTTTGATACTGAGGCTGAATTAGTATTTCCAAGTACACAATGTACCTGTAACTTTGGATACTTTTTTTGGAGTTTTTTCTATGTCCCACCTGATTGACAGCGCTTCTCGAAATTGGAATTGTTCCTTTCGAACATTTTACCTGAACAAAATAGGCTCTTCAACAATTTCTCAACGCTACGAAGGTAATCTCAAACTTCTACATCTTGACAGTAGACCTGTACTTTAAAGAAATGTATTTTTTTATTTGGCGAATAATCTAGAAAAATTTTAGAATAGAATTTACAGTTATACAAATATAAACCTTTGCCAATTAGTTAAGTTCTTTTTATAATATGTACATGTAAAAAAAGTTTTAAAATATGTCATGCAAGGTTTTACCTCAATCGTAAAGTAGCCTTGTGTATAATAATCCCAGTAACAATACATATAGGATTACCATATCAAGTATGACAATTCAATTGGACCTCTTGATGTCCTCTTCAATTTTCAAACGGTTTTCTATAAACAAAAAATGTGTATGTTCGGTCTTCAAGAGAGTTGGTAAGAATTTTCTCAATTCTCTTGATGATCTTCATCAATTTCTTTTTTCATTTTCAATGATGAATTTTCGTTTGAAAACTTCATTATATGAATGCAATTATTTCAATTCTCAAAGAAACTTGCAATTTTCATCCGTTACATCTTGAGAACCCTTTTCAACAAAAGACAAAAAACAAAAAATTAGTTTCAGTTTGTACATTTATTGGATACTAAATTAATTAAACACATCATTTAAAAAAAACCTTAACATAACTCGAATCAAATATTTTGAAACTGCAGATACAAAACTATCATAGACAATGAAAAACAAATGCGCGTTTATGATATAAAACTAGAGTTTGACTAAAACTCAAATATTAAATCTAATAAAACTCCATAAACCAAAACGAAGTACATCCAAGAAGTTTTTAGTAACGACCTGAAATTCACATTGTAAACACAAAATTATTAAATTATTCTAAAATAAATTTGTCTTTAATTCGAAGTGATTTACAGATCGTGAGAATCATAGAATGATTTTTAATTTATTTGTACTGACATTTTGTAATAAAGTAAAACTTTAATAGTACTCGTTATAAATACATTCTGCGATCTCTCATCTCGTTTAAGTAGATAAAATAAACTTTTATTAACATCATTTTCGTTGCAATTTTTAAGTACTTCCGTCAAAATTTGAGTTAATCAATATCTATGTACCGCCTATTTAAACTAAAACAGTAATACGAAAAAATGGTAACATGCATTAACAAAAAATTAAATCATAATTTACCTACTGCTGTCAAAATTATGAATCAATTGAATTGCAAATGTGAAACTAGTCAAATGTCAAAAAATGCACAAGCCTACAACTAGGACAAACTTATTCAAATTGCAAGGCACAGCTGTAGGTAAAATGAATTATTGAATGTATGCTACAAGACATTTCAAATATTGAAATTTCGCAATACTAGAATTATTTCTTCAACATGTTCTTGTAACATACATTTAATTAACACATATTATTAATCATAGTACTTACGAGGAGAATAACTTCTAGATCTAGAATAGCGTCTTCTTCGGCTACTGCTACTATAATACGGAGACGGAGATCGACGGTGACTATAGCGTGACCCACGAGAGTAATCACTAAACAAATAAAATACTTTGGTTATTGTGTGTTCAAGGAAAAACTATTTCAAAACTCATGTTTGACTAAAGTTTGACAAATTGTAAATATTCTGTGTAATATGCACAAATCATTTTTTCTCCTTTATTTGAAATGACTTGTAATGATTTTTTTTAATAACTATTTCTGTGTATTTCTATTTCTAATATTGAGGGTACTTACTCTCTATCGCGGCGTCTATCATAACGATCAGAGTATTTGCTGAAATTAGAAATAATTATTAATATTAACGAGCAGTAGTAAACACAACATAAACCACACCTTGTGATTATTTAGTAAAATTGTACTAGAAAGCCTTTTACTATATTTCACCTTAACAATATAGCTTCTTTTTTTCTCGAATACTTTACTATTCCAAATTTGGAGTCTTCTTTTTAAGTTCATTACAAAAGACGCACTCCAAGCTTGGGCGATCTTCATTACTTTACTTTTGATCTAAACTACAAAAAAATTACAACTTAAAACAGACTTACTAAGTTGGTTTTCCCATGTATATTCCAGGTGTTGGAGTGTGGGCTCGTTCCGTAATCGAATAATCCACTCTAATGCTCTTTCCATTAAGTTTCATGCCGGTGCACTGTTCTTTAGCTACTTTAGCATCCTCGCTTTTCTCAAAATATACAAACGAGAAACCTCTTGAACGACCCGTCTGCAAATTCACCAATCATTACACATCATTCGTACACACGATATAACAACAAATTAATGATCGTAAGATCGTACCTTAGCATCTATGACAACTTGGACCCTTTCCACCGGCCCGAACTTCGACATGAGATGATACAATTCATCTTCTGTCGTGTGAACGCTCAATCCGAAGACGCCGAGACACCTCGATGGTTTCGGGTTGTCTCTAGTACCTAAGTGGCGTTTCCTACTGGACATGGGACTGCGGGAGTACGATCTGCGGCCATAGTAGCCGCCCGAGCGGGATCTGCTTCTTGAATACCTTGAAGATTTGTAGCGCCGATTAGATCGCGAACGGCTCCTCGACCTACATTTAAATAATTTAAAATTTATCTATCTCAATTATTGACAGGAATCGCTAAGGCTTCCTTCGAATCGTTTTCTTTATATGCGTCAATAATTATTCAATAGAAAATTTATAATAATCATTCAAAAGTGGTCAGAGATCAAGACGATAGGTCCTACGTACGTAGGACACTGTCGTATTGACAGAAAAATATTTAAATAGAACACACACCTTGGCATTATAATCTGGACTGTAAAGTATCGAAAATAACAGCTTACTTTTCTCTAGTACATGAAAATTATTACAGGTGAAGAAATAACAAGTTAGTATTTACTACATTTACTGTGCGAGCTGTAAACGAATCTTTTGTTGCAAGATATAAAATAATAAGTTGTACTTCCACACTTTTTGATTAAATTGTATTTATAGTTAAAATACGTTTAAAGATAATTATGTTGTATTATGTGGAAGGGTTATCTAAAAACGTTACAATAAAAACGTTCAACAAACATATTGAGAATTGGCAATTTTTTAAAATATTCGTTAACAATAAACAATAAATGATTAATATCCGAATAAATTAAGTTTGACGACTAAAAAATTATTCAATAAGTGAAATAAAATTTTTATTATTTATTTTGTGATAAACTCAAAATTTATGGATATGCATTTAAATTGGATGCAACATTAACGAAATAATATTATTGAAATAAAATATAATACAATAATAAAATAGTTTATACTAAAATCATTTGTTTCATGAAATATGTGTATTTATTTGCTTACATAGACTAGTTCTGTAAAAACGATTAATAAAGTAAATAAGATGTGTATTAAATTTTTCTGTTTCCTTAATGAGCGAGATGTCAATGTTACTGTGTTAATTCTTGTATTAAGATTAAAATTAATTTACATACATGATTATGGAAAAACGAGTTTGCCATGATAAATAAAAATATGTATTAAGATAAAATATAAAGAACTGAATTATAATGTAATTATCACAAAACACTAATAAAATTAATAACATAAAAACACCATTTAAAGATCATATCCTTCAAACTACTCATAACTTCCGATAATTGAATTAAATTTCCTATAATTTATGTAAATTAGGTCCAAGTAATCAGTGCTAGTAGTTGCACAAAATATGTATTTCTATTTTTAGAAAGATAGCTCTATTTAGATTCTGTTCCTGGGGGTTATAAATTACGATTTTTTAAAGTATGTTATTGGTGAAACCATCCACGGTAACACAATTGAATAATAAGCCTAAAAAACATAATATTATTCAGCACACATTCAAATCTATCACAAGTATTTAAATACTCACATACATAACATTGAAACACAAAATTATCCCGAGATTTACGTAATGACCAAAACCGTGAAATTAATATACCAATAGCATCCAGCTAGTTAACGAATCAAGAAGTAATTCATGCTTTAAACGAAGATTGATCAAACAAAATAGTACACAAACCTAGAATAGCTCTTCACTTTGTGGTTCCTGGGCGAATCGTCTCGCCTCGCGTGGGGTGAATGCTCAGCCATAGCGTTATCACCAAGCGAACAGCTCCTCTGGAAACAAAAATAACGGACACGCTTTAATTGCAAGCATAAACTTTATTGGCCTGGCGAATATTTTACCGCGACTTCGGGCCGGTTGCACATGGCGTCTTTCGCAAAACGTCAATCCGAGAAAATCAAATAATAGGGTACTGCTCTCACCTCTCTATCGCTCATATCACGCTGTTATATCGAAACACATGTACCAGTGAATAATTATCGAGATTACAAACACGAATATATTGTAAAGTATACAATCGTACGTACACAAATCAAAATTACAATTTACTTTTCACTGACGCCTCTCCACAGCAAACTTCGAACTTGCGAAGAAAATACGGATTACCAACTATTAAAAGATAACACCAACGAAAACATCCGCTATACACAGTAGCGCCAACTGTTTAATATTTAGTAACTTGTTATCGGCTTTTTGTTGTATTTTGCTAATTACTAAATTTTTAGTATATGATATTTATAGATAAAGAATAATACGTTATTGTATATCTATTGAAAGAATGTATTGAGTAAACTAATAAACAATTTGTTAACAGAAAATCGTGAAATTGCCTAAGAATGGTGGCAGGTGTGCCAACATCAGTGACAAATGAAAGCTGTTTACAAGCTGTCAAAAGACAACACGCTTGTCATTCCGGACGATGACAGTGCTTTTTAATGCAGTGAAGAAGTAAGAAATATGGCTGGTGCAATGTTATTCGAAAGAGCTCAGTCCGTTCCTTCCCAACATGACAAGTTGTTAAAATTAAATCCGGCAGACGAAGATGACGAGGAGAATATTGTTAATAAAGAACAGGACATCCTCAACTTGGGCGAGAAGTACAAAAAGGAGGGCAAGGCTAAAGAACTAGCGGAGCTGATAAAGGCTACCAGGCCATTTTTGAGTCTTATTAGCAAAGCAAAAGCAGCAAAATTAGTTAGATCACTGGTTGATTACTTTCTGGACTTGGAGGCAGGTATCGGCATCGAGGTGCAACTGTGTAAAGAATGTATAGAATGGGCGAAAGAGGAGAGAAGAACGTTTTTGCGCCAATCGCTGGAAGCGCGTCTCATCGCCCTGTATTTCGACACCGGCATGTACACCGACGCCCTGCAACTGGAATCCACCTTGTTGAAAGAGTTGAAGAAACTGGACGACAAAAACCTGCTGGTCGAAGTGCAACTGCTCGAAAGCAAAACATATCACGCTCTAAGCAATTTACCCAAAGCCCGGGCCGCCCTGACGTCCGCCAGAACGACCGCGAATGCCATCTATTGCCCTCCGAAGATGCAGGCCGCCCTCGATCTGCAGTCGGGCGTACTGCATGCAGCCGACGAAAAGGACTTCAAGACCGCTTACTCCTATTTCTACGAAGCCTTCGAGGGTTTTGACAGCGTCGAGTCCCCCAAAGCTCTGACCGCTCTGAAGTACATGCTTTTGTCCAAAATTATGATCAATAGTCCTGAAGATGTACAGCAAATTGTTAGTGGAAAATTAGCCATAAAGTATGCAGGTAAAGATATCGAGGCCATGAAAGCAGTCGCACAAGCAGCCCACAAAAGGTAAGGTCTTTGACAAAACTTGTTGTCAGGTATGAACCTGAATTGCATTTTTATTTACAACTATATCGAATCATTCGAGAAACTCTAGGCTTATTTGTTTTTGTTTCAGATCTCTTGCAGATTTTCAACTGGCTGTAAAACAATTCAAACACGAGCTGGAAGATGACGTTATTGTAAGAGCACATTTAGGAACACTCTACGACAATATGTTAGAACAAAATTTATGCAGGATCATTGAACCTTACTCACGTGTCCAAGTAGAATATATCGCAAAGACGATTAAGCTTCCCGTGTTACAAGTAGAGAAGAAACTATCGCAGATGATTTTAGATGCCAAGTTTCATGGAATTTTAGACCAGGGTGATGGTAAGTCGCATCTTTTTCTGGTATTTGAGTATGCATTAATCAATTATATACAGGGTGTTTCAGCGAAAACTTGACTCCATATAACTAGAGAATCAAAAGTTTTTTCTGAACTCGCTGTCAATTTTTCTTCTTGGGAGAAGCATTTTTGACATTCAAGCCAACTTGATATGTTCATCCCCCTAAACCCTAGCAACTCTAACTTTAGAATTGCGATTACTCTGGCGCATCTTATTTGAAAAGTTAGGGTTGCTAGGGGTTAGGGGGATGGGAAAAATTGACGGGTCTCAGAGAATTCAGAAAAAACTTTCGGTTCTCCCATTAGGGGGAGGGTAAAGTTTTCGTTGAAAGACCCTGTATACAGTTGTTGAATTTGCTTTTATATGCATTTTTTTGTAATTTTTAGGTGTCCTGATAGTGTTTGAAGAAACCCCGGTAGACAAAACCTATGAAATGGCTCTAGAAACCATCCAGAGTATGAGTAAAGTAGTAGATACTCTCTATCAAAAAGCGAAAAAGTTGTCATAGGTTTAATTCAGTTGAAATTTGTATTAAAATAAACGACTGCAAATTTTTTGATCCTCATATTTTTTTTCTTTTAGGGATTCTTTTTGTTTACTTAACAATTAATTCGCTTTGTTAATTTAAATCTAGAAATTTTGTAATATAACCAGTTTGGAATAAACTAACAAAATTGCTGTTTTTAAGTGAATATTTTTGTTTCTAATGTAAAATCTTGTTCGTTTGTTAATCTCTAATAAATAATCATTTGAAGAATAATCGAAGATTTCTAGATATTGTAAATATATTGAGAAATGTTGGTAATGGAATGAGTTACTAGGTATGTATTTTCTATAATTGTAATTTAAATAAAAGTACAATAAAAACTCAAAAATCTAATGTGCCCATTTTAAAAACCCTTTCACCTCCTACGTATAAAGAACAAAAATTTTCTTAAAATGATTTAAAAAGGCTTTATTCCAACAACGATAAAAATATTAATATTGTATTTAATCAAGTTGGAAGAATGTTGGCCACATTTATGGCTGTACAATAAAAACGAGTACGGTCCTGTTATGATAAATACAAGAGGGTGAGACCAACCAGACAAGAGGGCGAATATGCGCATTAGTAAGGGTGGAACTGATGTACAGTCGTTTGACGTGATATTTTATTTTCAACATTTTTAAGCAGTAAAAAACCGTTCTTTTGACTGAACCGTCAAGTTTTAATCTTTTTTTTGGGAGTCCCACGATAAAATTCAGGTATGTATTCGCTGCAATGTTCAAATTGTAATTGATTAATTCGATATTAAGATGCTTGGTAGCGGCAATAACATTAGCTCTATATGATTTTGTTTATTGCAAAAAAGATGAGTTGGGTTGTACTTTAAATCAATTGAAAAACATTTACAAATAGGGATAAGTTTAACTTATTTTTTAGAGTTATATGTTTTGAATTTATATTTAATGAAAGAACTATACGCTTTTAACATTCGGTAATCAATATTTTTTGTATGTGATATGTGACCAGATTCTATGTACACCTATTGCTCAAATCTTAAAAAATATAAAATAACCTGAATGCGATGAAATTATTAATACTTATTTTATTAATGTGTTCACAATATCGAAATTATCTGTTTATAAAGTCCGAAAGTTGAATAATTCTCCCATATTAGGTATTGTTTATTCACTTAACTTACCTAAAAATTCATTAGGGTTGGTAGTAGAAGTTAGATACATTAGGTACAAATTTTTACAGCATGCAATTAAAAAATTGAAACTTTAAAATATTGGTTTAATCAAATTTGTGGTAGTAGGGGGTAGGGTTGTGGTGGTGGTAGTACTTTATGTCTATACTCTATATGGTGCTTTCATGTTGTTCATAATTATTTCCTTATTCACAATTATTGTGAACACCGTAATAATTTGATTATCCCCTAATTGCTCGTACCAAAATTCGGATGTAGGATTATAATTAACCCTCGAAAGTCGAAAACGTACCAGAATTCGGGTACACCAATTTTATACATTGTCGTATCCTTCTGAATATTTTGCAACATTTGCAAGAGACCTAATTTTTTGGTGTCCGCAAAGTGGGACTATGTATCGCAATACTTTTACCTGACTCAAGGGATGACTGATGACTCCTGGGGATGACTCATATATTAGGGATGACCTAATCCGTGTACGTAAGTTGGACAAAATTGACCGTGTATGCAAATGGGACATACGCAAGAAGCACGTACACATTCATAAAAATCCATTACGTTAATGAAACTTATATTAACAATTACAAGTAGGTGAATTACATTAGTGAAGTGTTATATTAGTAGATTTGGAAAATTTCCATTATATTGCCCCCGATTAACTTAGAAAGTGTCTATTTCCATTTGAAGCATATCTGTGTTTTATTGCTGGCGCTATAATTATGAATTTTTAGAATATATACAGGGTGTCACAGAAAGCTTAGAACATCGCTTAACTACAGGCTTCTGAAAGGAAAATAAGATGATAACATAACTTGCCTATAACACTTTTGGATATATTTAAGTTAGGACAAATCATGTTATTTTCGTCTCAAAAGTCTGCAGTTAATTAAGCCATGCCTCAGCCTTTTTGCGACACCCTGTATAATGGGATTTTAATTTATAAGTAGATATTTTACATGAAGCTGGAATTTAGGTGGAATTTTGGTACTTTCATATTTGAAAAATAACAAGAAATCTGTTGGTAGACAATTTCATTTCTAGTCCACTTTTTAAATTCCCAAAAATATAAATCTAATAATAGAACTATTGATATAATTTGTATCCAAATATTAACATTAGCATAACAGGTTGTACAAGTACAGTAAGCTATGTCAAAGATATAAACAAGTCTCATTAACCTTTATCAATTTTGAATAAACATACATTAGCTCTAGTAAACAACAACTCCTTTTTATACAGCATTTGCTTTTTGTAAGTACAGAAAATCAAGGAACTCCTCCAATTAGACAGCCCCATTTTCAGCCAGCCCTCTAAATTGATGGTTTTCGTTCCCTTTGACTCCGCGAAATTGCCTTGTTAGCGTATCGATTCCCAATAAACATCGACTTTGATCACAGTCACACCGTCTCCATTACCTGCCCCCAGGCAGGCATTGCTCCATAAAGCTCTTTACTTTATATTCTTTTGTCTCGTCTCCTGTCCCGATGGCGATGGCTTCTTGTTAGCTAATACGCTGCTAATACCATCCGACGTCGATGAAACGTCACTCGAAAACCTGTCCCACTAACGGTGATCGGCGAACGAACAAGTTGGTAGTTACCTTGGCACGATAAGTAGTCTCTTCTTTTACCTGCATTATGTTTATATCATAATAGTGGAGGGCCTATTGTTGTTAGTCAAAATGCAATTCGATATGCTGGTTAACGTCTTCAGAAGTGCCACTGGTGAGTCGATTTTAGCTAAATTACGTTCATACGGTGCGGGAATCTCTGTAATGCGTTAAAATGCAGGTAATAAACAGACGATCGCCGACTGCACATGTCGACATTCGATTGTTGTCTGCGTTAGTCGAGGTGATAACGGTGTGGTTAATTTCCTGAAAATGGGGCTTTTCTTTGACGTTGTGCTGGCGATTTTCGGAAAAAACGATGTGCCTGTTGCTTAGTGGCATTCAGCGATTCACGCAATCGCGTATCTTGGAAAAAATCGCGATCCACGTAAACAGTAACCTAGTTAATTACCTTTGCATATTAGGAAAAAGTTCGTACCGGTTCTATTTTAGAAATTAATGGCTTCTTCAGCCGTACCTATTAATTTGCAATCGAATTTAATGACGATGTCTTTCTAGTGTATCTCCTCCATTGTAAAAACTACAAATAAATGTATAGAGCGACTCTTATTTCATGGCCAAACAGGTGCCTATTACCTAAGATTAGCATATTTAATCAATCGTTATTACAAAACAATGTTATGTCCGTTATTAAGTTTAAATTAAAATGCAATCGACCCTTACGTTTCATTTAAATGACGATTTTTGAAAGACTTTCGTTTCGATATTATCCAATTATTTCAAAATAACAATAAAACGCAACGATAATTCAGGCGTATTGCAACGTAAAATAATACCTATCGTATTTAATACTTGTGCTACATACTGAATGAATTAAGTATTAGATATTCTTTTTAGTGGATTTGATTTTTCAATGGTATGTTGAAATTGACAAAAATCTGGTAAAGTACCTTGAACAATGAATAAAATGGATTCATTTAAATTACCTATAATTCGACTACATACATTAAAATAGGAAATAGCTATTGAACAAAATGCAACCTCTTGATTTGTTAAAAAATAAGTAAATAATTGGAGACTGTAATTAAATTATAAAAAAGATATTGATATATTGTTCGGTGTGAAATTTAAAAACTTACAATGGGCTATATCTCACAAACGAAAGATGATTTTATCAAATCAACAAAAAAATACCTACGGACAATTGTCATTGAAAATAAGGTCTTATTGGCATTAATAGAGCTTTTTAACGTTGTATCACAAGTTGGGTTTGTTTGTTTTGTCTGTACAATTATTATTTATACTATTGGATAGCATTTTTGTATGCTTTTAATAATGATGTATCACAAGTAAGAGTTTGCTATTTAAATTTTTTTAGTTGGGTAAGGTGGGGCATAGGGGGTTGATGGGGGTGAGTCCTCTTTCATGTCATTTGAGCCCCCCTTTCCTATCCTAGAAACGGTTTTAGACATTTTTTAATATCACCTTTCGTTTGTGAGATACAGCCCAATGCAAGTTTTTAAATTGTCACACTAGATGTATGTAATTAATGTATCCAAAAATGTACCAAACCATCCATGTAAATAATTTAATAGAAAATAATAGTAATAAATATTGAGTATAGTATATGAATTTAAAAAGGTTTCGTACGATATAATAGTGTTTTTGTGGGATACATGTCTATGAACCTTTCTGCTCCTTTAGCTCTCTTATAGAGCCATATTTGATTTCGTCTGACATGTAAAGTCAATTAGATATCTACTCAATTATTATGCGTTTCCTAAATTAAACACACAAATGTCTGCATGTATGTAAACATTTATTATAAACATTACAAAGTCTTAAAGCAAGTCAATCTAGATACCAGTATTTTGAATACTGCTGAGTTATAGCAGAGCTTATTGGAATATTTTATAAATTTATTATTTACAATAAACTATCAATGTTTCAAATATTTAACAATTTCATGCTATCATTGAACAAATCTTCCGCTTCGAGGTGACTTTGCCAAACATGCTATTAGTGCAGATAAAATTAATAAAACTCTGGAAATAAATGTAATTAATAATTTACAGCCCATAGGAGAGCTATATTTTTGTACTCACATAAATGTCGTGTTGATATATGCACTTGCCAGTAGACAAAATGCAGCCAAGAAAGCACATTGTTTATAAAATTAATGAATTTACATTTTAATTTTAAAAAGCATCAGCTGATTGACAGTTGACAGTAAAAGGAAGGAACACTGATACACGTCAATGTCAAATTTAGGCATTTGACTTTGACATGTACTTTTAAACAAGTGACGTAGTTCAAGTGTCTGGATTATTTCCAGTTCCAGTATTTTTTTGCAATTTTTAAAGTGACTCCTGTAATTAATTTGTTGAAGAAAAATCACAGTAATTGCTACATTTTGAATGCATGCTTTTATTTTAATGCGCTCCATGGAAAATCTAAATCGAATTTCTTTAAGTGTTAACTGCACACCATCAATCGTCAAATAGAAGGTACCTACCATTAGTTAACGATATGTTATATTCTTGTTATATGAAAAAGACTCCCCTGTTCCTTAAAGTACAACGTAAACCGTCTGGTAAGTTTTGCCACGCTGGGTTTTCCTTTTCCAGAATTGCTTTTGTTCTTCCACAAATCCTCAAGGGCGGCTATGCTTATTTAATCATTTAGAACTGGCCCAAACAATTAATCCACTTATTGTATTCTTGAATTAATTTTCTTACTGTTCATATTATTTCACTAATACCAGTTTATGTGAAAATTCACCAGTTTATTCCGACTAATTCTGTTTAATTCTATTATAGTAACATTTTTTATTCGATTGGAAATTTCATTTTGAATGGTACAAATTTCGTATTTTTTCAGTCTAATCGCACTTTTAAACAAACATTTTGAATCAAATTCCAATTGCCTGTGACTTACTTGATTTTTGTGTTGTTACCTTGCATTTTAATGTTCTATTAAACTCAATTTTTTTGTGTTGATAATGTTATTTGATTATTTATTTTTTTCGCAGGCACGAATTCTGGTCAGATGATGCCGAGTGAAGGAACTCCAGGTACACCCTCTTCCAAACCGAAAGAAAAAATCAACCCGAGAACTAAGGTTGTTGTGGCCTTATACAATTACAAAGCAATAGAAAGCGGTGATTTATCATTGGAGAAGAATCAATCTTATGATGTGATAGATGATTCTCAGGAACATTGGTGGAAAGTTAGAGATTCTAAAGGGTACATAAATAAACTTAAATACATTAAGTAACATAAATATAATTTAATTCTTATACATGATGTTTATACGAAAATTTAAAGGGTTTATTTGAATAGAAATGTAAATTCAATTGCTACTGATTCCATCTGGTTTATTTGCATTTTGCTACTGTTATTGAGTACATTTCAATTAATTTTGTTTGTTTTTCTTTCAGAAATATTGGATATATTCCAAGTAATTATGTGAAAGAAAAAGAATCCTTAGGTTTACAACAATACGAGTAAGTAGTTTTCCATGGTTTTTATTTGTAGAATCTCTATTAATAAATGAAGGATATATTTTTTAGTTAAGAATTAGTACATATAGTTTGTGCAAAACAGAGTTAGAATTATTATTTTTAAATGTACTTCATTTCTAGAAATCATTTTTGGCAATTTTAGAAAATTCTTAGATTTCGTAAACTTTGTAAAAGTTCGGCAACACTGTGTATTTGTGACGTAGTAAATTTATGGTGACGTGCATGTAACTTGGTTTTGCATAAACTATACTTTTAATTGAATAATAAAAGTAGGCTATTGATTTGATATACAATTATTTATTATGTACATATTTTAAATAGAGATATTTTTAGTTGGTATGTAAACGACATGTCTAGACAAAGATCTGAATCCCTTCTGAAGAATGAAGACAAAGAAGGATGTTTTGTAGTTAGAAATTCATCGACTAAAGGTCTTTACACATTGTCACTCTATACAAAAATGTAAGTATACAAATTTCTACAGCTCCAATTTATTTTGATTCTCCAAGCGAACGCATTTAAAGAAATACTTCGCAATTTTAGCAATAATTAGCGTATTTATTTTCGTATTAATACATTGACCTTGCGACTTTTAACGGTTTAGTAAAAGATATTAAAACTTTTATGCGCGTCATAAATTCTCAACTCTTAAAAACCAATAAAAATTGAAGCATAAAAATATAACATTAGTATTCCAAATAGTAGAAATATAAGTAAACATCTACATAAATGTTTATTTTTCTAGCCCACATCCGCACGTGAAGCACTATCATATAAAACAAAACGAAAGAACAGGTGAATACTATCTCTCCGAAAAGCATTGCTGTAGCTCCATACCAGATTTAATCAATTACCACAAGCACAACAGCGGGGGATTAGCGTCGAGATTGAAAACGAGTCCTTGCGATAGACCAGCTCCAGCTACAGCGGGGCTTAGTCACGGTAGGTAATTCATAATTCATTATTTTAAGCTGGCACATGCACGTACACCGACTTAATTATTTTTTATATATTACAGATAAATGGGAAATCGACCATAATGAGTTGATGCTCTTGGAAGAATTGGGGTCCGGGCAATTCGGTGTCGTGAGAAGAGGAAAATGGAGAGGTTCCATCGACGTGGCGGTTAAGATGATGAAGGAGGGTACAATGTCTGAGGATGATTTTATCGAAGAAGCTAAAGTCATGACGTGAGTATATCTATAGCATGTACCATTCAAGATTACAGTTTTTTAATGTGATGTACATTTTATAAAGGGTTTATTTGAGATATAAATTTATGAAAATTACTACAATTACTGATAAATAATTGACAAATATCGCAAGTTCACGTTAATAATTTCATTTTTCTAACAGTTCACATTGATTTTTTAGGAAATTGCAACATCCTAATTTAGTCCAATTGTACGGGGTGTGCAGTAAAAATAGACCTATTTTCATCGTAACGGAATACATGAGGTATGGCTCCCTTTTGAACCACTTAAGAAGGCACGAACAATCATTGAGCGTCAATCAGGGACTGTTATTAGACATGTGTATACAAGTAAGTTAAAGAGTTTCGTTTTGACTGGATTGCATTTGATTAATATTAAATTTTAAGGTGTGCAAAGGAATGGCTTACCTCGAAAGACACAACTACATCCACAGAGACTTGGCCGCGAGGAATTGCTTAGTAGGAACGGAAAATATCGTCAAAGTCGCTGATTTCGGATTAGCTAGATACGTTTTAGATGACCAGTACACTTCTTCCGGCGGGTCCAAATTCCCTATAAAATGGGCCCCTCCGGAAGTCCTGAATTATACTAGATTTTCCTCTAAATCCGACATTTGGGCGTACGGTAAGCTAATTGTAAATTGCAATTTTCTCCAATATTAATCGTTAAAACTTGAAATTTTGTAGGCGTTTTAATGTGGGAAGTGTTTACTTGCGGGAAAATGCCATACGGTAGATTAAAAAACACCGAAGTCGTCGAACGTGTTCAGAAAGGGTTGATTTTGGAAAAGCCAAAAGCTTGTTACAAAGAAGTATATGATGTAAGTATATAAACACAATTTTGCATTTAGTCTGTTTACATGAGAGTCGATCTCGGGTTGAACCTGGGTTCAACTCTTCATGTAAACAGATTAATAGTACCTACTCTATTACACATTTTAAATGATGCATATTTATAAAGGGTTTATTTGAAACAAACCTATGAAAATTACTTTGATTCTGATATTTTTATATCCAATTTTCTCTGTACTTGCGCGTTGCTATTAAATATAATTTAACGTTCTTTGTGTTTGCAGGTGATGCGAAAATGTTGGGCGCACCTGCCCGAAAACCGACCGTCGTTCAAGCTGTTGAAGGAGACGCTGGTGAACGTCTCCCAGGGCATCCTGGTCGATTGACTGGCCAAGTTGGTCTGCGAATGCGTTTCGCACAGCCCATCGTCCTCGTCGGGCGTGTCCGCCAGCGACTACGAGCTGGCCTGGCTCGACGTGTGCCAGACTTTGTGCCGCGAGGCGAAAAAGAGCAAAGTTAAAAAGTTGTGAACGCGTTCTCCATCAACATGCATTATCAGTGATAAAATCTAATCAAATTCGGGAATCAAATTTCAGCTGGAAGTTCTTAGTTTTCGAAATAGATTGCTTCATTTCAATATCTAAACGTAATGATAGGTTTTCTTTCGACAAACATAACAAATAAGCGTTTTTTATATTCGTAATATTTTATCACTATAATGTAGATTATTTGTTACTGAAGCTGAGTCTGTATGATACAATATGTAGTGATTAGGTTCTGTGTTATTACAAGTAAATGTGGAAAAATGAACGGAAATAGGGGTGGGGTGGATGAGATAAGTGGATAATTTCGACGCGAATGAAACTGATAATTTACATACAGGATGTCTCGAGACGATCTAAAATTTTCAATAGACATTCCAAATTTAAAAGTTGTTCAATTTAAAAACATTCATTATCTCGAAATCTGCTTAGTTTATGCATAATAATTTTTACACAAAATTATATGGGGTGGTAATGGATGGAAAGGGGCTTAAGATCGTCACAGGACACCTATTTATATTCATAGCACAATCATTACTGTTTAAAACTGTTTTATCACAAAATAATTCAAATTAAACACGTAGAACTACTCTTGTGAGCACCTCATTTTCTAATCAGACGCGTCGAAATTAAATGAATATTAGTTTTTACTAAGTGATTTAACAGAGACTTACATTTACAATCTACGTTATGTACGCATTGCTCACATTTTTCTATATTTTAAGCACCTAATTAAAATCCTAAGGGAACGACATCACTTTATTAACCGTTTATAATTGAAAAAAAATAGAAAATAATCAATGTCGGATGCCGTCTCCATTCGATTTTAAGTAAGGAGAGATCACAAGTGTGTTAGTTTTCGCACGACTGTCCAAGTAATTGATATTAGAACCGATATTAAAAAGTATTCTCAAACCCTATTTCATATTCGTTAGTGTTTGAACAAGGCCAGTAAAATTTTGAAACTGATCCGTTGAATAGCTAGGTGCTTCTGTTGTTTAACATGAGGAGTTAGTATTTGTGTAGTATTATACGAGTATGATAGTACGTTACGGGGTAAATAGGGCTACTAAATGCTGATTAGGCTAAATTAACTTTAAACCACTCGTTAACCAATACTTCTTTTCCTAAGTAGATAAGTAATTGAGTTGAAAACGGGAATATTTGGATTCCAGTTCAAGACAATATAAAAACTAAAATAGAAATAAGAGACCAATTAAATAGGTGTTACATTCTTCTCTACTTGGTACTTTTGCATAAGTGTTCTGATGTTTTGTACTTAACAAATAGTCATTCATAAAGATTATTTTATTCTTAAACTGCGTGATACATTAATATGTATTCTTGTGATCTCAATTAATTTATTTTACTATATACTATATTTTTATAATTGGCAAAATTACTTTCGTTCGACTTCAGTTAAAATTTGATAATTCTTCAAGTCTTATTATATCTATATTTTGCTTTACTCTCTTAACCAAATTAGATGTTATATACATTTTTTTCATCCTTCTATCTCGACTATTACTTCTTTTTCTTATGTTCATTCGTGCTTATTATGTACTTATTTTTTATAAATTCTGCGTATAATGTAATTTTAGCGATATATGTCTTATTTAGAATAGTCGATATTTATTGATACCGTTTGAAATTTGGCTGTATTTTTTAGTTCGTTGATATTATACCTAGTAAACTAGCCAAAAAACACGACTGATTTTTCACTTGAAAAAATATAATTCATGTGTATTTTTTATTATTTATGAAGTTTTTTTCGTTTATTCTAAAGTTCTGTTTTATTTTCTATACCTGAGATTGTGCCAAATTTTCAAAATGCAAATTATTGTGGAATAAAGTAAATTGGACAAAAATTTATAGATGAAAAAATGTGTATTGAGATTTGTTAGTTTATATTTGTTGTGAAATGTTAGAAATGGGTGCTATAACTCGAATTAATATTAAGAACAAATTGCTCTCGATGTTTTGTATACTTTATAAAAAAAATGTTTGTCTTAATATTAATTTAAAATATTTAGATAAAAATTTAGTCATTTATTACTGTTAAATTAAAAAAAAAGTGTATTGGCTTAAATGTGACCATATTTTATAGTACATAAGCGCCCGTAGTAGATTGCAGATTTGGCAGAAATGTATGTAGACATGTTTTAATGTCTTATTTACTAATAGTGTATATTTTTTCTTTGTATTATCACGTATTTTAATTTTTGAACTGTTAACCAATAATGTAAAAATTCCATTGGCCGATTGGTTATTGAATACAAAACGTCCAGTTACTGCTTTTACAACTAAGATCTTGAAACACCTCTAATGTATTTGACAATTTTCCAGTCGCACAAACATTCATTAAAATGATACGCCATTAATTCATCATCCTAACCGATTTATGAATGATTAGAAAGGTTAGCGATTCATTTAGCTTTTGTGCAAGTATTAATTTTACAATAACCAACAAACCAAACTCGATGTACTGACAGACAATAAATTGTCAATACCGTCCATCTTAGAGCTTCAGTCTATAAGAACTTATTAGGCCATTTATAGGCTATATTTGCCTATACTAAAATATTTTTGATGAATGGTATTTAAAGAACAAAAAATTTAGTGATTACCGAGTTATCGAATTACAGTTAAACATGAACCAATGGGCTACTGGTTTTTTTACATGCATATTAGACATTATGTGATTATAGGTCCTCACCCCTTTGGTAACTGTAAAACCGTATTTCTCTTATTTTAAGTATTGTATGTTTTTACCTAATAGTTGATACAAAATATTTGTAAAACATTTATATATAACTAAATAAACTTATTTAAAAATATCCCGATAGTTTTGAAATGTAAAACAAAGTATTTTTTATAAATTATTTTTTAATACTATAAGTTAACTGATATACAGAAAGAGCGGTACAAATCTGTAAGTAACATTACAATTAGTGAAAATTAAAAGCTGAACAATTTTTGCGATCGGAAAATGAATTAGCCGGAGCCGGGCTGACGTACATCGTCAATTTTCAGAATCATTTTCACTAATTGCGTGGCCAACAACAATTGTTGCCTCTTAGATCGCAGAGATTCTGTAACATGCTGTTCTCTCATGTTTATGTTGCCAATATTCATGCAATCCACGCCAAGTGCCGGATCCCCAGATGCAGCTTGCTTTGCCTGAAACAAAGCACTTCGTTAATTTCTAAAAAAACATTGAATAAACACGCAATTACCTTGATTTCTCCCAAAGTATGAATGGCGGAGAAACCCGAATTCTCAGCTAGAGCCAGCGGAATGCTTTCTAATGCCTCGGCAAATGCCCGATAAGCGTATTGTTCCAAAGAAGCTAACTGATCAGCTTGAGCAGCCACAGCTAAACTGCAAGCTATTTCAGCTGCACCTCCTCCATACACGACTCTTGGTTCCTAAATACAATAATAAATTACGTAAATAATCCGATACAAAAATCCTTAAAAATTCCATACCTGAATCAAGCTCCTCACTACGCACAAAGCATCGTGTAAACTCCTCTTGGCTTCATCAACCAACATTTGATTACCGCCTCTGACGAGAATGGTAACGGCACGGGAATTCGAGCATTCTTCAATCACCATCATCTTATCTTTGGTAGTTCCAAACGATATTTCACGTACCAAACCGGCAGAACCAAGTTTCTCGGGGCTGAGTTCCTCGAATCGTGGAACTATTCTTCCACCGGTCGCAATAGCTATGAGTTCTATTTCTGGACCGCCAACCTAAAGTACAATTACATTAGTTTGAGCCATGTATTTGCTTTTATTTCTGGTGGATCAACTTACCCATCTTATAGCAGGTAACTCCTGCTGCAACAGCAAATGGTTGGCCTCATCGTCAAATCCCCATTGGCAAATAGCCAAGGTAGCTCCAGCTTTTTTGACTAAGCCAACCTAAGGGAAGATAAAACGTTAACGCTTTGTATTCTATGTTGTATAATTTACTTACAATTTCCTTGAATTTTTCTTGTTCGTACAATCTTAGTTCTTTGTAGTCATCGACGCTGGTGACGTCCAACTTATGCTTGGTCTTGGGTTTGGGAGGTTCAAACGGGCAGGTGAGGATGGCCAATTTAACATTCTTAAGTTCCTTCGGCATTTGAGGATGAGACATTGTTTTATCTATGACGACGCCTTTTACTAATGTCGTGTCTTCCAATTTACCACCAACCTAAAAAAAGGAATTTTTAGTACTCTACTAAAGAATGTAAGTCGTAAAAATTTTACCTTTCCTTCTACTTTAATGAGTTCAAAGTTGACATCCTTTTGTTGGAGATCGGCTACTGCTAACACGCCATTTACGGCAATTTCGGCCATTTGCCTGTGACACTTGTTAATGATTTTCGAACCTAATGTAGTCATCGCAACTTTTACAAGGGGCTCGGTGTTTTCAGCGGAAATTGGAAACAGTTCGGCGATTTTCTCCAAATGATCCACTGCCGTTTGGCATGCCAATTCGAAACCATCCGCTATTCTTATCGGATGAATTCCACGGTCCAGGAGGGCGCCGGCTTGTTCCAGAAGAGCCCCCGCTAATACTACTACACCAGTGGTTCCGTCTCCTTAAAAACACAATAGTTTATAGAAAAATATTAACATTAACACAAAAAAATATTTACCTATTTCATCATCCTGTGATTGAGATAGTTGAACTAACAATTTAGCTACTTCATGTTCAACATCCATCATCTTCAAAATAGTAGCCCCATCGTTCGTTACAGTAACTTCCCCTAAAAATAAATGACAATTAGCGAATTGTAAATGAATTAGATAACGGTATTCAGTTTCAATTTAAATTGTATTTACCATCAGAGGAGACCATCATCTTGTCCAAGCCCTTGGGCCCCAAAGAGGTGCGAACAGTGTGAGCAATTTGACTTGCGGCTAAAATGTGCGACTGAAACGAAATTTTACATTGAAACCTTTCGATTTAGGTCGGTAATAAATCATATTTGTGTTAATTTAAGGTATATATTGGAAAAAATTTAGCAGTTGTCATAAATCAAAACATAACCCTACCTTCAGGGCATCGATTCCGGTCAATCGTTTTTGCTTGTCTTGGTCTCTTAGAATTATAAATGGTCTCCCATATTCGTCGAAAGCGATAGCTCCTGGTAAGGCCGACATTTTCACTGGTTGATATTCACGAATAAATGTAGGATGACTTTGATTTAATTAAATATCTTTCCTAGACCTGTCAAAAGATCTATAGAAGAAATTAAATAGAGTGAAGTTAGGGATAAATACTCACAGAACATAAATTTCTATTTCATTCACAGAATTATTGGCCTTCCCATTTCAAGGTATTTGGTTAGATAAAATTATTTTATTAAAATAGCTAAAGTTTGAAAGTATTAGTTCACAACAACAAAAATTACCTTGCTATTATAAATAGTACTAGTTTTCTTAGGATTAATTTAATATTTGTTCATTATATAAATTATAATTTTTAGTGTAATTCTGAACGTACTCCCTACTACCCACTTGACAATTTTGTGCGCACAACGTTGCCAAATCTTTGTAACCTTTCCAGTCTCTGATCCGCCATTAGTGTAATTTTAAAGTTGAATTGAGTGAAGTAAAAAAATAGCTTTTATTTAAATTAGTTATGGCATATTTATACGCGAATGAAAAAAGTTACGTCGTCTTGAAATTGTGTCACATATCGCAGACTTTTTAACTCCTGTATCATAGAGGGATTTTATTTGTGAGTTTTTTTTCGAAAAACAGATGCTAATATCGAATTAGCTCGTAATATTTTTAATTTGTGTGTGATTGAAGGATATTTTAACGCTAAATATGAGTACAAACGGTGACGACGAAAAAGATTCCCCCAAAGCAGTCCCTTTGGACTTGGCGAAAAACCAAATAACGAACATCAGAACTGTGGAAGGCAAGACTCCCCTGGTGATGTCTAACCAATCCTTGAGGGGCATGAGGGTGTTGACTCAGGGTGTTCCCAGTTCGAGCACTTCTCTCAGTGGACCTACTATTATCGCAACAAATTTAGTGTCTCAGGCCGTGCTTAAGCCAGGTTTGTTCCATCCAGCTATCACCCTTTAGTTTCTTTCAATGATTTTTTTATAGATACCAACAGAACACAAATCGCCAGTATCATTACAAGTAACACCTCCCAACCTCAGGTAACCGCAAACTTAACGAGGCCTGCACAGATTACTCTTTCTACTGGTGCTCAGAGCATCGGAGCGTCATATCATGTTCCTAGGGGCCCCGCAGTGGTTGCCAACCTCGCAGCACCAAGAAGCAACGTAGCTACAGGCAGAACGCCCATGGTAGTAACCGCTCAAGGTGCCCAGGTACGTTACAATACTTGGTATTTAATTTTTTATTTATTAAAAAAATTGCTTTTACGCAGTCTCATACATTCGTTCGACCGCCTCGTACACCTAGCCCCGCTTCGGGAACGGCATGGTTAACGAACAACTCGAGCGGTTCTCAGATTAAAGGGGCTCCCACTGTGTTGAGTTCGCCTGTTCGAGGGGCTACTGTTACTGGAAAGCCTGCGGTTATTAGAACCCACACACAAGCTGTTCCGACCATTCGTCCTGGTACAATTTTACAAAATGCAATTTCAATTGGACAACCCACACAGGTATTGTTTCAACTTTGTTTTTGTTAACTGCCACAGTTTATAAACATGATAAATATATACTGTACTATATTTAATAAAAATGTACTCAAGGATTTTTTTTGATGTTATGATGTATATTTAATAAAGGGTTTATTTGAATTAAACTTATGAAAATTAATTAAAAACTGATACAAAGTTCAAAATTTATTATTCACTTTGTTCTTGATTTATAAAGCATTTCTATTAACATTTTGTAACGTTTCAGATTCCATCTTTCAAAAGTGGTTCATCTACAATTCAGGCGTTAGGAAACACTGTAACAATAGCTCAAGTTTTACCGGCTCGTACGCAGGCTGTTGTTTACAGCGCCAATTCACCAGCCCAATTCTCACCCGCTACAAAGATTACTGTTGCCACAACTTCATCGTCTATTCCGAGACCTGCCCAGCCCAGGTCTATAGTAAGTAGCCAGTGATGTTAAAATTATTTTGCAATATGTAAATAATTACAATTACTTTGGGCAAATTGAAATTACAAAATTTGCGATTGTAATTAATTATAATTACACGTTTTGGTGTAATTTCAAATAATCAATTAGGTCGATATTATCACCTAGCTTTGGAGTATCCATATAATCAAAAATTGGACAATTAGATTGTAGAGATGATTCAGGAGGAATATGATTATCATTTGAAGGAAAAAAAGGGGTTTTGAACTTCATTCATGAAGAGTTCTCTAACTGTGATATGTGCCTGTATCTTAGTCAGAATTCATCCAGTTGGGAAAATGTATGGTCTCTCGGCCCTCAGCATAAAATTTCAAATTTTCATTTTTATATTCGTTATGAATTAATTGGAAAATAGTTGGCAATACATATCCTAGAATCAACTGATTTTCTCCATGAACAGTACCAAAATTGCTGTAGCCAATGGTTTCATTACTACAGAATACTCTTGTAAAAAATAATTCTTATAGGATATGCTTGGGTCCAAGCAGGTACCTCGACTACCTGCCTACAGATTTACAATCGAAGCTAAACTTTTCACGTATTTGAAAATATTAAAAGTACTTGTGTCGAATGTAATTAAAATGTAATTGGAATTATAACAAAACGAGTAATTAAATTTCAATTGATGAGCAATTAATTACCTAAATAACACTGTAAGTAGCGTTCCTAAATTAAGTACGCCTTGTTAAATACGGTTTTTTTGCAGAGCCAAATCACGAATGCTCGTCTAACGGTACCAGTGAACGTCACCCAATCGGGCGCTCGCCTGATAACTCCTCAAGCGACAGTCCTAACGTCCGGGACCAGAATCTCCGCGGTCGGTACGTCCCAGCCGCCCGCCACCTTGAACGCGACGACGAGAATAGTCACTAGTCAGCCCAATCTCTCCATCGGTCGGCTGTCGGTGGCGGCGGCGCCGGCGCAAGTGTCCACGTCGAATTTTTTAGGACAGACGAAAATATCGACGTTGAATTTGCATTCGTTGGTCGCCGTGGCGAGCGGAAACTCCGTGCCAGGTAGATGCACGTTGGCCTCTCAGGGGTCTAAAGTCATCACGCAACCTGCTCAAGGTACGAGTGGTAAATTGTGGCTCATAGTGAAATTGATTATTGATGGTTTAAAATTTGTTTTAGGTACTATACAATTAACGCCATTGACTACTCAAATAAAGACTACTCAAGCCGGGGTGTCTACAGCTACAAGAACTAGTAAGTATTGTGGTTTATAAAATGCTAATTCTCTTTATTATCGCGCCATTTTACATTATGAAAACTTGGATTAAAAATCTAATAATTATTTTCTATAGTTAACGTGCCAGCAGCTATAGTTACTCAACAGAGGCAGACGACTTTAGTTCAGCCTCAGGCAATATCCATTGCTAAGGTATTTCCTCAAAATGATAACCAAGCTGCAGTTACAGCTGCGGCAGCTACCAACGTATTCATACATGCGCCGGTACAACAGCCCACCAGCAGACATTCGTCTCCCAGTAAGTTATTGAAGTAGATATCTTGAACTCTAGTAACCTAACTTTATGCTTATCGAAGGTGTCGCTTCTGTATAGCTGTTTATTCTCTGACAGTGGCTTAAATCAATTCAACTTTTCTGTCAGTTTGACGGTATTTATTTTGTAGTAAAATTTATCGGTTTTTATGCAGGTCCTAGTGCAAGTAATTGTATCATTACTCAAACCAGCAGTGCCATACCGACTACTACGGTCGCGTCATACTCCCTTGCTAGTGGTTACTTTTACGACAACGGACCCAACAGTTATCCAGTGCAGAACCGCAATTTCGGCCAACAACAAACCGGGCCTTTTACTTCCTTGAACCAATCGCACATTCGGCCACCAGTTAATGCTCAACAAGTGCACAGTAAGTACGATAGATTTCGACTTTTGAGGCAGTTCATTAACAGGCCAAAATGTTGATTGGGAACAGAGCTACAGTTAACCATTTATTTTTAGGTATTGTCTCGGCTAATCAGCAAATTCGCTACAATTCCGTGATGGTAGTGGAACCGAATCGAAGTAACGCTCAGCAATCCGATCAGCAGTCTGGTCAAGTGCACGAACCGATCCAACAGCAAACGCATTCGATCACCACTAAGGTTTCATCATCGCCGAGGCCGAGCATACTGAGAAAAAGGGACCACGAAGGTTCACCACTAAAGGCAGCCAAGAATCTCGTTCCTGTATTGTCCAATCTGCCCACTCAACAGTCTCAGATGCACATTCAGCCGTTGCCGCCGGTGTCGCCGCCTTCGAGGCCCGATTCCAGGGGTAACGGTCACAGTTCAGGTAATTTTGTCAATGATTTTGTTACAAATATTCACTGTGTTCTCAGAAATTGGAGTTGGGTACAGTTATAATAGAGCTATATTTAATTTTTAGGTGGTAGTACGACAATATCGGCTACATCCAGTCCAGGCTTGGCCGAAGTAAACGATGATAGTAATCATGCCATCACTAATAATAAAGAAGAGGAAGACGTCAAACCTCCTATGGAGATGAGCCCCAGGAAGAAGCCCAGGAAACAGCAACTGTAAGTTTTTGCCCTCGCATTCTACAAGTAATGAGTAGATTTCTGTACCTATGGGGTATTGAATTTTGAAAATTCTAACGCGAAAATATTTTCTGCATAGAACTGGCAACGATTTGGACGAAAGTAAAGACGACATGCAATTTATCTCCGATCATCCCATGAAGAAGGAGGAAGATTCTGATATGAACCAATCGGACGAACCTAAAGATGGAGCTCCCGATGGACAAGTAACGACCGTTAGAAAACCAGCTTCGGCGAGTTTGCTTAACAGTTACAAGCAAAATTGGAAGGCCACGCATAATCATTACTTGAGGCATTCTGATGTAAAGCCGAAGGATGAAAGAAGGCCGACCATTATGGATCTCGCTAACCAGTATAGGGTGCAGGAGAAAGTGAACGGATGGAAAATCCACCATTTATCGACACAAATGGAGGATTTGGTATGTCTATTTGAAATCTGTAAGATTTGTTGATTTTAAATTTTGTGCTTTTTAGGCTGACCAAGAGCAAACTGTGTACAATCAGCTTACGGAACTATTAAAATGTACTGAATCTGAAGAAGTTGAGAAGCAGTTTGATAAGGAAATTAACAGGATTAACGAACTCATAAAGGTTTGTATAAGAGGTACTTTGAAGACTGAAAAGATTAATGATTTTTATCGTTTTAGGGCAATTTGCAAAGAATCAAAATAATAAACGACGGGATGATCGAAGCAAAAAGTTCAATAATGAAAATATTCGATCACAAGGTCCACGTGACGGACATCATTAACCGATGTGCCAGTAAGCGTAATTTTAAGAAGAGAGAGAAATCTTAAGAGATTTCGCGAATAAGTTAAAATTTTAGATCTTAGGTTTCAATGTATTGTAATTTTTATATATTATCAAAAATTGATGTTTTTATAGCGGTTTTATATAATACGAAAAATAATTCACTTAAGAATTTCGCAAGATAATTATATCCCTAACAGTTTGTTTTGTACATGTATGCAAGAAATTGACAAATTATATAGTTATATTTTTTTGATTTGTTGTTGTGATTTGTTTATATACTTAGGATTATTTCTACATAAATACATTATTTTAATTAAACTTCGCCTTTCCTTTTGAAGGCTCCTTGCGTTAAATAGTATTGTGAAGGCTATAAGTCTGAATTGGATGGATTGATGTTAGATGTTAGAATTGAATTTTATTAAATGAAAAATAAACAAGAAACACGACGAAAGAATGAATGAATTTTAATTGGATATTTTCCACAAAATAAGAATCAAAACATATGAGATATAAAAAATACTTTGGTGATAACTTCAACGTCCAGCACGTATTTACGAACAAATATGTTCTATATATTAATTACGAATATGTTTGTATATAACGTATAACAAAAACCAATTGAAATTTCACTCTATTTACAAAAAAGTATAATTCAGATAATTTAATGGACTTATTTCTTATAAGAAAACAAACGTACGCCAACGAAACTAAACGATTTCCGCGATTTGTGAAAAAAAAATTATCACAAAATTATTAAATCGATTCTAAAGTCTTTTTTATTAAAATCACAAATCCTTCTATCTATTGATGCAAAAACCAACGACATCACTCGATTTATGTTCCTATTAATACATCCACATCATCGTACGGCTAATGAAATAGCCTTTCAACAAATGTGATAACGATTATTCGGCGCGAAACAATTTAAAAACGACTTCTAGGAGCACCTCTCGGCCCACCTCTCTTACCAGCACGAGGCCTACCACCTCTAACACCTCTATCCCCGCCCCTAGACCCCCTGCTCGGATTCCCCCGGCCTCGGCTATGTATCGGCCGGCCACTATCCCTCCTCACTCCTCTGCCCCTCCTGTTGTACTGCGACCCGTCCTTCCAGTTCTCCTCGTTCTGGTCGTTCCAATCGTCGTTTTGATCTTTCCAATCGTTACCTTCGTTCCAACTATCCCCGTCGGCGCCCCAGTTATCCTCGCCGTGATCGTAATTATCGCCATCGTTCCACGGGCCGTCCCTATCGTCGTTGGAAGTGGGACCGAAGTTGCCGAAATTCCGGTCTCTGAAGTTGGAGTTGAACGGTTTGTTGCCCCTCTGCGGCGGAGGCAGGCCTCTCCTGTTGCCGTAGTTGCCGCCGAACTTGCCGTTTCTCTGCCAGTTGCCTGAGAAAGTAGAAAAATGAAGCGTACTAAGCACTCGTGAAAAGAGCGCTTACGCTCTTAGTACCTTAGTACCTGAATTTTGGGGTCCCTCATCGTAGTAGCCGTCGCCGAAATCGTCGTCCCCTCTGTACCTCTCGTTCCTGTAATCGTCGTCGCCGCCGCCGCGATCGTTGTACCTATAATCATCGTCCATGGGCATGTTGCGCATGTCGTAGTCTCGCCGGTTGTCGCGCCTGAAGTCGACGTCTTTGCTCCTGAAATCGACGTCGCCCAGTCCCCTCGATTCCGCGTCGTTGCCGAAGGGTTTTCGCATATCGTGGTCTTTGGACTGGCTGTCGTCGTCGTTGTACTCGTCGTTTAGATAATCGTCGTCGTCGTTTATCGGCATGACGTCGTGCAGCTCCTCGATCTCGCCCGAATCAATGTACTTCTGGAGGGCCTCCGGCCCGTCGGCTATGGCTTGCTCCAGCTTAGAACCGGCTGAAATTTTGCGTAGAGATTATTTATACGATTATTCGAGATTAGGAAGGTTTCGACTTACGTTCGACTGGTATCAATTTTCCGTATATCACTATAGCGTTCGGGGCTAGCTGTTGCAAAGGCACTACTCCCGGGGTGTTTTCGACTATTTGGGAAATTACTTCGTTAAGGGCACCTGTTGGATCGTCTGAAAAATATTGTATACTTATTTACATTGTAATATACAGGGTGGTGTGCAAGAAATGGTCCAAAGTGAAATGGAAGATTCTTAAAGAATTCTTAAGAATTAAACAGATATCATTTGTTGCTCGGATTTCTTGCCAAAATTGGGCTCGACTATTTATAGGGTTGGCTGAGGTTTTTTACCTGACGTTTCGTTCCATTGGGCTTGGAAATTGCGCGGAATCGGTTTGCTGAAGGGCACTTTCTTCGGTTTCGATTTTTCTTCGTTATTCATAACGCTATCTAAATCCAAACCAGGTATAGCTTGATTCTCGTCGGCCAGGATCGACGTAATGTCGACCCTATCTTCGGGTCCCATGCCCGGGATCACAGATACGGGTTCATCTACATTAAAACAAGAAACAAGCTAAATTAGACATTATTTTTTAAGGGATAAGGTAACGAAAACTTAGGAGGATTATGCAATGAGGTAATTTACCAGTCATGTCGATATCTTCTAAGCCTGCTATACCGGCCGGTAGGGTGTTCAAATTGTACTTGTCTCGCATTTGATCGCCGGGTCGATTTCTAGTCCAAAATTTGCTGGTGTGATCGTTCGAACCGGAGCAAAGTATGTGGCCCAGTGGATGCCA
The DNA here is from genome assembly GCA_917563865.1 of Phyllotreta cruciferae. Lineage (NCBI taxonomy): Eukaryota > Metazoa > Arthropoda > Insecta > Coleoptera > Chrysomelidae > Phyllotreta > Phyllotreta cruciferae. The sequence continues at coordinate 4,741,394 of OU830606.1, forward strand.
AGCTAATGTCCACACTATGCTGTCGTGAGCTTGTTCGATAGCTCCCACTTCTTTATCGGCTCTAAAACATTAGTAAAAAATTATAATGAGGTATAAAAAAATGACTGGGGAGCTCACCCAACGTGCCAAAACATAATAGCACCGTCGGATCCTCCGCTGCAAAAGAGTCCCTCGTGCACCGGATGCCAGGCCACGCTTGAAGCCTCTTTTTTGTGTCCTCTGAACGTTTGTACCTCCTGGCTCAAATTTCGCAAATCGAATAGTTTTAATAAGTGGTCTCTAGAGGCTGTGATCAGCCAGTTTCCGTTTTCGTTCCATTTTAAATCCATTACTGTTGACTTGTGAGCGTGCCTATAAAAACAGAAAAATTGTACGTGAGTGTTTACTCGTCTCAAATACTGTAGACAATATTTCAAAAATAGTAACAAAAAATTTATCATATGTATATTATTGAAAGGTTGCCAAGGTCTTACTTTTGCTTCAAAATCATTATATTACTACTATAAAGAATTAAATAGTTACTATATTATTCTAAATTTGATATTTAAAACAGCTCATTTCACTTACAAAGTAGCAAGGGACTGTCCGGTTTTGGGGTCCCACAGTTTAATGGGTTGCTGGTTATCTTTACTGCCTGAAATAACGAGGCCTTTTTGGGGGTGCCAGTGAACGCATTTTACATCAGCACCGTGTCCTGTAAATAAACAAGTTTCTAATTATCTCTCCTCTCCTGTGTTGTATTTTATTGAACTCCTTATTTCCCTATATCAATTATTATGTTGATGATCAATAACTACATATGTGCTTTTATTTTGACGTTATGAAAAATCAACAGAATAATACAGGGCTTTACAAAAAAGTGCTTAAGAATTGTCAACACTTACCTCGGAGTATCCTCTCTTCTTGGTGCCGGAAAAAGTCCCAAATACGCAAAGTACCGTCGTCTGAACACGTTACGAATTTGTTGTCGGAAGGGCTGAAGCTAAATATAACAAGATTCACGTAATACAAGTTGTTACATTAAAATCCGAAAAAGTTACTTTTACACATTAAAATTGAATGTCACACATAGGAATTTGTATTTGTTTATTTACATTACATATTCGAAACATAACTGGCTGAATTTTATAAAAATATAATACTGTGGATTGTCTGATCAAATTGAATCCTACTTTCGTATGAACAGGCAGTTTGTAGCAAATGGGGAAAATAGGAATTAATAACATGAAATAAATTGATATTTTGAAATGTTTTAATGAACAGTTTCCTGTACCTACATTATTTCTTAAGTCTTCAAACACCAGAAATTTTATAATCCTCTTGCTTAATTTCTGTTATGAATACATTCTGAAAAGAAATTCAAATACGCAGAAAATAGTTTATTGAATTATCTGAAATATCATTTTTTTAACAAGAATCATTTTCACATAGTCTTCAAAACCATCTAAATTAATTGTTACTAAATGGAGATTAATTTTCTTTATTGTGCTAAACTTAAAAAAACCCTTTCAGTATTGCATCTGTGGAAATTTTACCTCTTTTGGTATTAAATATGATGTTCAACTGGTTTGGACATGAAAATATAAATAATATTCGAGGCAAATTGAAAGATTGATTGACCAAAATTTAAACCTTATGCATGGAGTTCCAAATTCGATGGCAAAAAATTATTATTTATGGAGAACGAAATTTACCGAATTTTGACATTCCCTGTAATTAAAAAACTCAAAGACCTGTAAATGCAAATGTAATAAAAAAATAATGATTCAAAAACGAAAGTAAAAAATTAATTAGTTATATTAACACATAAAAAATCCAGCAAGTTATGTTATATTTAAATCATTAGTGCAAGAAACTGTAATAATCTCAATCCGCAATTTCCACTATTAAAAATCCCGCAATCGAATCCATCAACCTCTATTTAAAAAAAATAATTTATACCTCATTTTCTTAACTGTCCAGTAGATGAAATAAAACAAGTCTTTTTTACGTATACTTTTTATTTGTATATTTCCCGAACGACCGAATGAAAGGACAAAAATAAAAATGCAATTCAAAAAATCTCCCCAAACTGAATCTGATCGACTCAATTTAAAGAAATTTCTGGAATCGACACGAAATATTACTCTCAAAACGAATTTATTGAACGTAAAAAATTACATCACGATTACTTATCACAGAAAAAAGTTGAAGCTATCACAGATTATTATGATTATTTTAATATCTCACTCAATAGTTATTTTTTTCCTTTTTATTTATTAACTTGAATATTTGCACTAATGTGAGGAAAAGGAGGGATTCTTTTATTGAAAAGCAAAATATAAATATGTGTACAAAGTTTAGAAATACGAAGAGAAGTTGTAGATACCTTATGCCACGTAGTGCTTCTTTGTGCGCTTGGAACATTTTAACGTTGTTCATATTCGACTGCCAGTATTTAACGTAACCCGCATGATCCCCCGTTATCATCCAACTGTCGTTGTGGCTCCACACCATCGTTCTCACCGGACTGTCGTGGGCCTGCAAAAAGAAATGAAACATTTATAATTTGGCAAAAAATCCAAAAAAAATGAGAATTATGTAATCAACTATCAGGTCAAGTCTATTACCTGCAAAATTGTTTCAAAATTGAACGTCAGGCCATTCCATAGGGTAAATTCTCCTGAGCTGGCTCCTGTTACCAATCTTCTACCTTCCGGTGTCCAAGCCATACAAAATATGGGACATCTCATTTTGTTTGTTGCCGTTTTAACGAATCTAGTAGTAACGCAGTTAATAGGATTATCTGGATAGCTAGGCGGAGGCATCAGGTCTGGATAATACATCGCATCCGGTTGAAGAGCCCTTCTGTCTCTGTAGTCTCTTTGCCATATACGATTCTACAAATTAGTACGTAATAAATCATTTTGTGCGTTGTGAAACAGCTAAATTAATGTACCTCCAATTCTTTAATTATTGCAGAATTATAATCCACGGTTTTTCTCATGACGCTCTTCCTCAATCTTTTTCCATCGAAATCCTCCAAAGTCATATTGCCCAGGGGACCCGGTAATGGTTTGTGCATGTTCATGAAAGGCCGAAATTGTGGTCTGTTGTTATTGAAGCCTGTGAAGCAATATTATATAAATTTATTTGCTAGTATAACCAATTTTATATAAATACATTAACAAAAATTATATTTAAGAAAGTATCTGGGATGAGCAATTTTCTTGGCTCGGTAAATTTGCTAGAATTTTTTAGTTTCTTTAAAGAATATAGGCTAATAAGAGTAGGGAATAATTAGAGGTAAATAAAGCGAATTTAATTGGAATAAAAAATGTTGTTCATATTATTTTGAGGCCTCAGCTACTAAGGCTATTCGGTCTGACCTGACGGAGTTTATCGTGGATTCTGGTGATTTTTCTTGTTCAGGTGATTTTACAGATTACAAGTGTGTTGTGTTTCTATACCAACAGTTTTTCACGAGATATCCGATCTCATCCGGCCTTGAATGAAAACTCCTTAGCAGGAAACCATTTACAATTTTTGACAGGTGATTAGCAAAAATATTGATTGTTTGTGTTTTATGAAAATAAAATGATTGTTTTGTCAACTTTGACACATTCTCTAATTTTGACAGGACATTGAATAAAAATTTATTCGTATCCGATACAACTAAAAAATATAAAATCTACAAAGAATTATTGCATTTATCGTTTTATTTGGTTTGAAATCATGTGAAAACATTAATTTTCGTAGATAAGACCATTTTCTAATGCATTATCTGAATAGCTTATCTTCTAAAAATAAACTTAAATCCACTAAATTTCTGAAATGCAGAATCAATAGTTAAATACATTATGCCACCAGTAAAATAAACACAGACAAGTATGAATTTTAGCTCCACTTTTAGATATTTGCTGAAATACTTCTGCTTGAATTTAATCATATCTCTTTAAAATAATAAATAGAGGGTTATTTTGTTGAAGTGTAAAACTCATTGAAAGGGCGATTTAATAACACACGTGTTTGTAAGATAAATATCGACGGTTATGCCATGATATTTGTTCTAAATTTTAATTACTATGCTGTTGAATCTTACCTTGCATACCAACAATAGTTGGTACGGCTAAATTCGGCGGCGGCATGCTCATGTTGGGAGGCGGTTGGGAAAACTCCATGTTTGTACCGATAATGATCTTCGCGGAAATATAACGACACCAAACGAAAAAAATCACATATTTAACTAAGTCCTATGTAGTGTTTTCAAGATGAATGTCATATTAAATTACTGCTATGCATAATCGAAATACAGAGTTCGCTTTATGCAGGATTAGGACTGGATAAAATCACGAAAACTAAGATAACACCGACTAATACAACGAAATTATAAATGATGTTTCACGTTTTCAAAAACAAAATGGATGCTTTTATAAAGAAACGAAACGTCATTTTCATTTGGCTGTTGGAAGGGAAGGGATGGAAAAAATACAAATGGAAGGCGCAGGTGCAAATGTTTGTTTTGCATTTTCAACCAATCAGCGAAAGCGTCTTTTTCTTCTTCTTTTTGACCTACAAGTTGTGCAACGTTGCCAAATTAACCAAAGTACGTTACGAATTTATTTTCGCTACTTTTTATTTTCCATCATTACAATGATTTATAAAATTTTAGATAATTAACGGTAATTAAAATAGCATCTGAATCAAACTCAAACTGGAAAAAATCTGTTTTGTTTAAATATGTTTTGACACATGTCATTCCTGTCAAAAACTAGTCCTGATTTCAAAATGTTAACCTCAAAAACAATTTAGTATGTTTGGCAAAAACATATTCAAATTATCCTCGAATGAATTGAACAACCTCCACCACAATTTATCGGTTAAAATGCATATTTATTAAGTAAAATCGTCGCTTTCTCGTCATGAGTGAGGAAAAGCTTATAACGGAGGTGCCGAGCAGCCTCAAGCAATTAGCCAGGCTGGTTGTTCGGGGGTTTTACTCCATCGAAGACGCCCTGATAGTGGACATGCTGGTGAGGAACCCCTGCATGAAAGAGGACGATTTATGCGAGCTCCTTAAATTCGAAAAAAAGATGCTGCGAGCCAGAATAGCTACGCTAAAAAGCGATAAGTTCATACAAGTCAGATTACGAATGGAGACCGGCTTGGACGGTAAAGCTCAGAAAGTTAATTACTATTTTATAAACTATAAAACCTTTGTCAATGTAGTGAAATATAAGTTAGATTTGATGAGGAAGCGACTGGAAACTGAAGAACGTGACGCAACGAGCAGAGCGAGCTTTAAGTGCCCCGGTTGTTTAAAAACTTTTACAGACTTAGAAGCCGATCAATTGTTTGATTTCACAACGGGGGATTTTCACTGTACATATTGTCGCGAGGTTGTCGAGGAAGACTCATCTGCCTTACCTAAAAAAGATTCTAGGTCAGATTTAATTTTTTATATATACTTTATTAATTTAATAGAACGCAGAGGTAAACTAATTTATTTAAAAAATTGAAAAATGTATACAGAGTGTTTCAAAAAAGGCGACCTTGCTAGGATAGGTAGAACATGACAAAATAAGTTGAGTTTGCTTAGTAAAAAATTTTCGTAATGGCATCCGTTTTCAAGATACAGATACCAGAACAAATCCAACTTATTTTGTCATGTTCTACCTATCCTAGCAAGCTGGTCATTTCTTTTTTGAAACACCTTGTATGAAATTAAAGAAAACTCTTGTAAAAACCATCAAGTATTCCTTAATAAAATTATGTACAAAGCCTCCAAAATAAAAACTTGCCAAGTTTGCTAGTTTATTTATAAATAATTGCTTAATTGAAATTTGTTTCCAGATTATTATTAGCCAAATTCAACGAGCAACTGGAACCCCTGTACATGCTACTGCGCGAAGTAGAAGGAATAAAACTTGCTCCTGAAGTATTAGAACCCGAGCCGGTGGATATTAGCACCATAAGAGGATTAGACAAGAAGGCTAACTCTGGCATTCCGGGCCAAGAATGGTCCGGAGAAGCTACCAGAAGGACCGGATTCGCCGTGGAAGAGACTCGAGTGGATATAACAATAGGCGAAGAAAACGTTTCTACCGTTAGTAGGAAGGAACAACCAATTTGGATGACTGAATCGACTATTATCACTAATTTCGATTCTCAAGATGCTAATAAAATTGCTGATAGTACCATTGATAACAACGATGCGGCTGGTAAGATTTATTTTGTGATAATAAATCAATTCCATGACTTGAACCATTCAAACTTCTTCATATCATTTTGAAATTATGTGATTCAATTTTGTGTTTTTAATAGGTGGCGGTAGCACCAAGAACGACGATATTATGTCAGTACTCCTGGCGCACGAGAAGAAGCAAAGTAATACCACGGCAAATGCCATCAAAGCGCTCAATAACGAATCCGAATCCAGTTCGGATGAATTGAACGATGTGAATGAAGACGTAGATAATATCGAAGCGATAGAAAGCGAAGATGATGAAAACGATGATGTACCTACTGTTGCTGTTGGTAACAAAAGATATCCTATAACAGAGATTAACGATGCTATAGTCGCGGAGATGACCCAAAGCGAGAAGGAGATATATGTACAAGTCTTTCAAGATTATTATAGTCATATGAATATTTAGACTGGGTTTGTGGAGTAAAATTTACTAGATAGGAACTAATATTTAATTTAATCTCACGTTAATCCTATTGAATTTTTAACTGGCCTTTGAGAAGACAGTACAGAGACATTTAAAATTTTACTATTAATCAACCGTTTTTGCAAAGACTGATAGGATTTTTCCGGAAATTTACAACAGAAAAAAGATTGTAGTTTGGAATTTCTAACTTTATTTTATTTTTTTGGTATTATTTTTACTTACCTCCACATTTGTTTGAATAGATTATAAGTATTTCTAATTCTGGCGTATTCAATGATTTTTATTTCTTACTTTGTTTCAAAAATCATGTTTTATGTACGTGTTTTTCATATCTGCATTTTTGAGTTTCCTATTAGTTTGTCTAAGCATTTCTTTCCAAAAATATCAGAATTTCGTTTTTATGTATAAAATATTAACAGTTATGTAAGACTAAAGACTGTGATTAAAGATAATGAAGCACTGCATATTTAATACATACATATTTCTTTCATAATTAACACATACCTGCATTAATTTCGTAATTGAAAATCTAGGTATGCTTAAAAATATACTTGACTCGAATTTTAGAGTCATTCTCTGTGTAAAATCTTTGAATTTTATGTTTTCTTAATAAAAAGTTAGCAATAATTTTTGGAATTTTTACTCTTTGTAGGTTCCGCATACTCGTTTTGGTGTACCGATACCGGTACTTTTTTATAATTCGGTAATTCACACATAACATAGGGTGCGTTCAGCCATAAAAAAGAACATAATAAAAAACCTAAAACCATTTTAAGCGAGCGACTTTAACGTAAACAATTACCCCGTTTACATGCATACTTGACAGATCGGATCCAGATTGACTTGAGGTATCTTTTTCTTCGTCGAGTCAACTCGATCCGTGTTTACAACAGTGTCGATCTAGGATTCAAGCCTGCATGTAAACGGGGTATATGTCCTTAGTTACTCCATAACAACAATGTACAAGTTAAAGTCGCTCGCTTAAAAAATGGGGCGCTGAATACGGGCTACGGGCCATAGAGAAAGAAATATGCTACGGGCCATTATAATTTGCTGAACAGGCTTGCAGATCGAGGTCATTTTTCTTCTGTTGGCATCACTGTAAATGCGCTCGTGAGTGATGACATTGACAGTTGTCTGAAGGATTTGTTGGTTAGAATTCTAATAGTTGATTTGATGAGTTTGATGTTATATTTTGTATAAATTTATAACTATTCTATTCTAATTTTGATTGCATTTGCATATTATGGCTACGTCAAAAACCACCAATACATACAATAGACAAAATTGGGAAGATGCTGTAAGTAATAAATGATGTTCTTTGTCACTATATTATGCTCATTAACGTTGTTTTAGGACTTCCCGATTCTCTGTCAGACGTGTTTGGGCGACAATCCATACATAAGAATGGTATGTTCACTTTCGTTAAATTTCGTTAAATGCCTTTATTAACACACCCTTCGATTGCAGACCAAAGAGAAGTATGGAAAAGAATGTAAAATTTGTTCGCGTCCTTTCACTGTCTTCCGATGGTGCCCCGGGGCTAGAATGCGCTTCAAGAAAACAGAAGTATGCCAGACTTGCAGCAAACTAAAAAACGTTTGCCAGACATGTCTGCTCGACTTGGAATATGGTTTGCCTATTCAAGTACGCGATGCAGCATTAAAGATGAAAGACGACTTACCCAAAAGTGACGTCAACAAAGAATATTACATTCAAAACATGGAAAGAGAGGTGAATAAAAATTTAATAGCGCTATACAGGATGTCCCAAAATTATTTGTGTATTTGTAGAGTTACTGTATGTTGGTGAGATCAAAATAGGTCGATTAACACAACAGTAGAACCTACAGTAGCTCCATGTACACGTAATTTTGAAACACCTTGATATACTATTCATAATAACTAAAATTATTATTTTGTAGCTTGCACGGTCAGATCCGGATACGATAAGTAGCAAACTTAGCGAACCGAATGATCTTCTGATGCGTCTGGCTAGAACTGCTCCATATTATAAGAGAAATCGTCCACATGTCTGCTCCTTCTGGGTGAAGGGCGAATGTAGAAGAGGAGAAGAATGTCCCTATCGTCACGAAAAACCCACCGATCCCGATGATCCTTTAGCAGATCAGGTACAGTCCCAGCGATTTGTGTAATAAGAGATTCAATAACATTAACTTTTAAATTTCAGAATATCAAAGATCGTTATTACGGTGTAAATGATCCTGTGGCTGATAAATTACTGAAACGAGCAGCCGCTATGCCAGCTCTTCCGCCACCAGATGATCTAACTATTACTACATTGTATATCGGAAATCTTGGAAATTTGACAGAGCAAGACATAAGGCAAGTTTGTTATTTAGTTGAGAGTGTAGCTACAGATATTTTAATAATCATTGTATCGATTTTACAGAGATCACTTCTACCAATATGGTGAGATCCGCTCGGTGAGTCTAGTACCGAAGCAACAATGCGCATTTGTGCAGTACACTACCAGAGCAGCGGCCGAATCAGCGGCCGAGAAAACCTTCAACAAGCTAATCTTGGGCGGAAGACGTCTGACCATAAAATGGGGTCGTTCGCAGGGGCGCACCGGCCCCGCAGCGATCGGTCACATTCCCGAAAATTACGAACCCGTTCCCGGCCTGCCGGGCGCTCTACCGGAACTGAGCAACAACTTCTTCAACTTGGAGCCGGGTCATATTCCGTTGCCGAACATGCCGCCGCCGCCGTCGCTGATGGTGCCGCCGTTGTTCGCTCCTCCGCCGCCCATTCCTCCGTTCTTCTTCAATCCGCCGCAGATGCCGCAGTTCGCCGGTGCTCCGGCTAGTTCCAGCGCCGCCAGTAGCGCTGGCGAGGCGGTGCCCGTGCCCGTTCCTGTTCCTAAGGCGCCGGTACATTATCCTAGTCAGGATCCGTCTCGGTTGGGGGCCACACAAATACAGGAATAGGATTTTTTTATGTAATTGGATGATACTTGTATTGTAATATTTTAATTTACTTAAATAAATGGAACAGAAGAGTATTGAATTTTAATGTTTAAGTCTAAAGTTAGCAAGCTAGAAACATTTATTATGATCTTAATAGATAACATAGATCTGAAAAAAATAAAGCTACTTTATCCACGCCATCCCCTATTAGTATTTTGCAACTATTAATATGTTTTTATTTTCATTTGTTGCCAAGTTCATCTGTATTTGATAGAGTTCATGTGAGATTGTGAGGAAGCTTAGTTGTAAGGCCATTTTTTAAATAAAAAACTGAGTAGGTAACAAAATTTAAGTTAATTATAGTCCATTCATAACTGAGGCGGAGTAATAACTGAATTTGCAAAATTCCAGCCTATACAGAAGCTACAAATCGGAGCCTCCTACCCAACACAGAAATTGAAAAAAAAGTAATGTTGACGATTATATTTGAATATTACTTAAATGGTTCACTCATAGTTCACACATTCATGAATAGACTATAATTAGTATTTTACATTAACTTAAATAAAATAATAAAATCTAATGTAGCAAAAAAAATTATGTGATGGAATATTTTTTTCATTATCATGTTGAATTGTATCAGGTAATTTTAAATAAATGGTATAATTTTTGATTGGGTATTGATAAAAAATATTTTGCTGCCTACCAGAGCTTGTGTGCATATTGAATTAACTATGTGTCATCTCTGGTGCATGCTAAAATTATAAGCAATAAAATATGTTTTCTAAACAAAATTGACCTGCACAGATGCTTCAATTAAAATTTAAAGTTAGAATTCACACGTTTCGGGAAAATCAATAAAACGAACACGTTTCCAAAAAATTGGTAGCTAAAAATATGTTTTGAAGGTTAGCCAATATTCGCTAATTTTTGTCTAATTACTCGCATGTTTCTAATAATAAATTTTAAAGATGAAGATGTATTTCATTTAAAAAAGAGCACACATCATAAAGCGTTTTGCTACTTAAAGCTTAGCTCAGAAGATTTTGATTTAGCACCTATATAAAAATGTTAGTGGTTAACAAATCATAAGGGGTCAAAGCTACCATTTAAATTTCAATTTATTTACAGAAATGTGGTGCGTCTTTTAGAGACATATATTATTTTAAGTAAATTAACTTATTATTTGGGACGGTCCCATTTTATTAACTCACCCTGTAATTTTTACTTATGCTTTTGATACATCTATTCGGGTATTTGTTTAATCTAAAATCGCATAAAAATTTACATAAAATATTTTTTATACGCACATAATCCCAATATATAAAATCTAATAATAACCGACTCGTATTTTCGAAATAACGTTTTTATTTTTCGAAATCGAATAAAAATATGTCGGTAAACAAGGCTTTACGTCATTGTAGTATCCGTTTGTCATTACTTTTATTTATTTATTTTCTGAAATGATTTATCGGCCTACGTACATGAAAAAAAAATCGAAAAAAAAGGTAAAATTATATAGGGAACGCCCACGTTCACCCACTTGCGTTTCCTTTGGCAAAATGCCCAGAATTTGAATCGCCCGTCTTTTTTATTCAATTTCTTATCTTAAAAGTGAAAATGGTAGAAATTAAATAAAAAAGTCTAATAGCACTAACTTGGGTGGGTAAAAATTAATGCTCTTGGGTAGGTCTTCTTAAATACACAACTAGTATATGACACTCTCTTGGTTAAATAAATGAGAAAGATAATTGGCTTGAATAAATATATCTATTACTTTTGCCCAGGTATCTTTTTTACGAAAAATAACTAAAGGTGTCCAGTTTCCAACATGTGCTCGACCTTTCTCAAAATTATAAAGTCGCGTAAAAGTGGGACACATCGTCTATTTTCGAGACATTCTTGCATTGACCGTCCCATTTGAAAAACAAGCGCCATTCAGATTCATTTTGCCGAACTCCCCGTGCCAATATCATTATCATTTTTGCTTATTATCCATTCATCCTGTCTTGTTAAATTCAATCTACCGATTGCCCAGTCAAATGCAATTCCTGCACCAAATATATAGTGATTGATAAAAATAAATACTTTGATTGCATGTTGGATTTTTGACAAAACTTTAGTTCAGGAGAAATTCGATGATTTGTTTGGACAAGTGATCTCAATGAGAGTATTTTATAAATAAATATGTTTTTCTTTAAAATTAAATCCATCGCTCTTGTTGCATGGGACACCCTTTATATAGGAATTGTATCATCATCATTCTCATTATCATTATCATTATCATTATCACAAGTGATCTCAATGAGAGTGTTTTATAAATAAATATGTTTTCTTTAAAATTAAATCCATCGCTCTTGTTGCATGGGACACCCTTTATATAGGAATTGTATCATCATCATTATCATTATCATTATCATTATCACAAGTGGTCTCAATAAGAGTGTTTTATAAATAAATGTGTTTTTCTTTAAAATTAAATCCATCGCTCTTGTTGCATGGGACACCCTTTATATAGGAATTGTATCATCATCATTATCATTATCATTATCACAAGTGATCTCAATGAGAGTGTTTTATAAATAAATGTGTTTTTCTTTAAAATTAAATCTATCGCTCTTGTTGGGACACCTTTTATATAGGAATTGGATCATTATCATTAATATGCTAGATGAATTTATAAATTTTCCAATACATTCAATTCCTACACCAAACATTGGTTGTTACAGTGCTGATAAAAATGAAAGGTAGGTAGTATTTTAAGAGCATTTTGGATGCAACGATTTATTGTCCAGCAAATGAAGTCCTATGAAAGTATCTTAATATAGATTATGGCACCTTCTGACTTGTACAAAAAATTTGGTGAGCCAGTGAGAAAAAATTGACGCTTTCCATATAAGCTCATCGAGGGGCCCAGTGGACTGAAAACGGAAAAAGCGGCGGTTGCTAAGGCGTCACAAAAGCAACCAGTGCCAAAAAAGAAAGTTGTTTACCGACGCTTACGCCTAAAAATGTTTACCCGAAATCGAGAAAATCCGCCATGAATGGCATCGATATCGTCACGAGAGCGCTGGGCAAAGCCGCCCCCCATTCTTCGCCGTGACGCGGCGCCCGGCGTCGTTTTCGAGGTCGAAGACGCCTCGAGACGCTCGCGACGCTCTCTGGGACGCAGTCAGTGCCGAACACCGCCAGTCGCAGAATCCGAATCACATTTAACGCCACTTAGGTTAGTACTTGCCAGAGAATATTCGAGTGCTGTAAAAGTGCGGGTTTTTGGTTCGATTCGAATCTTTTTTCGATCAATCCGTCGTAAGTATAGGTGGAATATTCAGTGAAATTTTCCTGTTAAATTCGCGGATTTCCTTTTGTTCTTAATCCACGTGACAGGGTTTATGTAACCACTGACTTTGGGTCGTCTATTTATATAACGAGCTTTTGGTTTTTTGTACTTCTATGTTCGGGTAGATCGGCATTAGGATTGAATTGCCTAATTGCTAAAAAACAACCGTTATCACTCAAATATAAAGATATAATTTATTAAAAATATAATAATATTAACACAAAACTCAAATGTTATGAAACTAACACAATTTTTAAATCACCTAAAACCCACCAAATATTCTTATAAGCTATAAAATTGTTCGAAATCAATAATAAATTCGATATTTTTTTCAATGAAACGTTAGAAACAGAAATGGTATCCAAGCTTAAAAATATCAACGATTACATAATTCAATTTTTTCTAACACATAATAATAATCTATTTAAAATAAAACCTCGCGATTGGCCCAACCTGTATTAAAAATATCTATTATTAGTATTATTTGATCCTGAAATTTTCCCGTGTTCCTCAGATCAGAATTCAGTATCATTTGGCTTGATAATTTGCTGATCGATTCTATTTTTGTTTATGACTGACGTGCGAAACTCAATTAGCAATTGTAATTAATTTAGCGAGCTGTCAATCAGTGCTGAATTAAAAATAAATACAATAATAAATTATTCCAGCCTTTGTGCTTTCTTCGAGAGCTTATTGGTGATATAAAAATAATCGTCAAAAATAACAAAATCAAGTGGAAATTGAATAAAATAAAAAGAGAATTATGAAAAATTCATAAACTGTTTTTATGGAAATGATTGGATATCATTTTATGTAATTAATGGAGTTTTGTAATTAGTTTTTTATTTAATTTCAATTGTAACTCTTGATGGTACTCTTGGGAACCTCTAATATTATCTCAAAATTTCAGTAATTTTTTTGATTTCACAATATTTCTCCAATACTAAATCTTTCAACAGTTTAGAGTAAAGGAATTATTAAACAACAATTTAAATGAACTTATATTTGATGAATTTTTTATTATTTTTATATGCTTACAGGTAAACAAACTAAATAAGTTTGAATGCCACCAGTTTTTTTAATTACTGCAACAAGTGAAAAACGAGAGTCAAAACTCCATTTTTTAAATAGTCGTTATGTAGAAATTTAAACTTCAAATACATCAAACAATAATCAGGTACCAAGTTACAACTAACTTTTAAGCCGATAATTTCCAAGCAAGCCAAAGCTTGCATGTTTGACACCATTCCAAGTATCATTTACACTACGCTAGTATATTAAACCTTGCAGCATTTAAATAATTTAAAAAATAATAATCTCGTAGTTTCGTATTCGAATCAGCTTTGAGGCTTATGCCAAGTATTATTTTTTCACATTTCAGGTGCTGATTGCTTGAAACCAGCATAATTGTAGTAACATGTAGGTAATGGAAAAGCAAATTTCAGCACTATTAAATTGCAGATAATTTAGAGGTACAACTTGCTTATAAACCGAGGAATTAGTTAGATTGAGTTGCATCAACTATCTTTAATTAAAGTTTACAGTTAAACATATAGTTCATCTCTTCAATTTTGAATTGAAACAGGTTCAACTTTAAACAACTTTAATTAATCCAATTAATTGATTAATCCTACATTTCTGATTACCTTATGCCTTTTATTCTTAAACATCAGACGCTCTTATCATACATATGTTCAATTACTTACGATATCTTCTATTATCGTCATCATTATCATCTTCACATAAATCCAAAATATACTGATGCAAGCTAAATATAGCACTCATCTGATGAAGTTATGGTTATTCACCTCATATTCAAGACTGACATTGAAACCAAGCCGATATTGATTCATCAACATTATCATCACTCGACTTTTCACTAACATTTTTTTTTAATTTCCAAGCCAATTGATGACTCTTTTTCGTAAATTTTTGTAAAACACAATCATGAACGTATTCAAGAGACATAAGATGAGTCAAGTAGCAAGTGTGGAGGCCGCGGATTCTAATTTTGTCGATCTATTTTTGTAGTATTTTCGGCGTTTGGCATACCATGCCCTACATTGGTTAGCATTATAGTGAATATAATATTGTGTGCGGCTTGTCGAAATCAACTCACAGCATGATCCGTATATTTTTAATCAATAAAAAGTCATCCTCTACATTATTATATTATTATAGAGACCCATTGATAGCGCTTACTTATCAATTATAGTAACAGCAAATGGATTTGCTACTGATCCAAAGGGTATTAGACTACAAGAGTTTTAGGGATATGTAGGATACAGTACGTTGAAGAAAAGGAATATCCATAGGAACATATAAGAATTTACTGTTGAATGCTTTAGAAGAATGTTCTTTAAGAATGTTCTACATTCTCAAACACACACTATTGTTGCCATTTGCAAAATAGGTGAATGAACTTGGTGAAATATAATAGGGAATAAACAACTGAAGTTTTAGGCAAACGAGTTGGAGGGAATGTTGTTTTAATCAGGGATCAGATTTAATCAAGATTCAGATCAAGATGAAATGGGGGATGATCTTCCATGGATGAATCAGATCTTGCAGAAGTAGATAGATATCCTGCATTATTTCCATTTGTTCAATATACAAGTAAATAATGATTGAATATTGTTTGAATAATCAAACGTTACAACGTGAATAAGAACATTGCAGTAATTCAGATGCGTAGATGCATCGGGCACAAACATTACTACTCCATCCGGAATGTGGAAAGCGTGCATACGTAAACAAAAACAAATAATCCCAACTCAATGAATCCGTCATAAACTGGAACTGGGGCAAACGTTTGGAAACCTTACCTTGATCCGCAATTACGGCGAAAATAGCAAAGTGTTTGTCCAGTGGGTGGCGAATAATTACATCAAATTCGCCTGTGCTGCGGCCGGGTGGAGGGGAAAAGTCCTGTTGCGAAAATAGAACGTCAGTTTGAAAAATTTACCAAGCCAAATTAGTACGAATACGAATACGAATGCGATGGCCATGCCACCGAGCTCAGAGATATCAACGTTGGTTGTTTATTTTCTGGGGATCGTCTTCGTCGGCGTTTACCTAGCTCTAATCAGCTAAGCCGAATGCAAATAGTTAATAGTACACCTCTAAAGGCAAGGAAATTTGTGGTTCACAACGTTGTTTTTGTAAAGCGAGCACGCTTGTTCTGTTTAATGTATTGTCGCAATGCGCCGATTTATCGGTGGAAGTTCTGTCTCTTGCCATGTTCCTCTGTCTGTTTGCAACTAATACAAAGGCTTTACAACACATCAATTAAATGAAATTATACTCAAATACATGTAAAATTATTTTATATCTACTAGCAAACGTAATTACCTAGTACTGAGTCGTATACTATAATAACTGACCTACGAAATATGTTAATAATGCAATTTTCTCTTCAAAATATTCGAATAAAAAGTAATTTTATTATGTACTGAAGAAATTCAGAATATTGCCAATGGTGAAATTGAAAAATAATGCTATAATTTATAACAGTTTGTGGCAATTTCTGAAAATAACTCCTATAATTTCTGCCTGGATAATGCTAAGAGATAATGTCCGAAAATAAATTAAAAACAGGACGCAGTAAATTATTTATATCAATTTTTATGACTCGAACCAAATACAAATTGGTGGGTTATAGATTAAATTTCTCTAAAATAAAGCGTGATCAATGATATTTTCTCTGAAAATACCGAGGCAGTGGACAGGCATAACGCTTGTAAGTACAATGCTGAGGAAAATTTATAATGAACTATTTTTAAACAGGAATTCGAACGTGATCGGTGAAGTTTTGCCAATAGATTAATTATTGTGGGTTTGCTGGTTTGAATGAAGTGAATTACATCCGTTAGAAATTGGCAAAAGAGTAAAAATTATTTATTTTTTTTCGATTATTCTTACACACTCAAGTTTATTTTTAAAGAGCCTGCTATAAATAAAAGTAAATAGTTAATATAAACACTGAATATTCCCCTATGCTTTATTTTCTACAGGCTTTTGTAATAATAAAATTAATTATATTTTTGTTGTTACAGGGACGAACGACCGAAGAATAACATCGAATCGACAAAGAGCAGTTAACAAAATAAACTAACACCATGTCTTTTAAAGAACATTTGGAAATGATCAGCCTCAACGAGTCACCTTCGAAGAAAGCTAAATTTTGGCAGTCCTTCGTCAGATCCCTAAAGGGTAAGTCTTCTTTTATCTACGCATAATTTTTTTATAAAATCTGTCTTATTTATTTCAATTAATAATTTCTAAAGGATTAGCATTTAAAGGTTTAAGGTCCATGCAACTTAAAAGCACACAGGAGTGATCATATTTTCACTTTACTTTTATTCAGTTTGTTTGTATAGACACTTAACCAGACAATTTTTTCCAACCGTTTATTTTTGAACGAGATTCACGAGACTTCAAGGACCGATTTTTCTCGCTAGATTTGATTTATTTACACTCGCATTTTGGTCGCAAATAACAAAAATTTCGCAGGTGCGAAATCATGCAACGTGAACGAATTTATTTAGGCAGAATGCCACAAGTAACAGGTGCCCAATATTATTGCTAATAGAGTGTGGAGTTCAAGGATATTCTTGCGATTTACTGTCGAAAAATTGTATTACTTAAAGTAAGTATTTAATGTGCAACTGCAAATCTCCCAATTACGTATGTAATTGAACATGCACTATGTTTGTGTGGGTGTTCAAATAATGTCTTCAGCTCCAATTTTGAGTAATGGGGAAATAGTATATGTAGAGGTAACAGAGGAAAATGCTGTTTATAAGTAAGTATAAGAGAAAGAACCAAACAATACTTTTTGTTATCGTGTTAATGTTAATATGTATAAAAGAATTCCAACTCTCTTTAACACATAGTAAGATACCAGTATCCTCTTAGGTTGTGTAGTTAAGTAAGTTAGTATTAGGTTTAATTGTAAAACGTTTGTTATTATAGGATCCGATGACTTAAGGGCGACCGATTCAGTCCATTCCCGCAGAGGTATCTTCCGTCCCATAAGTGACATCCCGGAGGTGTCTTCGTCATGGCCGTACAACAAATCCATCTACGACGATCCGAGCGCCGCGTCCGAGAGGATCCACGTGCCCGGCTACAGATACGACCCGCTCCACAGAGACACCTACGGCTACTCGCCGAGGCCGATATTTCCCCACAATTACGGTTCTCTAGATAGATACCGGCCCGGTAGGTTCGAATACAAGCATTAGAAATCGCATGTGACAGTCGTTGTCACGGTATTTTCTGTAATATCTGCCACTACTCTACTACAAGTGCCTTAATGGACAGTTTCGTTAGCTTATCAGTTCAAGCACGGGTCCTTTTGTTCTATGGGCACGCCGCGCGCGCTGCTGCGTTCACTGCTCCCGTGCGATTATGTTATTATCTAATATTTTTTTTGTCGTCTGTATTTTCTTGTATAATCTTTGTGTTGATATTTGATAATTCTATTAAGTGTTGTACATCATTAATGGGTATAATAAAATTTTAAAAAGCCATTCGTTTGTGTGCGCCCCGCAAAAGCTTGAGCACCACGTATAACAGTCACCAGCAATTGATGTAAATACTCCGTTTCATTCGATTTACTAGTAAAATAATAAACTAGATGATTTATTAGATAACATTTTTAGTTTTTTAACGCGATTAGATGAAAAAGAGCGTTATAACTTGCATTGTGGAGTAATCTAACAATCGATGTAACAGTACCAATGTCATAAATATACCTAGTTTGATTGCCAAAGATTAGGTGAAACTCAATAATTACTGCCAGAAATTTCTGGTTGAATTTCTGCAGGTGATCATCGCATACTAAACACACAAGTGATTTTCCTAACAGAAATCTACTTGGTAGGAATATTTTAATATTCTCATTATTTTTGATTCATTCTCCAATGCTGCATCTGTTACCTACAACATATCAAAATCGTTACCATACAAGGGTTTTAATTCGCAAAATACTTGCCTATGGAGCTTCTAAAAACCGTGAGATTTTTGTTACAAAAATCTTTGTATTTTCACTGTTCATTTTCACTACTAAATTCACGTCTGAGTGAAAACCGTGAACTTAGAGAGTGCCGACACTCATCTGAGAACCCTGACTCTCGACGAATTGAGTTACACCTCTACAGATGACATATCTATTCATAGAGCAATCTGGTAAAATTATTTATAAATTTTGAATTGAAATTATATACATGGCGTTCCTGGAATAGAGAGATTTAAAATCTCAACATTAAGGAACGCACTGTATATCCTTTTTATAGAAAACGTTCAAACAACGAATGGCGTTTGCCAAAAATTTCGATCTCATTTGTGCATCTGTATATAGAAAAATTCGATACAAGTTTGATTGTAATGACCCGTTTCTTTTTCTGGGGGCTCACCTACGTCGATTCGTTCCATTTTTTCGCAAATAATCCGCGTATATTAAGCATGCGTGACAGTTTTCCAGATCCACGCGAATCGCTCGATCTCGTCCTCTTCGAGCGTCGATATAAGTATAAGTTCATTGAAGTCGCGACGCCGGTGTCGAAACGACGCGTCGCTTCTTCGAGAAACAAAACGAGCACGTTCGCGAAACGCTTTCCAAAAATACGAATAATTTGATCAGGCGTCTGTGGCAAACTAAATTTACATAGTGACTTCATACAATTACGAAACTGTGAAGGTCTTCCGAAAATACACGTTGATATTTTAGTATTTATACTCAACCGGCCACTTGACTCGCGGTATTTCGAATCCGAATATGCGTCCAAGTAAGTCTATTTATAATCGATTTTTAGTCTAAATACATGGCGAGTGAAACTAAAAATGTACCTACTTGGGAATAACAGAAACCAGCCGATTCGATTGAAATGAAACGAGTATTTGCCAATTGTTGATTAGTAAACATAATCTTTATCGCATTGTATCATAAGCTTATTTAACCACCCTCAGCGGCTCCAGCCTTTGCCAGGGCGAACCATAATTTATTCCCTCCTTTTTACCTCTTTTGTATAAAACATCAGCGTTTTCGACTCCTTATGATTATACAATTTTATTGAGGGAGACAGGACTTTGGTCGCCTTGGAGGTAAGACACTTGCTTTGGCTTTACTAGCTGTTTTTAACATTGTCTCCACAACGATTTTAACGTACAGTAGAATCTCTAAAATGGCTTAAGCGCGTCAGGAATATCACACCATTAGATGAAATTTTATCTATTAATTGTATTGATTACAACAGGCCAACTTTATCACAACACCAATAGGTAATTTCATGATAGTACTCTGAATATTACATGATGTAATTTTTTCTTCATTGCTTAATTTGTTCGTATCTATTATTCTTACTATTGCTATCTTTTTTTCTATTATTTCTACTGATTTAGAATTATTTTTTATCCGATCAATTCATAATAATACTGGAATACATGATACAATTTTCCATGCTTCACTAATCTTATTTCTTCTTCAATCATTTTATTCTAATGCACATATTTTGATCGACTTTATAATAAATTTATTACAGTCAGCATATATTTTCTACTATTTTTTAATTAACAATGCATGCATGTAGTATCTACATATCCATTTGTTCATATACATAAGCTCAAATTATTTTCTATACCTAACAATTTAAAAGCATGCAATTGAGACAACCCTCTCTTGGCATTTCAATTGGTCACCGCGATCTGGACGACTCTAATAAATTACTTTCACTCGATCCATCGGCCGTCGCCAGCATTGCATTGCCCAGTTTAATTCACATCGATTTTGAACGCAGCCTACCACGTCACAAAGCCGAAGCCGCTCGACGCCGATCAGGCGTGGAAGAACCACATCGACCGCGTCAAAGGGCGCGAGCCGACCCAATGGCCCAGCAGCATCTTCCACACCACTTACCCCTTTTCGCGCTACCCGTTGTACTTGGTCTACAGCAAGAGGCCCGCGCCGGCCGCCGAAAAGTACGATCCCCACCGCTCGTGGCTGGATCACTTGGACCGCGTAGCTGAGTTGGACAAATTGTACCCGTCCCTCTGGCCTTCTATCGGGAGCAGGCGTACACCCACTCCTATTAAGGTAAATTTTTCTTGAAAAACTCACTCTCGATAACACCGCATTCAAACCTCTTTTGAGTTGTTATTGGAGTACCATTCAGTACCTACGATCCGAACTGGTTCAAAGTTGTTCGGTTAAATAGCACCAGTTTCTGAATGGTTCTGAGCAGTTCCGACCCCTTGAAAAATGTACTGAACCTCTTTGAATCATTCCAAAAGAGTTGAAATGCTGTTCAGCACCATATGAAATCCTGTTTAAAATATTGTACGATTTTTTGTAGCCTGGTGCATTTGCTCCCCGTCCGTCAGAAGTGGCCTTCAACTACGCCGGTCAGCCGATTTACTCGCGCGGAGGGCTCTATCCAAGTAAGACCCTAATCGATGATCTACTCAATCCCTCGCCTAGCCTTCCCATATCCGCCGTAACTCGCGATCCTTTCTGGTGGGATTCACCACTGAAACCCGCCTCCGCCTATAATCCTTGGGGTAAGTCTCCAGCCTACCTTCGCGATTCGTACCTCTCTCCCGTGAAGAGGACGTTCCTGTGGGACAAACACCCCATCAGGCCGTTCGGTAAGTGGTTGAGCTAACCAGGCATGTCCCTTTTCCCTCAAAATGGTTTGTGCGAATTATGCGAGCTTGTACAGAGTGTTGCGGTTTTTGAAGCTTGAAGATTTTTTTTTGTTGATGGCGATTTTTTGCGGAGATTAAATTTAATTGCAAAGGTTATGTAAATATGTTTTTTTTAAGTAACTTTGACATAATTGCCTTGGTTTTTAAAATAATTTCTTGGCAAGCTGGTGATATTTATGATATTGAAGTGGGTCATTTGGAACATTTTTTGTGGCGATAACAAAAGGATTTTGTTCGAACTGATTTGTTGGGCTATTTAATAGAACGGGCCATTAATTTTTTTAATAATTTATGAAATTGAAGTTCATTCGTGTAATAATATTGAAGCAAAAAATCTTCATGCTTGCTAGCTCTGTATGAAATAACCTAATATCCTACCAAAAAATACAATAACAATTTTTACAATTAAAATTCTTTGCACTAAAATATAATACACATAGAGTTAATGATTTTCATAATTTAATTTGTACTACAAAAGTAACAGTTAAATATTTATTATTAGATATTTTTAAACAATCCCTATCATTATTCATTACCAAGGGAGTGTGTTTAGCTACATTTCAACTTGGGAATTTCGTTTTGGATTGCGCACTAGAAGACAGGACTTAAAGGACCTTAATTAATAGGTGCCTAAATTCTTGAAAAAACTCATATAAACCTAAGAATATAGATATTTTTATCTATAAATCCATGGTGGAAATTTACATAAAAAATTGAGAGTACAAGGAGTCCTCTGGAAGAAAGCAGTATAGAAGAAAAGGATCGTGCCATTAAATTCAAAATTAAATGTATCTAACTTTTGTTAATTCTCTCTTTACACTTTACACTATAGGAAGCATTTTTTGAATTCATCTTTTGAATTTTTTGGTGGGATATTAAATTGGTATATTTTTCACAAATCAATCCCACCTGCAAAGCAACAAAATGACTTTACCTGATTTTTTCCCCAGATATTTTTTGAAATGGACGCTGATATTTTTGGTAAAAATTCTAATATTTTTCTAGACGTACTCTGCTGTAGATTAGCATAGAATTAGATCACTCGTACTTTATCTATTTCTGTTGAAATTAAATCCGTAGTAACATCGAAAACAATTAAATGCTAGTTTAACACAATACCTACCCACGTGACAATAAAATTTATTTATAAAATTGATGCCAGAATTTAACTAACTAGAATTTCGCGAATTTTAAAGCAAAAACTATTTGAGTAATGTTGCTACTAAATTTTCAAAAAATTTATTAGTTTTTGTAGTCTCTAATTTTCTCTATAAATAATTAGACTATTTTTAGAAACAAATTAAATTTAGCTATTTTTTTTTCTCCTTTTATGTTATTTATATGTTAAGTATTATGATTTAGAAAAATCCTTTCATTAGTTTCAACATTGACTGTGTATTATAGCACATTTTAATAGTTTCATGGATGGTAAAAAGAGTTATAAAAAGAGAAAAAAATGTTTTTTTATATCATTATGTGGTGTTAAAGATGAATGTTTAATTTTACAGCTGCCGTTTACTAAGAGAAAAGGAGTAATGTGAACAAAGAACGCCAACAGTCAAATATCACAAAAAATCAAGCGACTGGCAGAACAACCAATGCTTTGAAACATCCGTTTTGCTTTCTAATTCGAACCTATGTTTCAACCAAGTGTTCATTTTAATCGAATTGAATGTATAATGTATACCAAATTATATGTACTAAAAAGTGCCTTAAATTATACAAATTATTGACAATGTTATATATCTATTATATATTTTATTTTTGTTCATTTAATAAATAAAAAAGGCACTCTGGAGGCGATCGGTACTGGCTTATAAACCGTGTCTCGCATTCCATCGAAATTACATTTACCCGGACCGTCCCGGAGTGTACAAATCATACTGTTGAAATTGTAATTAATTTTATTTTTGGTAAAATGTATTGCTTACCATTAAACACAAATTTGAAACCACACAACCCATTGTTTTATTTTCTTAACAATAAGAGGTATGTAATATTTTACCATTAGGTACGTAATATTTTACCTTCACAATATTCACCAATAAAAGAGCTTAGAGCAAAATGTGTTTCTTGGACAGTATTACTTTTCTTATTTTTTTCAAAAAGAAAGGAAGGGTAAGAGGAAAGTCTAAAAATAATTTAGAATAGGTAATTTTTATTCAACTAAAAAAGCACATTTGTGAATTAACATTTCTTAACCAGAACATTAGAGATGTTTCCAAAGGTAGTCAGACAAAGTTGCAGCGCTTCTTGAGCCATTTGGGTAGTCCTATGAGGTGGGCAAGAAATCCTGAAATATATTTGTATAATTAGTTTTACCAATTCTTATTCTTATATCACGTGAAATACTGCTAACCAGCTGCCTTGTTTATTATTAGGACTCATTAAATTAACACTGTCACAAACCCAGAATTCCATTCGATTTTGAGAGATTAGTTTTCTTGATTATTTATAAACACATTGAAACAAACAAATTCAAGGATATAAATAAAGCAGAGGCGAGATAAACAAACAAATAAAAAAAAATTGTTGACCTGCAGAAAAAAAAATGGTAAAATGTAAATGTACCTGTGGAACAGATCGATAGCTTTACAGAAAACAGCTGCAGCTTCATCGTATTTCCGATTTTTCAGCAGCTCAAACCCGTTCTCATATTGCTCCTCGCACCAACCCAGCGATTTCATTCGATCTTCGACATTCGTGGTGGCTTTGCATTTGGAGCAAGTAATCGAAACGTTTGACACAGGCAGAGTAAAATACCCACTACAATTTGCATTGCAGCACCTACAACAAGAATCATTTTTAATCTAAGTATTGGAACAATTCTAGTTGAAGCGTGTATGTAACCTTATGTTTTTGGTCCCGTCTTCTAAAGCGTCCAATAGAGGCCAGTTGGACTTGCAAGCGTTGCATTCGCATTTAAACCAGTACCTGGAAGATAATATTCTTTGTCTATCCTGCAGGGTTTTCCTGGAGAATATCGGCCCGTAATTCTCGGCTACCGTATCGTTCGGATGCAGAGGTCTAACTGCTGTAATGACTATATCTTTACCCTTAAAATATCTGAAATAAAATGAGTGAAGCTTGTTGTGGATATTTGTAGTTGCTTGTAGTTGTTACCTGGTCACAGCAGGGTAGCAATCATGATTAAATAACGCTACTTTCGGGTAAATAGCGACTCCAATGTATAATAATTTAGAGGATTTCAAGTCGCAATCGTTCGTCATGAGCTGCTCGAATATTTCGTGAGCGTTAAATTGCAGCATTTGCAAGTTAAATAATAACAGTTCGCCTATTAGGAGTTCATCTTCGTTGGGTAGCACTAAAAATAATAACGCAGCTTTTTCATAAGTATTAACAAACCTAACGTGCTACTTACCGTTGTTTCCATCTGTTCCAAAATATCCACTTTTTTGGAGACACCTCAATAAAAACGCCGCCATCAGGGCTCTTTGCAGGAAATCGCCGCTCTCCCTTCTGTCGCTGTTCGTGCACAAAGAGAGCACCTCATGCTCTGATTTGGTTTTACACATTTCCAAAGTTTTCTGATAATCTTGTTGGGTTATCATCCTTAAGGCTGTATGGGACAAGATACTCATCCCAGAGCCAATTAGAAGGTCCAGGTACTTGCACTCGTAAGTATGATAAGTCGATAGAGCGGCATCTCTGCAGGTTGGTGTGCAGAAAGCTACGTTAGAGCAGTCAGGGCAACCCACGGGGGCGTGTAGTCTGTGCACAATTTAGAAAAATTTAGAGGGATGTGATTTTTAATTGCAGTTTTTACCTAATAAAGCAATGATGGCAGTGCGTTCCGAACTTATCTGGTAATAAGCAAGCTGCGTATGGGGATTCCACAACTAAGGTTTCTCCAGTTTTGATTTCTTTCTTTGCGACGACGAACCGTCCAAGGTTTTCCGCTGTTTTCACGGTGAGTTTTTCAGAGAGAAACGGTTGTTCGAGGATTGCTTCACTTTTATTACACTTGCCTGAAATAAAATCAATACTGTGATAATGTACAATAATTCACAATAGACCTATCTAGGTCGCAATGAATATCTTACTATTTTTAGCTCCTTTTCCAGTCCAGGAAATATCATTTTCTCTATCTTTCCTTATTTCCTCTAAACGTTCTTTGGAATCCAACAGTTTTTCAGCCAAATCAAACGCTACTTTAGACTTTTTGTCTTCCTTAAGGGCTTTGTAACATATGGCCATTTTCCAGTAGGCTTCGCCTTTGAAAATATTCGGGAGGTGTTCTTTGACGGCCTGTTGAATATCAGTCAAAGCTAAGTGGTACTCCTGCATTGAAATGAGTAGCTTTCCACGACCCCATAGAGCTAGCGAAAGCGACAAACCTGAATCAAAGTTACTGCATTCTCCTACAAAGGGCAGATAATTTATTAGCGATTAAAAATACTACGTAGGAGCTATACCTGTTTTAGGAGCTCTTAGAACACTTTGGCTATACAAGAGCAAAGATTTATTAAGATCACCATCATCAAAGGCAGCTTCAGCTTCAAGCCTTTTTAGAATAGATATCGTCCCATCTTTTTTTCTGTATACTTGCTGGACGTTTGATAATAGTTTCAGAACAATTTCTTTTGTCTACAAATATTTGTAATAACTTGAAGATCTTTTACATTAATGTTTTCGCTTACCTCTTCAGATTCGTAAACACTTCTGATTCTATCTTTGTCGCTTTTCAAGCGCCCGAACTTTTTTTTGGTCCATGTTTCGCCAGCATTTTCCTTCACCAAGTGAACGAAGTCCATGAAGAAGCCATTGCACTCGGTTTGCAGCGTTTTTTCGCTGCACCTCGACCTGTAATCTTTATCGTCGAAGTCGGACATGTTTACCACGAAATTCTACTAGCATTTTATGTAATGAATTTCGACTAGATACAAAGCCGGCTGAATATTTTTAGAAAATTCGTACGGAGCGTGCTGCTGTGTTGATGGTGGTTATTAATAGAATATTCTGCACCGTAGGTGAGTTTATTTGGAGTTTAGGCACCTTCTTGAAGTTAATTACCAGTATATTTAGCCGATTTGTTATACTTAGGTAACCTAAATAAAAATTTAATTATGTATGAATATAAACTTTGTAAATGAGTCATTGTTCTATTAACTTAACAGATCGGTTTTTTATACTCAGTTACCGAGTATAATATCAAAAAACCTCTTTACAAAAGTTCTATTAGGTACTTTATGCTACATATTTTAAAATTGGATATACTATTTATACAGAGTATTCTGTTCTGCCATGGTAGACCAAACTTATACTTTTTTAACGGAACTCCCTGTTTTTTATTCAAAAATTGAATTTAGCTCGTCTTCAGCTTTCCAAAAATGTAATATAGTATAATGTTATACAGAGTGTTTTAAAAGTTATGATCACTTTTCCATGAAAATCGTTTTACTTAGTTTAACACTCTGTAGAAACTAATGGGATTGATTTGAAAATGAATTGTAGCTTTCACAATATTGCAAATATCGTGAAAATGTACAAAATGAATATTTTTCGTAAATTTCAATCACACTTTTTACAGGGCGAGTCCAAAAGCAAAAGTAACATTTTTTCTGTTATTTTCAATGTATGTACTACCAGACCAGGAGGTATTTTTGAAGAGCTCTCATTCTTATTAAATATTCCCTATACCTAAATTTAATACTTAGATAAGATAAGATAGATAGATAGATAAGATATTTCAATAAAACTAGGGTTTAAAATACATTATTTGTATTTACTGTTCACATACACTTTGATCTTAAATAAGTTTAATAAGTTATACACTATATAGTCGAATAGTGAGCAAAGAGAAACGTAACATTATAAACATACATTGGTTCTGAGACAATATAATCATTAGATTTGATTGTGTTCGGTACATTTGTTACAAAAATACGTATCATAGACTAAATCTAATTTATCACAAAAAATAGGTACCAAGAGGCAAGTGTTGGGCATTCATCTCATTTCATCACACGCATATAAATACAAGTATAAAAGCATAAAAGTGTAAAAGCTGTACAAATTTTGATTCGAACGCAGATTGCTTTTGTTGTAAATAAATTCAAAAATCCCAGTTTAACAAAACACAAGTTTAAAAAAAACCCAAATAATTACAGCAAAAACTAGGTAGTTATGGCAAGTTTACAATGATTAAGTTATTGTAAAAAAATAATTAGTCGTATAAAAAATTATAAAAAATAAACATATCATTAGTTGGTAGATCTTGATTCTCATTCAATAAAATATTCACCGGAATGTTTCAATTGGCTGCATTTGAAACCACATCGAATCAACTCCAAATACAACCAATAAGTATTGAAAAGGATTGATCAAAAAATTTGCTAGTTGAAATACTCAATTTGATCTACGTTGGCTTCTTGAAGACGGAAAAGGGCAAGAACTGAAATAAGAAAATGGGAATAAAAATTAGCAAATGATTATGAAAATGGCTACACTCACTTTGTTTCAGGTTTTGCTTTCGTACTGTAATCCTCTAAAAATTTCCCAATGTCTATATGCGGCAGTAACTAAAAAACAAACAATTCATTACAACAAAACACTGAAAAATATTACAAATACAAATACATTCAACACAGCACGAAAACACTCACCTTCGACGGATGTAAAAATCTGGATGGTATTCGATTGATCCTTTCATTATTCTTGCTGGGTCCAAAGCCGAGTTCCATAAGCATTTCTTCGGGATCAGGCCTCCTCATTTCCAAAAACGATTCTACACTGGAGCACACACTGTTCGTCCCGTCGTCGCTTTGAAACGAATAGTCCCTCGACAAGCTCTTTACAGTATTTACAGGAGGTTTTTTCGGAGGATCCTTTGTGGGAGAGGCTGCGGGAGTATTGTCCGCGCAACGTTCGACTGAACCTTCCTGCATTTTCTAAAGGAGCGACATGAATTTTTAATCGATACTATTCTTTTATCCAAGTGATAATAATGTAATTAAATCAACAAGTGGTTATGACTATTTATAACCACCTATGACGTTTCTTTCACTGCTTGCTTGACGCACTTCCAGTGAGTTAAAGATATATGTAAACACTGCAATAATTTATTCAAAGCGCGACTGGTCATTTAGGAACCACAATTACACGTAATTTACGAAAACTAGTTTTCGATTCTCATTGTTACAAAATAAAAAGTGTTGACTTGACGTTTGTAATTGGTAATAAAAAGTTTGGTTAGAATTCGAATAATATAATTTAATTCACAATGTTGCCAGGTCAAAATTTTAAATATTTACTGATGACACATAAAAACTTCAATCACTAGATTTCTTCTTAAATATTGTTCTTCGCTGTACTAGATGACTTTTTAAACGAACTTTAAATTGGGTTTAATAAGTTATTAATGATTTATGTTAAGATTTTTCTGCAAATTTAAATTATTTTTCACGATTTCAGTGATATTAATGGAAATCTGGCAATGCCGGTTTAGTTACAATCACGTTGTGTCTTTATGATGTTAGTGAATTTAAGTAATTCAACATTGGCAATACCTAAAAAAATCTTGATTGACATTTGACAGTGACAAGTGTCATAAATCCTTCAGCTTTCAATTTTTGAGAGAAGAGAAAGCTTTTTACTCCGTTACCGGAGAAAATACATGACAAAACTGTGATAATTAATCAATTAATCGATTCAACAGCCAATGGACATTGTTTGCAAGTTAATTTTACTCGGTTGAACGGCACTATTTTAAATTACAGCTCGTTTTCCGGCTTGTTGATTACTTTCAATTTGACAGATGTGTAAAGTTTCTTGAGTAGAAACTGGTGTACCGTTTAAAAAAGTCTTTAGCAAATGTGCTGTAATGATAAGTGTTGTAAAATATTCGCAATGAGTGGAAAAGTGTTTATTTAAATGTCGGAAAACTGTAGTGCCTTGAGTTGTTACGACTTCATAAAGGAAACACAGGAAAACTAATCCAACATGCCCAGGAAAAAATGAACGATGACGACAGTTTGGTCAGTATTTTTTCTATTATATTTTGTCTTATTAGCCTTGAGTTGAACTCATTTCGAAGGATCCTTATTACTTCCTAGTGTCTTGTAGTTAGTACTTACATTCAACTTTCTAATCCACAGTTTTTTACATTCAAATGATTGTGTGGGAAAATCGGTTCCATTATACTTTTCTAATTAACGGTACAAAAAATATAAAACGATATAGGCTTTCCTAAAAGGAGTAAAACGTTATTTGGAACCAAAAGTTATAGAGGAATAAAATTGTGAAATGCTTGAAATATAAATTTAATTTTTATTTTCTAAACTGGTGGGTATATTAGCCTCTCCTCTTAGCTAACTAAATTGTTTACTTTATGTTTTTGATATGAATATTTTTACATATAAATTAATTTACTTTGGCTAAATTTTCGATATTTCAGTCAAAATTGAAAGTAAAATCGTTTCTAAGTACTGCTTGAATTCATTCACATTCTAACCTTGCATTTTCGCAACCTGATTAGCATTCAATTCGCGTTTTTTGAAAACTAACTTACCCAACATTCCATTGATCTTTCATACCCACCTCAGCTTGTTATTCATTTTCTTGTTACTTATACCACAAATGTACTTCTTGTAAAATTGTATATGGCAAGAGAAACTTCTTTCCTGCTGTAACATTTATGATTGAGAAAAAAATGTTTGTTGTTTATTTACTGGCGACAGAAAAATATAACGATGTTTATTAATTCGCCAAATTGCTATTGATTAGGCAAGTAAACGTTTCATATGGGACATATTTTGGAGACACCAGACATATCATTTTGTTTATGGACTATTGCATCTGTCTTTTAGTGATGTATTTTTTGTTATTTATTTATTGTAAAATGTTAATATATTTATTTTTGTTATGAAAGGTAAGTGTTATAAACAATAATATACATATGTAAATGTTATACATATTTTCCTGTATTACATATATCCATTAATATTATTTTCAAAGAAAATTTTATCAGGCCCATCTAATTACTATATTTTATGATAACATTAATTTATTGTTTTCAAGAACTAATTAAATTTTCTAATTTTACCAACTTCTTTATAAAAAACTACTTTTTTAATGAAAATAGTCGGTAATTTGCACTTCGGTTTCTTGGAATTTACACCAGGGGGGTAAAAATAAAAAAGTCGCCTTATAATTGAAAATACTTCAGAAATTTCCCTTGAGATTTTCCAAGTATTTGTCGAATTCTTGTGAGGTTTATTGTCGTCGCTTCTAATTGAATTCAAGCTAATTAAATTTACCAAAGCTTAGCTGCAATGTTCATTTCAATTAAACTAATTTAATCTATTAGGCAAATTAATGGCATGTTTTATTTACTTTTGGTAGAGTAGATATCTTTTACTTGAAACGACTGAGGTATGTAAATATTCAATTAAGTATATTGCAGTAGAGTAGAGTGAAACTGCTTGCAAAATGTAGCGTTTCAACTGAGCGAAAATTACCATAAACATTTATTTATATTAGATAAAGTACATAAAATTCTGCGAAAAATATACGTAATGAAATTAATAGCTAATTTGACACATTATTACACTCTCAACAAGAAATTGGATTAGTCCCTCAAACGGGTTTCTGGATTTGTGAGATACTGCTGCAAGGTTAGGTTAGATTCCAATTAGTTAACGTTTTTACGGCTTTTATCCTATTATTATAGAGACTGAAAATCTCTCTTTTTTGTTAACGTTTGCACGAGATGGACGTGTTTAATGCTTCATATCTTTTAATTTTAATGCTTTTAGCTTTTAACAAACAACAGCATTATTAAAATGATTTGTTAGGATTATGTGTTTTTATGATGTAAAAATTTTCAAATCTTAACCAATTTTTAAATACGATGCGCCAGAATATTTCAAATGATGTACTGGAAGTATAAGGGTTGTTTCATTTGAAGTTCTAAAGTTAGAGTTGCTAGGGATTAGGGGGATGAACATATCATGTTGGCTTGACTCTCAAAAATGTTCCTCCCCAGAACAAAAATTGACGGGTCTCAGCGAATTAAAAAAAAAACTTTCGGCTCTCTAGTTATAGGGGGGTCGTTGAAAGACCCTGCAGTATTGTGTATTTTTTTGAGAAATTTTGAGGCATACAACCATATGAAAATTTTGTCAGAACCAGGAACACCCTGTATAGTTTTATTGTTTGCGACGCCCGCCGTTACATCAATGGACAGGAGGACTAATATAATCCCGTGATAGGAAACGCGTGGTACGGACTAGAATTTGATACGTTTTCCCAACGCTCATCTAATCGGTGTTTTCACGCGACTCGGCCGCTCGTCGTTTGCGTATAAATTCGACCATTTCCTGGCGTCAGCGTTGCTGTTGTGATGCGTTTTTTTTCGCAGGAAAATAATTTGATTGATAGCACCTCGGGGAAAACGTTAGGACGTATTAATGATAATTTGTCTGCATGTACACTGTGACTATAGATACTGATGCACAGAATTACATTTAAAGTTTCGACACAAAAAGGAACTACTCAATGAGATCAATTATAGGAGGAGGCTCTAAAAGCCACAGTGGATCTATTTTATTTTTTATTTATATATACATACAATAAAACACCCTGTATGTTACTGTTGTTACCCTGTATTAATAACCCCCATTTTTGCAATTTAAGTTTGTTGATGTTTAATTACCCTGTAAGTACGTAGATTTATTTAAATATATTAATTTTCTTTATAAAATAAAGTGTATCACACACATCATTAAATGATGATAACTTCCTCTTATTGTTTATTAATGTACCATGACACAAACACGTACTAACACAGCTGAAAATTAATCATAATCATAATTTCGCAGAACTTCTAATTGTTTCTACGTTGCACAATGAAACGGAGTTTTTAAGTCGAACGGGACCGAGTACGAGATTATTTTTCCTATAAATTTCAGCATTTGTTTACGTGTTTATCGTTTCGTGTTGTAAAATTACATTTTGCTTTTCGAAAACAATTTGCGCTGCACGAGCAATTAAAATTGCATCTATTATGGTTACAATGAATTGAAGATTGTGGCACAAATGTTAAGCTGGTTTTACACTGATGGAGGTGATCAGCTTTATTAGGTTTGGAAACTTTCTATTCGGGTGATTTGTGTGTTATGCATTCGCACAAATTTTAAAAGACTACTTGGTAAATCAATGAGTGAAATTACAAACGAACTGAAATTTATAGTTTGTTTTCCATTGTAAGTACACATTAATTGCGATTTATATCACGATTGTTCTATAAATTTATGAACCCACATAATGCAAAATTGGTATTATTATGCACGTGTCGCCTCGCTTAAGAAATGAAAAACGCTGCAATTACGTAAAAGGAGATGATAATACGTTTGATGCATCAACGAATTCAAGAAAATTGCGCAATTTGTTCTGCTCCATAAAGCGTTTCTGTACGTGTCTTATCACCGGCAAAATGACATTAGCAAACAGTAAAATTGCTACAATTAATAATTTTTTCTATCAGAGTGAAAATTTCATTTTAACGCAATATAGGTAAAGTGAAATCGAATTTAATGTTGAATATTTTACACTAAGGACGAGCTTAACGTTGAGTATAAATATCAATAAAAAATATCAGTTCTCACAATTATACCATAAACTTTAATTTACCTGCTGAACTTTATGTTGGACACTTTTTAGTGCCTAAAAGTACAGTATATGTATAGCAAAATATTTCAGTTTTAGAGCTGCGATAGTGGAATTAATTAATGTTTAAATTTGAACACTTTGAGCACGGCTCTAAAGCTGCATGTAATTAATAAAAAGGTTTTTCAACCTAACGGAGAAGTCTATGTAATAGATGAAGGGTTAATTTTAATCTATAGCGGTATGTAGCATGCCCTAGTTTAGGAGATCAGCAGCAAACGAAGACGTTGGTTGGAAGGTAATTGGAACGTACACTAATGAAATTAGCGCTAAATTGAAATCTCTTGAAAACATAAATATAATGTTTAAGTACGTTAATGCGCGTAATTTTATTTCGCTCTTGCTAATGACAGTAGATAACTGTTTTTGGTTACACTTTTTACATTTTTGAATCAATAACTTCCATCCGGCATTAACTGCAGAGTTTAAATTAGAATTAAAATAAAGTTTTATCTTAGTTGAATTACAACTAGTTCCCATTAAAACTTCCCGTCCTAATGAGGAGAAGCGTTGCTCCAATTATAAATTAGCTACTTCTTCGTCCGTTATTTAAATTACTGTTAGGTAAACGGGCGAGCACTTAAAATGGAGTTGAAATAACACAATTTTAACGGACCATTTCTTCATTATTTCAAAGAGTTAAGATACATTTTGACAGGTGAATGCTTCTTAACAACGGACTAAAATAAGCAAATTGTTTGTTAAGAAGTTCATCAGTGGTTACATACAAAAATATCAAACATATCTTTTACACTGCTTGAATAAATTATTTAAAGTTCTGGAATCGGTGTTGGTCAATTGGTCCCCACGGTCATTTTTGTCAGCGGGGTTCCATAATCCTACAGGTCGATTGGTCCCCAGTTTCAAAATTTAATGGGCTAATTGGTCCCCGCGGTCAAAATATTCCTAATCCGATTAGATAAGATTTTACATTGCATGAATAACTATCATTTGGCTAACATCTTCTGGTGTACTTACATAGCTGAGAGAATTTGGACAAAATGCAATTTTTAGTGTTAAAAAATATTTAAAATCTAAGCATTAGTAATTTAAAATATATACAATTGGTACAATATATATTAAAAGAAAAATTCTGTACAAAACAAGAATTATTTTATTTTGATTATACGAACGGATTTCAAAAAATAGTTGGCAACATATGGGAAACTTTATTATTAATTTTACGAAATAGTTATTCTTCACAAAAAGTTCTGCATGGTCTAAAATCTAAGATGCAACCATCAAAAATCAAATTTTATCAATCTTATACGAGGTATGTCAAAAAATGTGAACTTTGCTGAAGAGTAACGTACCTTCATATTTTACAATATCGAAATTTGTTATTATGAAAAGTACACCTAATTTTCTATAGAAGTATACTGGAAGGAATGGGATTTTCCCTATATTGAAATAGAAAAAAAAGACAAAGTCAAAAAATTTCCCCTAATCATAAAATCCTCTTTAATAAATTGTACTACGAAATGAAAATATATAATCGAAATTTGCCAGAGAATTTTGAAATTATAAATATTCTCTTCGGTCCATCCTAGAAACCCTTAATCCGGTATTGGGGACCAATTGACTGATAACTTTCGAGTCAAAAAAGAATTATATTTGGGTAAATTTGACCGCGGGGACCAATTGAACTCCACCCTCTGGAATCTTTAAAAAATTCTCAATTGTTGAAAAAATAAAAAACGCCTCAAAACTTCTAACTAAAAAAAACTCCGATACGATCGTAGAAATAATTAAAAACATAAAAAACCATCCAAGAAGTCATTCTGGAGCTTCTAAAGTTTCTTAGAAAAACTTGAAATTAAAAAAAAAGTCCTTAGGGAATTCATCGAAAACCTTAAAGGAATTTAATACTCTAGTTAAGCAAAAGTGAAATTGTTTGCAATTTTATAACTTCAAAATTAATGTAATTTTTGATCAACTCTTGTAATGCCTTAAAAAATCATATCGCAATCGTTTAGCGAGGGTAGACTACGTTTCATTTCACCAACTTGTCTTTAGGCCTTTTATTTAGGCAAGTAATTTCTAAGGTAGGAAGTACTTAAATCGAATACTTACCTAAATCGAATTTCACCAACATTAGAAATCCCGTACTAAGAAATACCTAGCTTTATGTATTTCCTATCACCTATAAG
The DNA here is from genome assembly GCA_917563865.1 of Phyllotreta cruciferae. NCBI lineage: Eukaryota > Metazoa > Arthropoda > Insecta > Coleoptera > Chrysomelidae > Phyllotreta > Phyllotreta cruciferae. The sequence continues at coordinate 4,776,860 of OU830606.1, forward strand.
TATTATACTTAGAGCATGGTAAAACGCAAATTGCGCTTAGCACTACCTAAATCCGGTTTAAGTATTACCTAACTTTAAGAATTGATTGGTGAAATCGGGCATTAGTGACTTAAAAATGAAAATTATAGAAATTCTCGAGCACCCCCTGTAAACCGTAATCGGCGCACGCGCACTCCGATCGAAACGCACACGTTCGGCGCTCTCTCCGCTCTCCGTCGTCGAATTCACGGCGTGACATCTCATTTGTTTGTATGAAACGCTTTGCTTTTCAGTAGATCGAAGAACGGCGGTGCAGGGAGAAGTTCGCCGAACGCATTAAGCGCTCCTACCGGCAATCACGTCGCCTTATCGATTTCCAGTCGGAGTTTTCCTTCTTTTATATCGTCTACAGCGATTTTTCCAATCTTTTTTTTGTCCTCCTTCCTTCTCTCCGATCATGAATGAAACTTCGCGAAATTCGTGATTGTTGTTTTTTTTTTGGTCGTCATTGACGGGTTATTAATAATGCCGTCGATTCGATTAAAGCCGGTGAGAAACTTCGAATGTGTTTTTTTCGATTGAGTCGGTGTTTGTGATTTTTTTTAACTACCGGTAAATTGAAAAGCGGCCGTTTGATCGATGTTGTTGCCGACGAATTCATCGCCGATCGGAATTCAGCACGAACTCTACCACAGTGTCACGGAGAAAACCAAATTTTTCGCCTCGAAATGCGTGAACAAGAGCCCGGCGAAGGAGAAGAGCGCGGATTCGCTGCGAAGGAGCCGGTTCAGGTTTTGCGTGTGCACCGGGCCTAGGAAGAGCAACAAAAAAACCGTCAAGTGGTACGTTAAGGTAAGAACAATTCCGAAAATTGATTGCGAATTATCGAATAATTTTTGCACGATTTACGGACGTGAAAATGGAATATGCACATTTGTTTTCATCAGGGACGAATTTATTTTTAGGCCAATAATGATGATTATACATAGGCTCGTTAAATTTGTATGTAAATATTGCAGGAATTTAACTGGTTGATACTTCTGTGTACATTTTTATAATAAATAAAATACCTTATAAAATATACAAAGAAAAATCCTTTAAATATTACTAAATCGTCGAATTTTATTCGTTCAAAATTCGTTTGTATCACTTTTCCACCAAAGATTTCATTCGTGATTTTGATAAGGATATAATACGTCGATATTATATCGAAATAAGGTCAATAAATTTGCGATTATATTACAAAATAATTTGTACTTCTAAAATTTTATTAATAGTAACTACGTTTATTAATAGCAAGACCGATTAGAAGAGTTTCATATTCATATTTATTTGAATAACACAGGTCTGCAAGTAAAAAACTGCATAGGATATTTATACATTTTCTTATAGATTTCAAATTGATAAAAATGAAAAAGATACCAAAAACATTCCATCACGTATTTTTTTGATACATCAAATTTTATTTTTTCTATTTACTATGTAAAATTACTAATTAACTAAAAATTTGGTACCTATTTTGTTTTTATTTAAAAAATTGCCTTAAAACTAAGTTTTCTCACATGAAAATATTACATGAAAACTATCAAATAAAGATGAACTGGGAACTGGGAAATTAATTAAAAAAACATTATATCGGATGCATCAAAGAATATTAGGTGTACCAAAGAATAGCTGATACTTTTGATAATAATTTGTTATATCTAAACCTATTCCAATATTTATTTTCATATTTAATTTTTTTAACGTCTTTATCTTCAAAAACTCAATCACCGCTAATTCCGCTACTCTGCGACATCCTGTAAACATTTTAAGCGATTTTTTCAGTCGCCAATGTTTACCCAAACCGATCGGTTATTGCCTAATAGCTTCCGAATTCGATGTTTAAACGGAACCAATTAAAACTCAATTTCAAAAATTGCGGTCACCACGCAGTACTTGCGAAGATAATGTGATAATTTTTGGGCAAAAGGGGGTCAACGATTTTTTGGCGATGGTGGATAAATTTAGCGCCGCATTATTTTGGCTATCGCACTGTTAGGCGACGAAATCGATTTATCACGTACGATTTATTGCCCTTTGGGCATTCGAATTTAGAACTGAATAATTCATGGGAAATGATGTTAACATTCGGATTGTTTTAGAATTATTTTCAAGCCTCTATTACTGTATTTTTATATACCTATGCTATGTTATCAAGTTATTTATTAATAACTATTTAATTTTTATCGATGTATTAGCTTAATTTCGAAGTAGACATGTAGATAAAAGGATATATTTATAGAAGTACAAACGACATAAAAATGCAATTTTTGCAACATGAAATCGAATAGAAAATCCAGAATGGCACTTCTAATACACAAAAGAATCTATTGAGTAAAGTCCGACATCAAATTAACGATAATTATTGTGTAATGTAATTGCGGCAGCATGTGATCAGCAGACCTTGGAAAAAATGAATTATCGGAAACTAGTTACATCTAATTATGAGAATTTCTTTTCACGCACTTGTGGATTATTTCCAAGTCATATGTGCAAAGTATGAACATGTGGTTTGTATGAAATATTCGTCAATAGACTTGCGTGCAATAAAAACGAATAATCTTGTAGCCCAAGAAATTGCGAACAGTTTGAAGAAAATACCTACTTAATACTGCGATAATATCCCGTGAAAATATATAGAAATTTTATAAAAAAACTATAGGTATAGAATTTTTAATCCTATAATACATATTTTTTGTCACAGTTTTTTCTATGACACTGTATATTATACAGAACATGTAAGTACATTTTAACTTTGTTTGAACAGTTTAAAATTGGTAAATCGATAATAGGTAAGGTAAATAAAATTCTGTAACTAGTGAAATTAAAACTGGTGACACAACAAATATTTCGGTTTCATTTGAGCCTAATATCTTCCTATTTTACGTAAGACTGCGACAATAATAGACTGCATAACAATATCTAACGAAAATACAATAGGGTGATGAAAATCGATTGGCACAAATATTTGAGATTTCTATAACGATGGCAGAAACAAAGTATCACACCGTTGTTGTTTAATTTGTAATAATAACGTTTGTCTCGGCTGTGTCTAAAAAAAAGAGAAAAGGGAAACATTTGCTGGAAATATTTTTATTTACGTACAAGAAAGCAAACAATTTTTTCCTTGTTTATGCTTTTAGTTTCCACCCAGCTTTTAAAGGTGATAATGTTTCCTCGGGTGTGCCTGTATTAATTATCTATGTATTGATATTGATTCATTTTTATAAGCGCGATTTCTGTCATAGATCAGACGCCTTATATCAGACATAATATGTGGTCTGTGGTTTCTATGATTCCATAGCGTGCATGTTTGAGTCAGCTCCAGTTGTTACTGAGGCGTCACAAATTGGACTGGAATCCTTAATTAAATTGAAACCAATCTTTCTGGTAAACATTTTTTATCCTACTTCTGACGTTATCCTCAAAAGAATTCGTTCATTTGAAATGATTAAAATTTGTGCTATACTAATAAATTGCTACTGATGACCGAATTAACTAATGTTAATCTATGTATTGCATTGACCAGTATCCATGTCGATGAACTGCCTTGTTTGGTTTTTACCATGCGCCCATATAAGTCGTTTCTACCTATATTTTAACAATTGTATCTACACAAGTTGCACAGATAATCTTGCCAGGTGATTAAACAAAGGAGAATGTTTTTGTTGGTTTGCACCTGCTTTCTTCGAGTGCACCTTTGTTGCCGTGTGCCATATTCGGATCAGTCTTCTAGCATTATGTATTTCAATAGTAGATACGACTGTTGGTACTGTATGATGTATTTCATTTTTAACAATAGGTAACATTAACCATTCGAAAGCAATATAAGAACCATTTACCGTTAATTAAGAAACATTATTCTGAGCGTAAAATATGTAGTTTTTGAGGTATAGTCATTGCGAGGTTTTAAATTTATCGTCACTTTAATAAGCAATTTAAAAACATTTTATTACACGCCCTATCAAACGCTTGGATAATTTTTCATCAACCCTTTTAATCGATTATTAAAATTGAGCCATTAATTTAGTTACGTCCTGTGTTGATGCAGATATCAATTAAAATAACATTTAACTATTATCTGAACTATATTAACATTTCGGGCAAAGTTCCGTTTCGAAGAGAAAAAAAAAACAGAATGATTGCTTTATTTGTAATTATCGGACATTTTCCTCTTTACTGCGTAGGCTTTATAAAAATATTTATATGGTTGCACTCCAACCCACATATGCTGATGTTGATACAAACTCATCCGGATGGATGAATTATTCTATAAAAAACTGTTTTATCAAAGTATGAATAAAATGGCTATTTTCTGGGCGTTATTACAAAAATATTCATTTCATAGACGTGTACTTACCTAGATTAAATTTTAGGTTGAACAAAAATGTTTGTCCAAACATATTTTCATCGGGGTTTGTTCTCTCTAGCTTTGTTTATATTCGAGATAATGCAGCAAAACACCATTCTATTTAATCTGCTTTCGTAGTTTTTGTTATTTTGTGTACATTGTCTTGTACACCTCGCACTTTTTAAACAACGAAGATTTGATTACATTAACTTTAATCTAGCGCTTTATTGTTATGACTAATGAAGTTAATTATAACACCACAAAATTTGAATCAATTCATTTAAAAACCTCAGTATCTACACAATATTCCCATTGATTAAATCTTGCTTTTATTGAACACTTAAACTTAAATGTACTCTTTAATTTTAATCATCTCAAAGTATGTTTACTCTCATATTATATGAGTACGTAAACTTTATAGCAATTTACCGACTGCATTATTTACATAAACGTGAAATTACACGTACGTAGCCTAATAATGATATACTATATTGGAAAAGCGATAGAAGCGTAGCATGCAGGAGCACTCATACAAATTGCTGAAAGTCGTAAAGTTTAAAATTATGCGGCGAAAGACCGCTTTTTACTCGGAAAAGTCGCGAATAATATGAAGACAAACGACAAAAATGGTCGAGGAGTTTTTTCCATTTTTTTATTCTTTAAGCCAGTCGCAAGTGCTGGCCGATGAATACTGAATGAGAATTTTTTTGTTGATATGAATCCTAAAAGGGATTAGCTCTAGGATGTGCGTGGGTTTTGTTTGAATCTCTGGGGATTTTTGCATTCACAGTTAAAATTAATAAACGAGATAATAAAAATTAAGAATGCAATAAAACACAGACAAAATAGCTTACAGGTCACTTACCCTGAATCTTGTAAATTCTAATCAGTGTTGCTAATACAATTTTTGGCAATCATACAAACTCCTCATTAAGCCTTAATTAACTTGGTAAGATAAATTTAACCATCATAACCAACTTGATTCATGAATGATTTTATTTATAACTTTCGTTATGCGAGCGCATTAAATTGACCATTATAAGAACAATTTGTTTACAATCGAACAATGGATGTAACGAATGAATGGACCAGCGTCGAAATTGAGAGCCGTACTCGCTGGAACCGATCCTCCGATTATTTGTCTCCATTTTTCACTCTAGCGAAGATTTCTCTTGGGTCAAGTCGACGGAAGAGCAACGACCTGGTTACAAATTACCTATACGAACGTTTGCTAAGTAAACGTTCCACGCTCGGGATGCTTAAAAAATGCTCTGTAATGTCCGGTGTAGACGCAAATCATTTGTAAAAGTTCATGAATAATTTTTTGGAGTCGATCGAGAGTTAATAAAACGCTGATGCTTTTATATGTACATGATTTATTCGTTATTTCGTATGATCTGTTGACGGTGAAAAATCCTGTTTTCGCCAATTTTCTCGCTCGATTCTGCATTGAGGGGGTATTTTTATTTTTACATCAACTGCCGGTTTATTTGGACCGACAATCACGTTTCACATTCTATTTTGTGTTCATAAAATAATTGGTTTTGGTGAAGAGATCGTGAACAAAATATTATTTGCGGTACAGAGTCGATAACATTGTAGGAGTAATTCCATTTTTGTCACATGAAAATATCCGAAACAGAAACTTCCTCAATACCCACATACATCACTACAACTGAATTTTGTATACCAGTATACATAATCACACTAAGTATTAAACAGTTTTTTACTAAAGTACAAGTTATACAAATGTAGTACTTATATTGTTTAGAGAATCCAATAACACGAAATTGCACTTAAACGAGCCTTTCATGCATGCAGTAGGATTCACATGACACTCATGAATTTTTCATTGTAAGAAACATCAAATTTCGAGGAACGAGCAATTTAAATCCACGTTAGCGGTTAATGTCAGAGGTTGGTAAAATTGAATATTTATTTCTATTTAAAGGCATTGAAAACTTTATATAAACACGAACAAAACATGCTCCAAATGACATCATGCTTTTCATGATTTGAATTGCATTATGAATTGCTTAACATTAGATATTAAATGTTAATTGCTTTTTTAGTCCTTACAAATGGAAATAAACCAGACAAATGATTATAAAGTTTGTTTAATTTTTGGGTTAATCCTTTGGCAAGTTAGTTTTAGATTAAAATGTTTGACTTATATTACGTATTAATGATATCAAATGCCCACCCAAGAACAATATGTATGTATAATATAATCAAAAAATTTCGTTGATCAATAAGCATTTTAGTGCAAAAGAAATAGATGTCCTTCATTTGGTTTTTTGAAAGCAGATAAATTTGGTGTGTACCTAAAACATAATTACTGTTTTTACATACATGCAACAATAAATCATTACCCATCAATACGGGAATGGTAATCAATAGTAATGTTTGTATATGGTTAGTTGTTACAAATATTATTCTTGGTTAAATTCGAAAAATGAATTACTTAATTTTATTAATGCGTTTGTAATTTTTATTTTTTATTTCCCATGTGCTTTTACATTTGTAAGGATAAATTATTATTCGAAACGGCTCCATAAAAATCCAGATGTGCTGCTTCAAATTTATTTTATTAGTTTATCAAAGGATGTATAAATCAAAATCGAAAAATTGCGACAAAACTAAAGTAGGATGTTTGCATTGTTATTTAAATTTTATTGTTTATTTGCTTTTTTAATAATACATAATTGTTATATGCGTTTTTATGCCGCAATATTTGACTATGAGCTAGATATGCAAATTGAGAAATTTATGCGTGAGTGTTGATCGTTCTTATTGGTAACTGTTTAGAGAAAGGTTGTTTAGAAAGTGTTACAAGATTTGATGCTTTTAATTTATCTATCAACTATAGATGAGGAATTAGAAGCGTCCAATTGAAAATCGTTAACTTTATAACATTCCAGTCTTTTTTATCCGTCAAGTACCTCTAATTAACCATTAATCGTAATTGTATCTTCGAATGAAGAGGGCATCGTCATTCAATTGGTTTAATCTCGCCAACAAGTAATTAACAGAAGTACCGTAACGATAATAATGCGTTGGGTTGTAATTTCATAATTACCGCGTCTTCAAAGTAATGTAATTTCTTCGAATCTGCTTCGAATTGTTAATAAAGACACACGGTTGTGAGAAAATTTTTGTGTCAGTCAATTGTAATAAATGAAATGTTTAACAGGTTTTAATGAATTAAAGTATGAATTACCTACCTACATATATTCAAGGATATTATTGTTATTTACTGAGCTTCAATAATGGAAGTTCACATCGATTCAAACAGACAAAACGTGTATGAAAACATGAAGTTTGTAAAAAATTAATGGTGTACTGGTGTAGAAATAACGTTGTACTGATTTTGTTTATTTTTCTCTATAAAGGTGTGTGTTTATATAGTTCATTTTTTTCTTTTATTGCACGTCAAACAAGCTGTAATGAATTGACTTCCTTTGATAAGGAGAAAATAAATGTTTGATTTGTTGAAATTCGATGGTCTCTTATCGAATTTTATAGTGTGTACTTTGAAAATGACTTGTTTTTACAGCTGTTACTAAATATACTGTGACTCGGACTGCGCAAAATTATTCAACTTTGCTTTATGCACCTTTTCCTTAGTACAAATATCGCTGATAAATATTGTCACTTGTTATTGGCAATCATTTGGGAAATAAATTTGTAAACTTTGCTTTTTTCGAAATGCCCAGTTGTGGAATTGACTAAGTATATTTTTTCCTCCAAGTTGGTAAACAGGTAAGATTTATTTTTAGAAATGTTAATTGGCCCTTTCCGGTATTTTGTACAGTCACGGTTGAAGAATTTTGTTGGACAATTTAAAGGCGAAAATTGTAGCATTTCGAATGAAACAAACATAATTAAATATAATTAAACGACACGATTTAATATAATAACTAGATTTTTAATTGTTTTGGAAATTATGCGATATTCAGCACTTTAAAATTTGAGATATTTTTTTGTTCCAAACCAAAATTTTTTAGTAATATTTTCGGATAGCTTATAATAAAATTTTATTATCCACTTTAGAGTTGAGCGGACGTGAACCACAATAAGTTTAAAGTATTAAGTTATTCATAAATAAAATTCTTTAAAGCACGAGTGCAAATTTTTGGCACCACGTTTTTTGGCTAAATACATATTTATTTCGCTTTAATCTTATACTAAGTTAATGTACCAGCTATCTAAAGCCAATAATTCTGATTATTTAATCATTAAATTATTTATAAAAGTTACCAAAGACATTTACGTATTATCAATTAACGTCAGAGAACTAATCTTTGGGTTAGGTCAGGTCAAGTTTATTTTAGGAACTTTTGTGTTTATTTTTATGCGCTCGATCTTTCTGTATATCGTATTTTATGTTGACATTTACGATCACTTTGACTTGGACGCGCTTTATTTAGTCTTCATTTAAGAAAGGTTTGTGGAATAAATGTTTCTTTACAGTGGGTACTCTTAGGAAATTTTCCCTTCATTCGAGGAATAACAATTTTTATTATCAGTAAATCCGGAATTAAATATTGTTTGTGGATTTTTACGACAATCTTTAGGCTTTTCATTGGCTTGAAAATTCCACCTCATCAAACAAGCGCCATCAAACAGCCCGATAAAGAAAAATAATCAAGCTAATTCGAACTCCGATTGAAGTTCATTAACGTAAAACCGTAAATTACAGTTTCTTGCATTCCGCTTTCTAGACATTCGTTCTTAATGTTTCGAATATTGTGTGCATTATGGCTAATTATAGAACCCGTTGGTTCGCGATTTAATTTTTAGCCCCAATTTGACCGCGACACGCGAGCGCTACGGTATCTAGACTCGGATTTACGTTTTCCAGATGTCGGATTACGGGGGGCGTAAAGTTTTTCGAAGCGTAAAAGCGTTTTCTTTAGCATTCGAAGCAGCTGTCGCGTTAAGAGCAAAAATACAGTTGGTGTAAAAAATGCTGGTATACTTTATAGCTTTTTTATGTACTGGCCATTTGTCTCCGCTTGGCTAACGGATAATCAAGAATTTCGTCTAAAAATCGTCGCAGATTGAATGAGAAATGTGGGGTGGGACCTCCAAGTTTTGCTTTATTTTTGTGCTTGAAATAGAGCTTTTTTAATATGTTTTTCAAAGCTTCGTTAGTCCTTTTAGCATCCTTATCGCTACATGTACCTACGTGCTTTTGACATGCAAATCAGTATGTAAAAATTTACAACCCTTTCTGTTAGAGCTTTAACTATGTTTTCTGTTTGTTGGTCCCGACGTTTTTGTACCTACAATACAATGCTTTGATATTTTCCTCAAAGAACAAAGAGTTTTTAATATGAAAAAACTTTAATAGTTGACTGGGGTTTTCGTTTTGAGCGGCGTTTTGAGCACCTGTTGAAAAGCCATTCGTTTCCTTCTTTATTTTTAAATTTCGACCACGTTTCCCTCCAGGCTGTTAACAAAGTAAATAAAGCTTTTCCCGAATTTTCTTTTTATCGCGTTATGAATTGTCCGCCGGAGATTTCGAAATAAAAGGGCGTCGATGATGGTTTGAGGACGAGATTGGAATAATTAAGTGTCTTCCCTAACAGGCAGTTCAGCAAATAAGGAAAAGTTTAATATTGCTTTGGTAAGTTTAGTTATTGCTCCAAAGAGTTGGAAATTGTAGGTAGAAATTAATGGTTGATAGAAAAATTAATGGTCCCCCAATGTAATCTTTAATTTTTTGTAGATATTATCAGACCGTGAGACAAAGGCAATTAAAAAATATCTCTCGATTTATTGAGGAAACATTTTCAATAATATGGGGCAATAAATAGATAGTTTTTATTTTTATTTTGCAACAGATAAAAATTTTTGGGAAAGTTTCAGCGACCGTTGATAATCGAGGAAATTGATAATCTTGTTTGTATTTAAATAATTTATCTTTTACTGGTGATAAATTTGCAAAATTGATGTTATTGGGACAGTTGAATTTTATCGCTCAACAAGAATTTAAAAATTATTAACAACCTATAACTTTATTTATTAACCCATTATTAACAACGTTCATAATTTTAGGTAATTCAATCTATACAATATCTATGCTGTTTATAAATGCTGTATAAAAGTAAGGGATATTTTCTTCATTTTTTAGTGCTGTAACATGTTGCTTCACGTGCAGCCAGACAGAATAAACCCAAAGAGGGGTCTACAATCTCGTTAAAGCTCATTACATTTTCCCATTTTATAAACCACGTAATTTTTTGATTGTACGTTATTAAGCAATATTTCTATAAACGATTGGATGTAGTTTTCATAAGATAGATTTACTACCATTTATAGCGGATACGGAGCAACATAACTGGAACGGTTATACCCAAAATATAAAAAAAATACATGAATTAACATTTCGTCTGAATTGCTCCGTACCTTATAATTCAAAACGAATAACATGGGATTTTTTCCTAACGTGGAATTAATTCGATGTCCCTGATAGCAATGACATCGCCGGAGCGGTAATTTAATATTATTATTTCACCATGAAAGTTTTTATGAACTTCGAGGTGATATCAACTACCTGGTAATGATAGAAATTACTGGAAATGTTCGACTGTATCGTCCGACGTTCTACTGAGTGATTTACTTGCAAGGCGAGTCGAATTTGATTTTCTCCTGCTAAACAAGTTTCAAGGTAAAATAATTTGCGGAAAAGCGGCTTTAATACAAACATTTTTGCACTCCTAGACCTATTTGTCTAATTTTGATTTATTTTTTTGTTTGAGGAAACTTTTATACGGGAAATTCGAATTTAAAATAAAAAGAAAATATTTTCTGAAGTATTATTGTTTTTGTTGTAGATATATATTCCATTTTTAAATATTTTAAAGCTTTAATTTGGGTAAATAATAAATAACCGTATTTTCCCCGGTGAATGTAAACAGTGATATGCTAAGCAATGCGAATGCGAGTAACTGTAGATAGGCTTTGATTATGCAAAACGAGAAATTTAAATTTTCCGTCTCCTATCTGATTTATTTGCATTTCTGTGCAGAGTAAAGGAATTCTGCAAAAAAATGGTAGGAAAATTATTTTCAATTGCGAATATGCTCGGTCACTCTTCCTATTAGGAGGGAGCAATGAATGCTCCAATCGAGCTCCTACGTTGAGCAGAGAGCTTTATCGTCTCAGCGATAAATTAAAAAAGGAGCTGAAATGAAAAAGAATATCTATTCGACTGGAATATTTTTGTTGGGCTCTTTAGGTTGTAAAGTATACTAATTAATTCCTTGAGTTACGCGTATTTAAGTTTGCATAATTTGCACATTTTTAGGCGGTTTCCTTGTGTAATTAGGCTAAAATGAGAATTTATTGGCCTAATTCGTTAATTAAATTCAAGTGTACTGAAATAATGTATGCAAAAAGTTAATGTAAAAATCATTTAAAAAGTACTAGTATTTTGCAAATCGTTACTATTAGTAATATTTTTCTTGAAACTCAAAAAACCATTTATAAGGATATTCTAGTAAAACAAAATGAAGCACACCACAGCATAATAAAGGTAAGGAAACTGAAAATACTCTTTTTGTTGATTCTTTGGGCGCTAGCTATTATTTTGAAGTAGGTCGATACAACTGAAAGACCTAGTTTCCATCCAAGTTAATAGGTTTTCTAAGACGCTGTTTTATCAACAAAAGGCGCGTTTTAATTGACCTAATTTAAGGGCATAAAGAAACATCCTTACATACAGTATGTCACTCGAGTTGGTAGGCATAAAGCCTCGACCAGGCCTTTCGATTTTTTTACGTAACAGCTGTTACAGCTCGCGCAGAACTGCTTGTACAAAGACTTGCGTTATTCTTTGTTATCATTCACGTTCACCGGAGCGCGGCCCCTCGTTTTTTCGTTTAGCCATTATTAACAGCGTCGGTTTCGGCTCATAGGTTTGTTGCCGGTGCATTTAAATTTCCTTTGTGCACGGTCTTTTGGCTTTTGAATTCTATCACGAACCATCGTCGCCTTAAAGCAAATCTGAAGTGCCACTCTGCAATCTAAAAATCGACTTATTTCGGGACTCCTTCGAGGCGTTTTGTAATGTAGCGGGAGGAATTGATGGTCTATAAAACCCTTGTAGCCTAGTCAACGTATAAAACAAAACGTGCGGTATAAAAAAAAAAGTAATTTCTTTCGTTCTTGGAATTAGGACAGGGTCTCTTGTAATGTGAGGAAAGGGAAATTAAATTATTTATTATCACTGAGAATACAGGGTGATTGTTCATGAGTTTAAGAGGTTATATACACCCTGTATACAGTTATGCGCAGTTAGCTTAATCTAATTATCAGGAATATGTCTTGCAATAATGAACAGCAGCAAAGTTGACCTAGGTTTTTCCTTTGTATAATTTTATTATTTACCCAACTATCACGTTTGAAGCATAATGTACAAAACAATTCGTTTTTAGTACGCGGAAATGCATTTTAGTATTATATATTTTTTGCAACACTCGACAGAACTGTAATTTTCTATTATCTAACTTGCTATAATTGAACCGATAATTTCGTGGCCACTGATAAGTCGAATGATACAATCGCCATGATGCCACAACGAGAATCCTGTTGGTTATAGGGGTTCTAAATTTAAAAAAGAAACAAGGGTTGGATGTGTCATGGGGAAGTCTGGCGTCTGTTTTCATGGATATCGATTCGATGTGATTCATGCATTATCCGTAATTTTGTGCCAACTCCCACTCGTATTCGTGATTATACGTATATTTCAGGTGTAGGTAGGATGCAGTTCTTTTTCGAATACATCGTGTAATTTTCGTGTTGTTAAAAATAGATGCAAAAATTCGTGTAATTTGATAAATATTTAAACAGTTAGCTGGGTGTTATGTTACCAATATTAATATTTACATTAAAATCAAATTTTTGATTTAGTTATTTATTTATAATTTCAACCATTAGACCGCAATAAAGTATGCGCTCCACGATATAACCAATGGCAAATAAATCTGGTGAAATGCTGGCGATTTCGCAAATTATTAATATTCCCAAATAACAATGACAAATTAATATTTTTGACGATTGTTTTCGACATTAAGCAATACAGTGCGATCGTATTTTTTACGACAATACGTACGTATTTCATTTAAAATCGAGAATTTAATATTATTGCCATAGTACGTTCAGTTTTATTATTTTGATATTTGATTCATTTTTTGTTGTTCGTAGAGATAACGTATGAAAAACGCTCCGAAAATGACGCAAAAGCACGGTGTGGTGGGTTACTTGAATGGAGAACATGGATGGTTCATGCTACATAAATTGTTAGATTTTTCGTAACTGGATTATTATCTTTATAGCTTTAGCATTGACCGAGCTAAAAAAATGGAATAATTGAAAATAATGAATAACCACTTACCTAAATTGTAAAGATAATATAACATTACGGTATACATTAAAAAGATAAATGATACTTTGAAAATTAAAAGTGTATAAAGTCAATACAATTCAATACAATATTTCTACTAACCCTATATTCTGGTACCCAAAAATCCTGATTTCTAAATTTTTCTATGCAAATGTGCAATGTATTCGGGACGTCTCCTATTAACAAGGACTCATAGACGATTGATCAATCCTCGTTATAGCCTCGAAGAATCCTTGAATATCTCGACATTGACCTTGTTACTTAAAAAACGCAGGTTTATTTTTATTTCCCTTTATATGCCAAATATGCATAATTTAATGATAACCGATCGAAGGTATTTACGCTGGTATCGATAACATTTCCGGTCTCGAATGGGTTATTCAATTCAATATCATCCCAATACCTTCGACTCGCGCCTTTGACGGGGATATACCCACCATGCATATTTTATGCGAATTACAATTACAACGCTAAAACACTCACGCAAACGTCAATGTAAAAAATATACGTAATCGACCTGTTATCATATCAGTCGAAGCCGTAATCAGCCAGTGTTAGTTTGTTTGTGTGATTCATTCGCGTCTAAGCGCAATACTTGTTACTTTATTTTTTGAAAACACCTTTCCACAAACGGCGGTTTACGATAAGACATTGGACGGTTTTTTTGTGGACGAAAATGTGATTAATGCATAGTTATGTGTTGACTTTCAAACAATGGAAACGCTTTAATTGACTTGAAGAAAATATTAGATTATCACGAAGATATTGATTGTTTTTTTTAAGTGAATGTGTTGTAATGCGATTAACAAACGCTAATTTTATTTGCTATTGCGAGAAGAACTTGGTAACATTGGACTGTATTGCTTGCGATACTGTGAGTATTTTTGGTTAGAATAATGTTAGAGGCAAGGATTTGTTGTTTACCGGGCTTTATATGTTTCTGTGATGAAATTGTGAGTATATTGCGGCTTAATCAGTCGTAAACTAATTAATTGTTCCGCTTATCTAATTGTGCATTTGGCTTGACAACTTGGATAACTTTGCTTAATTGCTATATACATTTCATCTTAATTAAGGAATTATGCATGTATGTTTAGTTACATCGTAATGCCACAAATGCTAGCAATAACTCATAAATTGCATAAATTAACTCGAAAAATATTTTTATTCAAACATGCAGGTATTTGTGTATTAAAAAAATGTGTAAAAACTAACACATAATTTGAATATCTAACACTTATAATAACAAATTGTACACTACACTGTACTCTCTCTCAAGGGATCAATAATACATCACTATTCTCTTGCATGGGGGGATACCTCATTATTACCTATGCTTTACCTGAAATCTTTCAATTTCTTAAATGACATCTCATGTATTGTATTTAATTTACTGCATTTTTAATCATTTAAAAAATAATTAGCTGTAAAAATGATTTTCTAACTTTTTCAGTCGTAAACTATGCTCTCGTTGACGATAATTTATTTTTAATAAAGACATAATAAAATCCGTCAAAACCATTCGCCGTTATTCGGTGCATCTGCTCCCGACAGGGAACCAAAATTGATTGTACTTATTATAATATCAAACAGATTACAGATATACTGGTAACGTGCATAGCGTAGCACGTACAGTTTATCTTCTAGTCGGTTAGGGTAACTATTCAAATTACGTAACGTAACAAAGGGAAATGTCGTTGTCCTGTTATAACCAATTCTTCATTAGAGGTTAGTTGTTTATCTCGTTTCTACACGCATTCACACGCGACGTCTTTATAGCCTTTTACAGTAGCGCGCTTTTATAGGTTTATTAACCATCAAGAAATTATTCAAATTTAGATGCGCTTGATTTGAACTCAATGTAGAATACTTTAACTGAATTCACAGTCGATTAAATGAAAGTTATAATTGCTCAATCACTGTCGAAAAGTATAGTAGTTTGACGGTGATTTAATTAACAATCAAAAGTTTCATGAAACTGAGCATTTAGTTTAAGAGAGTAAGTTACAAAATTTGAGGGAGTAAGAACTCCTGATTGTGATTGTTTTTATTTGAAATATATCTATTTATGTGTATTTTACCCCGTCTATGTTTCGGATGAAATAGAATTAGTTCTGTTAACCGGGTTTTGAATAAATTTAGGAGTAGGGTGAAAAACCCTGTTAGGGTAATGATGTTATCGCAAACTAGCAAAAAGGAATTTAATCATAAACTGATCAAAATTAAATGGGACATTAGACACAGTGATTAACAACATTTACTATACCATAGAGATTATGTTACATACATAAATTCAAATCTTCTCCCGTAATCCGAGAGATTTTTTGCGCCTTGTCTATAATGCTCTCGTTTTTTTCAGCAGCCCACATGGCGATTGTGGGGCGAGGAGAAAGCAGATGGCGCCCTTTACACCGTTTACCTCAAAAAAGTTCGTTACCACCGACCAACTAGGAGTTTGTCGTCGTCGCATTCGGTAAGTTATCTGAAAATTCTATTTTTTATAAATTATTATCACTTTCAAATAACCATAACATATGCTGAAACGTTCACAGAATGATTTAAAAGTACCTATTTGTGTACTTACACTCCGTGAAGAATAGCTAGAGACATGAGAGTACGATACGCAATATCATGAAAGTTCATATCTAGAAATATTCATCTCTCACTGTACATGCTTTAAATTTTATTTACTTACAATGGAGAAGACCACGACTTTTTTTCAATTTTTTTTCAAAACCGTGTGTTCTAAGAAGGCGCGTAATGAAATTTTTATTTTTTTCTGTGGCCAAATAAGGCCGCAATTAATTTTTAAAGTTTGAAAAACGTCACACAATCGTCATACACTCTGCTCCAATCAAAGCGAGAGTTGCAAAGAGAAGTCATATTTAGCAAGCTTGCCACGTTTCCTATTACTCTTCTTTACTCTGCGAAATGTGCGTTTTTTGTATATTTATTGCAATAAACATTATCTGATTTATCCATTTCTTCCATTACCTAATGGATAATTCGATATATTAATATAGAAATAACATCTTCATCTGTATAAATTGTAACCGATTTTCATGTTAAAAACACAAATAATGGTCCTGAAAAATTTATTTGGCAACATTCTTGTCAACTTCAATATTATCAGTAAAGTGTTTTGTGCCAAACTGCAATTCGTGTAATTTGTGTGCATTTTTCAGAAAAATCTGACAAATGACAATTTGATTTTTGTTCGTTTGTGTATTCTTTGTTACTGCGTTCGAAAATTCATACTATTTACTATACAACAAGACGTGAGTGGTTTATGATTGGTTGATAAGGTATGAGTCAAAACCCGAAATTTTTAAATTTCAAAGGGCTATAACTTTTTAATTATAAAACATTTTGAGCAACTGAAAACGGTTTTGCGCTCTAATAAATCATTTCTAATCGTATCTTTTGCCGAAATCCGCATATCTCACATCGTGGTCTTCTCCATTAGATAGTGTATGCAAAAATTGAAGAATAACTTCATTTTATTCCATTGAAAACGAAGGATATTATTTTTAATGTCGGGACCGGTTTAATATATTGCTTTGCGTTAATTAAAAGTACATTATGTAATTTCGATTTCAGCTCTGTTAAGAGTAATTGCTCGTTAACCGGGTTTCCTGTTTGTGCAAAAGCTGCGAAATTACGCCGATGAGGTAACGTTTAACTGTATTCTATCTGCCATTAAAAGAGGAAATAATGGAAAAAATAAGAGCAGTAGCATGACCGATTCGGCCGGCAAATTGGACCCGGTTATTTTAAAACTTGCATATGAAATTGTGGCGAGAGGAATCGGACTATAAAAAAACGTTCAATGTCATTGTCGGGATATTAATAATGACCTCTGCGAGACAGCTTTTGTTATGATGTGTTTTTTGTGGTAGGAAAATGTTGAATGGGTATTTTGATGGCAATATAATAAATGCACGACAGAATAAGGCAATCTCTATTATTTTCTTGTATATTGTTGTATTTTTTTTTGGTCAGGTCATTACAATTTTCCATTTTTCTCTTGTTTACTTTAAGGATTTTCTTCATTTCCGTTTTTTCCCTGTAATCCGACAGAAGTGAAATATGAATTTCCCCAAAAGACCACGCGTGTTTCCCCAAGAAACTTTAATCAGATTTATGATAGCCAGCGCGAACAATAAACCTTTATCAGTACAAGCTGGGGCGAAGGAATGAGATACAGTCGGATTATTTGCAATGTATTGATTGATTTCCTGTACCCTAATTCACGGCTTAAAGCATTCCATAATCAAAGCAAAGCAAGATTAATTTGTACTGAATTTATCTACATATGCATACTCATGTTTCATATTCAAGCTAATGGTTTTGCAGGTGCTATTCATTTACATTTAATTAAGCAATTTTTTCATATGATATTTTTTTTTTGTAGGATTCTGATGATGAAATTTCCCACCTAGAATGGGAAACGGTACGAGTGCGTTTCGTGAAAGCGGGCACTTTGAAAAGACTAGTCGAAGCCCTTTCCACCGACGACGGGGAACTCGAAACCACCTACATCAACGTTTTCTTAGCCACATACAGGAGTTTTTCCACGCCGAAAGAAGTCCTCAAATTATTGCTGCAACGTTACACGGATTTGTCGGAAACGCAGTCTAACGGAAAACCTGATCCTCACGAACAACATCGCAAGTAAGTAAAAAAAAACCTCGGTGGCGGAGTTGGGTGTATTATTTTTCGCTTATATGGAATTATTTAGGAGCATTTTGTAAGCGTTTTCCTTCGAGCGACGTGAATAAGTTCCAAGTCATCGTTTTGATAAAAAAATGAAATATTTTATTACATAAAAATGCGGTATATTCGTGTTTTTTTTAATATGAATAATGCAAAATATACGCAAAATTTTAATTTCAAAACATTGAGTTGACGAGAATCTTGCGGCGAACTATTTTATTTGATTGTAAGCAGAATTCGTAAATGCGAAATTATACATTTAATGAATATTAAAAATATTTGAATAATGACTATCGAAATTATAAAGAATTTTCAATTCTTAGCTCATTACGCATTGCATTATCTGACCATCGACTTGCTCGAAATCAAATTTTAATCTAAACGCATCCAATTTCCAGAACTCTTATTTCTGCACTTCATGTATGGCTTGACAGTTATCCAGAAGACTTCAAAGATCCTCCAAACCACTCTGCCCTTCGACAGCTATTGCATTTCTGCGAGGAATATTTACCCTCCACTGAACTCGATGCCAAAGTACGACATAGAATAGAAAGGTAAGACATTATACATTTATAAACGCGAATATTCAGCTTATGGTCTGAAAAGCTTAGCTACAGTTAATAAAATATTTTATTCTGTTTCAAAGGTATACCAGAGAATCCCAAATAGACCCTCTTCTAGCGCCTCCTCCCGCTTTTGCCATGAGATCGGGCCAACCAGGATGGAGAGTCTACAAATTACCAGATGTACCTGTACGCCATTTCGCCGAACAATTAACTAGGATGGACGTGGTAAATATTTCAATCGCCTAACGATTCTTCAAGTACTAATTCTTGCACCATTTTTACAGGATTTGTTCAAAAAACTGGTACCCCACCAATGCCTGGGGGCGGTGTGGTCGCGCAGGGACAAGAGCAGATCGCACGAAGCTGCCACCGTAGTAGCCACAGTCAATCAATTCAACGCCGTCTCCTTCAGAGTGATCTCCTCCATCCTGGTGGACCCGGGCCTCCGGTTCAACGACAGGGCCGCCATCATCTCGAGCTGGATAGACATAGCGCAGGAGTTGCGGCTCATCAAGAACTTCTCCAGCTTGAAGGCCATCATCAGCGGCCTGCAGAGCAACCCGATTTACAGGTAAAATAATGTTGCACTACACGCAGCCACAAATCTGTCTAGAAGCTTGTTTATTGTGTAGATTCTGGTTACATGGGCTTATTGTTTGTAATCTTGCAGGCTTCAGAAAACGTGGCAATCAATACCGAAGGAGAAAATCGAGCTGTTCGACGAATTGGCGAGGATATTCAGCGAGGACAACAACCAAATGACCCAGAGGGAGCTGTTGATGCGCGAGGGCACGGCCAAGTTCGCCGACACCTTCGGCGAGAACGACAAGCACCTGCAGAAGGTCTTCCAGAAGCAGAACCACCACGTGGCGAACATCTCGTTCGGCACGATCCCCTATTTGGGTACGTTCCTGACGGACCTCACCATGATAGACACCGCCATACCGGACACCATCGCCGACGGGTTGATCAACTTCGACAAGAGGAGGAAGGAGTTCGAGGTACTCGCCCAAATCAAATTGCTACAAGGTATTACATTGATTCGGTGTATTCGAATCGGTAGATATTTAACAGTTGTATGTTCTTTTGAGGTGCCGCTAACGCTTACCACTTCACCGAGGACTCGGTCTTCGATCGCTGGTTCGATACGATACTGGTGCTGGACGATCGCGAGGCCTACCAGCTGAGCTGCCAGATCGAGCCGACGAGCAATGCGAACAATGCGAAGGCGAAGCGGCGCTCGTCCGGCCACCAGAAGAACGATTCGATAGCGAGCACGTCGAGCAGCAACAGCTCGCAGTTCTACTGCGACATCGACAGCACGCCGAGCTCGCCGCACAACAGCCTCGACAGGAAGCTGAGCCCGTCGCAGATGTCGAATTCCAGCAGCAATTCGTCGTTGCCTTCGCTGGACGTGTCGTTGAACAGCTCGCATTCGGGCAGCGCGAACAACAAACTTCAGGTAAATGATTTATTGAAAAGTTACGGTTTTAACTGTGTGGTTACTGGCCACAAATTGGTCTCTGTGAGGCCTTTTGTGCCTGGTGGAGACGTTATTCGCTAGCGGGGAGGTGATTTCTGAATATTTCTAAATATATTCCCGAAATCCGTCAACTTTTTAATGTATACAGGGACAGGGTGTTAATTAATGCAATGTACTTATTTTAACGGGTGATTCTTGAACTAATTTTGAGTCGAAAATAAAGAGCCACTAGCCATTTGCAATAAAGAGTCACTAGCCATAGGGTTTCATTAAAAAAAAAAACATGTTAAGGGTGGCTTTTGCTACCATCGAAGGGCTATATTTTTCATATTGCTTTCAAAACGTAGGAAAATACATTAAAACATTGACAAGTCTAAGGAATTTTTAGAAAAAACATTCCCTTCCTCGTTAGCGAATTTACTCCAGTTAAACTCTCCACCCAGTAGTCCTAGTTTTGCTCTACAAATTTTGAAAAAGAAGCACTTAAGTATAAACTCTAAAGTAATTCATATTGATTGTTGGTTTGTTTTTCAGGTGCCTCATAACAGTTCGGGTACGTTAAGCACTCATTCTCAAAAGAGCCAGCCCGATTTCTACATAATCAAAGTAACTTACGAAACCGATAGCGTGGAAACGGATGGTATAGTCTTGTATAAAAGCATCATGCTAAGCAATAACGAAAGAACGCCGCAGGTGATAAGGAACGCCATGTACAAATTGGGCTTGGAGGGGAACCCGGATCAGTATACTTTGGCTCAAGTTTTACCAGAAAAAGGTTGGTGTCATCTTTTATCTAGTAACAACTATATTCATAAATGAGGCGGAGTAATAAATCAATCAATTGGCCCAATTCCAGCCTATTACTTGAATGGTCCATCCTCTATTGGTTTTGCAAGGATCGAGACGGCGGATTACTCCGCCTCATTTATGAATAGACTATAGATACTAGTAATGAAATTGAGAAATTTTTAAAATTATTTATCGTTTTTAGAGATGGTTCTTCCTTCGAACTCTAACGTGTACTACGCGGTAAATACTCAATACAACCTGAATTTCATCTTGCGGCCGAAGAGGTCCGAAGAGAAGGAAGTTCCGGCGAAAAATTCGAAGAGCAAATACAAGTTGTAACGTGGACTTGGCATTTGCGACGTTTTTGAATTTTTGTATAGTGTTATTTATTTATTTCGGGTGTCTGGTTTGTTTTGTAGAATCTCAGTTTCGAATTTGCGGCTTGTATGTAAACAAGCGGACACCTTTGATTGTTTATTAGTTGGAATTTGTATATTTGTGAGCTGTTTATGACAAATAATCTAAGAAACAAATAACATCTGTGATAAAAAGCACAAAATACTCTATCGTCATCACAAATCGTGTGGTAAATAATTTTATTTTATTTTTAATTGATTAATTTACTTGTGGTTAATTAACAAGTTGAAAGAAACACGAAATTAAGTTTTATTAATGAAAAAGAAAAATAATCATTTTGGTTCGAGGCGAAGCCTACTTATCGCTTTAACTGTCAAATAGGTGCTGCAATGATTGTTCAATTAAATAATTATTGTATAATTTCTAAGAGGAAACGTTCAAAATAGTGCCATTTTGATAACACTACTAAATTGAACACCTCGCAGGACGTATTACAAACGTATGAAAGATTGCAGTTCATAATTGAACACGAAATAGCTTTAAACGTTACGTTCAAAGTTAAATGATATTATACCGAAAGTGTTTTGATAGAAATTCGTTGTTTATTCCTAATTTTTTCCCAAGTGACCAATATTTTATAGTAGTGTTTTGTGGTAATCGTATGATGAATTGTATAAACAATAACCCCTATTGGTACTTAACTCTATATACCCTTTGAAATATTGTAAGGAGATTTATTTTTATTGTATTTTTCTATTAAAAGACCTTGTATAAAAAATTTCTGTCTTTGATTTAAAAACCTATACACAGACAAAATTAATATTTAAAAATCATTGAAGAATGGCAATTTAATAAAATTTAGAATAATTCCAACAGAGATATATTATACCTTGCAATGTATTAATATACTGGGTGGAGACTTTAACTGGAATAAATTCGCTAACGAGGAAGTGAAAAATTTTTCTAAAAAATCATGATACTTGTCAATGTTTTAATGTATTTTCCTACGTTTTGCAAGCAATATGAAAAATATAGATGGTTACGTTAATCACAATAAACTAACGAATTCACATAATTATGTACTTCCCAAATAATAAATAGGTATGGAAAATTCAATTTTGGAACACACATTTCGAGTGGTTAACTGAAACAAATAATTAGCCATGAATGAAATGATACTAAAATCATTTCCATAATGAACTGGATTAAAATACTATTATTTCAATATCAATATTAAATGTGGATAGGTACTCATATATAAAATCAGAAAATACGAAATATAAAATAAAATATGTAGTAGACACGCTTATTCATACAGAACGGGAAATACTCTGATAAAATTCTCTTAGTGTCGCGACAAAGACGAATGGGACCATCTATTTATTTTATTTTTAGCCATACAGGTCCTCTATTGATCATACTAGGGTCATGAATATTTTATGAACACGCGTAGGTAGGTATCTATTCCCGAGGAAAGAAATTGAATACCTAAAAATGCCAGCTTTACGACGGTGTTTACTAAAGTCATCACTTAATTATGCATGACTATATTCGCTTTATTAACCGAATGAACCGTTTCATTACCCATCATGAAATTGGAGCAAATTGGCATGTTTTCTATTATTATCGCAGGCAGGTATTTACAATAAAATCTATTAGAATAGAATGCCAAAAAATTAATGTAATTTTTGGATATTTTAATCAACTATTTATAAAAAATAAAAAAAATTAGATTCGTGTGATATAAATGTACCTAATGAATGAATGAGTGAGTCTAAAGGTGGGCGGTTATGAATTGTTCATCCACCAAAATTTTAAAATGCATGCGAACAAATTTGATTGATATACGAAGTGGCAAAGTCGGAGCACAGCAATGTAGTGAGTAGTACACAATGTATATAGTACAATATACAATGTGTATAGTACACCGACAAAAATTTGCCTCTCTGTATATTAATTGACTCATTGACTCATTCTTAAGGAAGCCTACAAAGGGAGTAAGGAGAGTAAATGACTCCGAAGAAGAACTGGGAATGATAACCTAGATAAACCGATGGTGCCTCCTTTCTTGACCTATTATGAATAATTTCAGACACTATTTTTTCTATGAAGTTCAGTATCTAGAGCATCTATATTTGGCCATTTGAACTTTGTTTTTTTGGGGCTATCTCAACAACTTGTACAAATAATCGAGCTGGACTTTCGATACCTCTTTCCAGTGACCCAAATAATGGTGTATATACCGTGATTTTTCACCATTTGCGACTCCACAACATACATTTAATCAACAGTTTCAACTTTAGCGCGTGTGTTAGAATTCATTACGGATGCAGGATAAAAAAATCGGTGTTGAAAGTTGCAGCATTGACCCACTTCAGGAAATCAGCACCCTAATCGCGATCGCGATTTGCACGGCTACAAATCCCTCTAAATTAGCCAAAAAGAGCGGTAATTAATGGACGATAAAAAGTGTTTGTTTCACCTTTGGGGTTGAAGCTCTCTATTGATTGTGACGTATCCGACTGAAGACGCATGTTCAAAATGGCGTCCGAAACGTCCGGCCTTCGTATCTTTCATCGCTCAGTTGCAGTCGAAAGTCCAGGTCTGTCGCATTCGGGAAAACCATGCGCGCCGTGGAAATTCTCGCGGAAATTCATGCCACAGCAATTTGTTGGTAACGCTCTAATAAAAGTTTAAGTGTCCAATCGTAAAGCCCGGTTATTGATACCGGAATATAAATTTTATCGTTCGGGCGACGAAAGTTTCCCCCGTACGATTCTTTCTAATTTTTCGCGGCCGAGAAAAGCGGGTTAGAGGGTTCCGTGTATGACACAATTCGCCTTTATGTGAATTTTATGTGAGGTATATTTTTTCTGGAGTAATTAGGTAGGCCACAAGTGGTGGTATGTAAATTTGTGCGCTTGTTGAACGTGGCCTGCGATCGCGATGGTTCGTTTTTACAGCGAAAAGTTGAGGTTGAGATAACATGAATATTTTCAGGCAAGATGTAAGTGTATTCATTTTTATCTTTTTAAACCACTAACTCCATGAAAAGCTTATTTACTCAAATATTACATGCTCTAAAGGGTGAAGATATTAGCTGTTTTAACTAAGTAGGTGTATCTTGTTACGCCCATATTTTATACAGCTTTCAAAATCTTTAAATTTCGCAGCGCTTTTTATAACAAATATTTTATTGAAAGTATCTTGAAGTACCTAAAGGTAATAAAAATTAAATAATATTTTAATTTTTTCAATAAAATATGCCAATAAATTGTAAGTAAATTTGGTGAATGCTCCAAATATACACCAAAGCATACACCAAAATTTCAAATTGAATTCTCCGCTTCCACCCCAATTTATCAGTAGAAGCGTTTGGAACGTTTTTCGAAAATATTATCGGCCCTAAATATTTTACAAGTTAGTACATCAGGCAAAGTACAAGTCACGAAATGCTACCACATCGACACACATCTTACATTATTAAAACGAAATACTGGAAATTTGAGCTAAAAAAAGACAAACATGAAAGGATCCGATCTGTGCAAGCAAGCATATGTTACAGGAAATCCATTAGACAGGGTGAGTCGTTGGTAAATCTACAAATTTCGACTGTAGGTACATATATTGAGGCTACCAAAAAAGTCACAATCAAAAAGGTTCAAAAATGTATGTCGAAAAAATACAATTTTGGGCCATAAAAAATACACTATATGAGATATTTCACTACTTCTTTTGTGCCTCCTATCTGCTGTTAATAGTTTGTACTTGTACCGAAACAATCGCTGTGATTTATTATTAAATAGTATCGAATAATATAATGGGGAATACATACGTTTCCTTTGTACAATCCCATGCAGATAATCCGATTAACGATTGAACCAAAAACTCTGTTATTTAGCAGCTTAATAGCGAATACGTATCAAGTGTAATTCAAGATACATCACACGAAAGGAGGTTAAGCAGAGAACTTTCCATTAATCTTCTCCGACTCTTTTTTGTCGAGTTATCCCTTTCGTTGTCACAACTGATGGGTTTATTTATACCAAAAGTTCGGTATAAAAAGTCCATTTAAACGTTTTCACATCGATATATTGTTATACCACCCTGTATAAATGTAGGACAATCTATTCCATCGATTTTCCACAGCGCTCGAGAGTTTCCCAAGAATTTCACAATCTCGAACGAAACAAGGAACAAGGCTCCTCCAATATTTCAAAACGTGTAGTCGTAAAAGTCGAAGTCGGGCAGCCGGGGAGCCGACGAAAATATTCCAAAAGGGTTTCAGTCCGCAAATCCCCTCTTGGAAGTTCTCTAATCATACCTACTTAGCTTCGGAAGCGGTCGGGCCGCACAAGTTGGTTCACTTCCAACTTCAAACGGTTCCAAAAGTCGTTAGAACGGTATACATTTCGCGTAAGATGGGCTTAATTTTTTTAGCAAGAGCGATGGTAAATTACCTTTGAAACTTTAAGGTTTTAGAGGCAGGTGAGACGAACCGGAAAATAAGTTTTTACATTGTGGGAACCAATGTTTGTTCCTTATAAAAGGATAAATAACGAGCAAAAAATGACGATACAACAATATCAAGGGAGTTTTAGCTGAAATGCTAAAAATTAATAAGAGGTAAAAATTTGGTAAGTCTCTATTGAATACAAAAATATACTGAAAAAATACAGAATATCATGCCTTTGCTGTTAAACTTCTACTTTACTTAATGGATTTTTCATGTGCCGAAGTCAGTTTTCATTATTCCTTTTCTGTAATATTCGCTCAAGCAGGTCTATACCGGTAAAACTAATGATCTTGTGGGAGATACGTTTTTCTCTATTGTTATTCGTACAATAATGTAATACGACTTTCTTTATTGCTAAAACGCCCTAAGGCTTTACAAATAGCAATAGCTGTATAGACTTAATCGCTGGCAAAACGTTAGGTGAGCAACAAGTTTATTGGCATTGTTATACCTACTTGTTTACTCACATATTGTCCACACGGAGATGTAAAAAGAGTAATTTTTTAGGACATTTTGATTTAAGAATATCTTTTATAGCATAAAATATCAAAGTAAATATGCCTATAATATTCTACTAATGGAGAAGACCACGATGTGAGACACGCGGATTTCGGCAAAAGATACGATTAGAAATGATTTATTAGAGCTCAAAACCGTTTTCAGTTGCTCAAAATGTGTTATAATTAAAAAGTTATAGCCCTTTGAAATTTAAAAATTTCGGGTGTTGACTCATACCTTATCAACCAATCATGAACCACTCACGTCTTGTTGTATAGTAAATAGTATGAATTTTCGAACGCAGTAACAAAGAATACACAAACGAACAAAAATCAAACTGCCATTTGTCAGATTTTTCTGAAAATTGCACAAAACAAATTACACGAATTGCAGATCGGCACAAAACACTTTACTGATAATATTGAAGTTGACAAGAATGTTGCCAAATAAATTTTTCAGGACTATTATTTATATTTTTAACACGAAAATCGGTTACAATTTATACAGATGAAGATGTCATTTCTATATTAATATATCGAATTATCCATTAGGTAATGGAAGAAATGGATAAATCAGAAAATGTTTATTGCAATAAATATACAAAAAACGCACATTTTGCGGACTAAAGAAGAGTAATAGGAAATGTGGCAAACTTGCTAAATGTGACTTCTCTTTGAAACTGTCGCTTTGATTGGAGCAGAGTGTATGACGATTGTGTGACGTTTTTCAAACTTTAAAAATTAATTGCGGCCTTATTTGGCCACAGAAAGAAATAAAAATTTCATTACGCGCCTTCTAAGAACACACGGTTAAAAAAAAATTAAAAAAAAAGTCGTGGTCTTCTCCATTATAAAAATGTAGTATTTATGATTGAAACCAATTAGGTAACCTCATAGTATAGCATAAAGCAAAGATGTTTATAGTAACACAAAACTTTCAACTTAACAACAAGTTTCGCTTAAGAATTTTATAATGTAGTGTTACTTATAGAAAACTTAAGTAACTGCTTAGGTACTAGTTAACTTCCATTCTGCTTATGCAAAGCCTCTAATAATAGATCTATTATTCATGAAGCAGGGACAATTACGCATCAGCCAATACAATAGTACAGAGTTCTCATACATAAATGAAAATCCAATTGGCATCGACTGAAGCATTAATTCAATTACCTACAACAGCACTCATCAACATTTCATTTCTGCCGTATCGAAATTACCAAATTAAAATTACATAAATGTTATTAAACCATGCCTACGCATCGCCTATTTAAAAACGCGCACGCCATCCGATTCCGGATTAATTTCGTTAGTCGATTCATCGATACCGTCGTGAAATATGGAGGTCACTCCCCACATAGTTCCTACAGTTTCCGCTCGACTTACTTTTATTGAACTACTGAATCGTGTTATTTCATCCAAGAGAACAATCCGTTACCGAAATTCATTCCTCTAATTCGGCTTTTTGCCTTAGCTTCGTCGCGCCATGAATCGATTGCAGGAACTTTCTGTGCTCGTAGGCCGCGGGGAATTATTAAAACTTCGGATTTCTAACGAATATAGATGCTGCGTAGAATAAGTTTCCTTGTAGTTCTTTTGTTGCATTAAAGGCGATGTCATTATGCTCGTTAGGAAGAGGACGAAATTGTCTTCATAGGCGAATATTTTTAAGGAGCATTCTCAGAATGAAAATTTCTATTCACTACATAATAAATGTATGTGAGTGTAGAGGACAGGATACTAATTTGGGATACTGCATTATAAAAATATAGAAAAGCGTAAACTATTAACGAATACCAGTACAAATCTTCAGTTTAGGGCATCAGTTGTAAAAATCAGTGCTTAAATTAGAAATGATTCTAAACACCAATTCATAAAAGTATTTTGAGATAAAAATGGTTATGTTGCTAATTTGGAATACGATAGGTGAAGTTAATTTGGAATATTCCAAAGATATGCCCTCTTGGGTTAATGTAACACAACCTACGGAATATGATTGGGTTTTTTTTCTCTAATAGAAAATTTACCGAAAATCAAGAGGGAGAGCAATGGGTGCAATATTTTATGTGCAAATAAGTCTGGGTGCACAGCGAAATTGCTGGCTATGACTCGGATTGCAACATTTGTGATACTGCAAGGACTAGAAAACAATAAAAATGATTTATAATTTAGATATTTCAGTTTAAAGCCAAATAACTAGATAATTAAAGTCAATTATCAAGGTGATTGTAATTTGGAATAGCCTATTCCAAATTATATTCACTTTGGGTAAACTACGTCAATATGCAATATTATGATTAACCCAAAAATTATCCTACTTATAATAATCCAAGATGGTTAAATGTTTTTATATGAATAAAAGATAAGTGTATCTGTCTTTTAACGCAGTTCAAACTCTTTTATTTATTAAATATTAATTAATACGATTTTTTTAAAGTGGTAGGTATTCCAAATATGAATTGACTATTAAATATATTGACAACATCTATTTGTATGTATATGTAGATGTATTGACTATTAATTACGGACCACCCTGTATAATTAATATGTTTAACCTTCTCCAAGGGGTAATATTTAAGCGATTCGAAGCTTTTGTCTCGTTCGTTTGCCATTAATTATATCTCATTCAAAATAACAGCAAATTCTTCGAATGAATCCCATCCCTTATGAAATATATCACGGCGTTGCCGCCCTATGCCGCAGCCTATGTCAAGGTTAAAAGGCGGCCTTTCCAGAGAATCCCGCGCTAGAACGGTAGAGTTTTCTCATCGCCGGACTGGATACATTTTTTTCGGATAAACCACTTAAATTTTTTAACATTGTCTGTTTAGTGGTACGAAAAATGTTTCAATTTTCCTTCGTCTTTTGTACATTTTAACGACTTAATAGTTTTGTTTACGGAGGTAAATTGCGCCATTGAACACATCCAAAAAGGAATTAAAAACTCCGTTAATTAACAATAGGTGCTTAAATAAGACTGAATACGGAATGATTGATTGTATTATAAAGGGCTTTTGGTGGAGCAAACACCAAAGTGCTGCCTTTCAAATTGTATAGGAACTTGAGTTTAATTAATAGACCAAAAAGACCTATTAAAAAGTAATCAAAGTGGATAGAAAGGTAAAGCGGCGAATAGAACAGGAAAAAGGTTACTAACAACCTAAAAATATAGTGAAAATAAACTCCCAACTCTCGAGAGCAGATCGATATCTCAACGAGCCCTAACATAGATAAAATAGAGGCAAATTTAGCCTCATAACCCGAACGGAAACATCAACTTCAAAGTACACTAAATAGTTTTAATACGCATTATGAAAGTGTATACTCATACACTATTAGGGAGTATAATAATTGCATTCAATAATTATCCGAGATACTTGCATGAGATATCAAATATAATAATTTAACGACATTTTTATCATGAAATAGAACACCTCTTTAACTATCCATGCCCTTTATCTACAGTGCTATATGACCCAAAACCGTGGCTCCCATCCAAATTCAACAAATGGAAGTAATACCTTTTTACTAGGTGGTTCATAAATTTCCTTCCGTCATCTTAATTGCCTGTTCTTTGCCAAATTCGGGAAATAATTGTGCAACAAAACGAACCGTAAAATGTTCTTTACGATTACATGTCGTAGAAGATGAAGGCGTGAAGCGATTAATCGCGCTCAATCGCCGGTAAATAAATAAAAAATTAACAACGAGTAAACGGATAGCGTGGCAAACTGAGAGGATGAAGTTGTTGGGTTTTTGCAACTAACCAAGCTGGTGTTGGGGTGGCAAAATATGAAATTATGCAGCGGTGCAATATGTAAATTAGGGAATAATAATGGAGTAATTTGTGATTTGTTTGGGTTTGGGAATCTGATTGAAAAATAATATATTGAGGTATATAAAGTGTACCTGCTACTTTATTATAGCTTTTCTTCGTAGTAATCACATTCATCTTATACAGGAATTTTAGTACCTGTAAAATAATAGCTACCTTCTATAATATTGTCAAAGTTTCATAAGAGATATTCTCTTGGATGTAGAACTTCACCAGACTGGAATTGTTCCAAAACAAGGTGCATTTACCTCATAAAGTTCAAATCTCAGATTAATATGAACTCACTACATTGTTTTCTTTCATGCTAAATTTCATGGAAACATTGGAAAATACTACACAGCAAAACAAATTTAGAATACAAGAAAATTCTTTATTACTTTTTGATAACAAGTCTTACATGGATGGAGTTTCATAAATATTTTTTACTGTGCCTAAAATTCCAATGAAGTTTTTCCCCCGCTATTTTGAAACACTTTGTATATTATTCCACAAACGAAATTTGAAACGACGAATTTTCATTATGGCTAATTTGAAACAGGCTTATTATCATCTGAAAATCCAATTATGCGACCATCCTATCATGACAACGTATCATGTAATAGGAGCTAACAAGTTTCATCGAAAATTTAGTTTGAATTTGTATCAAAATTTGTATTCAAACAATACCGCAATACTTCAACTGATGAAATCTGCATTTCCACACAAACCAATTAACAATGCAAAAAATAGCCCCCTCTAAGGAGCCGTGACATAATCGAACCGCCGTTAAGGAAAACGGTTAATGCACGGCAGCGAGCCGTCGTAAGGGAAAGGTTTCAATGCATACCTGCCACAATAATGTTATAGATTTCGAGGGAACTCCAACGACTTACTCCCCTGCGGAAACCAGGGGTTAAGGGGCGGCGTGGCGGCGGTCGGTAGCGCCACACCTCACGCAATGCCTGCATTATGGATGTTTATTTTCTCATTTGTTTGCTCTTTGTCGAGCACGTGTAAAGGAGACCTGGCGAACGGAAATTGAAGGAAATCAATTACCCAGCGTAAACGTCGAAAAATTAATTTTTGAAAGATACTCGCGACGGAAGATTGATGAAAATGGAAACGAAAGGGCTCGCGATAACGTTTAAAAGGGAAGTATACAGGGTGGGTCACAGTGCCTCAACGGGATGGAGTATTATAGGCAAATGGTAAGAGATTTTTAAATTCCTTCTGATTAAATATGTACCTAGATAATATGTGTATGATGGCTATAATTTGAAACTATTTAGGCATATATGCAGGTTGATTATGAACAAAATATGTATAGAGATATGATAATTTAAATGGAACACCCTGTATTTTATTGCACTGTTGAAATCTACGTAAATTTTAGAGTACTTTTGCCTAAACTAATTTATTCAAAAGTCTTTACATTTTGAATTAATCATTTTTTTGTAACAAATTTTTCCCATGCAGACCCTTATAAATTATTTTTTTACGGCCATCAGATTAAAGAATTGGAATAATTTTTGGTAGGGTGGCTATTAGGAAGGTCAAAGGTATTTGAACCTGTGGCAAAAAACTCTTTATTGTATAGAGGGTGTCTATAAAAGTTGTGAAAAATTGAGCTTCAAAAATATCAAATTTGTTCATTTTTTTATAGTTGAACCACGCATTTTTTCTCTTTTATTTTAATCATAAAGCAAGTTTATGTTTACTTCCCTATACCTAAAC
The DNA here is from genome assembly GCA_917563865.1 of Phyllotreta cruciferae. Lineage (NCBI taxonomy): Eukaryota > Metazoa > Arthropoda > Insecta > Coleoptera > Chrysomelidae > Phyllotreta > Phyllotreta cruciferae. Next base: position 4,809,113 of record OU830606.1, read on the forward strand.
CTAAGAATTTTGATAATACTGAAAGAATTTTGAGTGTTGAATTTGTATCTATACCCCTTTGAGCGTGACTCGCCCTGTATTTCATGTTAGCCATTTTTCTACCTCGTTTTATACAGGCTAATATATTCGATGTAATTAAACAACATTTAAGGTTTTATTGTGATTTTAAAATCGATAATTTCGTTTAAAAATATTTCAATTGCCGTCATGGAACGGCAAAAGTTTCTTTCCATCCGAAAAACAGACTGAGAAAAACTCCATTAAACACAGCGAAAGGGGATTAGCGTTCAAATGGAAACCGTTTTTTTTTCGGAACCGAATTTCCATCACGAATAACACCGATTCTGTTGGAATAATTGATTTGCATTTAAACGTAAAAATAAGTATCTAGAAAAACAGGTCACGTTTCTGGATCGGTTGGAGGGATTTTAAAAGCTCTATCACAAGAGATATGGACCTTTTGATATGTTCTTTTTGATTATTGGCTTATTGTATTGTCGAATGCATTTAAGCGAAAAATGTAATCACCCCTAAAGAGGAAACGTGGAAGTGGACTAGACATTTCGATAAGTAATATCGAGAATTCCTCGAGGATCAATATGACGTGTCGAGCGAATATTTGAACGGGTTTTGCATACCAAAAGAGCAGATTCGCCAAACCTTTATAGAATGCTAACGATCAATATCCAACTCCATTATCAAATATCTAAATTTTAAACATAATTTTTTTATCATGCCTGCGATCGATCGGATTAAAAAAATGCGTGGAAAATTTCTTATACAAGTAACTCCGGTTTATTTTCAGATTAGATTTTATCAATGTTGTAGCCAATATTTTTAGACGCTCATTGTCCGTGAGCATGTCTATCCGTCATTTATCAAATAAATTGATAGTCCAGCGAATGGTAATAAATTCTCTTTTAATTCAATTCCGGTTAGGTGTTTGTTTTCTTCCTTCGGTTTTATTGTTTCTAAAAATAACCACTCACGTAATGAGAAATTGACAATAAATCAGGATAATTGAATGGTGCAAAAAAATCACTGAAATGACAACAAAAACTTACATAATCAAAGAAATGGTGGAATTAAATTCCCCATTTTCGAGTTTTGTATTAAAATTATTACCATACAAATACAAGTCTAGTTATATTCTAGTTAAAATTATAATGTAGTATTTCTTTTCACATCGCAATAAATATGAAAATTTCCAATTTGATTTCCCCCATTTGACAATTCTCCGAACTCCCCCCGATATAATTCGAAACGCGGCCGCGTACTGCAAATATTTTATATTGCAACGTCTACATCATAAATAGACGGTGTTCGCCTGCAGGGTTTCAATTTCGGTTGCTTCGAGTGGAAACCAGGAATATATGTTTTCGAAATGTGGGAAATTCGAGCCGACGTTTCGTGGAATATTGCCAGATTAGAGCATTTTGGACGTCCGGGGCGTCAGCGTTTTTGCCACTAGGTAATCTGTCGAGATGGGGTGCGTTGATTCGGGGAAAACGTCCTCTTTCCTTCACCCTCCAGCGCTTGGAAAATCGGCAAATAGAAGGGAAACTTCCGATTTAACTACCTTTTAGCTGATAAAATTGTGAATACCGCAATTTTGATGTAGTAGATATATTGATTCAAACATCTATGAGCCAATTTACCAAACACTTTAATTTATAGTGAAACGTTTAATAGACCAGACTGTACTGAATTCGTTTTATTTCCACAAAGAGCAGATATATCGGTGAGATTTCCAATGAAATAGCCGTCTATCAATCGAGCTGACATCTAATGTCTAACCTCATTCACGACAGCCTTTTACATCAAAGCGAAACCTAAACCACTACAGCACGAGCATTTCAAGAGATAAGGTGCAATGTGCAATGTGCATCGCATCCCCCGACTTACACTTATATCAGTATAACCTGCGGAAGAGTAGTAAAACAACCTTTGAACTTTGTATGCCATGGTTTTCACAATTTACGAATTGGAATTCTATACGGATAAGTGCTAATTTTTTTAGAATGGTCAATTCAAAGAGTTGAATAAAGATTATATTAAAAATAGTAGTGGTTGTGAGTGAGAATGTTGCAATTCCATAATATCACTCTTTCTTTATATGTATATGAGACTAATGGAAGTTGTCTTTGTTGCGCCCATAGAATATATTGTGCAATTTTGCTAATAGTACCTTAATGAAATTAGTTAAGTAGTTCTTCTTCCAGTGTCTATCCGTTACCGAATGTTGGCAATAATTCTGGCAATGATAATTTTATTTGTTGCTGCTCTGAATAGTCATGTGGTAGATATATTTATGTCTCAATCCAGGTTCTTATAAGTTCTTTAAGCAGGATAGTCGTCTCCTGCCAATGCTTCTTCTGCCCTGTACCTTCCCCTTCAGAATGCTTTTCATTAATCTATGTTTGGTTTCATTCCTCATATTGTGACCCAGGTATTTCAAGTTTCTACTTTTCACTGTGTACGTTATTTCTTTTTCCTTATTAAGTTTTTGAAGTACTTGGCTGTTTGATACTTTTTCCGTCCACTACATTTTGAGTATTCTTCTATATGTCCATAACTCGAAAGCTTCCCCTTGAAAACTTCCACTTTCCTTTTGTTCGTTTCTTGTTGAACTGTCTGAGTTTCGATTTCAGATTCAGGTTGTGCATTTTGAATAATTTGTACCTTTGATTCAAAGCTACCCTTGCTTTTACAATCCTTGTTTTTATTTCTTGGGAGTAGTCCCATTGTTTATTTTAGATGATATGTGTATGTTGCCACTAGTTCCATTGATTTTTCATTGATATGACTCTAACTGTGCTTGTAACTGTAATAGTACTCCTCTAACTTTTTCTTACTGTATGGTCACTGTTAATTTGGAATATGTAGTTGCTTCAATAACTCCTTTATTGAAAATTACTGTAGTTAGGTACTAATTGGTTAAATAGATATGGCTATATATATTGTGGTACTACCTAGATATAAGAGGTACTTCCGATAGTACCTACTGTACCAAGATATGTGTATGAGTTCTATTGCTTTTTCATTGGTACTCCTCCAACTTTTTCTTATTAGCCACTGTTAATTTGGAATATTTCGTTGTCCCATTAACTCCTTTATTGAAAATTGTGGTAGTTAGATAACGATAACGACTATTGGAGAAGACCACGACTTTTTTTGAAATTTTTTTTTCAAAACCGTGTGTTCTAAGAAGGCGGGTAAAGAAATTTTAATTTTTTTTCTGTGGCCAAATAAGGCCGCATTTAATTTTTAAAGTTTGAAAAACGTCACACAATCGTCATACACTCTGCTCCAATCACAGCGAGAGTTTCAAAGAGAAGTCACATTTAGCAAGTTTGCCACATTTCCTATGACTCTTCTTTACTCCGCAAAATGTGCGTTTTTTGTATTTTTATTGCAATAAACATTTTCTGATTTATCCATTTCTTCCATTTCCTAATGGATAATTCGATATATTAATATAGAAATAACATCTTCATCTGTATAAATTGTAACCGATTTTCGTGTTAAAAACACAAATAATGGTCCTGAAAAATTTATTTGGCAACATTCTTGTCAAATTCAATATTATCAGTAAAGTGCTTTGTGCCGAACTGCAATTCATGTGATTTGTTTTGTGCACTTTTCAGAAAAATCTGACAAATGACAGTTTGATTTTTGTTCGTTTGTGTATTCTTTGTTACTGCGTTCGAAAATTCATACTATTTACTATATAACAAGACGTGAGTGGTTTATGATTGGTTGATAAGGTATGAGTCAAAACCCGAAATTTTTAAATTTCGAAGGGCTATAACTTTTTAATTATAACACATTTTGAGCAACTGAAAACGGTTTTGAGCTCTAATAAGTCATTTCTAATCGCATCTTTTGCCGAAATCCGCGTATGTCACATCGTGGTCTTCTCCATTGGTTAAATAGACATGGGTATATTTGGGTACTATCTATAGAAGATTTTTCTATTTGATTGCAGTTAACGTATTCGTGACGATAGCGCGAAGGCTAGCACTTAGCCAGCCGATCGGTACGACGGGGACGAAGAAAAAGAAGAAGAAGAAGCGTCGCCGAAGGAAGCGAGGAAGAAGCGGGCGATGCGCGCCGGCGCCGGCGCCGCTGGCAACGAGGATTACGCCGAGCTGGCGGACCTGTCGGGCGGTCACTATGGTCGCACGACGTACGGCCGTACAGGTTAGTCGCAATTTACGATCCTTCGATTGATATCATGCATGAGATTGGTTTGGTTCAGGCGGAGGAAGAGGCGGTGGACGGCAACCGATGGCGGCTGAAGCTGAGGACGTACTGGGCCCCACCAACGGCAGCCCAAGGAGTTATTCGAGAAGCCGCTCGGGGTTGTACTATTCTCCACCGGGCACTTCGTATACTATTGTCGAAAGACCTAGCTCTGTGATGCACCACCATTCTCCTAGAGAATACAACTATAATTCACTCACTAGTCCTAGAGGTAAAGCGAACCTATACACCCAATAATACAAACCTCATTCATAATATAATCGATAGGTACTTACTTGGGCTCCAACCCGAACTTCAGTACGACCTCGGGACGTGCTCCCGCTTCTTCCAATAACAAAAAGCGCCCCATTTCGCCGGAGCAGGTGCTCAGGCTGTTCGGCAGTAATAACCCTTCCTCGTCCGTGGTGAAAACGGGCGCCGATAGGCCTAGGAGATCGCCGGCGAGCAGCCCGCCCTCGACGGCGCATCACGTCAACAGAGAGGCGAACTACAGGCCGCCCTATCTGCCCAACATACACGAACTGACCACCAGAACGGTGACGATGGTCAGGGAACCTCAGGAGCCCGGATTCGGGATATGCGTTAAAGGAGGTAAAGAAGCAGGTAAGGTCTATGCCATGTGTATACAGGGAGAGTGCTTCGGCTATAATGTGGTACAGTGGCTATAATTTGAAATTATTTAGACATACAGGATATTTCGAAATTCGCGCACATGGTGTTATGCGGCAAAAACTGAACAAGAAGTTCCTCTAACATTTTTCCATCAGAGCCAAGTTCGAGCATCTACGAGCATCAGATTAAAGAATTGGAATAGGTTTTGGTAGGGTGGCTACTAGTAGGAAGGTTAAAGGTATTTGAAATTTTGTTGAAAAACTCTTTGTTGTATAGAGAGTGTGCATACAAATTGTGAAAATTTGAGCTTTAAAAGTTTCAAATTTGTTCATTTTTTTTTAATGAGACCACCCATTTTTTGTGTTTTATTTTAATCAGCGGTAAGAAAAAAGGCAAGTTTATGTTTACTCCCCTATACCTAAGCCTATGAATTTTGAAGATACTAAAAATTTTTACATAGATTTCAAAAATGCAATGAAATATACAGGGCGTTATTTAATAAGTGCGACAAATTTCAGGGGGTGATTCTGCTTGAAAAAATAATGATATTTTGCTATATAAATATATGTCCGCAAATGCTTCGTTTTCGAGATACGGGGTGTTAAAAAGTTTCTTTTTAAAAACCGATGATTTATTTATTTATCTGAAACCAGACAAGATATTCAAATGAAATTTGGTGAGTTTTGAGAGGTAACTATTACGCATTTTTTGATATAAAATTTAAAATTTTATGTTCATCATTGGCGCGCATACGGGTAATAAGAATTTTTGAAAGAAAAAAATTATGTCGGTACGCCACTGAGGCATTTTAGTTGAAAATTCATTTATGAATGAATTTCTCGTTCAATTTGTGACAAAAAAGCTCTCTTGTGTTTATTTCGTACGGGCCGCCGTTTTCGAATAAAAAAATAAAACATCTTGACGTGTATTTTTCATTTCCTCTATCGTTATCTAGTAGTGACGTTAGACGGTAGTAGGCTACTGTCAAAATTATGATCAAATAAATAATCAAATTAGCTTTTTTGGATAATCTAAAATTACATAAATTAATGTGTAAATTAACTAAGTATATCTTTTTTTTCATTATCTTTGTTATTAAGAAGAAATTTTAACACCCCGTATCTCGAAAACGAAGCATTTGCGGACATATATTTGTATAGCAAAATATCATTATTTTTTCATGCAGAATCACCCCCTGAAGTTTGTCGCACTTATTAAATAACACCCTGTATATGGGGTGTTCTATTTAACATTTCATAACTTTAATTTTTTTTAATTGGGACAGCCTGTATATGTCTAAATACTTTTAAATTATAACCACCATATAGGTACAAATACATATTTAAGCCGAATGAATTTTAAAAATCTTTACCATTTTTTGATCTCTTGATTTTTATATATTTTACCTACTCACCCTGTAGGAACATATAACGTCGTTGGATTGTTTTTTTTTTTTCATTTAATGGAACTTGGATTAAAACAATGAAACAATCTAGGTTTAGTACAATGCCGTCAGCATTATTCTTTACATCTCTGTTTGAACTAATATTAGTTCTCTTCGAATGCGCTCATTGCATGACTACCTCTCATATCTGGGGATTTCCTTTGTTATTTTTTTAGCAGTGAATATAAATAAAACGCCAGTAGATTTTCGCGTCGATGAAAACACGTTTTACTAGCGTTTATCCGAAAAATTGGGGCGCGCCGTATCGTTTTATTATTTCGAGTTAGTGCGATTTCCACAAGAATACGAATAACGATTACGTCGCAGGCCGCGAAACTTTTCCATGTTTGTAATTGGATCCATAAATTGCTTTGATAACCGACCGTATCCAGACCGAGGCATTAAGATTATTTGAAATTCAAATCGGTTTCTTCAATTTTCACGATTGCGTCGAACGTGCTGAATAATAATTCCTCGCCGGAGTATTCCAGTGTTCCAGAAGATACCTGCCTGATTGATACGCTATCATAGTGTTTGTTTCAATTTCGATTTTATTGTGTTCCTCTAACAGGCGCATATTCCCTGTCACAAGTATCTACACATGCAAATTCGAACGAATTGGTGTCGTAAACCGAATAATCCATAAACCGTACCTTCATCTCCATTTAATGCGATTGTAATTGCACAGCAGCTTACGATATCGCATTTATTACGTACAATTTTATGTTCGGAGAATGTGTCGTTAAACAACCGGGTATGTTATGTTATCGCTGCGACTTTAACGACTCTTCGATTAGTTATGTCGTGTGTTGTCAGGTACCTGTTAGGGTTAAATAACATGGAAATATTATACAATTTCCTACAATCATATAAGATATGGAATAATCAATATTAATGCTCGATTTCACCAACATGTCTTTAGATATTGCTTACTTAAGTAATTCCTAAGGTAGGAAGCACTTAAATCGAATACTTACCTAAATCGAATTTCACCAACATAGGAAATCTCGTACTAAGAAATACCTAGATAAAAATTTGAATTTCACTGTTTTCTGCATGTTATTGCCTAATTTTGACTTGTAAACCGAATAAGTGGAGATCATAACTGAAATAAGTAGAGAAAAAAGAGAAATGAGGGAAATATACCCCCAAATTTTGTAACATATATTTAATAAATACTTATAAACTGTAACTTATTTGCCATATTTACTTTCACTGGTACTGGAAATGTAACAAGTTACCTCTCATCGTATATAATCTATATAAAATATTTTTTTATCAATTTCCACTATATTCAAATATTAAAAAAATATTTACAATTAATTCATGAGCTGAAAAATGTCTGTCATTATTTTAATAAAATGAATATCAATTTTGATATCAATATCAATATCAATTTGATTCTCCCCAATTAAATTATCTACACTTTCAATTTCATCTGGAACAGCTTACAGCTCGCATATTTTTTAATTAACAATAACAAAAATTATTTAAACTATCAACAAATAATATCTACTATAAAATCTACTAATCTCAAGTGAGATTTTCATCTGAAAATTATGGTTAAATATTTCCTAAATGCTTCAATAAAGCACAGTGCGAGCTGTCTTATAACTTTAGGTATTTCCTATCACCTTTAAGTATTACTTAGAGCATGGTGAAACGCAACGACTTCTTAAATGCGGTTTAAGTATTACCTAACTTTAAGAATTGGTTGGTGAAATGGGGCATAAGTAATTTTTAGGAGTTTGAGATTGATATTTTTTGGCTCCTCCGGCGCCTTCTCCAACATCCTCAAAGTGTTCCTATATAATAGAAAGTATATTTAATAGAAGGTCGGGAATTTCAAAAAAAGACACCTTTCGACCTTTTTACGACACCATCTCGTCTCGAATAAAAGAGAGTACAAAAAGCGGCCGATCAATAATGCAACAACTGTTTGTCGTCTTTTTTTTCCCCACTCAACTGTCCCGGAACGGAAAATCCGATTACATTTCTTTTAATATAATTGCTTTTCTATTGTGAGCGACTTTGCAACTCCGCCGGAGTGAAAATACGAACTTGAGATAATAAAGAGTCGAAATAGGCCGCGTATACATGTATGCTCTCAAAAGGACTTTTAATTAGAACGCCGCAATCTCGCTCGAAAAGGAACGGTTCTTTTATGAAAGCTTTTAATGATATTAACGCGAATTACTGCTTGTATAAACAGACCGAAACGTCCTTATTGGCCGTAAAAATAATTTTGTTGACTGACAAATAAAAGTCGAAGAGGAATCATATTTTCCTAAATAGCCTCCTTCGACAATTCCTGAATAAGGACCTAACAGGGTCTTATTTGAATTTAATTATAAATGGTGTTCAAAGGATAATAAATGGAACATCTTGATGCTATTATTATACAGGGTGTTATTTAATAACATGCTAATACTTAAGGGGGTGATTCTTGGACCCATTTTAAGAAAAAAACTTCATATAAACCTATGTCCTAAACTTCTTAACTTTTGAGATATATACGGGGTATTAAAGTTTTAAGAAAAAAAAACAATTTTTTACTGTCATTTTCATACCACTTAAATATTTTTATGAAATTTGGTGTACGGCGTTTATGCATTAAAGAGCATTTTTTGACCCAAAAATCTTTTTTTTATTTCTAACAGTGGCGTCCCTACTGGACTCAGACTAGATATTTTTGAATAAAAAAGTGATACGCCATTGCTATCTCTTAAAATCAAAATTATTTTTCGAATTCTCGTTCAATTTAGAACAAATTCGATTTCTTGACTTTTTTTCGTACAACTCACCGTTTCGCTAAAAAAAATTAAATTCATTCATTTGCATCTCCCTGGACGAATGACGACCAAAAACGATTTATCTAACTCTGAACAATAATTTATTTAAGCGGATAACTTTTAAACGTTGAAATTATGAAATTAAAGTAAAATAAAGAAATAATGTAAATCAGGTGTTGGAAATGTCCGCCGAAAGTAGTATGAAAATGACAATAAAAAATTGTTTTTTTTCTTAAAACTTTAATACCCCGTATCTCAAAAGTTAAGAAGTTTAGGACAAAGGTTTATATGAAGTTTTTTTCTTAAAATGGGTCCAAGAATCACCCCCTTAAGTATTAGCATGTTATTAAATAACACCCTGTATACAGTACAGAGGTGTTTGGTTACTGGACTCTGTAATAAAAAAATTAGTGTTTGATTCTACAAAAGCTGCAACTTCAAATGACCTATATTTTCCCATAAAGCCATTTTCCGTTCTTTTTAATTAAAACATTCGCGTTTTTGTTGCCCAACCGTCTCACCGTACAAAAGCGGTATAAAATTACAAACAAAGTAATTTCGAACTTCCAGCGCGTTTTGTGAATGCGAAATTTCGTTAACTGCAACTTCTACGGCGAAAGATTAGAAATGCAGCGAAATTCATTAGATACCTGCATATTCAAATGCAATTAATTTCGTGTTTATGTATCGCTGACAAACTAAACAAGCGATTTTATTTATGCGATAGACGATAGACGGCTGGATTCTCGTAAAACTTTCCACCTTAATGGGCCCGGCTTCGCCGGAAAACTGGTTAGAAACCGGAAAACTTTTTACTAATTCAATTGTGTTCTTATTCAGTAGTAGAAGCGACGGGACACGAACACCGAACAACTCGATTCTCTTTTACGCCATTCGAATCTAATCTATTTTATTGCTCCCGTGGCGTAAACGTACGTCGCATCCATGGAAACAACACCGTAGGATATTTTTAGGCTTTTTCCCGGACCATTTTCCAGTTTCGTGCTCGCGTTTTCTAAAATCCTGCCGTTTTTATTCTAGGTGTCGGAGTGTACATTTCCCGCATAGAAGAAGGCAGCGTCGCCGAAAGGGCCGGTCTCAGACCGGGCGACTCCATTCTGGAAGTCAACGGAACCCCTTTCACTGGAATATCGCACGAAGAAGCTCTCAAAGTAAGTTTTTTTCAATTCACACTGTACTAAAAAATCACTCACAATATGCACCTACAATTGGGAAAGGATATACGTGTAACAGATCCAGCTCTTCCAGAGTATCTGTTGATCAAAACTTCGAGTAAAATTCCACTTTGGGGACATTTGGGACTTTGGGGCATTAAAAACTGAACTAAAAAATCACTCAAAATGCCACAGGGCAGTGATATTACCTGGAATTGATCCACTTCTTCCCGAGTACCAGTTGGTCAAAGCTTCCACTTTAGTGTAAATATTTTGCAATAAAAACTGAACTAAAAATTTCTCACAATACCACTGTGGGTAATATGATACTGTTTGCAAGAGTGATCCAGCTTTTCCAGAGTACCTGTTGCGCGAAGCTCGGGATAATTTCCAACGCCCACTCGGGGGTGGATATCATGCATTAAGGGCTGTAAAATTCAAATTTCTTATTCCGTTTCTAAACGATGTCGTGTGCGATTTAACAATCAATAATATTCGTGATGGTGACGGTGTGGCGTGTTGATTCGACGTTCCGATAAGGAAGTGGATGGTTAGCCTGACGGCGAAAAGGGAACGTTTATGTGATCTTTGATGTTATCGCCAAATGGGAGGGACAGAGAATAAAAATCCATACCAATCGACTGATTGCGGCGTTGTTTTATTAGACTTTTTATTTACTCTCCCTTAACGTTGTAGGTACTAAATAATATTAAAAACAATGATTCCTCTAGTACATACAGTCTCTTTTTGTTCATACAATAATGATGCCCGATTTCACCAACCTGCTTTTAGGTATTTCTTACCTAAGCAATTCCTAAGGTAGGAAGAGTACTGAAATCGAGTACCTACCTAAATCGAATTTCAACAATAAAAGAAATCTCGTACTAAGAAATACATAGATAAAAATTTGATTTTGATAGTTTTCTGCATGTTATAGGTAACAGTGCCTAATAATTTTGACTTGTGAACCGAATAAGTGGAGTTTATAATTGAAATAAGTAGAGAGAAAATAAGAGAAATGAGGTAAATATATCCATGAATAACCTATATTCATAATAAATACTTCAAAACTTTAATTTATTTTCCACCTTTACTTTCACTGCTATAGAAATGTAACGAATTACCTATCATAAAACTTCTTTTATAACTTAAATAACTTAAATTTCCGCGGGGTTTTTATATCAGACAGTTAAAGCTTCTACATAAAATGAAATAATTTTATCAACGTCCACTATATTCAAATATTAAAAAAATGATTAGCAATTTTATTAATTCACGAGCTGAAAAATGTGTATTTCAATAAAATGAATAAATATCAATTTGAACCTCCTCAATTAAATTATCTATATTTTCAACTTCATCTCTGGTACAGCTTACAGCTCGCATATTTTTTAATTAACAATAACAAAAATTATTTAAACTTCCAACAAATAATATCTACTATAAAATCTACTAATCTCAAGTGAGATTTCCATCTGAAAATTATGGTTAAATATTTCCTAAATGCTTCAGTCAAGCCCAGTGAGCTGTCTTAACTTTAGGTATTTCCTATCACCTTTAAGTACTACTTAGAGCATGGTGAAACGCAACGACTTCCTAAATGCGATTTATGTATTATACCTAACTTTAAGAATTGGTTGGTGAAATCGAGCATAAGTAATTTTTAGGAGTTAGAATCATATTTTTTGGCTCCTCCGTCGCCTTCTCCAACATCCTCAAAGTGTACCTATATAATAGAAAGTATATTTAATAGAAGGTCGGGAATTTCAAAAAAAGACACCTTTCGACCTTTCAACTTCATTTCGTATACAGTACGCATATTTTTTAATTAACAACAACAAAAATTCTTCAAACTATCAACAAATAATATTATCTCAAATGAGATTTTCATCTAATGCCTACTAAAGATGATAAGTATGGTTAAGTATTTCCTAAATACTATAAGCAAGACCAGTTAGCTGTCCTGACTTTAGATATTTCCTATCACCTTTAAGTATTACTTTGAGCATGGTGAAACATAAATTGAACTAACTTTCCTAAATCCGATGTAATTATTAGATACCTAACTTTGAATTGGTTGATGAAATCGGGCATAAGTCTATTATTTGCTATTTTCTAAGTGTCTTTTTGATCATGCATCTGTAGCAAATCAAAACGAGTCTTTAATGAGAACACAGGGTAAAGTTGAAGCATAAATGTTTTACCTCTGCCAACCCTTCGAAAGATAAAACATATATGCCCCGTATAACAGCATTCGACACTTATAACCTTCGAGAGCGAAGATTGCCATCAATCATTGTTTGTTCGTTTGCTCGTCGCAATGAAAAAGCTGTCGGTGGATGATGTATCGATAAGTCGAAGCGTTTTATCCCGTCAGCATTATGGGCGCGGAGAAAATATATTTTTCACGTGGCCGATTTCCGCGGGGTTTTTATATCAGACAGTTAACGCTTCTAATAAAACACGAGTCATAAAAATTAACAATAGCTAGAAATATTGTTATTTCGCGATGTAGGGGGAAAGTGGTAGTTTAAGCGGAAGTTCGATTTTTATGGTATAATTTCATCGAGTGCGCTCCGATGTAGAAGCGTTATTGGTGCGTAAATATTTACGATTTTACCGGGAATTGTGGCCGTGCAGTTATGCACACCTATTATTATACATATTGTCGGTAAAACCCCGGGTTGTTCATGTTTTGATTTTAAAACATTATTACGGTTTGTGATTATTGTGTTGGATTGTTTGTAATGTTCATTTGTCGAAATTTATGTGTATATCTACTACAAATAATGCATGAAATATTAAGCGACTAATCGAATAGTTTTTTTTATTAAACATCAAATTATTTACCCCTATTTTACTAAAATCGTAAATAGTCCTGTTTGAATAATGTAAGTAAATAGAGCTAACCAGGATTAAATTGTACAAGAGCAAAAATCATAGTCAGGCATCGCCGGCATGCATAAATTTGTGCATGTTTATGGTCTCGGACGCAGCATGAGTGGAAACCAACAGCTAGTATGCGGTAATATACATGTGCTAAATATCAAAACGCACCGATAATTTCCAGCCGAGCTGCACGTAAATAAACTTCACTGCAGCCGGTAACGAACTAATTACTCGATTAAATTTAGTAATCATTCTTCAACAGTAGCCCGTGAATCTTCGACGGGAATTCGTTCGTAACCTACTGATTTGTCTGCTATAGAATTGCGCCCTAATCATCAGCGATTTGTCCCTATATACGCGCCGGGACATTACCTGATTGTCGCCAGTCATTATTCAAAACGTTGCATTTCACTTCCACCTTGCTCGGTGCTATCAACGCTGGCGGCGGAATGATTAATAGAACAGCTTCCTGATCCAATTTCATTGTCGAATATCAATTAACCGGCGAGATCGTCACGCTAATTAAAGCTATACTTCATTATTCAATGCGCTATTTATTCAGGCGATATTGCGCTAAAGGCGAAGTCCTTTTGCGCATCACAATTCGGAGTTTATCGGGATATTAAACTCGGTTAATGGAGAAGACCACGATGTGAGATAGGCGGATTTCGGCAAAAGATACGATTAGAAATGATTTATTAGAGCTCAAAACCGTTTTCAGTTGCTCAAAATTTGTTATAATTAAAAAGATATAGCCCTTTGAAATTTAAAAATTTCGGATTTTGACTCATACCTTATCAACCAATCATAAACCACTCACGTCTTGTTGTATAGTAAATAGTATGAATTTTCGAACGCAGTAACAAAGAATACACAAACGAACAAAAATCAAACTGTCATTTGTCAGATTTTTCTGAAAAATGCACAAAACAAATTACACGAATTGCATTTCGGCACAAAACACTTACTGATAATATTGAAGTTGACAAGAATGTTGCCAAATAAATTTTTCAGGACCATTATTTGTGTTTTTAACACGAAAATCGGTTATAATTTATACAGATGAAAATGTTATTTCTGTATTAATATATCGAATTATCCATTAGGTAATGGAAGAAATGGATAAACCAGAAAATGTTTATTGCAATAAATATACAAAAAACGCACATTTTGCGGAGTAAAGAAGAGTAATAGGAAACGTGGCAAACTTGCTAAATGTGACTTCTCTTTGAAACTCTCACTTTGATTGGAGCACAGTGTATGACAATTGTGTGACGTTTTTCAAACTTGGCCTTATTTGGCCACAGAAAAAAATAAAAAATTAAAAAAAAGTCGTGGTCTTCTCCATTGGATTCTGAGGTGTTCTATCCTCTAAAGATTCTATCCGGTTTAATGTATGTTACTAGGACAAATGTGGGACACTCCGCTGGGTCTCTTGATCGTTGAAATTTAATTTTTATAGCGCCCCGACGCAGAGACGTCTCTATTCCGGAATCAAACGATTTTAGGAGCGGCGTCGTGATGTCCTCGAATCACGACATTACCATTTCGGTGGCTTTGCTGTCTAAAAATATGAAAAAGGTCAATTTAACTAGCGTCGGTATTGAGGAAATCTGAATTGGATTTTCGCTTGGATTTCTCCTTTAATTATGGAACGAGTTTTATATGCGCTTTTTCGCTGCAGTTTTTTGTCTAATAACGATAATTTGTTTTCGAAATTCGTCGCTTGCAAAAGCGGAGAATCGAATAGCAAACTATCGAACGCGTAAAGTTTGTTTTTTAACATTCATAAAACATCACTAAAAGTTCCGTACGGTCGGAAAGTATGCACCGTGCACGTGTGTATGCAGAAATTCGAGTCGCTCCGTTGGCATAAATGTCAGAGGAGAGCCGAGGTCTAGGAGTAATGTTTATTCATACAACTCCATTTATTCGCGAATAATTCAGCCAGTTTTCTACTACGCGGAAAATTGCCGTTTGCATTTTCAAGCACAACTGAACGTAACTGAATAATGAGATTATTAAAATCATTGGCTACACAATGAATTAATTTTATAGGAGTAGGTGTTCGTTGCTCGGTACATTAATTTTCAAGAGCCCATTCGCATTTTTAGCTTTTGTTTTAGTTTAATATTACTTTTCATTCATTAATTTTACTTAAAATACACTAAAATTAGTCGTTTCTTCATTTGAAAATATTTGACTCGACGAAAGAGGCATTTACTCCATTTATAAATGAGTGAATTATCTACTTTTGAGTCATTTAGGTATCTATTAAAATTACGAATATGGAGATAATTTATAGTCTACTTAAGAGAGTCATTTAACTATCTAAGAAAGTTATTTATCTACCTTAGAGAGTCATTTGCCAATTCTGACTCTATATATACAGAGATTTTCATGGTAGCCAAGCATTAGAAGCTTTATATAGGAATCCCTCTGAAGAGTTATGAATCTGAAAATTTACTTACAACTTCGTTATTTCAAATGCAAATTCATTTTTGACTTCATTTTTGGATTCTGTGGTCCTTCATAACCAGTCTTTTTGATGATATACCAAAAATGCACTATTTTTAATTTATTCAAACATTTTTCAATATTTCTTGGAAAAACGTTCGAATGTATTTTCTATATCTCTATTAATAATGCACCTAGAATCTTGAAATTTGGTTTCAATAATGTCCAGGCTCAGTACTAAATTATACTAAACTGAGTTCTCATAGTCCATTTACAGGGCGTTTAAAATTGTCTGACTAACAAGGGCACTTTAGAAAAGTATTTTAGAAAAACTCTCAACATTGACCATACATTACTACTAAATTTTCAAATTCATAACTCATCAGGAACTCCTAAAAGTTCTTATGGACGGCTATCGTGAAAAACCATGTATACAGGGTGTTATTTAATAAGTGCGACAAACTTCAGAGGGTGATTCTGCATGAAAAAATAATGATATTTTGCTATATAAACATATGTCCGCAAATGCTTCGTTTTCGAGATACGGGGTGTTAAAGTTTCTTCTTAAAAACCGAAGATTTATTTATTTCTCTGAAACCGGACAAGATATTGGAATTAAATTTGGTGAGTTTTGAGAGGTAACTATTAGGCATTTTTTGATATAAAATTAAAAATTTTATGTTCATCATTGGCGCGCATACGGGTAATAATAAATATTTTTTAAAGAAAAAAATTATGTTGGTATGCCACTGAGGTATTTTAATTGAAAATTCAATTATGAATGAATTCCTCGTTCAATTTGTGACAAAAAAACTCTCTTGTGTTTATTTCGTACGGGTCGCCGTTTTCGAATAAAAAAATAAAATATCTTGACGTGTATTTTTCATTTGCTCAATCGTTATCTTAGTAGTGACGTTAGACAGTAGTAGGCTACTGTCAAAATTATAATCAAATAAATGATCAAATTAGCTTCTTTGGATAATCTAAAATTACGTAAATTAATGTGTAAATTATCTATATATTTTTCTATTATCTTTGTTTTTAAGAAAAAACTTCAACACCCCGTATCTCGAAAACGAAGCATTTGCGGACATATGTTTATATAGCAAAATATCATTATTTTTTCATGCAGAATCAACCTCTGAAGTTTGTCGCACTTATTAAATAACACCCTGTATATCTATCCAGTATTACTCTATACATCTGTTTCTGTGATTTTCGTACCGAATCAGAGCGAAAATTACATCTCTTGAGGATTTTCCTTTTGATGTTGTTACCCGAACTCCATTACCGATAATTTAGTGCACTATTCCACCTTATAGAAAGTATATCCGTGGAGTGATTGTGCGAGCTCGACAATGATCCCATTTGTATTCATAACCAGCACTCACACCGTAGGCCTGAAGCTGCCTCCCCGAACACTTTCCGGTTTATGATTATTTTCGCTGACAATGATGATAATTTACTGCAACGGGTTTTCCTGCGTCTTAACCAAAATAAATTGGACGGTCTTCGAAAATTGAATAATTCATGATGTCAGCCGCTAGGAAAGTTATCTAATAAGGACTTCAATGGAGTCTGGAAGTGTTGCTAAAAAACTTCTTAATTTTTATATCACGTTTTATTGCATTTTAACGGCTTCTCTTTCTTTATTATTTTCTAGTCGCTATCTAATGGGTTAACTATAAATTTCTTTATGTCCGAAATTAATCAACGACAAAAATAACTCGAGAGATTATTGCTGAAAAGGATAAATTTCGAGTAGATTAATGTGAGAATTTGAGAATTTAATCCCATGAAAACCCCGTTTAATCGGTTCCTGTCGACCCGAAAATTTACACCCGTTAAAAATTCCCTACTCATCCAGACACCTTTATACCTCTAGCTATACCCCATCGTTTTTCCGATAAATTGCGAAGAGTTCCCGGCTCGCTCCATCTTAAAGTAAACATCTCCCGATGCTATTTCAATAGGAATACGCCGGAGAAGCCTCCATCGACATCAAAGTGGATGTTGTCAAAGAAAACAATTAACCCCGGGTGAATGTTAGTTAATATCGGGAGGAGGTCTTGATAGGGTGCACTCAAAGCGAAGCCGATTCGTTTTCGCGGGGAGCTAATTAAGAGGGTTCATAAATGGCGGAATATCGCCCGTAATAACGTTAGGGAGAAGCGGGAACAGATTGAGCGAGTCCATTTACGGAATTAATGATTGTTATTTCACAGGAACAGGCAAAATATTAGGGTAGCCAAGGAACAGTTTAGAAACTAATGAGGAATTATTTTGTTATTAGCGGGACAATGTCGAGCACGGTTGGCGGGCTTAGTAGATATTCATTCAAGTATATTGGGCTTACTAATTTAATGAAAAAACCAGCGTTGCCAGATCGAGTGAAATATCGCTAGATTTAGCGATTTTTTAAACAAAAAATTAACATGACTTTCTCATAATTTTTTGTAAAATAAAAAATAATGGAACTTCCCTCATGAAGTATTTTCATGCTTTCTTAATTTGCCAACACCCTGTAAATACAATCTAATATTTTTCTATGTTATTCTCATTTCCAAAAGAAGCAGAAATTTTTATAAAGATGCATGACTTTGTCGTAAAATGAATATTGCATTTCTCCTATAGGGTAGACACACTGTATATGAATTATTGTTTATGTCATTAAAACCACCTGTATATTTTTTTTCAGATGTTGAAATCGTGTAGAAATTTAAGCATGACGGTACGATCGCCAAATTTGCCGGGCGGTCGTGTCGGATTTGGCGGAGGCGCCCCATGGCAGATGCGCCAAACTTGCTCCTGGATGGACAGGTTCGGAAGGCCGGTGTCTCCGCCAATGGAGTACGCTCGAAGCGGCCCCGTGCCCTCCCAGAGGTACGGCTATGGCAGGTCGTCCAGCAAAGACAGGAGCGTACGAAGGGTAAGTCAAAAAGTTCCTTTTGTTAACTTGGTACTGAAGTCATAAGATCCATTTTCTCGCCATCTGTATAAAACTCACCTAAAGTGGGTTATGCAGCCACTTCCATCAGTGGATTTTGAACCTTTTTTTTCTAATATTCCATAGTTCATAGTTCATGTTGTCCCAATTTTGAAAAAATACGTAAAATTGATGTAAATCGTCTCTGCAGAGTGGAAACCACGTCTGTTCGAAAAAACAAAATTTTCAGAAGCAAATAAAAACCGAGTTACTTTGGTCCTTTTTATATAATATTGCTTTGAAGTTGAGCCTGACTCACCCTGTAGAGAAGCTATGAGTTATTAATAGAAGAAAAAAAATCGTTACCAGCTCCACATGAATTATCCCAATTAATCCAGCTGGAAACTCTAATAAGCTCCTTATTGTAACAAATTACTATTCCTGTTTTCCCGACTCGTCAATTCGGCTTATTCCAATACAATATGCACATAAGTATAGGCAAGCCTGTATTTACAGCCTCCTCATCTGAATGTAATTTTCTAATCACGTATTCAATTAGGTCCCGATTGTTTCAATGGCCTGGCAAGAAGGCATTACCGTAATTCAGGCGAACGGCAGGTAGAAAATCAAAGCCGTCCCGCTTCCGTTGGCGGCGCTCCGCTCCCGTTGTGATTAACGCTGGCTAAATTAAAGGCCTCCGACGGTACTGTGTGCGATTAATAAGAGATTTCGGTTACCGGAAATTGTAGAAATTGGCACCGCATGCCCGCTGTTCGTTTACTTAGTACGTATCGAGCCGATTGCGAGCTCGATTTGTGCTGTGTTGTTCGAGAGTTTATTAGCAATTTCGGGAGTTTTCCTTTTAGTGGAGAATCGGAATTGGAATTTTGCCAGAATGTTCTATATTGACATATAAACCAGATCGGAATATGGCGATTTCATACGCAAGAATTAACATCCTATTGGTTTTAGATTAGTTATTAAATTAAACAATTCGTTAGTTGTTGGAAGCATAAATGTGCCTGAGGGTTCGTTTTAATCAAATTCATAATACAGGCTCTTTATTAATCGAGTGCCGATACTTCAGGGTGTGAATCCTTGGGTGATTTTAAGAAGAAAAGTTAATATCAATATAAGTATCTTTCAAAATCAATATATAAATCTCTTAGATTTTAAGATACAGGGTTTTCTACAACTCTACCTACATGTAGCTCAAAAACTAAGATATTTATTACGACATAACTTTTCTTCTTAAAATCACCCAAGGATTCACACCACAAAGCAGTCACTTATATAGACGTGTCACGCCAATGTTATTTTATGGAGTAAGAAAAGCTCCATCTGGGGATCTGGTCCAAAACTATTTGCCCATAAAAAAAGTTGGCAGAAGTGTTAAATCACTTGTACCAATATGTTTTTTTAATATTAATATGAAATGAAACAAAGTTTTTAAAAATAAATCAAAATTTATTAAGCTACTATGAAACTAAATTCATAACAATATTAGTAATAATAATGAGTAAAACATGGAAGACCAAAATTAAAACGTTTCTCATGAACGCGTTTCCTTATGATGAGTAACATGGGGTCCATTTCACTGAATTCCGTAGATAATATTTAATGCCTGTATCCACTTTTTAAACTGTTCAATATCCTTATTGGGATGGAAACAAATGCCGAATTTTATCATTATATTTGCAATTTTTGCAATACAACATTTTTTAATATAAGGCACGATTATTTACACATACACCACGACACAGCACTCAAACTTGAAACTTGAAATACAAAAGAAATGAAATGAAACACATAGGTAAATGTCACTCAACTAGGGATTCACACATTTCAAACGCAAAATGTAAAGTCCATAGGTACAATTGTATTAGATTGCCATCTAGGGATCTGGTCCAAAAATAAAATTTTTACTCCACCTTGAGTCATTTACGTGAAACGTCTATATAGTGACTGGTCTGTGATTCACACCCTTAAGTATCGGATCACTCAATTAATGAACACCCTGTATTCCTATCGTTTTTGAATCATTTATAAACATCAGCTATTTGCTGGTAACAATGCGCCAACAAATCTCATATTGTAGAACGAGTACGTTGCCAATACTGTCCTACATTCCTTGTGTGGCGATTTTCGCAATTTTCCGACACATTTCCCACCTAACAAAGCAAACAATGCATCCAGCAGCCGCGATATACGATCTACATCGCTATCTAGTTTCCACTTCACCGTTAAAGCCCTTTAGAATGACCGAACCATTACTGAAGAGCTGCGAAATTTTATTTATTCCTCAAAAAAAAAATCCGAGCTTTGAGGCGACACTAAGCTAATGAAATTATAATGTAAGTCTAGAGTCATTCTGGATGCAAAAGCGAAAAATTTATTTAGAAGAATGGGTCGCATTAAAATTGGTTTACGCTTTGACGCTCCCGATACTTCGCTCCTTAGAAAGGAAAAAAAGAAAAGTACCATTAACTGGAAGCTCTTTAACGCCGCCTCGTTCGGCATATAGTTAACGGAACCGTTTCCATTCAAGACCGTATTAACAACTGGCGTGCCTTGTACAATTTCACTTCGGGAATTGCGCTAATGGCAACCCCGTCTCTTTTGTGCATTTTCATCGGCTATTGCGAGAACGTCACACGGGATTTTCTTTCTATACTCTTCCTTTAATGACATGTACGTGAATGAAGGAAACCTTTCTGGACTAGATTTTATTGTCACAGAAAGGGTGAATATATTCCAGATGACAAAATGTTTGCATTATTAAGACCTAAATTCACAGACCAGTCACTATATAGACGTTTCACGTAAATGGCTCAAGGTGGAGTAAAAATTTTATTTTTGGACCAGATCCCTAGATGACAATCTAATACAATTGTACCTATGGACTTTATATTTTCCGTTTGAAATGTGTGAATCCCTAGTTGAGTGACATTTACCTATGCGTACTCATTTCTTTTGTATTTGAAGTTTCAAGTTTGAGTGCTGTGTCGTGGTGTATGTGCGTAAATAATCATGCCTTATATCAAAAAATATTTTGTTGCAAAAATTGCAAATATAATGATAAAATTCGGCATTTGTTTCCATCCCAATAAGGATATTGAACAGTTTAAAAAGTGAAGGCAGGCATTAAATATTATCTACGGAATTCAGTGAAATGGACCCCATGTTACTCATCATAAGAAAAAGCGTTCATGAGAAACGTTTTAATTTTGGTTTTCCATGTTTTCCTCATTATTATCACTAATATTGTTATGAATTTAGTTTCATGGTAGCTTAATAAATTTTGATTTATTTTTAAAAACTTTGTTTTATTTCATATTAATATTAAAAAACCTATTGGTACAAGTGATTTTACACTTCTGCCAACTTTTTTATGTGCAAATAGTTTTGGACCAGATCCCCAGATGGAGCTTTTCTTACTCCATAAAATAACATTGGCGTGACACGTCTATATAAGTGACTGGTTTGTACCTAAATTGCTATCTTTGGTTTGGAAAAAATGCTCAAAATAAGTCAAATTAATTTTATATTATAGCCATAAGCCGAAGGAATTTTAAAATCTTTTAATTACTTACAATATTGCGTCCCGTTATAACTCACCCTGTATAAAATTATTGAGGATGAACTGATTGAAGTTCGCTCACACTCTGAAGTCTGAAGCCTCTTCACTGGGATTTTCGCGAATTTACTTCTGAAACGAACAGATCGTGAGGTCTCTAATGGACCATTAAAGGAGGCAGTCATTGCACCAAAAGTTATTTCCTCTCCCGCTTAGTCGACTGCACGCAATCATTAAAATTAATTATTATAACGGTGCTGGAATTCAATCAACAAAACTGTCTGTATTATTTAGTGATTAGTGAAGTTCTCGTTCCAATTTCTGCCCACAAGAGCAAAGTGGAACATTTACCCTACTTAAATATAGGCATGTAACATTAACTAGAATTCTACATATTCTTGTTAATCTAATTTAAGTTACATCTACGTGGGACTTTCTCTCTTGTTATCCTACCCTTCACGTTGCTTCAGCATATCTACTATATTACATACAAGTCAATTTGTCAAAGCGAGAAATTGGATTATTTCTGTGGTTGGAGACTATTTTTCTTTGCTTTGTTCCAGGTCGACCTTTGCATCGAGCCGGGCCAGAGCTTGGGCCTAATGATACGCGGAGGCGTCGAATACAATTTGGGAATCTTCATCACCGGAGTTGACAAGGACTCGGTGGCTGACAGGGCCGGATTGATGGTATGTTAATGAAAAAACGCGGGGACTTAATAAACGGGAGCGTTTGACGCGATCCGAAAAAATATTGACAATCGTTGGAACGCCGTAAATTTAATTTGTCAGTGACATTAAATTAGAAATAACTTAAATGTTTTCCAAAATCCCATCATTCGCAATTATTTAAAAAGCATCTAAAAAATATATTAATGTTCTGCAAAAAACTGGTTTATATAAAATAGAAAATTCATAAAAAATGTGATTATTGTCTCAAATACAGGGTGATCCGTAATGAAGAGTCAATACTTCAACAGCACCGAGGTTGAAAAAACATTTAGCCAAACATACCTTGGTGAAATTGTTACTCCTTAAGGACATATAGGGTGTTTAGTGGATAAATTTTATTTCAAGTTTCTTCTTGAATATCTGAATATATCTTCTAGAATCCTAGAATCTTCTCAGTGTACCTAGGTAAAAAGAAACTTGAAATAAATTATTTTCACTAAACATCCTGTATCTACTTGGAGGAGTAACAGGGATACAGGAATAACAATGGAGAAGACCACGACTTTTTTTTATTTTATTTTTTTCAAAGCCGTGTGTTCTAAGAAGGCGCGTAATAAAATTTTTATTTTTTTCTGTGGGCAAATAAGGCAGCAATTAATTTTTAAAGTTTGAAAAACGTCACACAATCGTCATACACTCTGCTCCAATCAAAGCGAGAGTTGCAAAGAGAAGTCACTTTTAGCAAGTTTGCCACGTTTCCTATTACTCTTCTTTACTCCGCAAAATGTGCGTTTTTTGTATATTTATTGCAATAAACATTTTCTGATTTATCCATTTCTTCCATTACCTAATGGATAATTCGATATATTAATATAGAAATAACATCTTCATCTGTATAAATTGTAACCGATTTTCGTGTTAAAAACACAAATAATTGTCCTGAAAAATTTATTTGCCAACATTTTTGTCAACGTCAATATTATCAGTGTTTTGTGCCGATCTGCAATTCGTGTAATTTGTTTTGTGCATTTTTCAGAAAAATCTGACAAATGACAGTTCGATTTTTGTTCGTTTGTTACTGGTCTTTGTTACTGCGTTCGAAAATTCATACTATTTACTGTACAACAAGACGTGAGTGGTTTATGATTGGTTGATAAGGTATGAGTCAAAACCCGAAATTTTTAAATTTCGAAGGGCTATAACTTTTTAATTATAACACATTTTGAGCAACTGAAAACGGTTTTGAGCTCTAATAAATCATTTCTAATCGTATCTTTTGCCGAAATCCGCTTATCTCACATCTTGGTCTTCTCCATTGCACTAAGGTATGTTTGACCACCCTGTATAATATTCAAAAATTTAATTAACGTGGTATTAAAATCTCGAAATTAAATCTTCTTAGTGCCAAATGAAATTTTCCTTCGATCATTCCATCCTCTTAGCAATTCATTATTGTATTGATTAAAAGAAAATTAAATCAATTTTGAAGGCTGATCTCTCATATTTAATTACTTTCTCATTGAACGGGCATCCCGAACCGACAACAGGACGATACTAAAAAATGTTTAATGCCTAAAACCTGGCGAATTTTTCGAGTTATTACACTTCGTCGGCTTCCTAATGCCGGAATATTTTCCCCATTTTTCGTATTCTACGGCTTTCCGGAAGAGGCTCTTCTCATTTTCATGCGCAAATTATAAATAAGGGTAATACGGCTGTGCGGAGTGGAATAGGGTACCTAATGGCGCTTGTCATTAATTCACCCCCGAAGTAATAACGCCCAATTTTTTTGCGGATTCCTAAACTAGAAGGGACGGGAGATTATTAAATTCGCCTTCTTTAAACCGCACTCGAACTTACCGAACCGAAATTAGAATAAATTCAGGATATTAGCAATCGTCGAACCGAAATTAAATTCGTTAAATTTCTATTCCCGCCATTTTCGCCGCGTAACTCCATTAAAAACTCGCGACTATTTATTGCAATAAAATACCGTGGCATCGGGCCAATATCGCTGTTTCATTAGCAATTTCTCGGCAATTTAAAATTTGTTATCGCGCAAATTTTTTATGAAACGAAATTCGCCAATGTAATTTACGGAATCCCCGATAAACTCGTCGTGAAATATTGCGAGCGGGATAAATCCGGAAAATGCATATGCGCCCCGAATTACGTGCGTACTATAGCAGGAATTTCAATCGAGACATAAAATTGACAATCAAAATTAGACTAGTCGAGTTCGTATGGATTACCATCGGCTTGTATTTCGATTCCAGGTCGGCGATCAAATATTGGAGGTTAACGGCCAATCGTTCATGGACGTCACCCACGATGAGGCCGTGGCTCAATTGAAGTACCACAAGCGCATGTCGCTTGTTGTCAGGGACGTCGGGAAGGTCCCGCATTCTTGCACTGCCTATGATAGAGACTGGGACCTTTGCAGTCCGGGGTAACTACCCTTTTTGTTCGATTAAATTACATATAGTTTATGCAGAATAAAGTTAGAGGCACGTCACTAATGTCGTCATATAATTGCCAAGCATTGTGCCCAACTTTTAAAAATAAACAGATTAAATTTAATACCTACAGAATTTGTTCTAATATTAACAAGGGATGATAGAAAATGTTAAAAAGCAGAATTATATCATCCAAGAAAAATATGTATTATAAAAATTCAACTTTTGTATATAAAATAATTATTTTTTTCTTATAGTAGGTTGGTAGGCACTGGCTGTCAAGTCGCATAATTGCCGTTGTCATATCCGAACAGTACTTTTAATTTTCAATTTGTTTTTGTCATTTTGATGCCTTGTGGTTGTTGCTTTATTCCTTCTTTCTTGTTTCTTGTGAATTTAAATTTAAATTTAAATTAATTTTAAAATGTACTTCATCTCTAGAAATTCATTCTTGACAATTTCAGAAAATTCATGGATTTTGTAAACTTTATAAAAGTTAGGTAACACTATCTACTCGTGACGTAGCAAATTTATGGTGACGTGCATCTAACTTTGTTTTGCTTAAACTATAGGCTCCAAAAAGTTTGTTCCCAAGTGCATAACCTAAAGGTCATATATACAGAAACTTTTTTATTTGTAATGTTACGAAAAAAAGTTATTCTTTATAAAAAGTTCTGCATGGTCCAAAACCTAAAATGCAATCATCAGATATCAAAATTTAGAATTAGTATACGAGGTATGCCAAAAAAGTGATTTTTGCTCAAGAGTAAAGTACCTTTTTTCTTCGCAATGTCGAAAATTATTATAAAGAAAAAATGTTTAGAATTAAAAATAACATTCAAATTTTCAACATTGTTTATTTATAAATAAAAAATTTCTTCGACATTTTCTCTGTGAAAACGTTGAAAAGTGAAATGTATAATCCGGTACCACTTTTAAAAAATGCCAATGCATCCTAAATTAATTATACAATAAAGGGCAAACTTAAATTTTCAATTTTTCACAGAAAAAATGACAAAATAGGAAAAAATGAAATGAATAAAATATAATGTTGCATACTTGAAAGTTATTTTAAATTCAACATTTAATTTAACATTTTTTCATTATAATAATTTTTGATATTGTCAAAAATAATGGTACTTTACTCTTGAGCAAAAATCACATTTTTTGACAAACCTCGTATATGACTGCTAAATCTTGATATCTGATGATTGATGTATTTTAGGTTTTGGACCAAGCAGAACTTTTTATAAAGAATATTTTTTTTTCGAAAACTTAATAATAAAAAAGTTTCCCATATGTTGCCAACTTTTTAAGACATTTAAGGCTTGCATTTGCAGCCTATGCACTAATGGTTATAACTTAAGCTTGAAGATGATCGAAACTATTGACCCAGGACAGATAAGACAATAAGAGAGCGTTATTTTGTATACTTTCAAGGCACAAAATGTCAGTTTATAATATATTTTATTGCTGCTGATTCCAGGAGTAGGGCTGCCGCGACGACTCGGAAATGGGCGGCTGCCCTCCAGATGGTAGAGGAAAAAGCTCGGATCCTCCTGACCCGTCCGGAGTTTACCACCCTCTGTTACTATACGGACGAGTACGCAGCCAGAAATATGACCATAGATGCCTTTGTACAAGTCATGACTGAACTTCTTAACACCCCCGAGAAGGTAAGTCGTTTACAATTATCATCCAAAAATTTTTTAATATCCAAGACGATTTTTTCATCTTCTCATTGAGCTGTTTACAATCAAATTTCACACATACTTACTACTTACATATTTATTACAGATAATAAAGAATTCTATAAAAGCAATGGACAGTAAATGTCCTTTAATTCCCGCATTAAACGAACCCTATGGCAATTTAATTCCAAGCTTTTAAGTTGCATCTCGCATTTCCATAAACTAACGAGGAACATTCATCCGCTCTATTTTGGAACCGTTTCAATTAGATTGACGTTTAATTAGTCCTGCAACGCCCACTTGATGTATTTAGCATGGCTGTCTAACAATGGCACGTCTGACACCTCGTGTAATATTAGTCATTGTTACCAGAACCACGCAAAACAACGGTAATGGCTGGAGAACAATGTTGATGCATTAAGGAAGGGTTGCGTTTGAGGCAGAAATGAACCTCGAGCGGATGGATGGAAAAATAAAGCCTTATGTAGTGGTTGTTTGTGCCTGTGATAAATAACAATTATACAGGGTGTTCCTTAATGTCATGATAATATTTAAGGGGGTGGTTCTTGGACCCACTTTAAGGAAAAAACTTATTAATTCTTATTACTATACCTAATTTCATAACAGCGGCAACGTATAAATGAATGCATTTAATTTGTTCTAAATAAAATCTAAATAAATTTGTTCTTTTAAAGGGGACCCCAAAAAATAATTATTTTATTTTAAGATTTTAATAGAGAGCATTGGCGTACCACTTTTTCCTCCAAAAATATCTAGTCTGAGTCCAGTGGCGACGCAACACATTGGAAAATTTTTTTTTTTATCAAAAATGCTCTTTAATGCCTAAACGCCGTATACACGAAATTTTATAAAAAATATTTAAAGTGGTATGAAAATGACTTATTTTTTCAAAATTCAACACCCCGTATATCAAAAGAATCACCCATCAATGGGTCCAAGAATCACCCCCTTAAATATTAGCATATTATTAAGAAACACCCTGTATTTTTTTTTAATTTTGTGAATTGTTACAGTGTACCCTTATGACCGAATTAAGAGAAATAGTAGCCATCGACGACCGCGTAAAGTTCGATGAATTAGTTTATAGAAGGGAGACTGACCTTTCGAGGTTTAGAGAATCTAGGGAAACCGATTATAGACATTCACGGGTAAGTCATTAAATATAACTTAGCCTCTTTAGATCTTTTGCATATTATCCCATAACAAAAACCTATTATTTTCCCATATTCCTATAAAAATTATTTAAAATACCTACTTCTACATAATAAAATTATGGTTTCTATAATTCTTCTATTGTAAGAATTTCAATAAACCCGACCCTCATTGTAGATTATCCCTAGCTAAAGGCTGTGTGCGTGTGTGCAATTATAACATCATTAAATCTTCATTATCCATTATTACATAATAGATATTCACTGTAAACTAACATGTAATTTGCGTAACCAGTAGGTGCATAATTTAACTAATTTGAAATCTCAAACCCGGATACTTACCAACCAATTTATTCATGTTTAATTTGTTTTTTCTAATGCCAATCAATCACTTTAAGATTTTCTACAATTCGTATGTTCATCTAAAAGTGTATTAAACAGTTTGAAAGTCTAAAGTAAAGAGTAATTTTATCGTTTAATTATTTTGGTGTTGGTCAATTGGTCCCCACGGTCATTTTTGTCAGCGGGGTTCCATAATCCTACAGGTCGATTGGTCCCCAGTTTCAAAATTTAATGGGCTAATTGGTCCCCGCGGTCAAAATATTCCTAATCCGATTAGATAAGATTTTACATTGCATGAATAACTATCATTTGGCTAACATCTTCTGGTGTACTTACATAGCTGAGAGAATTTGGACAAAATGAAACTTTTAGTGTTAAAAAATATTTAATATCTAAGCATTAGTAATTCAAAATATATACAATTGGTACAATATATATTAAAAGAAAAATTCTGTACAAAAAAAGAATTATTTTATTTTTAATATACGAACGGATTTCAAAAAATAGTTGGCAACATATGGGAAACTTTATTATTAATTTTACGAAATAGTTATTCTTCACAAAAAGTTCTGTATGATCTAAAATCCAAGATACAACCATCAAAAATCAAATTTTATCAATCTTATACGAGGTATGTCAAAAAATGTGAATTTTGCTCAAGAGTAAAGTACCTTCATATTTTACAATATCGAAATTTGTTATTGTGAAAAGTACACCTAATTTTCTAGAAGTATACTGGAAGGGATGGGATTTTCCCTATATTGAAATAGAAAAAAAAGACAGAAGTCAAAAAATTTCCCCTAATCATAAAATCCTCATTAAATTGTACTACGAAATGAAAATACATAATCAAAATTTGCCAGAGAATTTTGAAATTATAAATATTCCCATCGGTCCTTCCTAGAAACCATTAATCCGGTATTGGGGACCAATTGACTGATAGCTTTCGAGTCGAAAAAGGATTATATTTGGGTAAATTTGACCGCGGGGACCAACTGAACTCCACCCAATTATTTATTGTTTTATTGTTTAATTTTTTCAGCGGAAAGGAGTGCCCATCCCTGATTCGAATAACACCATATATTCCGGATATGAGGTAAGTCGAGTAGTAATTTGCGTGTGCATGAATAACGCTTACTTTGTGGAATTAGCTCATTTTGTGAAATAATATTGATAGACATATGTGGTGCTTGATGCTGTATAAAAACTTATTCAATAACGTCGAATCAATTCGTAACTAAAACAACATGCATTTAATATAACGTATTTATAAATAATAAATTATTCGGTATGTAAAACGAATTAACAAAATTTATAAATAAATTTCCGATTATTAAGTTACCCGAAAATAAATTGTTTATAATTAAATCGATTATCTAATCTAATCTATTAAATTTCCCAAATACCCGAACGGAACAATTGCAAAATAAAGGAGCGCACAGCCACCTTTACTATACCATCGGAACTACGTAAACACGATACTCGAGCTCTCGTAATCCTTATCATAGCTTACAGTTACGCTTCGTTAACGTAGATGTCGCCAGTTACGCGATCGAACTAACCTCTCAGCTGATAGAGATGTATAGACCCGCAGTTGACTAAAATATTTGTCTTCAGTAGGGTCTTAACTGATCCACTGTGGCGGATGATGAGACCAATATATGATCGACAGATTTGATTATATTTAAATTACATCAGTTTTGACTATCGCAACGAACTGTTTGTAAATGTCTGACGCCACACAAACTGAAGGCCAAACCTATTTTAATTAAAGAAAAATTTTGGATTTTAAAATGAACTTATTTTCGTTTATTTAATGTTTGAATGAATGTGGCTTTATGGCCTTGTTTGCGGTTTTCATTAAATTATTGAATAACCTAAAATTTAGTAACGGGCAGTAAATTTTGTTGTATATTCAATATTGTTTTGTTTTGGCTGAATTTAAACGGTACTTGTCTATTGTTTAATTATTCATAGATCTAAAAAGCTTTCGATTCGAATCCATTGAGTTACAATAATATGTTTTGGCATATATCGGATTTCATTCGCTCCAATTAAATTAAAGAGTAAAATATCGACAAATCAGGAAAAATTCTTTTCTTTTTTTCATTCGGTATTATTTATTAGGAATACGGAGAAATACAACCGCCAAGTATAAATATTCAAAACGAGGGTGAATACCATCGTTCTCCGAGCGAAGATTCAGGTTTAGGACTGGGAGTTGCCGACAAACATACAAGGTAACGAAAAGCGCCTGTAACCAGTTAAATTTTAGGGAATTTTTCACAATAAAGGCGCTCAAAGCCGAAGTGAATCAAGGCCATAAATTGTAGTTTTCAGCTAATCAAAGTTCCATTTATAGCTACTCTTTAACTTTGTATAGTTTGTCATAAGAGCTTTTTTCTCCCTCATAAGGACATTTTTTGGAGAAAACTTTTTAGCAAAAAATCTAGACTAAAATTTTTGTTTATATAAATTAACCTTGATTATCTAAAATTTACTATAATCTATAGACTTGATCCAGTTTAACTTTAAACGCCTCAGTAATAATCCGCAACGAAGTGTATCATACTTTTGGACTTGATCCAATTTATTTTTGAACTCTTCGTTTGATTTATATTAGCTCATTATGATTGTTAAAAATATACTCGAAAAATGCGTGTTGCATACTTCTTGCAAAATTTAGGTTTTTTTGCTACTAGAAGAGGAAATACTATGAAAATCGAGGAATAATTGCAAGGATCAAAATGTAAAAAATTGATTAGTAAAAAGGAAGTTTAAAAAAATGCGTTTTGAGATCATTTTTTATTCAGCTTTTCAAAATAAAAATGCCTAATGTTTATTCAATTGTTTAAATAAGTTATTAAATTTTTCGTCCATCAAATGTAAGTACATTTACTTGTTAGTAGAAATTTTTACTTATACATTTTCAAATTTTTTCTGTTTCTTCCTTTTTCATTAGTTTTCTACTCATATAACACATTATTTTAACACCATATCATATTTTATTTAAAATTAATACTGACCAATAAATTAAAGACACATTTTTAGAGTATATTTTCAATCCGCAATACTCCGGAGATTAATAAAACGAATGTTAACGAATTTTAACGTTTCTAGCATTCGTCCAGCTAGTGCTACCGGAAAACTAAATGACGACGATCACCGAAACCAGGTGACTGCAGTGTTTACTCTATTTTTCTTATTCCTTTTTTCTCTATGTCTTCGTAGGCTTGTAGAGAACACAAAATAAGCACGGAACGACTGTTTTTCTATGGCTTATTTTGTTTTTTTAGAGCACTGGCACCGACATATTTCTATCGTATTCCACATGCACTCCTATTTCTCTTCTCCTGAAATAATCTTTACATCGAATCTAACAAATACATAGATACTTATAGTACATAGTGTAGATAATTAAATTTATGTGTGTGTTTGTATTTTATTTAAATAATTACACAAGTTATTTAGCGTAATGGTTTATTGGTTTTTAATTATAATACTTCTTCTTACTTTCTATATTTAGAGATACTAGCTTATAACTTATGGCATGATTTTCACTACATAAGCCTGTAGATAAACTCAAAATTAGTAAATGTAAAATTCTCCCAACTTTAAAACCATCAGCATTAATCAGAGAAAAGTCAGATGATGCATTTACCTAACAGTATAAGTGATTTAAAATAATTCGAAATATACAGGCCCCAGGCGAATCCATGCAAGTTAATCCTCGACGGGGTCAAGTTTGTCAATGTACTTATCGAAGTCGTGTTTGCAGGAATACGCGAGTGGCGACGAGGATAATCCTCCGGGAAGGAGGAGCAGGCGGCACTCGAGTCCGGGCGAATCGCGAACGGGGAGCACGACGGCGTTACACCAACAGGATTACCCCGATTCCGTGAGTATCCATAATGAATTTATAATTTGCCATTGAATGGCTTTGCGGGGTTTTAATTTTCGTTGAGTACTGGTTTACATTGTGTATATACGGTAGAATCTATCAATTATTCGTGTAATTGTTCTGAAACCTGTCTTGTGGCCTCTTCGAATGGATCTATGCAAAATATTTCAGATATTCCATCGATTTTGATCAACTGGATTGCTTGGAACTAGTTATTGATGACTAACGTGCATAATATTCGGACGTAATGATTATAAACCCTATAGAATTTATATTTTCAGTTTAGCATCCATATTGAATTACCTACTGTGAATACGTTCAGATATCTTCTTGTATATTCTTCTTATATGTTCCTGTTCTTATACTCACCCTGTACTATAGTGTGTGCCACGACGATGACTCATTAAAACTTGACAAATTCTAATTATTTTCTACTATACTTTCTAAGGACCATTTTTGTGCCAATTCTTAGTTCTTGATCCTTGATTCTAGATCCTAAATCCTAGATCCTATTCATGCTTGATTCTAGATCCTTGATCCTTTTGTATATATCATAAGGAATAAAGAGCAAAAAAACAAATAAAGTAATTAAAACATTTATTGTAGATAGTATAAAACCAACTTAAAACAAAGTTACTTGTAAATGCTAGTCTTACTGGAACTACTAACAAACGGTTAATTAAAAAAAATCTATCAGTACTCGAAACTAAAAGTACGTACATTCATGGAATATATCACAGATTTATATACAAGTTTTTTTAGATAGTGTTTATCTAATACGAATTCCGTTTAATTTTATCTTACATATTAAAATGAGTGAGTACACACATTCCAAGAAATGTTGTGAACAATTTCGATATCTATAAAGTAGCAAGTGATCAATCCATTCAGAAAATTTCTAACTACATACTGATAATAAGAAAATAAATGTAGTTTCGTTTATTTCGACATAACAAAGTTTCATAAGTATGCGCTGCTACAACAACGAAATAATTAAATGTTACAACATTCTTATTTGAAACTTCCTCTTATTGTGAATATATAAAAAATAGTTCTATTGAATACATAGGTAATTACAGCACAAAAATTGTATACGAATT
The DNA here is from genome assembly GCA_917563865.1 of Phyllotreta cruciferae. Classification (NCBI taxonomy): domain Eukaryota; kingdom Metazoa; phylum Arthropoda; class Insecta; order Coleoptera; family Chrysomelidae; genus Phyllotreta; species Phyllotreta cruciferae. The sequence continues at coordinate 4,842,584 of OU830606.1, forward strand.
GAATTGTGGTAAATCCGACGTTTTTATGATTGCTGTTTTAAATTATATGAAACTTGCTTAATATGTTCCTATTTCCTTTTTGGGGTATATTTTGTGGTTAACAAATTAATTTCATTAAAAAATCTGATGATATTGGCAGTTGCAATTTGGATAGTTGGTGAAATGTGAAAGCGAGTTTTGTGTAAATGAAAGGAATAAGTTTTCATATTATAGAATTACATACTACATTTTTTCTACGCCCAAGTCGTAAAAATACAAAATAATTGATAATTGTAGGTACTCAGCATTCGTTGAGACGAGGTAGTTTTGCATTACGAAAACAAGAAACTTTACATTATAAACTTGTGTGTAAAAATTCGTATAAATGGTAAGTATATGGCTTATTTAGCGTTGGGCGCAGAAATTACAGACTTAAAACAGTCTTAATACATTAAAATAAAAATAAAAACTAAATATAAAACCAATTAATGGACGAATCTCGCCCGGTTACACATCAGATCATCGTTAGATTAAAAAAAGCACTTTACAAAGCGAATCCTTACAATTTCTGCATCGCTCTCCTAATCTCTTCGGTAGCCTTAACCATATTCGCAGGCGAATTTTTATATTTGTAATCCTCCCTGCCCTCTTCGTTGACGTAATCTTTGGGGGGTTCCGTGGGGTAACCGTAGCCGTAGCAACGCGAACCGCTCCCGAACTTCGGACGTGGAATGTGCACTCTTTTAATGTCTACTAACCAGGACTCCATTGCTCTGATTGTGGTTTAGCCTCTGCAACAAACGAAAAAATATTTAGTACATGCGGGATAATGGATGGTATGTAATGTATAAACAATTTCACGATTTATGTGCTAAATTGGGGGTTGTTTTTTTGCTACTTACATTTTATATCGCGGGTATAAAAACGTTTTTATTCGTTTATAAAAGCGCGGTAATTCTTGAAACGTTTTAATAGAAGAGATAGTGGAGGTGTTTCAACTTTCTACTGAACGTACTGTGTGATTATAATCCGTTCATTAAGCTATATTTTATACAAGGTATCGATAAATATAACAATATAGATAAGATATGTGTAGGTAATCCCGGTGAAAACATATAATGAAATCATATTTTATCTCTCAACGTCGTACGATTTATTATTTTCCATATCCGCTGTAAGAAATGTTTCGGGAAGTGAGTGTTATTTGAAATTTATTTTTATCTTTGAGTGGCAATTTAAGTGCTATGATTTATGGGAAAAATCATATGGGGTATGCAAACCTCATAAAAAATTGGATAAAATCAATCAATCATTCGAGAAGATACGAGGAAGTACATAAAAAAATAATGGAGTTTTTGTAAAAATAAAGTTACGCAGTAAACATTTGCTCATGTCATTATTGAAATATTTAAAAAAAAAATTATAATTTAAATAGAATTTACTTTTTTTCAACTTATATACGCTTAATCATGTTGAATATAAAATGCGATTTAATTATACGCTGTTCATTTTTTAACATTTAACATTCGCAAACGCTTCAATTAACTGATGAATTTGTAACGAATTCATCATTTTTTAATCACTCGCTAAAATAAAATTGTCAAAAGACTTTTTGAAATACTTCAAAGACAGTTTAATGTCGAGACTTCAAGACGTATTACTGACAAAGTATACAAAGTGTAACAGGTGCATAAATTCCTTCGCGATCGTTAAATTCACGGCGTTCTCTAATGAAAAAATATTTTTTCCGTCCTAACTGGCACGCCGTTAACTTCTTCGAGTACCTACACGAATGCTGGACATTGCTGGACGCTATTTTTTATAAACTTTTATTATTGCGGGCTTTAGGCTTTAAGGCCATTCCGAGAATCACTTGTTTACGACGTTTAATAGAACAAAAACGACTTCGAATCGTAAACACAAGGCGATCTCTAATTTCAAATCGTTTTACTGACAGTTTATTAGCGCATGTATTAATAAATAATAAATTTTTATTGTCTCGAAATGAATTATTTAGAGCTGATCGGTTGAGCTTTTATATGAATTTTTATGAACGGATGGAGAAACTTAAATTAATAAATTATGCATAATAAAAAAAAGTTTATTTTTCTGTAATTGAATTTTGAACAGTAGGTAGGTAATTTAGAGATTTATAAACAGTTTATGTCAACCTTTATTATTCACAATTTCATTTATTAAATTAATTAAATAGAATTTTTATTTGATTTACGAATAGTTAACATATAAAACACTGAAATAATATCAAGTAATTTACATTCATAGTGGACGCATCTTTGAAACTACTACAGAATAAGCAGTAAAATATTTATTTTATCGACAAAATCTGGTATAAAGCTCGTAAAATGGCTTAATACCCAGCGCCTTGGTGGTAATGTTTTAACGATTCATGGGAAAATGAGTTACAGCTCCTTTCGAGCATTTCGTTTTTCTTATAAATATGAAGCCGATCGCGTTGATGGTATTTTAAAGGCGAGAACTTATCACAATGCGTTATTACGATACGGCGAGCACAAAAGACGTAGAAAGTCGATATTAAGTTTCTGTAAAAGGTCTTTGTTGTGAATGTGAAAGTTTTAGTTCCTTGCTCAACTCGCCCCAAAAAGTTTTAAAGCATCCATCATTAAACTAGCTGCTATATTATACTAGTAATTTATCACATAAACAATGATTAAAAAAATTTACTGCGGCTTTCTAATGAAAACTTGAAATTATTTTGTCGAGTGAAACTTTCGAAAATTACTTACTTAGCTCGATCTATTAGAGCCGAAGAAATAAAAAATACATATATTAAATTAATCGATTCCTACAAATCAACGCGACTTTCTAAAAAAAAAATAATAGTGATAAAACTGAGACATCCTGAATAATATAAAAATATCGATGTCACCGAGACGCAGATACAACGGTCTAATTGGTCATTGTTTGAACTTTCCTCTCCGTAACGGTACCTGCACGGTCGACGGAGCCGGGCCGGTAGTACCGCGTACCCGCGATACCGCCTCGACCGACTGGTTCATTAAGTCACTCGGCTAAAGTAGGTCCTCTAAATATGGCAACGAAAAAGCCGTGTTTACACTTCTTCATTGATAATTGATAAGAGGAGGCGCAGACCCAGACCTCCGGCTTCCGGGAGGTCCCAAACCGGTTGCGTTTATTCTCCAATCCGAAATTAAAACCGTTCACTAATCGCCTTTCGAGCTCGATATTAGGTATCTACACTCTCTGGGATTCAAACTAAAAATTTTTGTACAAAAGTTGATGAGATAGAAATTAATAAAGAAGCGATTTATCCCTAATAATTTCAGATTCTACCGAGAACAAAAATAATTACGCCCCTATAGAAACCTAAGGCAAAAAAATCCACCAGGTTCATTAAGCTATCAATTCCCTAAGTTGATTAGTAGCCGACACAAAGCCGTAACCATTAATATTCCGAAATAATTACATCATTAAATAGTAAATAAGGATCGGACAGTCAATCCTCGGCGTTTCCTATCGCGATCGAATGACCTCAATTACAGCCCACTGCAAGCGTTCTATCAATCACCTAGTCCAGAAAACGACGATATATTTTTATAGACCACCAAGAATCCGCTTTCATCCCGACGAGCGAGCCGCGATATCATCGCTGTGGGAAGTAGCAAATTACACTCGGCGTGCTCTTTAAAAGCCCCAAGTAGGTATATGCACAGCTGTATACCGGATCGGCCCGCGTCAATGTAACTATAGGAATAACACAAGCGAGAAAAGGAGAGTGTATCTGACCATTGTAGTATCGTTTGAGAGGGAGAGAGTTGGTATTATAAATTAACAAGTGCGCCTACTTGCTGGTGTTTTCGACTTGTGAAGGATTATTTTGTTCAGAACTGTCTGGAATTATTTAGAAACATTTTAGAACTGGCTAGGACAATTTGAAACAGTTCAGGACGATCTTAGAACTATTTAGCACTGTCCTGATTCATTTAGAATCATTATTAGAACTGACTAGTTTGAAATAGAACTCAGAACTATTTAGAACTGTCCAAAATCATTTTGAACACATTCATGACTATTTGGAATTGTCACGGAAAACTTGATAAGTCCAGAAGATAGCTTTGAGCTCTATTTAGAAAGTTTAGCAGACTCTAGAGTTTTTCAAGGGAAAAATCAACTAAGTTAGTAAAGCTTCCTATGTCCATATGGTCGGAGGCCAACACGGTATACCTAAAATTCGAAGGCAGCGTTGCATTAATAATGTTAAAAAAATATCTAGCAGAAGGAGTAGAGCTTTATATTATCTTATAAAATTAATGAAAGAAAGACTGGCATTCATTTTAAAACTCTTTAAGCTTGAAAAGAGTGTATGGAGGATCTTTTAAAATTAGTAGAAATGGAAGATAGAGGATTTTATACTTTAGGAAAAATGGGAAATCGAAAAGAAAATTCCCGGATTTTTTTATGCTTTTAAACCTAGTAGTTTTATTTACGTTGCACTTTGCGAATTTGTTCTTCTACAGCAAACAGTAAATAAGCGCATAAAGTCTTTTTAACCGGATTAAAGCGGCTTTGCGACGGAAAATCGATCCGAAATTCAGTTTCCCGGTAATTGAAAATTTCGCCGAAAACCAATTAAACCGGTAACAACGCCGGAGATAACGAAACCCCTAAAAACCGATTCGAAACTAAGCCGTAGTGCAATTATATTGTTCCCGTCGCGGATGAAATCGCCTTTTTTTATTCTTATCGACGATTTCCTCTTGTCCAAAAGCAATTAATCGTAATGACCGACCGAGAGCTGCCCGCTGCACACCTGTGTGACCTGATAGATTGACCGCCGAAGAGCCGCTTCGCCGTTTCTTCTTCCCATTGCCCGTCGCTAGTTCAGCCTCTCTGTATACACATGCTGAGAGTCCATAAGTCTCTGCCCGACTGTCTAGCGGCTTATCACTATCTATAAACCATGAACGTGCACTAATAGAAGTACCAAACGCCAAAACCAAAGAAATAGTAAGGCTTTTCACAATAAATTTTGGTGTATTGCGCTTGCAGTTTACTCCTGTATTGGTCACAAATTTGTTCATGGTGTGTTAAGATTTTTTTGATGGATTTTTCGAGTGATCGGTGAAGGTTTTTTGTGTGATTTTTTTTATTTTCTAGTTTTTTTTTCTCGATTTTTAGTCATGGTTCATCAGGATTTTGTAAAGGATTCTCTTGATGTGTTTGAATGATTCAAGGTTTTGATTTTTTTTGAAGATTTAAAAGTTTGGGTTTTTATGATTTTTACATGATTTTTGAACATTTTTCTCCCAGGTTTTAGATGGTTATTTAATTTAACGTTTTCACAATGGAGAAGACCACGACATTTTTATTTAATTTTTTTCCAAAACCGTGTGTTCTAAGAAGGCGCGTAATGAAATTTTTATTTTTTTCTGTGGCCAAATAAGGCCGCAATTAATTTTTAAAGTTTGAAAAACGTCACACAATCGTCATACACTCTGCTCCAATCAAAGCGAGAGTTGCAAAGAGAAGTCACATTTAGCAAGTTTGCCACGTTTCCTATTACTCTTCTTTAGTTCGCAAAATGTGCGTTTTTTGTATATTTATTGCAATAAACATTTTCTGATTTATCCATTTCTTCCATTACCTAATGGATAATTCGATATATTAGTATAGAAATAACATCTTCATCTGTATAAATTGTAACCGATTTTCGTGTTAAAAACACAAATAATGGCCCTGAAAAATTTATTTGGTAACATTCTTGTCAATTTCAATATTATCAGTAAAGTGTTTTGTGCCGATCTGCAATTCGTGTAATTTGTTTTGTGCAATTTTCAGAAAAATCTGACAAATGACAGTTTGATTTTTGTTCGTTTGTCTATTCTTTGTTACTGCGTTCGAAAATTCATACTATTTACTTAAACAACAAGACGTGAATGGTTTATGATTGGTTTATAAAGTAGGGCTATATCTTTTTAATTATAACACATTTTGAGCAACTGAAAACGGTTTTGAGCTCTAATAAATCATTTCTAATCGTATCTTTTGCCGAAATCCGCGTATCTCACATCGTGGTCTTCTCCATTAATTCATATTTTTTTATCCATATTTTCATGACATGACTTTAAACTGTTTCAACTTATTCGTTCGCTCTTACAATAATTCACATTATAATATTATAATAATTTCTTATCAACAACAATCTCGAATTTTATTATGTCAAGAGCCCCATTTAACCGGACTATTACCGGTACATCCTATTTATCAGGCCGACGTGACTAGAATTCGCCTTTTCCGAAGACCAGTCCAATTGGACCGTCACGACATGAGATATGACTGTTAGGCATGAATAAAAAAATTAAAATCGTAACGCTTCTCGCACGATTTGCGCTCGAGTGATTAGATTCGGTGGGCCGAATTCGAGAAAAATGTTTTTCGGTAATTAACCGAAACTGATCCGTTCTAGTAAAAGTTGTTCAGCCAGTTTTTTACGTTTGTTATACGTTAATCAAATCTTTTTCTATGATTCGAAAATTTGGAAAATCCCAATTGAATTTCCGCACTAACTTATATCGAACGCTGTTGTAGGCAAATTAGTGGAGCAAATCGCGAACTGAGCTGGGCTATTTAGAATTAACGGCCGTACGAATAACTAGTTTTAATTAGTATAAAAGTCCCTTATCGCGAAATTTTATCGCCAGTTGTAAAGTTTATACGTTCCTCCTTCTGCAACTCTTCGGAAACTATCCTTAGAAACTAGAAAGACAGAGCCGAATTCGGAATATTCCCAAGCAATTTTGCTTTTTTTATTAGATCAATAAAACAATTAAATGCACAATTTATCCCTATGTAAGATTAAAAAGTCCTAATTCAATTTTATGAACATCTACTAAATTGTTTTCATTATCACTCTGTACATCATTGTAAAATTATATTCTCCCATTTCACCATTTAAAACCCATTAGAACCACGCATTACCAGCTCATCATCGCTCCTTGTTAAGCTCACTTCAACCATTACTAAGCTCCTTCTGTTGAATAGAATGAAAAATCTACACGTTTTGAATTACCCAGGCCCTGACCTGTTGGAAGAAATGCCAGGCTCGCCGGTAAGGCTACTCGTTAGGCTGACCTTTTTGACATTATCATCGAACTTTATTAACTAGTTAACGTCTCCCCAACTCAACGCGTCGGGAATTCGTTAAACTGAAAACCGGCAAATAGATTTATATGTTAGTTGAACTGGCCGCGAAAATGCGTACAAAGAGGTCGAGAGATCATGGGAAGTTGCAGTTCTGCTCGAGAGCCGGTTAATAAATACCGGTGATAATATAATCCCATGGAGATATCATTAGGAAATCAGGCGGTTTAATTAATTTACGGCTCTTTTGTTTGCTGAATGATGGGGTTTCTTAACGAATTTTCATAATATGCTAATGGCACTTGTTACTTAACAGGTGTTAAATCTGTATGTTGCTCGGATTGAAGAAAGTGGCGAAAAATCATCGATATCGGGTTCAATATTCTGATTATTTAAATCGACTTTTACTTTGTTCGCCGCTTTTCACCGACGCGTTTCGTGGACAGCAGCGAAATTTCATCTCGACAAATTAAAATTAATGGAATAATTAAGCCGCAATTAAAAACCGCACCAGCTCATGCTTTGCGGTTTTCGTAAATCAAATAAGAAAAAAAACGCGGCGTGAAAGTACTTGAGAGTTAATCAAATGTGACAGACGCAATCCGTGTAGTGTTTTTATAACGAATTATTTGTTTAGTTTATTTCAATAATTCATTGCTCTTTAATGGCTTGTAACAAAATAAGAGTTGCTTAACCTCGTGTGTTTAATGAATTTGGCGCTATTGTTGCCAAGTCTAGCGAAATTTAACTTCATATGGTGATTTAATAAAACCTTTTAATCACATTCCAATAATCTTCAATAATCCATTATTCAAAATTATGAATACACAATTACATAAAATACTGAGAATTTCCCGTTTAGAAATTTTAACTGCTGTGACTGGTTAAAAAACTAATTAATTAGTTAGACTTAAATTAATCTACCTATAAGCTCACCGATAGGAATAATTGCCGTGAAGAATTATGGATTATTTGAAGAAATATATTAATGCCTATGTAAAAGGAACTGATTGTGCTAGAACTCGGCGTTGGCAGAGGCGTACCACTCGTACTACCCAGTTGTTTATCCTTGTCGCAATTTAAGTATGAAAATTAAATTTATTAATCGTTCGTATTAGACCAGATACTGGTTAAATGACCCGCATGGCGTCTTTTTTTCTAATATTGATAGAGTTGAAATGACATCAATGCTGAATGGGCTCGCACAAAGATATTAATGTTCTTGTGGGTAACCAGTTTTTGATTAACATGTTACCGCGATGAAAAAATTACTGCATGATTTTGTATCTAATTGGATCTGAGTATCTCTTGTAGAGTAAATTTAGTGGGAATGAACATTATACAGAGTGTCGCAAAAAGGTTGGGTCATGGCTAACTATAATACAGATTTCTGAGATGAAAATAAGATGATTTAACCTAATTCAACTTACTTATCTCCAAAAGTATTTAGTAAAGAAGTTAGAGGATATTAAAGTTAAGAATAAAGAAGAGATTTTTTGATGGTCTAACATTTATTCGTGAAAATTTGTACAGAATATCTCTGTTAAGTCACCATCAAAGGCCTCATCAAACACCATCAAAGCCCTCATCTCAAAAATCGTATTAATGTTAAAAAAAGCTAAAAAAGCAGGCATATCTTATTAATTGATTTTATTAGGTATTTTTTTTAATTTAAAACGCACGCCTATGCTCGAAATCAAACAGTAAAACGTACCCAACAGCAGCATTACCGATCTCTTAAAAAAAGCATCTATCATTTATGGTCACCCGGTGGAATTATTACCCCATCGGAAATAACTACAAGAAGACAAATGAGATTTTCCTCGGAATATAACAAAACAAAAACTTAAAATTCTCCAAAGCGTTTCGCATCTACTTTTAGTAGATATAATTTAGGAATAGTATTAGCATAAACAGGCGATTCGCGAACTCGGGTCGCATTTCATCCTGATTCATGCCCGCCGCCCGTCTTATCTCCGCACTTTCTTTACGATTACCGTCAGCAAATCGAACGAAAACGTCACGAAATATAGATCACTAGGACTCGATTTTTACTGTAGTAAAAAAATTATTGTGGAATCACAAAAATTTTACAAGAAAACCAGTGCAAATAGGTATACCCAGATATTGTTCAATCAAAAATAATGGAGAAGACCACGATGTGAGATACGCGGATTTCGGCAAAAGATACGATTAGAAATGATTTATTAGAGCTCAAAACCGTTTTCAGTTGCTCAAAATGTGTTATAATTAAAAAGTTATAGCCCTTCGAAATTTAAAAATTTCGGGTTTTGACTCATACCTTATCAACCAATCATAAACCACTCACGTCTTGTTGTATAGTAAATAGTATGAATTTTCGAACGCAGTAACAAAGAATAGACAAACGAACAAAATTCAAACTGTCATTTGTCAGATTTTTCTGAAAATTGCATAAAACAAATTAAACGAATTGCAGTTTGGCACAAAACACTTTACTGATAATATTGAAGTTGACAAGAATGTTGCCAAATAAATTTTTCAGGACCATTATTTGTGTTTTTAACACGAAAATCGGTTACAATTTATACAGATGAAGATATTATTTCTATATTAATATATCGAATTATCCATTAGGTAATGGAAGAAATGGATGAATCAGAAAATGTTTATTGCAATAAATATACAAAAAAGCACATTTTGCGGACTAAAGAAGAGTAATAGGAAACGTGGCAAACTTGCTAAATGTGACTTCTCTTTGCAACTCTCGCTTTGATTGGAGCAGAATGTATGACGATTGTGTGACGTTTTTCAAACTTTAAAAATTAATTGCGGCCTTATTTGGCCACAGAAAAAAATTAAAATTTCATTACGCGCCTTCGTAGAACACACGGTTTTGAAAAAAAAATTTAAAAAAAGTCGTGGTCTTCTCCATTATATATTGACGCTTTTTTAGTGAATTTTCTAAAATTCTGGTAGAAAAATAGAGGAATTTTGTAATTCATAATTGTAGGCAAATCACATGATTTCCACCTAAATCCCATTGGGAAATCGTGGAAACTTTTTGCGTTTTTGTCCACCCTGATGGTAATCAACTTGTGATACATTTTTGGAATCAGATCAGCATAGGGAAATCCGAAAAAGGAAAAAAAGGGGGGCTGTTTCCTTTAAAAAACTGTGGGGTTGCCTTCTTCATTCAAAGGTTATTCGCCCTGTATATGATAGATCATTTTTTTAAATAGTAAATTAATATCAAAAATCATCCTGTTTCGGGAATTTTTCATATTATATACATATCTAACTATTTATTTAGCTAATAAAGAATTTATGCTTTATTTATGGACTCACTGTATTGCCTTTTTTTTAGCGAATTTACTAAAATTTTCAGGTAGAAAAATTTAGAAAATCTGTAATTTATAATTGTAAATCTCATGATTTTGCATCAAATATTTTGTTCACAGTTTCTCCAATAATTTATTGTAATTAAGAGCGTACCGGTGCTCTCGCGTGTGAAACAAATTTCAACCTTATTAGACCTTTATATAAGGTTTCAATGAAAAAAAGGTGGGAAAGCTTCTCATTTAAAATTTACAAAACTATTTTAAAATATAAAAACGACAAAATTATTTAAATTATCTATAGAATTGACTCCTTTTTATCCAAAAATTAAAAAAATTAAAAAAAAAATTTGAAAAATAAAACGATTACAAAAATTTCAATGAGTCTCCTCAAAACAAATATTATTTTTAAATAACATCCCCAAATTTCATAAAAATCGGATAAAAACGATTCTAAAGTATTCGCGTTTTTATGAAAAAAAGAGGTCCGGTATCCTCTTAACTTTTTCAAAATTGCATTAGAAAAATACAACTGTATCCAGCATTTCTTTCAAAATGTTGCAGTTTAATAAAATACTAGTTTTCTAATAACACCCCCGCGAAATTTCACATGACTCACACGCTACATAACAAGCAAATTACGCAATCATTGCTCTCTAAAACAACGCGTTACATAAATAAGTATGTAAATCCCATTATTGGAGGCGCCGGAGTGAGAATACGCGAATGCACCAGATATTATAATGCGGGTTTTTCGTTTTTTGCGGTGCATTCGGGACGTCACTGAATCGCGGCGATTCGATTGCGAGCGGCGCAAAAACCGTGATCAGCCGCAATAAAGTTCGCGTTGTCAAAAGGTTCGTGTCCTGACTCACCGTCGTGGTCTCCTGGACGCTCGGATCGCACTCCTCGGTTCCGATAAATATTTTATGTGGAACAAAGCCAAAAAAAAACGCGCATAATAATTTCGGAGCGGCTGGACGTTCTCTATAAGGCGTAGGGTATATCGATGATATCGCCACGATAAATAAAATCGTGCTTTGGGTGTTTTACTGTACCCATCCGGCGAGGCTTGGTGGTTGGAGTGGTTGCGTCCATAAAAAATGGCGTGCAAGCGTAGATAAAAAATAATTATATCGTGTTAACGTCCAGCCAATTTTTGATCAAAGAATTATGGAGCAATTTGAATAAATTATTAGTTTTTTATTTCGTTTGTGTCCTAACGAAAAAAAGGATTACGATTCTTCGATTTGTATTAATGGCCGGTGAAAATTGCTTTACACAGATACATATTTTTGAATATTTTATAGCGATAATTAGGTAGGCATAGGTTTTATGATTTATGACCCGTAATAACTCATGGCCAAAATCATTTGATCGCCATCAAGTATCGCACAACGCTTCATCAGAATATTTCTTGTACTAATCAGCACTATACAAATTAACTATATAAATAATTACACACACGAGTATATTGTTAAATCTAATCAACCTATAAATAATTTAACAAAAATTATCATACTCTAGTCCTATACAGAACATAAATTTTGAAGCGTTCATTTACATTTTTTATTGTTTAAATAAACAAGGAATTATTTTCAACAAGTCTCTAAATAAACATGGAAGTTATTCTACTAATTCACGTAACTGTAAATAATCCGTACTTATGTTGAAATAGTAAACGAAAATAATTTTAAATTTAACAATTACATGCCAGTTATAATGGAAATGCGCCGTTTCCTGAGAAAGTTAACTGAAAATAACGCGAAGAAAGTACACGAAATGACAAAATAATACTCCATTTTCGCTTTCATTAAACTTTATTTAACTGTTGTTTAATTGCGATTATTCGAAAAACCGTAAAAACGTAATCACGTTTTGTTTTCTCTCGTAATTTAGGCTCAAAGCATTAAAAGTGTAGAAACGACTAGGATTTATTTACTTTCATTGAGCATCTGTTTGCGAGTCGCCATTAAAATTGAATTAAAATGTATATTCTAATGCTTAATGATGTATGCCTCTTGCCATGAATTATGCAAGTAAAATAAATATTTAATTTCACAGAATCTACGACTACAATGAAGAAAATTAATTATTAACGTTCTAAAATTTCAATCCTTTGCAACTCCTTGCATACATTGTTCAGAAACTTTAGGAATTGTTGAAAGCCGGTGTATTTGCTAGATGAGGAAATTGCTTAATTATAGCTTAATTTAAACCAAAATGCAAATATAACTATTAGAGGTATTTTTTTATAAGTAGAAATGCTTGTTTTTTACCTAGATTTTTTCATGATATTATAAAAAAGATTGGCTTTGCACAATCCTCTTTCAACTGAAATTTGAAAGGAAAATGCTTCTCTCGTAATGGATTTTGTCGAGCCTACATTTTTTCTGTGAAATCGCTTAAAATTGGAGCGAGTTAATTCCATTTTGCGCTTCTACCAATACTAATCTTCCTAGTAAACTTCCATAATAAATACTCATCATCGAATGTCACGAATGGCCTGATGCATTAATGGCGAAATTCCTAATAATACACAAGAACTAGGTTAATTAGAAAGTCTCATTTACCAATCAAAATGTTTCCCATGCAAAAAATTGCTCTTGCATTAAAAATACTTATTTGACTTCTCTAATTTTTAAAAATGAAGCATTATTTTCTCTTGAAGTGTAATTAACAGGATGTACTATTCATTTCAAATTGAAATAAAAGCCTTTCGTGTATTTCTGTTCGCATTCAATAAAACGTACTCAATTCATTTGGCATTATGAAGTATATCATAATTGATTATACAACAAACTACTTTCAAATCCTATTGATTGTTTTTGTACTGTAAATATTCATTATGTAGTTCAAAATAATAAACTCCTTATATAAGATTCACGTAACTGGGTATTTACATTAATATAAAATTCCGCCGTAACAGCAGTTTTTTCTTCGTTGAACTTGAAAAGTAATCTGATTGTTGTACTTAAAACGTAATTGCCTGCTTTAATTAATTTTTTATTTGCACGAAATTGCGAGCGAAGCTCCTGAACAAAGAAACGAATATCCTTCGTAAGTACTTACACGAGGAAATAAAGCGAATTTATTCATTAATTATTAGCTAATAATTACCATTGTAAGGCGTTTCTGCTTTAACTGTTTGATCTTTATTTAGCGGAATTGAATAAATTAGCTGTTTATTTTTTACGATTTCATGGAATTATTGAGATGAATATAATTTATAAAAAAGTACAATTATTTATCAACATTACCTATATTTTTGGACAATTTTGCAAAATTTCACTATTATAGTACCTATATTGTAGTTAAAATAAAAAAAATAATAATATCTTAAGACTCCAAGCATGATTAAGCTTTGCATCCTCTCGTTGAACCGTGACTGTTGCATTCTATAGTAAACGAGGAATGTATCTCTTTTAATTTTAATACTCATCGTGGTCATTAAGAAACGCTAATATTAAATTTATTTCATCGCATAATGACTAGGTGTAAGTATTTAATACTACGGACTTCACGATTAGTAGCTTATACTCCGGTGACTGTGCAATTGATAATAATGTTAGCGATGGAGCGTCGATCGCTCGATTGTACGGAGTTTAGTCAAAAATTAAGTTATTATTCGGTCGATCAAGCGGAAAAAACGATGCAAAAAGATTTACGATAAATTGCTGTCTGTGAGATAATTTGTTATTAAAATAAGTAGGTACTTAAATCATTCGATATAGACTATATGCTTAAATGTGCTTCAAAAAAGTACCAGCGTATTTATCCGTTTTATAACCAATTTACCATATCAACTAGTTAACCATAATTTAATTAGTATCTAATTGCCGTGCGATTAGCAAACATCATATTGCAACATTTCGTTTCAAAATGGAAATTTGATTAATTTACATCCATTAAAGTTAAAGGAGTAGCTAAAAGTGAAATGTTGAAAAAATGCACAAGTGCTTTACCTGGACATGTACATGACACTTGAATAATTAAAGTACCGTGTTTACAGGGTCGTTTTTATTGTCATTTTATACGTCGAATTATACCCAATATCCTGCATGAGGTCAATTTTATTAATGATCAGCCATGGTAGTACCAGCACATTGGCTAGTATGACCTTGTTATACTTTTTACGTAACTATTGTATTACACTAATCTGTAAAGATCATTTCTTCGCGTTGAATGTTATAAACAAGCGCAGGTTGTCGATTTACATCATTTTTCTTGCTTAACGAGATAATGAATATGTTAACAATTTTTAGAAAATACGTAATAAAAAGTGAATGCCACATATTTTTTTGGAAAACCTATAATAAAATGTTACAAGGAAGTGTTAGTACTTACTTGCAAAAGTCAAGTAGGTAAATTTAATTATTTTATGCACTGCGCACGGAAGTAATTGAACTCGGCATTGATTTGCTAAGATTTATCTTACCGGCTAAGTAATAAGATAACGAAACAATAATTTTGCATATTTATCGCAGTGCATTAATCGTTGCAGAGGAAGACAAAACAAAAGAATTGCACGAGTTGCGAGTTGAAAATTAATTGATTCGCCAATCGTACTTCTAGATAAATCATCAATGAGAGAAATTATCCTATTGTCTTAAGCAAAAGGGCAATTATCATTTGTAATAAAAATTATCTTTTCTAAATAAACCACTTCATGATGATTTATTATAAACGTCCGTTTATCTAATCTGCGATTCATCAATTAAAATTGCGAAATTTTGACAAGGCAATTAATGATTTAATACCTGTTGGTAAATATTTACAATTGAATCTGCAATCCAAATTAATCCTAATATGAAATACAACATATTTTCTAATTTAAACTTACTTGTATCTTAATGAGCGAGTAAACATGATGTACCTATCAGTTCATGGTAAATGTACCTATACGCAGATTGTTCTAATAATTTGAATAGTGAGGTTTAGTATAAGTAGTACATCGCTAGAAATTTTCGAGTATTTATTAAAAGAATTTGCATATAAAACATGAAAAATTATATGATATGCCATAAAATAGATGCACATTAAAATATAAACGTGGAACTTTAAAAATATACAATTTTAATGAAAAATGTGGAATAAATAATAATGCATATAGTGTATAGGTAAATCACATTATCATAAAAGTAATGCTTATCATTATGTGCACTCAAAACATAACTGTTTTAATGGTACATAAAATGAATTCGAGTTTTTTACGGCACACAAGTGCATAAGTCCGTTACTTAAATTTAAAATATTAAGAGACACTGATACCGTTTTAATGATGCAATTTTCGGCTATTACAAGCACTTATGACCGAAACGGTTTTATGCACACAGAAAATTTTTCTGTAAATGGTAAAACCCTGAGCTGTCTTTTATTAAAATATTTATAGGAAGTCGCTTATTGAAATAATTTCCTTCGGAGCTTATGGCATAAATTAAAATAATTTTATTTGTTTTAATGGGTTTTTCTATATGATCACAAGTGCATGTAGGTACACAGTTGTTTATAAAGTTTTATTAATTAGCTCATTTTAATTTATATCACTAGATATTAGATATTTAATGTTTTTCAGTAGTTGAAACTCCTAGTATAAATTGTTACTTGTTTGTCGCGTATGTATTTTATTTCCAGGAAACGATAAAAACATACTTCTAAATAACGATTAGATAATGATAAAAATTAATATATTGACAACACTATTAGCTCCTCATCCGGTAATTGCCATTCATTTCATACTGATTAATATCTAATACACTTCAAAACGATATTTATAGCTACACAAGAAAGATATATTTCAATAAAATTATAGGTTCTAGATAATAGATAATTTTCAGATTTGCATGGCTGAAAGCAATGATTGGATTATCCCAAAATTGGAGATATTAGAAATTTGATCTTAACAGTATAACAGCAAACTTGAACCATTCACCACTTGAAATTGCTACCTACAACATTATAACTCAACAATACAATTTTATTATAATTTCTGCTCACATCATTATAATACCATCCTCTCTGATTTCAATACCGCGGATCGCCTCGCCCAAGAATCAGCCTCCTCACGAACCCAACGCTAAACTGCGCTCTTCTCAATTCAATTGTCTTCATTATCAATGCTAGTCATTCAACAGTTGTGCATTATGTGTAAACAGTTTTTTTCTCTCGATCGTAAACACGCGCCCCATGACCCAGATTGTCGTGAACCCAGAGCCGGCCGCATGGTCATTACCGGGTCACCAGGACCTTGTTTTACCTTTTAAAGACTTCGCAGCGGGACAATTAGGTTAGATAATGGAAAAATTCGAAAATGAATTTGAGATGCGCATAAAAAATAAAGCTGATTAAAGGCTTTATATAAAGGGTCTTTATCAATTGAGTGCCGTTATGCTTAAGGGTGTGAATCCTTTGATAACTTTAAGAAAAACAGTTAATATCAAAATATGTGTCGTAAATCTCTTAGTTTTTGAGCTACAGGGTGTTACAATTTTAGGAAAAAAATAACTTTTTTATCATAAATTTATTATCACTATACAGACATTTTTATGAAATTTTGTACACATCTTTTAATCATTAAGGAGCATTTTCTACGAAAAAGATTTTTAAAGTTTTTACCAGTGTCGTCCGTACGGGGTTTGAACTGAATATTTTTGGAATGAAAATTGTACGCCACTGCTTTTTCTAAAAACCAAAATTATTTTTGGAATCCTTTTTTAAAAACACTTTTTTTGAGCAAAAATTAATTAGGTATCTACTTTCCCAAATGATAAAAAAATCTGTAGCTTAAAGACTAACATAAGATATTTACGACTGGTATCTTCATATTAACTTTTCTTCTTAAAATCACCCAAAGATTAACACCCTTACATATCGGCACTCAATTAATAAACACCCTATATTTAATGTATCTATTTTAGAATTTGTTTGTTCAATTTAGTAGGTTCACATTATTAAATATTAGTTTGAATAAATTTGTTTCATTTTATTGATTATAATTATTCGATATTAAATTCAAATAACTCATCAGTGAAAATTTGGGATAATAACAGCAAAATTATAAATTAATATTTTCATTTGCAATTTAATGATATAGTATTTTATAATTCACATAGATATGTAAAATTTGTTTGTATGCTACAATTATCATCGGGTCGTTATATTTTTAAACACCTGGTTTTAAATTACCCTCCGCCTAATTAACCTCCGTGATTTGTGACATTTTTCACAGCCGATAAACAGCTGGGGCTCGTTCATTCACCACCGAATCCAGGTGTGTTTTCCACTTCCAAGAAGGCGAAAACATCAATTCCCGGCAAAATAAACATTCAGAATTGAAAAATCGTGTATTTTACGCAAATTAACCGAAATCGCAGCGGGTTATTTATTTAGCGCTAAACGTAAATCTGTCGAACTCCTAATTAATAAAAACTAACAAAAAAACTCCTTACCTGCCGAAGGTGAAACTGAAATTTACGACTGTGACACCGCGACTCCCGGGTTTGAACCTACTTAACTTTTCACGACGTCGTATTTATTGATTCAGGTAACCAGGTAAGCGAGCGAGCGCGGTACTAATGAAGACCAGAGTTACCTTTGCCGGTACTCAACAAACTGACTATCGCGGCCTGATTGCACTTTGTTTTGTTACATGCTTACTTGGACGTCTACTACAGGACCAGGTGAGTAGTCCGCGTTGCCATGTTTACTATTTTTTTCATTAACTAGTTATTTACACGATTGTTAGAAATTGCGATGAGGTAAGCTGTAAGTCGATTTGTATGCAAAAGGACCGCTAGGTGCCGATAAATTGGACTTTTTGTCGACCATGTCAAGCGTAGAAAATTGTGTTTTTGGGTAAACAATGTTATCTTATTCATCTGTAAAACAGTTTAGCATAACTGTATTGATTTCAATAATTAAATTCAGGATGGTTCAATAATTAGCGCAAAAACTATTTTTTTGGCGCCCAATTAGGTATATTTATGATATACATAAAATTGCGAGGCCACTGAACTTCCTCGATTGAATTTAGCGAACAGTAATAAATATAATTAACTGCTTATATAACGCGAAAAGGAAGAGACTAATTAAAAATATTTTGCTTTTTTTTAGTTCCTACGTTATTAAATTAAAAATTTAATCTAAATTAACACCGATTGTACCGTTAAAAATGACGATTGTATCGGGAATGTAATAATTGATCTGTTACAAAATTCGATACCTACTGTGAGTATGAGAAACGTGAAAATTTGAGTTTTAACCGGTGATGTTCACTGAACCATAATCTAACTAACTGTCGGGGGGACATTTCCTGCTCCATTTTATACATATAAACCGAGTAACGGATCATGACTTTTATATTATTTAGAAAAACAGGTAGTTATTTCAACATTTCGAATTACGATTTATGGCTCTGTCATTTGAAACTTCGCTAATTAACTAGAATGAGAGTCTGTTTGTGGATTTTTGTTTACGTTACTTACCGTTTTAAAACGGTAAAAATATTCTCTTATTGAACTACTAATGCTTATTTATTCCTAATGATACAGCATTGTCCAGAATTATTAATATACAGTGGGTATAATAGTGAGCAAATACTTCAATTTATTACTAATGTTAAAGAACACCATTAGCTGAATATCACAACATTTTTAGTTGTTATTCAAATCTAATGCGATCGTTAAAACATCACAAAGATTAACTCTCCATAAGAATAATGGGTAGTAATAATAGCGAACACTTAAAGTGATTAACAGTAATTACTTCCTCGTTCTAATTATTATTTACACTTTTCTTTTCCTTTTAACGGCGTAACGAGCGAACGTTTCAGTAATAACGTAAAGAATAGTATCGAGCATCTGCGACTGTCGCAATTCACTTCAGACGCTCTTCTTGAACCAACGCAAAAAGAAGGAGTACTGAAACAAAAAGCTTTTCTCACGGCGATAATATCCGTTTTTATTGGAATATTCACTTTCATTTTTCATTCATTCATGCAAATAATTACGGTTTGTCTTGCTCACATGTGGCAAATAGGACAATTTGCCAATATCAGCGAGGCAATTATCTGCAGCAGTTTTGCTGAAAAAACTGAACTGCTACAAGATAAAATTTTAATGAATTGCTTTGTTTCTCACTAGCTTGATATTAAAAATAATTGGTTATAATTTTAGTTTTAATAAAAGCCGATATTCTGCTACAAACCCATAAACTAAATACATTTTTTTTACCAGATTACTATATCAATTATTACCGGCGAAAATTATGCACCGAATCTTTTCATTGCAAATGAATGAATACTAAAAATAGAAACACGCCTTAAGTCAGAAAACAGAAATCATTCTGGCTTAAAGATTTCATATACAGATTGTACTTTAGAAGCGTAGGCGATGCTTAATTCAATTCCTATAAAAAATTGCTCGTATGAAACCCCTTTTGATATTGATGGAAGTCATAAACAACTTTCGCATTTTTGCTGACGCTGCGATTTTAACAGTAAATTAAATTTGCTTCATATACACAGTGACCCAAACTAAAGCAAAAATTGAAGATCAATGTTGTCAATTTTATTGTTTCAAACCCACATCACTAATTCTTTAGTGTTAATATTCCAGAGATTTGAAAATGTAGGTAACAAAGTAAATTTGGTTCTTTACAGCAATATTCGCGATAACTTCTTCTGTGTATTTAGTTTTTAACACACCAGTTATTCCACAATACAATAATTGATTACATATAACAAGCAAGATATCGTGATAAATTTGCAAGTTATCATCGTGCTTATAAGATGTTTTACAAATAAAAATAAGCGAATTCTTTTGATAATTAAATATGTACGAGTGCGTCTGAATAGGTGTACTTGCGTCATGTTCTTCAAGGTGACAATTGTGTATTTAATTGTTCCTATTACATTGCAATTACCAGTGGATGAAAATTTAGTACATTCATACAAATGAAATTAGTTGCTAATAATAGAAATATATTCGAAGATGAAGATTAATTTAATTGTGCAGGTAATCAGTTTACCCAACAAGATTTAGAACAATCTCATGACATATATTTGAATTATTATATAACAAAATAAAAGTTTCAAAGGTTTTATTGATGATCAAGCTTGAGCTTCTGTAGTTGTTGTTGCTGGACGTTCGCCTAAAAAAAACAGACAGTTAATCACACAGTAGGTTTAAATTATTAACATTATAAATTACTTTCTTTCTCTTCGCTCTTTTCATCAGTAATAAACGCCGGGAATTCCAGCTCAAACGGAGATTCATTATTCTCCACGATCCATATAGAACCCGGCTTGGCCACTTCCATAATATCCACTAGACCTTTAGCCACGTTTTCGGGGTCCTGCAGAGAAACCGTCTTCATTTGCTCTTCAACCTCCACAGCGAAATTCTCGTTTATCGTCTTCTCCTCCAGATTCTTCAAAGCGTTGGTGTTGGTGAAGCTGGGGCAATACCCGAACACCTTGACTCCGGTCCTTTGGTACAGACTCACCGTTCCCAGAGCTCTTGTAAAACCTGCCGGGAATACCCAAAATCACTTATTGATTATGGTTTGCATAGACCTCACAAGAGCCTTAACAATTCTGAACTCTTGTGAGTGTTTGGAATTTTCTTACCAGCAATTCCAAATTGGGTTAGGGTGTGAATAGGAAATCCACTAGAAGGGACTATGCTCATACAAGAGCCCAAGTTAATGATGATCCCTCCGTGTCCCGAACTGGATTTGGACAAATATTGCATACCCAGAAGGGTCCCAATGACCGAGCCTCTTATGTTCGTGTCCAGTTGGGTCTCCCAATTCATGTCGTCCAAAATGCCTGCGTTGTTCACGATTATATCAATTTTCTGCAAACAAAGTAAACTCATAAGAGGGTCCATTTCGATAGCGCGCTCCATCACTTCACCTCCAACTCCTGCGACGTGTTCCTGAAGATGGCGTCCATTTGCTCGGTATCGGCAACGTCGGCTTTGTGGGTGATAACTCTGTCGCTGCCGAACTGGTCCTTCAGGATCCTCTCGCTGTCGACCAGCTTCTCCTGGTCGATGTCGATTATATTGACGGCCGTCACGCCGCTCCTCAGCAACTCCCTGGTGATAGCGAATCCTATTCCCGAGGCGCCGCCGGTCACGACGGCGACCTTGTCCTCGAAGTTGTAGCTCTCCGGCGTCGGCGGCTCGACGCTGGTCGATTGCAGGTGCCTGGCCAGCATTCTCGTCAACGTCGGGGCGCTCCGCTTGAAGAAAGGTCCCAATTTTTGCAACAAAGCCATTTCGATATTCACGCTACAATTTTAATTCAAGTGTGTGACACTTATCCAGATGACAGTTACAGTTTCACTAATGTTTATAGATTGGGTGATAAGTGAATAACTGTCTTAGAAGACTCTCTTCTTTCTAATGTTATGGCATACTCTTTATTATCATCAATTTTGTTCTCTATTTACTTTTTTTTCGATGCGAAATCCAACATCTGAGTGCAATACATGCGAAAGGCCGCAACAAAAGCGAAATTTATTTATTATTTTGCGTAGTCACGTTGTGTCTGGAATGAAGAATTATTATGCATCGCGTGAGTCACACGCGGATGTGTGTGTGCAAGAACAGAGACTTATTACCTTCCGGAAAAAACAAACCGCACTACATTTAGTTATGTAAAGTAGGGCGATTTTGCGCGTAAGAAAATGATCCTGCGAACAAATTTGTTTTCGTTTGGATAACATATCTATTTACGAACAATTAATATCCTTATAGAATCACGTAATTTTATAATCGCACCCAATAATACCGAGAAACTATTAGACAAATTGTATTCTGGTATATGGTTAAGACAATAGAGTAATTTACTTAAAATAAGGAAGTAGATTTAAATTACAGGAAACGTAGTAAAGTGTATTGCATCTAGGGCAAACCTCAACATTAAACGTTTGCATTCCGAAGCGTATTCTCGAAATAGTCCCAATGAGTTGAGAAAAACTGTAGAAGCAGAAGAAGAGCGATGGTGAATTATTTACGACGCGATAATGTTTCTGCTGCATTTCATTTTCAATCGGTTCGTGGAGAAATTTTAGAAAGCGTTCATTTTTGTTGTTTAATATTGTATTAATTTGTAATGTGTATGTTTACATTAATCCCGTGATTGTTATCTACCATATACAATGTGTTTCATTGGGAAAGGGTTCATTTCACCCTATATACAGAGAGATTTATTACAAGTTATGAGCTACGAAAGAAATTGTCCAATTTCAAAAATAACCCTGTAACTCGGTTATAAAGGGAGCAAGACCCATACTATATGGTTTATTGGTGATCCCCTGGGTGACTTCTATGTCGGTTTAAAGTATTGCCCTTACCTGCCCAATAAAACACTCTGTATTTATGAGTCACAGAAATGGAGAAGACCACGACTTTTTTTTAAATTTTGTTTTCAAAACCGTATGTTCTAAGAAGGCGCGTAATGAAATTTGTATTTTTTTCTGTGGCCAAATAAGGCCGCAATTAATTTTAAAGTTTGAAAAACGTCACACAATCGTCATACACTCTGCTCCAATCAAAGCAAGAGTTACAAAGAGAAGTCACATTTAGCAAGTTTGCCACGTTTCCTATTACTCTTCTTTAGTCCGCAAAATGTACGTTTTTTGTATATTTATTGCAATAAACATTTTCTGATTTACCCATTTCTTCCATTACCTAATGGATAATTCGATATATTAATATAGAAATAACATCTTCATCTGTATAAATTGTAACCGATTTTCGTGTTAAAATACAAATAATGGTCCTGAAAAATTTATTTGGCAACATTCTTGTCAACGTCAATATTATCAGTAAAGTGTTTTGTGCCGAACTGCAATTCGTGTAATTTGTTTTGTGCATTTTTCAGAAAAATCTGACAAATGGCAGTTTGATTTTTGTTCGTTTGTGTATTCTTTGTTACTGCGTTCGAAAATTCATACTATTTACTATACAACAAGACGTGAGTGGTTCATGATTGGTTGATAAGGTATGAATCAAAACCCGAAATTTTTAAATTTCAAAGGGCTATATCTTTTTAATTATAACACATTTTGAGCAACTGAAAACGGTTTTGAGCTCTAATAAATCATTTTTAATCGTATCTTTTGCCGAAACCCGCTTATCTCACATCGTGGTCTTCTCCATTGTTAGAACATTTTTTCAATAACTTTAGTACACCCTGTAGGATAAATGAATGGAAATAAAAAGACAACCGCAACCGCTAACATTTCTGATCGGTCTAGGCGAGAATTTCTGTTCGCTATACGAAACAATCCCGGTGGGATTCGATAAGTTATTGGATATTGTTTCGAAATAACGCTGGAAAACCTTGATTTCGAGCCGAGATACGAGCGACGTTTAACGGAGGAAATTAAATCTGAAGGAATTCGATGTTGGTGCCGGTGAAAACGCTATTCGCGGAATCTAATTTCAGCGTTGCGTCGGTTTCGAGAGGCCTTGCGTGGCTGTTGCACGTTCAACTCAAAGACTTCGGATTTTCTATTTATTTTACGCCGTTGATTGCAAAAAGAGACACGTTAAGAGATTTATAGTTTGAGGACGTAAGTCGAGAAGATCCAAACTGAGATTTTCAATTCAACTAAAGGTCAAGAGTTCGCGAAAATAGTTGCACCCTTGAAAGTAATTATCTAAACTTAATTATTATGATGGGTATTTGATAGGTGTACTAACATTTTGTTTTATAAATTACCAACCACCTTGACACCGAAAATTATTGAAGTGAACTTGTATTACAAACAGTCAAAAAAAAAATATTAAAGGTTGGATCAAATTTACCTAATTTTTTCAATAGTGTGTACTACAGAAAATCTATGTTAGAATTTTTCAATCTCATTTACAGCGCAACATGGCATCCGAAAAATCCGGGAACCCGCGATTTCCGTTGCGCTTGGCAACGCCGGTTTCACCTGCCTATCGGATCGTACCGTTCGCGCACAGGTGAGACTACGGCTACCTCTTCGGTGGTTCTGGTGTCCTGATAGAAAGGTAGACGTGGTTCCCACTTGTAAGGGTACCACCGACGTGTGGTAGGAACCTAACTGGTACTTCGAGCCGGAATACCTCCGAGGTGCACCCGTTCGATATGTAGAGCTATCGAGCGGTACCGGGCTTGTCGCTTCTTTAACGTGTACAAGCGAATATCTCGGTTAAATGCTGATGTTTATGTTGCGTTAAATGTGGAGATGGGTTATATTAAATAAGGAGTGTGTGCAGTTAATTTAGATAACGTATACTGAATGTTAATTAAATGGGATGGTTTAATATTAAATTATCAGATTAAAATTACTTAGATGTTCAAATAAAATAATATTTGGAATTAAAGTATCACGAGTACCTACAATTAATTTTGCTGTCCTTTCTGTATGATTTTTTATATTTTAAAATAGTGTAGACGAATCAATATTTCGTGTTACTTAATATTTGTTATTATATAAGCGTTATTTTACAATCAATAGCATATCAAGTAGTTAATTTATTTATTGATATATTAATTCGCTAAAACTTACGGTATTCATCCTAATCAAATGAATTTTTAGTGTCAATTAAAGTATTAAAATAATATGTATAAATTAATCATCGAGCAGACATGATTTAATTGCTTAATAAAAAATATTAGATGTGTAAAATCCGAAGAAAAATGCGATTAACTCCACCTTTGCATAAATTATAGAGTACAGTTCGATTCGAAGAGTCTAAATCGAAATTATATCAAATTTACAGTTATGGCCTCTCTGGGAACAGTATCAGGCCACCATCATGGCATATGTTTCATAAAAAATAACATAAATTTCTAAACAATTTTAATATTTTTTATAAAAAAAAGTTGGTATTCCTTTGAGACGAAAACACGAAATAATTAAAATCATTAAACTTTGATAATAAAGCCTGATATTTATATAGATAACAAGATAACATTTTACCCAAAAACTACAATAAATTATTCCCATCTACCTACTTAAATGTTATTCGTCGAAAGCAAGCAAATCAAAAACGAAACACCACCATGAAAAAAAGGTTTCCCAAATTTTTAATAAGCCATTTAGAAATATTTTAAGCCTCTTAATTAAATACAATGTATGGACATATTTTTAAAAAACCATGTAAATATAATACAATTATTACTACTGTTTAATTAAGTACCCGCAAGGGTAGAAGTACTCCAAATAGATGCTACAAATCCATAATAGGCGAATATCGTGCGGGTACTATTCGCTTAAACAACATCGGTTCCTTCGCGTTCTCTTCTGGTAACTGTCGAGCCGAAGAACCACCGTTGGGTACCATCGCTCATGGTATTAAGTCGATGATGATGGTATCTAATGGTACACTGAAGTACCACCGTGTAATAGGATAGCAGAAAGGACTGTAGCGTTTGCAAGAGCGTTGACCATAGGACAATTGTTGCCATTTTAGTTGTTGCACTATTAAAATAGTTCTTTTGGTGTTTGTCTATTGATGGGTGCATTTTTCGATAAATATTTGTTAGAAGGACTAAAATTATTGTATTTTTTAATTCAAATTTTTAGGGGTTTTTAATTAATCCTTATAATAATTTGTTTATCAATATTTTTTGATGTATTATCAATATTTCTGTAATTTATCTGTGGTTGTTTAAATAATAGAATTTTTATTAAAATATTAAAATTATATATTTTATATGCCTGTAATAATGAGTGAATTAAAAAATAAATAATTTTAAATAAAGTTA
Organism: Phyllotreta cruciferae; assembly: GCA_917563865.1. Classification (NCBI taxonomy): domain Eukaryota; kingdom Metazoa; phylum Arthropoda; class Insecta; order Coleoptera; family Chrysomelidae; genus Phyllotreta; species Phyllotreta cruciferae. The sequence continues at coordinate 4,868,773 of OU830606.1, forward strand.
TAAATATCTGTATTGATTATTGCGTCAAGTTAGATTCTACTCTGTTTTTATTTATAATATTTCAAATGCCCTCTTTTAATAATTTCTTTCTAAATATTTTCTTTCACACTAAAAAACATTTCAAAAATTTAAAAACAAAACATTTTGCAAAAAATTGTTTTTAAAACCCAGTGCTTGTGTAGCAGATACCTAAATTAATATTCCTGAAAAAATTCTAAACAAAAAAAGTCAACAAAAATATCTAATAATAGATAGTAGGTACCAGGTACCACCTACAGGTAAAAATGTACTGGTACGCGCGCACTATAGCAAATATCAATACCGATATTATTAACCGTAAACCACAAGAACCTAACCTTACCGGTACCCGACGGTACCTAATGGTACTGTACGGTACCATCAAATACCAGGCAGACATGTAGACCAGTCGGTGTGTATGTTGTGTGTGTTTGCAGAGCGGGTACCTCGGCGGCCTGCGGTCTAGCTTGGGCGGGTGGACGCAAAAAGTCAAGTCTTGGTACTGGGGCACACCTCTTGTAAGTTTTAGGTCCTCGATGCACTGAAAAGCATGCGCTGATTACCTACACGATATATTTATATTATATATTCTCTGTTTCACATTACACAAACGTCGCCAAAAAGGATGTCTATATGTGCAATGTAGAGCGTGTTGCTGTTGGAATTATTGTTATCGTTTGTTGGATTCTTTGTTCGATTGAAGGGAATATTAAAAGGACTCTACTATATATTTTTCCTTATTAAATCTATGTTGCCAGATCTACTGAGATTTCACTAGATATAGTAATTTTGACTTATTGATTTAGGTAGAAGCTTTAAAGAAGTCTTCAAGTCTAATGATTTTATTCAAGCTCTCTTTTAGGAGTAGTTGAAGAATAGAAACGCACTTCTAGGCAAACAATAGTAATAATTTTAATAGCCGAGCTGTAAATGTTAGAAAACAAAACACGTTAGTAATCAGTTGTATAATTGAAATTTTTGAAAATTTTATATAGGTAATTAGAAATGTAAAAATTCGTTACAAACACACACAACACCTACACAATTTTTATTTATTATAATGCAATTTTTCTACAAATTCCTTCCTAGAGTAGTATTGCTTTTTTAGTCCTTTCATTCCCATTCAGTCTCCGAAGAGATCTCTAATTTTGCTCTTGCTACATTTTGCATTTTTAATCTGGAATCTGAAACTTTGTGAAATCTCTCCAATGAATCAAACCTCTTTAATCTTCAAACTACTTTTCTGCAAATTTGCATACTAATTGTGACGACATTTTCAAAGAACGTTTTCACTAGAAATTCCATACTGAAAGATGTGAAACTTTTCTTCTTTTTTTAGATTGAACCGCAAGATAAAATAAGACGAGTTTCTAGGCTCTGACTCAATTCCGTACTTAATAACCGATTATTATTCAATGAAATATGACTCAATTTATGAGCGATTGTTTCAGAAGGAATTCCGACGATTTATTATGCGAAAAAAAAAACGTTGCGAATATCGCAAATCAAAAAAGTTGATGAAGAAAAATTAGAGATCGCTTGACACTAGAATTTATCAACCTCACATATGAAGATTACGAGTGTTTAATAGCTTTGTGTTAGCAGCGGCGTAGAAAAGAATACAACAACACACTTTATTTGAAATAAAATTTAATAATGTATTAATGTACAGTAGAAAATTCAAATGATTATGGAATAAAAAAATATCCCATTGAATCTTTAAGTATACCGACATACAAAAAGTAAAGTTTCTAGTGACAATCAAACTCGACCAGCGCCCTGGGCGATTTGTTTCAAAACACCTCTTTAAATAAATCATATTCATAAATTTCTAGATGTTGTTTTTGTGCTCAAGAGTGGGCAGAAGACCCAATGCAGAGACACTGAATATGTATGATGATATATGTTATTACCACTGTCTAGTTCTTATTCATAAGACTTGCACAATTGCTATATGTGAAGTCGCAAACCGAAACTTACACCGAGAAAAATCTCTTTGCATAAATTATGTACATTCCATTTAACAAAGATTCTAAAAGTACATTTTTCGATAAAAAAAAATGATATTTTTTAAGGTGTAATAATTGGAATATCCCAATTGAATTTATCAATGAGATAAACTTATCAGTGCATTTTCAAGTAGACAAAAAAATATGCACTTCTACACAGCTTGCTATTTAGAGATTTTTAAAATAAATTGATGCCGTTCGCTTTTTCTTAGTGTGAAAGATTTCTTCTATTCCGAAGACTTATTTAACAAGTATCATATGAATATAAAGTAGTCAGTCATGTTACACTTACTAAAATCCTATGAATAATAGTTTACGTACAATGATGAATGAAATATTCACTAAATAAAGCAAAAAAAACATCCAGGCATTCGTAATTGGAAGCAAAAAAAACTTGTCTGGACTTTTGTATGGAAATAAGAACGACGATGGAGCAGTAAATTTACTGAAATAAACCCGTCTGTAGAAGTACATATTTTTTTGTTTCATCGTGGAATTTCCCATCAGAACAACATATGAATAAATTGTTCATAATCAATTTGTCAATTAATCTTTTACACACAATGCTATTAAACTTCTACCTTTAAATTTACAACCCTTTTTTAAACTAGCTATTTTTCCTCATATTCTATGTAAGTAGCAGTGTTGTCAAATATCTTTACACTTACTATTAAACACAAAATATTAAAAAAAAACTAAATAATAACAAAAATCGAGGTACCACTGGTATCAAGATATACTTCTCTCGTCCACACTGAGCATGGGGCATGTTTTTTATTAGAGTATTAGTGCACTATTTTAAATAAAATTAAATAATAAAGTATACTTACCTACTCGTATTTGAACAAATAAGAAGTTATTGCAAGCACATTCACTTACATTTTATAAATAAGTTATTTACTAGATTTTATTAAGATGTTTCATTTATGAATTTATGAATTTTAACTGCATATATGGACACAAAAATTGCAAATAATCTGGTTTATTCCGCATTTTACTATTGCTTTGTTGACCCCTATCTACAGTTAAAGTTTGTGTATTCACTAACGGAACACCTTGTATAAAATATTAATATGCAAATTTTATTATCATATTTTGTTATTCCAAAGAAATAAGTGATGCTATATGTAGACGCTGGATTCCTTGTTATTTTTATCGTGGTTGCTCTAGCATTCTCTTGGTTTTCATTTTTACATACTTAATATGTATAAGTAAGTTTGCGTTAGGTATTTTTCTGGTGAATATTAGTTTATATTATCATTACATTGCTCGTAGTTTAAGTGGAAACTGCACATTTCCAACGCGGAAACGAGAAATATGGGATTCCCGAATAATGTGTTTTTTTACAATATTATTTTTCCAATTAAGAGCGTTTACGTTCTTGAAATCGCAAAAAACCAGTTGAATAATGATTCTGCCACTAGGCGCTTTTAATACCATTTTTTTAGCGCTATAATACATACCTATGGAGTATCTGCATACAACGATCGGCACGAAAATAATAAATCAGTCACGGCCGCATCGCGCAAATGCGATAATTTCAACAATAATACTTATTATTTGCAAATAAAAGAAAATGTTTTCGACTGGTGTTAAATTGCAATTTTATCAGGTTCGGTATATATTACCAGCGCCAATTTTCGATCACGAAGGATGCTCAAATTATCGCTCGATGGGTGAAATAAAACCGTCAACGGCTCCTTACTCAAAAACCAACCGAATGTGCAATTATCATGGACGTAGACTAGCGCTTTTTATAATACAAGTTATTCTATTGTGTAGATTTTCCACCATATAAATTTCCACCAAAATCTTGTACATAAATATTGAAGCAAGCATATACACTTCAGGTTTATTACTGAAGAGTTTTGATCTATTTATCAAACTTTTCTAATATCACCTTTTCTATTACCTAATTCAGTAGTTCTTGCTTGCTAATTTTAATAAATTTTCCACCATTTGGCAACATTCTTCTCTTCTCTTTCTTCCATGCAATATAAATTGGTATGGTCGAGTTGTGCTTATTTATTTTGGCAGGAAATATTTTTATATTATCTCGTTGGACGTCTATGATAATTAGCGGCTCTTCGTCCTGCGAAAAGTACCACTTGCGAGTACCATTTATGCACGCAGTAATGATAGCATACCGGAGCTGTTTTTAACAAGTGCCGCAGATGAAAGTGAATATCGGTTCATTTTTTGCCGTAATCACCGCGAGTATACCGGTATCACTGTGTAATTTCAATGTTTTGAAAGAGTTAATTGATTTCGATATATTCGATAATCACCCTAATATTCGTGTTCATTTTACATGAAACGCGAGAAATCGGAGAATTGATGGGGAACTGGTTTTCTGGAATTGTTTTAATACTCAGTTTCCTGCGATACGCACGCACTAGAGGTGTCCGGATTTCCTTACTTTATTATTTAAATGGTTTGGAGAGGTTTTTTCGTGTAGAAAAAAGCCTACAATTTTCATATTTTTCTCCAATTCATTCGACTCCATCCATTTCGATTCCAAATTAATACCCAACCCTATAAATTCTCATTGCTCCTAAGATAGCAAATAATATTTATGTCAGAAGCATGAGTATCGTTGATGTTCATTAAGTTACTTGTTCGAACAACACTGAATGTTTACTCGCTCCACTCCATCAGGATATGGATTTAATCCTCAAATTAAGTTCCCTGATTAATGATAGTCGTATCTTAACTTGCTCTATTTATGTTATACATTTCACGTGGAAATACGCATCTCGAGATGATTTAATTGAATTTAACTTTATAAAGTCATCATTAAACTTCCTAATGTAATTGATATAGTTTTTACGCGACTATTCCAGAGTCAATAAAATTCGCGTCTTTGTGACTAAACTCCGTCGAGAAAATTAATAAAGTTGAATGTAAGGCTCGGTATTTGTTAGAGAAGTTTACAATGCTATCAAACTTGTAATATCTTGCGGAGGATCCAGTTGTAAAGTACCATGTGAACCTACAGAAATTCTCTTGTATAACTAAAGAAAATGTTGTAGTTTAAAGTAGCTTTTGTGATTCACAGACGCTGATGATAAATGATGAACCGTAATATTTATCCGCACATTTCACACTCATCAAACTTGGTGCTCTTTATACATACTTCAGCATGAAATCGTTCTGATTTAACATTTTTTGATCTCTTCAACACCGGTTTTATTCGAACGGATTTGAATTTTGAACTTCGCTTTGTACATCGAATCATAAACCATCAGCTTATCACTAGGTTGGAACTTTTTAACTCCTCTACTTAATTCTTCTATGCATATATCGGTATTAGTAACGAGGAGGTTTTCTTTTTAGGAGCTGGCTCACAAGCTGTCGCGCAGCTTCGACATGAAGGACGAGCAGGGCCTCCTGGAGGGCGAGGGCGGCATGAGGCGGCACCAGTCGATGCAGAGGCTGACGAGGGACGGCGCCCCGGAGCACCGCGACCCCGCCAAAGTGGTCTACGACGAGCAAGGTAACCTGAGGATAACGGTCAAAAAGACGAAACCCATACTAGGAATCGCTATCGAAGGAGGGGCCAACACCAAGCACCCCCTACCCAGGATAATCAATATAAACGTAATTATTAAATTATCGAAAAAACCAGTGAAGCAGTGAGGGATTTTGCAGGAAAACGGATCCGCATTCTACGCGGGCGGCCTTGAAGTGGGCCAGCTGATCCTGCAGGTGGACGGCACCCGCGTGGAGGGTCTGCAGCACCAAGACGTGGCTCGGCTGATAGCGGAGTGCTTCGCGCGCCGAGACCGCGAGGAAATCGAGTTCCTGGTAGTGGAGGCGAAGAAGAGCAACATGGAGCCGAAACCGACCTCGTTGGTCTTCCTCGAAGCTTAACATTTGCTTAGCCTCCCCCCTAGCGACCCCCCGGGGCCGAGTCACCAAGAGGACTGAACGGATCTACGATCTACGATTTACTACTACATATCACGCGTATCATAGAGGATCGATCTCGAGCCCGGCGATGGCGCTCCGCCGGATCTCCTATCGGCCGGGGCTTTAGGTGGATCGCGTAGTTGTCGTAGCAAGGAGAAATGTTTGCAATTGTTATGGAGCTTATTTGCAGGCTGTGGTTTAACGGGATTTAAAAGCAATTTTCAGGATTATGCCGAAGTTCATCGGTAGTTTGAATTCAATATAAATTGAACTTTATACAGGGTGGAGATCTTAACTGGAATAAATCCACTAGCGGGGAAGAGAATAATTATTCTAAAATTTCGCAAGACACGTCAACGTTTTAATTTATTTCAGTTAAACTCTACAACCAGTATATAAATTAACAGGTTCCTCGCATGGTTGCAAATTGAGAATTGATCTTAATTCCCCAAATGGTTAATTTGTTCTGAATTTATTCCGATACATTATTGAAAAATAATGCATACACCGTAGGGAAAATTGTTGATGCACTGGAAGGATTTCATGATTAATATAAGATAGTAGATTTATTACTAAATTGATAGAAATTATCGGTTCTATTTCTTCATTAAGAAAGAAGTATGCGAATAGGTTTAAACGGTAGGTAATTCTTAAGGAATAAATAGATCAATGACAACAGCATTATCATTAGATTTTGTACAATGATTATTGTTGTACCTTCTATTCGTATGATCTTTCTTAATAAAAAAATGAAGCTTGATAATAATAATCTCACTGCAAAACAAATATAGTCTAAATTCGAAGAATCACCACGATACCGATTCGTAGACACACTATGAACGATTTCTTTCTATTCTAAAACTTTTATTTCATATGCAAACAATTCTCAACTGTAGACTAAATACTATAATATGCATTGAAACCATTGTAATAAAACATATACGTCATTAAACATTGTTAATTGTTGTGTACAGCTTTAGTAAAACAAAAAAAAATCGCTTTCAATGTAAGCTGCAAATGGTCGTGCATATTATAAACGTCGTATTTTAAATATGTTCCATCATTTTTCGCTTGCTTAATTGCAAAATTTAATTGGCAATATTTGCACAACTTGATAATAGAACTCGAAAATATATAACAGTATTTTTTTGTAATTTATCAATTTTAGAATTCATGTAAAATAATTTCATTTGAAGCGAAAATTTTTCTCTAATTCTGTAATTGAATTCATACAATAGTTTTAATTAATAAAATTTTTAGGGAATGTAGAGGTATAATAATGAAAATGTCGAGTTGTATAAATATTGTTAATGGCTAAAACTATAATGTTTAAAATATGACAATCGGTGACGTTTCTGCAATTTCTAGAGGGAGAGGCACCACTTAGAGATATTGACACAAAAAATATGCATTGTACATACAAAAATATATTTTAAAACGATGTTTGAAAATTAATTTTATAAAAATGCAGTATTACGTAAATTTAATGAGTAACAACTGTAACGTATAAGCTACAATAGCTGTGCCAAATAAATAAAGAGAATCGTAAAGTTTTAGGAGCCTATAGCCTTGAATAAAAAAATATTAATGAAATCATTTGTACACGTACTGTTATACGATTGTTATAATTTTTATTCAGTAACTTTCTTTCAAATTGATACCTATCTTTAACATATTTTCTATTTAATGTCCAGCTTTTCATTTTTATTCTATTATTAATATTTTTAATCTCTAAATTTCTCTTGTTATTATTTTTTCATATTATTATATTATTAACTACAAAAGATTCTCTATAGAATAGAAATAACAGGGGTCAGTTTTGAAAGAAAAATTACCGAACCCATTCGACTGTTGCTATTATAGGAAGTAAGAAACATTCCAGAAAAATCCGTATTAAAAAGATAACAATTTCAATGTCTGCCTTCACTGCATTTTTGCAAAGCACTGTTAATTTTTGTGCGCTGATATGTAAATAATGTTATTTTAGATTTTTAAATGCGAATGGACTGTTTATATAGTAATAAATAGTTTAGGGAGGAATTAAAACCATGTAGCTTATTAACGTAAAATTAAAAAAAAAAGGATTTTGATAATGCGATTTTTTTATTCTTTGTAAAATGGAGGGTTAATAAAATATTACTATACGTAGTGAAGTTAAATTTTGAAACATATCAAACATACCAAATATTATTTTTAGGGAAATAAATCAAATTGAATTGAAATTTATTTTTTAATTAAACGTTTTTATGTAAATAACTATAGGGTTTAAATAAATAGAAATGAGTTATATGGACATTGGCAACTGCGGGGAATAGGTTATTGTTGCCTTAAAAGTTTTCTATTAGCTCTTGAATATTTTAGAACCAACCGCACCTATTGTTGTAAAAACCTCTTGTGGATGAGACAAAGAATAAAAAACCATTAAAAAATTATCGCCTACACGTTTTTGGCTAAAAATCAATATACATGTAAATAGGTCATAGGTGCTATGTATATAAATCATAAATGAATTTATTTCGAACGCTTTTTATAAGTTTAAAAACTATTGTTATATCTCTGGCATTGCAGTTGCAGTGATTTAAGAAAATATTTAACCCATCGCCTCTATTAGGACGTAAGAAGGGGACCGGTATTAAAAAATCCATTTTTTTTTGTTGTTATTATAGATAAGGAAATATTTTTTTCACGACCAAATTGTTCTCCCAAATCCAAGTATTTATGCAATTGACTCTATAGATTTAACGCCGGTCCTGTTTAGAAATAAAGAGTTTATTTAGTTATTATAAAATTGTTTGTTAATGTTAAATTGAACTAGCCGCAAATCTAAAAAATTATAGTTTACGTATTCGCATATTTTAATGCTAGTGATTTATATGAATGTCACATTAAAAAATTTCTTTATAAAATTTATGAAATTTTTGCTCAAGCGTTTTAATGGTGTTTGTCACGATAAAAGTATATGTTAATGCCGGTAACGTAATAACATGCATAATTTAAATAGGTATTAATAATGTTTTTTCATTAAAATATCGACTCTTCCACATTTTATGACTGTTTTTGAAATAGCAAGTGTATATTATTGAATGAAAAGTAGTTGTTATTATTAAAATTTATACGAGCAAACGTGACAACCACTTTTAATAATAAATAAAACTTATGAACAACGATCCTAATTGTTAAGATGAATCGTAGGAGAACCAAAATTTATTCTACAATGGCTAAAATTGGGAAATTAATTGTGCATAAATGTAATTAGCAACTAAATAATTTCTGAAGATGTGCAAATCAACTATCACATAATAAATATGACGTTATCACATGTGTCAATACTTGCATAATTTTATATAAAAAAAATAAACAAATTTTAGTTTCTCTTGCGCACGATCTTAACAAAGAGGACAAAAATATCATGAATAAATGTTTTTTAATATCACTTTTCGCAATGCAGTCAATTGATTGTTTTGTTTTTCGTATTTCTCGGCTATTGTTAATTATATTGTTGTTGAAGTATTTATGCAATTTGATATAAATCTATCGAATCAGGGAATAATATGATCAATCTGAATTTTAATCAATAAAATAGAGCAAATAACTACCTACTCAAAGAATTTCTTATAATTATTCTTTATAAATAAAATAATTGTATACAAGATAATTTTTAATATGTTTGAGGAGCCATCAGTTACTTATTAATTAGGTACATATTAAAATTACAATAATATTTGTTCTAATTTTATAGATTAAAATTTTGAAGGTATAGCGATTAAAAGATGATTGTTTAAACATTTCAGTGTGATTGGTTTGTTAGTAGAATAATTAATTGTTAATTATTTTTAGGATGTAACTATCGATATCAGTAACATAAAACAATTTTATTGTGAATATCTTGAATAGGGCAATAATTGCTGTATTTTTAAAATGTTCACAGTACATTGAGAATTTTATTAGATTATCAATTAGTTTTTTAAATATTATAAATTTGCACTATTCTGGTTTCGTTTATTAAACGACACGACCATAAAATACCGGAAAATAAATGTAATTTTTTAGTCAAATTTAAATGCCTACAGGTACAAATAAAAATATCTATAAATTTTAAATGTTTGATACAACACGGCCCCAGAATAATGCAACTCGACTCGAATACCTAACTGAAATTAAATTTATTAATATAAATAATATTGTTGAATAACGATAAGTTTGTTTTAAATTTAAACGATTTTTTTCGGAAGGAGAAAATTTGTAAGCAAATGCCACAATCACATGAATTTAAAATTGTTTTACACTGTTCATACGCAATTTAAATAAAAATTCAAATATTTCCCTTTGTTTTTTTTTCCTAAACGCTAAAATATTGTAAAAACAATTAGAATTTTTGAATTAAATTAACTTAAAGTTGGCAACACTTTGACGTTATAAAATTGACATTGACAACTAAAAGTAAGTAAATAAGAAACGAAGAAGACAAAACATAAACACCACAGGATGCGACCTAACCTCAAATTCCTTTTCAGAACAAGTTGCGGAATTTTGTTTTTATTTTTCTACTGCGAGTTTCTGATTTTCTACACCACCCAATTCAGCGTAAGTAACCACCGAACACCCATCAAGTGCGCTGGTTAATCCGACCGTTTTCAGTGCGATTGGCCCCATTTGAACCCCGCCAACGAAGATGGCTCCATCGACCCGACCGGCGAAGCCCCCGTCAAGATCATGGTCATCGCGGACACCCATTTGCTGGGCTCCAAAAACGGGCATTGGTTCGACAAACTCAGAAGGGAGTGGCAGATGTACAGGGCCTTTCAAACGGCCATGGCCCTCCACAAGCCCGAGCTCGTCTTCGTGCTGGGAGACCTGATGGACGAGGGACTGTGGTGCAGCAGGAGCGAATTTGAGTATTACGTGAAACGGTTCTACAAACTGTTTACTGTACCGAAAGAAACGAAGATGTACGTAGCTGTCGGGAATCATGATATTGGTTTTCATTATCGGTAAGTGGGTTTGTGAGTAATACAGGGTGTTTCAAAAATGGGTGACCTCCTTCGTAGGATATGTGACATATAAGTTGTATCAAGAAAACGGATGCTGATACGAACATTTTTTACCAAACAAACCCAACTTGTTTTGTCATGTTCTGCTTATACTAGCAAAAGGAGTAAAGGTGTTTTTTGAAACACCCTGTATATTCCTCTATCTATCTTTCTACTGAAAAAAATATTCTTTTCCTAAATTCTAACACAAAATCCCATTGTGTTTAGTGTCAGTCCGTACTTGAACCACAGATTTGTGACAGCATTCGATGCACCGGCTGTCAGGCTTGTGAGCGTGAGAGGCAATCATTTTGTATTAGTTAACAGCATTGCCCTGCAAGGAGACGGGTGCTTTTTGTGCAGGGAAGCCGAGCAACAACTGTCGAAAATTGAAAGTAGGTTTACCTTTCATTTACTACAACATCTTGAATGAAAATTAAAAGAAATGTATCGAATAATTAACATTAGCTTCGTTTTGTTGCAGAAACTTTGCAGTGCTCAAAAGGAACATATTACAGTGATAAATGTAAAGCTCATAAGAAGCTGGATAAATATAGTAGACCTATACTAATGCAGGTAACTTCAAATATAGTTTGTGCAAAACAAAGTTACATGCACGTCACTAATGTCGTCATATATGCCAAGCATTGTTGCAATTTTTTAAAATAAACACATAAAAGTAGGTTGGTAGGCACTGACTTATTAAACAAACGAATTAGTATTTTTAAATGCACTTCATCTCTAGAAATATATCTTGGCAAATTTAGAACATTCTTAGGTTTCGTAAACTTTATAAAATTTCGGTCTATTTGTGACGTAATAACTTTACGGTGACGTGCATGTAACTTTGTTTTGCATAAACTATATTTGTAATTATACCAATAATTATAACTTAACCTGATTTATTATCTCTTTCAGCATTATCCGCTCTACAGACAATCGGATATGGAGTGCAACGATTTTGATGCGGCGCCCTATCCCATAAAACAGGAGAGGTTCCGGGAGAGTTGGGAATGCCTCAGTCAGGAAGCTACTCTTCAGTTGCTTAATCAAGTGAAACCTAGGTTGTCGCTGTCGGGACACACTCATCATGGTTGCACAAGACCTCTGCCTGTGGGAGAAGGCCTGGAAGTGACCATTCCCAGTTTTAGCTGGAGAAATAAAGATAATCCTAATTACATGTTGGTAAGTAAATGAGGTTTATTTGGTTGTTAGAATTCAATTATTTCTTTGATGAAAATTGGTATATTATTTTTGTTTTTAGGCTGTTTTTACGCCGAATAACTATGCTTATACGAAATGTGAGCTTCCACATGAATCTACAGTAATAAGTCTGTATTTATTTGGAGTTGCGTTATTCCTATTATGGTTGCTTTATAATTTCATGTGCAGAAAGAAACACAAGTATAAATTTCGCTGACATAACATGAATTTTTGTTAATTTGATTTTTATGTTTTGTTTTTAGATTTTTATTAGTTTCGGCCATTTTTAGTAGAAAAAATGTTTCTTAATTCATTGATGCCATTGCCATAGTTATTATCTGGAAATTCAAAAAAAAACTGTATTTCCTGGATAATTTATTATGAAATTCTTTTCAGAAAATACTCTACTGTTTAATAACATATAGTTTATGCAAAACAAAGTCACATACACGTCACCATAAATTTACTACATCACAAATATACAGTGTTGCCGAATTTTGGTCGTGATTACGAAATCTAAGAATTTTCCAAATTGCCAAGAAAGATTTCTAGAGATGAAGAACATTTAAAGATAATAATTCTCGTAAACATTCATTTAAAACTGCTTATAGAACAGTTTTGTTTAATAACTAGAAATATATAGACAAGACAAGATGACGAAAACAGATTGAAAATTAAAAGATATAGGTTGATAACGGCAACTATGCGACTTGACAGTCAGTGATGGCCTACCTAATATAAGAAATAAATAATTATTTTATATACAAACGTTGAATTTTTATAGTATATATTTTTATTGGATGCTTTAATTCTGTTTTTTAACATTTTTTATCATCCCTTTTGTTAATATTAAAGTAAATTCTGTAGGTATTAAACTTAATCTGTTTTAAAAATTAGCCACACTGCTTGGCAAATATGACGACATTAATGACGTGCATGTGACTTTTGTTTTGCACAAACTAGTAAGATTTATGTAAAATATTAAGTAGTGACATGTCTCAATTTACACATTTTTACAATGAGTTTTTCTCTACTTTTTTGTATAGTTTTAAATTTCATTATATGTATGAGATTAATCAAGCGGTAATAAGGTCACAAAATGGATTATTGGATATTATTTATCAGGGTTATGTGATCGACATATTAACGTGAACATTAATTAGAAAACGTTCCAAATTCCATAAATGTCCAAGAAAGACTTGACAGCTTTAAACAGCATAAAAATTTCGAGAATATACTTACAGGGAACAATTTTCTATATGAGCGACGTTCAGGTTCAAAAATATTCTTGAATATTACAAAATAACTTATATCAAAGTTTATATTTACATGTATTTTCGTACTCATATATGTGTAATTGAGATTTATTTTTCTTAAAAATATAGCGACATTTGATACCTGAACGCAATCATTGCATAATTTAGAATTTATTTTTTTATTGCCAAACTAAACGTATGATAAGTACAAATCAACATCATCAAGTTCTCGATGTTTTTATGCTGCAAAACGAACTTAAATCTCAGGACAGTTTACTCAGAATAAAAGTATTAAAACGCAGTATTTAGAAAATGTAAAATAATGTTCGTACAACTGGCTTCTACTCTAACATTCGTAAATATTACGAATTTCTATTTATTTTATAATTTCTAATATATGAGGATGTCGATTCATAATGAAAATATTACATCGAACAAGACTAAAAAGAATCGATTTGTTGTTTAGATATTTTTTATGGTTTGTTGAAGAATTGCTTTATGTACAATTTTTGAGAGTTTTCCCAGAATTTAATCGATTTTAAATCGACATCTCCATAAAGATGTATTTACTCTGTGCTATTTAATCTAACAGCGACTTAACTTGTAGCTAAATAAGTATTAAATATATTTTTGTGATTTCCCTTGTGAAAAAAATCTATTTTTCGGAAATTAATTTTAATTACTTTTTAGCCTTTCCCGCGGGGCAGCTCTGTCAAATTCTTGACGCTTTGAGTCTTTGTGAATAAAAATGTATTGAAATCGTGCCAAACAAGTTTTCCAGTAAGCTAAATATTTCCCGTGATTGTCAAAATTATTTGCTCACTATTGTTTTTATATATTCATGTAACCAACTACAGCAGGCTTTTGATATTAGATTAGTAATATAGAATATGGGAACACAATTTGAATCAATATAGAATGGATTTTGATTCATTTTGTGGGTGTTTTAGATATAATATAAATATTTGATGTTGTTATTGCATTATAAAAAACTTATTTAAACCAACTTAAAGTTGTAACTTCCTTTAAATTTAAACATTCCATGTATTTGGTGTGCCAAATTTTATTGTTATCGCGATTTTATTAAAATATATAATTATGGTCCAAAAATATATGTATACACTGCAGTTAGTTGTTTTATTTAACTCACTATTTACCTTTTGTAACTAATTATGTATGATAAGTACTGATATTGGCAAAAATGATTAACTAAACGCTAAATGGTAAGTCGATCATGTTGATTTCATCATTTATTCTTATCAAGAATAATGCTGAGAAAAAAAATCATATCATTCGTATTTCCAAATTAATTTATGTTTATGTCGGTAATTACTTATTGCCGGGCTTAATTTTGGGATAGCCTTGAAACCCCAGTCTTACAAAATTGCTTAAAAATATGATGCAAATATCATGAGTTGAGTTTTTATTCAGATATGAAGACGTTTTCTTAATATCCGAAATAAAAAGCATTCATTTTACAGGAGAGGTCAACAAATGCATTTAGAAATTGATTAGCTTATACCTCACAGTATTTATAAATATTTTCTAAAATGAGCAATTAACGACAGTACCTAAAAACTAAAAGAACATATTCTTCCTGTATTTTATCGTTAGATATTGAGTGTTTCTTAAAAAACAATACATATAGAAAGTGAATTAATTTGAAATTAAAAGACAAATTACATCACACATATTTTCGTTTCTTTAAAACAATGACCTTCGTTCAAGTTGAATAACGAATACAGTATATGATATATTTCACGATAAATAGGAAAAAGTGATAAAAAATCCTAATCAATCGACTTCAATCTTACATTCTCTTACATTAGATGAAGGATCTAAAACATTAAACGAATATACGAAAAAACACGAAATTTTGTAAAAAAAATTATAGAATACTTCTATAATATACAACTTTTAATAAAAAATAAATAAAATAAAATTTCTATATTTACAATATTTCTTTTTATTATTTCATTATTTCGCAGTCTTCTATTTATACCTAATTTAATATGTATAATCGAATAGCATGCGTTTTTAAATTAATGGTTTGTTGTGCATTTAAAATTTTTAATAAACACGAATGTTTACAATATTCACAAAATCCATTTACTAGTTCCTTCTTTTTATTTTATAAATAATATAAGGATAATGAATATTAACCAAAGAATATTAGGTCAGCAAAGAGAAATAAGCGCATAACTGATGTCAATGGAAAAAAATGTAATTAGTAATAAAAATTAATTGTACAAAAATGTAATTTCTCTTGAAATAAACCAAGCAAGTACAATTACGTATATCTACAAACATATTATCTTTTCAATCATTTGCAAACTGAAACTTTGTTGTATTTAAATATTTTAATCTATTACCTACCAATTTTTATAAGTATGTGTATCTATCAAAAAAAACAAGTATCTTGTATCTATAAAGCATATTTGACATTACGCGAACTCGAAAAAATAATGTATAGGGGGGCAGTCGTTTTGTTTATTAGACATAAAGTCAAAATAATTTAAATTTGCTTTATTTATATAATACGAAATAAAAGCATTAGATCTATGAAAATATTTACTCGATACAATTTATAAATAATATTTATCAAAATTTAAGACATTGATATGACGGTGTACTCTCAGTGCACTAATTAATCTGCATGCACATGCCTATTTTTTAAATTGATAACTAACAATAATAATTAGTCATTTTAATCATATTTCAATTCTATTACTAATTTCAAATAATGAAGTACATGTTTACCTGGCCCCTTTATCTTGCATGCGGATGCTGCTCGCCCCTTTTTCCCCGCTGTGTCTCGACAACCATTAAAGATACTACGATAAAATGCTTGCAATGAAAATCGTAGATAATTTGTAAGATCTAGAAATTTCGTGATAAGCTCAAATAACGCATTTTGCACGAGAATCGAGAGAAAATTGCGAAAAACCGACGTTAGTGAGCTCTGCATGACCCTTTAAATACGTATTTAAAGGTAATCCCCACACACGGGGATTGCCTCAATAACATAAAATATTACTAATTTATAATTTCCCTTAAAATTTACCGCCAAAGATATGGTTTGCGATTAAAGTAGCTTATATAAATTTCACAACTACAAAAATTCCATTCGCAACCTGCGTGTGTCTAAATATTTTTTAATATCCTAATTTTTCTTATAACATTTGATAAAGTTCATTGCATGATTGATAAACTTTAAGGCTGATTTTCTCAGGCCAAATGATTGACGAATCAATACGAATATTTGCTATAAATTAATTCTTCAATGAAATTTAATCAGGCAAGAATTAAATTGATATTAATTTTTTTTTAGAAAGTTCTAGGTAACTAGGATACCCAGCATGTCCTTGATTAAATTTTATTTATTAGCACATAAGAAAATCCGCGATAGAGTTAACTAAATTTAGAAATTAATCTAGTATAATATAATTTTAGAATTTAGAATTTAGAATTTAGAAATTTATCAATTAAATTAATAGATATAATATATAATTTGAGTAATTTAGAAGTTTATTTGAAGTAATTTATTATAATTTATTAGATTTAGTAATTATTTAGTAATAATTTAGTAATTTATTAGAAGTAATTTGAAGAATTTAGTTGCTTTAGATTGAGTAAGGATTCTAATTTGAAGTGGGAAATTGAAATTAGCCACAGTTTTTCAATTTTGTAAGAATTGTTTCAAATTCAAAAAGAAGAAAAATACCTACTCCAATTCTTGTAGTAAGAGTAACAAGTAAAAAACAATTTTAGGTAGCAACAATGATTATACAAAATCTGAAGACTACTTGTTATTATATTGGATAAAACTATAAAGCAAACTCCAAAAGTTGTTTGCTACCTAATTATTTTGAAAAACAATAATTTCTAGAATTCATAGGTCTTATTGCACAATTTACATTAGTAGCAATGTATGAAAATAAACAGAATTTGACGTAGGTAAAGGAACTTTCGCAATCAAACCAGTTTAAATTAAGCGAACACCATATATTTAAACGAATTCGGGTAATGCCGATGCAAATGGTAAAACAATATCCTTTTCATAGCCGAAACCTAATAAGTATATAAACCGATTAACGACATTGATCGAACTTATTCGTGATAGAACGCCGGTTGTGGAAGTGCTCAGAAATCCGTCCATCGAAAGCAAGATTCAAAAAAATGGCCAAAGTGGCATCGTCAGTACTTGCGGCGTTTCTTCCATCGACTCTGCCATCATCAGTGCCCGAGAACGAGCCTTCCAGGCCAGTTACCCGGCCAAGGAAAGTTATAACGATTGAAGAAGTATCCTGGCATGATAGTGCGAACAACTGCTGGATTATCATTTACGATCGAGTGTATGATATAACGGGATTTTTACAAGAGGTAAGCCTATTTACTCGGTTTAAAGATAATTGCATGTTGGTAATAAATGAAGTTGATTAATTTTTTAATGTAAATTCAAGGTTTAAAAATATAATTGCATGTTAATTGGTAATAAAAAAAATGATTAATTTTTTAATGTAAATTCAAGCATCCTGGTGGCGATGAGCTGCTATTGGAGTATGCTGGAAGGGAAGCTAGTGGTGCTTTCAGAGGAGCAGGGCACAGCATAAGTGCTGTAAAATCTTTGGAAAAATTCTGTATAGGAGAGTTGCCGGTGAATGAACGGATATTCAGGAAGCAAGGGGGTTTGCAGCTTAGAAATATTCCAGAATAATAATAGTTTCCGTAATTTTCATATGTTACCTCTCACGATTTGTGTTTAGTATTACGTTGATTAATTTGGTACTTAAATTATTTTTGTTTACTTAAATTTAATTTACAGTATTATATTGTAATTGTTTCAGGGCTAATATTTATTATAATGTCGCTTTTTTAGTTAGGAATTCATTATTTATTATAAACCGTATGTAAAATTTTATAACGAATGTCGTATTTAAAATTAAAAAATTTCTCAAATAATATAATCTATAATTTTTTATTTGTATTAAATTAAAGTCAATCAATTGGAGATTGGAGATATTGAAAGAATGTTGAAAGAAATAAAATAAAATAAAATTTATCTAAAATGTACAAATGTGATAATTCATTAAGAAAACCATACAAACAAATCCTTTGAAAATGTAAGATTTCATAAAAAATTTAAAATTCCAAAATTTGAAAATACCTAGCCACCTATTGAGTTGCGCTCAAACTATATTTTTGTTCCATTTTGACAACAACAGTGACATTTGGCGTTGACATTATTGACAGTTGATGATAGAAAATTGTAAATAAACAAATTTTCACCATCTAAATTTAGTTTTTTCTAAAATGCTATGGAAATTCCAAAGTAAAAATAGCTTTTATCCAACGTACGAAATGATTTGAAGCCTGTTTAGCTCTTATAAAATAATTAAATGAACTCAAAATGGCAAGTTCTACAGGAAAGCCAGATTGCAATTGCGAGGATAGGAGACTCTGGATCGGAAATTTAGATCCCCGGGTTACTGAGTAAGTTTTGAAATACTTTTTATGCTTATTAAATTGTATATAAGGTGGTTCATCATAATTCAAACAACCGAACAGTAGCTTAATAATGAACCATCCTTGTACAAATTCGATAGATATCTTCAATGCTAACTTTTACTATTTTCTTTATTGGTATCACCTTTTGAAATTGGTGCAAAAACACGGTGCCATTGAAAAATTTGATCTAATTTTCCATCGAAATGGACCACTCGCAGGCCTACCTAAAGGGTACGCTTTCGTTACCTACATCAAGAAAGAAGACGCCATTATAGCCAAGGAAGCTTTGAACAATATTCCAGTCGGCCAGAAAACCATAACTGTAACTTGGGCACACAGCATGAGCAACGTAAGTACATATTTATGTTTATCGTAAGTACTGGTTGAAATTAAAATGTATTTCAGGAGGAATCGGACAAACCTAAAGAAGAAATATTCATACCTGCTTTAGCTATGTCGAAATCGGGTAGCAAAACGGACAGGATGACCCAAATTCAAGCCATCGAAGCCAAATTGAAACTGATGGAAAAGAAGAAGGAGGACGAATTGAAAATAAATGATACCGTTGCAACGAAGGCGCCTGTAATAGTGCAATACCAGCACAACAAAGTACAAAATAATATACCGTTAAGTGGCCAAGCAAATCCAAAGAGTAGTATTAGGCAAAAAAGTAGATATCACAAACCTTATACGAAAAGCAAGTATACAAGTAGATAATATATTTTAAAAGTAATTAATTAGGAGAGTAAATTATTGTAATTACGTTTACTTTGCGTTCAGGAAATGTTCTCATTTTGTTTATTTTGATTTCCTATGTGTTAATTTATGTTTATAATTATAAGTATTTATTTTTTTTTTCTCATTTAAAATATGTAGGTATTTACTGTCATATTTACTTTAATACTTAATATTTTTTGTACATTTTCTGCTAGTTTTATAGAATGTAACGATAGTGTAATTATATTATATTGAAATTAGTAAATATTTTGGCCAAAAATTTCTTCAAAAAGCTGTTAAGATTAAAAAATACACTCATCAAATTGGTCTAGGGGACATCAACATTTTAAATGAGAATTTTTGCTTAATTGTTTCCCATCTGTTATACTACTCCTTCTGTATAAAACAACATTTTTATTCTGTTTTTCATTGTCTCGTTAAAAAAACCTTCATATTTGTTTCCAAATATTATATTATCAAATTGATTTCTTAATCGTCCATTAATTATTTATACCCCCAAGACCATATATTTATAATTATTAATTAAGCAAATTATTTGCTATGAAAAACCAACTTTTAATCAAAAGTAAAATAGCTGTATCCAAATCTATAAAAAGACCAAAAAGGAGATTGGGAGATTTATGAACGTTCTGAAGTTAGCCACAGAACAAACCTAACCTAACAATTTTGGTATCCCATCATCAATTAAATAATATTTTAAATAATTTTAAAAAGTTTAAAGATTGATGACAACTACATAGTCTTAAAATGTTCTTCCGAAGTCTTCAAAATATCGGTAGCGCTGCTATCAAACACAGACGATATATTCAATCAAGCAGCACATTATTTAACGAAGAAAGGGAGAATCCAGTTTGGAGAACCATCAGAATATTAGCGGAAGATTTGAAAATAAGAAAACGCAAATTTCCAGTTACACAAGATGATTACGATTTAATCATTTCCAGAGAATTTCCTCGATTTGTGGATATAGTAATAATAGGCGGTGGTGCTATTGGCAGTTCGATAGCTTATTGGATAAAAAAGTTTTCGAACTACG
The DNA here is from genome assembly GCA_917563865.1 of Phyllotreta cruciferae. Taxonomy (NCBI): domain Eukaryota; kingdom Metazoa; phylum Arthropoda; class Insecta; order Coleoptera; family Chrysomelidae; genus Phyllotreta; species Phyllotreta cruciferae. Next base: position 4,889,483 of record OU830606.1, read on the forward strand.
ATGGTGTGAGCTTGATTGTCATAGACAAAGATCCGACAGTAAGTTTAATGAAAAAATAGGAATTCAAATAGTTTCAAAACTACACTTCTTGCAGAGCAAAAAATGCACAACAGCCATATCGATGGGGGCTTTGAAACAACAATACTCGTTGCCGGAAAACGTGGAAATGGCCTGTTTTGGTGCAGAATTCCTGAGAGGTTTCAAAAAGGAATTCGGTTCCAAAGCAGAAATAAATTTCAATCCTGCTGGATATTTGCAGTTGGCCAGCGAAGAAGGAGCGCAACAATTAATCGACAGTTCAAAATTACAAAGCGAATTCGACACCAGGTCAATTATTTTGAGCCCTGAAGAAATAAAGCACAAGTACGTTGGTCACACTGGTCTACAAAAATCTTATTTTGTTCAGCTGCATGAGTTATTTTTGCTGAATTATATTGGGTGTCTAATGATCGAGGATTACAAAAAGGGTTCATACTTGGTATCTTGGTGTCGTAATAAAGGCTATACAGCCACTCAAAAATCACAAAATTTTGATGAATTAGAGATAGAATTTTGATTAAAAATGTTCCTATCCTAACTTCTCAATACTATCTAATGGTACAAAAAAAATTGATAAAAATTTAAAATTTATGATCACCCTGTGAACAGTGTCCCATTTTGGTCGCGGAAAAACAAAAAATCGTAGAAATGTTTTATTTAATATTCTCAACAACTATTTTTGTTCTAAAAGTATTTTATTTTGGTTTTTCTGAATAGCCCCCTAATAATTTTTCAAATAAAATAATTATTTTCTTTTTTGAGCGTTCTAATGAAATTCAAAATATAGAATGCGCCATATCATTAAAAAGAGAAAAAATTACAAATTTAATGGCCAATAAAAATACAGGGTGTTCCATTAAAACAAATACAAGTTGGTGTCATATTTCAGAAATGGTAACCCCCATAAAAAAAACTAAGGACGTCACTGAATTCTACGTAAAATTATCTATAATAATCAGTTTACACATTTAAAATATCTTCAATAGCAAACGAGATACGGGGGTGGCTGAATAAGTCAGAATTTTCATTATCGCCCTGTAACTCAAAAATGAAAAGAGATTTAAAAAATCTGTTTGTGCCATTTTAAGTTTGACAAAAAAGTAGTACAGGTTCGCGAAAACCGCAATGTCCTATCAAGTTTAATAACCGAGATACCCCCCAGTCGCGACCAAAATGGGGCACAGTATACATTTTATATCATGTCATTAGACGAATTGTAGACGAAGCTGCATTTATCATCTTTGATCGATTGTAGGTTTCCCTACATCGATGTATCAGACGTAGCTGTTGGTAGTATAAGTGTAGAAAAGCAAGGATGGTTTAACGCCTGGGAGGTTTTAAAACATTTAAGAAACAAAGCTGCTAAAATAGGAGCTCAATTCTATAACGCCGAGGTCATTGATTTCGTTGCTGTAAAAAGAAATGATATTGTTGTCGAGGGCATGCCACCCGGTTCCTTCCAAACTGTAAATAATCTTAATGTAAGTAAATGAATTGATTGAGTCAACATTCCCTAATAATAATACTTCTGCAGGTAAAATTGACGAATGAAACTAAAATTAGAAATGTACAATTCTCGCATTGTATAATTGCAGCAGGTCATGAATCTGCAAATATTGCTAAAGCTCTAGGAATAGGAGTGACACCTGGAATGTTATCAGTTCCTTTACCAATTGAAAAAAGGTATTACTCCACATTTTAAATTCTGTTAGAATACAAATTAATTACAATTAATACATATTTTATCTAATTCCTGTAATTTTGAATATTCACAGTTCATTTTTATTATAATTAAAAGACTAATCAAAGCTGTTTTTAGAAAAAGGTTCGTGTATAGTTTCACAAGCGCTAGTCATACTCCAGGTGTAAATAGTCCAATGATTGAAGATTTTTCTGGATTGAGCCTTAGGAGAGAAGGCTTTGGGGGTATGTTCCTAGTCGGGGTATCTCCTCATCCAGATATTGCACCACCTAGTGATAGCGAAGAGGACAAGAAGGCCTATTTCAATGATGTTATTTTACCCCGTTTGTCTGCGAGAATTCCAGCATTCAAGGACGCTAAGGTAATAAATTCATTAACATTTCATGCCTTACTTGGAAATATTTTCATAAAACAAACGATTTATTAGTTGATGTTAATTATTGTTTAAGTTAACTGACTCTTGGTCTGGTGATTACGATTTTAACTATTACGATGGAAATGGTGTTTTGGGAGCTCATCCATATTACATGAACATTCACTTTGCAACAGGATTTAGCGATCAAGGTATAAAATTTTCACTCAGTGATTTTGTTTTATAAATAAGTAAAATGTATTGATAGGAATCCAGCAGGCTCCAGCTGTGGGAAGAGCTGCAGCTGAATTAATATTAGACGGTGGTTTCCAGACTATTGACCTCACTAGATTAAGTTTCAATAGATTCATCGTTGAGAAACCCATGTTTCAAGTAAAAATTTCGTAACAATGTTATGTTGATTAATATATTTATTTTGCGTTAGATTTAAATTTTATATGAAATAAATTATTTCAATTGACGTCAAATTCATTTCGCAAATAAAGAGCTCTACGTCCCAAAAGCTCCAAGAGGAGTATGCATTACAAATACGCAACAATCATTAATCCGTGTAGTGCACTTGAACCAAATCCAACTATCGCCAATATTTGACCACAATAATTTCAATACGTTTAACTATTCTTATGCAATATCCCGATAACGATTTTAATTAACAATAATATTGAAGATAACCTTATGGACTCTGCGTTATTCAATTGTAAATTTTCCTCAAACAAATCGTATCACAATCTTAACATTTGTTGTACGGCGATAAATAAAAAAAATGCTCAAAATCTTCTCTTCTGGACCGCGGTCTGTGTTTCGACGGTGCTTCTCGACGAAACGCAAAGTTGGGATACTTGGGGTGCCGTTTGGGGAAGGTGGTGAGATCACAGGGGCCCACAATGGCCCTGACAGTATTAGGAAAGCGGGGTTAATTGAAAGATTAACCAGCCACCGTAAGTAAAGATGAATAAAGATGAATGAATGAAGCTTATGAATAATCTTTTATAGGGGATGATTTGGAAGTAAAAGATTATGGAAATCTGGAATACGATGTGGTACAAGGAATTGACACGACTGTTCCGAATATGAAGAATTACCAGCACATTATATCTTGTACCAAAGTATTATCGCAAAAAGTTGAAAGTATTCTGAAAGAGGGGCAGATTTGCTTGACTTTAGGAGGAGATCATTCCATAGGTAGGTTATTATATTTAGCAGTGGTGAAAGTGTATTAAATTGTGTAATAAAATATATTTGTGGTAAAGCTATAGGGACAATAGACGCACATGTGAAAGCAAAAAAAGACGTATCTGTGTTATACGTAGACGCACATGCAGATCTAAACACAAACAAAACATCAGATAGCGGCAACATTCACGGAATGCCTTTGGGAATTTTAGTCTCCGAACTCTCAGATTACTGGCCTTATTTACCAGGTAAACATTATTTTCTAAACTCAATAACCTCCATAATTTACCTTTTATATTTTAGGAATGGATTGGCAAAAGCCAATATTATCTTTAAGGAACGTCGCATATATCGGATTAAGATCAGTTGATCCGTACGAACGGCTCATCATCGACAAATTGGGAGTGACTGCTTACGACATGGATGATGTGGAAGAGCATGGTATAAACTCGATAATTTCCATGGCTCTGAAGGCTATTGATCCAGAAGAAAACCGCTCAATTCACGTTAGTTTCGACATTGATGCACTCGATAGTTTAGTAGCGCCTTCCACAGGATATCCAAGTAATAACTTTAGCAATTTTAATAAATCTAGTTATATAATTGATCTTATTATATCTAGTTATATAATAGATTTATATTAACTTAGATAACTTTTAACTTATTTTAATTAGATTTTATTTTTAACTAGATCTAGTTATATAATAGATCTAGTTATATAATTGATCTCTACAATATGTGGTAGCATTATGTCCAAGTAGTTCTAGTGTATAAATCAACAGTCTAGATGTACTTTTTTTAGTTCCAGGTGGTTTGACGTTGAGAGAGGGTGTTAGAATATTGGAAAAAGTATTCGATACTGGGCGTTTAGGGGCGATGGACCTTGTGGAAGTGAATCCGAATATCGGTTCTACAGAAGACGTTAGGAGAACCGTCGAAGCGGCAATTCACTTAATCTTAGCAGCGCTTGGTAACAAAAGACGTGGAGTTAGACCTAAAAATGAAACATTGCCTTTACAAACGTTTCCACCAACGCGACCTCAAATCGCATAAAATTCAAACAAATCTTTTAATCCCTTGTTTTTTTATTCATTTTTAAATATTTTTACAGGATTGTATAAAATCTGATGCGCAAAAACCTAAAATTACATATCAATCGGACAAATCTGCTAAGATTTACACAATTCTTTACTTACATTAAATTCAATAGAATTTGTAAAAAAATAAATACTGTAACAAAACAATTGCAATTATTTAGGACCCAGCATGTTCTCGGGTTTGACCCATTCATCGAACTGCTGCTCGGTCAGAATCTTCAGCTTCACGGCCGTCTTCTTCAGCGTAGAGTTATCCTTGTGCGCGGTCTTCGCTATCAGGGCGGCCTTGTCGTACCCAATGTGCGGGTTCAGCGCCGTCACCAGCATGAGACTCTCGTGCAACAGCTTGCTGATCTTGTCCTTGTTGGCCACAATGCCTTCCACGCAGTTCTTGGCGAAGCACTTGGAGCTGTCCCCGATCAGCCTAATGGACCTCAGCACATTGGCCACCATCATCGGCTTGAACACGTTCAGCTCGAAGTGGCCGTTGGATCCTCCGATGGTGCAGGCCACGTGGTTGCCCATCACCTGCGCAGCCACCATGGTGATGGCTTCGCATTGAGTGGGGTTCACCTTTCCAGGCATGATTGAACTGCCTGGCTCGTTCTCGGGCAGTGCGAGTTCGCCCAAACCGCATCGCGGGCCGGATGCCAAGAATCTGTAAAAGCGATAATAATAAAGGCGCGAATAAACGAGCTCGGTTGGTTAAAAATTGATGATCTATTTAAATACCACATAACCGCTTTGGTCCTTAGAATTTTAGACACTTCTACGCCTCCATACTTGAAGGAAAAACTGCTCATTAGGGGTGGTATGCATAATCGGAATATTAGACATCCAAATACCTTAATGTTACCTAGATATCGTCTTGCCGGGTTTCAGAAATGCTTTACATATAATGCTGTGAACTGTTACAATCATGTCCCAAATAATATAAAAGCACGTACTCAGTACTTCTTTAAAAAACATTATAAAGCTTTTTTAATTGAACAGGAGGCTAGGCGTTTGGAAATGTCGCAATAACCACTGTTCAATCATTTGTTTATTTTTATTTTTTTTTCTCTTCTCTTATATAACTGTCAATTTAATTTTTCTATATTAATTACCTCAATGTCTTATATACTTATTACTTTTGTTAATTCAGTCATTTTTTGTTAAACAACATTTTTTTGTAATTCATCTTACTGTACTTGTGAGGTTAAGTGGAGTAGCTTTAGCTAGACTTCGCCTCACACCTTACACATATTGTAAAACTACAATATATTAAAATAAAGGCAATTTATTATTATTATTATTATTATACTTTCATAAAAACATGTTGGGGAAAATAAACACACCGGCAAATTTAAAGGAACTGTTAGTAAATGTTTATTTATTTATCATTCTTCTTCCCATTCTTCTGGTGAGGCCATCAATCAGTTTATGAGGCAATCGGTCTCATTTCTCAATCAATGCAATAGTTTGCAAACTTTAATTGTGACTTGGAACATTAAAATCTACCTAGATATAAGTCATGAGACAGTAAAATATAGAAATAAATTACATTTACTAACTGTTCCTTTAAATTTTGCCGGTGTGTTTATATTGTTTTTTATTGGAAAAATGAAAGTAGTGTTGGTTTTGTACCTTATGTCGTTGGCGATTTTCATCAATGAGCAGGCTACGGTGTTGAGGGCACCGGAAACTTCTACTATAGCGTCATGGCAGGCCAAAGCTTCGAATTTGTTTGGCGCAGTAACGAACGGTAAACCGGTAAGTTCTGCAATTTTCTCGGCGACTTTTTTATCGAAACCTTTTCTCGTGTTCAAACCCGTACCGACAGCAGTACCACCCAAAGCCAGCATGTACAACCTAAAAACCAGTTAATTTAATCAACCACCACAACCTATTACACAGGGATTAAGATTAAGTGTCTCTGGACACTATTAAAGTATATACAATTTCCTCAAGACCCTGTATAATTAATTTTCTACAATCTTTACAACCTAACTAACTAACCTAGGTAAAGTATCCTTTACTCTATCGATTCCGAATCTCATCTGCTGTTCGTAACCGCTGAATTCCTGCCCCAAGGTCAGGGGAACGGCGTCCTGGGTGTGCGTTCTGCCGATCTTGATGATGTCTTTAAACTCGCACCTTTTCTTCTCCAAAGCGTCGGCGAGCTGCTCCATGCCCGGCAGCAGGGTGTTTTCGATTTCAATGGCTGTGGCAATGTGCATGGCAGCGGGAAACGTATCGTTACTGCTTTGACTCTTGTTGACGTGGTCGTTGGGATGGACGGGGGTTTTGGAGCCCAATTTACCGCCCAGTATTTCTAAAAGCAGTCACCAATTACTTAATTTTATTGTACTGCAAGTATGAGTAATAAGTACCTATAGCACGGTTGCTGATAACTTCGTTTGTGTTCATGTTAGTTTGTGTACCGGATCCAGTTTGCCAGATCACCAAGGGGAAATGGTCGCAGTACAATTTGCCGGAGATGACTTCATCGGCGGCTTTGACTATGGCGTCGACTATTTTGGCGTCGAGGCCGTATTCCTTGTTTACCATAGCAGCAGCTTTTTTTAATATTCCCATAGCTGTGATGACAGGATACTTGAAAAATTAACGGCGTAATAAGCTTTATGATTGGAAAGGGGCATTTTAATGAACGTAAATTAACGATATGCATTTTTAAACAACATGAAATGTAATATCGGTCGCAGGACATTTCATAAAATCGTTTTGAATGTATACTTAAAACTTGTTCTTATAATAAGTATTTAAATTTAATGATTGGCCTTGAATCATTGCATAGATGATTGTTTTTCTTAATTTCATATAGAGGATAATAAAATTGTGTAAATGAAAATTGTAATACAGTAAAAATTAGTAAAGCTCTAATAAATAAATTTCATAATAATTTCAAAATTTATCATAAAATTTAAATAAAATTGAGGTACATAAATAAGATGGAAAAACAAGTAAATTATCAAATGACCTCTAAATAAAACAAAAAAAAGATTAACATATCAGAAAATGAGGCGTAGGATTTAACAATATGTTTTTAAGACAATATTTAATAAAATTAAGGAATACTAATAATGATTTTTTATTGTTTTTTCTGTATGAATTGTAAATTGAAGGTCTAATAACATATAACTTAGAATGTATGTAGTTCTTAAAAAAATTAGTGGTTGAGTAATTTTAGAGAAAGTTTTAGAGAATGTTTTACAACAAATTATCATTAATTAAGTAATTATGTAATAATTATAATTGAGTTCAATTGCTACATTTTTAAATAACCAAAACCGTTTTACCCACAAAAATTATGGTTTTATGATTAATTTTTGAAATATATTTCTCTAAAGTTAAATGGTCCCCAAAGAAATGTACTGGGATATGCATTTATTAATGAAAAATATTATTTTTTGAAATAAATGGCGTAGAAATAAAAAGTTTTATATGGCAATATTTCACAAACTATTTGAGATTCAAAACCCAGGCTTTCTGTAATTTTTGAGTATCAATTCAAACATGTAAGTGAAGTTTTTCTCTCCCAATTTCTTTGACAAAAGAAATGACATTTTGAAAAAAAAACTGTAAGGTAAACTAACATTAAACAAACATTCATTTGAATATATACAACAAACAAAAGGGTTTTTGTAGTACTGTGCCTGAAATAAATTTTTTTGAACTGAACATTTTTTTAAATATTTCTCTTTACACAAAAAAATTAACTTACTGGCATCCTCTCAAACTCTCCTCCAATGGGAAAATTAAGTACAGACCTAACGGTTTGGGCCCCATAATATTTATTCGAAGGGACTTTCAGTTCTCCAAAAGTGTCTTTCTCAATGCGGAACTCACCCTGCAAATCAAAAGGATCATCAGGATTGAAATCATCCTTGGAGTCAGAGCCAGGACAAGTCTCATTCGTGCAATCGTCAGTATCAGTTTTACTTTCATTAATGTTGCACTGCATGATGCAGGTTCAACTGTCAGAATGACGATCAAAATATTTGACAACTGTGTGAACTGTGACATAACACATACCATATTCGCTATTTGCGGAGTGAACGATTCTTTGTACAATTTGAATATAGTTGCGGCGCCTCCACGCAATCGAATCTGACTGGAAAGCCTCGACAAAGCCATGATTGCTGTAGTAGTATTCTTTCTGTATACCTTCACCCCTGACCCTCTCCTTCCGCACGGATTAAGCAGTTAAAAACACAACCTACTGATAAACTTACCGGATGACACTTCTGACGGTTATCAGCTGAGCTGATGACAGCTGATTTAGGGAATTAGTTCGAAAATAAAAGTTACTAAAAAATGATGGGAAGAAAAATGAAGGGGCCTCGTTCTTATAAGTAATTGGGATAATCAAAAATAAATTGCGGAGTCCTATACAAAACAGTAATTTGTGGCATTTTTATATATTTGTAGAAGTAGTAGTACAAAAAAATTATAATTTACTTACCTGTTTGGACGATTTCTTGGATGATCCTTGTGCAGTCTGCTGCTTTTGAATCTTTTTTATAGATAATGTTCTGCCCCATCCGTTTATATTAATTCTAATAAAAATTTGTCGGGATAAAAAAATCATTCTGAATTTAAATTTTAGATTCGTCAAATTGACAGTAATTATTCATTTATTTCATGGACGTATTTGAATGTTAATTATATTTGAAGCGTTGGTACAACTGTCTGCCAAATTAAAAATTTTTGTATGCCAAAATATTTAATTTGGCAAAACTTCCGTTTCTATAAATCATAAACATTTTTCTTCTCAATTTTTATTGTGATGACAAAAACAATTAAATTATTTATAAAAAATAAATATAATACTGCCAATTTTAAAATTTGCACTCACATTTTAATATGTGCAATTCCCTGAATGATAATTCATTTTTAAAACCCTGCAATAAGAAAAACCTGAACCCTACTCCATAAACCAACATCTTAATTTTTAAACAATTATAGAACTAAATTCAATTTTAAACAAGACTTTATGGAATAAGCCCAGAAGATTACGATTGTGATGTCTATTTAAGGCTGCGTCTAACTCCATTTAATATTTAGAATCAAATCACTGCCACAATTCTTTTATAAAAAATCCATTATAAAATTGTTTGTCTTAACAATGTAAGGAGCTTCCTTTAATACGTTATTATCTGGTCGAGTGTGAGAGATTCAGAACCCTATAATTGACCGAAGATCCAAAGTTGGTGCCTTGAATTTACAATTTTGATCAAATACTTTTATTATTAGTCTATTTATAAATGAGGCGGTGTAATCCGCTGTCGTAATCTTTACTCTTTACAAAACCAATACAGGGTGAACCATTCAAATAATATTAAAATATTATCTTGAACATTATTTTTTTCAATTTGTGTTGGACAGGTAGCTTTTGTGTAGGCTGGAATTTGTCCAATTGATTGATTTATTACTCAGCCTCATTTATGAATTGACTATAACTATAGATCATATTGATTATCGATTATTAATCAATGTCCATGTGTCATTAATTTGCGATATTTCTTGAACATAAGTAGAGAATGTTGCAATGTATTTTGTTCATATTGTTACAGAAACTTTCCATTTCTTTTTTCTTTTAGTACTTCAAAAGTTAATCAGAATTCCGCTACAAGTACTTCAGTTAAAAATTAAACAACAATATGATAAAATAATTTATATTAAGATTGTTTGTAGAAATATGAGTAACAGAAGTGTACAATGCAATAAATAGGGTACAAATTAGATAAACGAAGAGAAAAAAAAAACCATTGGTATTTATTAGCGTCACCTATACTGCAATCTGAAGTTGCCACAATTTGAAGTTTTAATCAAAAAAATACATTCTCATTACTGAATCATAACTCATCTTTCTACAATAGTTAATTTCATAATACAATATCCTTATTTAGAAAGAAGCGCAGCACAACATACAGATTCGCAATAATAAACTAAATAAGAAATTAACCTATTGATGTGCACATTGAATGCCGGGCTGCGCGTGATCTTCGTCATCGCTAGCATAGGCTTCTCCTCGAGACGAGTGCGAACCTTTATCAGCCGGATCGAAATCATTTAAATCTACTTCTTCCACGTGTTCTCCTACGGGCATCGTGAAAGCCGGCCTGGGAGGTAATAATGTTTCTAACGCTTTTAGATTCGTCTCACTAGTAAAGTGGTTATCGGGAAATTTAACATCAAAAGAAATGTACATGTTTCCTTTATCGAAGGGATTTTTATAACGTGGCATGCCCTCGTTCGTTACACATTTTATACCGCCCGGTTTTACGACATCGCCGGCCGGATGCTTTATAAGAATGTCTCTCCCGTCTAGATGGCGGATTACGAACGAAAAGCCGCACAGGGCTTCCGTCAATGACAGCGTGTGCTTGACGTGCAAGTCGTCGCCGGTCCTTTGGAACTTTTCGTGGGGCTTCTGCTGCAAAATGATCACCACGTTGCCCGGCTCGACGTCGGGCTGTTGGTCGCCTTCGCCTCTAAAGAATATCTTCTGGTTCTCCATCATGCCCTTGTCGATGTGGACCTCCAGGATCTTAGTTTCATTGCACACTTTTTTGCCTTTGCAAGTAACGCATCTGTCTGCTTCTTTAATCATTTCGCCTTCACCTTAAAGCAGATCATAGAGGTAAATAAGATTTTTATGCTAGATGAAAATACCAAAGCTTCAAGCAAAAGTTACAGTTTTGAATTGTATTATGTGTATAGTATTCATAATTTAGTTCAAACAGACCTCTATGTATGTTTCGATACCTAATAAAAACGGATGGACTAATTTTAGAAATTTGGCGTCCTTTGAAAAAGTGATGACTAAATTAAACAGGTACATGTTCGTGTTCTTTGCGAAAGCACAGCTGAAGCTCTCAAGCTCAAGGACGCCATTGACGTTGAAACAACATAAAAATAACTGATTCGAAAAATGAATGTAAAAATTAGTTTGCAGAAATATTTACAAACTCATTCATATGTACTTTTATCGGGTGGAGTTCAATTGGTCCCCGCGGTCAAATTTACCCAAATATAATCCTTTTTCGACTCGAAAGCTATCAGTCAATTGGTCCCCAATACCGGATTAAGGGTTTCTAGGAAGGACCGATGGGAATATTTATAATTTCAAAATTCTCTGGCAAATTTCGATTATGTATTTTCATTTTGTAGTACAATTTAATGAGGATTTTATGATTAGGGAAAATTTTTTGACTTCTGTCTTTTTTTTCTATTTCAATATAGGGAAAATCCCATCCCTTCCATTATACTTCTAGAAAATTAGGTGTACTTTTCATAATAACAAATTTCGATATTGTAAAATATGAAGGTACTTTACTCTTGAGCAAAATTCACATTTTTGACATATCTCGTATAAGATTGATAAAATTTGATTTTTGATGGTTGCATCTTGGATTTTAGATCATGCAGAACTTTTTGTGAAGAATAACTATTTCGTAAAATTAATAACAACGTTTCCCACATGTTGCCAACTATTTTTTGAAATCCGTTCGTATATTAAAACTAAAATAATTCTTTTTTTGTACAGAATTTTTCTTTTTTTCTTATTGTACCAATTTGTATATTTTAAATTACTAATGCTTAGATATTAAATGTTTTTTAACACTAAAAGCTGCATTTTGTCCAAATTCTCTCAGCTATGTAAGTACACCAGAAGATGTTAGCCAAATGATAGTTATTCATGTAATGTAAAATCTTATCTAATCGGATTAGGAATATTTTGACCGCGGGGACCAATTAGCCCATTAAATTTTGAAAATAGGGACCAATCGACCTGTAGGATTATGGAACCCCGCTGACAAAAATGACCGTGGGGACCAATTGACCAACACCGCTTTTATCGAATGGTGTATTTTTTAATTGAAATTTTACTAATGTTAAAAAAGCGACCTTAATTATAATGTAAGAAAAGGTCATACAAACAATAGCCCATAAATTAACAAAAAAATGGGATAATATGCCAACTAAACTGGGGTCTGTGAAGGAATCTGTAATACAACAGAAAATTGTATTGAATCTGCTCAATTAATTTGTTTTGAATAACTATGCAAACTCAAAAATATTGACGTAGTAAAAATAATGTTTTATGTTGTGAGATTTAAAATTTGTAAGGACACATAACAATCAAATGAAATTTGCAATGTAATCGAATTTATCAAGGAATACTAAGTTTCCTTAATGTTTAATGCATTTTTATTTTTGTACGTATTGCCATATATGATAATTAAATTATGTACTAAAATGTAAGTTACGAAAGCTTAACCTTTTTTAGTAAGTACACAGGATACTTTTTTTCTAAATACATTATTTTCAGAGATCAAAGTGCTAAATTTATCATAATACCTCGATACCAGGGAATCTGATAGAAAGACTCTACCTGATAGAAGTACTCTCTCTTTGATTGTCATCATTTTTATTCTGTATTTTATTGTTAGCTCTATTTTTCAAACTGGATTTATGCAAGGTTCATTCAATTTTAAGACTCTGTATAGCATTAATAACTCATTGCACTCGAAAGTCCCTTAAAATCAGTTTTCTCAAATCGAACCACTAACATATTTTCATTCAGAAAGGAAATGTTCCAACTTTAACTTTTGAATTGCTATCAAGAGCAAGCCAAAATAACAAGGAGTAAACAGTTGTAGATATCAGAATTTATTTTATTCGGTTAAAACCAGTTTTTGCAAGAAGATTAAAATCATACTGTCCAATTTACGCATAAAATTAAGAAGAGAATCATAATGAAAATATGTAGAATCGAGCTCACCATAATCCCCCAGGCCAATAAAAGCTTCCTTGTTTAACTCGCCTTACTACCTATTTAGATGGCCAGCGCCTCGAGAACGCATTGTAAAGCTGACAACATTGCTACGGACTGGGCCAGTTGAAATCGGATGTCGTACTGTTCGTTTCGGGTCCCGTCTGCGTATATCGGGTATCCATTTGTTTATACCTTCGATATACAAAGACGGGACCCGAAACGAACAGTACGACATCCGATTTCAACTGGCCCAGGCCGTAGCAATGTTGCCAGCTTTACAATGCGCTCTCGAGGCGCTGGCCATCTAAATAGGTGGTAGGGCGAGTTAAACAAGGAAGCTTTTATTGGCCTGGGGGATTATGGTGAGCACGATTTTATGTTATTCATCAAAATTAGTAAGGAGTATTACCACCTCGAGCCCTTATGACTGTTTGCAAATGTCTAGACATTGATGCCATTAAGATACTCATGTCTTCCTGATCAATTTGTTCAAACACTTATTGAAGAGTAGCAGTACCCTCTACCAAGTTGTTTGATTGGGGAATACAGGCTCGAATATTCATCAAAATAATTTAATGTAGAGTAAAAAAACGTTGAAAAAAAATACAAAATAATGAATCCTTGGTTCGAATTTTTTGCTCCTGAATGTTTGACTCAACTAAAGAACAAAAAACCTATTTATTGATACTTCGAAAGAAACCAAGGTTAATTGCTACTGTGTGCATCAAAATGGTATCATTAAAAAAACTTGTGATAATGCTTGCCTACACCCACTGCAATTTAATGTAAGGTGGGGTTCAACGATGACAATTAATCACAACATAAAACATATACAGGGTGTTATTTAATAAGTGCGACAAACTTCAGGGGGTGATTCTGCATGAAAAAATAATGATATTTTGCTATATAAACATATGTCTGAAAATGCTTCGTTTTAGAGATACAGGGTATTAAAGTTTCTTCTTAAAAACCAAAGATTTATTTATTTCTCTGAAACCAGATAAGATATTCAAATGGAATTTGGTGAGTTTTGAGAGGTAACTATTATGCACAAAATTTTTTTTGTTGGTACGCCACTGAGGCATTTTAATTGAAAATTCAATTATGAATGAATTCCTCGCTCAATTTGTGACAAAAAAGCTCTCTTGTGTTTATTTCGTACGGGCCGCCGTTTTCGAATAAAAAAATAAAACATCTTGACGTGTATTTTTCATTTCCTCTATCATTATCTAGTAGTGACGTTAGACGATAGTAGGCTGCTGTCAAAATTATGATCAAATAATTGATCAAATTAGCTTTTTTTGATAATCTAAAATTACGTAAATTAATGTGTAAATTAAGTATATAATTTTTTTATTATCTTTGTTTTTAAGAAAAAACAGTGTATCTCGAAAATGAAGCATTTGCGGACATATGTTTATATAGCAAAATATCATAATTTTTTCATACCCCCTGAAGTTTGTCGAACTTATTAAATAACTCCCTGTATACCTATTTAGTAATAAGGAAAACGGAAAACATGTTAAACAGTTCCCTATAATTACCTTGGCAATCAGGGCACCTAGTTTGGGTCTGTTGGGCCATTCCGGGCGCTATTTGTCGATAAATTACTTTCAAACCGCAACCGTTGCAATTCTGGCACCTCTCCGTGTTGCCGCTCTTGCTGCCTTTCCCTTGGCATGTGGCGCAAATCACGTTCTTGCTCAATTGCAACTTGGACGTCTTCCCGTTGTACAGGTCCTCCAGCGTGACCTTCAGCGGGTGCAGGGTGTCCTCGCCGCGCTGCCGCCTCCTCGGCCCGCCGCCGCCGCCGAAGCCCCCGAACCCGCCGAACAGCCCGCCGCCGAACAGGTGGGAGAGCAAGTCCTCGCCGCCGAAGCCGTCGCTGAAGCCCTCCTGGATGCCTTTGAGGCCCACCCTGTCGTACAGGGAGCGCTTCTTGGGGTCGGACAGCACTTCGTAGGCATAGCTGATCTCCTTGAACTTGTCCCCGGCGGCGGGGTTTTTGTCTGGGTGGAATTCCTTCGCTAGCTTCCTATATTGCTGCGGGAAGACGAGAATACAATCACGACGTAAAAATGTGACAAAGTAAAACGTCTGTTAACCGTCCTTGAAGGGGCGCTCGGCGAGCCGTGCCTTCGGTTAAAGGACGATTTTTGATATAATTGGGAAGCGTTGGAGTATTAGAAATCGGTACTTACCTTTTTAATTTCGTTATCTGAAGCATTTCTGCTCACACCTAATATATCATAAAGTTTGTTGTCTGCCATCTTTCTAAACAAGGAATAAAAGATGGATTTTATGAGGCATGCGCAACACGTCCCGTCAAAATATCGGAAGTGCCACAACATGTGACGCAAATGTCACTAGAAGATGACAAGCTAAAATTAATTCCTAGGATGTTTGCGAAAAATAGACACATCATTAACGAGAAATTGGTATAATTAACGATTTATGTAGCTAATTTTATTTTTAATTACAATATAAACCGAATTCAAATTTTATCGCCAGGATGCAATACATATTACACGAGCGTGTATACTTGGTTGCATAACTTTATTTTAGGTAAAATGAGAATACTTATTTCAAATAAAATGCATATTTGAATTGTTTTTTGTATCTCCACTCTATTACCAGCCGTTTTCTGATCTATAAAAAACTTTATTCAACATAAGTACAATACTTCCTAGTTAATCTATTTAAAGCTCTATTTACTGGTTGTGAGTGCAATTTGGTTGTCAATACCTTTCGCGCAAATGCAAGGGCGTAGGTAGATTTTTTGTAAAGGGAAACCAAAAATAAATAAATAAAAAAGACATAAAATGCCTTAAATACCTGTAAAGAATAGAGGAATAAGATAATATCAAGAAAATCTAAACCCAGAATCAAAGAGAATCAAGAGAATTAAAAAATACAAATTCTGAATATCAAAGATAAAAATTTTTACCTTTTTTTTGAATTTTGAATATTTCCCAATACGTACCTGCTTCATTAAATATGAAATTTATTTATTTTTTGGCATTTATTTGACAGATGACTGCCATAAATAAATTTCTTATTTAATAAAGCAGGTACGTATTGGAAAATATTCGAAATTTTAAAAGTTTCTATCTTCTTTGTTATTCATAATATTCAAAAAGTTTATTTGAAAAAGTTGCTAGAATTAAGAGATTCATACACAGTTGAAAAAGAAGTATCAACTTACAATACACCCTGTAGAAAAGTAGGATAATATTAAAAGAATGTTAGTTAGAAAACAAAATGAATTAATTTTTTGTGAAATACGTTACCACACCACCCATAACTATTGTATTATAAATTCCTGAAAGAGAATAAATTACTCTATATTTGGATCCATAACACCATCAGTGTTTTCTTCAAAATACTTAGCTACCAAGTGTAGCATTCATTTAACTACAATGTATACAATGTAACCAGTTCCATTTAAATCCACTTTCCTTAATTAATGATTTTCGTATGAATGAAAGCGGCGTTTCCATCTTCATCAAAGCACATTCTTGTATCGCTCCTTCTAAAATTAAGTAGACACGTGCATCTTGAAAAATTTTCATTCACAAAAAAAACTCTTGCACACATTCAAAACCAACGAAAACGTTGATAAGTTCAGTTGATAACAGAATTAAGTTTGAGTCTGTATATGTTGACCTTAATACGGGTTACGTAACTATTAGATATCTATTTTAAGTATGTTGTAAAACCATGTGCATGAGGTTCTTGTAGATGCATTTAATCGATTGTTTATCTTTTTATGCAAGACTGAAAATACAAGACTCGATAACAGCCTTTCAGAAGCGTTTATTTGTTAAATGCATATTAAATTTATAATTATTAGTAAAATTTAAGTATGGTCTTATTTATAAATTTTAAGTATTAAACTAAATAATTATGGCAATTTATTAGTTACTACCTTCTGTGGTAAAAATAAAAGTTAGGAAAGTTAATGTTAATAGGTTGTTTTGGTTACTACTAATTGAATGAATTCTAGTATTTTAATATGATTTATATAACATTTTTGGTCAATTTCGAAAAATTCTTTGGTAAAATAAGCCTATATAAGGCATTCATTCCTTGTTATATAATTACATTATATGCTATTTGTTGATGACGTAGTAGCACTGTACTTTTTTTGGTTTCTCCCCTTATACGTGTACAATCAATTTCTATTACTTTACAAATCGCACGTAAAAATCGATTCTGTTCATCTTATTACAAGTTAAAAATCGCCATGACCGTAAATTCAGGTTTCCTGCGCTTATATCTATTCAATGTCATAACATCTTTAATTAATTCATTACAAGAAATGATCACATAAAAAAATCAGAATCTGTAAGTAGTATTCAAATTTTTGAACTGCAATTAATCTATCGAATTAACCCAAGTACGAGATGTTCGCTTATCAGCAAATAATTAATTCCTCGAGTCTGCAGAATGCAGACATGTACGAACTAAGATATGATGTAGTGACGCAGGACAGCCGATGCCGATGGAACTTCGCCGTGGAGCTTCGGGTGGGAGACACCAGCCACCGCCAGGCCAGCCATCATCGTTTAATCGAGACCTGGATGGTCTGGAAGCAACGCGAATTCGACATCGCCATCGCGAGTGAGTTCTTGATCCGATTATCTGGATAGTTCGGCCACGTTGTCGACGACGCAGGCGATTGAAGGCTTTCGGTAAGTGGAATATATAGAATTAATTTGGTAGAATGGCCCTGTACATTAAGCTTTAAAGACGGCTGTGAGTTATAAGGAGTATCTTCTGGTTGAATTCGTAGCGGAGGCAGCGATATTATAGTCGTGCATTCAAGATAACTCGCGATAAAGTTCAACGGCGTAGTCGATGTATTTTTACGGAGGGATATCTCTATTGTTGAAATTTCAATTCAATAATTACAGTAGGTATTGTATGTTATTGATTGTAGGAATATTGTTTAGTTAATCCTTTAATGTGGTTTAAATTTAATTTGTAACAATTAAGTTATTTAAATTAATTTTTCTTGTTGTATATAGTTTTTCCAAACTTTGTCTTAAATTACAGTATGTCTGGAAAATTGATTAAAACTTGGCTGTTCATAAATGACTAACTCCATATGTTGCCCTTAGATAAATATATTATTCAATTTAGTAGATATTTTTGTTGTTATGCAATCTGATTGTAGATTGAGTCTTGGAAACATTTAATTAGCCTTTTCTAATATAAAAAGGACCAATTTCGTCAATGTTAAAGAAGTAATTTGTGAGATCCCGAAATGGTTTCTCCTTGAACTAAAATGATACCAAATTGTTTTCTGATAAGAACGTATTTTAACAGGCGCGTTATCTATAAAGAGTGTTTGTAATCAATATTTATTCTGAATAAGAACCACATTTCTGAATACAAGAAAGGAAATTTAAAAATTTGATAAAACAGGTGTGCCCCATTTTTGAAATACGAATTCCGGGTCACAAAGACGGAATAAGTTAACCAATAAGAACTAAATATTGATTCTTTTTGAGCCAGCTATAATATTGGTAATTATATTTGTTTTATGATACTCTTCCATACAGAGTGTGCTAAATAACTCGCACCCTTAATAAAAATATTTAATAATTTTGTTGTATTACTTTTGTCGAGCACGCTGATTTTTATCGTACGTACTTTAACATGAATTCAAAGGGTAATATATTATAATTTTCAGATTTTTCGCTCAGAATTTACAAGCAAATAATTATTATGAATAATATAAAATATCCATAAAAATGGACTTTACTGCCATATTAGGTACTTACCTATACCTAGTGTTGTAAAACTGCGATAAAAAGAAAATCACGAAAGATGCAATTTTGCAAATAAGGCATTAAATGTGTATTAAATAGATGTATAAAAATTTAATATTCGTTGAATAGGTACCTATCAATCTTTATGACTATTAGGCGGGCGTAGAGGTATCGAATATCCTCGTGTAAACCGAACCTAAAGTTCTGAAATGAAACGCTTCCTTCTTTAATCTTTCAACATTGTGTATCCCCATTCCGGAAAACTAGGACAATTCAATATCGTCACAAATTCAAACAGTCTACATACAATGCGGCACGATAAACTCTTGTATATAATATTTACCAAAGCACGCACAACTTATCAATATGTAGTTTTACTGTTACAAAATTTACTTTAGATTGTGCTTGTGCAGTCTTCGAGCGTATATTTTTCAGCTATCGCAAATATAGTATAAAAGCGATGGTTGCGCTTCGAATATAGATATTTAAGTTGGCATTTATCCCAATGAAGACTATTTTAGAACGATCTGCACTTTAATATATGATTTCTTGTTTGCCATTTTTCTGCAGCCCTTATAAAGATACCGCTATTTTTAATTATACTTAATTAACACTATTGCCAACCAGTGCTGGGCATTCATTAAAGTGTTATGCAATCTGTAATGTGCATCATCGAATAATGTGTCTTGTGATATTATTATAAGTAGGTACTGCAAGAATGCTCTCATTTTCTATTTTCTTATTCTATTTGCTTTTTAATATATGTATTCTTATTCGACTTGGCCTGGAGCTATTTCAGTAGACCCCAGTGATTTTTCAAGTAACCTATATTGAATACTGTAGACCTCTTTGATGAATATTAAAAATTTATGATAATTCCTTGAAAATGTCTTGAGATACTTATAAAAACTTTCCAACCACTAAAACCACATTCAACCTAAATAATAAAGAAAAGCTCCGCAAGCTCCGTCTAGAAACTTTTAAAATTTAAACATGACAACAAAATTCCTATTGGCAGTTAATTTTACACGGGCGATACAATTTTCGTGGAGGGATTGCTTCTTGAGCTGTGAAATCGGGTTTAAACGGTTTTATTGTCCATTACGTATTTGCTTTGTCGGTTGCACATGTAGACAGAAAATATTTATTTTCGTTGGGATAAATAGGCCAGCGGTCAATAAAGCTTAAGAAGCAACGATACGAGACCGCGTATAACAGAGCCCCAGATAGCTGACGAGTGCGAAACTCTTTAATAAATTTGATGACACACTCCTTCGACGACTGCTCATCTTTTTTTTAATTGAGCACAAAAGGTTATTGTTATTTGATATATTTATTATATTGAAGTCAATTCGTTCCCTTTTTAGGCCATCAATCATGAACGCTTCATGTTTGGACTGTGCTCTGCAGAGGAGACATTTTCATTTGGTATAACGAGTGGTACATTTGATTGGGTAAATTTGACTACATTTGAGTTACACATTTTTTTATTTATTTTTGTTTTGCGTTCACTTCAATAGCTTGTCGAGTTCACTCATACAGTACTTCATAAATTAGGTATTAAATAACCTAATAAAGATGTGTTAGTAGACTAAAGATAGAGAAACTGGTAAATCAGGTAAATAATAAAAGCGTTGTTAAAACAATGGGAAATCAGTAGACATTCCACTTGAGCTGGCTGCGAGATAAAAGACATTACAGATAAAATGATTATTCCAATAGTTTGAACGCAAGAAAGTTTCATCGTGTCCCCTTGTAATCTTCGATATTTTATCGCGTCTTTTGGAAAAATTTAACGGCATACACCTGCACCTTAACAAAACCGACTAAATTTATGGCTTATATTTTTTACGAGCCGATTTATCTTTAGCTTTTGTTATTGGCTGCTGGTTATAGCCGATATTACCTACGTAACTAACGATGTACATACTCGTACCTACCGTTCGAAAATTACGCAATTTTCTCCCAAGGAGACCAATTTCGAAAAGCACAAGTCGTTGAATGTATTAAATTGTCCGCGCAGAAATAGCACGTAAGTATCTACCTACTTACTTTCCTGAGAACATAAAGTAAAAATTGTTCGGGATTCATATGTGCCTACGTACCACATTAGAAATATCTCCATTTAATGCTGCTCCAATTTCAAAATTTTGTTTTGGTATTCTTCTTGTTCTTGGTGACTCTAATCTGTAGTCTTGAAACCTGCGTGAACTTGCGTGAACCCCACCATCAAAAAAATTAAAATTTCATATATCTATTATAATTTAGTGCTATTTTAGTGCTAATTTAGTGCCCAATTCCTAATTTTACTGCTCAACAGGTTGAGCAGATAATTGCGAATGAAAATGGCTTTGCTAAGTTTATTAAGTTCGTACCCCTTATGCTTTTAAATATTTGAACAACACTAGACAGAATTTAATTTAAGGTATTTATCTCAAAGATATTTATTAAAAACTTGTGAGATACATTTGAAGAACAGAAGAATATATGTAGAAAAAATACATTAAACATAAAGAGAGGGAAACTATTTTGATATTTAATTTTGCTTTGATTTTATTGCTCAATTCTTAGCTCAAAAAATACGTTTTTGCCATTTTTATAGTCGGACTCTCATCAAGAGTAAAGTATCATGTTTAATTTTTTTTGGGCTAAGTATTGAGCACTTAGGCTATATTTAGAAGCACTAAAATCAAAGTAAAAATAGAGACAAAAATCATTTCTCTATCTGCATTTCTTATGATATATTTTACTCTTGTGGATAGGACTATAAAAACTGGTAAAATCATATTTTTTGAGCTGAGGATGAGCACTAAAATCCGACTTATGCTTTTTTAGAAGCACTAAAATTAAAGAAAAATTCTTCAGTTTTTCTAATGTCTCTACTAAGTTTTTTTCGAAAGCACTAAAATAGCACTATAAATTCCGATTTATTATTTTTTTAATTTTTTTCAAATTTTTATAAGCTTTATAAACTTTATAAACTTAACACCGTCATTTTCAATCGTAACCAATTGAGCACTAACATTAGGAATCGAGCACTAAATTAGCACTCATTTAAAATGTATGAATTTCTAAATTTTTTTGATGGTGGGGTGCTAAATTCTCGAAAGGTAGTCTTGAACTATCACTACCTTCTCAGAAACAATTTAAATCATTTATAATGACCCAGTGTGAATGTGACAAATTAGCAAACGAATTTACAATACCGTTCGCAAATGTTACTGCAAACAGGTGTGCCAGGGAAAGCTATGTTTTATAATTTTTTGGGATATGCGCGTCCATACTTCATAAACTTATGTATTTACTTTCCTTTTCCAATGCAACGATATTAAATGAACGTTTTTTGCACCATGATACTGCAAAAAAATACTTATCACTACTTATCACCTTTTGTACTTATTTCCGCTACAAGTACTCTTCAACAACACGTTATTGATTAATCCATTAGGTAAGATTTTAAATAATATTTTAATAAAATTTCGCTACAATAGGTACCTATAGAGAAATTACACATCAAGGACCAAACGTTCACATTCGCAAGTTTGTCAAAACAATAACAAACCGAACCAAATAGGTATACTATGATAATAGAAACATGTGACGACGACGGTAATCGATAGTTAATTGTTTTTTTCTTTGTTTCGCCCGTGAGTTTGCTGCGGTAATTCGTCTTTTGTCTTCGAATCGCTTTTAATGTGTCGCGCGAGGCACGTGTTGCGAAATTTATGGAGTCGTTTGGTCAGCAAGTGCTTTCGATTGATGCGTATTCACGGCCTATCGAGATGCCATCCTTGCATAATTGGCCGCGAAGAGTGCGCCGGATATGGATACGCGAAGGCCGCCGCTGGATTTGTTTTTATTGTTTCGCGTATGTTTTAGTACCTTTGCGGCGCGAGCGTGGCCTACGTACCCAGATAGATATTGCGATACGCAAAGCGGCTAAAGGTTTTGCAATAATTTATACGGTTTTACATGAAAACGGTGTTGTTTTCGTTCCGAACGCGTTTTGCCAACTACGTCAATGATAAGTAAATAAATTAAATGTATGGTAAATACGCGAAAAGCGGTGTAAATTTTAGAAGGAGCAAACTGTAAAGGCCAGGATTTATTTCCACAGAAACTGTCATTATTTTGAATCAACTTCGCTTCTGATAACGTTAATTGATTATGTAAAACACGTTTATCTTTTGTTGTTAAGAGATAAATACTTTTCCATAACTCTTCTGCGCTTTTGGAAAACAACAACAGACTTTAATCCTATCGATTTGAATCCGAAATCTGATACTCAACGTCATTCCGATTTTATACTCATTATAAAACATAAATATTACTGGGTGGAGACTTTAACTGGAATAAATTCGCTAACGAAGAAGTGAATAATTTTTTTAAAAAATCCTGAGACACGTCAATGTTTTAATGTATTTTCCTACCTTAGAGGGCAGCCCTTAGAGGGTAGCTGAAGCCACCCTTAACATGTTTTTTTCAAATGAACCCCTATTGCAAAACTAGTGGGACGAGGAGTTCAGCGTACCTTTCAAATTTTAGTTTCTAGTACGTTTGAG
This sequence comes from Phyllotreta cruciferae, assembly GCA_917563865.1. Lineage (NCBI taxonomy): Eukaryota > Metazoa > Arthropoda > Insecta > Coleoptera > Chrysomelidae > Phyllotreta > Phyllotreta cruciferae. The sequence continues at coordinate 4,912,991 of OU830606.1, forward strand.
GGTTGAATAAAATCACAACCCAATTTTAAAGTTTATTTTATTTTCAACAATTGCTCAAAATATGCACCATTCACTTGTTGGCAACATCTAAGTTTGTGGTATGTTTCGTCTCTTATACATTATGTAACATTTCCAGTGTTATATTATTGATTTCCTCTCTTATCCTTTCTTGTTGGTCTGCTATGTTGTTGGGTTTTTGAATGTAAATCTCAATTTTCAGATGTCTCCTTAAAAATAAATCGAGCGGTGCAAGATCTGGAGACCTTGCTGGCCACTCAATAGTACCTCGCCTTCCAATCCAACTACCGGGAAAAATTCTATCCAGATATTGACGAATATTGATGAACGAATATTGAAGAAGATATTGATTGCTTGCAAAATGTAGGTAAATACCACCACAGACCAGTCACTATATAGACGTTTCACGTAAATGGCTCAAGGTGGAGTAAAAATTTTATTTTTGGACCAGATCCCTAGATGGCAATCTAATACAATTGTACCTAGGGACTTTACATTTTTCGTTTGAAATGTGTGAATTCCTAGTTGAGTGACATTTACCTATGCGTTTCATTTCATTTCTTTTGTATTTGAAGTTTCAAGTTTGAGTGATTCGTCGTGGTGTATGTGTAAATAATCATGCCTTATATTAAAAAATGTTGTGTTGCAAAAATTGCAAATATAATGATAAAATTCGGTATTTGTTTCCATCCCAATAAGGATATTGAACAGTTTAAAAAGTGGATAGGTACAGGCATTAAATATAATTTACGGAATTCAGTGAAATGGACCCCATGTTACTCATCATAAGAAAAAGCGTTCATGCGAGAAACGTTTTAATTTTGGTTTTCCATGTTTTACTCATTATTTTTACTAATATTGTTATGAATTTAGTTTCATGGTAGCTTAATAAATTTTAATTTATTTTTAAAAACTTTGTTTTATTTCATATTAATATTAAGAAAACATATTGGTACAAGTGATTTAACACTTGTGCCAACTTTTTTTATGTGCAAATAGTTTTGGACCAAATCCCCAGATGGAGCTTTTCTTACTCCATAAAATAACATTGGCGTGACACATCTATGTAAGTGACTGGTTTGTGGTCTCCACCCTGTATTATTCTGCAACAAAGCACTCGCTTCAACCAGGAAGTATAGCAACAACGTAACCAAGCATTGCATTTTTTACATTTAACGCACCCCTATTCTCATTCTAATTCGACTGCTCACGAACAGTGACCACTCCGAAATCGATATTCATCGCTTCCACAAAAAGGACAAACATCCCGGCGACTATTACAGAAAACCTTCAGGTCGGCAAAGTTGCGGCGGGAACCAAACAATGGAACAACGGCTCTAATCGGAGTTGATCTGGGACTGACACACAGTATAAATATTGAAGTTGAAGAGGAGGAAAGGCCCCGCTCGGCTCGACGCTGGAATTCTGTTGCCGGTCTGCAAGAACGCTCCCCCGTAGAATACGCCACGTTAGCAGGATGGCAGGTGGCCAGGGGTGGCACGGCAAGACGAAAATGGCGCGATATTAATCGCGCGAACGTCGAGGAATGAAAATTCGCTTTAAGATGCACGCGAAGACGTTGAGGGATGGAGTGGAATTGAGATTAAAAGGATTATTGTAATCTGCGGGGCCGGCTGATCATCTGATACCTTTTGGGAAATATGATCAAAAAGTAATATCTATACCAATAAGTGTCTTGAGAAATTTTGTGGAGGAAGGAAAAGAGGATAATGGGCCCTTTAGGGAGCATTCTAAAAGATATTATTTACATTGTATTAGCATCATAATTATGGTACAAAATTAATTACAACTACAACAAGTTATAACTTTATGTTTATAGGTGAGGTTAAAAGCGGTGTTGAAAATTGGTGCTGATTAAATTAAAATCAAGACTATACCAATTTAAATTTCGGCAAATTAATAACAAACTGAAACTCTAATGCCTTTAGGAATATCAGCACATGAATTCCATTTTACAGAATTTAATCCCAACTTTCGAATTTGTTTAGTCCTATTGCATTTGAAGTTGAAATGGCTCGGTTCCGTCAGCGATTCGTTCAATAAATTTCCCCCTATCGTGAAAACGTAATCGGCGACACCGCTGGGGGTGGTTGGTATGGCCGTTTCTATGCCCAGAACCAGCAACACCGAACTGCTGAGCGCTGAAGACCTGCTCGGATCAATACGAGAGTCTGCCACCCTCGATGTGGAGGACGCCGACCACGCCGACTGGGGTCGCATGTTCCACGTTCGCGTGCTTGGTCCCGTGCTTCTCTTCTGCCTTACCTTGCTGCGTCTTTCGCCCCAGACTCGGTCGTCTGTGAAAAAATTCCACCAACGCGGGGTGTTAGACGCCCACGTCGCCGGTGGCGGGCTCGGCAGCGCCCTCTTGTTCGATTTTCGTCGGAGGAAATTAGAGTCCTTCGACGGCGCGGTTCTTTTAGAGGGAGCATGAGGCGGTTGCTCTTCTGTATAAATCCAATCGCAGACGGGAAATTTACATATCACGTGGAGAAATTGATGAGGATAGTAATCAAATTGATTGTGTACTTTGACTGGTCTATAAATGTGATCCATTTTACTTGTAATTTAAAATATAGATTACTGATGAATGGCCATATCGTTACATTGAAACTCAATATTGGGTGGATTTTAAAAATCTCTTAACAAAATGAGCAGAGCAATGCATTCAACTATAAAATATTTGAAAATGGAGCAGTGCAATTAGTAAAATTGCTCTGTGGCACGGATGATAAAAAATTTAGGGAATTTTTAAATACCTACCTGTCCTAATTAATTCGTGCAATAGCACTTAAAAAATCGAAATGAATTTAAAATTCCATATATTTGTGTTTTTATATATTTGTAGAAAATTTACATAAAATTTGCAATTGTAAGGAAATTCCACTAGATTCAATAAATTAGTTTGAAATATAAAAATGAGTTATTAATTTTTTTCTGTAATTAAAAGAAATATGACGAGCTTTCATATATATATATATATATATATATATATATATTCATTATCACAGATATATTTTAAGTGTGCCTATATCTTTGTATTTCTGCTATTGTATCTTTTAATAATTAAGTAGAAGCCCGTAGGTTACACCACTTGTAGGAGTTAAATTTCCAGCTAAGTTTACAACAAAAGTGAAACTTCGAGCATTGCATCCAACTATGTACCTTGATAGTGCGTTCAAAGAATTCCTATAAGCAACATTCACGCATAAAAATGGTTTCCCCTGTTATCATTTGGTATATTTTTACCACACAAGGAACCGTTATCTAATCAATATGTACAGTCGGTAATTAGTTTGAGTAAATTAACCTCACCCTATATCCTGTTTCGCTTTTTCAATTCCTCCAAGAGCGCGACTAATTTCCCATATCAGCAAGCACAGTTAAGTTATAATAAGAAATTATTTTCTTCCGATCAAGATTGATTTACCAATGCGATTATCTGCGCGAAAAAGACATGTACTTACATTTCTATAGTCTATTCATAAATGAGGCGGAGTAATAAATCAATCAATTGGCCAAATTCCAGCCTACACAGAAGCTATAAAGAAGCTACCTGCCCTACAGAAAAAAATATAGAAATTGAAAAAAAATAATGTTCACGATAATACTACTTGGATGGTTCACCCTGTATTAGTTTTGCAAGTTTCACGACGGCGGATTACTCCGATTCATTTATGAATAGACTACAATAAATATTTGAAGAAATAACAATAAAATCAAATTAAAACAATGTTTTTGCCATAATAATCTAAATCAATCTAACTGTTGTTCTGAATAGCAATATCAAATATTATTAATATCGCTCAAAAAATCATGCAGATTAGTCTCTGATAAAGTCGCAACGCACGACATTATCAGTGATTGTTAAAAATAAAGAATTTTCGTCAAGTTCATAATACGTTTTAAGAACGCTGATGTCACTTTATTGTGGATTAAAATTTGTTACTCGAAAAAATCAACATTGCCAAAGACGCCTGTGGCAATAATACTCTAGAACTAATTTCCTTATCTTATCACTAGTTCAATATACAAGAAACGTACTGATGGTGCCGTAGATTTATTAATAACGTGGTTGATTCTAAAGACTTCGAAAATTATAGTAATAAAATGTATGTGGACAAGTTTAGAATATCTTTGTGGAAATTAAGAAGCTAATAGCACTTATGAATAATCGCTTCAATGCTGTGAAATAATGAGAGATAAAAACCTAATATATTTATAATTAGGACTCGCAGAATGGTTGGAAAGGGCGCTAACGCGCCCTTTCTTGGGACACTGACCCGTTGCCAGGTTGTCAATTGTTGCAATTAAATCTTTTGGTGCTCTTGTCACTTAGTCAGGCAATTACTACCACTATTATACACTCTACCATACAACTATACACTACTGCTTCATTATCACAAATCACTAATTGTAAGCTCAAAAGTTTATTAGCCGTAATTGTTAATAAAACTTTGATAATAGCGTCCAAATCCAAAAATTTGTTCGCTTCAAATGAAATAAGGTTTATAAACGCACCCCAAAAAATAAATAATTGTAAGTCTTTCTTTATTAACACCCAAGAACAAAATAACAAAGTAAAGTAATACATCATCCGATTCCACCTTATCAACATAAAAACTAGTCCCTCCGTGAATCATACATTTTCGATACAATTCTTTCGTTTTAAATAAATATCCATCGCAGTGCCGTCCCCATTTCTAACATATGCTAATGCTAATAATCGCTCGGCCAAAATCCAAAATGCCAAAATATTAATGCACATTGCACACCCCACTCTCGACCGCTTCAAGTTAACGTTTCAAAGTAAAATGCCCTCTCACGGTTCAAGTTAAAAATATGCGGTTTGTTTTGTTGGTTTGAAAAAACTACGCTTAACAAATTTGTATTTTGTAATATTTTCGTAAACCTAATAGTTTTCGATATTTGAGCGTGATAATTTTAATTATGACTAATTAAAATTAAACCTTTTCTAATAACTCAAAAACTAATTGTCGAATAAAAATTTGTAAATTACTATTCGATGTAAAAAAATAATCCCTACAAATCACCTAGTTTGAAAAAATTTCGTAAATCTAACGGCTTAGGAGATATTTGATTTTGAATTTTCCGGAAAAACGATTTTTGTTACGGCTTGTTCGCGAGGTTCGGAAAATATACCGTTCGATAGAAAAATCATTTCTAAACAATTTCTGTATCTTGTAAAATTTTCGTAAACCTTCCGTTTCGAAGATAATAATGTATTTATTCATAAAGTAATTCCTTCTCGATCCGTCCCTGTACTCTACGGAGAGACCGGTTTCGGGAATCCCTTTGCTGCGCGAATTTGAACCATTAATCCGTCGCTCGAGTCTCATGTTCGCGACTTAGATTTACCCCTAAAACTTTTGAACTGTTCAAGATAAACATATGCAGTTTGTTTTGTTAGTTGGAAAAAACTACGCTTAACAAATTTGTATTCTTGTAAAATTATCGTAAACCTAATAGTTTTCGAGATTTGAGCGTGTAAATAATAAAGAATTTAATTATAATTAAATTATTTTTGCCATAACTCCGCGAAGGAAATTTTGATTTTCCCGCGGTTTGCGTGAGATAATCGATATTAATTTGACGAATATTTTAGGAGAGATTGAGAAAAATCGATCTCTTCGTTTCCGATAAAATCGCAAAAAACCCTAAAAATACCCTAAAAATCCGGAATTTTTCACCCGGAAGGAAACTTTTCCGGGTTTCGAAATGTCGATTTTCCGATAGATCTCGTCAAAATTCGTAAAGATGGCGTTTTTCCCGCGACGATTTTCCTTCGCGTACGGCCGTAAGAAAGAAACACGCCAATCAGCTCGGTTTTACCCAGCAATATCGCAGGTTTTTCGTCGTAACTCAACAACCGTTAAAGTTGGAACCACCCCGTAAACTTTTTATTATGTAAAAAAAATATCCTCTACAATTTTCAAAGAATAAATTTTTTTTCGAAATCGCATCTTTTTTCGAGTTATTTCGATTTCGCCCTTTCTTGGGACACTTACCCGTTGCCAGGTCGTCAATTGTTGCAATTAAATCTTTTGGTGGTCTTGTCAGTTAGTCAGGCAATCACTACCACTATTATACACTCTACTATACAACCATACACTACTGCTTCATTATCACAAATCACTAATTGTAAGCTCAAAAGTTTATTAGCCGTAATTGTTAATAAAACTTTGATAATAGCGTCCAAATCCAAAAATTTGTTCGCTTGAAATCAAATAAGGTTTATAAGCGCACCCCGAAAAATAAATAATTGTAAGTCTTTCTTTATTAACACCCAATAACAAAATAACAAAGTAAAGTAATACATCATCCGATTCCACCTTATCAACCTAAAAACTAGTCCCTCCGTGAATCATACATTTTCGATACAATTCTTTCGGTTTAAATAAATATCCATCGCAGTGCCGTCCCCATTTCTAACATATGCTAATGCTAATAATCGCTCGGCCAAAATCCAAAATGCCAAAATATTAATGCACATTGCACACCCCTCTCTCGACCGCTACAAGCTAACTTTTCAAAGTAAAATACCCTCGCACAGTTCAATTTAAAAATATGCGGTTTGTTTTGTTAGTTAGAAAAAACTACGCTTAACAAATTTGTATTTTTGTAATATTTTCGTAAACCTTCCGTTTCGGAGATATTAATGTATTTATTCATAAAGTAATTCCTTCTCGATCCGTCCCTGTTCTCTACGGAGAGAACGGTTTCGGGAATCCCTTTGCTGCGCGAATTTGAACCATAAATCAGTCGCTCGAGTCTCATGTTCACGACTTAGATTTACCCCTATAACTTTTGAACTGTTCAAGATAAACATATGCAATTTGTTTTGTTAGTTGGAAAAAACTACGCTTAACAAATTTGTATTCTTGTAAAATTATCGTACACCTAATAGTTTTCGAGATTTGAGCGTGTAAATAATAATGAATTTAATTATAATTAAATTATTTTTGCCATAACTCCACGAAAGAAAATTTGATTTTCCCGCGGTTTGCGTGAGATAATCGATATTAATTTGACGAATATTTTAGGAGAGATTGAGAAAAATCGATCTCTTCGTTTCCGATAAAATCGCAAAAAACCCTAAAAATCCGGAATTTTTCACCCGGAAGGAAACTTTTCCGGGTTTCGAAATGTCGATTTTCCGATAGATCTCGTCAAAATTCGTAAAGATGGCGTTTTTCCCGCGACGATTTTCCTTCGCGTACGGCCGTAAGAAAAAAACGCGCCAATCAGCTCGGTTTTACCCAGTAATATCGCAGGTTTTTCGTCGTAACTCAACAACCGTTAAAGTTGGAACCACCCCGTAAAATTTTTATTATGTAAAAAAACATCCTCTACAATTTTCAAAGAATAAATTTTTTTTCGAAATCGCATCTTTTTTCGAGTTATTTCGACTTTTTGTCAATCGCGTTTATTTTAAAAAATCGATATCGCGCTATAAATCGGAAACCGCTCAAAATCGAATCACCCCATCCACATATATTATACAAAATACTATTCTTTACAAATTTCGATTCTTGAGAAATTTTCAAAAAACGGCTAGTTTTTGAGTAATTGTAAAATATAAATTTTTCGTTCGCGAAGGAATGTTTGTTTTTTATCGTTATAACTCAAAAACGGTTCAAAATAGAATAACCCCTTATATGTCCTATTATAGAGAAAAGCGTTCTCTACAATTTTCGAAGAATAAATTTTTTTTCGAAATCGCATCTTTTTTCGAGATATTTCAATTTTTTTGCCGAAATTGCGAAAATGACAATTTGTTTTTCCTATAACTCCGGTAAATGGATTTTCCCCGATATGCGGTTTGCGTGAGGTGATTGGTAATATATTAAAGAATATTTTGGGAAATTTTAAAGAAAATCGTTGGAAGATTTTCGGAGAAAATCCCGAAAAACCTCAAAAATACCCCAAAAATCCGGTTTTTCACCCGGAAGGAAACTTTTCCGGGTTTCGAAATATCGATTTTCCGATAGATCTCGTCGAGTTACGTCGGATAGCGTTTTTTCCGCGACGATTTTCCTTCGCGTTTGGCCGTAAAAAAAAAAACACGCCAATGAGTCAGTGAATGAATGAATGGATTCTTTCGGTTTCAGTTGTATAGTTAGTAGGATTGGAAAGAGTGATAAATCCATGGTCAAAATCTGGTGCAACATTCAATTTATCTACACTTCATATTCAAAATTTCTTTCGATGCGCTACTGGTTTAAAGATAAACGCGAACGTAGCATTCGGCCTGTTGGTGATGGACCCGACGATCGCGTTGTCCTTCTGTGGGGGCCTCCTTCACAGCTGCGGGCTTGTGATCGCGCATATTTTACATCAATGCCCCGACTATGCATGATTCAGATATAGCCCAAGCATGCATTCCTCGGAGACTAAACGGTTATTGCCAACAACATCCGCCTTTTGCTCGCAGTCTCGTGTTCTTAAGCGCTCATTGAATAAGAACATTGAAATGCAAAATAATGCTTATGCATCTTTTAGGACGGTTTACGTACGGTCAGTTGCATTGTATTACTGCTGCGTGCTCGAGATGCTGAGTTGCACTTTCGTTTATTCTTCGATTTGTGTTGCACCGGTATTTTATAGTCTGCTCGTTTTATCTGATATCTGGTTCATCTTTTCTCTAATTGCCTTCGAAATTAACGAGTATCTATAAATGCAAATAATAGAATTGACGCAATAATAGATATCTATAAATTATTAAACAAACGGCAAATTCATGTGACCTATTTACTGTATTGATTTCTCGAACTGAGCACAACAGGAAATTGGTGATTTTTCCTACTTTTACCGATTTCCTTTCCATTTCCATTCAAATTCTAACCGAATTTTTGTGTTGCAAACCGTTATCAGTTAGGAGCCTCATCGTCTTTCAGTATCAATTCGAAAAACTTTTCCGGTTTTTCTGGCACGCTATTACTCAATTGCTGGCAGTTAAATAATCGCTATTGATACACACTTCGTTCTCTCATATTTCTTCTATACGTGTCTCTTAATGAAACTATTGATTTTTTAAGGGTGTTTTTCCTGTTAGGAAGACCTACGAGTTGGATACCCCTGACCTACAGTCGCAGATAATTGGTTTCTAAGACCATTAAATTAATCCGGATTGACCGTTTGTTCTTCGCTTATTTTTAATACAAGGCGCTGCTTCAGCTCGTTATTGGCTTAAAAAAAACGAGTAATAATACCGGGAAACTCTGAATTGAATTGGCTGCTATAACTTTATTGACAAACCCAGTTTAGCTAGATACTGAAAAAATAGTTGTAAGAACTTTTTATTTATCAGTAAAAAAAGAAAACCTTCATACAACAAGTTAGAAAATCCAATTACGATGTCATGTAAGAATGCCATTGGAGCTTTTCCGCGAAAGCCTGGTTATTCAAAATAAAATTATGCCGGTAGTGAGTTTAAAGGGATGAAATCGAGCACCATTACGAGTTTAAAATAGTTCAAAACGACCCGCCCGCCTCTCCTCGGTCACAATGATGGGATCGTTGTCTGTCCTCGTCCTACGCTATCAACAAGTTGCCAATAATTTAGAGTGTTTCATGGTCGACGAAAATTGGAAACGTACACACTTTGGCTGATTAGCCAGATATATGACGGAATTCGGGTGTTCGACGAAGGAACGGGAAAGTTTCTACTGCTCGACATTCTAATTTCATGAATGAGAAATATTACAGAAGTGCATTTTAATCGAGAAATATAGTCCGTTCATTTTGTGCTATTAGTTACTAATTAGTCGACAAAGTGTCTAATAGGAAGTAGTTAAAATTAATGAATTAGTATTTTTGACGCTACAGTTCACATAGAATTTGATTTAATTTTATGCTCTTTGATAACCATATAAAAATGCTAATATATCTTCTTTTCTCGAAATTAACATAATGTCAAGGAGGAGCTAGTAATTGTGGCTACGACATCGCACAACCTCTTTTCTGTCTAACGAAGGCCATCCTGAAGAACTGAATTGGTTAAACTGTCGATGTAAGGAATGCCAAGATCTTCCAGTTTGAGAAACAACTGTTTTCTTAAGAAAAATTGCTTTACTTAGAAGGTTTTTTATAATGTCAACATCAGCCACGAATTTATTTAACCCAACAAACTTATCGATTAAGAACAAGTCGGTCAATTATAATAATCGTTGCCAAAAATACCAACGCATCTCTTCTATTATCGAACACCGGATTACTTAAATCCTTAATTTACGCTTTCCACTTCAGCCGGTTCGATTTATCACGTTAACAAATTGTGATCCAGTTTCCTTGTAGTTTAGTTTGACTTGGCGAAATTAAATTTAAATTTATAAATTTAAACGCTTATAAAATACGTTCGGTCATCAGCTGGGTATCCGACGATTAATTTGCGAAGAGCGACAACTGCTTCCATTAGCTAGGCATTTCTTCAAGCGTTTACTTTGTTCTTAAAGCAAATCAATCAGTACAGTTGACACTTTAGTCACAGCTTTATATTGGGTAATTATATAAATGGTTGAAGCTTTTTTGAGAGGTTTGTAATACTGTTTAATTAGATTAAAGTTAGTAGATTTTCCCCTAAGAATGTATTCAATTGACCTACATCAGTTTTATGCCGGATAAAATATTAACAAACGTTGTTTGAGGTTGATCCTTTGTTTTGATTTCTGCATCAATAAATTTCAGTTGAACTCTTTAAAAATACCGATATTGAAGCAATTTTAGAAAATTTCCTGTATTGACCTGGTTTATCAAAATCCTAGCGTTCTTTCGTTCGATAAAAATAAGCCACTGGTTGCGGATGACCTTATATTCTATTTAGAAAGATCACACTAAACACTAAACAGTTGTTTGGCGGGATGCCCGAAAAACGAGCAGCTATGCGGCTGGCCCGTGCGAAATATTAACTAAAACGCCAGAAAATATAACAAAAATCGTGTTACGAAAATTTCGTTGCTCTTTCCACGAACGTGTGCGACGTTTCGAAAACACTTTTTTCGATATATTGTTTCCTTTTGTCGCCGGGAAGTAGGTTATTTTACCTTACTTTAAATTATTCGACTCGGTATTTTCGGACTAAATAAGTACACTTCAAACTCGTACGAAGAAACAAGATTAATTGCAGTGTAAAGTGTAGCAGAAAATTCACCTCAAATATTTCAAAGAAGGTTAATGAACAATTTAGGAGCCGTAAAAGGGTATTTTTAGCAAGAAAAATACTAAATCCGAAGTATTCTGGCTATAATATTCGCATATATCAAACAAAAAAAATCACCAGCCTCTTCAGATTTAAGACAGCTCATTATTATTTTGTGCAGTGTATAATTGGATAACTTATGCCCCACTTAAATCGAATATATAAAAAAATCCCGTACTAAGAAGTACCTAGATAAAAATTTGATTTTGACTGCAGTTTTCTGCAACTTCCACTATACTTACTATTATTTCTAGAGCTGAAAAGTGTCATTATTTATTAACAATATCCATTTGACCCTCCTCAATTAAATTATCTATAATTTTCAACTTCTTCTGGTAGGTACCCGCAGCTCCCATATTTTTTAATTAACAACAACAATAATTCTTTGATCTATCAACAAATAATATTATAAAATCTACCAATCTCAAGTGAGATTTTCATCTAAAGCTTGTTAAAGATGAAAAGTATTGTTGAGTATTTCCTAAATGCTTTAGGCAAGTGAGCTGTCCTAACTTTAGGTATTTCCTATCATCTTTAACTCTATGACTTGGTCAAACGCAAATTGTACTTATGACTTCCTTATCCGGGTTAAGTATTATCTAACTTTAAGAATAGGCTGGTGAAATCGAGTAATAATCCACGTTAAAGATAAGAAATTTTGACAGGATCCAATTTTAGAAAGAATAATAGTCTGGGCATTTGTCTATTTAGCCCATTTACTCGAAAAAAAACCCAACAATAACTATCGATCGACTGCCAGACAGTTACAGGCATTTTCGAATAAACAACCAAGCGTGTCTTATCATTTCCAGACTCCATTCATTCCATGTTCAAATTCAATTACAACGCCTCTTTGAGTAAATAGGCTCAAAATAACCACCTTCAATAACCAGTAGGCATCTATTATTTAATTCCGCATAACATCGCCAACGGTATCTACCAAAATCGTGTCGAATCCTCATCGAAAGCATTAAAGCCGCGACGAAATCGAAAGTATACTATAAAGTAGAAAGAGAATCTTCATTGATACGCGGCTGCTAACTGTAAAATTCGTAAAACCGGCGTACGTTTTACTACAACGCCCGTACGAAGCAGTAGCGATCCACCCCGGGGCACTGTGTCAGAGCCAGCACGCCGTGAAGAACGAAGACCGGTCGTTTCTTGCTGTTGTTTCGACTGTGTATCGGTTACGAGACGCAGATGGCCGCAGCAGACTGTGGGCTGCGCTCCTTCCTCCTTCTGCCCGTTTATAGATCGGCTGAGATTCTTCGGAATCGGCCGTTCGATTCGTGGAAGAATCGATTCCCGTTGAAATTTTTACGAAAAGGTCGAGGAATCAGTTTTGTTTCTGCGTATTATATTCCTGTATTAGAGGAAGGTATTTCGTTTTTGGTGCTTTGTTGTTTGGTATTAATTATATACAGGTCAATCAGCTGTATGAGTTATTTTTGCTGAATTTAAAGGTCACAGATTCTAAAAATTATTTCCATTATATCCCATCACCTATAATTTTTTTGCAAAATACAATCAAATTTAATAAAAAACACTTATTCTTGCATAAGTAACCATCAGATACTTCAGATGCTTCTTGTACCCCAGATAACAAGCTTCATCAGATCAAGCTAGTAGCTGAAGCTACTTTATGCACCGCCCCCTACTGCTATTCTTTGCAAATTTATTAATTTTTATCAAGTTGAAATCTATAAGAAAATGTATAAAAATCCTATGCAGTTTTTTACTTGCAGATCTCTGTGTATAATTATTATATTAGTCCGTTCGTTAGTTTGGGATATAAATTAAATTAGGTATGTCATTAATGTCGCGAACAAAACAAAAATAATAATGGAAATATGGTTAGGTAAGCGTTCCTATTAAAAACGAAAATGCGGAATTAGAGCAGAAGTAAAATGCCTGTAATGGAGGCTAAAAAGATCAACGTATAATATCACTCGAACGAATTTCACCGGATTTAATGGCATAAAGAGACTATTAAGAGATGCGAGACGGGAATTAAAAGAATACATAAGAATATATGGAGCACCATTAATAAATTAGCATTAAAGGAGGCTGAATAGCGTGGTCAAATTGAATAGACCGAAATTTCCCCTATATTTTCTCTGTATACCACAATTAGATGTAAAATACAGACTTTTACCGTACAAATTATAAACGAAATTTATCTGATATTTTTATAAACAAATTTTTGCATCAAAAATGTATAATTAACTTAATTTTGTATAGCACAAAATTTATATACTCTTAGAATGAATAATTTTTTGTTACTAATCATCCTGAATATCGGAAATAAAAAGTTTGTGATCAATTATTAATAGGGCATTTTCCATGCGAATTTAATCAATTTTCTGATTAATCAATTTCAATTCAATTATTACATAAAATATGGGATTATGAAAGCATCCCGATTTCTAAAAACGAATGGGTATTTCTCAGTTTAATCTGGTTTTTCCTGCGCATCGTAGATATCATTAATTTTGATCCATTTCTCATTTCTTAGACGTTGTGTTATTTATTAATCTTATATACTAGTCGCTTAAATTATGTTACACAATTGTTTAACACAAACATATTAGATTAATTTATAGTAACATTTAGAACATTTTAAAAAATAAAGAAACTGAAAGTAATGCATGATGTATCTACATATGTGGCAATCAGCGCGTAAAGCAACGAAAATTGCATCTGATTAAAAAATGCACCTTGAACTTCTAGCTGCTAATTATTATAATACCATTTTTTAAAGCGTATTAATTTCTAAGTATCATTTTTTGTGGTAGTTTAAAAAAAAATTTCTTTACAAATATTTTGGGCATTATGCTTTTTATTTAGGGAAATAATTTCGGTAAATAAAATTAATTATTTGTTTAATACTCGTGATGCAATTACTTATTAGATTTTATATGGTGGTTTGCTATTTTTTTTGCTAGCCAGTTGATAATTATTATTACATTTAATATTTAATTGCATGTAATTATGTAAGTACAAAACGTACTAGTGAGAAAATTAACTATCGATGTTATTTTACGGACAAATCCGTCCTTATATTTGAACTTGAAATTTAATTATTCAGCGTGTATGTAACCGAGTTGTTTATTTTTACAAGCAGTTTAAAACGCGCCGCCCATAATCACCAATTCCACCAAATTTTATTTTTCCTACAAGAACCTTTCGTCTGGCCAGGCCCGAAAGGTCTTCGCGAGCGAGCAAGAGAGAGAGAGCTATTGATCAAATCCAGAAACGAATCCATACAAAAGCAAGCAAGCGGCCCTCGTGCCATCAAGTTACCCTCGCGTCTTTCTCCTCGTCCATCGATTCTAAGCCTGAAGCCTATATAGAACGGCTCGTCGCCGGTCCCCGTCGTCCTCCGCGTCGTTAGCAACGTAGTTTGGCCATGGCTGCTGACGCAGCCGAAGATGGCCCAACTGAGCCTCAAGCCAACAACAGACACCGAATCCGATTTCTGCAGTCTGCAGTATACTCGAGGCCTTTGGGCCAGCTGAACGTGTGCGTACATCGGCGAGTTTTCTAGTTTCGTTTCTGTTCCTCGAGTCCTCGACGGTCTGCGCCAAGACAGACGCGCATCGCGCCATCGCGCTGCTTGGGTTCGGATATTATTTGGACGTCCCTGCCGAGGAGCGTTGCGACATCGACAACGGCGACACATAACCACCGCACCACGAGGTAGTATTATTATTATCAGTTGAGCGCTAATGCCTCGATCACATTCTCCATTCGCTATGACTACCAAAAAATTCGTATTGCATATAAATTGTTTTTCCTAACCTGAATGTATATAAAAAATAAATCATTCGTTTGTCGGACATCGGAGCACTAGGATACGTATTTTTTCTGAGCAGCGGCGGAGGTGGAAGTAGGATAAAAATTAATCGCACACGAGTGATATTTATGTGAGAGTTAAAAATAAAATTACCGGCGTTTGAGTTTCGGAAGATATACGGGGGAATTGCGTTGGTTAATTTTTAGAAAAACGGTGAGAAAATTATACCAGTATATGCTAAATTAAATCAAATAAATACCTATTAATTATTACATAAAAAAAGTGACGTATTAACAATGCTTTATACTCTGTACACTTCTCTGAAATTAAATTTATTCCCAATATAATACGCCTATTGATTACGTTTGTTCATAAAAATTTTTGCATCGATTTTTACTGGTGAATTTTATTAAATATACCTGAGGTTTCAAAATTAAAGGGATCATTTTCGACTTTGTCGTGGCTTTCTTCTTATTCATTTTTAAAGAGCTCCTGCCAATAATATACCTTAATTTAGTCATCAGTTTCCTTTCATTTAATTTGAAATCAATTTGTACATGTTACTGTAGTAAATTACTTTATTTTTGCCCAAAACTTGGAATTACGTCAACGCAAAGATAACTTCTTATAATCTCTGAAATAGTATTGTCAATTGAATTGTCAGGTTTTATAGACATTTGTAACTTTAACCAGAGTAAAGAAATTAATTTTGACAGGAAAATGCGCTTTACATTACATGTTTACTCTCATGAGTTCTCTTGCAAAACTCTTGTAGTTATATATTACTCGTATAAGTATAATCTTATGATCAATTACAGCATACTTAAATTGTAAATTCTCCAAGAATTTTTCAGGATTTTCCTAACTGATCTGCAATTTGAAGGATAACTCATTTGCATGCCCTTTGTTAAGTCGCCCTGAATCCAGCGGGTTTTGGTCCTTTGTCATCAAAGCACTCGAGGTGTATTAATCATTTAAAATTAAAAAAAGTGTGATGATAATGTTCACCTGTTGATTAAGTGATAGGCATTCTTTGTAAAATGCATATGATCTCGGCGATTAAGATATCTTTTATCAACCTCGTGAATTAAAGTATTCCTCGTGTTTTCAGCTTTAAATTAAAAAATAGATAAATATGTAGCATTGAGTAAAAATTTAGCTCTAGGTTGAGGTCATTTCTTACAGTGTGACAGCACCTTAACACTCTTGGGAATCTCGCACACACGCCTACGGCTAAGTACGATTTTATTCAATGTTTTTATACATTAGAGGTCGGCCAGAGGTTACATAGCTCTGTTATGGTGATGACGGCGATGATGATGGTCGATTTTTAAAAACAACCATTAGATTAAAAGTCGAGTCATGCGTTTTGTTTAATTTGTTATTACCATGTTAAATACAGAATCGATAGATAGGTGCCTAAATACTCTTCAATGACGGACGTTGTTTTTTTTTAATTATGCTCAATTTATTAGCGGGGACTGAGTAAGTAGCATGCACTTATTCTTATCACAAGAATGTGTCTGTTTTAACTTCAACCAAGTTTGTTTAAAATTATTTTAAATCGGTATATATTCTTAACAGAACATTTGTTCGAGACCATGACTATAATTGATTTAGTTATTATGCAAAATGTGGTCAGTTAGTGGTAATTTATTGGATTGGACAAAATTGGATACATTATAACTTTTAAACTTATAGTGCTTCATAATTTAGTTATTTATGTATCTATAATAGTGTATTTTGTACAACTTTTATACCAGTTCTCAATGCCTCCAATTGCGTTCTTTTATTGACCATAACTTTGTACATAATTTAACCTTAGGAATAAAAGCACCTTCAACTCTACCACAAGTCACCATAATGCCTACAAATATTCTTTTAGCTCCTCTACGTTCTCTTTAAAAATTCAAGTTCTTTTAACAACAGAGTCGACCGTTTAACAACAATCGCATCTGTAATTCCAATTTTGACCTTATTCTGATTGACACATAAAGCGTAAGCATAAGCGACGACGGTAAGAAAGAAGTGTTTTCGAAATGAGGCGAGCGAGCGCTATCGGTCTTTCTATTTGAAACGATAACGCTAATGGTCATTATATGAAAATGAAGAACCGCGATGGACGGAATAACAACGAATACAAATAATCTAAACGCGTATTTTTAGCTAGAGATTCGGAAACTAGGCGGAGATTAAAGATTGGTAATGGTTGATGGATTGGATGGAGCACGTGGACTCTTGTTGCGTGCATAAAATCGGTGTCCCCTTGTCAGGAAAACTAATATCTTTTTATAACTACAAAACCGCGAAATTTTTTCTGTTGCAGTCTAATCGGTACGTTACTGGTTTTGCGGTTCTGTTGCATTGGTGAGATCAACGTGTAATAAAAATCGCATAAAAACCTGAAGTAATAAAGTAATAAATTTTATGAAATTCTTTCAAAAATTCCTTGGAAGATCTTCCTTGAAATTGAAGAAAAGCAGCTAATTTACTAACATTTCTTATAGTTAAAGTTTCAAGTTGAATATTGGAATACCTATCATAATCAAGAGTTTACTTAATACATTGTGCAAACTAATTTTGCATCGCCAGATGATTAATGAATCCTCTGATAATAAGAAAACAGCTTAATAAATCTCTAATACTGCAATATCAGTTAAAGAATTCGCAAATTCGTAATAAATTTTCGGCACTAACACTTGTTAGAATTAAAAAAAATAAGTTAAAGTATTTTAAGATAATGTAACGTTAAAATAACTAGTATTTCATTCGAACGCCAGCTTCAGGACTATCATCCTTATTTTTAATGTTGTGTCGTTAAAAATAGGCACTTTGAGTTGTTTTCGTCGACTTTCTACATAACCCATTGTTAGTCGAGTTCTCAAAGTATGTATATTCATGAAACATTTCATTATTCTTGAGGATATTGTCAAGGTTTTTGTGGCACACATGAAAGGAAATTGATAATTTTTAGATGTTCGTTTAATGTAAGATTTTTACTAAATATATATCATTCGAACGGACGGCTATGTTATTTTCCTAATGATATTCAAATTAACGAAACAAGAGTACCTAATAGCGTTAATTTCGTGAAAATTATCTTTCTCGATTGTAGACTTGTATTATACCTTCTGGATCTAGCTCATAATATTATCAAATATTTAATGTCCTTTGTATAATTAATTAATTACTACGACCTATTAAACCAGTATTTTATCACTATAGGTTTAAATTTTCATAGAAAACGCGCATTATTTTTCATTTTCCTCTTAGATTTTCTACATAGCAGCCAAGGTCAAAGAAAACATGTATGATTAATATCTTCAAATGACTGCTATAGTTAAATCTTACATATTTCTTGGGCTCTATCCAAAATCTATGAAAAGAACCAGCATGCCAATAACTACTATGTCGCAAATACATCAGGTGTGCTGCTATATAAATACGCGCACCAGCAGCTGAAAAATTGCAGACAATCGATTAAACTGTTTAAGGGAAAACGCTGAAATCATTTTTTTCAAAGCAGATAGTTTTTTTGCACGTGTAACCGTCTTACTCGGTATGTCCTTTCATTATAAAAAACGCAGGATGGAATAAAAATGGCCACTTCAGCACAACAAGCAAGAGGCTGCCAAATTTTCATTAATTTTTGTACATATGTTTGCTGATTCATATGTAACAAAGAGATCTATTCCAACAATTCTCCAACACCTATATTGGATTTTAAATACAGGTTAACTCGTGAGACGATGCAAGGATAAATAAAACTATAAAAGAATGGAAGATTATAACGTATAGTTGGGCGAACACGCCCACATAAACACTGCACAAATCCGTATAAATATCAATAATTACGATAATTCAGTTGTGAAGCGAGAGTTCCACCGTATCATTGGGAACTTGCCTTCTTTTTCAAAAGATTGAAACGCATTAGCGTCGCTCATTAGCATCACCTATTACGTGTCGTATCGACCAATAATTTCCTTAATCTTCGCTCGAGTTCACATCAACAGTCGAGTCATACGTGCAACAACGCCCTAAAATACGCTCTCCTATCCTATTTCCGCTGCTCTTAAAACGCCGAGCGACATCATCGACGCATCCCGAGCCGGTGTACACGTCATCCCGTGACTCATCGGTCTCGAATCGCCGGTAATCTGGCCCGCCTCGGGCTCCTGCTTTTGTTGGCCGGGGCCTCTGGAGGTTTTCTTCTCTTGAGACGGTGCGTATTTCATGCCGAACTCGAGTGCGTGGCGTTCGGGAATTTCTTCTTCCGCAGCGGCGGTCGCGTGACGCCGTTGATTTGCTCGGCTGGTTTTATTAGGAAAAATGGCTATGCTTCATAAGCTGCCGGAGAGACGGTGAAAATGCGAGTTTCATTTAATTGGGAGAAGAGAAAAATTGACCGCGGGTCAAATGTGAATGCTTTTGTATACGCTGAAAATTGATGTTGTAGACTTCTGAGAGGCTCTGTCTTGAATACCTAAATGAACCATTTCAACTCAATTTTGATGCCCGATTTCACCAATTTGTCTTTAGGTATTCCTTACCTAAGTAATTCCTAAGGTAGGAAGTACTTGAATCGAATATTTAATCCAATTTCACCAACATAAGAAATCCCTTATGCCATCTTTTTTTTACTTTCATTGGTATAGAAGTGTAACAAAGTTATCTCTCGTAAGAGAACACCCAGGATATATCCTACATAACATAAAATAATTTTGTCAACTTCCACTATATTCCAATATCTATTAAAAAATATTTACAATTAATTCTCGAGCTGAAAAATGTCATTGTTGTAATATGAATAATATCCTATTTGACTCTCTTCAATTAAATTATCTACATTTTCAACTTTATCTGGTACAGCTCGCATTTTTAATTAACAACCACAAAAATTCTTTAAACTATCAACAAATAAATACTATAAAATTTACTAATCTCAAGTGAGATTTTCATCAGAAGCCTGCTAAAGATGAAAAGTATGGTTAATTATGTCCTGAATGCTTTAGGCAAGCCCAGTGAGCCGTTTACTTTTTAAGTAATTCCTATCACCTTTAAGCATTACTTAGAGCATGGTGAAACGCAAATTGCACTTAGTACTTCCTTCCTTCCTTCCTTCCTAAATCGGGCATTAGGTACATAAAACAAAATAATCCTAAGTAATTCCTAAGGTAGGAAGTACTTGAATCGAATATTTACCTAAATCCAATTTCACCAACATAAGAAATCCTTTATGCCATCTTTTTTTTTACCTTCACTGGTATAGAAGTGTAACAAGTTATCTCTAATAAGAGAACACCCAATGCATATCCTACATAAAATAAAATAATTTTGTCAACTTCCACTATATTCGAATATCTATTAAAAAAGTTTTACAATTAATTCTCGAGCTGAAAAATGTCATTATTGTAATGTGAATAATATCTATTTGATCCTCCTCAATTAAATTATCTACATTTTCAACTTCATCTGGTACAGCTCGCATTTTCAATTAACAACCACAAAAATTCTTTAAACTATCAACAAATAAATACTATAAAATCTATTAATTTCAAGTGAGATTTTCATCTAAAGCCTGCTAAAGATGTCTTTAAGTATTTCCTAAATGCTTTAGGCAAGTCCAGTGAGCCGTCCTAACTTTAAGTAATTCCTATCACCTTTAAGCATTACTTAGAGCATGGTGAAACGCAAATTGCACTTAGTACATCCTTCCTAAATCCGCTTTAAGTATTACCTAACTTTATTTGTTGGTGAAATAATTTTGTACAAACAACTGGGATTTCACAAAACTTTTGCCTCAATATTTTCTGTATGTAGAAACCCTTAAGAGGTTTGAAACTCATGACCTCGCTGGGAAACCCTGCGAATTTCCCAGCGCCCTGTAAAGTACAAAGTTGCGTAATAATCATAGAGGTGCAGGCGACTACAAAGAATGCTAATACTCGGTTACTTAGTACTTGATAACGGCTATCAGTTAATTTTTTAATCTTATCTGGCCTGTTGCGATATTGCGTCGGCTGGTTCGAGTAATAAGAAATTGTTGGTTGCTATTTCACGTTCTGCGCTAATAACTAATTTTAGATACGAGAATATTAAGAAACGCACTGGGGTCTTGCAACGAGCTAAATATTGACAATAATGAAATTTTGTAAAGAGTGATAAAAAAAATTGTTTTACCATAGAATTATAGAATATAGAATAACATTTTAGGTGTGATGTGGGCATTTATTGAATTAGAAAATAGAAAAAATCATTGCAGACTTGCGGGGATCCCCTGAGAGCGAGTTATGCAGACGTTTCCATGTCGATTAAATCTTCTCCATATCATTGTGATTCGAATGGAAGGCAGTAGGTAAAATTTCGAAGGCCGCACGGGTAATTAGTAGAAGAAGTGTGTGGCTAGCCAATTATCTCGTTATGTAATCATTACTGCTCGTTGCTCGCGCGTCTGAAGGGGAATTTATAAGCGGAAACGGACGATCTTCCGCCAAGTTGGCTTTTTTCGACGTCTTGATTTATCGGGTAATTGTTTCGGCTACTGTTTTAATTAATTATGTCATTTTTTTGTTGTTGTCGTGTAATAGTTTCGCACGGTTTTTTGTGCACGGTCGGAATGCTGGCGTTTTATTTAAATTTCAAATTTTCGTCTGAGAAAAAATGAATTATTTAATTTATTTTTGGATAATTGTACTTTATGCATTATTAATTTTCTGCAAATTTATTAACAAGTTTTACAACTTGTAAATCGTAATGTGGTTGATTAATGCATGGGCGTCACCAGCAGGGGGCAGCATATTATTATTTAAAATATTAGTCTATTTTTTGATTTAATTCATTGGCCTACAATACAATAAATAACTTCTGCGTTTTACTTACCTACATAACGTAAGAAATAAGTACCGCTGTTATCTTTTCCTTTTTCCTGTCGGCTTTTTAAATCTTTCATTTCCTTTGCCATTTGCATTCCGTTTTGTAGGATATAAACATTCATACATTTTGCCAAGTTTATTACAAACCGGCTATGTGGGTGGTACAGACCAACTCTAATAGCTGCAGACGCGAGAGTACCTACACTGCGCAATTGTTTACACAGTTTATTAATAAGTTAAAGTCGCTCAGGCTGCATATTACCTACAATTATTTTTATCGTAGTCTGGATTCCATTCTTGATTAGAAAAAACCAACGAACTTTATAATAAAGTAATTATTGCCTGGAAAACTGAAAACTTTTTACAGGAAGGGGACTTGATGCGATCCAAATACTTTCACATAATTAGTTTTTAAAAATAAAACGTGACTTGGAAACGGTATCCTTTGGCAAAAGTTCCACATGTACCTTTTCGAAGTTCATAAACATTGATATTTCCAGCTAAATATATCTAATAATAAGTTTCCAATGCAATTTTCTGAGAATCTACTATCGGTATATTTGAGCTAATCTCTTAGTTATATCTTTAGTAACTTCATATACTTTATCAATAAATGTGTACTAATTCGCAGTTGATAGAAATTTGAATATTTTCTACTTTAGTTTCCTCCACGGATAAAAAAGTTGCAAGGAAACCTGATTGTTTTTAAAAACTTTAGTTTCGAATGCGGCTATTGTAATTGCATTTTTAATAACCGAAATCATAAAGAAAATGTAGGCTATTGTTATACTGGAGAACAATTTTCAAAATAAGATTAAAAATAATTACGAGTTGAAGAAGATAAGATAATAGCATAAACCATAAATTCCAACTGTTCTTTAAATGATGAGCGCTCTTTTTCTTAAATATTTGGCAAATAAAAGAGAAGAATTAAACAATTTGCTCACCACAAACATAAAAAGAAATTAACTAGCTTATTGCAATGAGCTAGGAGTCGTTTCTATCTTTATTTAACAATAAAATACCGACGGTATATAAAGGATTATTTTTTTTTAAGTTGGTAGTAAACGTCAAAAATTATATAGCGAGAGCATTAAAATGCAAATTTTAGTTCAAACTAATTTACCAAAAAAAATCAATCAATCACTTTCCTTCCTCTTGGGATTGTTATATTTGTTTCTTTGTATCATTATCGGTGCGAATTGTGTATTTTAAAAATTATCGTATCAAAATGCATCCGTTCTTTTATAATATTTAAACAAACAACTTGGCGAGACATAAACACAAACAATATAAAAACATTTGATTGCGAAGATAATGCTCTCTTTACAGTTTTGGAACCTTTTTAGATAATGACAATGTTATTTGTTCTCTTTCGAAATTAGCGAAGTTTTCCTTCGAGAAATATACCTCACTGATAAATAAGAAAGAAGAAAACAGAAACAATTCTTCATTGTTGCCCTTGTTCCTACATGACCCAGAGAGTCCAGAAAGTTTCAATTCATACAGTCACCTTTTGTGCATAAACTGAATCAATTAAAATTAAAACAATTTTCCTCGAACTCCTCTGCAATTATTATAATTGTACCTACATCGCCGTTTCCAAGAATAATCTCAAGAATTCGTTACTAATTTTTCACGCATTCGAGCATTCGAAACAAAAACGTCGAATATTATCTCCGCTATGGACTATTCATCTGCATATCTATCCAGTTTTTCTCTTCCACATATCACATTCCAGAAAAATTAGCGCAGAAACGTGCGAATTAATTCGCGCGTTATCATCACCGTGTTCCGTGACTCAGAGGATTGCAATAATGTTTGTTCCTTTGTAATTTTCTTATAATTTACTCATGCTTCCCAATGTGGATTAATAATGTACAAAAATACTTGGGCGGGTATGTTGAGGTGAGCCTCTAGAGCTTCATGTTAGCAGTTTCCAGGAATAACTGAAGCTGGCTCTAAGTTGGTTTATTTTAAGTCTGTATAGGTGGATAAAGCAGACATAATGGAACGAATTGGACATCACCCGTACGAACGATTGACCGTCACACAGCGATGCAACTTCATTAAGCGACCTTTGCACGCTGAGAAAATAATTAGTTTGACATTGAAGCATCGATATAAACCTAGTCTGCTAATCGTTTTCGCATTCTCGCTCGATGGCCCCGCCGCCGTTACGGCCTAACCAACCCCCGCCGAAAGGAAAGCGAACGTAAACAAAGATAATGCACAATAAACGTCACATTGTCACACACGGTGACGTAGCCCGCTGGCTTACTTGACGATTATCGAGCTCGATGACCTCTAAGAAGAATGTCACATTGATTGCATAACAGTGTAGAAAACGCGAGCTGCCAAACGCGAAGATCTTCCTTCCCCTTGCGGAGGTTTCCGATGTTCTCTGTCGAGATACGCCCTGAAAGCGGCTTCCATTTCCCGAGATACGGCCCGACGTGGAGGTAAATTTTAGAATTTCCTTGCGAGCGAACGGCGCGCCGGGGAAGCCGGAAAATGACATTTCGAAATTCTCCAGGTATTTATAGACGTTTTGTAAATTCGTAATTGTTAGAAAACGTTTTATTTATCCGTTCTTTAATTTGGGAGTCTAAATTTAGACCAATAAATCGCGTACAAAATGCATTATTCACATTTTGGAGGTTAAAGCGTCGGATTTCGTATGCATCTAGTGCTACAGGGGCGGATTCGTCAAAATGTGCCTAAAATTTTTCTTCATTTTTATACTTGTATTACCTGGTAAAAATGAAGATAACTATATAATAAATACAACAATTATTACACTAGGTATCTTATAACAATAATGAAACTTCCTCAAGAAAAATTAAATAGTATTATACAGGGTGTACCAAAAAGCTTGGGACATGGCTTAAACTACTAAAATTTTAAAGATTCATCTTTCAAAAATTTGATTTCTGTAATTTATAATAAAATAACTGCTCAATATGGCCTCCATTAACGATTAATAAATAGATTTTCATTGAAAATAACGCAATCTGTTAAAAAGGAGTTATGAAAAATTTTTTGTCAATAATAACTTAATGAAAAACGGATTTTTGAAAAATCGCGTGAATGCCAAAAAAGAGATTTATCTCCAAAAATATGGGTTTTTATAAATTTACAAAGAGTAAAAAATCATTATAAATAAACCAATTAATCTAGTTTCGATTCGGGTCAATTACATGGGCGGAACAATTAGGGCTTTAAGGGGGTAGACCACCCCCCGTTAAATCAGAGAGGGATGGATTTTAAAAAAATTACACATAAATATGTCACTAAACAGGGATACTGTACAAATTTTCACGAAAAAAAGTTAATCCAATCTGATGGGACAATATCAAAAAATCTCTTTTTATTCTTAACTTCAAAACCCAATTTCTTTACTAAAACATTTTGCATATATAGGTAAGTTCGGTTAAATCGTTTTATTTTTGTCTGAGGAGTCTGTGGTTAAGCCATGTCCCAACCTTCTTGCGACACCCTGTACAGTATGTTAAAAAAACTATCCCACTTCAAAATTCCTCAATTTTTTAAATCCTATTTCATTGTCAGCTAATTTAACTGGTCTAATTCATACTTGTTTAACTTCGTCGGTACTCAACCGTGTGGGTTATCGGGAAGTTTCATCTGACCCTTCACTTCATTTTAACAGCGTATATCTAAGCAAATATCTAAGCTCATTATACAGCCCGGTGGGTTAATTTAATTAACGGTGTCGGCCGAAGATGTCTCCCGGGTATTAGTTTAAATGTTCCCGAATGTTTTCTCAAACTTTTTATCCATTCTTTGCGGAGTGGACAATCGGTTGTGTGGTCACACGTAAAAATATTTGGGTCACAACAAAGCTATTCTTTCTATTCCTCCTGTTTATATAAATTATTTATATTTCGCCTCGTATACTAAGCAACCTACTATTTACCCCAAATTTCCTTTATCCACCTATTTTTAGCATATTTAAAGTAAAAAAAGAAAACTCATAATGCCCAATTTATGTCCAACTCATCGTCCTGCAACTTTATGCCCGTTATAATACGTTATATACGTTTACTTGGCCGTGCTAGGGCATGTTTGTAGCGCATAAATTCTCGCAAAAGGCGTGTGGGAGCTAATTGATGAAGATTGAAAAAAGTAAAAGTGCAAGAAGACGGCGTTGTCCGTCGTTAAAGACTACACGTAGTTTCCTCTCGATATTAGGAAAGCATATCAGCGCGGTGGTATTCCGAAACATGTGACGGTGAATTCGCTGCTAACGGACGTTGCCAGATTTTCTCAATAGAAATCTTTAACAGTGCCTCATTCGATCCTGTTTATAAATATGTTTTACATAGCATTGATTAGATAGGGTTATTTATACAAAACAAATTTCGAACGATGAAGAGAATGAGGTAAATACTAAAATATAACTACTAAATCGAATTATCGATTGATTTATAGATTGAAATTTCTAACTACCAATTTGTTATATTTCTTTTTTTAATAAATTCTCATCTGCATCGTTTCATCCTGCTAAACAACTCAAGTTATTTTCTTTTCTTCTTTTTAGATAACTTTTTGTTGTCTTCCAAATCTTTGACAAGACTTTTTGATAGGAATCTTTTAGTTCATTTCATTAAAAAACTTTTTCTTCCTTCTGAATCTAATTATGTCCCCCGGTCTTTTGTGAATTTTTATGAGTTTCGATCACTTCAGAAAGCGTTTCAAAGCTTTTCATATAATTTTAATAATAAAAAATTCATGTTTATTCCGCAATTATCAAATGAGAGTTATAAATCTCATATTTCAAGAAAACTGTATATCAGAAATCACAAAATATTCGCTGTCAATAAACTCTCTAGAGACAATTTTGCAATTTTTACCAATTAATTAATTGATAGCAGGAAAAGTATGTTGTGTTCTTAACTACCAATTAAACCTATAAAAAAACTAATTTGATCTTTCTAAAAATTAAAATTCAATTTTACCATATATCTCCAAATGTGCAAATTAAATGTACTTTTCCAAATACTATTTTATGCATTGATTATTCTCAAACCTAAATCACATTAGCAATCGAAAAGTCTCTTCAGATTTTTATCAAATTAGTGATAATTTTATTTGACTTCCGTTTAGTAGCGATTGTAGCAGCTAGTGTAGATTGTAAATTGGCATTTCTAATGATTTAAAAATATCGTGGCAACGGTGCCTAGAATGTCGGCCAAGTTTTAATGGATGGCTAGAAGTATAAAATGAACGACGCATAATCTCGCACATGCTGCTGCTTGGCTGGCTAGGCTACATACTGGTAATCAAAGCAGCAGGACTTCCTTGGAATTCGCATGTTACAAAGTACGAATACGACTCGGTTTTGGACATTTCAATTAATTATAATATGTACTGTGTTCTAAGAAAATAATTACTACTGTGTGTTGGTTTTTATTTATTAGCAGTCGAAAGATTGATATAGTACAATGAAGTTTTTATTTCGTTTTACCAGAGTAATATAGTTAAATGCTATATTTTTAATTGATATTTATAGGTAGTGGGTAATTGGTTCAGTTCGATTTATTTATGGGTACCGAATATTTAATAAGAAATCGATTTCTTTCTCTAGAAAAGTAATTCTGGATTTTCTCCATTGATTTATCGAAAGTGTTAATTACTTTTCTTTGCAATAATTCATTTATAATAGCCAGTAGGTAGGAGGAATATAATTAGTTAATTAAAACGAATCTAAAAATTCCAAGAAATTGACGTGTGAAAAAACCTTAGTTTCTAGAATTAGTTTTATCATTTTCTTCATCGGAAATATAGTGCATTTAGAGATTTTCTTTTACACATACTTTGGATTCGTAATTATAATTGTACAAAGTACGAATTAGCATAGTCTATTGTTATTCCAGTACATAAAAAGAATTATGAATCGGAAGAGAGCTATTCACTTGGACTTTGAATATTATGTTTGTTTTTGACTAAAGATTTTAAAGAGTATAGTACCTACTACTTACCTACTCTTAAAAAATATCTGAAACATTAATACCTCTTTTAAACTGCAAAAAATAATCTGTCTGCATTAGACTTTTAATTATACCTATTTGCGATTAGATCATTTAATAGCTCTTCTTTATTAGGTATGTAAATATAATTGATAGAAGGTATAACTTTATATTTGAATAAATCAATAAATAATTATTGTTGTAAGTAGGTACTATAGAAAATATCATTGTGATTATTTCTATTAAAAAAGTACTAAATTCAACTGTACAAATTATAATTGCTTTTACGACCTTTTCAAAAGCTGATATGGCCGCGTTGGACAGGATATGATTTAGCAGGAAGTTGAGTACCACTAAAGGTTTCTTGTGACACCTCAGATAAGTTAGTTTCCTTAAAAGAACGTTATTTATACTAGTTAAGTCTATTTAATTGTGTATGTTATTAATTTTGTAGAAAATATATAATTACACTAAGTATATATATTCTACGTATCTATACGTTTTTCAAAAGCCTTTTTATGCTTATACTTTATGACTGCTTCAATAATTTCCATTTATCTTTCTCTTATTCATTTTTCTCCTATTTATTAACCTTCTTTGTTGTCACTGCTACTCAAAAAATGGGTACTATTTGATTTATTGTGATTGATATCCGTAAGAATATACATATATATTTTATTTTATTCTTCTGTATAACATACAATGATTTAAATTATTTTTTATGATCGCTGGAAATGTAGTTAAAATATTAAAATAAATAAACAATACCCAATTAATATTATGAATTCGACCTTCAAGAATTAATGTATGGTATTGTCTGCATGACCACAATTTCGTCGCCGGGCAAAGTGCTCTTAAACAAATGCAGGAATTCGCATATCGTAAATTCCATGAGATTTTCTATTATTGAAATATTCAGTTTGTAGGAAATGCTTTTGTGGTCTTGGTTTAATTTAGGGGATTCACCGAATTTAAAATATTGGTACTATCTACAAATTTATTGTAGATAGTAAATAAATTAAAAAAAAAACGACCTTAAAAATGTATATTTAGGCTCTAACAACTTTACAGGATCTTCTTATATTATGCTTATAAGAAGGACATTATTTGCTCAATGAAACAAGCTAATTCTATACATTAAAGTTTTCGCTTCATTAAATCTCTTCAAATCGATGCTCTAATTGAGCATATACAAAATTTAATCTAAAAGCTCGCAACATGATCTTTTCCACTCACAGTTTTCTTAGGCATGTTATAAATATATTTGAATTAACAAGCGTCTAATTCGTAATAATCAATTACTTCGTAGTCTACTAATTAAGCAGCTTGATAGCGGTTCCATTACTATTCTCTTTTCGACCTAATTATGGTTAATTTCAATTTCACTCGAGAGATAAGAACGCAAAAATACAGAAAAGCGAAAATTTTCGACGTTAAAAGGCAAGGAAGAAATGATTAGCGTTTATTAGCAAGTCTAAAAGAATCGTGTAATACGAATACCAATAAACATAAACACTACATCATGAGTTCTTTGAAGGTCAGAGGAGTATATCATTAAAATATTGTGTCGTCGAGTGTATCGGATAACTAGGTGGTGTACAGTAGCGTAGTGATATTTGCATTGGAAAATTGTGCTATTTTCGAAATTTACAATCTCAACACTTACAAATTTTTGTTAAGTAAATTATCCTTGGTTGTAAATGTTATTCAGATAAAATATTATCTATTTTATCGATTGTATCTACTGATATTAGTACCATTAGTTCTTTTATTCCACGTGCAGTGCCTTTTTAAACTCCTCTTTATAATCTATTTTTATTTATAAAGAGATCTTGATTATATGTAGAAAAAGTTGCTCGCCGAGTAGTAATTTTTTATTCATACCACTCATGCAATTTGGGTTGCATAATTTTTGGGATCACGTGTATAAGAAGACTTACGAAAGTCGCTGTATAAAAACTGCATCGCTTAGACTTTAGACAGCCGATAATTTCCTCAATTGTGTTTGCTTTGTTGAAACTTTTCCTACTCTCGAACTATACTTTTCAATTAATAAATTATCAACTTCAAACTATGCATTAGATTTTACGTCACCGTCGCATTTATCGTCCTGATATCTTGAATGTAAATCGGTCTTAAGTGCGCCAATGTTGTAAGCAAACTTAATAGGATCAGTAAATATTTGCCAATAAAATTTTAGTTAATGTCGCCTTTGTGTATGTAGTACATGTAATGCGTGGCATAAGAAAAATCTCTGTTTAACTCCGAGAGTAGTATAAAGATGGAAATACAGCATCCGACCTATATCGTTGCGTAATTTCGGAGGCTTGCGTAATAAAACTAACAATAAACACCAGAAAATAGACCACAGATGAAGACTCCCAAGGTCTTCAGCTTCCGCACGGAATCTTTTACGAATATAACGCCATTCGCTAAATTTAGGTTCTTATATTAATTGTGTAAACTGCATTCGAGGGAATCTTTGAACGCGTAAACAGTTTTAATGGCTCGTAATTAGTACCTACAGCTTTTTCAGAATTATCATGCCGGCTATCTCTTAAAATTTTCAAAATCAATACCAATATTTCAAGACAGGAAGATTGTTAATTGAAAGGCTCTCTTGAATACATAATTGACTCTATTGGATAGATACGTGACTCTTTTAAGCGGTAGATATAGTTCTAAGTAAACTCTATGGATTCATTAACAATTTCGTTTATTATTCCTGTACTGTACCTTACATTATACCTTACATTGTATATTTACAATTTCATTACAATTTGTACTTATAATAATTAAATGATGGACTGTTAACACAGCTATTAGCCGATTGGTAACCATTAAAGAAACTTTACCGGTAAGTTATTGACAACGTTTTTTTTTTATCAATCCGCCTCGAATCTAACATTATCGACATGGTTTGTTCTTGTACATTAATAATTAGAAAAGGAAAAAAGGGGTCAAGGAAGCGGCCGGGGGTCAAGAGTCAATCATTGGAATTAACATACAATTGTTGATCCGACGACGAACGGACATTAGAACTACTTTTAGCCATGGATCGCCTTCAATCGACACTGGACTTTGTAGATTAATTCCTGATGAGCGCAAGAATTTATTATTTATACGGCTCATATGACGCAGGACCGGTTGCGAGTAAAAGCGAAATTAACGAAAGGGAAATGAATCGTTTATGAGCCGATGAAATTGTGTGTTGCATCGAAAGCTATATACCGGCTGTGTATTCGATTGATGATTAATAAATAGCGAAAATTATAGCGACATTTGACATAATTCGCGTAGCTCGATATTTATTTATAAAAATATCTGCATTACGTGTTCCTTTAACATTAATTTTCCGAAATATATATTTTTGAAGACGCCTAAAAATCTTGTTTACAATTTTGTGTGTCACACCAACTTGGCTGCTAATAAAAATTTATTTGTTGGTGAAATTAAATAAACATTTTCGAAGGCAAATATTTTTTTAAAATATCCAGTTAGCGTAAAATATGCACTTAAATTATTTTCTTTCAAACTTGATTTTTGTTTGGCAATATTTAGGTACATTCTTTAGATACACCCTTCAATTTTTTAGTTTTAAAATTGGTGATTAATTTTTTATCTTATATGATTACATAATTGATTAGCTTTATAAAAGGCTTTGCGCAGGATTTCATCTTAAACACTTAATTTTTTTCATCCTGAATCCTTGCATTTCTAACGACTTTTACAGACGATTCTAGAGGATATTTCATAATTTATTTAAATAAAAAAGCTCGTTATTTTAATACTTACTACATGCTATCAGCTGTGCAATATTTGATTAGTGCAGTTGGAAAGCGAGTCCTATAATATCAATATTAAAACATAATTATAATTACCTACCACTTGAAACGATTGATAGGATTCATTCATGTATAATTCATTCAACGTGGGTTATGAGTCATTGATATAAATGGACCGATCGCGTAGGGAAGTTTACCGGAAAAAATCGTCCGTTTTCATCTTTTTGTTCTATTTTCTGAAACGAATTAGCCAGGAAAACGAAATCTATTAGCAACAAACCACATATTACGTTTGTGGCCTATTTCCTCTCGAGCAAAACGATCGCTTGCCTGCGTGTTGTGTGTATAACTCACACACACTTATGTAACTACAGAAAACCGAAATAGCGTTATATATGCGTTTGCTAGATATATAGTTTATATATTTATATACATAGACTTATAAATTGTTAGAGCATCTGTTTATCGCTAAAGATAATTGCGAATGGAATTCGTCCCTGAAAATTGCATGTGTGTGTTCTTCTTCTACGGTTTCATTGCCACACTGCGCGCGTACCTAACACATATTTAAACAAAGTATAGGGCGACACGTGCCGGTCATCTCTATATTCAAAAACTTCATTCGATTTGCATGCATCATCGACACATGACGAATGGCGACTGCACGAAGAAAATAAGGTTTCTTTCTAATAAAGTACTTCCCACAGTAATTCGTTTTCATGGGTTGCTGGGCTATGTCCTCGTTCTAATTAAGCATTGGCATGACAGAGCGTGCCATGATGTGTATTTACTCCGCGTTCGTTTCTAATGCTGCAGAGAATTGTGTCATTGAAAAGAAGTCGCGTGGAATGAGCGACCGTGTACACGTTGAACTTTTAAGTTCTAAAATCCAGTTTCGATTTGCTTTAATGCGACTTTAAGGTCTTTTTTTCACAATATAATATTTATCAAGTTGGCGCTACCGGTGTATTAAAGTGGGAATTCATTGCTCCTTTATTGAGGGCTCTTTACAACAAATTGTCATGCATTGTTCATTAGCATTTATAGCTGCATAGTATTTACTTGGTTTACTTACATTTTACAATAAGCGATATTTGTTTTTGTTGAGCTAATATTAAGAAAGTTAGATTTTATAGTTGAGTTACCTTTTTCCTCAAAATATACAGGGTATCCCAAAATTCCGTATACTAGAGCTACTGTATGTTGGTGTGCTCAAAATAAGTCGATTGAGCGTTGATGTCAAAAAGATGTCATTTATGGGGTCATTTATGGGGAGGATTAGGGTGGTTTCTACCTTTCCATGATTTCATTTGGTGTAATTTTAGCTAATTAAAAATTATTTATTAAAGAGTTATTAAAAAAAATCTTTTAACTTTGAGGCTTTCCCCACAAGCAAACGTAACACTTGAGTAGCTCAATGTATGTACACAGAATTTTGGGACACCCTGTATGTATATAAAAAATCAACTTGATATGAAACTTTGATCCTAAAAGAGGATTATTAATGCAAACAAAATTTGCATTTAAATTAGAATAACTTGGAACGGTATAAAACAAGAAGTCGCTTAAATTGTTGTTCGTCTTTATTTTAATTTTAACGACTCCATTTAACGTTCCAAATTAACGACGGTTAAATAGTACTCGAAGTCAACGTTAATATTTAAAAGGTAATTTAAATGGGTCTAAATGTTTGAGCACTTTTTAAATTTCCCTAACGCTCGGATTCCGAAATGCAAATCGTCTTGGAAACGCGGAGAAAAAATGATTGTTGCATGATTGCGAAATGTATTCGACACCGTAAAAATCTATTGGAAATGTCGAAATAAACTCGCGTAAAAAGAAATCGCCCATCCTTTCGCGTTCTTGGCGCTGTTGTGACAAAGCCACAAAAATCCTAAAAGAGCATTGTTGACCTGGAAATGAAGCTACACGTCCGTCGTATTGTTGACAGTGGGGTTTTTGAGGTAAAACGTCACGCGATCGTACCATAGGATAAATTATTTACCCTGGGAATAATTTGGCTTTGGATGTTATGGAAGACAAGAAACGTTCGATCGGTTTTTTTTTCAACTATCAGAGCTTTGTGTACCAACCTTCTGGAGTCCGTATCGATTTTTGCGGTGGAAAGGAGAGCCAGTCGATCGTAACACTTTTTCAGCAGCAGCTTCAGATACTTATTTTATATGGGATATGTGGAAAACGTGTATTGACTCCTTCAATTTATTACCTGTCTGTGTGGTTATGTAATTTTGCATTGAATATTTGAACTTATTTGTCGTGAAAATTGTGTTCTATTTATGTTAATAATTCAGTCTATATTTACAATTTAAACTAAGTACCTATTATCAAAATTTATCTGGGAAATGGAAATCGCTGAGGAAATAATTTAGTCTCTCATTACAGTGAACGTAAAATTTAAAAGATTCTTTTTTCATTTGCTTGCTTGTAAAAATTATACTCTTGCTTTGCTAAGGGATGTTTTATTATAGCGGATTTAAGATGATGTAATATAAAAATTTATGATTGAAATATCGGTGTAGCACATGTTAAATTTTGGTTAAAGTATACAAATTTTGATTATATTAGCCCGCTATAAAAATTCCTGCAATCTTCTTAAAATTTAACGGGAAAACGTATCGAGTTTTCCAATGTAGACTCATCGATTCGACGACTCGAGTCGCGAAGAATTCGCATTCGCTGGCGCAAAACTGAAACGTCCATAAAATGTACACGCTGGCAAAATACGTACAAAAAAAGATTTATTTCTTTTGGCAGAATTTTCTAGTAAAATACCTAAATTAAGAACTATTTATAGAAAAAAATCCAGCATGAATTTCAAAACACCGCTGTTAAATTCGCTAAATTCGAATGTTGTGTCTGGTGATAGTTTCGAACTTTTAGGAAGAGAAATAACGAGCCGTTTGAAATGTTTCTATAACATTTTTCCTTGCTCAGATTCAATCAACAAATCGCACATGACGAACCGTTTTGTATCGTAATCAATCAAACTCTATTATTTACCAATATTATAGTCTATTCATAAATGAGGAACGAGGCGGAGTATTGAATCAATCAATTGGCCATATTTCAGCCTACACAGAAGCTACAAAGAAGCTACCAACCCAACATAGAAATTGAAAAAATATAATGTTCACGATAATATTTTAATATTACTTGGATGGTTCATCCTATACAGGATGTATTGTAAGTTGATACTTCCTTTTCAACTGTGTATGAATCTCTTAATTCTAAGCAACTTTTTCAAATAAACTTTTTGAATATTATGAATAACAAAGATAAAAATTTTTAATAATTTTTAATTTAATATTTTTTACCTTTTTTTTTTGAATTTCGAATATTTCCCAATACGTACCTGCTTTATTAAATATGAAATTTATTTATTTTTCGGCATTTATTTGACAGATGACTGCCATAAATAAATTTCTTATTTAATAAAGCAGGTTCGTGTTGGAAAATATTCGAAATTTTAAAATTTTCTTTCTTTATTATTCATAATATTCAAAAAGTTTATTTGAAAAAGTTGCTTAGAAATAAGAGATTCATACACAGTTGAAAAAGAAGTATCAACTTGCAATACACCCTTTATTGATGGTATTATGAAAGTTTGAATATTCAATTTGAATATTTCTCCGTATTTGATTTTATGTTTGATGTAGAGCGCAAAATTGAGATTTAGTTAATTTAAAATAAGGAGAAAAATGAAATAGGTGTATCTATAATAAAATAATAAAATAAAATTAAATTGTTTCAGATCGCCGTAACGGTGCATTTAGCATGTCAGTGCCTTCGATGGTACATCGATCCGGAGGTTCTTTGATAGTGCGCAGCCTAATAAGCGGAGACGCTCTGTATGACCGCGACGACGTCGACCTCGACGACGTCTACGCGGACGACTACGCCGAGAGCCACCGCGACGCTCCGCCGGGAAACCACGAAGAGGAGGCCCGCGTATCGCGCAAAGAATTGCCCGATTGCAAAGTGAAGAGAAACTACACGTGCGTCGGCTGCGACTTTTTCACGCAGAACCCTCGCGTCTATCTGTACCACCTGCGCGATGTCCATCACGAGAAAGTGAAAATCTACGAGTGCCCGAACTGCCTCTACGCCTCCAAGCACTTTCAGAAGCTGCTGCGCCACACCAAGATGGTGCACGACGACGTCACCGTCGCGAAGAAGGCCACCTCCGAGGAGGCGGCCGACGACGAGTCGGCGGCGGCGGCGGCGCCGTCGTCGCTACCGCACCAGCAACAGCAGCAGCAGCAACAGTCGGTGTTCAAATGCTCGGTGTGTCCGTTCACGGGGAAGGCTTCAGGCGCGCTCGCTAAGCACGAACGCGAAGAGCACATCAAAACCAAGTTCTTTCGATGTTCCAAGTGCACTTACGTAACGCACATCAAGGCGCGTTACACCAAACACGTTAAGTACCATTCGATGCCGATGATCAAGTGCGAAATGTGCGATTTTCGAACGCCCTACAAGTGGAACCTGGACAGGCATTGCAAGAACCACAACGGGCACGGCGCTTTCAAATGTTCGGCCTGCAATTTCACGGCCGATATCAAGCAGAGTTTGACGGTGCACGAGATGAACCACCACGTGCCGCCGGTGGGACAGGCGGCGGGATTGGGAGTCGGGAGACGGCGCAATAAAGTCGGCGCCAGTGACACCACCCTCGCCGAAGAGATCGGCGGTCACGCGCAAGCTCAGGTGAGTTTTTTTTGTGTTTTTTTTTTTTTTAATTCGTACGTACTTACTACATTCCTTTGGTTCCGTTTTTATTGTTTATTTCCAAACAATAAAATTGACATTGTGCATAATTTGCGTTGTAATTTTCGCAATCGCGTTTAGTGCTATTTTATTCAATTACCATACATCAAAAAATCATCGTGAAAATATTCTATTTTACATAATATATTCCACTTTTGCCGGAAATCGTAACTTAATTCAAATAAGTGGTCATGCCGTTACCTTGAGAAGTAAGGGTGTAAATTTTCTTCAATGACTCCCTATTTTCGATTAAATTAATAAATCATTCCTTTCTATTCGTCAATTGTTATTTCATCTCGCCTATCATCCTTGAATAATTTAGAATAGTCTGCTCCAAATTTGGAGAAAAATATGCTGTGTAATAGGTAAACAATTCGAAACTAAACGGTCATAGAGAATACTCTCTTGTAAAGTAGAATTTAGTTTTAATTGTATGTAAAAAAATAAGTTTTGCACATGTAATTATCATAGCAAATCGTTAGTAACGACATAATTACCATGAAATTATACTAAAAAAAGAACCAAACCCAATTAAGAATCCATTCGACAGTAAACATTTTTATTCCGACTGCTAGAAAACTATAAAGTTTTTCAATTTTTCTTTAACATCAACAATTTTAGAAAATTATAGTTGAAATATTGAGAACATCTCCGAACGGGCAATAAAAAATTAGTTCAAGGTTTGACCGTATATTTACTTAATTTTACTGAGGCATTTTATACATCGATTGATAGCAAGTATGAAGATTGTTAATTGGAAAACCATTAAATGTTAAATGTCAATTAATTTGCCTATTAAAACGACAGTTTCCCAGAAGTTTGATGTTTACGTTGACTAATTGGTTACAAAACTTGTGTATCTATAATATTGGACGATTCTCGTCTATTCAAAACAAATGCATTCAAAAGAATTCAATAAGCTAAGGTATTATTATTGCATTAAATATTATGTAGTCATATTATACCTGAGAAAAATAAGTACCCCAGTCGTAGAATTCATGATGACCAATTCAAATCTATATATTTCTTTAGGAGTAGTTCTTCTATTAGTATAAAAAATTGCCACACATGTTGTTACAAGTTGCAAGTACATTTATTAAACGTAATAAATTAATCCATTTGTGCAGGTACAATTTTTAAATAACCATAAATATTATACATAAATCACGGGCGACGGGTTAAACGATTTCTTGCGCCTCGCCGCATAAATCACGGAATCAAAGCCAAAGGATCTGCCGTACACAAAAGCCCCGGTTCACAGGATTTTTTTCGGGCTCTTGCGGTGCCAGCGCGAAATAGAAATAATTTCCCAATAGTTACGCGAAGTTATCCAAGAGATGTATTTATTTATACTCTGGCTGTCGAAAAATTGAGCCGGGCGTCCTGTCCGCTTCGCGAATTTCTTGCGCTTTCGTCACCCCGTGGGCGGACACTCAAGATATTTCTGGTCAAGAATGAGTTTATTTGGAAAATAGGTTCACCTTGGTACGGCCGGAGGTTTTTCGGCGACGCGTAGCTCCTGTTTGGAAAACTTCGCGAGCCTAGGAAAAATGCACTGCGAGGGACGCTCCCGTGTGCATGATCCCGTAATAACAAATGTACATTCCTGCGAGCCAACGTGTGCGCTTATTTCTAACTTCTGCTCGGAAAATATTCGGCTAATTGAGTGAAATTGGCCGAAAGATTTTTCAACCTTCATTTTAAGAATTAGTCAAAATGTCTTTTTAATGATTTCTGTTGTCAGCACAAGTCGCAATGCAATGGGTACCTGTAGGTAATTCTTTGGCAAGTTTACAAAACTCTTGATTTTTGATGTCATTTTCTTTTAATTCGTCAATTCTATATTTACTGCGGCTCGTAAACATAGAATTTCTTATGCCAATTGGTTCTAATTATTGTACTTCACGGCATTCGTTAATTGGAGTATAATGCGTTTATTAAATTTAAATGTTGATCATACTTTGGTGGAATTTGTTTGTTTATCCTTGATTCATGAGGATTATATAATTTATAAAAAGTAGCGGAAACGGTCGAAAAAAATTAACACTGTATGAGAAAATCTTAATCGCATGTGTAACATAAAAATATCAAATGGAAGAAATGATGTTACGTAATTTTAACGCGATTTGACGGTTTTTAAGCTTGTAATTAAAAAATAAGACAGTGAAGAAAATTAGGTTTAATTAATTTCATCGATTTTATTTAATGTGCCGTGATCTCCTGATATAAATGTCATTAAAAACAAGTTATTAAAGTTCTAATGCGCTCTTGCGTAATTAATAACTTGTAATTATTGATACGCAAACGTAAAAAACGTTATTTTGACATACATCAAATGTCAATATTGACATCTGAGTTTGCGCATTAGATGATACCAAAATTCTGCATGAAGTGCATACATCAAAATATCGTAAAGCTATTTTTACGTTATTTCGCAATTTAAATTTGACACAAACGATATTATTCGAAATTCTACATATATTCCCACACTTTCAGAAGCAGCACGATCGGTGTTGGCAACTTGAATAAATTGGGTTTTTCGCGTTGTGAGCAGAAAATTTCATAGAAAAAAATTTATCGGATACAGCTGCTTGGTATTCACTAAGTTGGCTTCAGCAAAGTTATCGAAAGTATTGTAAAATCTAAAAATAGTGCTTATATTATAGCATTGTACGTTCATGTGGTGTGCACATTTGGAAATAATTCAAATACCGCAATAAAAACGAAGAAATTCGTTAGCAACAAATGTTATCGAGCGAATTAGATTAGACAAAAATAGGATTTCACTACTGGGGTGTTTTTTTAAACGGTATTTTTAAATATACTTGTACAACTGGAGTAGTCAATGATTGACCTACTCATTGATGGGCTACTTATAATAGGATATTTTTAGCAAGTGTGAAAATATGCCGAAGGAATCACAAATTGTTGGGCATATACTATTTTATATTGTAATATTGGACCTTTACTAACAAGTTCATTCAGTCCATGGTGAGTGTATTGTGGTAAAGTGAAAAATAAGAATTAAATTAATAAATTCATACAATTTTTAATTTATACCTATGCAGGTAAATTTGTTGTTATTTTTATAAATATCGTGGGAATCCATTCATGGACAGGGACGTTTCCATAGATTTATTATACATTTTTTCTTTTACTTCTTTTCCGTTCAATTCAAGGTAGACCTATTAAAACCACGTGTCATTGTTCAAAATACAATGACGGTTTGAATTAGAGACGCATCTATTAACATCAAAAATTAGGTATTCTTAGAAATTTTCGATTTTTACACGATATTTTTATTAGGAGTTTAATTTTTTATACAATTTCGAATATATTTTCCAGAAAATAAATATTTGTTATCAGATTATTTATAACTTCAGACCTCTATAGTTAAAAACTAATTTGTACAAATCATTGATTCAAAATAAAGCGTTTCCTTCCACATAATGTGATTCTACTATTAATCACCAACTCACAAAATGGTATAATATGTATACAGGGTGTAATTTAAGTGATAACTTTAATTTCAGGTTGTGATTCATTGTCATATTTTATGAAGAAAAGTTCATACAAACGTGTGTTCTAATTTGCTTCAATATCATATACTAATTTTTACCGAAAATATCAATCAAGTAACCCTATGCGGAGCCACTGGTTTTAAAATTCAAAATCTAATTTCGATACAAAGAGATCCGTTGTTACTGCTAACTAGCACACCAAGTTTAAGCAAAATCAATGAAAAGAATTTTCAGTAATTTATGAAAAACCGATTATTTTATTAAACCTTTACCCCCTTTTACTCGGAAACGAGGCAAAATGGGACACACGTTTATAAGAACTTTTCTTCATAAAATATTACAAGGAATCACCACATGAACTTAAAGTCATCACTTAAATTACACCCTGTGTATCTACGAGTACTTGCATGCAATTATTTTGAAGTAACAAAATTATCGAGGAATCCTCGTACACATTTCCATCCTCTTAAAAAGAAATATTATTCAAATCTTTTTCGCTTTACCTATTAATTAATCTTCGCTTAAGGATGAATAATTATTTTATTATTATTAACAGTGTTGTTAAATATTACAAATACGTCTGCGCATTATAATAAATTCATGTGTTTCTCTTATTGTCTTTAATAATTGGTTCGTAAGAAAACTTGTGACGTTATGCAATAAGCTGAAACGTAGTTCTATAATTAATTAATTTATCGGTGCTTGAAAGACCTGTTTGTCATACGAAATTGCCAGAAGAGAGTTTACTGCGCATCGTCGTTGCATCTTTGATTTGTATTATGCATTTAATTATGAAAAAAATGCGTTAACTAGTAAAAAATGTATTAGATTATTTGGAAACTTACGTTATTTTAACGTATGTCATATGTCACAAAAATTGACCATAATGGCATTTGATGAAAGTTTCACTATTCTCGTCATTGCTGAGAGAAATTTCAAAGGTTTTTTTTATAAACGATTATTATTGCTTTATTTTGTGCATGCTTGCAGATTTATATTTCTTTAAAATAGCTAATCGTCGGTGTGCGCTGTAAAACGTCTTATTTTTGGAGCGCTGCCTAATTTACAAATAGTAGCCATCCTACGTAACTACTTCCAATTTATTTTTTCAAGTAGTCCTCCTCTGTATACAATTGAAGGAGAGCCGATTGCGTCTTTTTTACGAAAAAAATACCCATTTTCCTTTTAACTTTCCTTACTAACGCCCGGTCACTTGAAGAAACTATCATTATATACAGACTTGAAAGGACGGCCGAATATTCAGAAAGCAATTCAAATTGTAAATCATTTTTATCGGCATTAATATGCGAGTGTGCATAAGTAATGAGCCTATGAGATATGAATACAGTCAACAGAGAAACAATGTTTAAAATATGGTGCAGGTTAATAAAATTCAAACGAAATTGGTAGGTAAATTCCTCACAAAGAAAAATTGATTCCTCTAGTTAAATAAATGGTTCTTATTTAGATAACAGAATTCTTGAGTACCTATATAAATTGGTCTTCTCTGAATGGATATGAAAAAAATCAATAAAATCGAAGCAAATTTAGAGGTATTGTTCTGTATTGTGGGTTATCTAATTATCAGGAGTATAAGATAATAAATTCAGCAATATAGGACCATACATTTGTTTTGCTGATGACACTTTCGTATTACCTAACTATTCTTTTATCATAAATTACAAAAATAGGTTACTTTTCATTCAAAGTACGCGGTACATATTTTTGATAATTAGCTAAAAAAATACCCAGCATAGCATACTTCATTTCTGCCGTCACGTATATGCACCAACATCGAATAGATTGTGACTCTTCGGAATTAAATTTATTCAAGTAAATATCGAAAGAATCAACGGATACCGAGAATATTTCGTATGTCATCATATCGATTAGTACCTACCGACATTTTAATGCCACATTCATTAGTACCATCAATATTAGCGCTTATCATTCGAATCATTCGAATTACCTGCGGAAAAAGGGCGCGCTACGCCACTGTCGTGCACACGATTAATTACATTATCCATTATCCCAGTTACTACATATTCCTATAATATATTTATTCGTCGCATCAAGTGAATTATTAATATGAATCATTTCGTTCGGTCAAGGTCCCGAACTGCATTACGACACGATTCGACATTACGTTTTACACGTCATATGTATGTTAAATGAACTTGCAAACCCGGCTTTATGGATCTCACAGAGGCGTAACACACGGTGGGCCGTGCGTATCGATTGATAAAATAATTTATTATCTTTATGTCGGATGATTTTTTGAAACTTTCAAATAACTCCAATAATATTCGCTCTCTACTAATGAAGACTGATTTGTGCAATATTGTGTGTTTTATCCACAGAATAATTTTGCTTATTGATATCTTACATGAAATAAAAAATTAATGGTGATATATATTGTTCATTTGAGGGAATTTGCATCACTTTAAAGCGCATAATTTTTCTCGATATATTTTAAAATTCAATTAAATATCTCTCGTCAAATCTCATCGTTCGAATCGGAGTGAAACCATATGGTTTCATAGGTACTTACCTACATTTTTAAGTAAAATAGTATATGCACTGGTGTCCTGTACGAATTGACTTTGCTTAGTTCAACCTTGGTTAAAGGCCATGGTGCGCTGCTGGTCGCGGTCTTGACCAATAGGAACGCGGTAAATTCACGTTGGCGGCGATTCATCTGTTTGAAAAAGGTACCGCTAGTTGGAATGAAAAATCCGAAAAGGAAAATCGACGTGTCGACGCGGCGACGATCGAAAAATGTTGTCCCGCACTCCGCCTTATTTATAGCCGCGATATTTATTTTGAGATAAACTCGGGGAAAAATTAAATATGCGAGGAAGTCGATGTTATTATTATGCAACTGTGACCGTGGCGGCAATTTTTTATTCGGTTTAATTCGTGCATCCTTGGCCGTTGCATTGGGTGGATTTTTTGTTGTGTGTGTTTCGGTTTAGTTTATTTTTTCCCGAATTTCCATCGTTTTCACGCCCGATTCGCTGGTTTGGTATGTTATTAGATTATTTGTAGTATTACGAATGCAATGAATGAATCAGCTGAGTTGCCATGTTCAAAATTTACACGTTTTTAATTTCGTTGAAATTTTGAACTTTAATGTTTATGAAAATTGTCTTCTTTAATTAAACGTAGATATTTAAGTTTTATTCGAAATTAAAAGGACAATTACCATTTAGAATCTTAATTTGAATCCTTTTCTTTTTAAACTTTATTGCACCAAATAGGTTTTTTTACAACTCCCAATTAAAGTTCATACTTAAATTCAACTATACCGTTTTATTTTTAGACACTTTCTCGAAACGCAAAATTAGTTAGTTTATTTAATTTTCCCGCCTCTTCAGAAACGTTTAAAATAATCCTACCTAACACTTTTTTGGACACCTTGTATATCTAAATGAAAATTGAATCATAGCATATTTTTCCTACAAATTAACCATCATCATATTCTTAATACCTGCATAAGAATTTCAGTCCACCCAATTTAGTTATTTCAATAATAAATTAGATGCACTTTTCAATTTTCTTTTTGGCTGGTTTCCAATTTCTAAATAATTCACCTTTTTCGTTTTATCGAGTCGTGCATTTCCCGTTTTTTGAAATCAATTTTACTTGTTTGGTCTTGATTGTCTATTATGAAGTTTATTTCGCTGGCTACACGTGCGTTTCTGAATTAATGCCGACTTGCATACGAGAATATTAACGAGTAAATTTGAATAAAAATGGGCAAAAAGTCGACGTATTTTTGATTTGCCTAACGGAAAAGTGCGCTTTCTCTTTTAGCAATTACTTCTTAAGTATTAGAAAAGTGCAGGGGATAATTTAGAAATTTGTAAACTATCTAGTTTGATCTAAGGATAATAAATTTCTTGAAGGGGATAATTTTTCTTTAATTTAAACATTTTACGAACGAAAATAACAGCGAAGGATAAAGTATGAAAGGGCTTATAACACTGTACACATATTAGCATAAAATAAATATGTGCACTAATTAATTATAATTAAAAATAAAAGCTATTTCCAAGGTTGTTTTGTGTAAAACACAAAAGCATATATAAAAACGAAGTTCCAACTCGGAAAATTCTCCATCGGTCAATTTAGTTGCACGCTGCTTTTTTCTTAGTCGTTAAAGGATCTGAGAAATTAGTAATAATCGTATGGCTGCACCAAATAATGTCTATGTTTAAATCTGCAACAAAAACAATGGATTTTAATAACCTGTTTCACCATCAATTAGCTATTTACGTAACCGAAGAAGGATGCAGAAAATTCCGTAAAATTTATTATTTGTTCGTATGTGTTTGCTTATTAATGTTTGGTCACGAGATCCGTGGCGTCATTTCGATTAGTGTTTGCATTTAAATAACGAAAAATATTATAAATTTTAAGAGTTTACACATGTGTACGAAGAAGCTCGCTTTTTATTAATTAACGTAATTATAATGGGAATTAAAAGATAATTTTGACGTTAGCATTGAAATTAATTTGTGGGTTAACAACTTTTTCTAGCTCACTT
This sequence comes from Phyllotreta cruciferae, assembly GCA_917563865.1. NCBI lineage: Eukaryota > Metazoa > Arthropoda > Insecta > Coleoptera > Chrysomelidae > Phyllotreta > Phyllotreta cruciferae. The sequence continues at coordinate 4,957,549 of OU830606.1, forward strand.
GGGTTGTTATTAAAAATTATTTTGTGAATAAAACATGCACTATAAAAAGAAAATTTGTATACTTGTTCATTATACAAGAAACTATTCAACAGGTTGAATTTAAAATTTGTGTTCGTACTTTATGAGGTATACAGAAGGAAATTTTTTCTTAAATTATACAAAAAATGTTGAAAATGGTCTAATATAAACCATTTAAAAATAGCTTTAAAAAGAATTTGATTATTGAGAAATCTTAATCTCTTTTTTGTGGAGAAGTGACGGAAATTGTAATTGCAAGACATTTATTCAACAGGAAATATAAAAATCGACAAAAAATTCTTCTACTGAAATATTGGAATTCAAACGATTTTATTTATAGTTAGAGCTGGTGCATTGGCTTGAATCACGGCATTCTGCAAGCCAAAATGCATGAAGTATTTCCAAAAAGTCAAATGTATTTATTAATTTACATGTTCGAATTTAAATAAGTATGTATTTGCAAACAAAATAACTCGAACGCCTAATTTTCTATACTATTGAAAAAAAATGCTATTATTGCTTCGAAGAATTATTTTGAAATGTCGACCGGCATGATTCAGGCCAACATGACTTCTTCAAAAAATATTTTCGGCTTTTGAATTTAATATCAGCTCTTCACAATAGTTATTATATTTTCGACTGATTGAATAAGCATATTTATATTTTCGTTCATTCTTTCGTTTTAACACCGATCCATATTTAAATTTTCGAATTTTTTTACATATTAAATTGTAGTCAAATAGTAGCGGTTTGTCGTTTACAATGGATTTTTGGAATAAATTTAGTCACCACAATACAAAAAAAGCATCGTTAAAGGTATACCTATTTAACCTTGTCAGTGAGTCCTAAAGAAATTTCATTAGTTTTAGTAAAGAGTTCTGGAGAATCTGATGAAGACTTCTATAATATTAATATTTCTATAAACCAAAGAGGCCGGCGCCCTTTGGCGTTTACTAATAAAACGCGTTATCGTAAAAGGAGTAATATACCGATTCCTAATCACCTGAATTCCAATTTCTTATCGCCCAACCAAAACGGATATGTTAACAGTACAATTTTGTTTGATTAGAACGATATAGACGAAATATCGCGTCACGTCGAATCTTCGCCGGTACGCATGACTCACGAATTTCCCATCTTAACCCATTCTCAAAGGACCGTATCGTATTTACCTATTTGCCGTGTAATCAGCGTTTATTGCAAAAGTTATGTACGCGATGAAGCCTAGATCTAATTTAACCTAAGATTAGCTAAAAAAAGCACGATAACGTTTCAAAATGCTAGCTGCTCAGATGTGGACTTACGCCAATCTCAATGCATTATTCTGTTAATTCCAGTATTGTATTAAAGTCAAAAATTTGGATGGTACCACTGATTGTTGAGAAAATAAGTTCGCAACATGTTAAAAAAATCCAATAACAATTGTTAATTTTTGACCTGTAGTATAAAAAACGGACTAAATTAAATAGTAATCAGTAAAAGATATATCATTTGAAATTGAAAAAATAAGAAACTTCTATTGTATTCACTGAAAAACTTTTAAGAAATCCATGAAGATCCAGAAAACCTCTTTGAAAAACTACCTAAGCCAAAAACTGAACGATTAAAAATAAACCATGAAATGTTTAAAAGTATATCAAAATTTCGACCTGGTACCATTGCTTTTATAAGTCAAGTAACAGTTCCCCAATAACGAATTTATTTTTTGCGGGTATACAATAAACCGAAGACGGTCCTGGTCGTAAATAAAAAATAACGAAACCAAACTTAGGCGGGTAACATTTTCGCATAGGTGCGCCTTATACCTGCTGATACCGCTTATCGCGTCGCGCTTATTTGTGTGCAGTACCTCTAACGCTATGCGATAATACACAACGCCGATCTTTGCTCTGGGCTGAACGGACGAAATCGCGTTTTCCACGGCGAAAATCCCACCGGGCCCGAATGCTGGCATTGAACTGACGTCGCGTTTTCTTGTGTTGCAGGTCAAAAGTGAGCCCCGCTCGCCAGTGCTGCAGGACGACGACAGGAAGCCCAAAGTGAAAGCGCCCTCAGGCAAGTTCAAGTTGGACTTCGGCGCCGATGGGAAGGATTCGGACTTCATCAACCCGGATGACATAATCCACCATGTTAATGGCAAGATTTACTTCAAGAACAAATGCAAATATTGTAATTTCAAGTCGGCTTGGGACAGCGAGATGGCCAAGCACGAGAAGCGGGCGCACAACATAGATAGGGAAGACAGCAAGCCGGCGATCAAGAAGCCGTCGCGGCCGGTGCCCAATCTCATTCCAATACCCTCGCAGGCGTCGCCGCTCAAGAAGCCGAAATTCGAACTGCCGGACGTCGGCGAGCCCGTCATGAGTCAAAAGGACATCAACGACATCTGCGCGAAGAGCTCCAACAGCGTGCTGAAGGACTTCGCTTCGCTGTTCAGCTCGGAAGATGTATTCAAGATGACTCCGAAAGTACCTGATCTCATACCTGCTGCTGTGTACAATAACAATTATACCTCAACTAAAAGTAATAAGTCGACGGAAGATTTCAAGCAGAAGAACGCCTCGTTCTTCGACAGCCTTAGGGAAAAGCTGGAGCTGGGCACGCTCCAAAACGGTAATTTGACTTGTAACATTTGCGGACACGACAGCAAGTGCCTTACCGAACACGCCAAGCACCAAAAATCATGCGGCAAGGAAACCAACAAGAACCAATCTATCATACCTTTACATAACATTAGTTCGTCTAGATGCCAGTTCTGCAGGCAGAGGTGCAAATCCAGCACGGACCTTTACAATCATCTGCAAACGTGCCCCGAAGCGCGCAAAGCGCAAAGCTCGATGGAGCCCAAAGAAGAGGAATCGGACACCGAAGGCGAGCTGAGAATCGACGAAAGCCAGGACGAAACCGACAACAAGCCGCACCCCATGGAGAACAAGGTGTTCGTCTGGAACGACATCGTCGTGCCCATGGACATCGAAGTCGACGATTCGAACTACGAATACACGGACGACAGAATCGACGACAACGTCTCCTTAGACCTATCGATCAGGACCCAATCGCCGTTGGACAGCGAGCACAGCGGCTTGGGACAAGAATCGGTGACTCCCAACAGCGTCCAACATTCGCCCATACCCAGCACCGACAAGATACCGACGCACGGCAACGACATATCGATAGCCCAGCACAAGCGGGTCTTCAAGTGCCCGCATTGCACCTTCTGGGCGAGCACGGCCTCCCGGTTCCACGTGCACATCGTGGGCCACCTGAACAAGAAGCCCTTCGAGTGCTCGCTGTGCGCCTACAAGTCCAATTGGCGATGGGACATCACCAAGCACATAAAGCTGAAGTCCGTGAGGGACCAGGCGCACGAGTCGGCGAAGGTCCTGATGACCGACGAGACTGGCAGACGCAACTATACCAAATACAATAAGTACCTGACTGAGATACCCGTTACCGGCGCCCAGAGCATGGACACGAGCGGCGGCTGCGGCACCAGGCCCAAGCACCACGACAGGAATTCCTCGCCGTCTACCAGCAAATCGGACTTGAAGGCCAACAAGGGCTCCGGCAATAGCGATTTCAATGTGATGCTGAAGGGGAATTCGCCTTTGAGAGCGCCGCCGTCGTTGAAGATATCCGATGGGTCCTTCATGACTGAGATAGTGGACAAGAAACGGAGCAGCAACGAGGGCAAGCGGACCCAATACAAATGCAAAAAGTGCAATTTCAAGTAAGTGCTTTTTGTTTATGCTTTGGTGGTACGAAAATAATATTCTTGAGCAAACAATTGCGATGGCATAAGTCGCGAAAAAACAAAAACAATAAATAATAGACGACAGTCTAACAACGATGATAATAAACTTACAAAACAAGATGGTTACTATTGCAGATTACAAGAATGTATTTTGAAGGAAAAAAACCGCGAATAATAAACGTTTTAATAACACGTTTTTGTTGCAAATTAGGTGTTGGTTTTTGCTCTTTTTGAATGCAGCAGCATTATTTCTCATTGTTTTCCCACGAAATGTTGTTTCTGTTTGCTGTTATTTTTTAGGAGAATTACTTTTAATCCGGCATAGCAAACAACAGTGTACTAATTTTTGTATAATCAAATCATGCACGGTCTGTGAATAAAGAAATTATTACTTTGATTTGCTAGTTGGCAACTGCAATAATTTTTGCATTTAAATTCTGCTGCTTTAAATTTTGAAATTCGTTTTGCGGTTAATGTATTCCATGTCTGCTTAATGCTATAAAATGTTTAAGAATGTATAATTTATTTTTGTTTTTTTTGTTTATCTTTAAAATTATTGATTGATAACATATTGACTAACATAATTAGTGTGTCAAAATTATTCGCCAGTCTTAAAAGTAAAATTACTTATCAAAATTCAATAATTATCAAAATGATCCGAAATTAGATCAAAAATGATCAGAATTATCAGATTGACTTTCAGGCATGTAGTTGACACTCTTAAAATAATGGTACATAAAAGATGCAAACTTTGATTTTAGATATTAATATCCGATTTATAATTTGATTATATTATTTCTTTCGATTAATTACTTAATCTAGCCGAATAAAACATTGAACACACGTCAAGCTTGGACTGTTTAATTTAAGCATAAAAATACATACATTATTTATTAGCCTGGTAAAAAACCAATATGATTCATTAAAGTTTAATCCTATTATTAAAAAATAATTGTTTTTTAATAGATAATAATTGCTGGCAAGTTGCAAGAAGTTGAATAATTTCGTATCATTTGTTTTTTGATACGAATAATTTAATTTCTTAATTGCAAGTGGATTTGAAAGAACTTTGCGAATTTGAAAATTTAATTAGATATTTTTAAGTTAATAATAAACACATTTTTATTAGTTGTGTGACAAATTGGTTACATTTATGACCGGCGATTGCTTTCAAAATAACACCTTTAATAGATATTATGAAATATCATTGAAAATATAATAGATTTACTCCGGTGACTAATTTTATTTGGATTTATCGTAGGGAAATTTATGGGATTATTTATTTGCATTTAAATTGCATTTATGGAAACCCCAAGTTAGTTAGGATTTCTTGAAGTTATTACCTAACTTATGTACATTTACCTGTGCGTTTACAAATTCCTTTAAACTTCTTTGGAATTTATAAATTATTAATCAACAAATAATCTTATCTATAATACTTTCATGTGTGAAGACAAAGAGTAGGTCATTTGAATATCGATATTTACGGGAATATTAACATGTTGTTTTCGTAGTCTTAACGTTCAATTTCGATGGTAATGATTTCTCATGAAGTATTCAAAAAATTTCGATATTATTCTTCGTAAAATCGCATTATCTATGTATACGAATAACGTAGTCAGTAGGAATGTTCGAGATTAGTTCGACAATGAGTAGTATCTATTTTTTCCAATTGGAAACTCTTCGTGTTTTTTTATGTGCATTTTCACGTTAAGAACGTGCCTGCAACCTCAAGGTCAACATTTTCAATTCTTATCGCTCCTTTGTAACCATGTCAATTTTCTAACGAACAGTTTTGTTTTCGCCACGAATTATTGCAAAATATCGATTGAGAATTACATATATGCGTTGATAATTTTTTATGGGCAGGTAAAGAATGTTTTTATGGATGTTTTTGCCACGGACAAAGAGTTTCTTATCTTTGTGTAGGCAATACGGCAGAAATTTATGGAAAAACTGCGAATGGAGAGATTGCGAAAAACTGTGATTATTAGTTCAGTTAAATTGCCGATAATTTTCCTTAATCTTCGAAACTATTCAAGAGGCCTAAATATACTTTTTTATAATGGAATTTTTTAATTGGAAATTTGAGCAACTTAGAAAATTACTGATTATACCTGTAGAAGGAATTGGTTTCGTAAATAAACCCCTATTAATTAGTGTTAATCCCAAACCATTTTTATATGTTATTTTTGTATGTCCACATTGTATTTTGCAATTTACATAAATTTGTAAATTTATTACCCCATTGTTTTTTGATAGTATTTGTATTTGTATTGTGCGGTTCTATTGTATTTAATATTTGCAAAATAGATGAAGCACGGATTTGAGGTTGCTGCTCTTACCTAGCTAATTAACTTCTTTTATTATGTATGAGTAATGGTGCTTTAGAAATTAGATCATTACCGATTTTATTGATTTTTCAATTAAAATCGCAAACTTAAAATAAAAAAACAATAATTCAGTACAAAGCTTTATTTTCCAAGAAATTATTTCAATAAATTGTTTTTTTTGTCATCTGATTTGCCTCTCGTAACTTAAACACATTCTAAACAAGTTTTATCAAGAAATAAATTGTTTTTGAGAGGTTTACGTTATCTTCGTCGTTTTATTGTTATTTTTTTCTTTTAGACACAAGTTCTATAGATAATTATTTTTTTCCTAGACAACATTTATGTTTGTAAAGATAATTCGTTTAATTTTTTGCTCCTTTGTAATAACTTCATCTTAGGGCAAAAGGTGGCATCACTGCTTCCTATAATAAGAAATCAATTGTCCCCACTATTAGATCTAGTACCTTTATACATGTTTGTCTAATATTTTTCCATACTAATGCTAATTTAAGAAATCATCTTTCACGGAAAGGAGATGTTTAAATGAGACTAAATAAGTTATTTTGGGTTATTTTAGGCACGCCTCCAGGGACATCCTGCTGCAGCACGTGAAAGGCCACTACCACCAGCCGCAACTTTCGACGCCCATGACGCCTGGCCACGGCCTGCTGTCCTTGGCGTCGGATCGACCATCGAGCAGCCTAGGCGGCGTCCACAATCAACTGGACGTAGCGCAGGATTTGAGTTTAAGGGGTACGAGTCCTGATAGAGATGAGGCAAGTGTAAATAACATAAATGGCGGGAAGGGAGCAGGTACAGCACCCTTCCGGTGCGGTCATTGCAACCAGGTATCTAACTGGAAGCATGTCATCCAGGTATACTAACATGTTTACTAACAGCATTAACTTGTGATTTATTTCATTTCCATTTTTTTTTTATATGTGGCGAATTTTGAGTCGGCGTAATCACGAAGGCTTTGATCGTGCAAGTACATAATATCATCGGCCATTTTGTTTGTAACATTAAAATGACTTATGACAGTTTTGACATTAAACTAAATCTCAAAATGGCGGTTTTAACTACTTGCACATAGAGAACTTGTCGTTGAAACAATGTTGATAATTTTGACAGTTTGACAAGTGCGAATCATTTGTAGTTTTGATTCGTATAGTGCGCTAACTTGATTACGCTCGCTTGCTTCATTATCAACTAGAAAACGTTTCGTTAGTCTTTTTCCAGAGTCCAGATATCAAGGACACTTCGAAAAACACTATAAATATATGTCATTATCTATAATGGCGGCGTGACGTAAACGAAAACTTTTTGCCACATTCTGCATTTCTTGTTTAGGAAAAAAAAGGAGGCGTCCTTAAAATTTACAGATAAATGGCGACGCGCTAATAGCAAAAAGTAATTTGCCGTAATTGCCTTAAAATAATTATTTGAAAAATAAGAAGAAAGTCCATTACTTTTAATATTATCCTGTTAATTAAAAACCAACAACAGCCTATTTTGTGTAACTATTACTTGTTAACTAACCGATTTAATAACGTGTCTTTTAATTAATATCTATTACAATATTTTTTTATTGCGAATTTGCATGCGGAGATTACCAAGTTTCAACATTCATCTTTGTGAGTAAATGTTGTTGGAACATTAAAAAAACAAAAAGAAAAACATTCGAATTAGCGCTTTAATAAAAGAAATTACTTATTGGTGAGTAACTTGAAATGTTTAATGAAAAACGCCTTGTAACATCCCATGGTTAAATTTAGACTAACGAAATGTTTATTATGTGCTTACGTGTATTTAGAACTATTACTAATTAATATCTGTAGATACATGTTTTATTGATATGTCGAAAAAATGAATTATATTACATGTGTGTGCTTTGATGTCGTAGGTATGTGTTTTTACTAGCATATACAATACAAACAAACATAGCTTTAATGTCTCATATAAATAATTAGGAGAGCTATTGCATTTTTATTCATTTTGAATTTTTAATGTGCATTTGTATATTTTTGAATGGGGAACTGACCTCAATTTTTAAGTAATTTGAATGGTATTGAATAAAGCTCACAATTGAGCGTTGAGCTTTAAGCTTATTGGTATATTGGCTTAATGCTTATTCAAATAGAGATCGTTTTCCCATCTGTTTATTAAACTTTAAAATAGAGTTGCATTGGTATATGCAAGACAACGTTTTGCATCTTACAGTGTTAGATTAAAATTAAATTAGCCTAATAATTTGCATAGTACGATTTACTTTATTCGAAAGTAAACATTTGTATAAAATTAGGTGATAAAATATTGCATGCAGCAAACAAAACATGATGTGTTATCTATTCGTTTTAACCAAATCATTTCTTCAATTCTTTGGAAACTTATTATTTGTTGCCTAAGAAATATTAAATATATATAAGAACTACTCTTCTAGTTTAACAAGAGAGTAGTTCGAATATAAGATAAAGAGCTGGAGTATGTCTTCTGCATCTATTATCTCTTAAATTTGTCATAAGTTCAAGAATTATTTATTAACCTCACAAACAAATTTTACCGCAGATTTGAATTAAAATTCACGAGTAAAAAAGAAACCTTCAGTAATCCCAGTATTCAGTACTTAAATAAACCGATACGTGTGGATTTTTCCTGTCGTAAAAATTAAATGTTCTTCTATAATTCTTTTTTTAATTGAATTTCACAATTAATTTTCAGTATGTCCATTGTTTCTTATCTTCACAGTTTTCAATTGATTGCATTTTACATGTCATATCGAAATTAAATTGAATTACCTGGAAAGACACGATAAGAAAGAAATATAAGATGCGATAAGAAGTAAAAAAATTAACCAATTCAATTATCGAGTGTAATATTTAATGATGCCAACTATTCGATTCTTTACGTGCGTTCGAAAAAGCTAATAAAGTTGAAGAAAAAATATATCTCTGATATCAGTGGATTAGTTATTGGTAAATTCTGATACTTACGTGTCGAATCTATTAATTTATATAATTGGTTTTTAAGAATTACGGGAATTACATTGTAAATTGACTCGTGTTGTGCAATTTTAGATACTTTAATAGGAGTATTTTGATATCTAAAATATGTTACAGAAATATATGATCTATATCTTGATTAAAAATGCAACTGAGTGACAAACATTTATTAATTTCAAAGAGCAAATCATTTCAAAAGGAATAATAAGAGAAATTCGATCTAGTTAACATTTTTTGAAGTGTTTGAAAATGCACCAAATAATTAAAATATTTATACCTGTGGAATAGCAGAAAAGAACGGAAACATGGTCACTCTTAACGTGCACAATGATCATGAAAAATCGTGAGATCCACGTACACGTTACCAATACATATTAAAAATATTCACAATAATATTCATTACCTATTTTAGCGGGGTTTATCCCAAGAAATACTTTCGTGAATTACGAAATGTGAAAAATTTTATTAGGAACAATTAGTTTTTCACAAGATTTCCGTGGCTACTAACACGCTTTTATTGGCTTGTAGTTTTCAATTCGCTTTGCTGTCGTAGTTATACATCTCAATATTATTTTCAAAGAACTTTGCTCTAATGTGTTTGTTTTTTTGTTTTTTAGAGACACTGTCGGTTGAAGCACAGTGGAGATATCCGTGTCATAAGCAGCAAAAACGGTCAAGAAAAAATTGAAGTAGAGGAACTGACCGACGAGCCAGACCACGTGGACGTCGCCCAAAACGGCGCCTTCAAATGCACCTTCTGCCCCTTTTCTACGGACGACAGCCAGAATTACGACCGCCACCTATCCGGGCACGTGCCCGCCGAAGACAGCATCTTCAAATGCTTCTACTGCAAGTTCTACGTCAACAGAAAGGAGGACCTCAACGACCACCTCAAGCTGCACGGCATCACCGACCCCGACGACTTCCTGATCAAAATGGCGGAGAAGGGCAACGCCGAAGGTGACGGGAAGAAATTCAAATGCCTGACCTGTCCGTACGACACCAACTCCAAGTCCCAATTCACCTACCACAAGCAGTTCCACAAGCCCAGAGGCGGCCAGTACACCTGCAGCCACTGCTCGTACAACGTCAGCAAGCGGCACTTGCTCCACCAGCACCTCAAGGTGCACGGCATAAACGTGGCCACCCACAAACAGAACGGAGAGGTCGTCTTCTTCGACGAATTGGCGGAGGAAATAGAAGAAGTGCCAAATCAATTCAACGTGGACCTGCAGAATTTGCCGGACATTCCGCTGGTTTGGGTGTCCAAAAACGGGAAGTTTTCGAAAATGTTCAAATGCCGGTACTGCCCGCACGTTAATTTGAGAAAAGTCAACATTCAAGAGCACGAAAAGATGCACAGCGTCCGCGAAAAGAGCCACAGCGGTACCAAACCGAACGACGTGGAACACAAGTGCACTGAATGCAACTACATTTGCGCCAACGCCGGGGTACTATCGTCGCATTCTAAAGTACACCAAGGTTTGTACGGAACGGTGCACCGCCTGGTAGACCCGTCGCGCAGCGATGAAGAGCAGATCAAAGAGCTAAGCCGAGCCGCTGGCGTCCAACAAACGGACAGTTCCCAAGAAGAAGAACCAACCGATTACAGCGTACTAGAAAGCGACGAAATAGACAGCTCGTCCGGAACAGGAACAGTCCTCTACTTCTGCAAGGAATGCCCAGCCAGGTTCCTCAAGGAAAACGAATTTGGAATACACAAAAGATTCCACGGCTCCAAATTGCAATACAAATGCGACCATTGCACCTACACATCCAGAGAACACCCCCATTTAGTTACCCATTCCAAAGTGCACACGAACGAGTACCAAGACAGAACCAAAGTATTACAGAACATGTACGCGACATGTTCCAACTACTCCCAACCAAAGATACAGTCAGTGAAACTGGAGAACGGCGAACAAGCCTACGTGATCGACAACAGATCCGCCACCGAAATGAGCACGCTTTGCAGCATCTTGAACAAACCCGTGAAATCGTCTCAGAATGTGCCATTGTCAGGGACCGACCTCTTCCTGCAGAAGTCCGAGGCGGAGCAGAAGCACGCCGCCGAAATGGAGCTGTCCCGCGAGCCGTCTCCGCCGCGCACCCTCGACTACGACATCACGGAATTGATGCGCGGTAACCCGGAGTTCATCTACCAGCCGACGATGAAGAACGGCCGGCCCAAGGAGAAGCGCTACAAGTGCCACATGTGCCCGACGGCGTTCGAGAAGCGCGAGCAGTACAAGATCCACCTGGGCCTGCACGGCTCCAAGCAGCGCTACAAATGCGACGACTGCGACTACTCGGTGAAGTACTACGCCAATTACGTGCAGCACGTGAAGAAGCACAAGCTTAACGACGAGGCTCACCTCACCTTGACGCCGGGGCCGGGCGACGAGCTGGAGATGGAGGAAGACGCGGAGGTAGCCAGAGAAGACCAGCACCAGCAGAGCAAAGCTGCGGCGGAGCCGAAGCTGGACGAGCCGGCGAAAGAGGACGATAAGAAAATATCGTGCTGCTTCTGTCCTTACACGAGCAACAGGAAGGACGCCGTGGACAATCACCAGAAGCGGCACGCGTGCGTTTCGGGCAACAACAGCACGTACGCTTGCGAGCATTGCGATTATTCCGTGCCACAGAGTCACTTTTTGCGGGAACACAAAAAGCTCCATTTCGCGGGCAACAAGACCGAGCAGGTGGAGGGGTTCATGACTTGTGATAATATGAAATTAGTGAAGCAGGACGACGAAGTCGTTTTCGAAGAGGACGATAGCAAAGAATGCAACGGAGATGTTTCTAGTAAATTTAATAATAACGACGGTGAGAAACGATTCGTTAATGTACAAACAGGTGAATTAGTAGATGGGATGGAAATTAGTGATAAGCAATCCGCAGACGATTGCAAAATGGAAGTAATTTAGTCAGACTTCTAGTGATAATTACTATACCTAATTTAATTCATCGGAAAATTTACTTAAATATTAATAAATTTTTATCGTGTTAACATTGCCTTAGTCATAGAGTATTTTTACAAGAGTATTTTCACACGACTTTAGAAATGAATAATACAGTAGTATTACCAGCAATTTTCTTAAATATATTAATAATTTTATTTGTGTATATATTATCTTGTTCTGTTAGAAAGTATTAATTTTATTTTCAATGGGGTTTAATGCCAAAGCATTCAATGCCAAAATTTGCCATAACTTAATTGTTGTTTTTGTTTTACAGAAGAGAGAAATATATTAATTAAAATGTACGTTTTCTTTATTTTGCCCTCCTACGCCAAAAAATCCTCTACCATTCATATTAATTTAAACCTCTTCAAAATACAAACTATTGAAGCACAAACTACTCTTGACACTGTCATCTAAAATATACTGTCACATCGAATCCATTTGGCACATTGTTAAGCAGGAAGCTTTCCAGTTCGCATTTTTTTATCGAAATTTCAATTCACGAAAAAATAGCAAAAGCTGAAATGGCATTGCTTCCGAGTTCCTCGTCCAGCCGGTCCAACTACTGCAGCAGTTGCGGCCATTGCCGCCGGCCGGGCAGGAATTCCAGGACGTTCGACGAATTCTTTTCCCCGTTTTCGGCCATCATGGGCCCCTCGCCGGACCATTTGCTGGGCGACGTGCTGAACGTGGCCGGCAACTTCCAGCGGCAGGACAACGCCGTGACCTCGGTGAGCGTGGACAAGCAGAAGTTCCAGGCGAACTTCGACGTGCAGCAGTTCAAGCCGGAGGAAATAACCGTGAAAGTCACGCCGGACAACGCCGTCACCATCGAGGCCAGGCACCAGGAAAAGCACGATCCGCATGGTCACGTTTCTAGGCACTTTGTACGGAAGTACGTGTTGCCTAAGTACTGCGATACGTCCAGGTTGGAGTCCAGGTTGTCCCATGATGGTGTGCTGAGTATTACTGCTCCCACTGCTGGAGGGTACAATGAAAGAATCGTCCCGATTTCAATGTACGGGCAAGGTCAATTGATGCCTGGGCAAGGCCAAATTAATTAGGGAAAGGGTTGTTTTTTTTGGATTGTTTAATATTGAATTTATTGAATTCTTTTAGGGAACGTTGTCTAAACTGTAATATTAACATATTTTTTAATTATTATATTTACGAGTAAATTTTTCAATTAATCTGTGAAGTTGTTGGAAATTGATAAAGCATTCTAAAGAGGAATTTGCATGAAATAAATCAATAAAATCAAGAATTTTCCTGTACAATTATATCCAAACTATTTTAATACAATCTTAAAAAACACTAAAAATTTGTAAATATTAAAAAAAAATCTTATACATCAAGATATAATCATTTTCGTAAGCTATCGACAACAAACATAAAATTAATTCCTTTTACAATATACAATAGAGCCAATTCACTAGATGTCTTTCACCTACGCCGAAAATCCTTTATCCAAATACGATTTATAAGCAACCTCTTTCAATTCCTCAGTCATTGTATGTCCCGTTTCCAGCACCATTTTGTGGAAGTGGCCTTCGGGGATTTGCAGGAGTTTGTGGGGATGATCGAATTCCACTATAGACCCGAAACTCATCACCAATACTTTATCGGAATCCATAATGGTGTTCAATCTGTGAGCGATGGTCAACACTGTGCAATCCTTGAATTTGCGGCGGATGGTGTGCTGAATAAATGCATCAGTACTAGAAAAAAATGGTTACGTATAGTTTGCATATGGCTTCATACAAAAATGATGGACTTACTGATGATCAACATTAGCCGTCGCCTCATCTAGTATGAGAATTTTATTATTTCTCAATGCCGCTCTAGCCAAACAGATGAGCTGTTTTTGACCAGAGCTGATATTTCTTCCTCCTTCGGAGACGCTATCATCCAAAGATTCTATGCTGTCCTTCAGATCCAATTCTTCCAAAACCTGCCATATTTCCTTGTCTTCATACTCTCCATTGGGATCCAAATTGTACCTCATTGTCCCTGAGAACAAGGCAGCTTCTTGGGGTATGATTGAAATGTTCTTCCTCAAGTCGGTCAAACCCAAGTCTTGGGTGTTGATGCCGTCTATTAAAATCGAACCTTCTAGTGGAGCTAGATGGAACAACGCGGCTATAATGGACGATTTTCCAGCTCCTGTGCGACCCACGATTCCAATCTGGAAATTCATGTTTGCAACTAAATTTTTCTTTGAAGACCTAATTGAAGATAAGTACAATTAATTTACCTTTTCTCCAGGCAAAACAGTGAAGTTGAGACTATGCAAAACCGGTGGATCGCTAACAACGTATCTTAGACTTAATTGTTTGAATTCTATTAGACCTTTACTGGGCCATTTCTCTTTTGGCTCCTTCTCTAAAAAAATCCAACAGTAATTGCGTAGATGAATTCAATAAAGTTGCATAAACTAAGTTACCTTTAGGAGTTTCAAAGGGACCTTCGCTCTCTATTTTAGTGTACTGCAAGACTCTTTCGACGCTCGTAAGTTGGTTAACGGTTTCAGCAATTGTTCGCAGTCCGCTTTGCAACATACCAGTGAGTATTATCGATTGGGACAAAGCCAGACCGATGAGGCTTCCATTGACCTCAGTGACTGAAAAATGATTGTTTCATAATAATGCAATTATTTAGGGCGTTGTGAAACTTACAGGTGTATAACAAGACGAAACCAAATGTAACCACTGTGATGAATACTAGGCATAGAAGGTCTATCCAGATTCCGAAAGCGCATGTTACAGACGTTATTAAAAAGCAAGAGGATGTGTGGACGTCCTGGAAGGAGATTTGCAGGTGAATTTGCGTAAATTCGTTTGAATTCGATGTAACTTACTTGATGATCGTCAAATTCGTCGATTAAAGCATCTTCTGTTTTCGATGCTCTTATGGTAGTTACTCCGCCAAGAGTGGAGTTGACGTGCGAAAAAACTGGCGATTTCGCTGCAATTATACTTGCTTTAGTTAATCGAATTAGCTAATTATTTAATTTAAACAACTTACCGATCCCCTCGATGTGTTTTAAAGCCTTTGTAGTAGCTATAAAAATTTTGCTGCATATAAAAAATATTGTCAGCAAAAATACCATAGCGATTATGAAATAAGGATTCGAAATTGAAATGTTCACTAATATCCCGCACAATACGAGAATCACCTGAAATAAGAATATATTTTTTGCAGCAACAGAAATCCAACAAACATTTTTTATACTACATATGTTTAAAAACTTACTTGGGCAGAAAACATGAAAACCCTAGGCAAAACCTCATCTATAGCGCCCATATCTTTGGAAAATCTGTTGAGAATTCTTCCACTGGGATTTACATCGAAGAACCTCATAGGGGCCTGAAGTAAGCATCGAAAGATGTCTGTATGCAAGTTTATAGATGACGTTTTACACACATTGCAAAACATTACCGATCTCGTTATTGTTAGGATAAAAGCCATTAATAATAATATGGAGTAAATTATCATCCCCATATCAGTTTTGATAACACTCTCCACCGTGCCATCGACTTCCACTTCTTCGAAAAACGAGCTTACTGAAACATTCCAAAGGCGATTCCCTACAGCTTTTCTGGAATTGTCTTGAATTATTGGAGTCGATGAAATACTCGAGTAACGTTTTCTCTCGTTATTCGTCCTGAAAATTGGTTAATATAAGTATGAAGTAATTAATTTTGTGATTAATGTTTACCAATATGCTACCCAAAGATCATTACTGGCGCAAAATGCTTGTCCCAAAATTGCTATTATCCCAGCCAAGATAATTAAACCGAATTTTTTGCTTGCTTTTATGTAACCCAGGAGAGCCTTGCTGTCTGTTTCTATTACTTCATCCTCAATGGTTTCTTCCTTCTCGATAAACGTGTCTGATAATGACTACAAAATTAATGAATTAGTTAATTAAAGAACGGAGATATGTGGGCAGTTAATTATACACTAAAGCTCTCTTTTCAATAAAATTGGAAATGCATACACACATTGATCAGTTAAGACAATGCCTTAAAAATCTCTGGTCAAATAGTAATGGAGGGGTAAAATATATAGACCAAGTACTCGCATGAAAGAGAGATCAAGTTCCTTTTGTGCGAGCCTTTTTATCAAGTAAAAGGGCACCTCAGTAAGGTAGGTTTAACAAAGGGTCTGCAGAGATGAAGCAGAAATCTTTACTTACATTCTAGCTGATGATAATCAGAATGATCAGAACTTTGAAGCTGTTTTAAGTACTAGACTTCCCAGGAAGAAGAGTTGAGACACTTTTAATTTTGTCCTAGAAAGACTACACTATTGGACAATAGATGCAGAGACACGAAATTGTTACATGAATTTTATAACTATTAAACTTACACTCTCTAGAGATAAAGTAGATATTCTACGTTTGTGGACTTCCATTTTTTCATCTTTTTCGACTTTTTCGACTTTTCGTGTTTCGTCTCGTTTATCTTCCTCATAATCAGAGCTCTCCACTAATTTCGTAAAATCTAACTTCATGTCGGAAAGCTCCTTAAACGTTCCTTGCGCTTCGATTTTACCCTGTTGTAAACAAATAAAATAAACAACAAATTCTTTGAAAATATGTGCAATCATACTTGGTCCATAACAACAATCAACCCCGCTTTTTTCAAATACTGCAACTGATGAGTAACCAACACCCTGGTTTTCCCTCTTAAATGCTTGTAAATGCATTCGTCGAATAAATGCTTGCCCACGTGCGTGTCCACAGCTGACAGAGGATCGTCCAGGAAATAGATGTCCGCTTGCCGGTAAATAGCCCTGGCCAGGTTGATCCTGGCTCTTTGCCCGCCGCTGAGGGATACGCCGCGCTCCCCGACGATCGTGAGGTCGCCTTGAGGAAACTGATCGAAGTCTTTCTCCAAAGCGCACACTTTCACCACTTTCTCGTACCATTCTTTCTCGAACGACGAGCCGAAGATTATGTTATTGCGGACTGTGGAATCGAATAGCCACGGTTGCTGGGAGCAGTAGGAGACCTCCCCGCCGATTTGGATTCTCCCTGATGTTGGAGCCAATTCGCCCAAAAGTACCTGCAGTAAAGAGCTTTTGCCGCTGCCAACAGGGCCGATGACTATGCATAATGTGCCAGGAGGGATCTGCAGGAATATATCCTTCAAAGCGCTTTTTGTATCGGACCAAGATGCGTTTATCCCTTTCAAAATAATTCCCTTGTTCTGTAAGTTTTCAATGTGCTCGACAGGTTTCTTTTCTTCCATTAGCAGAAATTCTTGCAACCTTTTTAAAGAAATTAAAGATTCTTCCAGGATACTCAACCCCATAGGAAAATATGTCGCCATCATTAATTGCAGGATGTTAAAAGCCTGCGATATCGAGAACACCAAGTCCGCTGAAATGCGGTTTCCTGCAACGAATAGGCAATAACTAGGAAATCAAAAAAGGGTAAAAATTGTACGCACCTAGTAAGACAAAGGTGATGATGGTGAAAAAAAGCGATAATCTTTCATTAATCACCCCACAGGTTGCGTAAACTCCTCTTATGTAGCATATATTTCCAACATCCTTCATTTCCGATCGACGGAATTCCTTGACAACCTTTTGGAACGGCTTCTCCCAGGTGTACATTTTTATCGCCTGCATTACATTTAGGATTTCCGTCATGATTTTTATTCTTTTATCCGTTTTTTTGGATATCGAAAACCTGAGCTTGCCAATAAGCTTCGCCAAGTAACCTATAAACTTTCACATATGAAAAGGGAACGTTTAATAATTCAGAAAAACATGCCTTGCAGAGGTATGCTGGCTAATGCTATGGAAGTAATTCCTGTCAAGCACGAAATACCAACTTGGGTCCACATCCAGTATCCTAACACCACAAGCTGAATGGGCATCACCCAAAGAGCGTGTATGAACAGCATGACAAAATCAAATCGACTCACATCGTTCGATAACAAGTTAATCACTTGTCCTGAAGCTGTTTTATCCAATGAAGTAATATTCAACTTGGTTATCTGCAATTTAATGAAGAGAAATTGTCAGAGATGTGGATAATGTTAAGTTCCAGTTGCATGCAACTTCATGGGCAATTTAATTCAGTTAACGCAAGGTAAAATTGCTCACCTTTCTGTAAATCAACGAAGAAACAGCAATTCTGATTCTCATGCCGATTAGGCAATTCCTGAAATTGGTGTGATGGAACAGAATCGATGCTGTGCATATTAGCCCAACCAGAAGGCTGCTATAAATGTACAGTTCTGTGGCACTTTCTTCAGTTCGAGGAATGTTAAAAAGTAGAATTATTCTTTGGAGAAGCAATGGTTTTATTGTGCTGAAAACATAGCAAGTTTATTAATAAAGTTAATATAGAGATAACACCTAATAAATTATAAAGAAATTCTGGAAGAACTTTAATGTGAAGATTTCGGAAACTATTACTTTAATCTGGAATGGTATTACATTATTTTTAACCTAATTTAACTTACAAAAGCACGCCTATTGTGAAAAACCACATAAGTCCGGAAATGATGCAGTCTGCATAGAACGTTTTCACCACAACTTTGAACAAGCTGGGCGTTTTCTTCCTTTCTTCGGACAATCTTAATTCTGTCTGCCAATTCTTATCCAAGCGATTTGCCAAGTCTCCTGATTTGTCTGGATCTAACGCTTTGTAAAGGGATTTTAAGTCTAAAGTTTTCTTCAATCCTTGGCGAATAAGTCCTACGAGCCATCTGGAATATAAATTGTTAAATTTCGTGTACTAATACAAAAATGTTGAAAGTCCACTCACCCAAAAAGAATCTTAGAGAAGATGTTGGCGCGTTTTCTTGGATTTTCTTTTTTTAATTTATAACCTAAATCCATGTTATCGTTCTATATCGAATTCTAAAGAAAAGTGGTTGGAAATTTCAACAACAGTTAAACTGTGCTAACAATTCGATTTCTCTATTGTTTCTTTAATACATATTTAACAGTTTTTGTTTAATATTATATTAAATAAATACCGTTGTTCACCAAACTCAAATAACGAATACAAGATTGCTTCTATTCTATTTTAAGACACAGTGTGTTGAAATAAATTTAGTTTTCTACAAGGTGATCCCATTAATCGTTTTTGTAATAAGATAGTACGTTTCATTACACTTGCAATTTTTTTTAAGTATTTGGCCTATATTATGTAAATTAATCATATTTGGGTTCATAGATACATTGTCTAAGAACATTAAGATTGATATGCAATATATTGGATAATATTGATAACAAAGTTAATTACACATTCAGTGTCTGTGATAATAAATCTATGTGTAAATCATCCGTTGTACGTCTTTAGTTAGTTGATTTTAAAAAAAATGCCTTAGTAAATTTGCTGTATTTATTTAGGTATGTATAAAATAGAACACATAAAGAATTATGTAATTATTCAATATTTAATTAGCGTTATTTTACCTAGATCAAATTAAACTGCCCTTGAATTTGGGCAAAGTTAAATGTTCTTTATTTAATGTTCATTATGTTTATTCATATTCAATTCAAATTTTCATTGGACTACTCACATAGTATTCAAATATTCAGGTATTAGCTATGGAATGGAAGAATGGAATGAATGAAGGAATGTAGGAATGTTTCGGGATAGAAATATATACAAAAACGTCCTATTTTTTATTATTCATTTCATATAATAAAGGGTGCTCCATGTTAGATGTGGTACACTTTCATCTATAATCACCCTATATTTTATCTATCGGTTTGAGGATATTTTTAGAATGTAGAATTTATTAATCTGAATGCATCGCTAAAAAAAGTTTTTAACCACATGACGGTAATAATAAAAAATAATTGGTATTTGGTGTCCCCATTCAACATCCTAATTATGACGATATTATATTTTTTCAAATTTATAATTAAAGTGTAAAGTACCCGGAAGAGATTTTTAAGAATTCTGCGTTCTAAATTTCCTCTATTGCCATTTTTGGACATTAGCTAAACTCTAGCTAAACCCCAATATACTTTTTATTAAATATTTATTTATTTTGTTCAAAATAAAAATACACGTTCATTATAAATTTATTAATTAAAAGTACCTACAAGTAGTCCTTCTTATTCGTTCCTCTCCTTCCACTTTCCACAATATATCGACGAGACAACTCTGTACACTTATATACCTATCTCAATATTTTATTAAAGTTTAGTAACTCCTTCTTCCAACTCTAAGCCGTTGTATTTCTTCAGGTAAGCTTCCATAGCGATGTCCTTCAGCTGCAGGGTCATAACCGGCCCCGTTTCCTCCACCATCTTCACGAAATACCCGTCCGGTATTTCCAGCAACTTGTAAGGGTGATCGAATTCCACCAGGCTCCCGAAGCTCATCACCAACACCTTATCACAATCCATAATGGTATTCAGTCTATGTGCAATGGTGAGCACTGTGCAGTCTTTGAACCTTTTCCGAATCGTGTATTGAATAAAAGCGTCCGTTCTGAAACAAATAATCGAGTAGAATTTGTTGGTATATTAATTTTAAATCATTACCTGTGATCTACGTTAGCTGTAGCTTCA
Organism: Phyllotreta cruciferae; assembly: GCA_917563865.1. Taxonomy (NCBI): domain Eukaryota; kingdom Metazoa; phylum Arthropoda; class Insecta; order Coleoptera; family Chrysomelidae; genus Phyllotreta; species Phyllotreta cruciferae. The sequence goes on from OU830606.1 coordinate 4,978,166, forward strand.
TCTAAGACAAGAATCTTGTTGTTTCTCAGCACAGCTCTGGCTAAGCATACTAGCTGTCTTTGACCTAAGCTGAAATTGCCGCCTCCTTCCGCCACCATGAAGTCCAGTGAGTCCACTGCCTCTTTTAATTCAACCTTAAGAAACACGCCTAGTATACTTGCAATTACAATGAAATGTTTTCCTTACTTGCTCCAAAGCTTTCCAAATTTCTGCATCGTCAAATTCGCCGAATGGATCCAAATTGTACCTCAAAGTAGCCGAAAACAATACTGGTTCCTGAGGTATGATTGAAATCTTTTTCCTCAAATCGTTCAATCCCAATTCCCTGGTGTCCAAGTTATCTATCAAAATCGATCCTTCTAGAGGAGCTAATCTAAAGAGAGCTGATATTAGCGAGGATTTGCCTGCACCTGTACGTCCAACGATGCCGATCTACGAAGTTAACCAAATTAAATCACACCAAACTGATCGTAATATTACGTTTACAACGTACCTTCTCTCCGGGATTGAGCGTGAAATTCAATTTCTTAAGCACCGGAGGATCGTCTTCCACGTACGTTAGAGAAAGGTCCCGGAATTGGATTAAACCCTCTTGAGGCCATTCTTCTTTCGGCAGTTTTTCTAAAACACACCAGCATGAAAACTTTGTAACTAATCGAAAGATTTTGTAGTACCTTGTGGGGTTTCGAAAGGCCCCTCTTGGTCAATGCTGGTGTATTGCAACACCCTTTCAACGCTGGTTAGCTGATTGACCACTTCGGCTGTTTGCCGCATTCCGTGTTGCAACATGCCTGTAAGGATCATTGATTGGGAAATGGCAAGTCCTACCATACTGCCGTCTACTGCTGATACTGCAAGAGAAATAATTTAAACACTCAATTAAGTAGGTCTGAAAATGCGGCATACTTACGACTGTGCAAGAAAATAAAACTAAATGTAACAGTGAAAGTGAAAATGAGGCAAATCATATCCAACCAAAGGCCAAAAGAGCTCATGCAAGCTATAAGTAGGTACCAAGCACCAGTATGCACATCCTACAAAAAGAAGTAGAAATGTAAATGAAAATACGAATAGATATTAATTTATTGCAAAATTACTTGATGTTCGTCGAACTCGTCCATCAAAATATCTTCTGCTTTCGACGCTCTAACTGTGATGATGCCGTTTAGAGTCGAATTGACGTGCGAAAACACTGGAGATTTAGCTACACAAACAATTCGTGATCATCGAGCCATTTCAAATAGACATTTTAACTTACCTATTCCCTCCAAATGCTTAATTACTTTTGCAGTTTTTATGTACCACTTTCTGAAGAGCATAAATACGGCTCCTAATATAATAATGGCAATAATTATGTAGTGATTGGATATGGAGACGTTTATCAAAATACCGCACATGACTAAGACAATCTGAAAATACACAACAATAGTAAAGTTTTTTGCTAAATTAAAAGCACTCACTCCTAAAGCATCCATCAGAACTCTCGGCAAGACCTCATCGATAGCACCCATGTCTTTGGAGAATCTGTTCAAAACCCTCCCGCTCGGATTCGTGTCGAAAAATCTCATAGGCGCTTTCAATAACGTGTGGAATATCGTCGAATGCAGATTGACCGACGATAACATGCACGTTTTGTAGAACAAAAACGATCTGCTGATCGTTAATACAACGGCTCCGATAATTATTCCTCCGTAAATGTACATGGCGTAATTGGTCTTAATTAAACTGTGCCCTATGTTATCGATTACCACGTAGTCGTAGAAATCGTCAAAATTAATTCCTAGGACATTGGAGTGTGCTCCTTCGAGGGAGTATACATCTGTCTGACTCAGATTGGCACTGCGGTTCTGTCCGATGGGGTAAATTTCCACGTGGTCCGTTCGCAATATTGTCGAGTTGGGCGTGTGCCTTATATCTTCTTGCCTTGTCCTGAGGATAAACAAATGTGAGTATGAAAAACATAACCAAAGGACTAGAAATGTGTTGAGGCAACTTACCAAAGTGCCACCCAAAAATCAGCCCCTGCACAAACAGCTTGAGCTATGATCATTAGAGAAACTAGGAACACCAGAAGACACATATTTCTGGTGGCTAAGAGATAATCTTTGAAAGGTTTGCTGTTGGGATCATTTCCAGTCTCCTCTTCTTGGGATTGTACAGCATAATCTGTACTTTGAGACTTAAATAAACAAATTTACAGATTAGCATTTAAAGATATAGGGGAAGGTTCATTTACTTACAAGTACCGACATAATGGAAGGTCTCCTTTCTGGCCTCTTCTCCTTCAATACTTCAATTTGCTTTGTCGCCTCGGGTTTATCGGTTTTTTCAGTCTCGTCTGTGTCCTCTAAGTATTTAGTAAAATCTAACTTGCTTTCTAATAGCTCGCTAAAGGTCCCCTGTGCTTCAATTTTCCCCTAAAAAATTATATTCCCAACAATCCCTCCCAAACATTAATATGTGTTACTCACATTGTTAAGAACCACTATCAAATTAGCTTTCTTCAAATACTGCAACTGGTGCGTGACCAATACTCTAGTTTTCCCTTTGAGGTAGCCGTAAATGCACTCGTCGAATAAGTGCTTGCCCACGTGGGTATCGACAGCGGACAGCGGATCATCCATGAGGTATATATCGGCCTCTCTGTACACGGCTCTAGCCAGGTTAATCCTGGCCCTCTGGCCGCCGCTGAGGGAGACCCCTCTCTCGCCTACTATGGTTTGGTCTCGGTGCGGAAACTGCTCAAAGTCGCGCTCCAGGGCGCACACTTTCACGATTTGGTCGTACCGGGTCTTGTGGTAGGGTTGCCCGAAGAGGATGTTGCTTCGCACGGAAGATTGGAACAGCCACGGTTCTTGGGAACTGTAGGACATTTCGCCCCCGATTTTAATTTTTCCCGATTTCGGTACCAGCTCTTTCAGAAGCAACTGGAAATGGCAATGTAATAAATCGAGCAATTATCGCGGTGGTAATTGAGTACCTGTAAAATCGAACTCTTTCCGGACCCCACAGGCCCCACGATGGCGCAAATGATGCCTGGTGGGATCTGCAAATTTATGTTGTCCAATGTGGTGTGTCCGCTTTCAGTCCACGACGCCGTGATGCATTGCAGCAGTATCCCTTTTTCCTTTAATTCTCCCACAGTGTAAGATTCTCTTTCTTCCATGAGCATAAATTCTTCGATCCTTTTTACCGAGACGTAAGCTTCGGCTCCGAGACTGATTGCCATGGGGTACAGAATAGCCATGGCGAATTGAAGAATGTTAAAGGATTGAGCCAAAGAGAATACAATAGAAGGTGTTATAGTATTTCCTGTAATATTTACTTTGTTATGAACCAATCTTTATATAAAAATAATAGTGTTACCTAGTAGGACGTAGCAAATAACTGTTAGGCATAATGTTAATCTTTCAAGGAATATCACGCAACCACTGAACACTCCTCTAATATAAGATGCTACTTTGATATCTTTAATTTCTACTAATCTCGCTCGTTTAACCAGGTATTCAAAAGGTTTCTCCCATGCGTACATCTTTATAACCTGGATGCCTGCTACAATTTCTGTCATCAGTTTCACTCTTTTATCGGTTTTCTTGGATATTATATCTCTGTAATTTCCTAGCACTTTTGCTAAGTAACCTAAAAGTAAATTGCATTTGTAAAGTTTAGTAAATTTTAATGTCGGATCATGTACCCTGTACAGGTAAAGCAACTATTGCCATAGTGACAATTCCGGCTAAAGAAGAAACTCCAACTTGTTGCCAGATAATGTAGGTTAAATAAGGCACCTGGAAGGGCATTACCCACAAAGAATGCAGTGGCCAAATGGCCAAATCAAAGCGATTCACGTCATTGGCCAGCAAATTTACCACATATCCTGCAGTGGTTTCGCCGAGAGATTTTTGATTCAACCTGGTTATCTAAAAATTAATGATTGATGGGTGATATAGAGGAAACAAAACTGTGATTGGTTTTACCTTTCTGTACATTAAAGAAGAGCAAGCGATTCTAATCCTCATACCAATGCAAGACATTCCGAAAGTGCAATGGTGATACAAGAATATTATACATGCTGAAATGGAAATCAGTGCTGCGCCTGTTAAGTACATTTCTGTTTGCTTTTCTTCATCGTACGGGCCACTAAACAATGCAATCAAACGGGCTAAAACCAGTGGTTGAGAACTCCTACAAATTTCATTGATAATTAATACGTTTCTGTTGAGAATTATAAATTGTGCATACCATAAAATGGCGTGTAAAATAAACCATAGCACCCCAAATGCCATAAACTCGGTGCAGAATGTTTTGAAGATAACCTTCAATAGATTTGGTTTGCTGTTTAGTTTTCTAGCTCTAGCTAATTCGCTGGTCCAATACTTGTCGAGGCGGTCTGTTAAATTTTCCGATTTGTCTTTCTCCATTGCTTTGAACAAATCTTTTATTTCTAGCCCATGTTTTGTTCCTGCTCTTATTACTCCTACCATCCATCTGCAAGAAATAAAATGGAACGAAAAATTATGTAAGTCATATTCAATAATATAAACAGAAACTATTACGGAATTATAAGGATAAATATATATAGTATAAAAAGGAAAAAATAAACGACCTAACGCCTTGATTTAGTCTAATCAAGAAAACTAAAGCAATCGATATTTGATGTTTACCATTCTTTCTCACACGTAATATTTACTTGAACAAAATATTTTTAATATAAGCTTTATCATTAAATGGTAATATTATTGCGAATTTCTGCACCCTAGACCTACGATAACTTTTGATTTTTTTAACTCCTTTTGAGAGTAGTAAATATTAAGACTAAGCTAAAAGCTACGAAATTATGTAAGCAAAAAAAGTTAGTAGTAGGTACTATGTTTTTAATGATTTTTTTAATGAGTATTAGATATTATTTATATCAGACATAATATTTTTGAAGATAACCTATCCTAATGAGGGACATTTATTAATTAAAATTAGTCGTAATAGGACTACAGTTCGCAAAAAGATTGTTGGGTTCAAGTTCGCAATAAACTATTGGATTAAAATGTAGTCGCAATAGAATGTAAACGATGAATATACATATGAAACTGCTCGGGGACAGGACATATCGTAACGCGACAATCCGTAACTACACAAATGGTAACGGACAATTCGTAACGCCGACAATTCGTAACGGTGACTTTTCGTAACACTGACAATTCGTAACTACTACAATTTTTAATGGTACATTACTTCACGATTTTATAATTTAATTAAATAGACATTTTTATTAATAATTTAAAAATTATTTTTGAATCTCTGGAATGATGGATGGAAGCTTTGAAAATGAGAAAAAGGATATTATAATACGTTTAGGTCAAATTATTAAGACTACAATTATTTTCAAGAAATCTGTTTGTTAATATTTAATAAACTTTGTAATTTTGTATAAAGATTACAGGCCACCGATGATAATCTGCCTTGTTAATGATCAAAATTACATTAGTTAAATCTACCTGAATTGGTTCAATGCATAATATTATCTATAATCCATTTTTGTTAGAAGTGCATTATTAAAATTAGGAAAAGTTAGTTTATAATCTTATTCAGATATATTACCGGCGATTAGGCGGGAAGGATTCAATTAATGATTAGTTTTTTTTCTAATACAATCTTGATTGAAAGTAGAATTCATGTTTTTGATTGGGTTTGAAATGAAGAAATTTGTCACTTTAAAATGTATATTATTTCAAAATCAGTTAAAATATAGAATTAAAGTATATTAGAGAAAATATTTTACAATATTATTTATTTTACAATATTTTATTAGAAAAATTAGAACATGTGCGCAACATTTCTTAAAAATTCAATACAATTTTCATTATTGTAGTCTTCGAGAACTCTCGCTATGCGTTGTTTTATTTGTTTATAACGCAATCGTTGAGGCATTCTCTGTCCACTTTCATGTTGCAAATAATATGTATGTTGTAAATTAATTTCTGCTAAAATTCCATCTAAAAATTTCCACATTGTGGGATGTGCGCACTGGAATAAGGATTGCAGAGCATAATGAAAGCCTTCCACGCTATTGGTAGTCCTGGACAAACCATCTGCTGCATTCTGATGATGATTCCATATGTTTGGAGGAAATAGTGGATCTCGTCTTCTACCATTTCTCAATTCACGGCCTCTTAGGTAAGTATTCTCGAAATACTGCAAAAACTCTTCACTTCTGTCATCAAATTCAGGAAATGTGGCCGAGACTTCTAAAAATGCTTCAATTGCTTCTTCCACAGGTAATAGCGATATTGAAGTTAGCATTTTAACATTTACAGCAAAATTTTCTACGTTAGAATCAAATTCACGTTTCAAACCAATTTCCCCTATTTTTCGAATCACAGATTGATTTAAATGGAAAAAACATCCTTTCGTTTGAATTCCAGGAAATTCTATTTGGAAAGCGTTGATTGCTGCTTTTTCAAAATCAAGTAGACAAGAATTGGGATTTAAAGTTGGTAGCAGAGTTTTCATTATTTGCAGGAATCTTCGATATGTATCCTCTGTCTTATTTGGCAGTAATGCTAGAATGCATGGAAATGCTATACCATCTAGCTGGACGTGAATGGTATAAAGCTGGAAAAAAATTTCTGGTACAACTTTGAAAGTTCCATCGGATATCCAATTTTGATGTGTCTTGAGTAAGTTGAATAAAGTATTATGTCCAAACAATAATATTCTCTCAGGGTCGTCCAATCCACTGTCATGTAACAGTATGTTGTTGTATTTTTGAGGAATCAGGAAATTCCTATTGCTTGGAATAGCATATGCAGCGTCTCTATCTCCTTGTTTAGCACGTTGAAGTGTTCTTGATATTGAAGCCTTTTTTGGAAGTAATAATTTAATACTGTCATTGGCTTCAAGAAGTTTTGTACTGTACACAAGTTTAGGTGTTGCTCCAAGATTTTTCATGTCAGCTTTCATCTCATTTACCATTTTTCTTGCCTCGGATGCATAAGGTTGAACAATATGCGAGTGTTCTTCGTTGTACTTGATAACATTTTCGCCATCCGTATGCACAATTGCTTTACACTTAAAATTATAGCTGTTGCGACACTTCCAATGTACTATTCCACTTGCTGTTACCCGGTTTTGAACAAACTCAAAATTTCGATATAAAAGAGTACGTTTTCCACGCGAACTAATACTATAGGTAAGTTCATTATCTGCCATTTTCAAATTCTTAGGTATGTTAACAGAACTATAGACAGACGAAAGTAACTAATGTTTCTTCATCAATAGAAAACTGATGAATCTGAATTTCTCTTACTAAACATCAGTTATTTATACAGTTTAAACCAATCATAACTTGAGTCCTTCCCGCCTAATCACCGGTAATCCATCCCATTAAGGATTATAAACTAACTTTTCCTAATTTTAATAATCCACTTCTAACAAAAATGGATTATAGATAATATTATGCATTGAACCAATTCAGGTAGATTTAACTAATGTAATTTTGATCATTAACAAGGCAGATTATCATCGGTGGCCTGTAATCTTTATACAAAATTACAAAGTTTATTAAATATTAACAAACAGATTTCTTGAAAATAATTGTAGTCTTAATAATTTGACCTAAACGTATTATAATATCCTTTTTCTTATTTTCAAAGCTTCCACCCATCATTCCAGAGATTCAAAAATAATTTTTAAATTATAAATAAAAATGTCTATTTAATTAAATTATAAAATCGTGAAGTAATGTACCATTAAAAATTGTAGTAGTTACGAATTGTCAGTGTTACGAAAAGACACCGTTACGAATTGTCGGCGTTACGAATTGTCCGTTACCATTTGTGTAGTTACGAATTGTCGCGTTACGATATGTCATGGATTCAAACTGCTCATATTCCTGATCATATGCCTGATCAACCACTTCAGTTATTTGTTAATATTTACCTATGTAGATACTTATATTAAATTTCTTGTTTTTTCTTCTCACTTTCCTATTTCTCTTTCGCACTTTTTCAAAAACTGTTTTGTTTACGTTTGTTTCCTTTATTTTGAATTACTTGAAATGACTCAAAGATAATTTAATTTTCATAATTGACTACCTATGTTAATAATACAAATAACGTATGTATGTCGAAAAGTTTGGAATATTGGAGTTTGAAATAATGTCTAAATCAGTTGAATGTGACCAAATTGGTCTATAATAAATAACAACAGTTTTTAACCACTGTAGGCGTATATATAGATATAAAATTTGTACCTATTCCAAACTTTTGGACATGAGTGTATGCATAAAAATAGGAAATTTCTTTTCAACTTAATGTAAGGTAACAAAGATAAGGGCAGTAGCAATTAGGAATTAAGTAACTTACAATAATATTTTTACTACATACTTGCAGGACCTGTATATGTAATTTACAGCCTAATTAGGTAGTCATACATGTTAATATTAATTCTGTAGTGAGTAAAGTATTTTTTCTGAACTTATTTTCCAGCAACAATAAACAAATTTTTACTACTATTTTTTAACCATTGATATTGATAATTTGTATTCGCAAATAATAATCATTACAAATTAAAAGTAATTTGGAGAGAAATTTTTCGAAACCTTCAAATTTTTACGCTGCGCGTGTTACTAATTTTAATTTACTAAATTTAAATGAAAAATGTGTGTTAATATATATACTCGTATTTACAATTTTGTATTATTTGTATGATTTTAAAATTGTTAATAGAACTTATTTCATATACCTATCATATTTTTTACAGATTTTCATTGTAACCAAGGCTTCTTATAAAAATAATAGTGGTTACATATTTACAAAATATTTAAGTTACACGAACCTATTTTATAAACATTCTTTTTTATTTTTGTAAGTAGGAAGATGAAAATGTTATTAAAAATCAGCTAAACTTACCCGAAAAATAATTTCGTAATGAAATTCGCCTTTTTCTTAGGATTTTCATTTTTCAGTTTGAATCCCCCATCCATCTTTTATTGAAATAAGCCACACGGCTACAATTTCATTACCGAGGAAAACGACACTATCACTCGGACTCCACACCGAAAACTGCGCAACTTAAAGCGCTATTAATTTTAATAATACGATAATGTTATAGACGAAAGTGCTTTATTAAATAAATGTGGATATCGTTGGTTGATTATTTTAACTTAACACAGATAAAGAAACGTATAAAACTACCTTACTCTGATACTTATATTATTTACGTACCACCGATTCGCTGGGAATTGCCCAGGAATCAACTGAGGAAGTATTGAAATTTTTCAGTGAATTGTTTCTCGTAATTACTTAATACACAGTTCTTTATTAATTTGGAACGATAGACACCTTTTAGCTTTGGAAAAGCGATTAAAAAGTTAACTCTTGGGTACGTGCTCAGTGCAAAAATTAACGTGTTTTCACGCTTTGAAGATAATGCACGTTAACACTCGCAACCGTAATTACGACCGAAATACATACAAAATTATTTATATCTACTAATAAGTTGAAGCATTTTGTGCATTAAGCATGTAAATGATGAATAAATTGAATAATATAGATATTATGACTGGATAATTAATGTAAATTTGCTATTCAGGGTTATAGGGAGGTACAATTGTTTTTGAAGAATTTTTCTAATTAATTGTCATTTTTGTACAAATATTTTAAATTCAATTTCGAATAAATGTAGTTTTATGGGAAGAAGGAAGAGTAGTACATTAAGTATTGATAAAAATAAAAGTTCTATATCCTCGAAATTTTATCTCAAAATATTCTTTCCTGTTTATTTCAAATCGTTTCCTCAATTTTTAACGGATTAATTGCATAATAAGAGTTCAATACACACATTTGTATTGTAAATAAGAATCACTTCCCAAATACATCAAATGTTGATTACGAAATGACAGCCTTCTGTGATAATTTATTTGACCCCTCGAGAAGAAATTTTAACCCCCCAATTTATTCAGTATTTATGTAAAATAATTATAAAGGAACATTAATTTAATAGTAGATATTTCAATGAAATTCCATTAATATTACCTGAGTATCTATTAAAAACGGTTGTTTTCAAGCTTCGGGTATTTATTTTTTTATACATAACTGGTATTTATTTTAAATTTCATAGTTTTCTTATCAGGGAAACGTATGCAGAAACTTCCGCGAAAATATATGAATTTGCATAAGACTTGGGGAAAGGTATATTTACGTATTTCGAGCAGCTATTATAAAGGAATTTCTACGGACAACAGACATTTCTACCGGTATTTTTGAAAATGTTTTCAATAACACTAGCATCATAATTCTTACAAAATTATTAGCGAAAAATCTGCCAAGGAAATAGAAAATAATTAAAATTGCTGGTCGAAAGCTTCGGTGTCAGTTAGTAAAATATAAATATCTAAAAATTGGATTTTTTTGTTTACAACACTATGTAGGTATTTCATAAAGAATGCAATTTTTGCAATTTTGCACTTGAATTTTTTTCTAGGAATAGGCCAAAAAATCGTACTTCGGATAATAGAATTTATTTAACCCTTATGACAAGTAGATACATTTTTATTCAGAAATTTTCGCAGGAATATTCTACTAATTTGCTATTCTAGATATTTGATTTGCTTTACACATTTTCGCCATAAAATGCCTCTTAGGTGTATACTTACGATTAAATATTATTTAATGGTCATGGATTTATACGTCTCTTATCAGATGATCCGCAAAAATCGACTTATATACCTACTCGCATTTTCAAGTCGCATCTAGACTTTAAATTTAATAAAATTGCGAATCACTCTCGTGTAATACCAGTGAACCAGTATAAGTTTATTTAGGGATATTTAAAATTGCACCACGTTAGATGGGATATGGTACCTACATAAGTTCCTACTTTTCTTATATGTACCTACTTAATAAACTGGTAAATTCTGTTACAATATTTGGTTAGATCTATTGTTTCAAGCAGTAAAAAAAATTGTTTTATTGCTATATATATTTTAATGTTTTGTGAATTCAGGTAAATTTACGTAGTCAAATTTTAGTATAGTCATTATTCATATAATATTAAAGTCATTTATTATATCAATTATAACATTTGCTTAATAAATATCTAGGTTTATGAATGGTTGGAGGTGGAGGGCGAAATTATTATTAATACATTATATTTCCTGAATGTAATATGTAAAATAAAATAAATAAATAAAATAAAATAAAGGATATACAATTCAAGGATCTTCAATGTAAAAGTAGTAAAAATACAAATAATAAAAAAACATAGCATTCTTATCCAATCATCCAATATAATATGTAGATTTAAACCTACATGAATATTAACAATAATTATGTATATTGATGGTATAACTTTATCAAATGGAATTGATAAATATCACTAACTAATAAATGTTTCATAAAGGTCACGATACGTAATAAATATACCTAATTTTAGAGATTAGCCCTCTTATGATAAACAACGGTTTCGATAAGAAGAAGATACTACTTACATACATTACATGAAATTTTTATTAATTAAGAAATACATTGACTGGTAGTATTATCAAAACATTACACTTCCAGGAACGGGATACATACGCCTTCTTACAAAGGGTAATATATCGAGGACGGCAGTTTCTTGAACTCCCAAGGAATCTTGGACAAACAAAATATCACGCGTTACAATTTTACTGAGTTTTTAATTCTTTTGAACGCATAAAAATTTATTCATAAGAAGATTACATGCAAATTGACCGATCCATCGCTTTGCGTAAAGGCGATAAAATAATTAATGTAATGAAAAATTTCCAACTTCGCGATTGTTATTAATGTTAGTAGTGCATCGCAACGGGGTGCATAAACCCATTGATTTTTCCATGAAATGCAGGTTAAGTGCAAATGCAAGAAATTATTTCCAATTATGTATTCCAATTCTCCTGTTTCTTCAATGCTTTCAGTAAGAAAATCATTGGTTACATAATAAGAATAAAAAGTGCAGGTGTTTCTTATATTTCGTACAAGTTTTTGTATAATTATCACTTCTAGGGGTGCCATTAAATGTTTAGAGATCAATTTAAACTTTAAAGTATAAAAAAGAATATAATTTAAAGTAAGATGTATGTAAAGGCCGAATTAGCAATTAACTAATCAAGTGTTTGATAAAAAAAGTGCTTATACGAACGTATTTTGTGTTGCCTATTATCAGATATACTGTTTTAAATGAAACCTGTGGCGCAGAAAGACAAGTTATTAAGAAGCTTTGACAGAACCATTATAGAGGGCTCTACGAATCACAGTTTTTGTGACTTTTGGTCTGTACTGGTTCGAAAGAAGATGCGCAGTGGTTTCACAGTTTAATTCATTTGCGCCGGTCACGTCTCCAATGATTCTTGTCGCATTGTACATATTAATTATTGCATGTGTACATTAATTTTTTATGTGTATACTTTCATATTTGCATTATACGAAATTACTATAATTATTATTAACATTCTTTATGAAATGGAAATTTTAAATGTGCACTCTTAGGTATAAGGAATTTTCTAATTACAGAATTTAACTTTGCCAATATCAAATGCAAATTTTTTAACACAATACGTAGGTAAAATTATCTATTATTTTTACACTAAACGGTTAGAGAAATGTTGTAATGTAACCTACTGTAGATTTTTTATAGACATCTGCTATCTTTCACGTTTCAAAACTATTTAAGAAAAACGCGAAATTATATTGCAAATGATGCAATCACAAATAGTAACAAATAGGAATTTCCTTATGGAGCCAACCTTGGGATAACTAATCCTTTCCCATAAACGCATCACAAACCAAACAAATTGACGCTAAAAATGCCTAATCAGCTAATTAAACACCCACATTAAAAATCGATAAACCTCCATTGTAAATCTACGGGATATAATCTTATCATTACCGGATTGTCATTAGACTAAACGGCTTTCATTACCATCCTAATTTGCCATTGCAAACAGTAAAAACCGGCTTATTTCCGTCTCATCGGGTGTTTCCCCGTATCGTTTATCCGCCGCTTCCCGAAACCCGAAATCTCGACCACTTGATGCGCTCGGGACAGGTAGAAGCAGAAGCAGAAATCAGAAATCACCGGCGAATCCCAACCGATTGTTGTGTATCGTGTCGCTTGAAGTTTCGAAGCGGTTCGAGCGTTCGAAAATCGGCATTCGTCGCCGAGACATCGCAGTGGAAAGTGCCCGTGAGTCACGTTGGGAAGTTGACACGAACACGTTGCCGGAGCGCTCTCGCTTTTCCGGCCTTTTCGTCGCGGAATTTTCCGCGGTTTTATTCGAGCCTGGCGCGCTTCGAGAAGATGCCAATCGCGTTTTGATTGATCATTTCCGAGAAAGATTATTGTAATATGGCTATTTTTAAATTGGGTTTTTTCGCGATGCTGTGCGCTCTTCTCGGAATCGATGCTGTGCAGGACGATTGCAGTGCGAATACTTTCAAAAACAATGACAAATATATGAGTTTTTCCAAGGAGGCTACTTTCGCGGAATACGCTATTGTTGGCAATCACAAAAACCTGCGCTGCTGCGCCAAGGGATACAGGACCATCGAATGGTGAGTTAAAAAAATAATTCTTAATTCTAAATTTTCGTTAATTAAATTCCATATAAATATACAGGGTGTCACAAAATTGATTGATCCAAAATTACCTATATCACAAAGTTTCCCTGTGAGGAAGCTTCAAAGTTGAAAGATTTTATTTTAATATTTTTTAATAACTCAAAAACGCATCGTTCGATTTTTATAAAATTTGGTATGTAGCTATTTTAATTGAGGAGCCGTTGTTCAAAGCAAAAATTACACCAAAAGAAATCATGGAAGGGTAAAAACCACCCTAATCAATGAGAAAGTTTTTTTGCTAGGGTTGCCCCTGGTTCCCCATTTATCATTTTTAGTCTCTTGCAAAAACATATATTTCATGGTATTTGAGTACGTTTTCAAGAAAACTAAGTTTGGGGTTATGATTACCCCAACCCTAACAATTGTCGATTTTAACGTTGTTATAAGCTACAATAAAAAATCGTCAATAAGGCTGAAATCGACTGAAAAATAATTCAAACAGATGGTTAGAGACTTATTGGAAAACCAATTATCCTCTATGTACACGGAATTTGGGGCATCCTGTATCTTTACATACATCTACACGTGGATTGTTAAATTTATCAATGAAACTTTATTATCTTATCTATAACTAACTATAAAAGTGAAATGACAAAAAATATCTTTGATCTATACTTTATATGAATCCATTTCCTAAATTCTCTTCTTTACTCATTCATAAACTTCCATAAATATGTTCCAACGAGTTCCGACTTGTTCTAAACTTGCATTCACATCGAATATTTTATTCTAAAACCGATCATGTCTATTTTAAGAAATATTGTATTCATGCCGATAAATATCGCAATCATCAAAGATAATCTAAGCATTAAAGTAATACCGTAAACTGTTAGATTAGGTAGGTATACGATTGTAAAATAGACGGAAGACGGAACTGAAAGAAATAGAAGAAATAATTTACTATGCTAGGATTATGAAATTTTATCTACGACTAGATTATTTGTACAAAACAGACAATTTAGCTTATACAGTAACTAATCTGGGTTTACTGCATATTGAGTACTAACCCCTGCAGATTTTGGCTTTAAGTTGTCTTGTGCAGACAAGTTAAATATTTTTAAAGGCCCTTTATAATCACTAAATGCCTGACTAAACGTATATACCAATTATTGTTTCTAGTTATAGGCCAATAAATCATCCATTTAGGCCCCGACGAACCCTACTCAATTACTGATGTTATTAATTACAACAGCCACAATATTTTTTATAGGTGTCCATATGATTTGTAGAAGATTAATTAGTGGTTTCTTATAACATTCGATGGAATAAAATATAAATTTATTCCAGCATAGTCTACAAAAATAATGACACGAATTATCAATAATAACTACGAACAATTTACTATAAAGTTAATAAATAAACAATTAATCAAATTATGGTACGAACTCCATATTGTTTAAAGTCGATATTTTCACCTTTAAACAACAAAATTTATCATTTTTTGCATAAAAATATATCCCAAAGATAAACACTATCTACATATATTAAAAACCGACCCTATTTATAGATACTTACTTGTTGAAAGTGAGTAAATGTTAAGAACGAAATAATTCCAATTTAAACTTCTAATGGTTATAAATAATTTTTCTGCTAAATATTGAGACAATTGAAACGAAGCCAAGATTATCTTTACGTTGATATTTTAAACTTGCAATGGTTACTTATTGGCTAAACTTGCAATGTCAAGTCTGGTCTTGTTGCAAATAAAATGAAAATAAAAGACGGGAAATAACATCGATCGGGAGGGCCGGTTTGATGGATGGCAAAAAATACCAAAATACCGATGAACAATCTTGTGTTTCTCGTACTTCGGTTCCGACATGATACAGGTTTTTTGGTACCCCATGCAGTAGATTGTCCCAATAAAATCTCAATAATATCTATAGGTAAAATTTTAAATAAAGCTTCCATGATTCTGGGAGTATTTTTTAGTTGTTCGTGTTGAATGTCGCAATTATTATAATTTGTTCTTTCATTCATAAAAATTTTAAAACGTGCTTTAACAAGTAAATAATACCTGCATATGTTGTTTAGCATTCTTGTGAAACTTGAGCACAAATTAGAGGTGGTCTCTGGGAAAAATAAACATCTAATCACGGTGCTGCCTATAAAAAAATTGAACAATTTTCTTTTATTTTCATAATAAATGTTCCAATGATAATAACCAATAAAATTAGTGATTTCAACAGGACTAAATCAAATGTAGATATTTTTAGATCAAAGATTTTTCATTGCAAAAAATATCTATTCGTATAAAAATTTAATCTTATCAATTTTCTTTATCTATAGCAAAAGCTTATTAATCTGGTTAATTAAATTCATCAACTACTTCGCAAAGTCGAATTTATGTTAGTAACTAACCCAGCTGAAACTCCACTTTACTACAAAAGCCTGAATGATCCTAATAGTAATAAAAGACTCATCAACCTCATCAAAGAAATACCATGCATGAACAATTTCACTTAACTCTTCAAATCCTCGTTCATCACGATCATTTATCTAACCCTTCTTTTTTTGATTATCGCATGCGTCCTCATTCCTGACTCATGTTTACACGCCAAGAACAAGCCTCGAATGGGCCGAAATCGATTCGAAACCGTGAATCTGTCGCCATCTCTACTGCACGAAGAAACAAAGATCAGATAAAATGAAGGATAGTACTGCGGCAGCATTTGCCGGTCAACGTGTCGATAAAACTCGTTGTTTGTTTCATCCTGCCATTGTTAACGGCCACTAAAAATGCGACAAAAACTACCTACAGGGTTTCATTTCAATTTTATGCTATATCTAAATTTTACATCTCGTTACAACCATGTCTGAATTAGTTATTAGGTTTGTTGGGATACTTGTTGCGTAAAATGTTCTTGGGAAAAATCGCTTTAGAGATTATTTTTGGAGGCTTTTATGTAGGTACTATTTATGGTTTTTCTAAATTTTTAATTGTTAGGATCGTTCAAAAACCTAGACAAAACTCTTCTGATTGGCATTAAGATATATGTACATAAATATAACGTTTTAAAATAATGCACATACGTTACTTTCACAATGATGTGACATTTAAATAAATAATCTCCATTTTACGCATCTGTCGAAGATCCTTTCGATAAGCGGCTGCACTTCTCAACAAAAGAAATTGGTGTATGTATACAAACAAGCCTTGATGCCTGATGTTCGGTCGACCGGTGGTCCTTCTCGGGTCGGACCGGATTAAATCTAATGGCGTTCGTGACACACGTATAGAAACATTGAATTGATAACCGGATAGGTTTTCGTCGATGAAGCGATCCTGCTTGGATTTCCGATCGTTAATCATCGCCTTATCTCCACTGGCGCCTCGTTAGTGGAACTCCTGTTAGAACGATAGTTAATTTAATTCGCCGGGTTCCTGTGGATGTATAATCCTGAAATGTAGACCTTTTAAAGGAGAATATAATGCTCTAGTAGTAAATGATTAATCCGTGATTTCCAGCTGTTAAAGCGTCCTCGGATGGCTTGCGTCGCATCAGAAATTTGTCAAGTGATTGCTTAGATTTTCTTTGTATTTATCGATTGCATTCAAAAAACTTCATAAAGCTCTCTTTCCAGGAATCTGAACATTTATCGTCATGCGATGAAGCCTCCTGGAAATGTATTTTTATAGATTTCTGAGTAATCGGGTGCTCTAAAGTGTTTGTTTTTTCGCGGAGTTTACTCCAAATACTAGCCAGCTGCAAACAAGTAGTAAAAATACTGTTAACATGCTAAACTGTTATTTCGAAAAAATCTAAGAAGAGCTTTTTCGTGGACTAAACATAATATTTTCAATTCGCATATATTTATAATGAAGTAACCAATAATGTTTATATAGAAAAAAAATTGGATCTCCGGGAAGTCCGCTTGTTCTTGTGTAAAATCGAGCGAAGCGAGAAAATCCGCCTTTGAAATTCAATCAAGAAGCATGAGAACGGAACGGTATTGAAATTTCGTCGAAAATAAACGGAACTTGATAATTACGCTTTACGTCGTTGTTTTGTTAAATTCTGGGTAAATGATATCGGTAGTTTCGCGGAATCGGTTCGTTCAAAATGCAATTCCAATGCCAAATAGTACTTGGTCGGTTGAAAGGAAATTTCTTCGAGAGTGATATTTTAATTGAAATGCGCTCGGAGCACTCGATAATTAAATATTGGTGACTGATTTACACGCAATAGGCAATAATGAAGGATTAATAAACCTGTAATGCTAAAACCTTGTAATATATTAGGTATTATGCTTTCCAGTAACCTATTTGTATTTAAATGTATTCTGTAGTTTTTTACATTATCTGTAATATTATACATTTTTTATTGCGGAATTATTTTTTAACATATTGAGAGTATAATAGGACTGAATTTTTGAAGGATACTTTAGTCTATTTTTTGTAGTATATCCATTTTATTTTTGAAATTAATTTTATATAACAATAATAAGGCCGATGAAATCTTATCACTAACTTATGCATAACAAATATCAACTGTTGGATAATATTATGGTTAATCATTAAAATTGATTAAACATAGATAAATTACGGCTTGTAAATTGAAAAATATATACCAACGTACAATTTGGTGGTGATTAAATTCAATTACGGTTATTTTGTTTGATTTATTTATAGAGGTAGCAATTAAAAAACGCACAAATTGGTAATTTTGGAATAGTTATGGCTAAACAAACGATTTTAGCAGATTCTAGGAATGACATTATTACAAGCGCCAGTATACATCACAAATTAGAAAATTTGAACGTTTAAACAAACAAATCGAAAGGAATTGTAACACATTTGAAACCTAATATTTGCTTAGAAAATGATACACAAACGATTTTATTATTTTAAAAATTTTAAATTTCCGTTAATTTCGGTAAGACTGATTTGAAAATTTAATGAAGCTATTCCAGGTATTAAACAAATCGAACATTAAACGATTGAATACACATAAATTATGAATCTAAAATACACTTGAAAACCTATAATTTCCTAGAAACAATTCAAATCTTTTACATTTTGTAACATAGTTAATCGTCTTTTCTTAGAATAAATATGTTGAAATACTTTGGAATAGTCCAACAGACAATTTTCAAATAGCGCATATCGATTTTTTTGTATTGCTTATTAGAATTAATATCCAGAGTTCAAAACGCCAATATTTTAAATGAATTGTTTATTGAAAATTTTATCAAATACCTACATGAAGTTTTTGCACATACTTTCACCTGTTTTCATTAGTCTTAATCTAGCTTATTTAACAAAAATTCGTGGATGTTTCATTCAAATTTATCATAGAATAATCTACATTTTTAATTAAAAGAAAAACAACGCGATAAATAATTCAATCGTACAATCAATTATCCAAATAACTATAGGAAATTCCGAGAAACGGTTAAATGTTGAAAACCAGGTCGAACACAATACATTTATAATAAAAACTAGGTTTTACCCAAGAGTTTTTCATACTCCACAATGTCAATGAGAAAAAAACTTGACCGTTTAAAATAATTACGTCATGCAAAGTTGTACAAAAAGTTTTACACTATTATACAAATAAAATATTTAATCTCACAATTTCTATTCTTATTTCACATATTATATACGAATTAGTTCACATTATATTTTCCAAGTAATTCTTTGCCATGGTATCTATATTTTATAAATTTCTGGCAGTTTAATCTGGTAAAAACTTGAAGCTGCAGCTACACAAACTTTCAAAATAACGCAGTATCCTCAATAATTTCATTTTAATGCCGAATTATTATTCATGACTCGTTTTCTTTAAGCCATCAACACCGGCAGAACCAATTAAATCATTCAACAGATTAATTAATTATTGCTCGTCCGCCCATCGTTCGTTTCGCATCGCAGGTGAAAAACCTCTCCAGCATTGTTTCCCGGCGATTTCGCGGAGCCGGCGCTCCTCCGCTGAATTTCAAGTCCTGCAGAAGCTCGACGCGAGCTTTTTGTTCATTCGCGTCACGAAAAAGCCGTTGGAGACGCTCGCAGAGGCTTTCAGACGTCTATTATTCCAGAGGAAGTGCTAATCCGAACACCAGATAAATTGCTAATGAACCGATTCGAAGATACGGACGTGTGATAAAATTGTATAAAGGTGTATCCGTGGTTATTGAAAAGAATTTCATTGCAGATATGTATTGTTACGTTTCCACTGGAATTTATGTGGTGAGATCGAAGAGCAACATTGCTGTAATTTGTATGGAAAAAGGGGGTTTAATTCGGTTGGATTATACCCTATTCTCGAAGCAGATGCGTGTAATAATACCACAAAATTCGAAATAATAATGCTTTAATATTAAAAGAGGTAGGTAATTTTTATGCGAGTGCTTGGTCCGCATTTCGTGCAGGTAATTCAACTTCTCCGAATTAGCTTACTTGGGGTGCAATCAAAAGCATTGGTGTATCGAAAAATATTGAATATCTACATCAGACGCAGTAGTAATTTACAAAAATGTGCATGGAAGAATTCATTATCTTTTAATGCGCGGTTTTCTCGCGATTCCCATTAAAAAGTGCTTTGTTTCATTGATGCGATAGGACATTTTAATTCGCAGAAACGTTTGCAAGCAAATTACTTCGACAAATGTAAACGCAGACGCACCCGCAGATGCTCGTTTGCACACACTTCACATCGTAAAATCGCAGTGAAACAACACAGCTTTCCATCGAGATCAATTTTAATGAGCTTTTAAAGAGCTACTACAATATGGTACACCAATTTTAAAAATATCAAAATTTTCTACAGGATATACATTATCAAAAATCCTTGAAATCGATCCTTATTTCGTTTTATACTGTCAACTCTAATGTTTATTCTGGTTTTAAAATTGGTCTGGAAAAATTTTGAGCTTTGTAGGTACAGATACCTGTACCTATGTATCTATGTATCTACCATCTGTATAATTTCTTTGTCATGACATTTTATATTTATTTTCTTTTCCTCTAATTGTTCTAATTATTCCACATCTGAAATTATACTCGCCAAACAGTCCAATGATGCTCTTCTTCTTATTCAAATGATTCATCGTCTGTGTTCGACTCTTTCCAAGTTCTTATTGTAGGAGTATGAATCATTTCAGGAAACTGATTAATTCCGGCAATTCTTATTCTTGCAAGGTTGATTTCGAAAATCTGATACTTTCAGCTTCTTTTAACTCAATATTTTGGGTCTTATAGGACATTTTGACTTATCTATAGGTGGAGTAAAAGATATTGTTGTAAAAGAAAGGTAGTGAAGTGACCATTTGCAGTCCGTGAGAAAGACAATAAGAAGAAACTGGTCGAGAGGACTCGCGATATATTCGTCATACAATGTGATATTAACGTAATTGAAAAATTTCACTTCGCAACGTGGATGCGCTTCCAGGTATCGCCGATTGTTTGTTAAACTAATTGTCTATCGTTTAATGAGCTTTGTTCTAAATACGCGCGTTCGAATGGAAATTGAATTACTTGGGTACGAAATGCGTGTTTACCTCCATATTAATGAGATAATTACGATCCGTTTTGGAATAGCGCGAGTTAGTTTCTGGAAAGCGGGTAATTGTTAAATTGTGATCTCTTTTTTTCGATAACGAGGTTGTGTATAATTGTTGTATAGTTGGATTGGAGAGAAAATACCTAAAATTACTTACTAATTTTTTTGCTTGCATGAATTTATCGAATTTTTTATTGTTTTGGTGACATTTTAAATATCGATGATATCACTAATTACATATTTTGAATTACAAGTGTTTGTTAGATACTTTGCAGTCTTCAAAATATGATAAATTATTTCTCACCCACACGCCTACAACTTGTTTTGACTTACAAGTCAAATGTGTATGTATGTAGGTATTTTTAAAAACAATTGATCAATTTATACTTTACCTGATTGAAAATATATTAAGAAAATTCCCTGTCTGAACCAATATTTGAGAACCTTATCATCATTGTACCTACACGTAACGTAGAATATATTCGGTTACATTTTTTTTATCGATATTTACTTTACTTGCAATCCAATTTATAGGAATCCAATATCGATTTTGTTTTCATACCAGATGGCGAAGATAAACATTGTAAAAAGTAGAACGACGACTGTAATTTCGCTTACATTTAGTTTATGTTATCTGTCATAAAAACATCGTCACAGATTCTTGGAATAATTAAACGTGTAGCTGCCATTACTAGCACGCACGCATCGCTAATAAGTTAAAGCTAAAAAATTGACATCATTAGTTCTCTCTTTTTCAATTTAAACCCTATTTTTAGAAATGTCGATATGTTAATAATCATGTAAATACGCTTTTTTTATCTCTTAATACATTCTACGTTTAGACAGTTCTTAATTATTCGGCTAGTATAGTGACCGCTGTTAAATTAAAACATACGCAAGGCCATTGTCTAGTCTGATATGCTTGCGTTTGGAAAAATTTGTTGAAATAATTATTACTCAAAAGGTATGTGATAATAAACTAGGCAACAACGAAAATTCGTTCGCATTGTTGCATTGAGAATTTCACTTAAATTAGAGCTCATTCTGATTGAACAAATTCCCTTCATATTATTCGTTTTTGGTACAAAACCACCCAAATATTTTTGATATCCTCGTGCATAAATTTGTCTGTAGAGAACGGACGTTACCTGCCCTACAAATTAATAAACCCATCCTGACAGCTCGTGTTTCTACAAGTTTCTTCAACCTCCTACTTCTTCATTTTATCAGCGAGTGTCATCTTGTTGGCCACCATCAGTTCCATTCCGCTTGCGGTGGGAAAGCGGGTACACCGTCGAGGGTTAACTATTCGGAATGCTCTGATAATTATCTCGGTCGGTTTTCATTCACAAAACGCCGACAGAAAAAGAGAAATATTTCGTGTCGGGGGCATTGTTGTTGTATATGGGTTGTCTTTTTGGTCAATCCTCATAGGCCAGTTTACTGTGTGAAAAATAAAACTGCCTTTTTAACATCTAACAATTGAACTGAATTAAATTAGCAATAGAAAATTCAAATTGAGTGTATACAATTAGACCTATAAGCAGTAAATTGGTGCTAAAATGTGTAAAATTGGAACTAAAAAATTCCGATTATGGCTAATTAGAACTCAATATTTAACTAATTCTAATTGTAACTTCAAATTGAAAATACGAATTATTAATCGTTATTATTTAGTCCCAATTTGGAATTTCTTAGTTACATTTTGAAGTTATAGTGTATTCTGTGAACAAGCTATTATTGCTAATAGACAAGTTTGTTTGTATCTTCCATTCTAAACATGCAGAGACTTGTTTTGTATGGACCGTAAATTTTGATTTATGCAAGTTTGTTCTTGTTATCGGTTCGATGGGTAACGTTTACGATGACTCGTAAATCGTTGACAATTAAAAGGCAAAATAGAACTGTATAATTTCATTCGGCGGGTTAGGATACCGGGCGACCCATAATTTAATATTTTAGCGGAATTCTTACCTGATTTCGTCTGGGTAGAGGAATACCCGGCTTGCAAAAAAAACAGAAAAAATAATGCCCTGTCTACGCCTTTCCACTCGCTTTTTTTCAGACGCTATGAAATATGGGCTGCGTTGCTTCTAAGAAGAGCATTTCTAAGGAAAGGCATTATTTATTCTAAAATTAAGAGATAACCTTGTTTAATATTTGTCGATGAAGATGACGGCCTTAAAAAACCGAAGGAGTTTTGAAATATAGGAGGAGTGCCTAGTGTAATTTATAATACCATTTTTAATTAAGTTATCAACTGAAGGTGTATATAGGTAAATAAAAGTATCAAGGGCTATATTTTATTCAAACGAATCGTCCCATATCAATAGTAGATATCGATAAACTTATGAAATAACTTCTAGGAAACTTAAATGAAACATTTCCAGGTATTAGTAAGTACACTTATAAAGTAATTAAGGGTTCTCTATTACTAATACTAACTGCTAGATAAGATAAAAAAATTGACGGCAACATTTGAAGAAATCCTGAACACCCACTGACAAATTACCCTTCTATTGTTAATTTTTATTGTTGCCAATTTAACTATGAGTTCATAATAGAGCCATAAGAAATTGTATTATATTTTCCAGATAAAGCTCTGATTTTGATTTCTATTTTGCTAAATTCAGCGCCCCACTTTGACATTAAACACATGTTTAAAGTGTCTGTTTAACGTAAACAATATCCTTAGTTACGCCATAACAATATTGTACAACTGTCTGGGGGTGTAATGAGTATGAGTTTAACAATTTTATAACTACAATATAGAGGCTTAATAATAGACGTATCAATATATGAAAATACCAGACCTAAGTTAATAAAGAAATTCATAATAAATGTAGGTAAATTAAACATATGTTGTTGAACTGTCGGGTCATTTCTAATCGGCGTCTGCAGCTAGCTTGTCTGTATTTTTTTATTTTTATGTTAACCGACAAAAACCCATGGTCAAATTACCTGTTCACATATGAATCATCATCGGTATCTTGCTTAGAGACTGAAATTTGTTTGTCGGCTTATTATATCATCTACCTGTTAACGCTGTGTAAAAGGACTTCGAAACGCTGATATTTCTATAATGGAAATCCAATTAGTAATTATTTTAATCATTACTTTTGATTATAGCGAAACTTTAATTGACGATCTAATCAAATCGTTCGTTATGAAAGTTAAGTATTTCACTATGCATGATTGGTGTTAATTGAATTGGTTCTTATGGTACGATTACGATAATATGGTGATGACATCAAGAAATTAAAAATGTGATATTTTTTACATTTTACATTCAATTGAAACCTCAATTTAATGCACGAATGTGATTATAAATAATTATCTAATTAAGCTTATTCTCGTTTAGTTTCTCTAATGTATAAGCCACTTAAACAATTGTGTCTCTAAGATTTCTAAGAATTGTTATGACAAGAAAATTTATTTTTCCTGTGCCTAAGACAATAAAATTGTAATGAAGATGAATAAAATTACCAAACATTTCGAAACAAAATTCAGGTGATGGTGATAGAGATTGTCTTCTATTAACAGAAACCATAGTGGATTCCCAAAGGAAGGTTTCTAAAAACAATGCCAAAAATAAACATGCTTTTGTGGTAGTTTTATCAATTTTTCAAGGCTTCTCTCGACGCAATACTGTATAATACACACATATCAATACTTATGTAGGTAAATTTTATTGTGACTCCCGGCTTGAATGTTTGTTTATTTTAATGCGACCAAAATTCGGAAGCAACCACCCCTTGATAATAATGTTAGCACGGCTTCTTCAGTAAAGTGTCACAACAGTTTTAGCGCCGGCGGCCCTTCCGCACACAAAGGGCGTTAAAGGTGGGGATTTTCGGCGAATAACAGGAAACCAGTGGTCCGCAGGGTGTCAAATCTTTACAAAATTTATTCTATTAACATGCAGGGACGTAGTCATTGATTTTTTTTAATTTTCTAGAAAGCAAATTCAATAGTTATTGATTTAATTAAAATAGATAATTTATCTATTTATATAAAATAGATATATTGATCTGACTTGTAGGAAATATCCTACACATCCTAATGTTTTCATTTGCTATTTATGGTAAATTTCACAAATCCTGAATAGCTATTCAATTATTTCCTGTGGATTATAAAATTATTGTTTTACTTCCTAGTGGTTTTCTGTAGGTTTTTTTGACCACATTCACGATACAGCACTGGTTTTTTCTACCATTAAACCGCCATGAATCGCTGTTTTTCCCAGAAACAAGGCGGTATTGAACACAACCAAAAGGTACTCCAGAAATAGAAATAAATCTATTGAATCGTCAAAGTGTCTGTTGGATATTTCTGACGGTGTTAATGATTTATTTTTCAGAAGAGGGATTTTGGCATTTCTGTCGGTGCGAAATTTTCTGTCATTGTTCGAACAAAGCTTGTATATTAGCAAAATTGAATGGGATGAGAGGCTGGGAAATCTGGGATTTATTTTTTTATACAATAAAGATTCGTACAAAGAAGGAATTTAAATATTGTCAATTGAAATGTAAAGGTTAGGAAACGGAAGGAATGGCTTAAGGGTCTATGGTGCAAAATTAAGTTAGTATTAAGCTTTGAAGCCAGTGCAATGTTGCCAAATATCGGTTGATTACAGATTTTTTCATATTTCATCATTTCGGCTAGTTTTTAGCTTCTGCCGAAATCGGAATTCACAGTTTAGCCTTGGCAAACTGGAGGTCCTATATGCGGGCCCGTTTTCACTTTCATGAAACAATTATTCGCGGTAGTAAAACTTTTTCGAACTGTACGGTGTATAACCGGATTTCTAGAAGAACGAGCGATAATAAAACGTCAGGTAGGCGTTCGTCGAGTCGCTTATGAATGAAATTAGCAGCCAATAAAGTGAAATCAGTGAACTCTTCCATAGTGACTGGTCGGGCTGTAAAACAAGACACCTGCGGGTTAACACGCCGTTTGTACAGTTGTAATACAAACTGTGGCGACGGCAAAAAATGCCACAGCGATACGACGAAAAAAACGATGGAAAATAGTCGTTTTTACCTTGCAGGGCAACTGGGAAGACGATCTATTATGATCAAGAGTCGTTAATAGTGTCCGCAATACGTGAATCGGTTTTCAGGTCTTTGATTTGTCTATGTGCGTACTTCATTCTAAATTGTTAAGTATAATGATAATTAAAACAGTCATGTAAAAAACTAGTTTTTTAGGTGATTTTAAATTTCGCATAATTGGGTGATTAAGTTAAAAAAAAGGTATTCCTATTAAGTAACTTGATAAAAAATCAACTTACTTCATTGTAGAAAATCAATGAAAAGTTTATGAATTAAAACTCAAAAAATTATACTGCAAAATTATTGTTTAATAATATTTTGCACAATGGAGAAGACCACGTCTTTTTTTTAATTTTTTTTTCAAAACTGTGTGTCCATAGAAGGTGCGTAATGAAATTTTAATTTTTTTCTGTGGTCAAATAAGGCCGCAATTAATTTTTAAAGTTTGAAAAACGTCACACAATCGTCATACACTCTCCTCCAATCGAAGCGAGAGTTGCAAAGAGAAGTCACATTTAGCAAGTTTGCCACGTTTCCTATTACTCTTCTTTACTCCGCAAAATGTGCGTTTTTTGTATATTTATTGCAATAAACATTTTCTGATTTATCCATTTCTTCCATTGCCTAATGGATAATTCGATATATTAATATAGAAATAACATCTTCATCTGTATAAATTGTAACCGATTTTCGTGTTAAAAAAACAAATAATGGTCCTGAAAAATTTATTTAGCAACATTCTTGTCAACGTCAATATTATCATTAAAGTGTTTTGTGCCGAACTGCAATTCGTGTAATTTGTTTTGTGCATTTTTCAGAAAAATCTGACAAATGACAGTTTGATTTTTGTTCGTTTGTGTATTCTTTGTTACTGCGTTCGATAATTCATAATATTTACTATACAACAAGACGTGAGTGGTTTATGATTGGTTGATAAGGTATGAGTCAAAACCCGAAATTTTTAAATTTCGAAGGGCTATAACTTTTTAATTACAACACATTTTGAGCAACTGAAAACGGTTTTGAGCTCTAATAAATCATTTCTAATCGTATCTTTTCCCGAAATCCGAATATCTCACATCGTGGTCTCCTCCATTTAACATACTTTCATATCATATCTTTCCCCCCAATTAATATAATTTTTTACAATAAGAATGCCAATCAAACCAATCGTAATAATACTCGGTAAAATTTAATTGCGATTACCGGTAATTACCGAGAAAAGTAATAAATAATTCCGACGAAAACCCCGATGGCATCGCTCCGAGAACGCCGGAAATGGAACATAAATGGTACCTCAGCATTTCCGTATCGGCATCGCCACTCCGGTGGGTTAACAATTAAAACTTCGTGACCATAATGGCGAATTGCAAGAATTGTTCGATTAATTGACGGTCGCCATAGCCGGTGAGTTTGATGACACATGTGCATTTCGTGACCAAATGGAACATTTGCGGAATAGAAATAAGGAAAAAAATAACAACATAATTATATTGTATAAACTTCAAGTATGTACGAGTTGAAGTAATTTAATTAGTCAGGGAACATCAGGATGCATGTAATTTAATTATAGCAATATTTTACTTGGCACGTAAAGAATCCAATGGTATAATATACGTAGAAAATTACAAAATTAGTAAATAGATCTGAAACCATCCCTGGTTAGTGCTATATTGTGTGAACTAATACGCTAGACCGATCGGAAACACTACACTGAAAACAGTTTATCACCGTATCACGATATTTTCTTCAAATTGTTTGCGTTTGCACATCGTAAAAGGAAGAAGAGAGCGACCCGATCGGGACAAAAGGATTCTCGGGTTGTTTAAGAGCGGACGACGACAAATAGTCGAAATGATGACAAAAAGATGCGTACCGCAAACAAAGATCTTGTTAGCGAAGCCTGTATCAACAAATAGAGCTAATGAACTTGTCATTCTCGTTGCCCAACGGGCAAACAACGGTAAGGACGATGGAAAATCTATATAGCGTGTAAAAAAATCAGGAGAGTACGTTGTGTTTGTTGTTCCATTCGGTTCCGCCAGCTTTCAAGCTCATGCTTATTTTAAACGATTTCGGATTGCACTGGCAAGTAATAACGTGTAATTTTATAGTCGCTGCACTTTACTTGATTCCAAACATAATGCAGGTAGGCTTTTGTGTTTTTACTACCTACTTTTGCAATTTATATTATCTACGTATTCATTTGAAGTATATTTTAAAAATGTAGGTACATTAAGTAGAGTTTTATAAAAATATTTCCTAGAAACACTAATGTTATCAACCAGTAATTTATTATTTTATTCTTCGACCGAACGCCTAACAATAATGTAAATTTTTTTAATTTACTTAATAGTTGTTTACGCCTACACTTAGCGAAAAAATAGTCCCAGTAAAAATGGAAATTTGTCGTATCGAAGGAGCGAATTAAAATTGGCAAAAAATAATGTGAATAATGTTGAAGTCGAAGAATTACCTACGCTGATAAGAACGTGGGCTTTAGATATATAAATTAATGCAAATTGTGTGTAACATTAACAGTAGGCAATCAAATAGTCCAATAAATAGATTTATACAGGGTGGTTCATTTAAAACAGTTCACCTGAAATATTTTCCTAGGATGTCAAAATGTCTGAAAAGAGAATTGAAATACCTTTAAAACGATGTGCCACCCGACTCCTAGCCATTTAGATGGCAAGATGAAGGGGTTGCCCAAAAAAATTCTCCTAAGAAAATATTTCATGTGGACTGTTTTAAATGGGTCACTGTAAAAAATTATTACTTTATCTATCGTTTTGTCTACTATCATAAAATGCTAAATTAATGTATCTATCCTGAAATATATCACGAGAAACATTCCAGTACAAATTTTGGACCGCCTCTGGTCATTAACAGTCCGCACAAACGCTTTCGAGAATTTTTTTCCAAAATCTTACCAGGTAAAATGATTCTATTGTTAATTTTGAATGAGTCCTAACGCTCGCAAGTTATGAGTCTATTGCTCCTTTAAGTGACAGCTGTGAAATCTGTCTTAACAACTCGAGTTTTCAGTTTTACAACAGCTTTTATGGCGATACCGAGCGTCCAGAGACCGTGTTCACCGTGCATAGGTGTGTGGTAAGGGAATATCCTACCGGCAGTTTAGACATTTTAATGGAAAACGTTTCGCTTTCAAGTCGTAAATGTTCCTGAAAGAAACGATATTTGGTATGAATCAGCAACTAAAATTACTTAAATGTCAATAATTTTCTTAATCAATTCTAATCAATTTCTAAACTTTCGATTTCAATTAAAAACGAATTCGCTTTATTGTGCAACACTTTTTACAGACGAGTCCTTATAGCAAGGTACGTCAATCAATCACGCATGCGACATAAATTTATTAAAAATCGCGACGAGTATCGGACGATTATATTCCACGAAATCGTTACATAATATACCACGTACATAATATACCATGTAGAGGTCGACAGTTGGTAACGGTTGATGGTACGGAAAAAGTTGTTCTTTCCACTTTTCGACGGCTCTCTGCGCTTTATGTGCATTTGTCAAGTTTCCCGACACGCTTTTTGCTCGAACCGATGCGACAACTGTATCACGCCGATGTACGCAATGAAATTACGTCCCATGAACTAGTTCAACGGCTCGATTGTTTCGAACAGTTCTTACAATTCGACAGAAATAACTGAAGACACGAGATGTACGAACACGGCAATGCAATCCACTTCGTGTCCTCAGCTATTCCGGTCGATCTGTGCTCAGTTGTTTAAGATGATTTGAATCCCTTTAAGCATTAACTATAATGCACTTTTACCCTCACAATTGCTTTAATATTGTGATAAAATTGTATTTGCAAATTCTGTTATGGTATGCAGAGTATTTTACCCAATGTCATGTTTAATGTCCCGATGTCAGTTGAAAATATTGTCCAGAGCGTCAAATAAATGTAAAGCTTTTCTATTGTATGTCGAAATTTCTGGTGTATTCGAATGATTAACGATGAAAAGGGAACTTCGTTTAGTTTATGATTAATATGGAGTTGTTGTGGAAACATCGGAACTGGTATTTGAAAACACCTCAGATTGTTATAAAACATCGATTAGATCTGTTTTAAATTGTTACGCAAAATTATTTTAAGATACCTTTATCGCTCGTTGGTTATTTTATCATTATTCTCATTAGGTATGCGTAATACTCGCATATGCAATATTGTTTGTTTATTTATTTTCTTTTGTTATTAAATAACATTATCGATTGTTTGATATGCACTTTCACAACAAATGTGTAATTAAAAGCTCTCTTGTGCCACAAAATTAAAAACATTCACTTTAAAATCGACTTATTATTTAAAACATGAAAACATCCACAAACAAGAAATTTATTTTATTCGCACGATTCCTCGAATTATAAAATTAGAATTAAACAGTGACATTGGAAAATTTTTCAACAATTACGGCTTATGGCTATTCTCGATAATCGAATATTATAACAAACATTCTTATAACAATTTAATTTATAATTTATTATTAAAATTGAGGAGTGGAGGCTTTGAAATGAAATGGTGCTTATAAATAATGATGCTATAATAGGTATTGTCTTTAAATATGGACAATAAAAAAGTATTTATTTGTATATTAATTAATGTTATGTTGATATTAATTTTTAGGTAGATACTTTAATAATTTTGCCTTATAAATAACCTGCTAGAACTACAAAGATTAACATTTCCTTAAAACTAAATGATGGCTTAATTGAGGATTATTTTGTAAATTTGTGAGATAACACTGGGGAACAAAATTTGATGAGTGACTATTAGTGTAAATGTGTAATTAAAAAAAATCTACAAAAATTTTATAAACCGATATAATTTAAATATTTCAAAAAATAATCACTTTCTGATACAAAAAACGTAAAAAAGTTCTATTATGAAATTATTATTTAAGATTTTCTAGCATATTTGAAGGGTACAGGCAAAGAAGGCGACATGTCAAAAAATTTAGTTTTGAGAAAAACGCTTTTAAAGGTTTTAAGAGCTCTAAAACGTAATTTATAAAAGCAACATATAGAATACATTTTTACATATTATTATTAGGGTACTGTGCTACAGGTTTATAGACTCAGTCTATATAGACTTAAGATTTTCTCTTTATAGACTTAAGATTTTCTAGCAGAAAAAAAAAGCCATTTTTTCCAAAAAGTGTCGCCTTTTTAGCCTGTATAGCAAAAATAAAACGGGTTATATCTGCTGACTGATCGCTCTTTTAGTCATGATAGTTTCTAGGGAAAAAGTTTACATCTTTATCTCATAGATGGCAATATTAACTCAATTTCGACAAAAATTGACATATCGCCTTCTTTGCCTGTACCCTTCATTTAATTCTGTTTAATTCTGCGACTGTTTACTTGCGGTTATCGCTGTAGAATTGGTTAGATTTAACAACACATCACAAAAAATCTGAGGCCAATCAAAACAAAACTACTGCAGTTTACCAATGAGGGTAGGTGGCTAAAGCAGAATTAGCTATCAAAGTTCATGTGGCACAGTTAATGTAGACCAGTATAATTGAAAGGTTTCTGAATAATGTTACCGGAAGAGTCTCGCATAATCCAAAGTGTATAACTCTCTGAAATGGCTTAAAATGCTTTTAACAAAGAAACGGCCCTGTCGCAGCTCCATCAGTACTTTTTCTCACCAAACACACAAGTCGAGCCTATATTTGTCATGGTTCACATTCGTTAAGAATCTGTTCAAACAGCGGACCTTTGAGTCGGTTTGCCTTGCCGGCACGATTCAATTGGCGTGTAAATTCTAAGCACCAGAAACGATCCGAATGATGACAACGGCACTAATTACGTACCAGTCCTCGAACATGCCATTCTAACTATTTTCCTGGAAAATTCATGACAATAAAACCGTTCCTCGTTATCTAACTAATAATTAGGCGCTATAACGGGATATCGCAGTAGGAGTTGGTTAATTAATAGTTACGCCGCCCAATGGTAAATGCGTTTTCCTTCGATTCGGACTTATAATTAATATCCAGAAAGCCAATTGAGTGCATGTAATTATTATTAAATGCTAGATATAGTTGATTGTTGCTTAATAGTTAGAATTAATAACAGGATTCTTGTTGTTGTAGGTATAAAGATGGAAAACCTTATCCATGGACTTTGGAAACTTCAGGACTCATTATAAACCCAGCAAGTCTTAATCAGACGATATACGTACAGTCTGTAAAGCAGAAGGATCAAGGAAATTACACTTGTTATCTTCGAAACGAGACCACCGTGTACAGCCACACGATTCAGTTGAAAATATTCGGTAAGTTTTGTGATAACAATTACAACATTTATCTAGCTGTTATATAGAATTGCAGTTAGTTTACCAACCAATACGTCAGTTAATTTTATAAATAAAACAATTACTGCAAGCGCATTATGCGACATTCCGAGATTATGTAGGTATTCGAACTTCTAGAAAATCATTTCGAACCACTCTCATGCCGTTAATTCTTATCCGTGATGATTTATATGCATTATATTCCGACGTAACACCCCACAACAGGCCGTAAACCACTGCATTAGTATTCAATTGCTCTTGTTCTTCAACTGTCACGCTAAAAAGTAACACCTTGTTTAAATACCAAAATGGAATTGCCGGCTTTTACCGGAAACGCGTGGGCCTCAGATATTGGAATAATAAGAAATTATTTTATTACGAGCGGATTGAATTCTCGTGTCATGTTATTTAATCGTTCAATTGCAACATAAATATTCAACTCCCATGATAAAGAGATGATAAATAAAATGCTATTCGGGATTATTTCGAGGATATTCAGTGTATAGCAAGTTATTCATGCCATTCAAGAGCACTGTTAATCGAGCACGTAATCGCTAGTGTTATCTAATTTGAAGAAAAATTCCGACATAATATTACAAATACCTGCTTTGTTTTGCGTTGCATTATCTACCAGGAAAAGCGAACAGATGAGTGGGCATGCATTATTATTGTCACCTGCGCTTGCACATGGTCGAGAGAGGGTCGTGCGGTTTGTTCCGTTAATGAATGGATGTAAACTAGCCAGATGTGTCGAGTGCTGAGAAATAATGGATCGGTGAAAATTGATTTACTTCGATATCTTGACAATCAGGTTTCTTATGCCTACATGCATGTTTATTGTGTAGGTATTGTGAATGGGGAATTAGATTTTTAAAGGGAATTTTCTGTTGCTTGGTGGAATGTACGGCTTTAAAATGGGCCCATTTGCAATTTAAATTACCCGTTGGATTTTTTTTTGCAATAAATTAACGAAGCCTTTCGGGATTGATAAATAGGTGACAGAGTGTGAAAATGCTGCATGAATAATAAATAGTATACGATGGTATTTATTAACGGTATAATAAGAAGCATTTTACTTTCAATTTAATTTAACACTCTAAGAAAATTTAATAATTTTGCTAAATACTGTTGCAGATAAAATTCCTGACGAACCAAAAATAACCTACATCACCGACAAGGCAAACGTAGCAATAGGAGAGAGCCTGAGGCTGTTCTGTGAAGCCTACGTTGGTAAGTTATATTGTCCTTACTTTCCTCTATTGCAGTTATTTTCTCCTTCTTTGATCCGATGTCTTTAGTTCTATTTAAATTTTCCCCATTATACTGGGTGACACAACCTAAAGAACCGATTTTACAGGGCAAGTTGACCTCCCCGATGCTCACAGCGATGCCTATTGGAAGAAGATTGCCCCAAACGCTTCCATGATAGACATCCCTTTGCGAATAGAAAAACTAAAAACTACTCGGTATGTAATTATAATTCGAATAGAAAGAGTTTTGCATTACTTTATTAGTAGTAGTAAATTTTTCTAGGAGTATTAAAAATCATTTCCCTTTATAATTTTGGTTAACGCGAAGTTGAAGAAGTCTTTGAAAAGGTTAAAAAACTAG
This sequence comes from Phyllotreta cruciferae, assembly GCA_917563865.1. Lineage (NCBI taxonomy): Eukaryota > Metazoa > Arthropoda > Insecta > Coleoptera > Chrysomelidae > Phyllotreta > Phyllotreta cruciferae. Next base: position 5,012,307 of record OU830606.1, read on the forward strand.
TTATGTAGCAATCTTTCCACATAAAAAAACAAGTTTTTTATAAAAAACTAGTACAATTATTTCAACACCTTCGTTGATATAATATAATAACGTCCACAATAGAAATATATCACCCTGTAGAGGCGCAATCGAAAGGGGCGTTTAAGCGTATGCTCAAGGACCGGCGTGTGCGTGCGTTCGCATTGTATTCGCCATTATTTCCGCTCTACGGTTTTCTGCAATTTGCTAACGACAGAAAAAAGAAGCAAAAGACAATGCCCCAAACGTTGCATTATGCGGGGCATTCGCATATGAACGCTATCCACTGCCGTTTCGCCGCGTTAAAAGCCACTTAAAAAACGGCGATAGCCGGTTGAAATTGCCTCATTAGAAATGCCCCGCGAGTGGCCAGTTTCGGTTTCAATGAAATACTGTTTTTTTTTCTATGTTAAAATAGAAACGTAAATGCTATATTGACTTTCTAGAGATATTGAATATTGTATATAAACTCTCGATTGGGACCATAAGTACCCCTTAAAAATTGTCGGTGTTTAATTTAATGGGCTAATTGGTCCCCGAGGTCAAAATATTCCTAATCCGATTAGATAAGATTTTACATTGCATGAATAACTATCATTTGGCTAACATCTTCTGGTGTACTTACATAGCTGAGAGAATTTGGACAAAATGCAGCTTTTAGTGTTAAAAAATATTTAATATCTAAGCATTAGTAATTTAAAATATATACAATTGGTCCAATATATATTAAAAGAAAAATTCTGTACAAAAAAAGAATTATTTTACTTTTAATATACGAACGGATTTCAAAAAATAGTTGGCAACATATGGGAAACTTTATTATTAATTTTACGAAATAGTTATTCTTCACAAAAAGTTCTGCATGATCTAAAATCCATGATGCAACTATCAAAAATCAAATTTTATCAATCTTATACGAGGTATGTCAAAAAATGTGAATTTTGCTCAAGAGTAAAGTACCTTCATATTTTACAATATCGAAATTTGTTATTATGAAAAGTACACCTAATTTTCTAGAAGTATACTGGAAGGGATGGGATTTTCCCTATATTGAAATAGAAAAAAAAGACAGAAGTCAAAAAATTTCCTCTAATCATAAAATCCTCATTAAATTGTACTACGAAATGAAAATACATAATCGAAATTTGCCAGAGAATTTTGAAATTATAAATATTCCCATCGGTCCTTCCTAGAAACCTTTAAACCGGTATTGGGGACCAATTGACTGATAGCTTTCGAGTCGAAAAGCGATTATATTTGACCGCGGGGACCAATTGAACTCCACCCAAAATTGTGTATTATCAAGCAAAAAATGATGAATATTTTTTAACATTTCGAAAGGGTAAATAATTGTTGGTAATTTTTCATTAAATTGAGTAAAATTAGTAAAAATTGTGGGTATTTCTAGCTGGTGTTCAAAATTCCTGCAATGGAAAATAAAATTGGGAATTTATTCGATTGCGGTTGATGCATTCGTTTTGTTGGTAAACAATTTACAGGAAAATAATTTAATGTGGCCGCTCAAAAAATGACCACCTGTATGAGTCCTGTAAGTGAGTTCGTCGGGAGCAAAAAATCCCACATAATTACCTGTAATTGGTAAGAATTCCGCTGAAACGTCGATCGGCGGTGACAAAAAAACGCGATTAAGGAAATAAAACACGATGTAGACCGGTTGTAAAAGTCAATCGTGAGAACTGCACTCGTGTGCGCTATTCCTTTTTTTCCTCGTTTATTGAGCGTCGCATCGTCTTTGTCTGGTTGCTTTTCTTCTTCTGCAGCTCTTCGAAGGATAATTATAATGAGCGGGGAAAAAGTTGGCTGTTCTGACGAATTAAAATAGAATTTTTAACTTGCAAGTTTCTCTAAAAGATTTTATATCCATTATCTTATCAGAAACTAATTTTATTAATGTTTATTACTTTTTAATGGTACTAACAACTTTTTTAAATTTACAAAGTTACTAGAACTGATTAATGACCACAACATCTTTAAAGAATAAAATTGCTTACACGATTTCGTAATTTCTCCTTATTGCAATTAAAACAATTCCAATAACGTTGAAACGATAACAATAAAAAATGAGGTACTAAACGTCAATAAATCTAGAATAAAAACATAATCGAAAATTACATTTGAAAACGAGATAACAAGTAGATAAGTCATTCGTTTTTTTAGAGGAATCCTTGAATACACCTGCACTTTCATCGTTTTAAAATTATGCATGAAAATACCTATTGCGCATCATATACGTTATTGAAGAACATTATTTTATTTATAATTCATCTAAAAATTGTTTTCCGAGAAATTTGTATAAATAAAGGTCTTACTCATCGTTTGCTGAAATGAGGATATTTGTTTTCGTGCATTTCCTAGTAGTGTAAAAACACTGAATTTAAAAAATTCGTTATAAAACCACGATTAATGCATGAGCCTTTTGATGCCTCTTTTATTATTATTACCCACATTTCAAACAAAAATACATTTTCTTTATATTTGCGTATCCGTTATACAATAATTTTATTAATAGATAGTAAAATAAATTAAGTTGTTATGAAAATAAAAATTAGTAGAGATAAGAGCACTATCTATATCTACGGTTATTTATTATTTCGCTACTTTATTTAATTTTTTTTACCATTTCAGAGAAGAAGGTCACACTATAGGGGCTTACCTCTACATAAACGAAAGTAAACCAGAAGATTTGGGACAATACGTATGCGTTATCACCAAACCAGGAATTACAATCGAAAGATACGTGTACATTCGCGAAAAGAGTAAGTTTCACCACACCTTACCACTCTCAATTAACACTAACTTTAATCATCCTATTGTCCAGGTGAAGAGGTCATTTTCTTGGACGCCTACCCAATTCCCGTGACGAAAACCCTGCTGATATTCGTCCTCATCGGCGTGTCCTTGGCCATTGTCTTCATCTTGTACAGACGTTACGGGCTCAGGGTGCAAGTGTACCTGAAAGACGCCCTCAATTCCTCCGAGAACGACGGCGACAAAGAGAAGGACGTGCTCGTCATATTCGCGCCGCAGGACTCCGAAATCGCGCAAGGAGTTCTGTTACCGACGTTGCAGGAGAAATACTATTATAAATGCGGCTCCAAGGAATTGATTTCTCCCATCAATATGTGTAAGTATTACACTCGCAATACACTATAAGCACAATGCAACAAGAAGCATGATTTGGTCTTTGGTTATAAATGAAATAAGTTCTTTAATAAACATTTTGTACGTGGTGGAAGTGAAGTGAGTTTTGGACTAATTTGTGTCTTGTTTTAGGGTATGCGGATCTGAGCGAAGAGGCGAAAAAATACCGTAGAATAGTCGCCGTGCTGTCTCCAACTTTGCTCAAGGATAACTGGGAATCCAGCCAATTGATGTTGGCTTTGAAGCAGCTCAAATCGCTGGGGCCAAAATTAATCTGCATATCGCTTAAGGAACTGCCGAAAAACGAGAATCAAACGAAAGATTCCCAAGGAGAAACGCTAAGCGCATTGATAAGGTATGATTGAAATACCATTGAATTTCCAATCAGTTCTTGACCATGATTAATTGTGGGAGATCTATAAAATGTTTATTTTCCAGGTGTATTGGAGTCATCCTGTGGGAAAGGAAAAACGAAGAGAAGTTCTGGTACGCGTTGCGACTCAAACTGCCGCCCATAAGGAAAACCGAATCGGAAACCATCAGAGATCCGGCAACAGTATGTGATAGCTCTCGAGATTGCATGGAGAATATGGTTTAATTCAATGCGACATTTGTAAATAGTCATACGTTTCCACACTGCACGAAGATTTGGCTATGTCCTGGTGGTTACTTAAATAACGCAAAAAAATACTTAAACATTCTGCTCTCGAGCCAATGTAATCCGACGGCTGGTTGAACTGCTACTGTGAAAAGTTCGCGCGAAATTTCATATAAAATGATAGTGTAATGGAAACTGAACGGGCGAAAGCTAATGTTAGTCTTTTGTGTTACTGCAGAGCTCTTTCGGCTTATTAAAATGAGTGAATGACAAGTGGTATAGATGAAAAAGGTGTTGCTTTGTTGCATCTGTATACACGAATAACTTGTTACAGTAGTTGGAGTATTTAAAGTATTGTGTTTCTAAAAACAAATCGAAATAGGACTGTGTATATGTATGTATGTACTTTGGTATACTTTTTTACCTTCTCATAGAAATAACAAATGGGATCATTAGGCGTAAAATTTTTTAAAACAATCTAACTTTATAGTCTATATACTATCGCCTGACGGTAGCCAATGGGAAATTCGTTATAGAGGTTGTTTGGACCACTCTAAATAGTAGTTAATTACATAAATACATCACTTTTATGTCATATATGTACCCCCATTTTCTACTAGTATGCCACAAAAGGCCTCAGCAAAAATAATCCTCTAAAACTGAGTTAAATTCTCTCACTGAGATTTGTAAATCTCAAGCATGTAACATTCAATGTAAGAGTGTATTTAATTATTGGAGTAATTTGCAAGTTTAAAAAGTAGAATCATGAGTTAGTAAAGTTTATTGTGATTTATTCGTTAAGTCAGTATTTGGTTATTTATTTTTAAACTAATTAGACATTTAAAAAGGAAATAAATTGTATCTATTATTTTGACAACAACAAGGTTTAATTTCTGAGTTACTGTTAATTAGGTTTGTTTCAACATCGATATTGAACCGTTCCGAACTTTGTACGCTTGCGTAAAGTCTTGAGAAAATTTTTACGCAAACTTAATAACTTTCGGAATTGTTTATTACCTTTCTTGGAACAAACCACTATTTTTAAAATCCCTTAATTGGAATAATTAAGGGTTATTAAAAAGTGACTTACAACTCACGTAATTTCTTGTTGTTACATAATAATACTCTTGAATATCTTCAATAAACTTACAAAAAGTCTATTTGTTAGAAAAATCAACCTTTTAGGTGTAAAGTATTCAGGTTAGTCGAATCAGAAGTTTCCATGCCCTTTGACTCATCCACCAAAAGGATAAACAATAATATTGTGTTATATTAAATGTATAGGGTAATAATATATAAATTGACTGAAATTATATGGCTAGTTAAATTTATAAGTCGTTTGTCAAGCAATTGACAAAAAATTAATTTTAAATTCGATATTGTGATTTTTCTTATTTTATTTTTTTGTACTTTTAAAATATATGTTTGTATTACGAATATAAATGTTGATATAAAAAAATATATGTTACATCATCAAAAGCGTATAAATTACCTTCCTTCGAATTACAGGTAAGATTTCCCCTTGTTAATTAATTACTTAAAAAATGTGGAGTAATCTTATAAAGGGCACTTTAAGGGCTTCACATAAACCGCCATGATCCAGTTGTGTCATTGAATCCGTCCGATATGGAATACAGTGAACAAGAAAATGAGAATTGCGACGAACACCATAGATTGAATGCAGTAAGAGAATCATTCAAATTCCATAAAAGTTCCTATAAAACAATAATATGCTTACAAATTGTTTAACAAATTAGTTCATAAAATGAAAATCATAGATTAGTATTCTCCAAATAGGAAGATGGAATGGATATGGACGATCTTCTGCCAGAAGTGGGAGAATTTGGCCTCTACCAAAAATTACTGCTATGGTTAATATGCCTTCCTTCTTGTTTTCCATGCGGTTTTGGGGCTTTTAATCAGCTCTTCATGGCGAATGTTCCCGACCATTGGTGTAAGGTATGTTCACAAATTTTGCGTCCATTTTCTTTCATGTACCCAAATATATTGCAACAATTCACAAACCTGATAGCATTGAACGTTTTAATAAAAATGCAAAGAAGTAGATTCCAGATTTGTGGTTCCTCGATGAAGAAGAAGCTAAAAACCTGTCCATCCCGTACGAGGAAAACTCATTTTCCAAATGCAGAAGGTACGCGATAAATTGGACCGAGCTACTGCAAGATTTCGATGGATTACCAGAAAATGTGGCTGTAAACATTTCTTGGCCAACGGAAAGTTGCTTAGACGGGTGGATTTACGACAAAACTAAAGTTATATCCAGCATTGTCATCGACGTAAGTAGCAATTAATGAATCAAATTAAGCCCCAATTAGTAATTGAAATTGCGTACAAAACAATTTCAGTATGATCTGGTATGCGAAAGAGACATCTACCCTACGCTGGGTTTGGTAGCTTTAAACATAGGAGGACCTGTAGGAGTGTACACCTTCGGGAAATTAAACGACACAATAGGAAGGAAGAAATCGTTTTTCCTTTGCCTCACTACTCTATTGATCGGCAGCGCTTTGACTGTTGTGGCTCGAAATTTCTGGTGGTGGGCAGGAAGTCGAGTGGTCGTGGGGTTAACAATACCAGCTATGTACCAAATACCGTTTATTATCTGTAAGATGTTTAAAGATTTTAGCGAGGACTTTTCTAATCGATTATTTCAGCTCTAGAGCTAGTTGGTCCGAATTACCGATCCTTCGTGACGGTGTTAACGTGTCTCTTTTACACTGTCGGTTTGATGATGCTGGCAGGGATTTGCTATTTAGTGCACGATTGGGTTCTGCTAGGAATTGTAACATCAGCGCCGTTTCTGCTCTACTATTTTTATTGGTTTTTCTTGCCCGAAAGCCCCAGGTGGTTACTGGCCAAAGGGAGGTTCGAAGAAGCTTCGAAAATATTGGAAACGCTAGCTAGAGTCAATAAGAAAGAACTACCGCCGACGTTCAGGCAAAAACTGAAGAGGAAAATAATGCATAAAAGAACGAAAAGCGAAGAGGAAGCGCTGAAGAAAAGTCCAGGTAATGCATGACTGGGAAAAAGTCCTCGTTTTGGGTAATTAAGATTCCTTTCTAGGTTGTTCAGAACTGTGCGGAACGCCGAACATGCGACTGAAAACAACGCTAATTACGCTAAATTGGTTTGCTAATGAAACAGTTTACGTGGGCCTAAGTTATTACAGCCCTTCTTTGGGAACGAATGAATACCTCAGCTTCTTTTTCTCGGCCGCCGTGGAAATACCCAGCTATTTGGGTTGTTGGTTGATAATGGATAAATGGGGAAGAAGATGGCCAATATGCATATGTATGCTCCTATGCGGAGCTTGTTGCTTGGCTACTGTTGCTTTACCAGATGGTAAGAGAACATTAGCATAAGTGTTTGTGTAATAAGAGCCATATTTATGTTTTAGACGATGTAAAATCTACTCTTATATTGTATTTGGTATCAAAATCAGCGATTTCCGCTTCGTTTTTAATAATTTTCCCTTTTGCCGGTGAATTGTATCCAACGCAAGTTCGTGGGGTTGGGATCGGAACTTCAGCTTATATTGCTGGATTAGGACTTACTATAATACCTTTCATAACTTATTTAGTAAGGACTATATTACGTTTGAATTGAGCACTGAATATTTGCAAATAAATTAACTTTTAGGGCTCGGAAATGTTGATATTACCTCTTATAATTATGGGAATAATATCGATAATAGGGGGATTGACAGGGCTGAGACTTCCTGAAACTTTACATTACAAATTACCTCAAACTGTTGAAGAAGGGGAGGAGTTTGGTAAAGATTTTGGTATGAAGGATTGTTTGAGATGTATTCCTATCAAGTAAGTATGAAAATCACATCTACTGGGTCTTTATATTAATTATATTATAACTTACCATTTGCAGACCTACACCTTCTGTTGTAAATTCATATGAAAACTTGGAACTTACACAAATCCATGTCGCCATGCCAACGGAGAAAACACCTTTGGATAATGCAGAACTACAACCGAGAAGATCATTGAAGAAACTAATGCGGCAACAAAGCCTTATGGACACTCAAAAGGCTTCCGATGGTACAATGCAAATGACCTATTGGTTTTAAATATATTATAAGAATGTTGTAATTTGTTTAAACTGAAAGAAAGTTGTAAAATTATGAATAAATTTTTATTAAAGAAAAACCACTATTTTTAGAGGACTACTAATAAACTACTAATGTTTAAATGAGTATAAACAAAACAGAGTAATAAAAGTATAAAAAACAACAATAAAGAATTAAAAATAAATTTCGCCTAAATAAAAAAATCACAATTCATATATATAAGATATAAAATACAGGGAGTATCAAAATTTAAGTACACTGTTTTGCAGATCACATGTAAAATACAGTTGTCATTCAAATATTGACACACCCTGTACAATAAAATTAAATTATGTGCAAGTCTACTAATACTTAATCTGTGTAGTTTAGAATTGCTTGTATTCCATAATTAAATCAGATATGGAAGGCCTATACTGATAATTGTATTGCAAACATTTTTTAATGGTATTTACGATTTTTGGTGGTAACCAATCAACTTCAGGATAATTTATTTTAAATTTAGGATCCATAATGGACGACAACTTAGCCTGCACTGTTTTTATGTGATACAGTGGTGGAAATTTATAGACAAGTTCATACAAAATGCAACCAAGTGACCAAACATCAGATTTGTAATAAACATTGTATTGAAATTTACCTGGATCAGTCGAAGTATTCTGTAAAGCCTCTGGGCTCACATAATTAGGTGATCCTTCGGGAACCAGTTTTACTATGCTCCAAGCATCATCGCTTTGAACAGAAGCGGCTATCCCGAAGTCTATCAGTTTCAAACCTTGACCATCGACAAGAAAATTCGAAGGCTTTATATCGGAATGTATGACACCATTATCATGTATTTCCTTCATCGCGTGTAACATTTCCATCCAATAAAATACAAGCTTGTAATAGGGAATGTTCTGTTTCCGTGCTACAATCTTTTTTAATACTGAACTTAAATTAACACCGCCTTTTTCCAAAACCAACAGCAATTCCTCGGGCGATTGTTCGTAATCGTACAATTTGACTACCCTTAGACAATTTTTAAGCTTTTGCAACAATTTGATTTCGTCGATGAGATTTTGGCCTTCGTGCATGTTTGTTAAAGATATACATTTTATAGCTACAATGTCTTTTTTGTCTACGTTGAAACACTGATATACTTTCGACGTACCACCAGTACCCAGCACATTAAGAACTAAATACTGCACTTTGTTTACTACAATTTTACGAAATGTTTTATCATCGACCGTCCGTTTGGGTAAATGGTAAACATTTTGATTTACTCTATCGACTACACATTGTTCAGGGTTAGACACAATTGCACTGTTTAGTTCCTTAGATACGTTTTCTTTGTTTTGTGACCAAGTTATTCTTTCCAGATGGCACTTACGATTAAAGTCAGTGTCCGGCTTGTTATAAGTTGATTCGGAAATTAAGTAACATGATAAATTTAAGTTATTATCTACAGCGGAATCAACCTCTGATAGGTCATCGTAATCACCTTTCCTTCGCACAGGGTCTTCTTTGATCGTGTTGAAATTCAAGCGAAGCCGCGTGGATTGATTAGGGTGAAATTTCTGCAACACTGTTGGACGTCCTTTATCTTTCACACAAGACTTTTGGGTGGAGAAATGTAATCTTGATTCTCTAGAAGCGGATTGTGACTTTATGATACTAGAAGCGTTCAGACTTGTTCCTACTGCTGAATCAACCAGGATATTTTTGCCAACATCTCCGTCATTGTCGCTTTCATCGCTACTTTCCAATAGTTCTCTTCTAAGGGCTTCAAGGTCCAATCGTTTCAATGGCATGCCATGTTTGGGAGTATAACGAACTTTCTGTGCTGAATTTGTGCTTTTTAGAGCACTCATTTTGCTTGATTACCTCGTCTATATCGTTGAGTACATTATGATTTAATTCACTACAAGAAATACACGATATTTTGATGTTTTTGAATGTAAACAAGCAATGAATCAACCGGCATTTTCCGTTTGAAAATTTAACGTATGTACAACCAATGGGCGTTATTTCCAACTGTCAGCTGTCACTTGAATAGTTGTTTTGATTAGTTGTCTAACTACAGGAGAGAATCTGCGATGTTGTGACGTCTAGTTGAAAAATAAAATAGTTGTTGATTTTAATAATAAAAATTTATAAACTCCCATTTATTTAAATTATATTATTACATAAACTCGTCCGAATCATTACCATCGTCATATTTGCTCATAGTTTCAGCACTCATTAACGAGTTGTAACTTTTAAGTTCCGCATCGTCCCTTCGTTTCCTCTCTTCCTCCTCCTGTTTTTTCTTTTGCTCCCTCAACAGTTTCTTCTTATCTTCCCGTTCCAGTCTGTCTCGTTTCTCTCTTTCCGCCCTGAAATCTGCAATGCGACTTGTTTATCACAATAAACATTTAACATTAATTATCCCCTTACCTGGGTGTTCTTCTCGTTTCGATTTATTTAGCCTATTGACAATATCATTTAATCGTTTAGCTACCCTCATTTTTCTCACATCCTTCTCTTTGTGAAAGCCTACTTGACCAACATCCATGTCGGGCGTTTTTTTCAAATTCGCCCACATCGTGTACACAACATCGACATCGTTCATCTTGTTGCCCATTATACTGTTGGCTTTGACGAGCTGGGCGGCATCTTCGAGGACCGAGGAAGGTATGTCATCTATGGTTTGGCCCTTTAAAAACGCGTAAAGTTGCTAATGAAAGTAGCCGAACAACTAACAAGTGTTTACGTAAAATGTGTTCGATATATGTAAGTACCTGACGCAGTCTTAGGTAGACATGAGCGGAAGACACTTTATCGACATGAAACCAGACGTCTTCAGGCCAGCCCCATCTTATTAGATCTTCATCTGCAAGAAAATATGTTAATATGTGTGAGATTTGCGGAGTTTTGTACGTACTTTCGTTTTTGTCGAAACCCATGAATAGTAAAACAGGAGGCGAAACCACAGTACTCTCGAAATAATACACCATTGTTACAAGAAATCATAAATAGTTTTTTCTTTACTGTGAGAAAAACTTTAATTTTCTAGATTTGCAGGTTAGGATTTTCTTTTGATTTTAACTATTGAAATTTATGTTCTATGAGTATGCCCTTGCAAATGTGTGAAATGTGTTCTATGGAATTATCACAACACAGCTGCCACCTATACGCAAGTTAATTAAATATAACAAGAGAAACCTACACCTGTCATATCAGTAATGTAGGATATATATGTATAGAGGGCACCACTAGTTTCAATTTGAATTTTGTATTACTCTTGTATATCTTTGCTTTTAGGCTATATTATACCAAATTGCACCCATTAGTAATTAGAATTTCAAATTGCAAAAAAATCTTGCTTCTAAATCATTATTTACTGGAGGTTGATTACAAAAATACAGGGTGTTTCCTAATGACGTGCTAATATTTAAGGGAGTGATTCTTGGAGCCATTTTTAGGAATACTGTAAGTTGATACTTCTTTTTCAACTGTGTATGAATCTCTTAATTCTAAGCAATTTTTTCAAATAAACTTTTTGAATTATATTATGAATAACAAAGAAGACAGAAAATTTTAAAATTTCGAATATTTTCAAATACGCATTACCTGCTTTATTAAATAAGAAATTTATTTTTGGCAGTCATCTGTCAAATAAATGCCGAAAAATAAATAAATTTCATATTTAATGAAGCAGGTACGTATTGGAAAATATTCGAAATTCAAAAAAAGGGTAAAAATTATTAAAAATATTTATCTTTGTTTTTCAGAATATTCAAAAAGTTTATTTGAAAAAGTTGCTTGGAATTAAAAGATTCATACACAGTTAAAAAAGAAGTATCAACTTACAATACACCCTGTATTAGGTACTATGGCCGGTATTCGGCGCTCCATTTTAAAGTTAAATACAGGTTTAGCGAGCGCCTTTAATTTGACAGTTCTACATTGTTCTTATGTAGTAATTACTTTAGGTTAAAGTCGCTCGCTAAACATGCATTTAACGTTAAAATGGGGCGCTGAATATGGGCCTATGTTTCTAAACGTCTTAACTTTTGAGACACAGGGTGTTAAATTTTTAGAAAAAAAAAACAATTTAGAACAAATTTGATATCTTGCCTATTTTTCATACAATTCACCGTTTCGCATAAAAAATAAAATCCTTTAATTACTTAAAATGGGTCCAATAATCACACCCTCAAATATTAGCATGTCATTAAGGAACACCCTGCATATCACTGATCCTGCAAAGGATCATCTCTATCTAGCCTCCCAAGTTTTATGGATGGCTGTAGCATAAAAATGTTGACACATTTGCTCATATATAGGCACGCCGATACTACTACTTGTAAATAGAAAAAATATTTTGCCGCAAATAAGAATATATTTATCGCGTCGACATCATCGTATTATAAAATCCAAACAGGATAAATCATGGCTCTTCCAGCCCGTAATACATATTGACGCTCACAATGGCCCCATTTGTGGTCCATTGAAAAGGAAAGGAAGACGCCAGACGAGCATGTTTATTGAATTTGGGCTCTCTCGACTGACGGCCCTGACAACTGATATCCAATATAATTTCCAATTTCAATATGCTTTGATATATGAGTGCGATGTGGGTTATCTGGATCGGTCTGAGTATTACCATAATATTTTAGGATATCAATATATCCGGATTGACGCCCCCCCTAACTCAACAACTACAACGCCCATTTTACAATTGGATTAAGTTGACCCTCGAATTACTGAGGTCTAAGTAACTGGAGAACCGAATCAATAACACCTAAGAATAATAAAGTCATAACATTTGCAAGGTTGGAAATATTTTATTAAAAAATTCAAATTTACTAAACCAAACCAAGCAGGCTTGCACTAAGAAGTAAATATTTTGAAAGGAAGAGGCTTTCGAGTAAATCGAACGTTTCCATTCCGAAGCCGGCATCAAATAACCCAACATTCTGGAGCGAACAAAACGAATTTTAACTTTCTTTTTTTTAAACTTCTAATTGAATTTCGGAGAATTAACGGTCTCACTTATTAAACTTTTTTTCCTTCGAAATTTCAAGTATTGTCGTCGCCCCCGTGCAAGAGGGCGACGAATCACTCGGAAGTCACACTCCAGTATTTTTAGTTAAAATTAAAAGTTTTTTGCATCGTTGGACAAAATGAAAGGAAAAGAAAGTAAAAAGTCGATGATCTTCGACGGAGGAGTATCAGTTGGAAATCGAGAACAATGGAAAAAAGTTTTCGTTTTCGATTCGTTTATTCGTTGCTAAGAGTAGGTATGCGAAAATCCATTAAAATTATCCTTAACAAAATTATTTTTGCCTCCATTTAAAATAACGCTTTGTTTTATTTAATCTCAAGTGACATTTTCATCAAAAGCCTGCTAAAGATGCTTGAAAAGTATTTCCTAAATGCTTTAGGCAAGTCCAGTGAGCTATCCTAACTTTAGGTATTTCCTACCACCTTTAAGTATTACTTAGAGCATGGTGAAACGAAAATTTTACTTAGGACTTCCTAAATCCAGTTTAAGTCTAACATTAAGAATTGGTTGGTGAAATTGGACATTAACGTCTGTTTCTAATAAAATTTTACTTAATTTCAAGATTTGATTCTAACCAATATCTTCGTTTTTCTTTTTCTTATTACGTTAAGAAACTCTAAACCGTATCGTGGGCGGATTTAAGTAGTACTCTACCAATATATTTATTACTCAAGCTTATACTATACTTATTTGTGTCGAGTGGTTAGCAAATAAATCAAAATGTAGGTATGTCTATAGGAAAAAAAGCTCTCACCAAAAAGAACATTTCTCTAAAATCGAAAGAGTAATTCATCAATAAACCTCTTAAATCAAAAACAAACATCATTTCAATCAGCCTAATGGAGCTGAGTATTGTTCAGATTCTTATACAATTGGAAAAAGTGAAGGGTCTGCTAGAAAACTAAGGAAAACGAATGGATTTACGAGCGAAAACGAAATAAAAAGTGTTTGTCTCTTCACTATAAAAAGGAGATGTGAAACAAGTTAATATGAATCACCTTTGGAAGTATATTTTTTTCATATACTTGAGTAGTTTTGAATGGATTAAACACGCAAGAGAAGAACTCTGAAAGTTTCCATTTCTTAAATTACTTTTAAATTTGTCAACAACGTATGCTTTTGAGAATTCCTATAATTAAATTAATCCTCTGGACCTTTACAGTTTTTGCTATTTCAATCGAACTGAAACATTTTTACTTATTTTTCAACGTTTGATTCCATTAGATTTTTTATAGGATTGGTCGGATTAAATGGCTGACATAAAACATGAAATAACTAAAAGTGGTAAAAATAAAAAAGAACGTAAATTAGAACCCAAATTTTACAGTAACGATCCTAATAAATAAAAGCGATAAATTTTTTTGCCAAATGTAAACGTATTAGTGAAATGAGATACGTGAATCAAGTCGCAAACAGCAGTAAAAAAAACCTTTCGACCAAATCGAGGATCCTATTTAGCTGAGTAGGTGTATTATCGGCTACTGACCCATAAAAGTTTCCTTCTGGATAAATCTCTGTAAATCTGTCTACTTTCATAATAGCTCAAAGGGATCCCGGACAACGGGATACTTTCGGGAACACCTTAATGGGGAAAAAGGGATCGTGTTTGGAACAACTTTTCATTGGATAAGGGCGATAAGATTACAAAACGATTTTAACCGGAACGTTTTGATAAAAACTATAAATAATTGTTCTAGTTTATCACAAAATTTTGTATACAATAATTGCTTGAGTACCTACTCTTCACTAAACATTTTTCTAACTGCAATAGAGTATAGTACATTTTTAACGAATAGGAACCCGCCTAATAGTTTTCACAGTTTATAGAAATTATTTTTGCAACTACATCTCACCAGGGACAGCTGGTTAGGAAGTGGTTAGGGTGAACATCGAGGGGTTAGTGCAATATCCCACTGTTTGGATAAGCGGTAGGGCTATAACTATATGGGTGGTTTTATTATTTAATGTAACGTATAAAATATGCTCATGAGGAGACTCTAATATAATAGGCAATTGTTACGAATGTACATAGAACTTTAAAAAAGCTTCCATTGCAACTTTACCAATTTTTTTATTGAAAAAATTGTATTAACATAAGTAAAAAAATATTTGAATAAGTTAAAAAAATAATAGATAAAATCATTAATGATACTGCAATTGTATTTTTACAGGGAAGTATGTAAATTATTCGAGATGTACATACATAAAAATAATATTGAACTATTTACACTACAACAGACTGACTGTTTTTAATGTACATAATGAATCTATAGCATTACTACGGAATATTGAGTCATTAGAATGGTTTATTGAATCCGCATCCGCCATTTTAATTTATCGCCGTTGTTCCCTTAAATTTATCCTACAATTTAAACTTTACAATTAGACGAATAAATCACAGCATATATCTTACAATTCCCGAACCAATATCTACTATTTTGAAGTTTCCCCCGGGAGGAAAGCGGCCGCCCGCGGATTATTTGCTTTGAAAAGCCAACGCGAAAATGAATGAACATGGGAAATTTATTGTTGAATAAAATTATTTAGTGGTATTAAGTTTTCATCGTTGTAAAAATCAACAATTGAACAATTGAATTTAAATTTGCCAGTATTAAAATAGCAGGTAAGTATAAGTGAAAGTGATATTTCCCTGGATAAAATTCAACTTGTGCGTCAAGCTGTGGGAATTCATTTTCGCTAAATCCAGTGCCCGGCGAGATAATTCGAAGCGATTGAAAAGTTTTTTTCTGTTGACTTGTCGAAGTTAACAGAAAAGTCAGAGTGAAGAAGTTTAGCATACACGATTTATTCGTTTCAAAGGGAGAAGAAAAATCTATATTCCCCTTTTGGAACTAATAAAAAGTTTTTATCCTTACGGGAACGGATCCCTTGCAATTACATGTGGAACTTTTTTAATTATGGACAAGTTGAAATTTCAGAAACGGTTAAATTTTTTTTTGAATTTTTAATAAATTTATCTACGGCATGTGTTTTTAGTGAAAAGTAAATCTCATGTTCAGTAGTACTTATGTATACTATTTTCAAATTTATTACCCTAGTTTAGTACATTATTTCAGTTTTCATTATGCTCTGCAGATCTTTCAGCTCAGTAAATCTTTTTTCGGATGAATCACCCTAAAGACAAACAATATTTTTTTGAACAATCGAGGGAGCATCAATAGCGCAATAACTACAATAAAAACGGAATAATAAAATAAGGTACTTCATTAGAAGACGATTGTTTAAAATTTACAACCCGTTTCCCTCTTGATTTCGCTTGCAAACTTGACGTAAGCAATCATTACAATTCGTTTAACTGGTAAACTTTTCCTCGTTTACTGATCAAAGTGGAATCTGAGGGGATTCGAGAGATGATTAGGGGTAGGTCACGTGCCGCACGCAATTTTGCGATTAGTTTTATTTAGGATTTTCTTTGTGCTCCTTCCTCCGGCTGCATTAGAAACATCCATCCTGCGAATTTTAAATTGTTCGTACACTTACGCGAGCAGATGTTATTATTCGAAGATTCCCGTTAATGTATTTCGTGCAAGTTGACCGAATCTCGAACATCCTCTTCATAAATCCTTTCCTGTTCTGTTCGGAGAATAAATTTTCTCAGCACTTAAACTATTTTTTTAATTATGGTGAAGATAGTGCTTCACTTCTTCAATAGATAGAACCGTTTGATTTGATACATATCTAATCACACTAATATTATTATAAAGGTGCCAATAATTTATGGTAGTAGTAGAAATTCAGGTAGTTGAGTAGGTTGGTAGGATAGGAATTTATTTAAAATAATGATGAGTAGATGTATATTTAAACTTATCTTCTTCCTATCTTAATTTTTAATTATCTTACTTGACTAAGAATATTTTTAATCAAAATAATATTTAGTCATTACCACTTTTATTTATCTGCTTCGAAGCTAATTTAAAGCACAGAAATTCATAAATACGCGTTTATTGAATTTATTGTAGCCATTGAATGCGAAACTTTGAATATTATTCAAAATAAATATCACGTATTTGACGGCTGAGGTCAATATGAGAGAGCAACACATTCCAGTTGTGTTGAAAGCTTTATCGTCCTGTCTGTGACAGGTCCAGATCCCATAAGGAAACGTAAAAAACCGTACAAGGAGCCGGGCAAATTGCACCTCTGAATATCCAGAATCTAAGAGTTTCCACACTTTTTTAATTTTAATTTTTGTATACCTAATTGATGCCTGGAATTCTTTCTTTCGAAGAATCTTAATATATCTGGTTTAAAAGAATTAAAAGAAATGTAGAATCCTGATTATGAATTATAAAAAAGGACTATAGTTATTTGTTATTAAATTCAGAATTATTAAATGTAATGGCAATAATGTGAACTTTGGAGTATAAATTTGGTTGAATTTTAGATTTTGGGCTATATGCAGAACTTTTAATAAAGAATAACTTTTTTTTGAAAACTTAATAAAATAGATGCACCTACGTATGTTTATTTTTAAAAGTTGGGCACAATGCTTGACAAATATGACGACATTAGTGACGTTCATGTGACTTTGTTTCGCACAAACTATAGATATAATTTTGTTAATCCTTGATAAAAAAATAAAAAAGGAAAGTCCTGTGCAGTTGAGCTAGCCCTTATCTGGAAAGGTACAGAGACAGTGGTTGCCAGCGGCATCGGACCGGTTCGTACATGTTCATGCGTGCCGCGTGGCTGCTTCTGCGTGTCCTGCATTATCCTTCGAAAGGACTCTGAAAAATATGTGCACGAACGGTAGACGTTTTGGTACGTGATGGGCATCTCATGATTCGCCGGCGAAATTCCGGGTTCGAAAAGAATTTCCAAGAGATTTTGATTAAAAATTATAGGAATACAGCTCGCGTGCATTTCTAATCCCTGCGTTTTCAGCTCGAAATAAATGCTATTTATTTTACTTCGTCTTGTTTGTTGCATGAAACACATTTCGTTTAGTACAAATTAGACAATGCCATTACCTTGCGAATAATAACAATCATTTTACTATTGCTCAATAACATTCCCATATTGCAGTAGTTATTATATGCAGTCCCAACGTTTATAACACAAGAAGGATACTTATACATCTGATTTTTACATTAAGCTTGCATGTAAGCCCCTTGCATATTAAACGAATACAGTCGTTGAAACAAGCCATAGCGCAGATTACCTCTATTAAGTTTTTTGTGTATGGTCTTCAGGATGAGGTTGCCATGGAAAGGATTATATCGAATAGTCAAGAATTTAATCAATTCGTGAACATGCGGGTTAAATGGTCATTTCGGTAAGGTTTTCGCCGACTAGATTAACAAAGTTTCCTAATGTAAAGGCATTCTCATGTAAATCGTTGCATTTTGCGTGGAGTTGCAGAACACGTGCATTTTACTGCTCACTAAAAGGATTACGTGGTCCGAGAACTTCGGAGATGGTTTCAATGGATTTTAATAAGATTAACTATTACGGTTTTTACGCTTCTACTTCATGAATAGTTTAATATCGGGATTAAGTCATATTTACTTAGAAATAATTTATGATAACTATACATCAAGAAGATCACCTGATGAATATTTCGGTGTCCGAGTTCTCTCCCGTATTCGAGCAGGTAAATTCTTATGGGTCGAGTTCTCTCCCGAGGGTGTCCGAGTTCTCTCCGGTACGGCAGGTAGCATTTAATTTCCGATTAATCCTTCTTCGTTGAAACCCTAAATACTTATTAAAAGTAACCAACTTTTAATTTTTATTATTTCAAACTTTTTTAAATTTGAGATATTTTTTGTAGTTATAACTTCACTTTATGTAAGTACCTACCTATACCTACATTTTAAGTATTACAATTTAAATAAAACTAAAATTTCCTTTTACATGATATACAATTTATTTAATATAAAACACAAATACTATCTAAGTATTACTCTATAAAAATAGATTAAGGGTTTCTAGGAAGGACCGATGGGAATATTTATAATTTCAAATTTCTCTGGCAAATTTCGATTATGTATTTTCATTTCGTAGTACAATTTAATGAGGATTTTATGATTAGGGGAAATTTTTTGACTTCTGTCTTTTTTTCTCTATTTCAATATAGGGAAAATCCCATCCCTTCCAGTATACTTCTAGAAATTTAGGTGTACTTTCCATAATAACAAATTTCGATATTGTAAAATATCAAGGTACTTTACTCTTGAGCAAAATTCACATTTTTTGACATACCTCGTATAAGATTGATAAAATTTGATTTTTGATGGTTGCATCTTGGGTTTTAGATCATACAGAACTTTTTGTGAAGAATAACTTTGTTCCGTAAAATTAATAATAAAGTTTCCCATAAGTTCACGGAAGGAACAGTAATCCTCCTTATCAGGCAATTAGCCCCTTATAAGCTACAACTACCCGTTAACAATAGACGGGAGAGAACTCGGACACGACCTTTTTTCGTGCAGGTAAGATTTTGAAAATTGGGAGAGAACTCGAACCCGTCCGAATATTTTACCTATAATAATATGCAGTTCAGAATAGAACGATTAAAGCCAAAATACTGAGCTAAATAATGTATTGAGAAAATTTAGAAAATAGTCAGTTTTGTAAATTATTTATGAACTGGAATAGTCACCTTGCGTTTCCCTCGATGGGAGTTGTACTGGATTCTATATCGGGTACAATAAATTGTAGAATTCTTCTGGGCATATAAGAGCTGTTCTCTTCGATTGAGTTTAAATCCCTTAATAGCCCTAAATAGTGGCATTTGCAATTGTCCGTTCCGCTAGTCGGGAAGATAGTGGAGACGTTGAAAATCCCATATAAACGCATGGTCACGTGTCGATTCTATATATCTTTTACAGCAATTCAATCCCGATTAAAACGCAAAGGATTAAGGTGAGAATTGCTTTATGTGTGCAATAAGTTATCAACGTGTAAGCGAATTGTAAAAGCGCTAGAGTAAATCTTTTTAAATGAAGTTTTTTTTCGCTCGTGAGAGCAATAATAAGATAACTGAAATATTTATTGTACTTTTGTAACCAAATTCGAATGCAGCGCTTTGAGCCCGCCACCCCTTTTTTATCTGTTTTCACGCTTTGTTAGCGCGTCCCTTTGTTAGCTTTGAAAAAAAAGTATACATCAATTTGTCATAACCTAAATTCAAGTTAGGAATGATAATGGTACATTAGCAATTTAAAGTAACTTGTCCATATTCGCTATTTGTTGAATATTCATATGTTATTTATATTGGGTAAACTTCATTTGGAATCCACTCGAGCGGCTCATGTTTTCACCTAACTTTATCAAAAGAAAAGGAACGCCCTTCTCCGTACGAACGGCGTTCTTTATTTCCTGAAACAAAGTTGCAGTAAATTTTAGAAACAAATAGCTTCTCCGTTTTTATGACCCTCCGAATCGATCCGAGAGGATTCTAATGCAATGAATACTTAATCTCCCATTTCCCAGATTTGAATCAGGATCCTCTTGATCTTTTCCCAGCAAAGAATAAAATCCCGCCTCGGAGACAATATTGAATACGGAAAGTTGCGTTGGGAGTATCGAATAGTCCAAATTTAGCTATCTTTATGCAGGCCTAGGGGATAAATAGATTGTTTCGGGATGGTCAAGCGGTTTTCGAATAGAGGTTTTGATGGACGAAAAAGTATTCCTATATTTTGAACGTTGTCGTTTTGTCATGGAAATTGTCTATTTTGCATTTCATGTGTACAAATTTTGAATATTTACTTGTCTCTAAAACTTTTTCATACATACATAATTAGGGTTTTCGCGTACTTACTTTGTGCAAATTTAATAGATTTGATATTAATTACAAACCTAAGTAGTATTTTTTGATTCTTGTTATTCGCATCAGCAATTATATTCCTTCGTGAAGCTTCTGCTCCGTAATTGAGCCAATAGCACTCAAATTATTAAACCGATCAAGAAATTAACGTCGACGAGAACTTTAAAAAATAATTAGTAGATGGAGGGACATTGAACGCCTAATGAGAATTATTTGTCATCCAACTCTAATTTGATGATTCAGCATTAAGAAATTGCAAGCTACGATTAATTACAGAGAAGAAAAAGTATTTCAAATTAAATTATCTATTTTTATTTATTACATTTGCATACACAAAGGTTTTTTAAGTTCGTCGCATTCGAGCATTAGAGGAGGAATATTTTCGTCCGTTGACAATTATATGAAATTTTAATTGAACGGTGGAACTAGCAACGGAAACGACGAAGAAATGTAGGTCGTCCGAAAGACTCATGACAATAACTATCCGTGGTGAACTGCGTTGTCAGGTCTCCGGCCCAAGCCCAATCTATTCTGAATGCCCAAGGGTGGCTCCGAGCCGGGATTTTTTCCATCCTAAGGGACAATTCGTCTTGCCTGCAGGAGAGCTGAATAAATAAGCATTCTATTTTTTTGCTTTTGGCCCGTTCTTAAACGTCAAGAAAATAGAAAAGTTTCGCGAAAAGTTGAAGGTGTTATTGAATTTACGATTGTCTGAAAGTTGTGGTGAGAAGGGCCGGAAAATTCAAATAATTGAGTTCGTTATGTCGAAAAAGTTGCTAAGTATTACCTCTCAAGATTTATAAAGGCCTGTGAAAAAGTTTACATATACAATTGGATGCTTAACTAAAAATAGATACATGCTGTGTCAATTAAAATTTATTTTGATGATGTTTGTATATTCGGGCCAATTTTTGAATTTTATATTCATCAAATTAATAGAATTATTAAGTATGGAGCCATAGACTTGCTATTTTTACTTTTGTGAAACCTTCTTCCTAGTTTAAAATCATAAATTCCGAAAATCGTTTAGTTTCGTAAATAGAATATCGACTCCTACAAATTGAATCTACCCTACGCATAACACATTCGAAATTCGCTACCCATGCTATCATTACCCGCAATTATCCCGTCGTAGACCTGTCGAAGGACCAGGAGAGGCTAATTGCTATTTCCGAATGGTAATTAAGCAATTATACGGTCCCGAATGCCCAAACGATTCTCGGTCCCATGCATACGAGAAGGAAATATCAATTTAAAAGTTTTCGTGGACAATGGCAAGAGGCGCGAACTTAAACTATAGGGTTTCGGTTTTACGATGCGCGTCGACTTGGTAATGAAGTGCCGAATTAAATTATTGCCCATAAGTCACGGAATAATAAGTGTATAGTATGTACAATATACTATCTGTAATGTAACTAAAAATTTTATTGATTGTACAACGCTTTTGCTAAATTTGTTTATGTATAATTGGGCAGACCTATCGCTCTTAATGACATGGTAATATTTAAGGGGGTTATTCTTGGACCCATTTTAAGGAAACAATTTCATATGGGTCGTACCCCCTATAGTAGCATGTCATTAAACCCTGTATATAATTGGCGCGAAAAGGAACATGATCCAGTGAACTATATCCACCATATCAAGTTAATGCAAGAATTTTTTTTTATTATTTCGGTACATACATATCTCAGTAGCCACTAATTTGCATATTTTCTGAACTTATTGAATTGCAGTACATCTTCCCATCAAGTAAACATACCTTTTTTTTAAGATGCGCCTTCCCTATCGAATCGCTTTGAGGAACGTAGGCGTGAGAACATCGTAAACCAAGAGTATTTAAGACGGTATTTTCTTGCTCCTTTTATTAATAGGTTCGGAAATTAGAAGGAAACGACGCCATTGTTTGTACACATGTCAGTATCGAAATAATTGAACAATGGGCGGGTTGAAATTATACCTACGATTATCCTGGAAATGTTAATCGTTGATGTCTTCGAGATGCGGTGGGCTTAGCCCGCTATTCTCAATTCTCTTTCGATTTTATTAGACGTAGACAATACACGAGTAGCAATATTGCCTGGAATAATGTGAACGTATTTCCAAGTTTTAAGTTTATATACGGAAATGTCACCTTGTATTAGCGGATGAGATTAATTTCTCCAGAAACATAACCGATGTAACAGTGCGCGTTTAATCATCACAGGATTAGAACTGACAATGGCAATAACATGGATTTGTTTGTGAAATGCTTAATCTGTTCTTGAACAGAAATGCCAGATAATGAACATGATGTGTTTGTTTCGTTTAATTGAAATGGAACGAAAATGGAGAAGACCACGACTTTTTTTTAAATTTTTTTTTCAAAAACCGTGTGTTCTAAGAAGGCGCGTAATGAAATTTTTATTTTTTTCTGTTGCCAAATAAGGCCGCAATTAATTTTTAAAGTTTGAAAAACGTCACACAATCGTCATACGTTCGGCTCCAATCCAAGCGAGAGTTGCAAAGAGAAGTCACATTTAGCAAGTTTGCCACGTTTCCTATTACTCTTCTATACTCCGCAAAATGTGCGTTTTTTGTATATTTATTGCAATAAACATTTTCTGATTTATCCATTTCTTCCATTACCTAATGGATAATTCGATATATTAATATAGAAGTAACATCTTCATCTGTATAAATTGTAACCGATTTTCTTGTTAAAAACACAAATAATGGTCCTGAAAAATTCATTTGGCAACATTCTTGTCAACGTCAATATTATCAAAAGTGTTTTGTGCCGATCTGCAATTCGTGTAAGTTGTTTTGTGCATTTTTCAGAAAAATCTGACAAATGACAGTATGATTTTTGTTCGTTTGTGTATTCTTTGTTACTGCGTTCGAAAATTCATATTATTTAGTATACAACAAGACGTGAGTGGTTTATGATTGGTTGATGACTTATGAGTCAGAACCCGAAATTTTTAAATTTCGAAGGGCTATATCTTTTTAATTATAACACCTTTTGAGCAACTGAAAACGGTTTTGAGCTCTAATAAATCATTTCTAATAGTATATTTTGTCGAAATCCGCATATCTCACATCGTGGTCTTCTCCATTTTATTGGCAGTGTCTTCAGTTTCTTAAGCTGCTTGATATTTTAGAAATACTGTACGTAGTAACTTATTTAATAATGTAGGTATCTATTAATTTTAGTATCTATCTTATATGTAGATATCTCATGACGATTCTAATAACTCATAATCATTACCATTTGTTTAATTATAGTAAAAATTAACATCAACAAAGAGGTACGTTTGAATTCGAAATCCAAGCGAAAAAAGTTTCTTAAATTTGTATTTCAAAGGCATTTTCTATCCGCCTTGGCTTCTGAAATAAACAAGTCCGTTTATTCCCGATGCGTTTCCCTCTTCCGCTCCGAAGAAAATCCGCCGCGAGCTGTTCCATTTTTCAAATTGAAAATGTGGAAAACGCAATATTGGGAATACAATTTGACTGAAAGTTGCACATCGGGATGTAATTCGCAGTTTTATTTTGTGTTTTACGCTCCTTTTTGCATCTGACGTAACTATAGTTGAAATGGCTTATTCGCCTGGAAATACGTATGTGAAAGAAACAACACTAAACTATTTTGATGGTAATATTTATATGTGCATTTTCAATTCGAAAATGTGTATTGTTCCTGCAGTTACAAATACAAAAGATTTTTTTCAATTTTATATCTAATCATCTAATATCATCCACTTTATAGATAATTTATATATCTTTAATATTTATATGTTTCTATATATTTTTTGTATTGAGAATTAATTTACGTTTTTGCGTAGATGCGCGCATGCAAATTAAGCATCCAATTAATTCATAATTTAGGTGGGACAAACAACGTTATAAAGTAAATTAAACACATGCTCGATCTGTCGTTTTCGTCTCTCCCGTTCGGCTTCGTATTCACTATCTAATTAAAATTTGAAATCATGGCAATCAATTATGCTCATTAAGATCGAATCTGATTCTGCATAATCTGCAAAAGGCATTGATTGCCTCCGTGTTTAATTGGGAATTAGATATCATCGGTTGTGCGGTAACAAAACTTAAAATAACTGCCCACAATCTCCTCTCCGCATTCAATGTCTTTCTTGCGTAGCTATTTATTTTATTCGAGCGAAATGTTCGTTTGGAAATAAAATAACTTCTACAAAATCTATGAAATCTGATACGAATCTTCATATGCGTTTCTTATTATTCCATAGATTTAAAAATTTTGAAATTTACTACCCGCTGCCATTAAATAATAAAAACACCAACGCGCCAGTTTAGGATCTGTTACAGTGATTTTCAGATTTCATGAAAGATTAAATTGTAATCGACTTTTTTAGGTCTAATCTTCGAAATTTTCGGATCATTTACTTTTTCACAAATATTCAATATTGGCAAACCTTCATAAATACACATAAAAGGTTTGCGATCAATCGCTAGAAAAGTTAAATTTTCTGGAAAATTCTTATTTGTAATCTCACTCAAGTCGGTTCATATACGGTCAATTTATTTTTTAATAAAGGGTTTTAATAGTATCCCAATCGATTTTGGGGGCAATAATATGCAATATCTATACGTTATAATGTAACAAAAAAATTAGGTCATACATTTTGTTCCATTTTCAAAAATAGTTAAATTATATGAAACTTCCTCTATTTTTAGGATTCTTTTGTTGGTTCGTTTGAGTTCTCACTATTTTTTCGAGGCCCATTAATCGGACATATATCTCATAATTTCCGACCCTGTTAGAGTCTTAATAGGTGGAACACACGCCGTATTCATCAAATATAAGACCCAATAACAATGCGTTTAATATTCTCCAAAATATAAGCGAAAGATGCGGGACACAGTGGCAATGGTTGGGCAATTGCCAGTGTATGGTAACCCCTGACAATAGTCTACAATGCGGCGTCACACGCCGGTCGTAAATCACTGGGACAATTAAATCAGTTATACCATGGTTAAATGTTGTCAACTTTAGTGGAGGTCACCTGGATCTCTGTCGTATGTCATATATCAAGGGTAGCGTCCCGAAATCAGGCCCGGAATAAGTATTGAACGAGTCTACTCAATACTTATTGCTATACTCAAAGTTCTTGGCATCTTAGGAGAAATAATCACTCGCTTGATTTGATAGTACAACCCACTTAAGTTGGTGAATTATGATTTTGTGATTAAAAAGAAATTTTGAATTGTGATAACAAAGCCGCTCCTGTTGGCCGTAAATTAAAAATGGCGACATTTGCGGTTGATTTTGCACAAGAAACATAATCGTATGTGACGCGAATGGTTATTTCGAGCAAGGTTCGAAATTCTGCGCCAAATTATATTAATAAAAAACCCACATTAATATGCATGAAAGTTTTTCCATTGAAACGCTTTTCATAAAAAATTAATGTGATGTTCCTCGTAAAAAGCTTTTATTGCGTCGATTTGTATGCAAAATTCTTTGTAACAAAAAAATGTGAAACAAAAAAAAGTTTGCGGGATAATTTAAAAGAAAAATGTAACCGCAAAGTTCGCGTTTACATAGATTTCTGATGCTTAATCAGATAGGTAGAAAAGAAGAAAATTAGAATCATTTAAATTTCACCAACCAACTTAAGGTATTTATGCAAATTCTTATTTATTTTCGAACAGAAAATTGTGATCCTCCTAAAGACCACGAGACTGAAATATCATTTCCACACATTAGAGCTCCTATTAACAATGGCCACTTTCGTTTACGGCCTTGTTAAAGCGCGGTATTTTCTCGGGTAATTTTCATTTTAGTGTTCGCCGCGTTTCCATAGTAATTTTACGGTTTGTCCCAATTTTCCAGGAAAATTTCCATATAGGAGTAGCAAAAGGACCGTTTGGATTAACCCGACAATGTAACATTATTTTCTAAAATATAGGGAAATGGTTCAAAGCAAAATTAACTATTGGAATTGTAACTACTAGAAGAGTAATGTCATAAAAGAATTTTTCTAAATGCATACATTAAACTGATCTTTATTTGTAAATCACAAATTTATTAGCATACACAGGAATAGTAAATGAGTAAGATCTTATTACATCCACACAATTGCTTTAATAATGAGGCACGAACAAAAAATAATCAAAAAATGGAGTGGAAATAATTGAACTAATGAAAAAGTAAGTTCATCTGGATGACAATTCGCTGTCAGTGGAATACTGAAATGGAAATAATGGCTCGAAAAGTTGATTTGATTGTAGCATGAATTATCAACGCCCTTCGTGCATCTCGAACCGGAAATTTCCATTTAAAACCCTTTCTCGTGATAGATAAACCAATAAATGGGAGCTGTCCGTCAGCGGTGACAAACTAACGTCCAATTAGAAAACTTGCCGCCCGCGCCGAACTATTAATTATGAAATGCTAGGCGAGAACAACGGGGTGCTCTTGTTGTGGGTGTGAAAACCAATAAAGGGTGTGAGTCATTCATTTGAAGGGGAAGATCCGAGGAGGACGTTTTAGTTTGGTTTAATTTCCAGAACCTACCCATTGTTTTCATATTACTGGTAAGTAAGTAGAGGCATTAATTTATCTTATCCCTCTAAAATCTAACTGTTAATAAATTGAACATTTACAACTTGCCGGAAGATTAACACAGTCGTATCTTAACGTTATTAATTTATTTTCTTTTTAATTATCTTTATTCGAATCATTTATGTTAAGTATAAATAAATTTGGTGGTCAATATCTGTGAATGGTAATCTTACTTATATTATTAATATACGAATCGAAACATTTATCAAAAAAAAACAAGTGGGACGAACGGCCCAGTGCGCCGTAGAGAGACTTCTAACTAATGTAACGATTTTTTTTTTTTTTTTTTTTTTTTTTTTTTTTTTTTTTTTTTTTTTTTTTTTTTTTGAAACGGGAGAGGTTTTAGACTATGCTGAATCGAATGCCGTTGTCCGTTTGTCTCTATCTATAACCGTTTAGCCGCTGAAACTCGCGACAGACGGACGGACGGACGACAAAGCCAGATCATAAGACTTCGTTTTCGAAAAATTCGAAGAATTTTCCGTTGTTAGAAGTCTAATATGGGGAAATGGATGTGTCGAACAAAAATAAAGCTGCTCTAGTGTAGATAAAATTTTGATTATTGTCAAGCCCTGGAAATTATGCTGTCGAAAGCCGAATAAATATTAACGTTCGTAAATATAAATAATGAATAACAGAGAAAATTGATGTATATGTGAAAATTATTAAAAATTAATCCTTTTGTTTTCTAGGTGCATAATTCTAATCATGCATAATTAAAATGTGTAGCTCGTCGAATGCATCATTATTTAATTACTGTAATTAGTAGAATACTATAAAATAGGTTTTTACTCGTTTTATTTTACTTTTGCTTTCAAATCTTTTCTTCTTCAAGCCTTCGAATTTTCAATAAAATTTCCTCAAGTCAACAAGATTCACTGCCGTTTTGCTTTCCTGTCCCTTTACTTTCTTTAATCCTAACAGTAAGTATTTTATTTAAAATACTTAGAAGTAAAATTCGTAAACGTTTGACAGTGGAACGGGTTAATGTATTTTTTATCGTTCAATTCCGCTCCGATAGCTGCGAGCAATGAACGTTAAAAGCGAAGAATCCACGTCGTACCTCAAGGTGAGACATTCCGGGACTGCGAACGATTTAATCTCGGGGAGATTCAATTTGTATTTCTTATTTTATTTCCGACATTTGGTCCGCTTTAATAAAATTAATTCCGCGTTCGTCGCCTATCCGTTTCGCTGGAAAAGATCTCGTTTCGACGAATTTATAGGAAAACTTCGGGTGGATTTTGGGACGGCACGAATTTCGAAAGGAGCGAAAATTGCAATTAGCCCTACAGTTTTAATTAGTCAACTTGTACTGTAATATTAGCAAACAAAGTTATCCACTTAAGTTTTCAGTTTGTCTTTCTAATTGGTAGGAAATTGAGGCGTGCCATTTTTAATTATAAGTAGCTATCGATTTGTTGACATTGGGGAAATTATATTGGGTATTATTTTATTTTATAACTCCCGTCTTTTTATTTATATTCCTATCTAAGTTAGATACCTACATATTTTTATTTTTAGAAAACTAATTAGGTAAGTATAATTTTATTTAAATAAATAATAATGGGTAATAATAATAATAATGTGGGCAAAATAAATAGAGAAATTATGTGTTTTTGTTGCAACTCACAGAGGATAAACCCACTGTTGAAACTATGTGATAAAATAATTTGAAACACATTATACTAATAATGTCTTTTATACTGCCTTAATAAAATTCCCTAATAGAGAAAGTTTGGTCGCTACAACTCGGATACTTCCTAGGCCCTTCTACTATCAAAAAGTTTTATTGAGTTTGAATTGCTGTTAAATGTATGTGTTTGTGACAGAGAAAGTGACTTGGAAAACTGAAGAACAAGATGAAGCTTTAGTTAACAAATTTTTATAGGCGATAGAAATAGTACCTAGAACAAATTACAAAAAATCTTTTATGGTATTCCTAATGGTGTTGTTTTAGAGAAAGAAATAAATTATTTTTGTAAAATTTGAGGTGGATGGAAGTTCTAATTACAAGATCTCTTAGAGTAATAACCTTGGAAGTTCATAGCGTACAGTAAGTTGCAAAGTTAATGTACTTATATAATTTATTAAGTTCATATTTTATGTAGATATTGAGAGAAATATGGAGATTAAAAAAACCGGAATTTAACTGCCTGAAAAATAAATTTTCTGCATGAATAAAAAGGTATTATGTAGATTTTTCCTGGCCAAAATTAAATATTACTCGGAAGAATCTTTATTTAGTGGCACTTTGCGAAATATATGCAAATTCTCAGATTAACCGCTAATTTCTCAATTAAAATCGTTGTGCCTTAGTTAAGTAAAAGCTGCATTATAAACGCCGATTTTTTACGTTCATTTTTCATCCACTTTTCTACCTTGCGGGCACTTCGCATAACTTTTTAAACCCCCGCCCAACTAGAGAATTTTTCAAGTTTTTAAAAGTTCATACATATGAAACACTAGACTTCATAACTTTGCGTTTTAACAACTTTCTTGTTCGGGTAAAGTCGATTTTCATCTTATGGATCGGTAAATTAGAATTTATATAGAAACCCTTAAAAAGATTTTCTCTTCCTCACTAAGTATCAAACAATTCTGATAAATCTTAAGGTTATCATGGAGGAAAGCAAAATTAGCTCGAATTTTATGGCCGCTTTTTGCAAATATTGATATACCTAAGTGTAATTTTGTTGATGTACCTCTATGATTGAATAATGGCTAATAAGATATAGGTATACCAATTAGACAGATGTTCCATATCAATCTACTTTCAAAGTTCTCATCACAAACTCTACAACAGAGAGATAGAGAAGAGTAGGTAATGCAGCGGAGATTAGAACGCTATAATAAGTCTTATCTTATTAACGACTGACTCGAACTTCATCCCCTTGAAGTTCACGAATAATGCCCTCATCCGTAATGCACCTGTAGAAATACATAAAGGGGGTCATTATCCTCATATTCCTTTACCTCAAGCAAATTTGCTCGGGAGCAAATTCAACCGAAATGCAGACGTATAATATGTTTCGAATGAAACAATAAAAAATAAGGGTATAGTTTCACACAATAACTTCGGGTTATGTAACCGTGCAATACTGGTAGAATAAGCGCTTCCTGTTGGTCTTCGCATCTCCGGCGGCGGATGTGCCGTTTACCGCGAACGTGAACGGGACCGCCGCGACGCGGGGCGACATCCCGCCCCGCCGCTTGCCCGCCCGACGCGACGCCGACGACCGAAACGGCGGCAGTCGACGCTGATTTACTGAGCGTGACATGGGCACGTCACCGCGTCTCTTGCTCAACCCGAGGAACTCATTCACAGGGCTTGATTCCATGTGAATAATGCTTGTTCGGTGAATGCGAACGAAACGAGTCGGCCGCAAGGCGGGTTGTTTGTTCCCTGTTCCCTTCGGGAACAATTCTCAAATGTCGCGAACGACGTATAACTACACTACTCGCGTAGAGTTTATTTGCTTATGAGTGTACTTACAGGGGATGTTGCCATTTTTAGAAGTACAAATAAAAAAGGACTTTTATGTCAATTTTAGGGACGGGTTCGAGTTGTTTCCCAATTTTCAAAATGTTACCGGTACGAAAAAAGGTCGTGTCCGAGTTGTTTCCAGTCTATTGTCTAAAAAATATCTAAAATTTAAAAAAAGTTTGAAATAATAAAAATTAAAAGTTAGTTACTTTTAATAAATATTTTTTAGGGTTTTTCAACGAAGAAGGATTAATCGGAAATTAAATGCTACCTGCCGTACCTACCTGCCCTACTGGAAACAACTCGGACACCCTCGGGAAACAACTCGATCTATAAAAATTTACCTGCTTGAATACGGGAAACAACTCGAACACTCCGAATTTTAGTATTTAAAGTCAACGTTAATAAGGGATGTAAGTAAATATTGTTTCAATAGACTAGAGTGGACCATTACATATTGAAACAAATTAATTTTCTGATGTATAATAACTTCAACTGTAAATATTTTTTTGGGCGAATTTGGGATCATGCAAAAAATGACAATATTTATAAAGATTATACATATTTACAAAGCAAATAAAATCCGATTTAAACTTTGGAAAACAATTTTTTACTGTCCGTCCTAGCAGGTATTCATATTTACATTCTTACCCACTTCAAACTCTGAGTTAGGGATTTCATTTGATCGACAGTTCTAATATGTGAAGATAATATACATAGGTAGTGGCTCTTTCACCAACAAACCGTTATACTACAAATAATGTAAATATTTGTATAATTCATTTTAGTAAATTTAAACCATTTTTATTTGATTCTATTCCAAATGCTGTCGATATGTTATATTATAGCACTTTTTCCTACCAATATTGAGCACCAAACAAGTAAATAAATAGTTACCTATGTGGACTTCTTTAATAATATTATCATGAGACTACAGGAAAAACTAAAGAAAACATTGCAAGAGATACTGACATGCATTAATAATTCCGTTGAACTCCGTTCTGTGCCATTGCTATCTAGATCAAAAAAGCCAGTAGACACTGCCAAAGGGAAAATCCAAAAATACCTTATCCTCAAGCATGATTGAGTGCGACCACGAAACTGTCAATATTCAATAACGGCTAAAATATCTAAGAGAGCCCCAAAATTATGCGGAGACAAAGGAAAATTCTGGAAGAAAAATCGCGAAAAATTGAATTCGAGTGGATACACTTGTGAGAACGAAATCAATTATTAGAATTTGGTTTCGATATTAAAGTGAGTTTTGAAATGGAAGAAAAATGGGAGTTATTTGATCTTTCGTTCGATTTGACCTGGAGAACCGTTCAAATTTTGAATTCAAATTTGAATAGGATTTTTTTGCAGACCAAATTAGAGTAGTAGATACGAATCGTTTAATGTTTAAAGTAGCAATTAAATTAAACGCTCAAATGGCTAAATTTCCTGTACTATATGACTACAATGTTTACAATATTCAAATTACAATTCAAAGTAATTCATGAAACGCTAGCTTTCTATGGCAACGCATTCATAATTATACCCAGTAATTCCCTTAAGTCGTTTCCTTAGTGCGAAACTTCCACATACAACTCCAATCAAACGAAAAAAGACAATTAGAACTTTAGGAAACTTTCCTAAATATACTAAATAACGCTGTTTTGATTTACGTTAGGCATTAGAATTTCGTTGTTGAATTTCTTGAGTACTTCCCGACATAGATTTCGTCGAATTTTACGAGAATAATTGTAATAATAATGACAATAACAGTTTCCAGGGAATAAACCGTCCCGATTAAAATTGAATTCGAGTTTTAGAGCTTGTAATAAAGTTGAAATCGTTAATACGCGAAAATACATGTGCTTTAATTTATTTGGATCAAAATATGGAAGCTTTCCAATTTATTTTGAAGATATTTACTACCTACTCAAAGAAATGAATAATACAGTTAAATTAAAAATATAATCTTAATGTTTATCCAGCACAACTGCATAATTAAATTTGTCCCTTGTATCATCAGTAAAAAAACAATAGTTGTTTAGATAAGTAGAAATTCCAGTGGTTATTTGATATACGACTCCTCCCCATCGGGAAACTGCGGCTTTTCTATTATTCCGGAATATTTCGAATTCCCATAATTCTGCGACCATTGTTCGGTTGAACATTATCACCGCTCATTTCGCATAATTTTGTCATATTTATAGCCTTTGCTCGAATAAACTAAAATTATTATTAAACCGAATTTGTTCTGGTGAATTTAATATAACAGAATTGTATTATTCAAACGATTGTGCCCGAAGGACCAGTTTATTGCGTGTACGAGGAGTGATGCACGCGATATTTGACTCCAAATGCGAAATTTCCATCGAGATAATTAATTTAAGTTACATCAAATATTTATTTACAACCGGCCGAATATTCTGCAGATTTTTAAATCAATTAATTACTATCACCTAGTTTTTTTATTCAAGAATTAATGAATTGATATAAAAATGTTGGTGGTTTGTTCCACATGTAATTAAGTGGAAAATCTTAATTATCCCTCCTACACAATTGGTTAAGGTAATTACTTCCCTTATTTCCTAATTTTATATCCCTCGAACAATAAATAACATCTGAAATTGTCGGTCTACGACTCATTAGTACAGGAAGAATGGAAGTTGGTGGAAAATGCGGCATTCCTCCTGTTAGGGGTAATTTAAAAGTGCAAACCATGCACTAGGAAACTCCGAATAACGTCTATTAGGGGTTGGTGATAACGGCACTTTCCTCTTGTCTACGTCCCTATTATTCAGAGATAAGGGTAGGGCGTTGAAGAAATAAATGAGAGTGGACAACATAAGAACCGAAGGACCAGCACAATTCATCGGGTGTAATCAAATATACGTTTTTTATTGGTTTATTCTTGTATTGTCACCTTCACAACTCAGGGGGTGTGTAGAATTGGGATAGATTTGAGTACGTGTTTAGTTTTATTCAACGGACTTGCCAAAGCTCGTATAAGGGAATCAATCTCCTGTCGCCCAAGGCCATATGGGCTAGCTACTCTCGTGTTAACCGCTATTTCAATTCCCACTCAAAATATAGTAGAGTATAAATTTACTCAAATTTGGAGATTTCTTAACAATTAACGGTATTCATTGATATCTGTAATCAACTTAGGCAAATAGTATATCTGCTGGCACTATATGTTTGTAATTGCTTTATCTTACATTTTTATATAGTTAAAGAATATCTAAGAAATCTGTCTGTGCATATAAATGTTTGAAATTTTCAAGAAGATAAAATTTATATCTAAATAAATTGCATAAACTTAAAGATTAAAGTGCTCTGAAACGTTGTACATTTTTTACGTCGTAAAGAGTTTCATTCCTTCTTTTACTCCTACGACGCACAAAATCAAAATCAGAATCAAATATGGATAAAGCCGATTTCACTAAGAAAGGAAAAATAACATAATATCATACAACATTCTTGTAGCACAAATTCACAAAGCAAACAAATCCACAAAGAGCATCTGAAAGCGAATTTTGGTCACTAAACCTTGTAAATTCGTCTAAGAAGTTATCCATAAAAGTCTACTTACTACGAGACCCTCATTTCCTTTATCCTCGAAATCTCGAGAGTTCAGAATACATCCAGTGAGCGAAATAAACCGTCCTATATTTCCTTGTAGTTCGAAATGGGAATTAAATCATTTCACGAAGGGTAGGGTAGCAAACGAGCCACGAAAAAGAAAGGAGAGTGTTGTAGGGAGCACGAACGAAATGGGAAACGGAAAATGAGCATTCGCACCTGTTTCGGACCCATGGGTTTATGATCTTTGTTGGAAACATTTAACGATGTAATTCCACTAATTTCCAACACTTTTTAGAACGAGCACGAGCGTTCTAAAACGTAGATATATAATTAATTTCAATTTGTATTTTTGAAGTTCTTGTATCCGTTTACCAATTTATTTTTAATAAAAAATGGAAAAAACCACTACTTTTTTTAATTTTTTTTTCCAAAACCGTGTGTTCTAAGAAGGCGCGTAATGAAATTTTTATTTTTTTCTATGGCCAAATAAGGCCGCAATTAATTTTTAAAGTTTGAAAAACGTCACACAATCGTCATACACTCTGCTCCAATCAAAGCGAGAGTTTCAAAGAGAAGTCACATTTAGCAAGTTTGCCACGTTTCCTATTACTCTTCTTTAGTTCGCAAATTTAGTGCGTTTATTGCAATAAATATTTTCTGATTTATCCATTTCTTCAATTACCTAATGGATAATTAGATATATTAATACAGAAATAACATCTTCATCTGTATAAATTGTAACCGATTTTCGTGTTAAAAACACAAATAATGGTCCTGGAAAATTTATTTGGCAACATTCTTGTCAACGTCAATATTATCAGTAAAGTGTTTTGTGCCGAACTGCAATTCGTGTAATTTGTTTTGTGCATTTTTCAGAAAAATCTGACAAATGGCAGTTTGATTTTTGTTCGTTTGTGTATTCTTTGTTACTGCGTTCGAAAACTATTTACTATACAACAAGACGTGAGTGGTTTATAAGGTTGTTTATAGTGGTTGATAAGGTATGAGTGAAAACCCAAAATGTTTAAATTTCGAAGGGCTATAACTTTTTAATTATAACACATTTAGAGAAACTGAGAACGGTTTTGAGCTCTAATAAATCATTTCTAATCGTATCTTTTGGAAAAATCCGCGTATCTCACATCGTTGTCTTCTCCATTGATAGCAAATTTCATTATCATTAATTTTATTAAATTCATATGACATATAGAATGAAAACTGTGGTACTTATTAAGTTTTCTTATTTTATTTTATTTGAGAAACATTGTTTCGTGAGAAAGTTTTTACGTAATAAGAAAATTCTGTGTTCGTTTTTCGAATCATAATCGAATTCAAACGGTCGTTCTTGCGGAAAACATCGTCAGCACTAAATCTGTCAAAATACAGAGTTCACATTCCACCGTTCCATGTGAAAATTGGTTCTCAAATATAATAAAAAGTAAAAAAGATCAAGACATTTCACCGTCGGCAATGTAGAAATTCAATTTCCCTCATATACGTTGGTCGATAATAAGATTGATTCGTGCTTCCAAAGCGATATGATGTAGTGATAAGTCCTTTGCTGACCCACATTTCCTTTCTAAAATTCATAAAGATGTTATTTCTTGATATTTTATGGAGTGTCCGGGTGGATTTTACCAGTAAAATATTCCGACTTTAGTTGCACTTATTTCCCCTATTCGCTCTCAAAAGCGAATAAATTTTCATATTCCCTCAACAGTCCTTTATGTCATACCCATAATAATGTTACACAAAATAACATTTTTCACTTATGGGTTCTTGATAACAAAATAGATCGCTGCGGCATTTTCATGTTTTTGTACCTAATAAAAAATTTCACTTTAGGAAAATCTATACCCTCTTGTATGTAGTCAGTTGCTTTAGAATATCATCGTTAATTAATTTGAAATAAAAATTAGAATTAGCAAAAATAATATAAAAAAAAACCTACTATTTTCAGAGTGCACAGGTTTTTAATAAAAAATATTAAAATAAATAAAGTAGTGCCTCTCAAACGATGCCGGAAATTTTTATGAAAAACTGAATAAGTAATTCAGCGAAATTGCATTCTTCAGATGCGATGGGATGCGATGGCATACTTAAACGGTATGCCTTTAAATACCTTGATGATATAATATGACGTAGATTCTTCCTTCTATCCTATTTTAGTCCCCAAAATGCTTGGCATACCTTTTCCGTTACCTATTTATTTCAACGAATATTTGGGAGATTAATGTGCCCAAGGAAAATTCTCTATCAACCGTTATTTCTATATCAGCACCAAAATTATTAATAATTAAAAGGCTTGATTAAGGCAACGTAGACAAATATTAGATATTATTTTATTGATTTACCTTCAAAATTTCCCCGAAAATGTTTGCAATTTTTATGATCATTCGTTTTTTGCGAAATGAAAAAATACGATAAAATATTTTCATTGTTTCCCTATGTTAGCCAGTTGCCCAAATGCGCATTTTTACATATTTTATGTTTACATACCGCTGTCCAATTTGAAATGTTTACATTAGCCGTTGTTTATTGTATATTTTTCTGAAAGTTTAGTTAAAATTAAAATTTTAAATTCCGCGCAGTTGTTTGGAAAATCCACTACATGATACTGTAAAATATCTGCCTGCGCATTCAAAATGCAAAACGGTGTAAATGTTATTTACCTTGTATGAGAAATATTTGTCAAACATACAGCACTAGGTATATAATTTGCTTTTACGTTTCCGAAAAAAGCTATTTTTAAACAGATTTAATAACAACGAATGCAAACACAGGCAACTCAATACATTTAGAATTTAAACCGAATTCTCTCCATTATTTCCGGTCTGGTCTTAATTTATAAAGTTACCTATCTTCTCACTCACTGTACTGCGGACTTGATTTGAAAATGCACCAAGAACACGGTATATCGCCCTCTAGAGACCAATTCTTCCGGACAGTGAAAAACTAGCGGGAGGCTTTCAATTTATCGCGATGCTCTCAAAAATTCGAATCAATAACGCCAGTGTAATCTATGCACGGGCCCGAGGACATTTTCATCAAATGATTTGCTTCGGGGTTACTTTGAGGCGTGATTTATATTTTTCCCAAAGAATATATTCGCGCACGGGTAACACTTCAATCGGGCGATTTATGAATAATTCATGAATATGTCCCATTTCTTAAATTTAATAATATGGCTATGAACCTATAGCTTTTTCAAAACTTGTGCTTTACATCTTTCCAATTAACTAGAAGTAGCAATGACTCTTGAGCCCTTAAAGCTTCTTGAAATTTATGATTTAGAAAAAATAGATATTTGAGTATACCTACAAAATTTCATAATTTTATACACAGCCATTCCCGAAATACTTCTAATGCACGCCTACTGTGAATAACCCTGTATAGGCACATAAGAATGTGGTAATTTTTATTTTTATGCTGTTTTTTAATTGGCCGAAGAGTACGAAAGAAAATAATAAGCAAAAATTCAGCAACGTTTAGCCATCTATTACCTTTAACAATAATGAATATGACAAGCGCGTTGTCTCTTACGGCGCAACACCTCTATGATAGCTGTCTTCATATGCAAATTACGACCATTACCATACTGGTCGCCGTCTCTACGAAACCGCGTTTGCAGTTAAACGACGAGGCACAAACTCATAACCCGTTGCGAATTTACTGCGTATGCATCTACGAGGGTCGGGCAGGTTTTATAATTGTAATTTATAATAAATAATTACGAGGGATTTGGTGCTGGTCTTTTGCTTTGAAGGTAACAAGTGAACATGCTATTTGTTGCGTCACGAGAAAACTTTTTATCAAGATTTGTAATTTTTTTTAGATGTAATAATTATTTGCCCCTTGTATTATTTACCGAATTGTTTTCATAAGCTTAATGTTTTTTATGGTTTTAGTATCTATTGGGAATTGAAGATTCGTTTAATAATACACATCAGGTATTCAATTTCAACGTATGATTTCTAATAAGTATTTATAAAGTCAATATTCTTGCATTTAATGTAAGATGTCATTAAAATTTAAGTGCGAATAGGTAATAATAAAGTCATAAAATTTTAATATTTTCGCTTCATGCAAATATACTATTATTTTTAATTACCTTCAGTTAGTAAAAATTCAAATTACAACCAAAGTCATATAAAAAATGAAATTACAAAGTTTTTTCACTTGGGAATGTTGTAGCTTCTTCCATATGCTCATACATAGGTATCTAATAAAATACGATATAAATTGCATTCTTTTTTAATTGACTTTTTATCTGTTTCATATTTAATAAAAATTGACGACCAGTATGGGAACAGAAATTGTGTAATTGAAAGAGACATTCCTGTGGAAAACAATTCATTAAAATAGGCTTTCTACTAATTTAAACATAAAGCCTTTTTAAAACCGATTCTAATTTAAATGGAATCCGGAAATTATTATTTAATTCCGAAATGCGTTTTACTGGGGATTTGATTGTTTTCAATAGTTAATTGAATATTCAAACTATCCGTACCGATCGCATTTCTTAATTTTAACGCGTTTAATATTTAACAGGCTTCCTCGATGCTAGCATAAATTAAAATTATAACAACCTTTTTAATTACCTACCTGCGGTTGCAAAGGAAAAACTACGCACGTACAGGATTCAATCAAATTTCGATTAACTTTTAAATACAATGACGAAAAGTTCGGGAAGTTAAATGCAGTATTGCCGATTCAACCGAGCAGTGGAAAAATTTGTAGTTCGATGACCAAACATCATCAAGTGTTCATTTATTGAATATATGAATTTTTGACGAGCATTGACTGGTAACGTCTATGTCGAACATATAGAAACTGACCACTACCGAAACGAACGACCGAACGAACAACAAAGCCGAGGGGATGAACCTGACAGTAACAGGATTAAAACATTAACCGATCAAAGAGGGGAAACGAGTCTGACGAGCCGCTAATATTAATTTTGACAGACAAAAGGAAAAGGGGGAAAATCGGGCGATTCCCAAAGTCCCAATCTGTGCCCTGACGAAATCTGTCAGGAGTTGAAGTGAACTTTATAATCCTTTAATGGAAGTTGGCATAGAAGGAGAGGAAATAGTGAAAAGAGATTCGGGGCATTTAGGGTTTGTCTAGAAGATTATGCCAGTATTGTACTAGTTTTGGATGATTTTATTTTTTAATACTAAACTTTGAAATTATTGGTAACATCTTTTAATATGTAATGCATAGCAGAAGGGTTGTCCTCAGGTACCTGCAATATAAATTTAAATAAGTGTACTATTTTAAAAGAACGTGATACTTTGTACCATATGTCCAGAACGTTCTACCCAGTAAAACGCAAATTTTCCATATTTTTTTACATATCCCTGGTAATATTTATTAGTGGAAAAACCGTTTCGAGGAGCAGCATTCCATAATGCTTTGTCAGTGAAATGAAGGTTCTTGATCCATTCATTTGTTCCTACAAAACAAATTAAACTAATAGTTGAAACCATTCCAATTATTCCAATATTGTTGATTATATGAAATAATAGATATTAATAATTTTTCACCTAGCGTATTTACAATTAAGTCGAATTGACCATTATAAACAGCAACAGTGATATCCGTTTCGTTTAATATTTGTTCTACTATATTTGTGACGGGGTTCATGAAGTCCGCAAATAGGGCATTGAATACATCGAAGTTTACACTCGTCCATGTACTGGAAATATCCAATGCAGGTTTTACTTTTTCGTTCATAATTTTATTCAAATCAACGTCGTGGTACGTTGGATAATAAAGCCCTTCTTCATTTTGTAACTCTAAAAAATTAATCTGTAAAAAATAACTCTGAAGTACCAATTTGTATTCTTACCTAAGAGTACCGGGGTGTACCTAATAATTCAAGCAAAAATAATAAATGTACCTAAGTACTTACACTACTTACGGTATAGTTTTCTTCCATATGGAGATACTTTTTTAAGAACATTGTACATATTGACACCGTAGGTACTATCTTCTATCGCTTGAACGATTGCGCTCCATTGTTGTCCAGCTGTTTTGGAATCGCCTTTATCCAGAGCTATTTTAACTTTATTAGCTACTTTCATAATACGATCGTAACCCATTTTATCTATTTGTCCCTAAAACCAATATAAAGGCGCTTAATATTCATCAAGAAGATTCTTTGCATTAAAGAGAAGAACTACTTACTACGCTTAATAAATACGGAGCGTAATCCAATATAGAATTAACTGGGGATATCCATGAATCACCTAAGGCTATACCTTTTAAATTGACTTCAATTTTCCCATTCTTTCTAGCCTTAAAAAAAGAATTACGTTAGAATCTCTAGAGAAGAGAAATGATGATAATATTAAATACAACTTTACTTCTATAGTTTCATTATTTAATTAATATATACAATGCTTCTTGTAATAAAAATGCATGTATTGTTAATATGTGTAAATAAACCCTTACTTGGTGTATAACTAGAGCTATTTCAGCAGTCATTTTTCCTCCGTAAGATTCGCAGAAGATATATAAAGGCACCCTTTTAAATTCGGGAAGTTTTTGCAGGAATTTTTTCAAAAACACCAAAAAATCATTGGCAATTTGTGTGTTATTTCTTGTAAGCAGTTTATTATGATTGACATATCCAAAACCTTAAAAATGTATGATGAAAAATGAACTTTTGATTGTTATTTCATCATTGATAGGTTAAAATTTATCCAATTTTTGTTGAACATCTATTTTATCTTATAAAATATAAACATAGTAGGTATTTACCAGTTCCTACTGGATTGTCCACGAACATAACATTAGCCCATTTCACCCAGGTGCTATTTCTGGGCTTTAAATCTGCATCTAGAGGTCCCAACTCCCCGAAGTATCCATGTCCAGT
The DNA here is from genome assembly GCA_917563865.1 of Phyllotreta cruciferae. NCBI lineage: Eukaryota > Metazoa > Arthropoda > Insecta > Coleoptera > Chrysomelidae > Phyllotreta > Phyllotreta cruciferae. Next base: position 5,053,540 of record OU830606.1, read on the forward strand.
AGATGAAGCTCCTGGGCCTCCTTGCAACCAAATTATTAGTGGTCTGTCGGTGTATTTACTAACAGTAGCTGTCGTGTAATGAAGCCACCAGAATAAATAAGCTTGATGTCTTACAGCTTCATAGCCCCAATCTTGGTCCGTTGGTCCAAAGCCAGGTTTAGCTATTAAACGTGGATAAAAAGTATATTGAATTTGGACTTACAACGAATGCTTACCAATTAGTAGTTGACCACAGAGTAATAGTAATAAAGATTCGAGCAACATTTCTATTATATCTTTGCTTAGGTAATGACATGTGTTGGTAGGTAGTGGGTACTGTATTTATTGGTACAGAGGTAAATCGTAAAATTTATAATTTTATCTCTTCGAAAATATTTTTTTGTTTTCTCAATTAAATTATTTTTTTTAGATTAAGCACATTATTGAGAATTTTTGAATAACGATAAAATAGTAGATTAGGTTAATTATTAGATATTAGAGGAAACAAAACAGAGGAATAAAATGAAGAGTTTTATTAAATTTAATCGATAATTTAATCATTCACTAAATATCCATCTATTTCAAACTTCAAAATTGTTGGTAACATCTTTTAAAATATAGGACATTGCCGACGGATTATCCTTAGGCACCTAGAAAAACGTTAATAAACAAATTAGGTAAGAATTACACAGGGAAAATTTTTTCTCACCATGTGTCCGGCACGATCAACCCAATAGAAGCTAAATTTTCCATGCTTCTTTTTATATCCTTCATAATATCCATCAACGGCAAATCCAGATCTGCTGGCAGCTTCCCATAATGCTTTGTCTTTAAAATGGAGATTTTCGACCCAGTGGTAAGTCCCTAACAAAATCAAATCAAACAGTATACTAGTTAAAATTATTAGTTACATAATAAATTTCAAACAAACCTGGCGTATCTACAATCAAATCCAATGCCCCATTGTAAACAGCAACCGTGATATCAGTTTCATTGAGAAGTCTCTCTACAATTGTCGTTACGGGTGTCATGAAATCTGGAAACAATGCATTAAATACATCATCACTTTCACTTGTCCAATCTTGTTGTAGTCTTAAGGCCGACTTCACTTTATCGTTCATAAGAACGTCCAGTTTATCATCGTCATCGTCTCTTAAAGATAATCCAATTCGAAGTTTACCTAAAAATAAAAAAAAAAATGGAAACCTTTGATCAAGGTGGATTGCAGTGAATAAAAAATGTGGTACTTACGATTTCTTCTTGAATCGCCCGGCTCTATTTTTGTAAGAACGTTATACATGTCGACACCATACGTGTTTTGCATAACTGCCTCGGTTACAACATCCCATAATTCGGATGCGCTAAGCGGCTCTCCTCTGTCCAAATCTGATTTAATTTGTTTAGCTATTTTCATAATATTATTGTAACCATCTTTGTCTATTTGACCCTATAACGAAAATAACAAGTATGAATACAAAATTAATATAAATATTGAATAAAAAAAGGTGTCATACTATACTGAGTAGGTATGGAGCGTAACCCAAAATGGAATCTACAGGGGATATCCAAGAGTCGCCCAAAGCGACTCCTTTTAAATTCGTATCAATTTTACCGTCTTTTCTAGCCTAAAATAGTTGGATTAGATATTAATAATTGATATTTTGATTGGTTAACTTACTTGGTCAATTACTAAAGCGATTTCCGCTGTCATTTTACCTCCGTAAGATTCGCAGAATATATAAGTTGGTACTTTCTTGAAATCTGGTATTTTTTCAAGAAATCCTCTCAAAAATACCAAAAAATCGTTGGCAATTTCGGTATTATTTTTGGTAAGTTTATTCTCATCCGCAACATACGAAAATCCTAGAAGTTTCACAAAATATTGTAATTTTCTAGAAATATTTTAGATAACCCTTTTTTAATCTTCAGATTTATGTTACCATATTTACTGTGCTTACTGATACCAAAGAATTATCTATACCGCAACGACAATCCAATTTAAAGTGCTAGAAAATAATATCTATCTATAAAAATAACTAAAAAATTTAATGATCTATAAAATAAAAAAAACAACCGGTTGTCACATAATCTGATAACAAAATACAAAAAAAAATCATCCTTAATTAGAACTTTTTAAAGCACTTTTATGGATGTTTTAAATACGAAAATAATATGACTTTTGTACATTGTTGTTATGGAGTAAGTTTGGACATTATTTACGTTTATTAACGATTTAGAGATACTTTACACGATTGATTAATGTTAAAAACAAACGCTGAATAAGTGCCATTTATAAGCTTAGAAGCAAACATATTTACCAGTTCCCACCGGGTTGTCGACGAATAAAATATTTGCCCATTGAACCCACGTACTGTCTCTTGGTTTTAAATCCACATCTAGTGGACCCAATTCAGCAAAATTTCCGTAACCAGTGGAGGAACCACCTGGGCCGCCTTGTAACCATATGATGAGTGGCCTATCTGTGTATTTAGTGACATTTGCTGTAGTGTAATGCAGCCACCAAAATATGTAAGCTTCGCTTCTTACAGCTACGTGCCCCCAATCTTGGTCCGTAGGACCGAATCCATGTCTAGCTGTTAAATATTAACTAGCTTATCACAAGGCGTATTTTGTTGAAGTTATAACCTTACCAGATGCTACTTGAAAAATTGCCAAGAGGGCAAAAAACTTGCACCACATGATATAGAAATTTACCTTCATCGTTGGGATGATTGAAAACTACTTAAGTATATTTAACGATTAATCTATTTATTAGATATTGTATTTTAATCTTATCAGGCTGTTGAAAAATATATTTTAATCAACGAATCTGTGCATAATCTCGGAATTTCCAGTTATGTGGACTTAAATTTGTATAAACCTATATAAAACAATTTTGGGTTTATTAAATAATTTTAATAAATGTTTGTAAACTTTAAAATTATTTGGAACATAATAGTAACCACAAATATCAATCTACCCATTAAATTGCTACTTTTCCATATTTTTTCAGATAACCTTTTGTAGTAATCATTAACAACAATTTTTATCCTTAAAATTGAGCTTTTCAATCCAATTATACCTTCCTTAAAGGAAAAGCTAAAAAGAATCTCGATGGGAAAATTCAACTAAAAGAGTAACAATGCAATTATTTGTAAATCCAACCTGGTACGTCAGCAATCAGATCTAATTGGCCATTAAAAACTGCAACATTAACATCAGTTTCATTTAAAAGTCTTTCTATTATTGCCGTGACGGGTCTCATGAAATCCAAAATCAGTGCTTTGTATATCGCCATGCTTCCGTCTGACGATGTTTGCTTTAAATTCAAAGCAAATTTTACTTGATTATTCATAATAGCGGATAATTAGTTTCCTCATCGTCCGCTAAGCCAAGCAAACCGAATCGTTTAAAATCAGCATCGAATATTTTTGCCGTAGAAAACCTTGTATAATTATGTTCAATAGACAGCAGTAGGTATCGATTCCTTATATGTTATATTAAACTTTTTTGTTAATTTATGTCCTATATCAGGTGTTATATTTTTGTTAATATACTCCATTTATGTCCTATAATGGCATGGGAATTGTCTTGATCTATAGGTCTGCTTTTATTTCATTAGCAGCTTTCATAATTCGATTTGAAACCATCTCTATCTATTTATAGCTAGAGTCAAATTACAAAGGGGCCTTGCATATTAAAAATAATTGACTTAATTGACTTACTAAACTGGATAAGTAAGTAGCATAACCCAAGGTAGAGTTGATAGGAGATATCCAAGAATTTCCCAAAGCAATCCCTTTCAAATTGGCTTGAATTAGCCCTTTTACTCTGGTCTAAAATTATTAATAAACGGGTTCAACAATCAATTTTAATTACCTAATAGATATACTAATGGTTGAAAAGATTTCTACAATAAACTGATCACTCTATTTAAGGAAAGTCATTTTTACTATATTTTAAAATTGTTAGTTATATCTTTCAATATGTAATACATAGCAGAAGGATTATCTTTGGGAACCTGAAAATAATGAACAATTATAAACCAACATAAATACATACAAAGGAATTGAAAACTAACCATATGTCCAGCGCGATCTACCCAATAAAACGCAAATTTTCCATATTTTTTTACGTATCCTTCGTAATAACCATTCACAGAAAATCCATTTCGACTTGCTGCTTCCCACAACTCCTTGCCATCAAAATGAAGGTTTTCGACCCAACTATATGTTCCTGAGGTAAAAACTATTTTATAAATTCGATCAAGAATATCTCAAAGTAAAATTGAAATAAAACAATGCTTGCTGCTCATGGTTAAGTGGCATGCCCAGTTGCATTTGCGGACAAGAAATAAAAACAGATTAATCGTATCTAAATCAAACCTGGCGTATCAACAATGAAATCCAATTGGCCGTTATAAACTGCAACTGTCATATCTGTTTCATTCAAAAGCCTTTCTACGATTGTCGTGACTGGACTCATGAAATCTGAAATCAACGCTTGATATATCGCTCCATTTCCGTCTGACCACGTTTGCGTTAAATTTAATGCTGGTTTTACTTTATCATTCATAACGGCCAATAATTTAGTTTCCTCATCATCCGTTAAATGGTACAAACCGCTTCTAGTTAAATCTGAATCAAATTTTATTCGATTTAATAGACCTACCTATCTATTACTTGGCAGATTTAATATTTATGTTAAGATAGATACTTACGATTCTTTCTGGTAGTTTGTGGTGCTATTTTAGTAAGGATGTTGTAAGAATCGATTCCGTATGTACTATCAGTTACAGCTTCGTTTACTTTGCCCCACAGTTGTTCTGCAGCAAGCGACTCGTTTTTATTGAGATCAGATTTAATTTTTCTTGCTACTTTTATGATTTGGTTGTAACCATCTTCATCTATTCTGCCCTGTAGGTCGGAGTAATAATCAACAAATATATTTAATGTAATTGGTGAAAGTCACTTACTACGCTGTACAAAAAAGGAGCGTAACCTAAAATCGAATCTCCTGGAGATATCCAAGAATCACCTAAACCGATTCCTTTCAGATTAGCATCAATTTCTTTATTTCTTCTAGCCTAAAATTCAAAAGTGTTAAAGAGTATGTCAACAGATTTAGTTGTTCTTCGTACCTCATCTATTATTAGGGCGATTTCGGCTGTCATTTTACCACCATAAGATTCGCAAAATATGTATATAGGAACGCCGTTAAATATCGGAACTTTATCCAAAAAACCCTTTAAGAAAACCAAAAAATCGTTGGCAATTTCGGTGTTACTTTTTGCAAGTAATGAATCGTCTTCAACATAACCAAAACCTGAAATAATCATGATTATACATTATTATACTTTTTAAATTTTTGTTATGGCCCTTTTATCAATGCCCTAATCCTAATAATCTCCAATTTATTAATTAGGTAATGTAAGTGAAATAGTAAGTATACATTGCAACTGCTTAGAGACTCCTTAAACGATTGATTAACGTTAAAAAGGAGCTCTGAAAACAGGCCATTAAGTTTAAATAATAGAAACACATATATTTACCAGTTCCCACGGGGTTATCTACAAATAAAACATTGGCCCATTGCACCCAATTGTTACTTCTAGGTTTTAAATCAACGTCGAGCGGTCCCAGTTCAGCAAAATTTCCGTATCCAGTCGAAGAAGAACCAGGGCCTCCCTGTAGCCATATTATTAGTGGTCTATCAGTGTAATTACTTACATTTGCGGTGGTATAGTGGAGCCACCAAAATATGTAAGCTCCATCTCTCACGGCTATATGCCCCCAATCTTGATCAGTTGGTCCAAATCCAGGTTTTGCTATATTAAATATTTAAAAATTTAGATGATACAGGGGGGAAAATAGTAAAAAATTAGTCTTACCAAATATTATTTGAAGAGTTGCCAAAATTAAAGAAAACTTAGTCCACATTTTAGAACAATGGAATTAGGTATGCTTTACCTACAGAGATATCAGAAATTTAAAACTTGGATAATTATCGTTTCAATTCTGTTTCGGTGCTTCAATTTTTTTGATCTTATCACTTTGCTATACGGTAAGATTATTTATTAGATAATTTAATTTGTCGTTTACACCTGCATAATTAATTGAATACAGGGGGATATAAAATTCGGGAAACATTTTCGACCACCCTCATAAACCCACCTCGTAAACCATGATACATCTATCTACCCGTAGCCAATCCGAGATAATAAAATTCACGAAGCACACATGTCTCGTACGCGACAACCTAACAATTTACAAATAATTTTCGAATTCCTCGTAAGTCGTACTTTATTCATTATGCTATTCGAATGCAACGTTCCGAAAAGCGAAACAAATGACTCTCGCTGCGAGCCAAGCACCTGACGTTCGGTGTCTTGATCGGCGTGAGAACTCGAGGTGTGCGGGTGGACTTCGGCAGCTTGACCTGTGCCCCTTCGGGTCCTTCTCCCCGTAGTCCGGTGCCACAGCTCACGAATTTATTTATTAGTCCATTGAAATTTTACGTTTGACCTTGCATTTGTTAGAGGATGAAATTTCGTTTTTCTAATGTCAAGAGGGTGGTTGTTTGAAGTTAAATAGGTTTGAGGCCACTTTGACGCCCCCTTGAAAAAGGGGGTGCTGGTGGTTTTGACGTTATATCGGCCAAAGTACTTGTCGCAATGAAAATTTGTGGAGACACGTTTTGTTGCAAATTGAATCCTCTGCAACTTTAGTTATGCAACTTTTGGTCGTAGAGTTGAAAATAAACGAAAATAGTTAAAAAATTGGGGATAAATTTTCTTTTTTTCGTTACAACTTTTTTTCTGGTTATTTTACAAAAAAATACATCAGTTCATTTTGTGCACTGAAATTTGCAGTGAAATTTCATCAAAAAATGTAACATTTCAATGGATTAGTGGTATTCTCTAATTTTGGGTGGAGTTCAATTGGTCCTGGTCCCCGCGGTCAAATTTACCCAAATATAATCCTTTTTCGACTCGAAAGCTATCAGTCAATTGGTCCCCAATACCGGATTAAGGGTTTCTAGGAAAGGACCGATGGGAATATTTATAATTTCAAAATTCTCTGGCAAATTTCGATTATGTATTTTCATTTCGTACTACAATTTAATGAGGATTTTATGATTAGGGGAAATTTTTTGACTTCTGTCTTTTTTTTCTATTTCAATATAAGGAAAACCCCATCCCTTCCAGTATACTTCTAGAAAATTAGGTGTACTTTTAATAATAACAAATTTCGATATTGCAAAATATGAAGGTGTACTTTTACTCTTGAGCAAAATTCATATTTTTTGACATACCTCGTATAAGATTGATAAAATTTGAATTTTGATGGTTGCATCTTGGATTTTAGATCATGCAGAACTTTTTGTGAAGAATAACTATTTCCTAAAATTAATAATAAAGTTTCCCATATGTTGCCAACTATTTTTTGAAATCCGTTCGTATTTTAAAACTAAAATAATTCTTTTTTTGAACAGAATTTTTCTTTTAATATATATTGTACCAATTGTATATATTTTAAATTACTAATGCTTAGATATTAAATATTTTTTAACACTAAAAGCTGCATTTTGTCCAAATTCTCTCAGCTATGTAAGAACACCAGAAGATGTTAGCCAAATGATAGTTATTCATGCAATGTAAAATCTTATCTAATCGGATTAGGAATATTTTGACCGCGGGGACCAATTAGCCCATTAAATTTTGAAACTGGGGACCAATCGACCTGTAGGATTATGGAACTCCGCTGACAAAAATGACCGTGGTGACCAACACCGCTAATTTTTACCACGATATTTCAAGTGAATTTTGACCATTAGTTGAGAAAAGTATTTCGTGAAGCTGCTTCTTTACCACCTTATGTTACTATATTTACTGGAGATGATCCTCTCAAATCGCCGCATGCAAAACGTAGTTAATATGATTAATTAAAAAATAACTTTCTAAAAATTTAAAGGTCATGACAACGAAGCCATGCAACAAAAGTGCGATGGCATGACGTCCTTGCATAAGATCGTCTAACGTCGACGATTTACCCTCAAGTAATGGTCATAGGTGCGTGTGGAGTTCATGTGCAGCTGTCGTTTTCTTCCTTTTATCTCGTTCGACACACCGTACGAACGTTGTGCATGCCTTTAGGCAGATTTATACCGGTCGTTATGATTTTTCGGGTTTCGTATTATAATGGCGATGCGCCGCGCTGGCGATTCTTCGTAGGTGTAGCTATTCTTTGTTCGTATAGGTACATATGGTAACGTGAGTGGTTGATTTTTTTTATTTATAGTAAGTACGCGAATAAAGATTTATCTAGGAAGTGACACGCCTTTATGCACTTTTATTGCTAATAGTAATTTATATTATTCTCTCCACTTGTCAAATATATTTTATAAATCTATTCGTAAATCCCATACGCGAATAAATTGTTTTTTCGATGCTTCATCGGCGACTCGCGCTTTTTTAACTTTCAGTTGATTGGAATTATTATTTATATTCGTTATACGTACTGTAAACAAATTACAAATTCGCAATTAAAAAAAAAACTGCGTAAAAAATCTTATGTAGATAGCGTGGAAGATTAATTTCCACTTTAACGAGTTTTTGCATACATAAGAGAAGCCGTTTAAATATCTCTGGCGAGCCTAAAATTAAACGACGTCGAATTAATTTCGTTTTAAATACATAACTAGCGAAAGCTCGGCTTCCTATCTCTCACACTATCGTCGCTCGGAGCCATCTCATCTGGTTCACCATCTTGTTCATGGACGGTCATCTCGATCGATCGATATAACGATAAGAGCCCCAAAGGGATTCAATTAGGTATTTGGTAACGAAAAAAAAAATGAAAACGGTCAGTTAGATCGATGGACGGTTTAGTGAATTATTCAATATTTGCTCTCGAGCTTCGGGTGACGTTTTGTTTCACTTCACTAATTCGATAACATTGATGCCGTCGGCCGTAAAAAGAAAGAAAACGGCTCTAGATTCGATCCTTCAGGTATTTGAACAACGATGTAGATATCAGCTACACTTACCCGCTAGAATTTACGAGCTTCGTTTAAATTGGTAACCATTCGTTTCATAAATTATTCACGAAATATTTAAGGCTACCCTGAAGTATTTAGCATCCATAAAATCCGTAAAAAAACTAATATGAAATTGACTCTAAGTTAATCGAGCAGGGAAATGTAATACACTCTGTATTTTAGTGAATGCATCAAATTGCGGTACCTAATGCTTGTACATAATGAGGCCGGGAAGCAAAATGTTAAATTATATTTGAGACCTTATTAAATATAGAGATCTTAATTACGAATATAATGAATAACAAGAATATATCATCTCAAACATAAACAATAAAAGTTTTGCACATTTTGCTAAAAATCCAATTTAATTGATCCAATTAAAACTGCATCTTTTCATTCACAATTATAAAAATATTTTCAAGAAATCAGCTTTCTAATTATGTAAACAAGAAGATATTTCACATTTTACTTCGTTAAATGTGACCTCGCACAAAACAATGGAGCTTTCGAGAATACTACCGATATTCGAGGAAAATCAATATTCGATGCAAAAGGTAGTCGGGATACTCTGGATATTCCTGATGCCGGGGATAAAAGCTCTCGTTTCTCATTACATTTTTTTATTTACGCCTTCATTTCCATAAGTAGCTTTCGAAAAACTTTCGGGATCCGACGCAACAATTGAAATTACGTTGCTTATTTATAGGAAACTGGGACTTCGGCGATGGCTGCTCTGCGAACGTAGGAAACTCGAATATTTTTTATGAGTCCCTGTGGGCCAATAGCAGCCTGATTTCGGTTGTAAAAATCACAAAATTTATTCATACCGTAGTAAAGGAAACTCGTGCGGGGATTAGAGAAAAATATTTGCGAGAATTATTGTAATATTGCTTAATAAAAAAACGTTCGAGAAAAAGTGCATTAAATTAAAAAAGTGCAAGTTAAATTAAGATGTTAATTCAGTGTGTTAATAAAATTCATTCAGTCAAGAAACTGTTATTAAATCTAAAATATTATATCAGCTCGAAACTGCTAGAAAGTTCTTCATTAACTTCTCAGAGTGTTATAATAAGGAAGTTAGATGATTGAAATTAATAATTTTATACTGGTATAACCTGCGTACATATATAGAGTAATTAAATGGTCGCTTAACGTTTCAATTATTAAGTACCATATTGCGTGCATGCAAAAAATCATAACTTACAGTCCCAAAACGGTTATATTTTTTATTTATTGAAACAGTAATTCAGTAACGACGCCGCATAAAATATTGTCCACCGCCGTACGGGCTCCGGCTTTATTTCGAAAACGATTTTCGAGCTTATACCATTATTCTTTGTCCTAACAAATAAAACAAGAACACAAAATAGAAGTGTCTGGGTCATAAATATGCATATGTATATTCCCTTCCATTACTTTGAGTGTTTTTAATATTGCATATACTCGGCACCGTATATTCTCTTCCCGTTTCCATTACATGCAGACAATAAAGTTCTATAATCTGAATTGGATAAAGAACTGATTTTTCTTCTATTTTTTTCCAAACTCTGTGTTTCCAAAGATTTATAGTGGATTATTTTAAGGATCGTCTGTGGTTCATTCAATTATGGATGTTTATACTTATCAGGAGCATAGCACGCATGTTAGATTATTTTATCCGTTAGAAATACCATAAACGAGAAATTGATCAATATGGTCAGTAGAATATCATTCATAGTAACGATTGAGAAAAAAAAATTAAATTTGAATATTGGTGACCAGAGGGATTTAGAAATATTTTGAAGTACTATTATAGGCATTTTAAAATGGTTTGAATATTTCCCATTTCACGTCCGATCCGATGCATAATTGAATAAGTTTAATTTCATTGGCGCATCATCGTTCGATAGTAGGTCGTCGTTTGCGGTGAGACCGCATCAATTAATGACAAACACATCCGGGATAAGCGAGCGCAGTTTGGCGGTCAAGCGGTCGCTGCAAGTTGGATATACTTTTCCAGCAAACCAACCTCTCCGAACTGGGACCGCCGAACTGGCGGGCTCGTTTGACGAATTCGATTTTCTGTAGTTAACTTCATTACGAAATGGAGATGCCCCTGCTTTATTAATTTGAATTACTATTTATAGGAATTTACAGGAATTCGCTTACCTGTTGTTTAGTAGGCCTATATGTGTAATAGCAGAAATTTATATTAATTTTAAACCTAGATGAATTTTGCAATTAAATTTTTGATTCATAATGTCGATTATAATACCGCGTCCTGGTCTGTCCAGGCTGGTCCATAATTTATGAAATCTGTTACAATGGACGTCGGTGAACATGATTTAGGAGATCGCCAATAATCCGCTAGCAGACGATTTGTCCTTTGAAATACGACAAGTTTAGTCTAGTCAGTTTGGCGAGCAATCATCTTGCAGTATGCTTACTATATCTTGGATAAATATCTTTATAGTTTAGAATTAATTAAATACCGTTTCCAAATCAATTAGGGTAAAGTACGGATAGATGCCCCATTGGGATAGGTGCCCCGATCTCCAAAACCAGCATTTCCAAAATTGCAACAAAAATTTTATAAACTAAATAAGAAGTGTCTGTCCATATGCCTTAATGGTCCGTAGGCTTGCTTGTGTGTGTTTGATTATCTCCGCAACAAACGCAAAAAATGCTTCAAACTTTCAAAACCAATTATATATTGCTGCATGACTTTTGAAGAAATAAAAAATTACACTCTAATTTTTTTATATACATACATTGGTTTATTAAGCACACACCTATGTGTTAATAGTTGCACTTTTTTATTTAGTTTATTTAAATAATAAAAGGGCATCTATCCGTATCAAAAAGGATAGTTGCCCCGATTTTTTGACGGATAGATGCCCCTAAGAAAATACATATACCTACTATGATGCATTATTATGTCTTACCTGAAATTTATAGGTTTTTAGTGGATATTTGTTGATTTTTTGGATATTTTTTAGTAATTACTACTTAATGTTTTGCTATATATGATTTTAATAGTTAAAAATCAATAATTAAATTTTGATATTTTTTTAACAAATGCTTTAGTTTATTTATGGTTATTCATGGATTTTTAGGATTATCATCTAAAGATTACAAATCAAACATATTAACACTATGTATTTTGCATATTTTAGTCCATAGGGCATACATCTTACACTAAGGGCATCTATCCCCCTTAGCATTTTCATAGTGGGGCATCTATCCGTACCGATAGGCATCTATCCTCCAAAAAATTGTTTTGTAAAAACTCAATTTTTACAAAATCAGTGATTGTTAGGTCAATGAAAACAAATCATAATGTTGCACAAAGGATTAAACTAGCTATATACACAGGAATAATTATTGATAAATTAATAGTTTAAAAATTATGAGGCCCTTTTAAAAAGTGGGGCATCTATCTGTACTTTACCCAGAGGTTTAAAGGCAATTGGTATATAGAAAAAATACTTAGAGAAATTAAATAATCCACCATCTTTAAACGCTTTAATCAATAGCAGTAAATATTCGGTCGATGTTTGGTCTCATTAAATACCCAACATAGCACCTGCGAGCTAATAACTAAATCTAACTCATCATAAATTCATCGCACGAACACTAATTTGCCACCACAGATCCGCTCATCCACGAATGCTGCAAGCTAGGGAACATCACCGACATTCACATAATCCCATTCCATCTTGTTCTTTCATATGCGACACTGGCGTTTTTGTAATTTTTTGTTACATTTTCATCAAGCATAACTCTGAAAGGAATTTTTTAACCCTACGCTGATCCACAGCAATATGTAAATGCTTCCATTTGAACGTTTGCATGGATTTTTTTATAGGGAGACTTTCAATTGAAATTTAAAATGTATCGAAATGAGAGAACCCGATTTGTTTGCCTTTAAATACTCTTTACTAACGTAATTAATTAGATATTTTGCGCATTATTTTATTATTCTATCTTAATTAAAAGGCTTTTTTCTTTGCCTTAACTAACGAATTTAAATTAAAGTTTCTTATTAAGGTCGAAGGTACACATCCCTAGGATTTCTTTATGGCGCTATTTACGGCCGTGGAAATCGAGAAAGCCAACAGAAATAAAAGTAATTCGAACGAATTCATAAGGTGGAAATGAAAAGGAGAGGAAGAGTGGCGCGCGCCGGCCGCCGCGACGCCGTACCGTTCGCGTCGGAATTTCATTAAATTCGTAACTAGAGGTTGTTCCTGATTTATGTCGGACAAGAGGTACAATCTAGATCTAGGAAAATCTAATTTCGGTCACGAGATATATAAATAATGAATTAGAAATCTTAATAGATCCGGATAGCAGGAAACGAAAACTGCTGAACATTAAATTCGATAATAAATTTTACCACCGGAAAAAACTCTACGTTAATTTTGTATAATGAAAACTGTGCTAATATCTAGTAGATAATTAATTTTCATTGGGGTACCAAAATTTTAATAAAGGATGTAGTTAGAATCTGTAGGTGTGAACTTTCTATTTCATCCATGCATAAATTAAAATTAATACCAGAAGGAAATTAATATCATAATTTTCCGAAATGGTTTTTAAGCATAAATCACGGATTTGTTCGGAATACATGGAAGACAGGCCATAAATATCCCCGCGATTGTTTTGCTTAAAAAAATATTGACCAATAAACTCGAAAAAAGAATGATCCGGTTGAATTAGTGGCTCCGAATTGATCGCAGATAACGACGTATAGGTACCTATGCGCTCCGAATCCATATGTTGCTTTTCCATTCCATTCCGAAATGTCAAAACTCTTTCCGTATTTTTCTCTGTACGATTTCCCAGCCTGAGAGGCCATTATATGGCGGAAAAAATAATAGCGTCATAATTTATACCTATACAAAAGCGGGTTATGGAGATACATGGCCGTACATGCCGGCGGAAGAGATATGTTTTTTGAGTTTTCCACGTTTTAGACAGATTTGTGTTTTTATTTCGACAGCGCTACCGTCCGACATAAACAATTCATTCGATTCGAAACTTGATTAGGTAATTGTGTGTTGTGCGCTAAAAATATCCAATTTGTACCTAATTATGGTCCAAAATTTGCCTTTAATTTCATTAAATTATAATTACATACAAACATTGGTGAATTTAGAGTAATCCAGCATTTTGAACTATTAGTGCTTTTATTTTTCACTTAAAAATTAAATTAAATATTAATTAAACATTTAGGTATACTGTTTGAGCGACTGCCTAATTGATCTACTAATTGACAAGTTTTTGAAATTTTCTTTTGAGTTGACATTTTTTATCACTAACTAAACACAGCAAATAAAAATTAGATTATTTAAAACGACTATATGCTTCATTATACAGAGTGACCAATTTTTGCCAGTATACTCTATAGAAAGAGACTCTTAATCAAAATGTAAGATAGTGAGGAACAGAAAATAATTTTGACACTACAACATAAAGCAGGCGTGGCTTCAGTGCGTCATAGTATCATATGCTCTCTTTGTTAGATACATTGCAAATTAATTAACTGTTTCATCGAGTCAATGTACCGCCGCGACTTGGACACAATGTACTCGTATACCAACGTGTTAAAACAATCCCTATTGGAAACTGATGAGCGAAAAAAAGTCTTTGTTTTTACACCAAATACTCGTACTAAAAACTGTCAAAAAAAAACAACGGGAATCGGACGTTTATTTTCCGATCAATCAGCTTTAGTAGTCGTCCGTTACATCCAGGTTTATTCTTTGACGACGACACGCACACATATTTCAATTATTAACGCCACTCGGTACATAAATTCCCATCGCGCGCTGTTTAACTTCGCTTGTTTCATGAGAGATTGCTTGATTATTGTTTAGGCTCGTTGCTGATTTCGTTTTATGGGTTATTGGAAATTTTCGGTTCTTGTCGATATAAATCGCGAAATCGGGTTAGGCGATTGAAACGAAAACGGGACAGGCGTTCCTGACGTTTCTTTAGGAAGAAATATTTAGCGAGGCAGAATTCGGTTATATCCCGCTATAAATTGCTTACATACCCCAGTAGTCCCAAAACTAATAATTGGAAAAAACTGGAAGATATACTGGGTGTCGCAGAAAGGTTGGGACATTGATTAACTATACAGATTTCTGAGATAAAAATAAGATGATTTAACATAACTTATACCTGTACACTGTGTCCCATTTTGGTCGCGACTGGGGGGTATCTCGGTTATTAGACTTGATAGTACATTGTGGTTTTTGCGAACCTGTACTACTTTTTTGTCAAACTTACAATGGCACAAACTGATTTTTTAAATCTCTTTTCATTTTGGAGTTACAGGGCAATAATGAAAATTCTGACTTATTCGGCCACCCCCGTATCTCGTTTGCTATTGAAGATATTTTAAATGTGTAAACTGATTATTATAGATAATTTTACGTAGAATTCAGTGACGTCCTTAGTTTTTTATGGGGGTTACCATTTCTGAAATATGACACCAACTTGTAATTTTTTTAATGGGACTACCTATATTTTTATTGCCTATTAAATTTGTAATTTTTTTTCTCTTTTTTATGATATGGCACATTCTATATTTTGAATTTTCTTAAAACGCTCAAAAAAGAGAAAAACTATTTTATTATAAAAATGGTTGGAGGATATGCGGAAAAACAAAAAAATCGTAGATGTTTTATTTAATATTCTCAACAACTATTTTTGTTCTACAAGTATTTTATTTTGGGTTTTCTGCATAGCCCCCTAATCATTTTTCGAATAAAATAGTTATTCTCTTTTTTGAGCGTTTAACGGCCAATTAAAATACAGGGTGTTCCATAAAAAAATACAAGTTGGTGTCATATTTCAGAAATTGTAACCCCCATAAAAAAACCATGGACGTCACTGAATTCTACAAAAATAAAAAAGTAAAATTATCTATAATAATCAGTTTACACATTTAAAATATCTTCAATAGCAAACGAGATACGGGGGTGGCTGAATAAGTCAGAATTTTCATTATCGCCCTGTAATTCAAAAATGAAAATAGATTTAAAAAATCTGTTTGTGCCATTGTAAGTTTGACAAAAAAGTAGTACAGGTTCGTGAAAACCGCAATGTCCTATCAAGTCTAATAACCGAGGTACCCCCCAGTCGCGACCAAAATGGGACACAGTATACGCAAAATTGTTTGGAAAGGAAGTTACAGGATGTTAAAATCAAGAATAAGAAAGAGATCTTTTGATATTGGGCCAAAATGGCTCATCTTTTTTCGTGAAAATTTGTACAGAATATCTGTTTGGTGACATATTTTTAGGCAAAAAAGTTTTTAAAAATTATCAATAACTCTCTAGTATCTATAGTTAGCCAATTATTTTTATTCCTCTCCATTATTTTTTCAATATTACCTATAGAATTAAAGTGAAATGAGTTGACCAAATTAATTTTCTGAAACGAATTAGTAGATAAGTCTTACTTTAAGTGTGTAAAACTTAATCATTATGCAGTATGTATACATTCAGTAATCCAATAACCAATGTTTCAGCTTACCAGAAAACTCTAATATGCATTAAATTGGTCATATAAATTCTCACGAAGGTACACATAGGCATATCTATTCCATATTCATTACCGTAGGAAGTAATTTTCATGGCGATGTATAGACTAACCTAAAAACGGCGAGAGATGACGAATCAATTTTTAAGCGCACACTAAAATAATTACGAAGCTTATGTGGTCTTCAATTAATTAAGTAAGAAACCACTGCGTTCCGCGCGTATTTTAATTATTGAGTTAATGAGAGCGGCATGTTTGCCGGCAAGCCTGAAACCTCTTGTCATGGCAAATCTGATTAACTGCGACTTAATAGTTTATAGAACGTAGGTAATTTCCACAAGCTAGCTCTAATCAACTTTCTAATAATAATATTGCCTAAATGCAGGGGTATTTTTTTGGCGCAAAAATAATTTACACTAGATGTTTTGAGTATATTGACTACAGTTTGTGCAAAACAGAGTCACATATACGTCATTAATGTCGTCATATTTGCCAAGAATTGTGGCAACTTTGAAAAATAAACACATAAAACAGATTAATTTTAATACCAACAGAATTTAAATTAATATTAAAAAGGGATGATAGAAAATGTTATTAAACAAAAATGTTCTTTACGCAGTTTTAAATGATAGGTTTAGGGGAATTATTATTTTCAAATGTAAAGTACTTCGTCTCTAGAAATTATTCTTAACAAGAAAATTCTTAAATTTTGTAAACCTTATGAAAGTTCAGCAACACTGTCTATTTGTGACATAGTAAATTTATTGTAACGTGCATGTGACTTTGTTTTGCACAAACTATATCGCCATAAGCTGTAACCTTTAAAACATACTGCAGTAATCCTATTATGCGTGCATAATTAGGTACCTATACCTGCTCTTATGATTCCTGTATGGACTTAATTAACATTGCATAAAACGTCTGTTCGTGTACAGCATTATCCGAATTGAATTGTCCGTATTGTGTGCTTGTATAGGCGCAGACAACTAAGTGTGTGGTCTCCGGTAGCCCATTCAGGACCAAACGATTTTATCGATACAAATTCATTATTCAGGATAGAATCAACTGTTGGCCCGGCTCAATGAGACTTCAGGGGGTGTTAGCGAACAGCGAAACAACCGAATTGAAATGTTGACAAGGGATCGAAACTGCGCCGTGCAATCGATAGTCAGATATGCATTCGCTTTGACGCCGCTGTTAAACGATCGATTGGCCCAGCGAATTGCAAAAATGCGCTTCATTTTCGCTCGATTATAGGGAGTTTAACGCAATCAATGAAAACTATTTTAGACTACAATCGATGGGAAGCCTATTTTTTACGGAATAATTCAAACACTTTTTCAATTTCCACTTCAAACAAGGTTTCCTGTTTGCCAAAGAACAACTGTGTGACGTAACCTTGTTTTGAGGAAATTGAATTTCGAATGATGGATAAATTGTTTTGATTTTATTATATTTTTCGGAGAGAGTTTTTATACATAATACATACGTTGAGAAGTTGTAATGTAAAAGACAAATATTTTTTATCGTAATAGGATTTTCCCGGAGTAAGTAGTTGTAAACGAAGAGCAGATGATCTATCAAACCGAATATAACTTACAGGGTGCTTCAAAAAAGTGACTCTGATGTATCTTGAAAACAGAAATTACAAACAACTTATATCTATTGTCATGTCTACCTATCCTAGCAAGGAGGTCACCTTTTTTTGAAACACCCTGTATTTACGTAGAACTATACAGGGTGTTATTTAATAACATGCTAATACTTAAGGGGGTGATTCTTGGACCCATTTTAAGAAAATAACTGCATATAAACCTATGTCCTAAACTTCTTAACTTTTGAGATACGGGGTATTAAAGTTTTAAGAAAAAAAAACAATTTTTTACTGTCATTTTCATACCACTTTCGGTGGACATTTCCAACACCTGATTTAAATTATTTCTTTATTTTACTTTAATTTCATAATTTCAACATTTAAAAAGTTATCCGCTTAAATAAATTATTGTTCAAAGTTAGATAATTCGAAAAATAATTTTGATTTTAAGAGATAGCAGTGGCGTATCACTTTTTTATTCAAAAATATCTAGTCTGAGTTCAGTAGGGACGCCACTGTTAGAAATAAAAAAAAGATTTTCGGGTCAAAAAATGCTCTTTAATGCATAAACGCCGTACACCAAATTTCATAAAAATATTTAAAGTGGTATGAAAATAACAGTAAAAAATTGTTTTTTTTCTTAAAACTTTAATACCCCGTATCTCAGAATTTAAGAAGTTTAAGACGTAGTATATGAAGTTTTTTTCTTAAAATGGGTCCAAGAATCACCCCCTTAAGTATTAGCATGTTATTAAGTAACACCCTGTATAGGTAATGAATAAAACAATATTCTCCAAAGACATCACCCAAGAAATAATCACATGGAAAAATATAAATTTCAATTTGAACTTTCCCTCTTCTGAGCTACATCAGCAATCCCTAATCGAATTTTCTTGAAATCCCTTAACGAAGCGCTTAATAACTAAACCTAATTAAGTACGCGCCCCCGCTAAAAACAAAGAGGTGTTCTTAATTCCAACTATCTAGATGTGGGTCGCATTATCTACTATGTCCTCGGACGGGATAACAAATTATAAAGCGTTGCCTATTACATCGCCGCCTTCCAAGTCTCTGGAAGACACAAGAGACCTGTGCCAGATTCCGGGCAGGAAGTAATTAAATGGAATGATTCTTATCAGTTAGAATTTTCTTCTGAAGGAAATGGAATCTTCTTTGATGTGAAGGCTCGGTTTTTATATACCTACCCACTCTTTTTACAAAACAAACGTTTGAAATTTTCGGTTTTATGGGTAGTTTTTATTTAAGCCTGTCGCGTAAAAAGCTCGAATAAATATCAATGGGAATTCTATTAGAGTTTTTTTTTGCCGGTCCATAATTTCATTAACTCGGCTCTATATTTTCCTCTGAAAAATTGCATTAACCGCACGCTTTGTATTCCGGTCAGTCGGCGGTTGACCCTTCGAGCTCACTAAATCATAAAAATTAATGATTTGTTTTCGGTTTGATTGTTTTATATAGCTATTATTGCGACTACCTAAACGTCCATAATTCACTTACGGCATTATCCGGGTTTTAATTTTTTTTCTACGTTTCGTCCATTTCACAGGCCAATGCAATTAGGCAGATACAGCGTGTTTTTGCGTTTCAAACCTAAACAAGCCGAATCGATAATAATCAACTAATTGGGTATGGAGGCATTTTGGAGGCTGAAAGCAAATTTTATTTCAGAACAAAAATGAAATGAAATGAGCGATTTGAGTTGCATGGGTACAGTATATGTACTGGATTAACTGTATGCAGTGCAAAAGTAACAACGTGATGTATGCACTTATGCAATTACGTATGCAATTACTCTTATCTTTCATCTATAAATAGATATGAATTTTTGGGGGTTTTGAAGTTTATTTTGGCTCGTTAGGTTTGTACTATTTCCGCGCAAATTAGCACCGTAAATAATTCGAGCAGTTTCATGCAGTTCGCTCAACTGTCATAAACCCCATCATCTCCAACGAACACCATCAAATTTACTGCTCGCATTCGAATCGACTCCATCTAACGCACGGATATTTCCGCGTATATTTTCCGCCGTTTCGTAAAACACTGATTTATCACATAATTAATTTCGTTGTGTTTTATCGGAACATCGCGAACGGCTACAAAATCGTACTTTGCGAATGATAAATGGCGCCGAGATAAATCGCATAAAACGTTTCCCACTGCCTGATATCGTTTTGAAATATAAACTAGTACAATTAATTGATCGCGATTGGTTGGCGGTATTGGTCGGACGAGGGCTTGTTAGAGGAGCACATACCGCAGCGAAATTTCGCGCAGATATTAGGATGTGTAATTTAATTAAAAATTAGTCTATTAAAATTGGTTCGTTATTGGATAAAGCACAGGCTTTAACCACTTCTAGGGTATTATTGGACGATTGATTGATTAATATTCGAAATTATTTCTATTGAATAGTTGTGGAAGGGAGATTATAACTGAAATAAGTAGAGAGAAAAGAAGAGAAATGATATGGTAAATATGACGGAAATGAAGGTAAATATAACACTAAATTTTGTATCCTACATTTAATAAATACTTCAAAACTTTTAACTTATTTGCCATCTTTTTTAACTTGTTGCCTCTTTCACTGGTATATAAATGTAACAAGTTACCTCTCACAACAGAACACCCACAGTATAACCTACATAAAATCAATTTCCACTATATTCAAATATTGAAAAAATATTTACATTTAATTCTAGAGCTGAAAAATGTAGATATGTCGTTATTTTAATGCGAATAATATCAATGTGACCCTCCTCAATAAAATTATCTATATTTTTAATTTCATCTGGTACGTACAGCTCGCATATCTTTTAATTAACAACAACAAAAATTCTTCAAATTATCAACAAATAATACTATAAAATCTACTAATCTCAAGTGAGATTTTCATCTAAAGCCTGCTAAAGATGAAAAGTATGGTTAAGTATTTCCTAAATGCATTAGGCAAGCCCAGTGAGATGTCCCAACTTTAGGTATATCCTGGTGAAACGAAAATTGTATTTAAAACTTCCTAAACCCGGTTTAAGTATTACCTAACTTTTAACTTTAAGAATTGGTTGGTGAAATTGTACATAGGTGTATTTATTTATGTAGGTACTGTCTTCTTCTCCTAAAAGATAATTTTAATTAAATTAATCCCTGTTCTTCCGAGTGAACGATACACTGACATATGCAGGAATAAATGAATTTTATTTTCTTTTTTTGCATTCCTTCCGGTGTTTTAGTCGCTTTCTTTCCAGTAATTACGATTGGAATGGGGCAATGAAATTGCAATTTAGCAGGAAATGCAGCATCGGTAAAAATAATTCGTACTGAGGCGAGGAGCCACATATGCGTCCTGGAAACGTATTCCATCCCTTCGACTGTTATTCTGCAATTAGTGGCGAGCCATTTACGCCCGAGGGAGCAAAATGAGGGATTCGAATCGGTACTTATTTGCGGATTATATACGGAGGGTTATACCGAATACTGGAGAGAGAAGGCGGGATTGATGGGAATCTGGAGTAGCCATAAATGCGAACGGATCGTTTCTATACCTATAATTTATATCAGCAGAAAAAAATTAAATGGTCTTTTAAACAATTTAAAACACATCACAAAACAATGTACTAGGTACTATGTATTAGGTATACATACCTACACGTGAACGTTGCGCAAAAAATCCCGGGTAAATGTTTAATTAAACCCGTTATAACATTGATTCTTGTCTACATGTATACGAGTTAATAATGCCCATCCCGGTGATCTGGCTTGTTGGCACAGTAACTCAATACTGGCAGTCTAATAACATTCCTGTTTCAATCCGTCGGACGTCGTTTTATTTAAAATAGCCCAGGGGCAGATTAGCCCTCTCTTTCGACATAAAGGGGGGTCGCTAGGTAACTAACGCACACACGACTCTCGATTTAATTTAAGAACAAGCAATGATATTATGCAGGAAATTAGCCATAGTTAGGGTAATGTTTGTCTCTGCAATGTCCTCGCATTGTGCACGGGAAAAGTTTGCTTATGCATGCATGTCCCTGAGGTCTTGTAGTTAATTAGTACTCCTGGTTATTTGGTAAATTAATTGAATTGTTCAACGTACAGGATTTGGTGGACAAATGAGAATGTGTGTTTGGTAAACAAAACGTCCGAATTCTCGTCGCTTAGCCACACCGTTTAATTGAAATTTGTTTTACTTTAATTGGATTAGATTTTTGTAAATATTTGAATTATTGCCGAAATGTGGATTAATTATAATCTCGACTCCTAAGTGACTTATAGATTTAGTAAAACTTATATAAACAATGGTATAACTGGCAGGAAAAGCTTCATCAGAATAAAAAAGCAATTTTCACTGTCACTGCTATTAGAATTGATGGCTCATTAAACAATATTCAACAAGGAAATGTTTAGGCTGTTTATCAAAAACATCTCTGCTGAGTATATAAAAAGAGTGCTGGAATTTCTATAGCCTACGAAACTAATTTATTATACGATGATATAAGTAGAATCCGCATCAGAAAGTATTTTTCTGTTTAATATTTTAATATTTCAAAATTCTTCTGTGGTACAAATATAACTAGATTTATAAATTATAAAAGAAAAAAGACATTTTAAACGTTCCCGGTTTCAGTTAATCAGAAACTTTACCTTCGCATAATGAAAAACAACTTTCGTTAGTAAACTGAAAATCAAATTTCCGATCTAAGTGAAACCATTTCGGAGCTCATCCCGGTAAAACCCAACATACACAAAGTTGTCATTCTATCGATGTTTCATCCATTACCCATCCGAAACTTTCCCATAAGCCACTCGAACGAACTGTCTCCGAGTTGGGAGCATATAAATATTTACCGAAGGTAATCGCATTATTTCCTTTTTGCTTTCCAATCCGCTGAAAAAAAAATAACACTGCAAGATTTATTTCATTGATTGCTAATCAATCGATCTACCAAACTAGAAATTGTAAATTTACTACAATATTTAGATTCTTTACATGCTATCATTATTTAATTGCATACATAAATGGAGAAGACCACGATGTGAGATACGCGGATTTCGGCAAAAGATACGATTAGAAATGATTTATTAGAGCTCAAAACCGTTTTCAGTTGCTCAAAATGTGTTATAATTAAAAAGTTATAGCCCTTCGAAATTTAAAAATTTCGGGTTTTGACTCATACCTTATCAACCAATCATAAACCACTCACGTCTTGTTGAATAAGTAAACAGTATGAATTTTCGAACGTAGTAACAAAGAATACACAAACGAACAAAAATCAAACTGTCTTGTCAGATTTTTCTGAAAAATGCACAAAACAAATTAAACGAATTGCAGTTCGGCACAAAACACTTTACTGATAATTTTGACGTTGACAAGAATGTTGCCAAATGAATTTTTTAGAACCATTATTTGTGTTTTTAACAAGAAAATCGGTTACAATTCATACAGATGAAGATGTTATTTTTATATTAATATATCGAATTATCCATTAGGTAATGAAAGAAATGGATAAACCAGAAAATGTTTATTGCAATAAATATACAAAAAACGCACATTTTGCGGAGTAAAGAAGAGTAATAGGAAACGTGGCAAACTTGCTAAATGTGACTTCTCTTTGCAACTCTCGCTTTGATTGGAGCAGAGTGTATGACGATTGTGTGACGTTTTCAAAATTTAAAAATTAATTGCGGCCTTATTTGGCCACAGAAAAAAATAAAAATTTCATTAATTTCATTATTATTATATTATTCATTATAAAAAAAAATTAAAAAAAAAGTCGTGGTCTTCTCCATTGTTTTATATTACAGCTATTTGTCTTATGCTTGCGCTATTGTGAGTTACTTTAGATGGTGTGTAACAAAATAACAACAGATTCAGAAAATTCGAGATTAAACGGCTTTAAATCCGAAATAAAGACATAAATTTCTAAAGTTATCCAACGCTCTCGCCCCCGTCGAGACTCTAAAAGCCAAAGAAATGACAAAAGACCGAGGGGGAAGTGTCTCTTCTCCTTACCACCCCGTCCCACCCCGACTAAAAAAAGGTGAATTACTTCGTGCGAGGTGACGCATAAATCAAACTAAAGCACCACGGTTTAATTGTTTCTTTGAGTGTGCGTGAGAAGCTTCGCAGCGGAGTATAAAAGTCATATTTTCGAGTTTTATAGGTGAATTAAAGTGGCTGTTCGAGGGGCGCTTTACACAATGAAGAACAACCGTAGAGAAATTTGACAGCCGGTTATGGATCGAGACGAAGTTGTAAAACCATTTATTATCGCCGTTTACGCCGCGTTCCAGAAATGTAATATCTCGTATAACTTGTTACGAATCCGGGCGGCATTTTTACCCGTTCTGCTAACTTGATCAGCGAATAAAATAGAAAATCTGTCGTGCATTAGAACAACACAGTTCGTTCGTTCATTATTTAGGCAGGCACTTTTATAGTGAAACCGGAGTATTTAAAGTGCTCGCCGGAACATCCACCAACCACCTACACTTCTCTAATGGAAGTGACATGTAGCTGTCACTGTTTGACGAGCGATATGTTTTTTATTCCAACGAAATAAATCAAAATTTCATATCCTGCATCTGATACGCGGGTACGTGGAACGAAATTAATGTTTCAAGGGCTTAACGCGGAACACGTTTTCCATTAGCTACATTCAGATAATATATTTACGTTAATGGATAAGCTTTATTATTAAAAAAATATTTGAGCTTTCTAGTTTTACTCCGCTTGAGTACTTCAATCAGATTTGTTGTTTTAATATTTGATTTTTTTAATAGAATTGCTTTTATATGGTTTTATGTTATATATTTTATATAAATATTTTATTATTCGATGTTTTAAAAGTTTTACTTAAAAAAATCTCTATCATCCACGAATTAAAATAATTCCAGGTTTAAAAATAAATCCAATTTTTAACAAACAAAACATACTTACTCACCGGTGTTGGTCAATTGGTCCCCACGGTCATTTTTGTCAGCGGGGTTCCATAATCCTACAGGTCGATTGGTCCCCAGTTTCAAAATTTTATGGGCTAATTGGTCCCCGCGGTCAAAATATTCCTAATCCGATTAGATAAGATTTTACATTGCATGAATAACTATCATTTGGCTAACATCTTCTGGTGTACCTACTTAACTACATAGCTGAGAGAATTTGGACAAAATGCAGCTTTTAGTGTTAAAAAATATTTAATATCTAAGTATTAGTAATTTAAAATATATACTATTGGTACAATATATATATTAAAAGAAAAATTCTGTACAAAAAAAGAATTATTTTAGTTTTAATATACGAACGGATTTCAAAAAATAGTTGGCAACATATGGGAAACTTTATGCAACCATGAAAAATCAAATTTTATCAATCTTATACGAGGTATATGTCAAAAAATGTGAATTTTGCTCAAGAGTAAAGTATACCTTGATATTTTACAATATCGAAATTTGTTATTATGAAAAGTACACCTAATTTTCCAGAAGTATACTGGAAGGGATGGGATTTTCCCTATATTGAAATAGAAAAAAAGACAGAATCAAAAAATTTCCCCTAATCATAAAATCCTCATTAAATTGTACTACGAAATGAAAATGCATAATCGAAATTTGCCAGAGAATTTTGAAATTATAAATATTCCCATCGGTCCTTTCCAAGAAACCCTTAATCCGGTATTGGGGACCAATTGACTGATAGCTTTCGAGTCGAAAAAGGATTATATTTGGGTAAATTTGATCGCGGGGACCAATTGAACTCCAACCTTACTCACATTAAAAATGTAACTAATACAAATTGATTTAAATTTATATCTCCCAACATCTCAAAAATTATAGTGTATACTATGAGAACCTTGAAAAACAATACTTGTGAAGTACTATATTTCCCAAGAGCAGTAAATTCATTTACGAAATAACCAGGCAATAGAACTAATAGACCAATCAATTAAACGACAAAAGACCGGCGTTCCCTACAATGAAATGAAGTCTTAATAGAATCACGACAAAAGCCCGAGTTTTCATTAGCAGTGTGAAGACGCCTTTCCCGACCAAACAATCTCCTGACAATCCCCGTAATAACTGTCAGACTAAGTAGTACAGTGGCTTCCCAGAATGCCCAACGTTGTTAGAATCCTCGTCAAACTCCGCAACTTACGTTGTTTTTTTCTGGCAGTGATTATCCGAGATTACATTTTCCCGTACATCGTTAGTCAATATCGAATTTGGGGTTCTGTTTGGTAAATTCGGTTATAAAGGGATAACGAGAAATTTGAATCACTGTAATTGGAGAATTTATGTACCTACCTACTAGGCATGTAAGTACATACTAAACGATATTCAAATTGGTCTGGTTTTGATCTTTTACCTAAAATAGGTTAAAATGTTTTAGCTTAAGGATTTAGTATTAGTCAGATAGGCCAATCATTATAAAATATCAGCTAATTTTAGGAAGTTGTATTACGATACAAGTTAACAGTACCTACGGAAAAGAAACTGGTAAAAATATGATGAATAACCCTGTAGTTCTTTCTTCATGTTAAGGCTTCACTACCGTAGCTACTCCTCCTTAACCCTGCATTTACATAAACGATCGATTTTAATGTATAACAAATCATAAATTACAGCATGGCTTTCCGAGGGAATGATTTATTCATAGCAGTTTCTTCGACGTTTAAATTCCATATTCCCCGCTCAGTAGGCACCTGTACATGTACCTTAGCGGAAACAGTTACAGCCGGATTGAAACGGTAGCGATTCCACCGGGAACCATCCCGTCAGTGACGAACATAATCGCGATCAAGACGCCGGCGGTCGCAGCGGAGCGTCAGAACACGACGCCGATATTGCCACTCCGACGTCATTGCACCTGTTCCTTTTTGTCCTCTATCCGCCCCACTGAGGATACGAATCCTATTTCGGATCGGGATGTTCGTTTACGTTTGAAACGGCATCGGATCTAAAGAAAACAATTGTGTAGGTCGACATCGAATTTTTGTCAATTGTGCTGTTTTTTTTTTGTTCGGTGCGAATCGATAACTTTCAAATAAATTTACTAAATATCTCTTATATCCATTTACCCATTGATGCCCATATTATCCCCTTACGTTATCCATAGGGACAAAAAATTAAATATCTGGGATGTTGCACATAACATAAAGCTGTATTTCAAACTTGAAAGCGTTTTGAAACTTTATTGATTGAATTTGTTATTATTGAAGCTACCTACATAATTCTAACCGGAAGCGAAATGTATTATATATTACTACCTACAGTACTTCTCTAGAATATCAATTTTCCAAGTATATTCTATTCAGCCCGCAAATTATATTTACCTATTCATATTTACCCTTTATGAAGCACCCTTCTTCATAATTCATTGATATGTGAGAAAGCCGCAGGCGGACGGCAACACTGACGTCGATACGCGACAGGCCCGTAGGGTAAAAGATTATTTTGAAAATAATATAATCCTATACACAATAAATAATCAAGTAAAAGTTCCAAGGAATATTGGCGTATTTCACATAGGAAGATTTGTACGGAATTCATTTCATATATCTGTACTTATTTATGCATTAATTCGTAGCTAAAGAAGAAAACATTCTAAATATTTAAAACTATTATGAATAAATGATTTTTACAACGCCCCTGGATGTATTTTATATCCTGAAAGATTTGATGCGTGTGTACACGTGCTCGAAATGAAGCGTAATGTTCCTGTACACACGTCGGTATTATCTATACAGTGTGTTCATATTTAATTTCTGCTCGAATGAGTTTATTGTAATGTAATGCTGTAGTGAACTCCGTTATCTCACATGAAAGCTTTTATGGGGAGGTTACGGGTTTTATTTATTTCTGGGGGGTGTCGAGTTCGTTTTATGGTGCTTTAGGATACGTGATTAATTTTATAAAGGACAATCCACTACTGAATAATGCCATTTTTTTGTATGGGTCTTTTAATATCTATTGGTTCGATATAAGAATTTAGTTGAACTAGTTTTACTGCAAATTTTCCCCTTTACGCTAAATACAGGGTGTCGCAAAAATGTTGGGACATGGCTTAAACACAGACTCCTGGGACAAAAATAAGGCGATTTAACCGAACAAAAAAAATTTCATAACACATTTTTTACAGATTAAGTTATTTTCAACAAAAATCTATTCATTAATCATTAATGGAGGCCATATTGAACCATCATTATTAAAAATTACAGAAATCAAATTTTTAAAAGATAAATCTTTAAAATTTTAAATGTAATTTTTTTTGTGTTATGTGCAAAGTGGTATGATTAAATAATAGATTATTGTTGAAAATACCTTAATCTGTTAAAAAGGTGTAATGAAATTTTTTTTACAACTTTGTGCTGATATTGTGGGTTTCAAAAATCGTTTTAATGACAAAAAAAGCGATTTATCTCCAAAAATATTGGTTTTATAGAAAATTGCAAAGAGCAAAAAATTGTTATAAATAAACCAATAAATCTGATGAAATTAGATTACAATGAATTACATGGGCGGAACAATTAGGGCTTAAGGAGGTTGGCCACCCCCGGTAAATCAGAGACTGATGGATAATTTAAAAACCAAAAATTACACATAAATATGTCACCAAACAGAGATATTCTGTACAAATTTTCACTCAAAAAAGTTAAGCCATTCTGGCACAATATCAAAAAATCTCTTTTTTATTCTTAACTTCAAAACCCTATAACTTCTTTACTAAGCAATTTTGGATATAGGTAAATTCGGTTAAATTGTCTTATTTTTGTCCCAGGAGTCAGTGGTTAAGCCATGTCCCAACCTTTTTGCGACACCCTGTATATTCGATTGGTCAAATTATTGTGACAAACTACCCTTTAACAAATTTTAACAATGTATAAATATCTCGTTTTAACAGAGTATGAATACTTTGCGAGTTCGGATGTCCCAATTACTTTAATTTGACACGCCGCTTTGTTAAGTAGCCCCATTTCGCGCTCCTTGTAGTAGGAAATTTGATGGAGAATTTAGGGCAGCACATTATGAACCTCAAATATTCCAGTATTTTGCTCGAGTAGTTGCACCAGAAGATTATCACATCTGTCTGTGATAGAGACAAACTGAGCTCTCCCGCGTTTGATATTTGCGGTCTGGAGATGGGAGTGCGAGGGGTCGTGATTCCGTCACGACGGAAAAGGGTTCAGTGGAAAGGGCGCGAGAAGGGTAGAGAAACTAACATCCGTGGTTTATACTGTCGAGGAAACGAACAGCTCGTTGTAATGGACTAATTAAAGAGAACGTCAGCTTCGTTAGTGATAGTGCCCGAGGGAACGGGCAAAAAGGACATTATTGTCTTATTGTCATTGAAATTGGTGTTAGTGTTTTTGTATGATAGTTTTGTTTACATTTTGTTACATAGTTGAAATACTATAGCTGTATTTTGGGTCTTAATTAATTCCAGTGACATCTATTTAATACGCACTAAACATAATTAAGGAGATTAACTAGATAATACCCTACCATCAGGACTAGTTTAGAAATAAACGGTTCATATATGTTTAATTCAATAGGTAGTAACTATATTGTTGTATACTCACACCTACAGCCAATGTTCTTTTTTAGAACAAAGTTATTGTCACATTACTCAAACCTAATTTTTCTCCTTCATCCATCCATTCTAAAGTACATCCATCATGGATATTCCCAAAGTTCGAGTGCTTCATCAATTAACCAAAAATGTAGAAGTTCGCAGTTGAAATCTGTATCCATCAATTAACATCGTCTATTTCGTTATCTTTCTCCTGCCGGTAAACGACATTTTAAATTGTGCAGGTGAAGTGGGACATCTAATAAAAAAAGTTTTGCCTTTTCTCACGTTCCTGAAAGTCTTATATTTTTATTTTGTATAAAAAAATAAAAGGAATTAGATTTAGTTTTGTATCAAATCTTAATTTCGACAGAGATAAGGTTTAGTAATTTATGTATTAGTTTTTAACTGTTTTAATGGACTTGGACTGTATTCATTTTTTAATTATAAATTTTGTGCATATTTTTGCAAATGTTGTTAAATTAGTCAATATTAAAAATTCTTTGAAATTGTCCATCAATTGTAGAATAGTCAATTACATTTCGTAAAGCTGACTCATCTTTGATATCTTCAAAACATGATTAAACATTATTTATTAGATATTCATTTAATGGTATCATGAATAAGTGTACTGCCTATAATAAATTTTAATGTAACATTTAAAACTGACCATAAGCAAATATATTTTAATATAATTCGAGCTTGTTATTATTCACATATTAGACGTGTCATATTAATATTTAGTATCCACACATAACTGGAGTGTGAGCGGCTTATAGGGGACAACACATAATAAAAATGAAGTAAATGAGTTTGTCTTTCATGCGGGCGGCCATTTCATGCTTTAATTTGATTGTCCCGTTGCCGGCAATTGGTGCATTGTTCTTGTACAATCTGTGTTTGTTAATTAATTTAGATTGACAATAACTTTATGTTGCTCTAATGGAAAATCATTTCAACCATCAGATACCTATTCTGATATAAATACTGGGTGGAGACTTTAATTGGAATAAATTCGCTAACGAAGATGTGAATAAATTTTCTAAAATTTCCTGAGACATGTCAATGTTCAATGGTCTCCACCCTGCACTTATGATAGTGGTAATATTTCCAATTTTACCTAACGTCAATATCTATTGATTGAGGAGTTCATATTTGAAATATTCTCTGAGAGTGTAAATACTAAAGTTTGGGAGTTTCCGAACTCTGCCACAAAATTTAGGTAGTCAATAATTGTTGTTCGAACTCTGCCAGGTTTTAAAATTTTAGGGATTAAGTACTAAACCATAGGGGCCTAATTGCCTAATCCGATTTAACAATTTACCTTGAACTCGAGGTACTCAATTTTAATATAAGAGTAGGTATACCTATAATATTAAGAGTAATAAAATCTTAATTATTTATTTATATTTTATTTTAGAAAAAATTTAACATACAATAAAATAACTTGTGAGGATGATATTTAAAAGACATTGTTTTTTCATGAACATAAACCGAGAAATAATATTTTTATTACATTATTCGATATTTTCATTAATAAAATTAATTTTTACTTCAACAATTTTTTTGTTTTTTCTCTACTACAGGTTCGCCGAACGATTTTCGCGTATTTCTATTTGAAAATCCAATAACACGCGAGTAAACTGAACAATATTTGAATGTGCTTCATAAAAAGAATTGTTAGAGTGAGAATGAAAACTCTCGCAAGAATTAGCTGTCCTCTTACAAGGCAAATTATGTTTAATACGAGATGTCCTTATTTCTTTATACATAATTGCAAAATTCTATCTCTGATCATTTGGAAGCAAAAAATGTAGTTCATTTTTAAAGAAATCTACAACTTCCTCAGGACTGAGATACATCATTCCGAAATGTATTTTCAAATAGACTCCAATTACAGACCGTTTTGTTTGCACTTTTGCACCAAATGATACTCTGTAATTTTTCAAAACCAATTCTATTACTAATAAACCCTAATGACACTCAAAGGATTACCTTAATAGTTTTGGCAGAGTTCGAACTCTTCAATAATCCCCACATTTATACAATTCAGGTAAAATTTTATTTTGTGGCAGAGTTCGGATGTGGCCTAAAGTTTACCCTCTATACAATATTCTGTATACATCCCGTTTGGTTCATTGGATAATATGAATATTCTCTATACGTCAAAATCACGTAATTACTAAACTAATCAGCACATTTGTTTCCCACCTGCGACTTTTAGAAAGCCGGCATATACGAGTTTCGAGCGGTCTCCTGTAGAATGGCGGGTCGTTACGTGTTGGCAAAACATCTTTATTCGAAGCGGTGAATACTGAAATCTTGTTTTTGTAAAGGAAAATGGGTACGGGGTATTTTGAATCTATTAGAAGCGAAACACCTGGTCGACGAGGTATTTAGGACCACCATTCATGACCACACACGTTTAAACGAGTGATAGCTCCATTTATTCAATGATAATCAATGTCAGTCTACGTGACTTACGTACGTGCCGGATTCTCTTTTTTTGTCTCTTCTATACTGTTCACATACCTGCCCACGCAGCACAACCTTTGAAGTAACTTTATTTCGTTTGCTTTTAGAATTCGCTCGAAATTATCTTTGCATAAGAAAGGGCTTTTGGTTGAGGGAATGTATGCAAACAATAAGCTAGAGAAGTTTTACAAACCTAATATAAAAATAATATTTTTAATTGCTTATACATATTTACTGATATATTATAGAAGAGAAGTCGATAGGCTGGGATTTTCTTCGATCGAAAGATTCCATCGGAACAATTAGGTTGTTAAGCTAAGTTCGAATCGACGAGCATGGGAGTTCGAATAGTACTTAAACAGGTAGGAAGCCCGATAAGCTCGGGGAATTCGACGGAGCACCGTTAGAGCATTAACTCGATCTGCAAAAACTTTACAGGAAGCTTTGGAGATTACTCCTCGTCGGGTTGTAAATAACTTCGGTGTAAGTGAATGACCAGGTCGAACCCATTGTTGGTCACTTAACTACCAAGGGCTCATCGTAAATTCGTTCCAAGGATTAAAGTTTTGATTGAACGCTTTCCCATTTCCTACATTCCCGCACTTTAATGGGTTTATTTAAAGTAGAAATGCCAAATAAAAATACAGTACGTTACTAGAGATTATAGTACATACAATTCGTAAGTTTAACACGTATAGTGTACAAAATTTTTGAGAATTTTAGAATTAGGTACCATTGTATGCAATCTTTATCAATGAACAATTTTATTCAAGTCACATATTCGACCGCCACAATTCAATAGCGGTGGAGGAAAAAAGAACGTTTAATTCTTACCTCCACTTCCTAACGTTTGCATAATTGGAATCAATTTAAATTCTAAACGGTTCTCGCCTTACGATTCTCCGATTTCTCTTTATTACTCCGCCAAGATTTATTCGCACAACATTCGAATTTTCCATTCCGTAGACCGCATTCTTTAATTTTCAGAATCCTTATTCGGTCACCCGATTGTAATTTTCTGTTAACACCCACTACACGAGTTTGTGTGTGATATTAAGGAAAATTCAATTTAGCTGTATGTAATTTTTTGTAAAAAGCTTATTAAATTAGGTATAATGAACAGAACAAATGCCATTGTGTCATGTAATTATCCCAATTTACAGTCTAATTACGCAATTATTAAATAAGCTTAGGTGGAAAAAAATCTGTTTTTTGTGTGGGATCCTCCCACCGTTTCTTCGGCATGAACAAATTGACAGACTTATAATTAACATTGTTATTTGATTTCAGATTGCGTGACAGAGTTTGTTCGATGGAAGGAAATGAAAATAAAACAATTACATACCAACCACCACAATATAGCAGGTATTTTTAAAGCATTTTCCTTTAAAATTTCGATATTTATTGCATAGGAAACTTTCGAAATTTTTATTTTTATTCGTATAGGTAATTGCATTCTTTCCTTATCAATATTCATACTGCCTATACACATTCGAAAGCTCTCTTTTTTCCGTTCGCCCGGATTCCGGAAAAGAAGTTTTCAAAAATGTGCGTAGGTACGAGAATACACCGACAACATTGATATTAAATTATTTCCAGCCCGTTTTTTAAAACGTAATATTGCAAAATACCGTACGTCTAGTACGTACGTGATGTGAAATTATTGGAAAAGTTTTAAAGTGCTAAATTTAATAAAAATCTTCTAGTGGAAGATTCCAAAGGCATTAAAAACGGGTGAAATGATAAAATATTAGCAAAGTGTTTTGTAAGAAACTCCTGGTATTTGGTATTGGGTTGTCATTGGTTATATTGAGTTCGTTTGGAAATTAAATTCCCTAAAGTATGCACCTACATAATTGATGCGGTGTTAATTTTTTCCCCGCATTTTCTATTTTGAGCTCAAGCGAGCGGTTAGAGAAACTTCAGGAATCGATCGGTTCGTTTCTAACCCGTCGGGTATTGTAAACTCCCAAAAACACGACCAACGTACTTACTTAGCGTGCATGTCTTGTATCTCTAGCCAACTTCCTAGAAAGAATATTCATTAGCGAGGTGTTGTTAAGTCATTAGCAAAATCTTCGTTCGCCATCTCGTTTGATAAATGAACGTGAGATGGAGTTAAATTTGTCCACGTCACGTGACCCACATCGGAACAGATTTGTGTCATTGGGACTCCAAAGGGCCCTAAAGGGTCCCAGATGAATGTTTTTTTTGGAAAATTTACCCCATTCGGGGTTAAATGGTTTTCTTACCTTTTTTTTTCGAAATATCTTGCCCTAATAAATTTTACAAAAAATATGTTACATTATTATTTATGCGCTAATATTATATTAAAAAACCGTTCCAAATGACTATACTAAGAGGATTCTTTAATAAAGTATGTACTTAAAGATAATATTATAGGTATATTATTTTATAGCGGAGTATTCAGTCTAATAAATGAGATTTCATTATTTATTAAATCTACATTAATGTGTATCTTACAAAATTAAATACATATTTCCAGTGAAATTTGAAATAATCGTTTATGTATACGATATTCACAGTTTTCTAATTATCTTGGCTCCATTTAGAAAAGACGAATTCAATTTTTGTTAGGTAAATTTATATTCTCTTACATATTAAATTCAGTTGAATATTAATGAAACTACATATAAAAACACAGGCAATCTCTCAATATGACAACAATAAATGAACTGAAGTTTTTATCTATGCATGTGATGGCAGGGACAAAACTTCGTAAGTATGTACATATTCTAGGACTGCTTAATGCAGTTTATTGTTGATAAATCACCGTTATCTTTTGTTCATTTCTAAAAACATAATCACTTCACCGTGTTGCGTTGGGCCACTAGCTAATTTCCTTAAGTATTTTCCAAGAACATTATTCAAATTACGATTCTTTTTAAAAGACCACAATATGTTACACGGAAAAGATTAAGCGGTCCTCGCATTAAGGATGACATGTTACCGTGTATAACATTTATCAGACAATGGGAGTATGGGAGCATTCTGTATAAGATTAAAAAAAGATAATATTTGGTTTTCTGGTAATTTGCGCACCTTAATTATATTTTATTCATTATAACTATTATTGTATACAATAGGTTTCATTATCAACGATTAAAGTAAGGGATTTTTATATGGGAAATAGAGATTATTCTAAGGACTAAAAATTTTATCATATATTTTGTAAATAATTAAAAAAAAGGGGGCAACGACACGCGGTATTCCCAAGCGGTCACCCATCCAAGTACTAACCGCGCCCAATAATGCTTAGCTGCAGTGATCGGACGAGAACTGGCGTATTCATTGTGGTATGGCCGTTGCCTGTACAATTTTTTATGATCCAATTATATAAAATTCTTAATTCCCCTATTTTTAACCCCTTAAATCTCATTTTTTTAAATGGAAAAAAAGAACATTTTTAATAAAGAAACTTTATTTTCACTTACAATTAGTTACACGGTTTATCTCGAGCGAGCACAATGCACAATTTAGCCGGTTTAATGCGCTCGAATTAATTCGAGTATGCGCATTAAGGAGTTAAATATGGTATTACAAAATATCTATAAATATACATAAGTTCTCAAAATAGAATCTTTAATAAAATTTCCAATACTACTAATATTGCCTTTATTGCTGATGTACAAAGTTGTGAAGAAAAATCTCAAATATTTTAGGTCAAAGTGACAAAGTTGTTAATAAATAAAAAGCATGTTTGAAAATTCCTGTGTAAATGTTAAACCGGTTCCAATATGTTTTAATAAATTAATTAATTCGCTATTATCGACCGTTTCTTCAGTTCGAACGGTCCGTGTTTTGAGTATATTATGTAAATTTTTGGCCATCAAGCAGCTGGAACCGTCTTAAAAGAGTAAATATATTGAAAGAGCAGCTCATTTTTTAAGTATATTATTTTTTTCGTCTCAGTTAGAACAACAATTAAGCAAACTTTATTAATGTAATTTTAAATAATTTCCTCGAATATCAACAAAAAGGAACAAGATAATTCTTTTATTCATAAATACAGTCGTTTCTTTTTATTTTACGAGCCAAATTTATGTAATTTCGTGAATTGGGAAGGTAGATGTACGTATATAACTTTTCGAACACATTGCCGTTGAACTTGGTTTTATGAATACTCATCGTACTCCATTGTGGCCATAAAAACTCAAAATTGTTAAAATATTTTACGATTTTATTAAATGCCATTTCAGTTTTAATATGATACACTGGAAAATATGGTGGGTTCATCTCCAAAGTTGCCAAACCATAAATTAATGGCTGTAAATAAAATTCTCACATTTTTCTTATTGTCCTCTAGGATTCTGGTCTTCTCTGTATAATGCTGTATTTTATGAAAAATTTAGGGTTCCTCTATAGTCAGTCATTAAACGAACTACCTTACTGTTTCTATATGTGGCGTCAAAATTCACAAGAAGCTTCAATTATCCAAGTCAAAAATAGATGGGGTGACAAAACCAAATCTTATACGTATAGATTGAGGAATGTGCAAAGTGCCTCTATGCTAGTGCAAAGTACTAATATTCTAAAAACCTTACCAATTTGCTATACTCACACCATCTCAGAGAATCGGGTCCAGCATAAGAGCATAACGTAAGGCATAAAGAAGATAACGGAGTCACTGGCCTGATTGTGCTTAATAAAAACATGCCAGTGGTAAAATTTTTTTTGGAAAATGTCGACATTTATTGGCCATCTTCGGTAACAACAGGAGACGCCGCCGCGAACGCCCAACCGCGCCCGCTTGGTCCAGGTCCGGACCTCCTGGTGCAGAGCCGAACGTCGACGACGGCGTGTGGGACTCGATTATCGCTCCCATAAATATGGGCGAATTATGGCGGACAAGCATGCCACACTGTTGACCGCGGACAACGCTTTAACTCATTCGCATCGCAAACGTTATTTGTATTATAAAAATATTTCGTCCGTTTATTTATCGTCCGGCGTCCGCTCGAACTGGATCGTAACGAATAATTTATCGTTACGAGCCAGGTACAACAAACAAATCATTAGTCTTTAAAAATGCATTTTACGCTACATATATGAAGGTTTTAAAAATGCACGTTGTTTCGGTTTTTCCCTTTCATTATATTGTTCATTTAAAAAATATAAAACAGTAATGTTTTTATTTACTGTTTCCGTGTTGCAACAATACTTATAATGAAGTTACTAAAGGTAAATGAAATTTTATGTAGCAGGAATTCATTCTTCTTGTTCATACATATGATTATACAGGTTGTCCCAAATTTGGTGGACGAAACTTCAACCCTGTTTTTATTGGTGAAAAATAAGATAACTGCAGTTTCCCATAAACATATACTATCTGCAAACGTCCTCTAAGGTGCTACACGTACCCCTTCAAAAGGGGACACCTGAAGATAGTTTTTTACTAAAATGGCAACTAATCTATCACAACAAATGTTAATGTCATTAACAAGTATGTCAATTTTGTTTCATGGCCTACTATAAAGAAATGATGTTATTGTGAATACTGTGGTGCAGCGTAATTTTCAAATGTGTTTTACTCGAAAATGGTGAGCCCTAGCGATATCGACAAAGAGGGACTTTTATACGTAAAAATCCTTGAATTCTTAAAACTTGAAGAAAAAAGGCTTCAAAGGTCCCAAGGTTTCAAAATTTTATTTTAAACCCTTTCGGAAAGAACCTCTCTTAGTGGGCGTTTGCCGATGTATGTTTGTGGGAAAAGTTATGTTATTTTTGATTATTAAATAGTGAAGTTTCATCCACTAATTTTGGGACATCCTGTATACAACCAAAAAATTTAATCAATTCGATGAAACGAGTAGATTCTCAATTAATGATTTAGGTACGTACACGTATAACCACTTAGAATTCCATTGTAATTTTAAGATAAAACCATTTACGTACCGAAAACACCTACTAACGGTAGGTACGTAAATTCGCTTTTGTACATATCGCTTTACATCTGAGCAACGAAAGGGAATAGAACGGAATCCATCTAATTTGTATTGTTGACAACCGATTCAAATAGAGACAATTATCAGCAGTATTTGGAGCTCCCTTGAGAGGCTTTATTCGCCCCGACAAGGAAACTTCATATCGGCCATCTAAGATTGCGCCTCGGGCTCCAAATCCCCTGCTGCATTTATTGTGTAGTAGATAAAGTGTTATAGAGCGTTATATACATGAAAGGCAACGTGAAATGTTTAGTATATCGGTACAATTAAATGCTTTTTTATGACGGTTTGAACAAATATGCATCGAAACAAACAAACCCTTTATTTCAGATGGTAATTCCTGACTTTAAGCCGTTTGCATTCGGCGATTAACGAAAATTTCACAGTACGAAGGTCGCAGTTTGGATTTGAGCCTATTCGCGGACTTGATAAGCGCCGGCCATCGGTTGATCCTTTAATCCTTCGTGTAAATAGCTTCCGACCCTTGCGGAGCCCCTACGGTGTTTCAAATCGTTATGCTCTTTAAAATAAACAGCCATTTGTTCGACAAACACACAACATAATGCATCGGAACGTAATCCCTTCAAACGCCATTTATCCCTCGAAGGTTTTTAACTTCGCTCGAATCGAACGTCGAATCAAGCACCAATAATGCGACGGCGATGCTGACACTAATGGTAAAAATCTAGCGGATTTTGATAATCCTAAATTGAAGTTTAGAAAGATACTTCATGCTTTCAATGCAACAAACTCTCTATATCTCTAGCATCTCTATTAATTTCCTCCTTTACTCAATCTGCTGCAAATTTTTCTGATACAAATATTCAATTTTGAGCAGAATTTTGAACAACTTTGTCTCATTAAAACCATTGCAAAAATTGGATTAATTAATGATCCTCGAATTTTTAAAAAACCTGTAAAGCGTTAAATCTCCCCTTAAATTAATTTGGGCTATTCGCTGTATTCAGAATTGCTTAGTCGGCAGTTTACACGCGAAAGGGTTGGACCCTCCCAGTGAAAGGACGGAAAAGAACGCTAGTGTCATAAAGGGGCCAATAAATGTTTACTTTATCACTTTAACTAATTATTTGTTTGACGAGTTAGGTTTTCAATAAAAAATCCCCACATTTGCATATAGGGGGGAAATTTAACGAGCGGCTCCATATATCAAATTTTACACGGATTCATGACCAATTTCGTCGTGGGAGCGATAACTAAAATGTAAATCTAGAGGTTGCAGCTAAATTATCTTGTATCGTATTCCCAATTCTCTGCACCAAATATTGCTTCATTTATCATTTTATAGGTACTGTTCGCATAATACTTCTATCTTTCTTAACTCTTTAGTTACTAATGTTAATATTATCTGTCAATCTTAAACAATAATTTGATATACGTGATTGTAGGGTAACCTATACAAATCCAATGTAATCTAAATTAGATTTGTTGATTTCAATATAGCACAAGTAATTATCTAATAAACTAGACATGATGGTAGTCTATGAGTAATTGACCACTACCCCATTATTACTAGAATACCTTCTTATCACCTTCAGTAATGAAACATTAGATACTCGTATTCTATACATAAAAAGCTCTTGATAAGCAATATATCAAGTCATACAGTAGGTAATCATGTAGTACTCGTACCTTCGAATGTAGAATACAATTTTCTTCCTTAATGTGAAAATCGTCTGCTCTACTACCAGCAAATATCTGGCAAATTATATATCTATCTAATCAAATAATTATCATGTGGCGAATTAAAAGTTTCCAGTTAATTTCCGCCTGTGCAATTAATTGATCGCTCTTTGTTCAATTTATCCGCGATTCGTAAATCGAGTACGATTAGTTGTCTGTCATTTGCAGCCGAGGACTTTATTTTTATTAGTGACTTCATCGAGGACGGAGCGCGGCGGTTCTTATTCGATCTAAATGACAATTGCTGGTGTGTCATTAGCGACTGCTGTGCACCGAAATGAGTCTTTTATGCTTATCCGTTTTTATTTTTTTTTAATTCAACGTCCTCTATCTAAACGGGCGACGTTAAAATATTATTTCACATTGTTCGAACGGCTGCCGTTTCTGCTCCTTTGTGATGTTACACCTGCTGACTGGGAATGGAAACTTAAGAAAAACTGTTAAGTTTTCCCCTGAAAGAGAATTAAGGTAAAATGCGGGTATTAAATAGGGACAACTGGTACATACTATTTCCAAAGGATACTCTTTAATGAAAAGCGTCATTATTCAATTCATTAGTACTCATTAGTCATTAGTACGATTGCAATTGATTTTAATGCCAAGAGAATAATTTTTGTAACTTCATATAACTGTGATTTATGTACGACACAGGTTAATCTATTTTGACAATAATCAATTATAAATAGTCAGGCAGTTTGATTTTGAGTGACGTACAAAGTAACAACCGACATTCTACTATTACCTTTAATGTATACAAGGCGATTCCCTAATCGCTAAATTAACAAAAAATCGATCAAAACACATATTAAAATTCGATTCATTAACAATTTGAACCAAACTTTGAGCAGCCTAAATATCCATTACACACTTCAATAAAATCATAACATCGTTTTATTAAATCTGGGAAAATCAGAATCGCAAAATTGAACGACACGACCCCGTAATACATCTCCGCCAACTGTTTTGGGCTGTAGGTATTTTATAGTTGCTACGTTGTTGAGCAATACTGCGTACCACACTCGCACCATCTATCATTCCGGCCGCCGGAGTCTGACTTCATGGACACACTACATTGATTGATCGATTCATCTTTCTAAATAAATCTACATGCACGCATGCGGGAATTATTCTTCTCGGTATTCCCGCCGAAGGAGTCGTTAATTTCAAACGTACAACTTTGTCGAAAAGACAATAATTTAGTAATGATGTTTGCTCTGTTAATGAACTTCGTTGCCTCCTTCAATGTATCGGTAACCATTTTCTTCCTTTTGTGAAACGGGATTATAGCAAGTCTTCATTTAAATGATGCTGTAATTGATGAATTTATTACTCTTGAGATGTACTAACGGAACTTGTTGGCTTATTCATAATTAATTACTGTTTGTTGTGATATAGTTTTATTCCTCCTAATTTTTAAGTTTTCGATACTGTGATAAATTTTTTTGGTCCAAATTGTAGTTACTAAATACTAAAAAAAATTAGTAGGTATTTTTAAATTACAGAAAAAGTATCATCTAGTTAGAGGTGTAAATTTATTTGTTTTATAATTTTTATCGTTTTCATTAGATCGAAATTTTAAATCATAGACATAGTCTGTATTATTTTCGCTTCTATTGTATAGGTAAATTGTACATCAAGATAAAACTCACAAGTATATAAAACAATGAAAACAGTAGCGATTTCAGTATGAAGATAAAAATAACAAACTATAATTGAAAACATTTATATCTTCTCAGAATAATAGGAAGACCGTCCGATTTCCATAGGAATTACGGTAATTACAAAAATTGCTATAACAAATGTGGCGAACGAAATTATAGCGGGTATTATACATTATTTACAAGATGCACACTTTGTTCGCTTACCATTGAAGCAAGTTGCAATCTATGGAGGAAATTACGATAATTATTTGCGAATTATGTCGGTAATACGCTGTGGGGTGGCATCGTTGTGGTCGCGATTCTTCGGAAATTTATAATAGACCTTGAAGAAATTTTAACGATACAATAATTAAGCGTGAACGAAAATTTAAATAAATATCGTAAAATTGTAGGTAGTACCAACCTACTTATTTCAAAATTACTTGTATACCTAATTGTTACCTATGCTATAATTTTGAATATGTTAGTAGGTACCTAAGTAGTAATAATAATAATAATCTACATAAAGTTCCTATATCTATTCATACAATAAATTTAGGGAAAGCTTTGATTTCATTGATAATAAAAAATCGATTAACATAGTAGTATTTTTTGTAGAAAGAGTAAATATATTCTTCTTTCACCTTTTTAGTGCTTTTAGGCAAATGATAAAGTTCTGTATTTATTTGTAAATAAATAAAGAAAGGGGTAGACAATGGATAATTCAGTAGCACGCTTCATTAGCACGCGATATGCTCGTAGGCTCCATTAAAATTATATTTACTATATCAAATAAAAAACTATATAATCATCAAAAATACTAACATTACTCTTTCTGGTGGATACAAAGTGATGCGATGCAAAAGTGCTTCATATTTTATGTCATTTTGGAGTGGCACACATTCAATAACTAACTGAAAGAACTGTATAATCCATTTTATCAGTAATAAATTACTATAGAAATAAACCAGTCAATAAAACGTCAGAAAACGCTAAACATTACCAACCCTTCATCCCTAAACGCTTGTAACACATTCGCCAAAACCAAAGATAGATGATTCGGGAATACCCTCAGACGTTCAAATCGAACTGAAACGCATTAGTCAATGTTGTTTATGTATTTACGTCGATGTTTCAACTCAAAAACATAATTAATGGTTAAACGAATACACCGAGAAGTTCACTTAATAACGGACCATTTGATTTACAATAAAGCTTATTTCTGGCAATCAATAAAATCATGCGTTCCAGCCACTCAAAATAAATTAGTACTGATTGATTATTGGTTTCTTATTTGTAGTAGATATTTTCGACATGCCTATGATCATCAAATAAAAATTATAAAATATAAAACCATGCAATATTTCTTAAAGACTTATTTTATAAGTTCTTTTATGATTGTTACATATACGGGCAAGAACGCCTTCCTATTTAATTTTTCACCTCACCTTAAGTGCCACTACTCCTTTTCGGAGACTGTAATAGTGTAAAACAAGAAAGCTAGTAGCAGGTGTTGACGGAAGCCGCCAGACCTTCAACTAAAGTGTCGAGAAGGCCATCAAAGGCATCACTTCGATAAGATATTTAACGAAATTTATGTTGGACCGATGGAAGTAAAACCAATAGTCTCGACCGTTAATTATGTTTATCTATAAAACGTTAATGGAAAAACGCTCTTGAAAACACGAAATAAGTTAACCCTTTTAGTGAGGACGTCTAGAAGTTATATTACTATTAAAAATTATGTTGGTTTGTCGAAATTATATACCCTTATTTATGTACAAAAACTACTAAATTTAGCTTACTAATTTAATTAAGAAAATTACTCCTTTCATGTTGAAGAACAACATCTTAATCAGATTAACATTTCTTGAGCCCAGTACAAAATCCATAATGCGTCAATCATTATACACCCAGCACAAACACGCTCTTCGGTAAATTATAATATTACATCAAATTGAGTGTGACGTACACAAAACGGACAGGTATAAGCAATGCAAGAATATTTTAGCCTTTCAATACCGATGGTGAAATGACTAGGGAGTTCGTTCGCAGTGGGTGCAACTAGAGAAAAAATAAAGACGTCAACAATCAAATCACATATGCGCACGGGTACCCTTTGGCACACCTTCGGAACTGCCATAGGTAAAAAGATGGTCATTAACCGTGAACCCGTCCCCTAATATGTTCATTTGACAGTTGATGTATGGCTAGAATTATGAATTACGGTCTTCCTCTCCCACATGTTCAATTATAGATGTTTACGACTTCAACGGGCTCACTAAGGAATGCCGAAAGGCTGTTTTTTAATAGGAAAATAAAGAGTCGTCTGTTTTGTGCGAGTGTAGGTATGGGTTGCCTTTTATCGAGATGTCAATTAATACTGCTGGGAGGCTTACAATTTATTTGAGAACGAGAATTATTGACAGTGGGTTGAAAATAATACCTATACTTTATTTACTTTCCTATTGTTTAAAATGCCTGTTTACTGCTCACAATTAATTACCACAATGATAGGGAACTAATTAGGGAGATATATTGAATAAATATTAAAATTATTTTAAACCAACCCTCGCCCTCATATCTGTTGATACTATTAGTCCTCCATCAACTTTGTCCATAATTACTGTATACGCTTTTTATCCTCTAATG
Source organism: Phyllotreta cruciferae (assembly GCA_917563865.1). Classification (NCBI taxonomy): domain Eukaryota; kingdom Metazoa; phylum Arthropoda; class Insecta; order Coleoptera; family Chrysomelidae; genus Phyllotreta; species Phyllotreta cruciferae. Next base: position 5,097,700 of record OU830606.1, read on the forward strand.
GCAGGTTTCAATGTTACATAAATGAAACAATATTATTAACGTTAAAGGCTTTATTCGTTATTAATGTAACGATTTTTGTGTGGGCAGATATGACGTCGTGTCATATCAGATTATAATTTTATTTAGCGAAGAAAATCAATTATGTATGGGAGGGGTCTGCGTATAATCGACCGAACAAGGATTACAAGAAGGTAGTTTTAGACTTACAACGTCGATAAAAAATTACTTTCAAAAACATGACTCAGTTATTCCTGAATAAATATGCGTGTGCTCTACTATTTGTCAATTCTTTTTAGATGGATTTATCAATTTTCATAGGTAATTTTTATGTACACTGTGTCCCATTTTGGTCGCGACTGGGGGGTATCTCGGTTATTAGACTTGATAGGACATTGCGGTTTTCGCGAACCTTTACTACTTTTTTGCCAAACTTACAATGGCACAAACAGATTTTTTAAATCTCTTTTCATTTTTGAGTTACAGGGCAATAATGAAAATTCTGACTTTTTCAATGTGTAAACTGATTATTATAGATCATTTTAAGTAGAATTCAGTGACGTCCTTAGTTTTTTATGGGGGTTACCATTTCTGAATTATGACACCAACTTGTATTTGTTTTAATGGAATACCCTGTATTTTTATTGGCCATTAAATTTGTAATTTTTTTCTCTTTCTAATGATATGGCGCATTCTATATTTTGAATTTCATTAGAACGCTCAAAAAAGAGAATAACTATTTTATTCGAAAAATGGTTAGGGGGCTATGGAGAAAAACCAAAATAAAATACTTTTAGAACAAAAATAGTTGTTGAGAATATTAAATAAAACATTTGTACGATTTTTTTATTTTTCCGCATAGCCCCCTAACCATTATTATAACAAAATAGATTTTCTCTTTTTTGATCGTTTTAAGAAAATTCAAAATATAGAATGTGCCATATCATTAAAAAGAGAAAAAAATTACAAATTTAATAAGCAATAAAAATATAGGGTGTCCCATTAAAAAAATTACAAGTTGGTGTCATATTTCAGAAATGGTAACCCCCATAAAAAACTAAGGACGTCACTGAATTCTACGTAAAATTATCTATAATAATCAGTTTACACATTTAAAATATCTTCAATAGCAAACGAGATACGGGGGTGGCTGAATAAGTCAGAATTTTCATTATCGGCCTGTAACTCAAAAATGAAAAGAGATTTAAAAAATCTGTTTGTGTCATTGTAAGTTTGACAAAAAAGTAGTACAGGTTCGCGAAAACCACAATGTCCTATCAAGTCTAATAACCGAGATATCCCCCAGTCGCGACCAAAATAGGACACAGGGTACATACCTATTTATAAATGCTTACTGTAAAATCTACTTGTACAGTAAATTTCATTAGAAAACGACAGAACGTATTTCATAAAAAATATTAATAATAAAAGATGCGGCCAAATCCAAAACATTCATTAAAATGCTAAACGCACGCCATAAATCCCGCGAAAGTCCGTTTGGAGCATTCCAAGTGATATTTTCTTAATTAACCGCAACTCATTTGTTTGCTGTTATTTCGGTGATTATTTATGAGCGCGAGAGCCCTACCGGTTCCTCTGATGTTTCGATAATTACCGAGAAATGTACGTTCGAAACGTTGTAAACAGTGATAATTGAACGTGTAGGAGGAATGATCCGGATTTCATAAGTCGGATCGTACATCATTTTTCACATTACGCTGGCTGATTCCAATTTGGAAATGGGTGTTTTATGACCTTCAGTGAAATTGGGTTTTTCGTTAACCGGCAGATACGCCGAGCTTATTTTTTATTTGCAATTTGGATATTATTAGCAAGTTTAATGATTAAAACCCAAATCTTTTTATACGTAAAATTATATTTTTTAAACATAAAATGAATTTTTGAGTTAAAAATGTTAAGTAGAACTAATGCTCTCACGAAATGCAATTATTATCTAATTTGACATAATGTGGCGCCTGCCTACATAAAACAATCTCGAATGCAATTACTCACCGATGTTCCTTAAAACAATACATATTGTTCTGTAGTTTAAAAGACAAATCCAGTCAACGGCTAACAAACAGGATGATAAATGGCAATTGAATGACGCGATATTTTATAACTTTAATAGAACAGTAAACCGGCCTATTTGTGCAACAATCCTAGTGCGAGTGGTGCAATCCATGCGAGTGGGTTGCAAAGAAAATCTAAATAATTTGTAATCTATCTAATAATTTAGTTGTATGTACCACTTAGTTATAGGTGTAATAATCATAGTTTGTGGTATTGGTAAAAAATTGTGGTAATTGTTAGATAAGAAATTTCAATCCGAAAAAACCTACAAAGAGCAACAATCAATTAGTTTTGTAAATTACAAGTTCGGTTTTATCATGTCAATTTATTGAATTATTAAAAATGCTTGTAAACTTTCGCTTTGATCATCACGACTAAAAGGAATAAACAAACTAGAATCGGATGTAGCCGTAAGTCCAGGCCATTTGTGTAGAAGAGGATCAACGTGAATACGCCTGTTCGTACACTCTTCGCCGACGACCTACGCTGAGCCCTTTATGGAGTTAAAGTTCCATTACGCCAATCATATTGAAATTAAAATTACGCTCCTATAAAGCCATGAATTTATAGTAGCCTTAGAGGCCCCATTGTTTTGTCATTCGAGAACTAGAAGGAAAATAATTCTAAAAATCCTTTTCTGATAGTTGAGCAATTTTTGCTGCTTAGGTTTTTTATATTTTTTCTCTAAGAATTTTGCGCGTAACCATTTTTTAAATTATTAAAATAAAGTGGAGCTACCCTTAACTGGAATTGACTAACAGCTATTACCTAAGTGACAAATTATCATTCTCTATTTTTTTGTTCGCCAGCTACTAGACGGCATAATTCGGTAATTCAGCAGATAAAGCAGGTGTTATATATTGCGCATAATGTTTCCATAAATTTTAAGTACCCGCCGAAATGGGGATGCTTTATCTTCCAAATATCTCAGAATTGAATCCATGCATTACTTGTTTTTATCGTCTCTTGAGGCAAATGATCTCGATTTTTCCTTAAAACCTTTCTCGTTTTATACCAGCTCGTATGCTGTGGAATATGCTGGGACATTACATTATTAATTAAATAAAAATATCTTATCAAAAAAGAATTATAGGTAGGTTATATACCCATATTGCAGACATCATGAAATATGTATTTTTTAATAATTGATATTACATGTCAATTTTCTAATGGATTCTACTATAGCAATTCTTCAAGCAGGATTGATACGGAACTCAAAAAATCCATTAGAATGTCCCACGCCTCAACTCAACCCTTAAAATATGACCGCATTTATAACAAACTCAAGTAATTTCTTAGTTCACTGGAAGTATCGGAGGGCCCTTCCCCTCAAAGTGACGCGTTTTAAAAAATTGTGCTAGGGGATTATCTCGATATCCCCCTCGCAGCAAATTGTTCCCATATGGATGTAGGAAGTGTTATGGAATAAATTCTGCCAATATACTCGGCGATTTATGAAAATTATGATTGGTATTATGGCGTTCGAGAATGAGAAAAAAGACTCGAGTGACGGCCAACGACGAGACGCCCCGTTTATTGTGCCAAGTTTTTTTATTAGAGGATTTTATGGGGTTTGCAGAAAGTTATTACCGAGTACACACACGATTCGAATTACAATTTTAGTGCGAACTTTGTACGTGTATTTCATTTGAAGAAGTATAAATAAAGTTAAGCTGCATCAAATGCACATAACGTTGCATATATGAATAAATTATTTACAATAGTTCGGTGTAAAAAGTCTCGTATCGGATAATTAATGGGTGATTTTCACTCCTTCCGAAATTCTTCGGGCTACCCATTAATTTCGGACTCGTTGCGCAACAAGCATTAAACAATACCCCGGGCGCTGAACGATAAAAATATAAAAAAAAGCGAAGATGCGATCTCATCTACCGTCCACATGTCGATTTGCCTCCAAGTGATACTCCCGGTCCTTGTCATTATGTAATTAAAAAAATCGTTCCCGAACGAAATCGGGACGTACCATCGACGCTTTTGTTTTTTATTTCGAAACATTTTACTCACTGTTTAGCATAACTGTCTTATCCAGTTATAATTAAAATAATCAATTCCGCTCGATGCCGATAACAAAAATACGGGTCGGTAAATAATTTTGGTAATAGCGCAATTAAAATTATGACCTCAAATTACACGTAGGAATTTTAAATTGAAGAAAGGCTCAGTTTCTCCTGAATTAATTGCACCTAATTTGTCTCAATTGAAGTTTTGAAGTAAAGGAAAATTTATAAAATTACAGTAGTACATTGAGTGACACAAAGGACAAATATTTCGTTTATTATCCCAAATAAGGAATTGTTGATAGATACATTTTAAATAGAAACAATTATGCCCAATTTCAACAACCAATTCTTAATGTTAGGTAACACTTAAACCGAATTTACAATTTGCGTTTCACCATCCTCTAATCACATATAGGAAATACCTACAGTTAGGACTGCTCTTCGAAGTATTCGATTTAAGTACTTTCTACCTTAGGAATTACTTAGGAAAGAGGATTGGTGAAATCGGGCATTATTGTTTATAGATAAACTACAATTTGCATAGTTTTAGATCCTCCTCAAATAGTTTAACACCATTTTTTTTATAAAATGATGAAATTAAAATTTTGCAAAGCAATTTAGTCGACACATTCAATATTCTCATGGAAATTACGCTGAATAATCAACTTACTCGCTCGCCATCGACGAAACGGCGAGCCGTCATTCTCCCATGCAAAATGTAAATCATATCTGAAGATGAGATTATAATGAGTATCTTTGGAAAATATCAGCAAGGCTGGGACTCATATCAGTATTTCCACTCCATTTCCTTTCAAAGCGTTTTCCTTTTAGCCTGAGGTGCTATTTCGAGAGAAGTGGGCTAGGACAAGGAGCTCTTCAAATGTTAATGGTGAATTAATTACGTTTCGACTTTCTACGTCGAATATTTCATTAGTACGTACCACTTACTTATTTTCGGCCGACCCAATTAATGGAGTCGTTTAATTCGACATATTTTCGAAGAGTTAATTTTCCGGAACCGGAAGGGCTCTTCCTGTAGTGTTGCAATAAAGAGAGAATTTCTATATTATTAAAGCATAGAAAAAAGACCTCGTAAAGGTTTCTGATTTATCGTCGGCGTTATATTATGCAAATAAAGCGCGCCCGGGGAATCTAAAGCGAAAATAAAGTCAGTTTTAATTATATCAGTACCAAGTGTACCTACAAAATGATGGATAAATTGAGATGAAATGAAAAATTGACGCCTCCCCGGATTTAGAGCAATCATTGTAAACATTAGAAATTTAAAATGTAAGGATAACATAAACGTGAGGTGAATGATTTTTTAGCAAAAATAGGAATCTGCTAGGTAGATATGTAATATTTGACCATTGAAAAATTGGAAATTTTTTATTCATTATACACTACTCTATCCAAAAAATGTTATGGGTTACCTGTGAGAGGAAAACATAATCTCTCGATAACTAGTACAATTTTTCAACGTAGGTATATAAAAAAGGATTGTGTGTACTTATATATAAATGATCAGAATCCAAATTGTATTCCAGAAACATCGGTTTCAGATTAATATCTAAACCGCGGAGCGATCATGCAAGCAATTGCGTGCAAGATTCAAAAGTGGTGCTTAACCGACTTCCTGAAATTGCAAATTCTAATAAAAAAACCAATTTGCCGCAATATGTAAAGCACCTATTCTTTGGAAACTTATTTTCTTTAGCAGGTTATTTCTGTCACCGTAGAAAATTGTCGCTATAACCTATCGTTACCGTATCTGTAACATCCATTTGGGAGAAATTATTAGAAAATACACCGCTTTTTCAAGGTTAATTTATGTTATAAAGAATTCAGTTACTTTGGTGCTATTATAGTAATAACTACCTATAATAATAGGTAGTATGTACATACTAAAATAAAGTAAGGAGCAGATTAATAATAATATCGTACGAATTTTTGGAATATACCTACAATGTAGTAGTAGTAGTATTTAGTAGGTATACATGTGAATTTTAATTGTTTATTAAAATTTGTGTCGAAAGCATATGAGCAAATACTGTTCAATATAAATCACAAATTCTGGCCTATAATTTTCCACCATGGTAATAACAGGAGACCCTCCCACGTGTGCATTGTAAACACTTCAGATACGGCGAACCTTGTGCAATTCTTATTACTATATCCAATTAACCGGAGAAGGTTAAACTTACGGGACTAAAATATGCCTTTCGTAATATTTTTCACGATGATAAAACTATTTATGATGTATAATAATATTCATTGTCATGTAAATGCATGTTTATTCATAAACGCGGCGTGGTGTGTTCCTGTGCAAAATTAATGAGTCGATTCACAACTGATTATTAAAGTCTTTTTTTATTGTTTCTTAAAGTTATTAAATTATGCGACATATTCTATGGATCCTATTTTATAAGAGTTTTATTTAATTTGTATGGGGGGTGTTACGGGAAATTTTTCTCATAATATTACGATTTGTAGGTGCTTATTATAACCTTCTGAATTATCTACAAATTCTTGTACGTAGTTAAGAAATATTACACTAAATTTACTCCAACTAATGAACTAACTTCGTTCCACATAAATTCTAAATTCGAAGTTAAATTAAGTTCAACTGTCGAAGTGCATGGGCACAGTTTTACCGCGAATGAATTTTCCTCTTACGGTTTGCAAAAGGAGTGCGGTTTATAAGCAGCAAGTACGTTTTCCCGCAGAATTAATGCGTCACATGAACACTTCATCGAAACCGGTCACAGCGGAAACTACTTAGGGGAAACGCTTAGACGGGAATTTGAGCTTAACGCTGCATTTCTGAATAACTTTATATAAAAAAGGGTAAGAAAATGTCGTCTCTCTGAACCTCTCAGTTACTTCTTGTATTTTCTTTATTTGCTTTAATTTGTATTCTCCGCTCAAATGTATTATTATCCTTACTATTTGAATTTTTGAGTCTAAAATTATTCTTCATGCTACTGACTGATAATAAACATAATTAGTGTTTAGGAATTGGCAAAAGCAATGTAATCACCTAATGAGCAATACTTATTAAGATTACTTTTCGTTGCTTAGTACCCATTTATAATAAAATTTACAACTTTGATAGTCGTAAATTAAAGTTCGTTAAATTCAGTCGTGCTAATGGCTAAGTTAATAGAAACTCTCAAGGATATTTCTTTGTAATTAAAGTTTCGACTGTAAGTTTATTGAAAACGTAAGCAAAGTTTGCGCGTGATATCCATTTTAAACTAAACTTTCATCAGTTCGGCTATTCCATTGTGAAATGTAATTAGTGAGACAAAATAATAATAGTAAAAGCTTTCCGTTCCGCATTCAAATTCTCTTATACGGATATCTATGTGAGAAAGTGAAATTTATAGTGGTGGCTGTTTGGATTTTAGACGAGATTTCCAAATGAAACTTCGCGAATTCCGTTTTATTTACCCAAATAATTGAAGTTTAAATTGAGGCAATTTTACGATTCCGAATAGCGAGTACCTAGAAAGTGTAATTCGTTTAATAAATCCTTATTTAATAAATTATTTATACAATGGTAAATTTATCAATAAATTAATGTTAAGTAGGTAGGTAAATCGTGAACCTTCAGACGTAGAGTATTATTACTTAATTAAATACACAATGTAATTATTGCAGCAAGATCGTCACGCACTTAAGCAGATTTATGGATTTTCATTAGCCCTACCAAAAGAAGACATTTTTCTCCCAAAATACTAAATACCTAATTAACTTAAAAAAAAGGAAGAAAAAGAGAAACAAACAAACGAAAAAAAAGACGTAATCTCATTGAAGCGAACTTAAAATACGCAGCTTCGAATAAATCTGGCTCATTGTCTTCTGTTTACATGTAGAAGAAATGAACAAAGCGACGGCGGTAAAATATTAACGTCTTTAGTTGAAAGCGGCCATGTATTTTATACATTTAACACAAAACGCGGGGTCGTTGAATACCATTTGGAATGGTAATTAAAAAATACATTATCTAAAATAACCCATAAAATATTCATATACCTACTAACTAAGAAACTCTTAAATTTTCTTACATCAACCAAACAATTTTATCTCGAGAGTTAGCTCTCCTATTTCTAGTTCATTTTATTGTGCCAGTCTTTGGAGTGGATAGTGGACCATCTAAAAACTCTATTAAAATTCAGCAGGGACGGTTATTGCAGTTTTTACAAATATTTATAAGATCATGATTCTAGATTAAAAAGTCCCCTAGCGAAACCGGCCTATAATTCATTGTCATCGAGTCGGTAAATCCCCGTATTCGATAAAAAATGAACTCGCGAACGTACAGTCCCGTTGAAAATTCGAAGAATGCATCGGAGGGAAAAATGGGGGAAGAATTTGTCGATGGTTGATTTATAGGAATATTGCGTTCAACGTGTGTTCGAGTCGTGAATAAAATTGTACGACTTTAAGGGGGACAGTGTCAGGCGTGCTAATACGCATTTATTCGAATATTTATGCCAGAATCCCTCTTCTGATAGAAATATTTATATTAATAGATATAAATCACTAAAATAAAGTTACTAAATTTAAAGGAATCGTAACGAACTACTCAAGTATTCTTCTATGATAATTGTATTATACAGGGTGTTATTTAATAACATGCTAATACTTAAGGGGGTGATTCTTGGGCCCATTTTAAGAAAAAAACTTCATATAAACCTATGTCCTAAACTTCTTAACTTTTGAGATACGGGGTATTAAAGTTTTAAGAAAAAAACAACTTTTTACTGTCATTTTCATACCACTTTCGGCGGACATTTCCAACACCTGATTTAAATTATTTCTTTATTTTACTTTAATTTCATAATTTCAACGTTTAAAAGTTATCCGCTTAAATAAATTATTGTTCAGAGTTAGATAAATCGTTTTTGGTCATCATTCGTCCAGGTCCAGGGAGATGCAAATGAATGAATTTAATTTTTTTTAGCGAAACGGTGAGTTGTACGAAAAAAAGTGAAGAAATCGAATTTGTTCTAAATTGAACGAGAATTCGAAAAATAATTTTGATTTTAAGAGATAGCAGTGGCGTATCACTTTTTTATTTAAAAATATCTAGTCTGAGTCCAGTAGGGACGCCACTGTTAGAAATAAAAAAAAAAGATTTTTGGGTCAAAAAATGCTCTTTAATGCATAAACTCCGTACACCAAATTTCATAAAAATATTTAAAGTGGTATGAAAATGACAGAAAAAAATTGTTTTTTTTCTTCAAACTTTAATACCCCGTAGGTATCTCAAAAGTTAAGAAGTTTAGGACATAGGTTTATATGAAGTTTTTTTCTTAAAATGGGCCCAAGAATCACCCCCTTAAGTACTAGCATGTTATTAAATAACACCCTGTATTTGGAATTAACAATTTTATTGAAATAAATAAATAAATTCGTCCAAAACGTTTACATAGGCGAGAAATATTTTCACTCGTTATAGTCGTCCCTTATTTTTGTTACAGTAGCGAATGTGCAAGGAAACGTTTCCATTTAAATTGCTCACGAGACAGCTTCGAGGTACAAATTGAGCCATTTACCATCCTGTGTTGTGTCATATTTGCATAAAAGAGTTAGTTCTTCCTTGCAATTTCCGTCGTAACGAAACTAATAGCATCCAATTTTACCCGACAATGAACGAATCAATTTGAAATTGAAATTAAAAGTTAGATACGCGTGAACTTTCGGAGTTGTATGTAAGTAATTCTCGTTAAAGATTGCATCTCTTGCTCCGCTGCATTGGAAATTATGGTTTCGAGAGATGCGAATCTGCTGTAATGAAGTAGTTAATTTTTGTACCAAATATACATGGCTTTAAAATCGGTGCTTTATCACCGTGCATTTCGAGCTGATGCAATTTTTAACTGCATAGATATTTTTCTCTTTCAACAATACAACTTTAACTTCCAAACTTTTTACTTCTGAGGAAAACTTTTGAACACATAATAAATCAGTTGAAAGAAACAATAATAAAGTTAGATATAGTTTGTACATTATAGTTATTGTTTCTGAAAACTTGTTTACTTAACACAATGCCAAGCCGAATATTCATTTAGTAAATTAAATTTAAAATGCAGTAAACGGATTTTCAATTAATATAATTGAACCTTTGTTTGTACCAGAAGTTCCGGTTGTAAAAAAAATATGATACAAGCAGTATCATAATTTCGAACTAGCGTGTCTGGTAATTCAATTTGAATTGATTTTTATATTTGGAATTAATCATTTACGTTTAGCGACGGTTTGAGCAAAGGAAAGCGTTGTAATTATATTTGTTCGGTTGATTTTTTGCACGAAATTTTTAATTGCAAACGAACAATTTAAAAATTAGAAATTGACTCAGAATTGAATCGGTTCAATATATTAATGGAACATTATTTAATCTCAAATATCAAAAGCCTTATGATTAAACCCAAAATATGTACTACAAGAAATTTATTCCAAGGATAAACTTTCGGTTGGTCTTTGATTAAATTTCTTTAATCTAGTCCATTCACGAATTCGCCTTCCCGAGCCCATCTCCGTGGCATTTCTA